>OZ007594.1:24405860-26858985 GCA_963931845.1 Maratus michaelseni
AAATGAATTTTTTTGTGAATTTTTAAATTGAATTAAAAATTAATTTGAATTAAAGTTAATTAAATTAAATTAAATTAAATTAAATTAAATTAATTAAATTAAATTAAATATTAATTATTTTAATAATATTAATATTAATATTTAATATTAATAATATTAAATTAATAATATTAATATTTTTAATATTATATTAATATTAATTAATATTATATTTAATTATTATATATTATTTATATTAATAATTATATTAATATATATTATTATGTATATTATATATATAAGAATATAAATTATATAATAATATAATATTATTATAATATATTATAATAATATAATAAAATATTAAAATATATTAATAATATATTATATATCAATAATATATTATTAATTACATTAATAACAATATATTAATAATATATTATGTATCAATAATAATATATTATTAATTACATTAATTAAATTAAATTAATAAAATTAAATTTTAATTTTAATTTGATTAAAATTTAAATTGAATTAAAAAATTTCTTTGTCATGAAAAAATCATGAAAAATCCGGATAATTAGACAACTTTAAAAAACTGCTACGACAATGTATTTTTTTGGAACAACCCTTGACACGTTTTCCAGGCTTATGACTAGTCATTGTAGTAGTGCACATTTTAGCATATTACAAATACAAATGGTGCGTTTAGAAGTTATTTTTTAATTTTTAATTTTAATTTCTATAAAATACAGTTGATGTGCTAATGCCATATTCAAGTGGTATGTTATTCCCGCTTTCGCCTTTTTCAATCTTTTAACAATCTCAATTCTTTGATGTAACGATAGCACGACTGTTTTGCGCTTTCCAGACATGTTTGAAAACACTTACTGCATCTGCAGAACTAATTAGAAAAATAGCGTGTGTACTCTAGCACGTGTTTTAAAAGCAAATTAGCAAATGAAACTGGAAATGCATTCCTCTCTCTGCCTTCTCTAATTCTTGGAAAAAGAAGAATAATCCTTTTATTCAGCCCTTTCTACTCCCCACCTTCTATTTCCCACCTTTATTGAAACTGTGTAGAACAAATACGAGTGGAGAGAGAGAGACAGGTCTTTCCGAGGACACCAAGGGACAAAACACCAATTTTTAGACCCCTTTCAAAGAATCTGAAGATAAAAAGGAATTATGCGTGGGAAAAAAAATGCTTCTTAGGTTCTAGAAGCAATTGATTTTATGCTTTGCTCTCCTTGTATTTGTTGGCGATTTTATTGTTTCAGGCTTAGGAAATGGTTATTTAACGGTTAACTTTTGTGACATGCAACCAAATTTACCTTACCGCGTCTAAAGAAGTTTCACTTCAAAAATTTGGAGAAAGCGGAAAAAAAAGGTCCTTGATCGATCCGGTTAATTGAACAATCCGGTTAATCGGCGCTCTACTTAAGAGCATTTAAAACATCACCAATTTACTGTAATCATTTATTTAAGTTTTGCACATAAAAAAAGACTTCTGCTTTAACTACAAAATACAATTAATGAACATTTTTATCGAAATAAAAAAGGTACTAATAATTGAACTTTGTTTGTCTACCAATTCCCAGGCGTATCTTCGTATTTAGCTCCCAAAGAGTAAATAAAACTAATGTCTTTTTAACTCCTTGCCACTCAGAAAAATTCTCGAAAAAGTCACAATTTGTTTTGAGGTGTGAAAAACATGTATGTGTTTAAATCACTACTTTATTCTAATTTTATTTTAAACTAATGATATTCTATACATTCGTAACAAACACCATACATTTTTGTAGGCAGAGGTATAAAATACGAAATTTATAATGTATACTTTCTGAAATGCAAAGTATAATAAATCAAGTACTATAAAAATATTTAGATGCGTATTGTTTTATTTATTTTTTTAGCATAATTTATAGAAAATCTGACAAATATATATGCATATACATATAAATTTTTTTACAAATCTTTATTTCGCCCTTTCTAAGTTTGTGTCTTTAGGATTCTTGCGCCTGGAACAGTCCAACTGCCCCAACTGCTCCAACTTGCTCCAACTGCTCCTCAGTAGCTATGACCCTGTGTTAATTACCTTAGTAAACTTCAACATGCACTCACATTGTAGCTCGGAAGAGCTAAATATGTATTGCAGTTTCTCGGTAGGTGTTCTTCAAATTTTTTTTTATCTGCAATCATTTGACTCATTATTTGTTTATCTGTGTAAGTCACCCTTTAGAAGGTTTAATATCACGAATTGGTATAAGAAACACTGTCCTTGATAAAGACCTAAAAAAGTGCTAGCAAATATTCAAAACACAAATGTCGTAAAATGGAATACCGACTTGACGTTTTTGGAGATAAAAACTGAATTCGCATTGAAGTTTACTAAGTTCGACTTACTTGATAAAAAACTCGATAATTTCCAAAACAACATATGTGGCTGAGAGTGTATTAGTTTTCATGTTGTATATTTTTGTAATCTGCGAAAGAATCTATGCTCATCCTGTTACACGTCTCTGTACCAGAGGAGAGAAAACTCAGTATTTCGAAACCGCTGCATTTCCCCTGGACATTTTTTTTTTTTTTTTTTTTCAATTTTTGTTTTCAGAAATTAATATCATTTATTGTATTTTATAGTATGTATTTCCTTTTGTTGGAAATTTATTACACTTACTTGCATGATATTGATTGTGAACTTGTTTCTATTGTGCATTTTTCTACTAAGTCCCTCTGTGACTGTGGTCCCACAGCTTCTAGAATTTCATTATTTTGTCGATATATTTCTTCAGTACTAGGCCGAGGGGACTGGAATATAAATTCATATATATATATTTAAAAATGATGCTGAAAATAAATGAAGAAAGTAAAGAATTTTTTCTGATCATATGCAACAATATATTATTTCTCTGCACTAACTACGGAAGATCCCCAACTGCCAAATCAGGATTTTGTCGAGAGTAGTGTTGTTGGGTAATATTTGAAAAGTGATAAATAACAAAAAAAATTGAATTTTGTTTATTTTAAAACAATAACAAGTCACACAATTACCAATTAAAATTTTGCAAACTGACAACCAAGAAGATTAAGAAAGAAGCACTAAGAAAACACATACCAAATAAATTTGATTAACCAAAATTAATAAAGTAAACGGTTTAAGTATTCGGAAAGTAATCAACAAAATTCTCATTCATCACAAAATCTAATATTCCCAACAAGTAGTTTAACAAACTGGAACATTATTATGGCAAGTAGAAAATGAACTCTTCAAAATTACAAGATAAATTTAAAGCAGAGGAAACATTGATAAGGGACCTGCAATCCTTCTAAATTCAGAAGGCACAAAAAAAGGGTGAAAGTTAATCAAATTAAGAAGATAAATAAATAGTTAAGGTTGTAAACATAACCATAACAATGCAGGAATTCGCTAAAACCGAGGAAGTAATCGTATAATGGTTGCTATTACACCTTTTTTTTTTTTTTTTTTTTTTTTTTTTACAGGAAACCGACAAAATCTGATTATCCAAAATTTTAATTTGAAATACTTAAAAGTTTCATGTCAACTAATATTAGATCCTTTTTTTTAGAGCAGATTTTATTTGTCTTATTTACTAACTATATCGAAACAAAAAAAATCTCACTAATAAAAAGAAAACTAACTAAATCCCTTAAGATTAACTTAATGATCAACATCAAAACAAGTCGAAAATTAAAAGTTACTATTTATTGCTTTTATTAAAAAACCTTCCAATAATGAAAAGAAAACAATCCAAATCTTTTAAAATTAACTAAATGATCAATATCAAAACATTTCAAGAGTTAAAAGTTACTTTTATTTGTGATAAAAGAAAAATAATTGGAATTATAATCATGATGAATTAATTCTAACAAAAGTAAATCATTTAGTAGTTGTCTGCTCTGACTGTTTAAATATTAATAATCACATTGCTTTCCTGAAAGCAAATTAAGTTTAGGTACATAAAAAAAGGGGAATAGATTTCCATAAGAAAAGCAAATGCAGTCGCCAGGGAAAACTTATTTTCCGACTGCTCCTCGTACAAACGATCCTCATTTGTCACAGTTGACGTACAATTTGCAACTTGTTTGTTTCTAAAATGAATAATTTAAGAGGACCGTGGACCTTTATTTGATCAAAAATCGAAATTTACATTTGTGTGTATTATTATTCTTCAGTTTCTATTGAACCAATTGAGAGAAACTGCATACAGCTGCGATGATTTTTCGCAAAGTTACAAGCGTTTGAATTATGTACACAATCAATTTTTCGGTGCTTTAGTAAACTTTATACCTGTTTTTCTCAATACGGATTTTACACGTTTTTTAGATTTTTGAAATGCTCCATGCGTCTTAATTTTTGTTCGAAATTCATGAAATTGATAAGGAAGAATCCTGATACTGTTTAGAAAGAAACTGTGTAAGCATTTTACAATTAGACTTCGTTAAGATAGTTAAATTTGATTTATAACTTATTCAAATGCTACTTTTTTATGAAAATACGAAAGGAATTTAGAAAAGAAATATTTCAAAAATTAACTATTCAAGGGCTTAAATAACTGATACACTGATTTCATTTGTAATATAGCTTTAACACTAGAACAACCAGAAATTTTACTCAAGTTTTCTAAAACTAATTCACACCAGAATTTAACTATTTAACTTATTCATTTAACATATTTTTGTGATTTTTATATTTAATTTATTTTAAAAAGAAATTTCTGGTTTGAATCGGAATATATTCATTTGGTAGCGGTCAAAATGACCGCTCATGGTCGTTCTAGTGTTAAGTGATTCAAATGCCAAATAGAGGAAATATCTTTAAAATTAAGACGCAAGGAGCATTTTATAATTTGGTTTATAAATTTTTAATTTTTAAAAAAATCTTAAAATTATATTAAGATTAGAAAAATTTTTAAGGTATTCGGTATACTTATGGTGAAATGTATATATGCACAAAATTTCATATATCTATCATGAAAAAAAAAAATTTAACGTCCACCGTCCCTTTAAAAAAAATTACGCTTATTGAAGTATTATCATGTATGAGATAGAAGAATGTTTTGAGACTGGCACATCCGACTAGCTACTTTCTTGTTTGCCCAGTACTTACCTTAAAAGTGTAATTTTTCGGTCTCACTGCCGGGCAGAATTTTTTCTGATTTTTACAATTTCCCAAAGTCCAACATGCATCAGGTATTAAGCGGCAGAAAGGTTGACGTTTTAACCTGAAAATTAACCATGGTTTCATATAAATCTACAATAAGCTTCTTTATAATGCAACCAGATTCCTTCATTAACATTATTAATAATGCACGCATCCACAATGATTTCTAACACTGTCTAACATAGTTCGAAATTATTTATGACTTCGGTCTGTGTGGCCGTCTCACAGTGGAGTATTTGACACAGAATCCTGGCCAAAATTAACTTTCATGTGTTTTAAAGTTTAAACCATTGTTGCTGACTCATTATTAGAAAATACACTTAATTAATGTTATATATGCAGAAATGCATGTATTTATTTAAATAAATAAATATATAATACAATGTTTACTTAATTGTTTATTGTTTATAAGAGGAAATTAATTGTTTATAGGGTTGTTTTATTTACAAGTCATGTTTAATTAAATGTGGTTATTTTAACTACACATAAGTGTTTAATTATGTATAAAAACCAATGCATATAATATGTATATTACTTGCATTTAGTATTTACGAGATTTGAGTCTCTAGAGCATAGAGATGCTGGTTCTTTAGTGTTTTTAATACGTTTGCAGTCCTTCCAAAAAACATTGATATCTAAAAATGGCAATAACATGCGGAACATTTTTTTTAATTGTCTTCTAAACTGTAACCAATACGATTATAATTCAAAAATGCTCCGACAAACCCCAACACCGCTTTAAAAAGCTTTGAATATATTTGATAATATATTTCAATAAATTATATATAAAAAAGGTTTAATATTAATCCAATTTCAAATATTTTTTATTATATGAAAAGTAAACTTATTTAAATGCACATGTCAAATTAATACATTTAAACACAATAACAAAGCTGAAACATAACAAAAAAGCACGTCTTCTCACAAAGAAACTGTCGCTTCAACTGAGGCTAGGAACTGCCGAAAATGATTCATACTCCTGAAATACACATAGATCGATGCACTAGTTAGTCAGCTATTATAAAATATGTTATTTACAATTATGGAGCAAATTTTAATTTCTGCCTTTTTGGCCACGATTTTGAATCAAATACTCCACTGTGCGTCTGTCCGTAATCTGAATATACTAGACTGACCTGTCATTATTATATGTTATTCAAGTTAACTATAACGCTTGTTAATGAACGATAAATGCAATGCATACCATATTTTTCAGTCAACAACTTATAGTGCACCTAGTATTGCATACAAAATTCATTGCATTCGAAATAGTGTAATACCATTAAAATACACTGTAAACGAATTTTCCCTTAGACCATTATATAACAAATTTCTTTTGTGTCACCCTGTAAATGAATAATAAATGCTTTGCACCCCATATTCTACAGAAATCATGTCTTAGTACATTCCAATCACTATTGAAAATGAAGTGCGTAACATTTATAGATTGTTTACAGAGATAGTCAAAAGTATTCTGTTACATTGCGTATCATTGGGAAAAAAACGTTTCTAGTGCATTTGATTTTTTTGATCAAGTGCACACCATTTCAGTCGAATATGGGGTGCAAAGCATTTATTATTCATTTACAGGGTGACACAAAAGAAATTTGTTATATAATGATCTACGGGAAAAATCGTTTACAATTTAGCCATACATTTATTTTTCTTGGTATAGCTTAGATAATAAGTTTAAATTAAGAAATTAGGTATTTATAATTATTAGACATTAGATATCAGAATTAATCTCTAATAATTAAGTGATAAAATTTTCTGGTACGGACCAACTTTCCCAAATGCAAAGAACTTTCAGAACAACACAAATACAATACATTCTTTTAAAAAGTAATTTTCTTTTAAAAACAAACATTAAGTAATATAAATCTTTGCAAACTAACTTACCTATTTACGTTACACAAAGTGACTGCTGGAGCACTAATTACTTCAGGATCTTCTACTGTAATATGTTGAACAACTGGATAATCGAGGTAAATTTCTAGGAAGGTGTAGCTTTGCCACAGAAATCCCGCTATGCTCAAGAAAAATATGAACAATTTGAAAGCTTTTCTTCGAGAATTCTT
The DNA here is from genome assembly GCA_963931845.1 of Maratus michaelseni. Classification (NCBI taxonomy): domain Eukaryota; kingdom Metazoa; phylum Arthropoda; class Arachnida; order Araneae; family Salticidae; genus Maratus; species Maratus michaelseni. Next base: position 24,413,103 of record OZ007594.1, read on the forward strand.
TGTACGTATTATTTTAGGTACACCTAAAATTAGGTGAAAGCAAATATAAATGTATTTCCTTAAAAATTTGTTTTGCAAATAGACAATAATTTAGAAATTCAGCGTATTCAAAAATATGCATAAATATGTATCGTAAATTCATAAAATGTATATTTTAACCTATAAGAATTGTTAATTGTGTATCTGATAGGTAAAGGGCCAATGCCCATAAGTGTCATTTTAGAATTATGCGTTATTAGTTTTGTAAAAGTACTGTTACAGTTATACTGTAAATATATCTTCCATATTTTTTCTCTATCTTAAACCATTTCCAATAGTTACTATAACTAGATATAAACTTTATTTCAATGGCTCCAAACATTGGCGAGACATTATATATATATATATACTGCTAACCAGGCCCCTACCTGCTGGGCATGATGCCTAGATTGACGAGTTAGAACCTGGGCGCGTGTCGATATTCGCCTGATCACAGCATGGCTGTGATCCACCTGACAAGAGCCATGTTGACATCACTGCAGTGCTCTCTAGTGGTTTACTACAGTGTTCTTTGTTTGCCGGTTCAAGGTTTCTATTTAACTTTGTTGAATTGACAGATTTAAAAAAAAAAGAGAAAGGAATTGGTCTCGTAATTATTAGAACCTTGATCAGGTGACGAGACCTTTACCTAACTAGGCACCTCCAGAAATAAAATTCATAGAGAACTTCGAGGACTTTGCACCCTCGACCAGATACCAGAAATTTCCTATAATGTTTTTTTCTGTATTTAATAACAAACATTTCGTGATTGCTTAAGGAAAAAATTCTTCTTTCAGAATTTCTGGTGGGAATTCGAAATTTTTGAGTTAAAAAAGGCCAAACTGGCAACCCTGGTGTAGCGGCGCTCTGCTCGACACGAACCCACACTCTGTTCGGCACTGTGTTTGCATCGAAGCTAGACAGTTTAAATTGATAAAAGTTTCTGGTTCAATTTTTTTTTGTTTAAAAAAAGGAATTTAAACAAATAATTTCTTAGAGGTTTTTGAAATGTGTACATTTAAACTGGCCAAATTCACCGATCATCCTTTCTAAGTGGATTTTCATAAACTGTTTGTTATTTCTTTTAACTTTGCTCGATATACATATTATTAGATATTATTATATATTATTAGATATACGTATATTTAGATATATTATCCGATGCTGTTTGTTATTGTTAAACTTCGGTATTCGTTTAGCCTAAAATCATGAGTGAGATAGAATTTATTACAACTTTAGATGTTCATATTTCAGGTGCAACAAGTAATATTTTCATTCATGTACAGGGTTCCTACAAGTCAGGGAAATTCCAGACTTGCAAATTCTTGGGAACTTGATGAAATGATGAATGATCAAGTACTTGATGAAATTTAAATAATGGGAAATACGATTCTATGCCCAGATGTTTCAAGACATTTTTTCCCATTTTCTTGTCTGAAATAAAGCGAAGTTTCGCGCGATTAAATTAGACGAATTTTTTTTAAATAAAATGCTGGTATTTCCTTGAAAAATTCCCTGAAATGTAGGAACCCTGATGTATTATTGAATGATTTTTTAATTTTCTATGCTGTAGCTTTTTATCCCGGACAATTTGTTTAATGTATTACATTGATTGAAGGTAACGGTAATTCAAATTTTGCATAAATAATGGGGTTTTTTAAATGCTTGGTTTTGTATTGCTTACCTGTAATTAAAGAGTTACTCATTCTTTTATTCCAGTATTTCACGAAGCTAGTATTCTTCTGGCACATTTTGTATTTCTTAAGAAACTTGACACAATTCCTTGAACAAAAAAAAAAAAAAAAAAAAAAAAAAAAAAAAAGTATAAAATGAATTATTTTGGAATGCAGGCTCAACTAATACTTTCAATTTTTACACATTGTTATAAATTATACAATACATGTATGTTTTAAAACATGAAAATGTAAGACTAATGAAAATATGAAACGAAATTTGTTTGAAAATTATCCTCAAAATATTGCAAACGATAATAACTTACTTCGTTTTAATACGTAGAATGTCTTCCATTGTTATATGTGGCTGTATTTGTAATTGTGAATTAATGCGTCATCTACATTTTTAAAGTGAACCTAACTTCTTAAAATTCGGTACATCAAAATTTTCTTACACGTTTAAATTTATTATGCCAGGAAACGTAGAAATACACATTTACATCAGTTTTAATTGATTCTTTTTAGAAGATATAATTTTTTGAAGAAGAACACAGCAGTATTAAAGAGAAATATTGGTAATTTAGACATAAATCTAACAATAAATTATGTGAGTTGTAATTTTCCAACTGGACGAAAAATGTCCGGGTCAGGATTCGAACCTGGGATCTCTTGGCTGATGCTGCCATGCTCTGCCAACTGAGCTATCCCGGTCGAAGCTATACCGGGATAGCTCAGTTGGCAGAGCATGGCAGCTTCAGCCAAGAGATCCCAGGTTCGAATTCTGACCCGGACATGTTTCGTCCAGTTGGAGAATTACAGCTCATATGATTTTTTTACCAGTTTGAATAATTGTGTTAAAATTAATAAATTATGTATTTGGAGAATTTATATTTTGAGATGCTTTGTAAAAACTTAAATATATTGTAACATAATGCCTAGCTTCTGCTTTATTTTTGTACTGTGTAATGTGCATTTTTCAGTTTTTCATAACCCACTTTTTTGTGATGCTCAACAGCATATACCTTTTTCAGTTTTTTCATAACCAACTTTTTTTATGATGATCAACTGCTTATTTATTTTTTTGTGTTTTGATAACCCATTTTTTCACGATGCTCAACTACTTATACATTTTTCGGTATTCTGATAACCCACTTTTTTTCGCGATGCTCAACTGCTTATACATTTTTCTGTAATAAATTCGATTTTAAGTTTTGAAAATTTACGTACGTTCGTGGCGACCTGAATTCTAACATTTAATGAACCATCCATTCTGTCATTTCATTAAATTTCTCAAAGTATGTCTGAATCTCCTTAAGGGGACAGTGGACATTCAAAATCATGAAATGTGACTGAAAAATTGATTTTTTGTATTTGAAGAATTATGAACTAGATGCTCAAATTTATCTGATGCAAAAAGAATTTTTCAATTCTGAGGCTTCTTTGCACAGATATGATCTTTTATTTTTGTTTAAAACTCTACATATTTATACAGTTTTTTTAATTAAAATGCCGTTTTATCAAAAGTGAAAATTTTGCACATTTCTAACTTTTGAAGCGTTCCATGCGCATTCCTAATTATCAGATTCTTTTGAAATTTACTCTGTATATCCACTATATATTTATCAATAAATGTTAGCAGAAAAAAAGTATCTCAGGGATATTTTAATGTTCAAATATGCGCGCATATGAAAAAAATAGCTACTTTTTTTAGAAAAAAGCAAGGTATAATTATGAAAATATATTTTTTATGATTATACATTCAGCGAACATTGACAATTCATGCCAACTTTCATTCTAATATATAAAAAGTACCTCATAAATAAATATTGTCTTATTTTATGCAAAAGAAATGCGCATGGGGCATTTTAAAATACGATACTTTTTTGTTCATTTTAAATTTAAAAATTGAATAATTAAAAAACTTTTTATTATTTTAATACCAAATTTTGAATATGACTATTTGAGCTTGTCATTAGCTAGTCGGCCAATTTTCAAATGAATCCATTCAAAATTCTAGGATTTGGTTTCTAATGTCCACTGTCCCCTTAAGTCTGATTGTCATTCGGTTATTTTGTGAAATGATATGGTAATTATGTATCTGTGGTTGTGTAAGCGTTATATATACCACCGTAAGAGTTATATTCGATGGATTTCGATGCATATCGCCTTAAGTGGTAATTCAGTCTGTATTTTAGCACTGTCTTGTTTCTACATATCATCTGCAAGCTGCGTTTGCCTATTAGCTGTTTTTTACAAGAATCTGCAGCTGAGAGTTCCGTCAGCCTGGTAATTAGTTCAGTTTCATGTTTAATAATAAAAAAATAATAATTTAAAGAATAATTTAAAGGTATATTTGTTTAAGAATAATTTAAAGGTCTGTTGGAATCGTGGTATTCCGTTTATAGTGATATAAAAGTGTCTATAGAGACATTTTTTAGTGCTATTTCACTGTTTTAAATTATTTTTTACAGCGAGTTAAGAGACCTTTCTTCAGATTCTGAAAAACTATCAGCGAGGCTTTTTTGATTTGAGCTAAGTGTTTGAATTTAGTAATAATTTTGGAAAAGCATTCCCTATCTCAGTCTTTAATGATTTGAGCTTATATTTGGATAGGTTTTAGTTAATTTATTTCCCTGCTCCACTGCATTTGCTGTGATTACTGCATTAAATAAATTTTTGTTATTGTTAAAATTTGTGTCATGGCCCCTTTTTAAATGCACTGTACGTCATTAATGGCGCCCGAACAGATGCGCCGATAGATTATTATAGGAGCGTCACAAATGGCGCCTGAAATGTCGTTAGATGTTAAGCCTAGCTTTTATTTTAGTGGTTAACAAGATGTCTATAACTTCGTCTTATACTTTGAGTAGTATATTCTTTATAACAATTTTCCAGATAGAAATAAATATACTCGTGTTTCTAAACACCATGAAGGACTCATCAGAATTGAATGAAACTTATTCCACAAACGATCTCTATCTGTACAAAAGCAATATGTGTCGAAAATCAGCATTTTGCGCAGCCACCACACGTTGCAATAAGTGCTTTTGTACGACGTGGTATCGACACTAACAGATTTGTAATATGTACCTGAGAAAGAGCATTCCAGACTGCTTCTCTCCGAACCCAAAGTTCATCTATATCAGTTACAGAAGGGCGTCACGTGCGAGATGCTGACCAAAAAAATCCCAGACATGTTCGAAAGACGAGATATGCGGTAAATAGGCAATCCAAGGAAGAATCTGTAGCTGTTGTGCAGAAAAAAGGTTTGGTCATTCTTAGCAATATGTCGACGAGCATTATCCTTTTGAAATACAGCACCAGGAAGGCATTAAAGGTAATGTACGACTTTGGGCTCGAGAGCGTCACTGTTGTACTGGTTGCTGCTGAGATTACCCACAATTCTTAGCTGCTGAGATTATCCATGGTACCCAATGTCGCCTCAAACCATAACGCTTGGCGTTCGTCCAGTATCATGTTGGATGACACAGTCCGACAGGTGGCGTTCACCGGTTCAGCATCTAACGCGGATGCGGCCCTCTCTATACACCAAATAAAAGCGGTGTTCATCGGAGAAGACGAGTTGTTACCAATCGGAACGCCAGTGTCCATGTCGACAAGGCTAGTGTAGCTGCAGACGCTGATGGCTTTGCATGTGGGGAATCCTGTACAAAGGAACTCCTGCATGCAGTCCTCTGTGTAGCTGACATTGACGAATTGTTGGACGAGGCAATGACACACCTGTAGCAGTGCTCCAGCATTGTCTCAGCTGTCCATATCATGCTGTACAGTTCGTCACATGCTATGCGAATGCGTTGAATATCGTCCTGTGCTGACATCATCGACTGACGCATTTCCGACTCGTCAGGGTTTTTTGTGTCCACTATTTCCAGACTCGCATTATTGTCACGGCATTGTTCTCTATACGATCGGCTATTGCACGATAAGTAAAAACCCTTTCGCTCAGGGCATCATTCATCCCCGTTCAATCTCAGTGCCTTGCTCATATGGCACCCTCTATTTTTGTCGAGGTATAGTGACTTCTCATGAAATGCTTACCACTGACAGACAATCATATACTAGTTTCAATGTTTCTCTATTTATACGTCACTTGGCAATCAAATATTCTATGACTTAAATAATCGATCGAATTCCTCAAAGACCGTAGACATTCAATACGATGGCTGGGAACGCATTTAAAATTTCTGTAGGGTCTGTCTTCTTTGGCTATTTTAATATTTTTTCATATGTTCTTTAAGAAATTTCTCTTTGGAGAAATCGCGATCATCAGTCTGTTTTACCAAGTGTTAGCTTCTTTCTGAGGTCCTCCATAACCTCGGCAGCAGAAGGGCAGAAGAACCGCGACACCGGTAGTCGCTTCCATAGCCTGATACAACGAGTGGAATGTGACCCCCTGAACTTGTAAATGAAACCACTCCAGCGTTTTTCGAGTGGCCAAATACTTTTGCACACCAGCAGTAGCTCGGTTAAGAAGATCGATTGAAACGATGAAACATTCGGATTGCCAATGCTATTTTGGCTCGAAAATGGTTTGGTAAGCCATCGGATGCACTCTTGGAAAGTCGAGGAGCGTGAACACTTGGAAGGTCGAAGCGCCCGAAACAATGCTTTTCTGGGACCGTGTGTTTCAAGTCAATACGGGTAAAAACTCTCTGGGTTGTCTGATTCTGAACTCGGCCATACATTTAGGCGAATAGGCGAGCAAGGGGTTGGCATGTTTAGCTTTATTCAATTGTATACACGATTTTCTTCCCTGACACAAAGGTATTGAATGAATGGTAGCATCGAGGTGGAGGCAGGACGTGCAGCGGTTGGTATGTTTCTCGGACGACATTGTTTCATCGCTACGAGGGCAAGGACATGTAATCGGACACCTATCTCTCCGTTTAAAGTATAGACTGACCGATTCCTTGAAGGCATATTCAGTAAATTCTCTAAGTCTCGAATCTGATTGGAGAACGTCGCGGAATTCCAACTCTGAATAGGTTCGTGATTTTCTTTGTATTTTCCCAAATTCTTATTCTTATTGTTATGATTATTTTGCCTCATACATTTCTTCTTTTTCTGCTTTTTCTTAATTCACCTTTTTTTCGCTATTCTTAACTGCTGCCTTTTGCAATTTTTCATAACCCACTCTTTTGTGACGCTCAAGTGCTTTTACATTTTTCGGTATTGTGATAACCCACTTTTTTTTACGTTGCTCAATTGCTTATGCATATTTGTGTTTTTTTGCTAACTCAATTTTGCCTATATGGTTGAAGGTATTTTTCCAGAGTTCAAAACCCAGACAGAAATGTAAGGAACGAAAATCGTCAATTTATACCTCATTTTTCATATATGGTTGAAGGTATTTTTCCAGAGTTCAAAACCCAGACAGAAATGTAAGGAACGAAAATATTTGTACCTCATTTTTTTCACAATGAAACGTGTCATTTCACTCATTTTTTTTGTCTAATGCCGCAGCTACTAATTTACCGTTACTTAATTCATGAATGGTTAATAATCTATATAAATATGTGGGTCTTTATAACTCTGCCAAGTTGTAACTTTCCAAGTTGCATAGTTTTGGAGAAACACAACTGTGACAGACGGACAGACAAGTGATCTTAAAATGGTTCCGTTTTAACTTTTTAAGTACGGAAACCTAAAAATTACATGACGAAAAAAACGGTTCAGAAGGTTTGAGAAAAATTAGAGGTTGACAAAGGCTTAGATAACTGCACGTTCAGTTAATTGGAGTTTGGAAGATCGGCGCTCTGCATTAGAAGAAAAATTATATAGAAAATGCATTATGCTAATATTTATCACAACATGTCATAAAAAATTTAATAATGAAGTTAACAGTCAGTTAACTTTTTACAGAAAACAGTATTTTCTTTCATAAGAAAAACAGAATCTTAAAATTTAAATGAGGGGCTGGGGTGTAAAACAATGTAATTAACAAACAATAAGTTTCGAGATATTCAAGTTACTCTAAAGAAAACTAGAAATATAAATTTTCTGATTGCTTCCTCTAAAACTACTGATTCGTTAAGATCCTTCGTCCTTCAGTTAATTTATTTGCAACATTGTTTTCTGATAGATTTTATTTTTATTGGATTTATGTGCAAAGAGATTTCAGTATTAAAACCAATATATAAATTCATCTTTGATTATTACGGCATATATTGAGCAATAAATAAATCTAGTACTTTTAAAATGCTGTCAAGATGCAATTAAACAATTTTAAATTTAAACCAGAAAAAAATCAAAAATATCAATTACTATTTAACAGCCGAGACCTTTAAAAGTTAAGCGTCTATACTTTTAAAAATTTGCAACAAACTGTCCGGTCATTGACCGTTTTTATAGAAAACGGTTACATAACTGTAATATAACTCTATTCTGACAATAATATGGTCAGAATAGAGTTAAATTACGGTTATCTAACCCTTTTCTATAAAAACGGTCAAATGACTGGACAGTTTGCTGCAAATTTTTAACAGTGTATGTCATTCGAAAGTCCCCAAAATATTGTTGTTGTTGTTGTCGTATACGATAGTCATGCAATTTAACATGTTATGGTATAATATATATGCCCTGATAATTTATTAATATAGATTCGGATTATTATTTTTTTATGTACTTTAACCTAAAAAGGAAAAAAAATTCTCCATTAAAATTAAACATTCGTTTTATTTTTGATCACCTGAATCGATACAGTATACAATTTTATTTTTCTCGAAAAAAAGGTATAATTTGTAAAAGTATAATAACTGACTAAAATTGTGTTAAAATTTCCTGTTTTTAAATAGACCAGAAAGATTGAAAACAAGAGAAAATGACTGAAGTTTAAAACGCGGATTAGAAGCATTGTAATTATTTACTTATGCTTCACAGAAATACAGTATTTGTTAAATTGTTAAAAACAGTAAGAAATGTTTTAATACTGTACAACAAATTTTATCTTGCAAAACTACTTTTACTACGATTTGGAAATCAAGTTTCCACATTGTTCAATCGGCATTCATTTTTTTTTTCATTATTATTGTATTTTGATTATACCTAAATAACAAAAAAAAATGTAAAAAAATAAAAATATACAGTAAAATTTCAAAACACATAAAATTTGATCATATTTTTTGTTATAACTTGAAATCATTTTTTGTTTATTTATTTGTTTTCAGATATAGAGTGCAGATAATTTAATTCATTTTATTTTAAAAAATAAACATGTAAATCCGTTAACTTGTACAAAGGTTATCGTCGCAAAAACCGTTTAGAAAGTTTTTGTAGCAATTGAGTTTAAAGTTTAGCATCGCAGGTCTGCGCGACTTAACTTTACGGCTCGTACGACCGTAATTTAAGGAATTTTTCTATCACACCAACTGTAGCACATTCTTCAAGATCCAAACAATCATCATAAATTAGTTAAATGAAAAAAAAAATTTCCATTTCATTTAAAAGATATTGAAAATTCAGTTTCTTAAAATCCATGCTCTTTGTGTTTTAATTTTTATGTGAAAAGTATAAGAAAAGGGTACTTGAAAAATGCATGTAAACTTCATATTATTACTGTTTTATTATTTATCGCTATTATTTAAATTATTTTACAACTTTACATTTATTTAAGACTACGTCTATTTTATGAAAATACTCAAAATAGAGTCTCGAAATTTAAAAATGAAAATTCTATTCTTTCAAAATTAGATACTTAAATTGCATACAAGGATAGAATAATTATAATTATAGAACATTTGGATTATAAAAAAATAATTAAAAGATTTTTCTCGTCAAAAGAATAGAAAAGTACTTCCATATGTGTAAAAAATTAATTATACTCATCAAACACAAAGAAATTCAGTTACCTATAGAAATTATAAACTAAAAAATTATTTTAATTTATTTTCAGGACAAGAAATATTGCATAGCTGTTAACTTACCTTTCGTTGATTTTAAATCCTCAACTTTTATTTGTACAGTTTGTAACGATATAAAAAAAAAGCTTGAAAAGTTCATAACCATTAAAACTAATCCGAAGTTTATTTATATATATATATATTTATATCTTATTCACATGGTGAATTTTAATAAACTGGCGCATTGTGATTTTAAATTTCCATAGTTAACAGAACAATTATTGCAAAAAATAACAAAAAGTTGCTTTCGGTTGTTTTTTATCTCTTTGTTTTAGGATCGAAAAATGAATAAATCTTTAGTCGTGTATGACTGCGTTTTGAAGTTAATAATAACAAAAATAACTCATTTTATTCTGGAATAAAATAATATATTTTCTCTTTCATAAATTATTCAAGACATAGATGCAGAATATGATTAGATTTATGTAGATTGTTCCGATATCTCTAGTTGGCATGTAATTATATCATTTGAGCGGTTCGTAAAAGTAATTAAACTTATTGTTGAAATTCTCCATTAAAAATGATTTCGCAGATTTTATACAGCATGCAATCATTTAAATCAGCATAATAAGTGAAATTCAATAAGTTGGTTTGTTATTTTCGATCTGAGACTTTGTAGCTACAGAATGTTCATTCTCCATAAAGTAAATTTCTGATTTTTTGAAGAATGACAAAATTAAATACAAATAAAAGAAAAATTCCCTATCATATAATCTAATACGAGCAAATCTTGTGTGTGTGTGTATGGTTATATATATATATACAAATTTTATCTTAAAAACGGCTCTAACGATTTTGACGAAATTTTGTATCCTACTGTTTTGGGGGACCAGAAAACCATTGGGCTAGGTCACATGTTCGAGAAAATTCGATTAGTGGGTCATTTTGTGTCACCATGGGTCAAGGTCAAGCTAATTGTATCTAAAAAACGGCTCTAACGATTTTGATTAAATTTTGTATCCTACGAGTTTCGGACACGAGAAAATCATTGGGCTAGGTCACATGTCCAAGAAAATTCGATTAGTGGGTCATTTTTGGGTCACTGTGGGTCAAGCTAATTTTATCTGAAAAACTGCTCAGACTATTTAGACTACATTTTGCATCCTATGGTTTTCGGGCACAGAAGACTGTTGGGCTAGGTCACATGTTCGAGAAAATTTGATTAGTGGGTCATTTTGGTCATGGCTCATTATGGGTCAAGCTATTTTTATTTTAAAAACGGCTTAGGCGATTTGAACTAAATTTTGTATCCTACGGTTTTGGGGCACAAGAAAATCATTGGGATAGGTCACGTGCTTGAGAAAATCCGATTAGTGGTCATTTTTGCGTCACTGTGTGTCAAGCAAATTTTATCTCAAAAGCTACTTAGACTATTTTTACTAAATTTTATATTCTCCAAGTTTCGGGCACGAGAAGACAATTGGGTTTGGTCACATGTTCGAGAAAATTTGATTAGTTGGTAATTTTGGTCATAGGTCATGGTATTTGAACTCAAAACTAATTTTGACCGATCATAGCTAGGTCTTCACTGCTCGTGAAATGTATTAAAGAAATATTTTGTGTGACATGTCATATGCATAGCTGTCAACCTTCTGGTTTTTTTATTCCAAATTAAATTAGATATTTTATTTATTTATTTAAATAAGTTAATTAATAACCACATAGAAATAGCTTTGTATCATGACAAATAAAATTTATCTTTCGTTAAAAAAGAAAATAACTGTTAAAAAAAATACCGGTATGTTTCAATACAGGCCGCTATCCTTTTGTAGGTTTAAATAAGTTTATAACTTCACAATGATACTTGGTTAGTACTAAAACATGTCGGCAATTCCTTAAACACTTTTATTTTCATATTTTTGCATATAAATGTTTATTTGTAAAACACATTTCATTAAATATTTTTTCCTGTTTCAAATTATGTTTATGTGACTTCGGAAAAAACGGAAGGTTGGAAGCTATGAGTATGGGTAAAAATTTAACAATGAAGTTTACATTCAGTTAACTTTTTTCTACAAAAGCACTTTTGCGTCTATAATATCCAAAAATGGCCCAGAAGGGTAATAGTCATTAGTAAAGTCAATGTTAACAGACATTTTTGAAATAGTCATGCCTCCTTTCGTGAAGGCTATAGTTTTCTGTTTAGAAACATAAATAAGGTAAAACTATTTTCTCTTGTGAAACTTCTTGTGTTAATTGAATGCATTAATAAAAATTAGAAAGTAAAAGAAAATATTTTTTTCACGTTCTTTTTCTGATCTAACAAGAAAGGTTTCCATAAGCGGATACTCAGAAAAACTTGAAAAAATTACAGAATATTCTTCTGATGAGGCTATATATGTCAATAAAAATTTTCTGCGGAACCTCAATAGAGCGTACGTAATTATGAAAATTTCTTGTTTCGGCGATTTATCGCTGGTTGGGGAAACAATGAAATTAAATTGACTTTTTAATATGTTTTCATCTTAGAACCCTGCTTTCAACTATCAGTTGGTCCCTATTGGACCCCCTACCATATTCCTTAAAAATAGTCCGATTCAGTAGCTTTCTTTTTATAACAACTGCTTAGGTCCTCCAGCTACTACATGATCGACAAAAAAACATTCTCAGACCCCAACTACCACCAATTTTGAATATTAGTAAACACGGGCGGCGTATTCCATATTCCAACACTTTCTAAAGCCTAAATATTAACTTTTGATGATATTCTTCTTTAATTCTATGTCTTGTAATAGTATAATATATCGCCTTCTTGGGGCTCCAAGTGCAACTTCTTTAAAAATGATCCGATTTTCTTGCAATTATCTTCAACATAGTTCTAAAGTCCTCGGCTACTTTATAAACTACTAAACATTTCCTTAGATCTCAGCTACCAACTTTTTTTTTAATATTAATCTTCTTTTTAGGCATCAACTTATGTTTACTCACTAGAGCCGTAAGTTACAGATTTGTTTTACAGATTTTTATTCCACCTTCCACCGCCAGGGGATGCATTCTTATCTCGCGTTTTATAGCCACGATAACAACGTGGTTTGGCTCATTCAACTTGGTTTTCGATTGTCTCCGGCGCAGGCAGATCACTTATATAACTGTATAACGCTGTCTTAGGCAGCGGGGATCCAGATCACATGTTCGTTTGGAAAGAGGTTTGTTGGGAACACACTAGACGATGCCGAAGGCATTGGAGCCCCGGAAACTAAGTTCGTTCGAAACACTCTACGCTGACGAAGGCAATGGGGCCCTCGAAACAAGATTCATTTAAAAAAATTTCCGAAGATATAACATCATACAAATTTGAGTTTTGATTAAGGTTATTATCACGGGGCTGGTCAACGCAGGGCGGGTCAGCTAGTTTTTAATAATCCTAAGAAAATAGAACTATTTAGAATACGTAATTCTACAATATTTTAAATTAAGAAATACTAAAATTGTGATGTTAGCCCAAACTTGGCTCTTCAAACATATTGGAATACTATAGTATAGTTAGATTTTCATATATATTCTTTATAATTGTTTGTTCTAAATGTTTAACTTGCGTGCAAAATAGGGAAACAAAAACTTTTGAGCATAATACAGCTTTGTTAAGCCTTATTTGAATAAAACTGTATTGATCCAAATAACTGAAAATAATTACATCTGAAATAAGTTCCTGGTATGAAAAAACATTTTCATACTATAAAAAAATGATCGATATAAAGCGTTTAAAATCAACATGTGGACTGAATGTGTAATGTTTCATCTGTACAACAAATTAAAAAAAAATAGTTTATTTAAATTATCAAAATATAAGTATTTTGTGGAAATGTTTTGAAACATAATCCCTTTTCCCCTTTCTGTCGATCCCACTAAAAGAGATATTATTCGAATTTTTACTTCAGAATTATACTTTGAATTTTAGCTTTTATACTATATCTGAATATAAAATGTTCTTCGTTTAAACATTTTTAAATTGATGAGCTTCGAAATTGAATTAATAATAGCTGAATTACGATAACTAAATTTTTAATCTTAAGCCTATGTAACGCAATAGCACTGATTTGAAAATTATTTATTCAGATGTTACAATACGCAATTTCAAGCATGTACAAAATACAAAACAAATTAGATGATGATGATGATGCAAAATACTTATATTTTTATCATTTAAATAGACTATTTTTTTTAATTTGTTGTACAGATGAAAACTAACATCATTTCCTCTTTAATTATGTAATAATAAAGAAAAACATATTTAAGAATTTATTTTATATTTCTGTGCTCTCAGAAAGTTATTTGCTTTTAAATAAATTGATTTCGAATACTGCGATACACAATGAATATTGACGAAAACTATTTATATGTACCAGTGGTTCCCAAACTTTATTATTAAGCGACCCTTCAACTTTCAACTTTTTTCCCAACCAACCTAATATGTAGTTGCATAGAGTATTTTGTGTAATTTCTGTCGTAAGGAAAAGATTAAATTTGGCACAAAGCATACATACGAAAATTGTAACAGTAGGCAATATTAATGTGACAATGGAGTTATCAAAATGTTTTAATACTCATTAATACATGTATTACATGAAATACAATTTATAAATCAATGCTATTTACGGCATTTCTTTGCACCAACGACTGAGTCTGTGTTGGGATTGAAACATTTCATTTTAGCCGCTCTTTTTACAGAATTTAACAAAACAATGTCTTTTCTTAAAGTTAATTATGAATGTGTTTTCACAATATTTTCCTTTAAAATTGTAACATATTATTAGGGTTTCGTTCATCTCACGAAACCCTATTACTCCCGCTTCGTTGTCTGTCCGTCACAGAGCCGATTCTCAGAAACTATATAACTTGCAGTCATGAAATTTTGTGTACTTATAGCTGAATACCCACTATGAATCTCAAAATTATAAAATTTGAAAAAATCGTATTATTTTAATATATAGAGATAAAAAAAACCAAAAATCTAACAGCCTTTTCCTACTAAATTTAAACATTTTTCGTTATAGCAGTTGCCAACAATTAATAATCCACAATAAAATTCTTTCTACAATAATTAATTTTCTATTGTAAGATTTCCACGGGAAAATGAAAATGAAATACAAAGTTTCACTAATTGAAAAAAACAGATTAATATAACGTCATATTGGTAATAAAACAGAAAATTTCAAACATTTCTCAATAATACAAGGAGTATGGTATGTGTAAATACAGAAAGCAGCTTAATATGACGTCATTAGAGACTTAAAAAGAAAATTAATGTGATGTCTAACATTTTGAAGGTGTCTATACAACATGTTTAATTTTGAAATTGATTTTTTTTTTAATATCGCATTTAGTGCACATGACAGATATTATTATGACAGAGTATAATAGCGGGCTTCGCCCGCTATCGGATAAGTTCAGATTTTCGAAAAAACGAGAAAAATAGACCGGTAAATTTTTACTTTATAAAAAACATGACCTTTTTTTTTTGGAAAATGAAATTTATCTGAATTTTTAAAGAAAGGTTAAAGTGTTTGAAAGGAATATTAAACGAAACCCTTTGTACTATCTTCGATCACACTATCTCACTTTTTTTATTATATTATTGCAGCAGGTAAAATTAATTTTACGTTTTTGGAGAGCTGACAGTAGGGTCTAAAATGTTTTCCAGTTGGATTTTTGTGCTAAGTTTGATGTATTTTTTTTATTCTGTAGGTTTTGACATGTGGATTCCAAATATCTTAGGTGCCATTTTTTAGTCACAGATTTTTCGAGTGATTTTCAACATGGCGTCCAAGAGGGCTGTCATTTACTGACTTCTTTAATATTTGTGGCATATTATTAACCAGTATGTCAAATTATATGTTTTGGGAATCAAGAAATACAAATTTGCAATCGAAATAGGCGTACATAGAGTTATTGTTATTTATTTATAAATTTATTAACAAAATTACTAATATTGCCTGTTTTCTCTTTTGTTGCAGATGTGAAAGCTATGTGTCTCCTGGAAGATACTTACTCATACTAGTGACTGTGTTAAAATTTGTGAATGCACAATGAATTGTTTAGTGTGCTTGAAAGGTGCATAATTATGTCAAAATCCTGGAATAGACAATCTCGAAAAACTGAAAGAATACGCTAAAAAACGAGCAAAATTTGGTGAGTCAAAGTTAGCTCCCCTCTGTGAACGAATAAGTGAACTTTCAGCAGATGAATACATTTTGTCTCGATATCATAGTTCCTGCTTCAAAGAAAATCGTACATGTTCAAAAACTCCAGAGAGCTCAAAACAGATTTCACAAATCTTCACACATGCCAGCAAAAAAACGTTGTCCTTCAACGAACTTTTCGGAGATGTGTGAAGTGATGGTAGTGAGAGTGCTAAATCTACACGAAACCTTGAACGTGTTAAAGTGAAGCGGTGTATATTTTCATGTACACAATCTCACCGAACGAGGGTGAGTTGAGTTATTTTTTGTTTCTATCAAAAATATGGGACAGACATTCATATTCTTTAAAGAAAATGCAGAAAATAATAACATTCGTGCAGCGCTGTCTTTGATAAATGAAACACTTTATTGTAGGGATTTGGATATAGCATATGAAAGTGAATGTCTGCGCCATAAAGAAAGGACTTGTCAACGAAAGATCAAAAAGTCCTTCCGACCTGTACCAGGAGGAAAAGGTAGCTTTCACAGTCCATGATTTTAAACATTCGATTCATTTTACTCAAACACCCGAAGCTAAATTGCTTGGAACCCGATTATAGGATATTCAATCATGGTTTTCGTTAATACTGAATTTGAATGCGAATTTCAGCATGAGAGTTACAGCATAACAAAAATCCGATTGTTTCAATATGTCAGCCACCCTAGAAATTCAAACTGCCATATCTCTGCCATTTTTTTAAGGTAAAGCCAAAACAAAAAATGTTCCGGAATCCTTGTGTCACGATCTAACACTTAGCGGAAATAACTTTTTCAATTTATAATTTTTTATGCATGTCTTTGTATTTTTAGAAAAAATTATTTCACCGTTTATCAAAGAAGCTGACATTGTAACGTTTGCAATAGACAATATTGATTTCCAAGAAAATACTCCTGATGGTCAAAGAACTCTACACGGAACCCTGTTAATTATTAGTCAAGATGAGAATGATGATAAAATAGCGATAAATGGTCATTTAATGATTCCACCAAAGCCCTCATCGACGAATATGCAAGTGTTATTCAAAACAGTTCCAAATATCCATATATTCAAAACGAAAAGCGCATTCTGTTAAATTCCAACATTATTTTTCCACACGAAAAGGATCTTTTTGCACATACTTCAACGTTATCTGAAGGCTTCTTCCCTCAGAAACGGGAAACCTGATCAGACCTCACCTGTTTAGCCTAGGGGGATTGAAAAGGGTTGATTGAAAAAGGATGGAGGCGTATCATTGCATTGAAAGCATAGAACTTCTAATATATTTTTGCTCTGAGATTGAAAGCTAAAGCTTTTTTTAAGAACTCATGTTTTCACTACTAAATATGCATACTGTTTCACAAAATTTTAAAGAGAGCTTGGATACAGTTATATTTATAACCGATTGAAATGTCAGAGAGTTCGGAAGATGAAAACTAATTTTTTATTGCTTTGTTAAAAGAGCCAACACGAAAACACACTAACAAACAAAAAAGCGAGAAGAAAACATTTCTTTTACAACTCTATAACAATATTTTTTCACGAAATTTATAAACGGGCTGTAAAACCGTTTTATTTTTCACCAATAAAGATTTCAAACAGTTCGGACAAAAATAACTTTTTTATTTTAAAACTATGAAAGGGCCCTACGTAAAAATATAAGAAAATGAGCGCTTTTATCACTAAATATCAATATTTTTTCGCGAATTTTTCATTTTAAAATATAATTTCACACAAAATCGGGTTAAAGATAAAAAAATAATAATAACTTGATGTTTTTTTTAAAATTTATTATCACGGCCTCGGGCAACGCCGGGCGGGGGTCAGCTAGTCTCAGTAAAAACAATAACTTTCACAAATTTTATGTTAGGCAGTGATATTGATATTATCAATATGTAGAAAGTTAGTGATTTAGCATGGTTCTTTTTCTGTTACTCACACCGTGGTGACACAATGGAAGTTTCATCTCCAAAACCAAATGTCTCAGTCATCTCACAACCAAATACAATTAGACGGGAGGGACATCTGTGCTCTACAGATCTGGTTCCCAGTCTGAGCAGTCTCTCTTAGGCATTCAAAATACAATTAGAGAAAAAACTGCACTCAACAAGGTTATCATGCCCACATGAGCTTCATCAAATTCTATTCTGTTTCAGATACAAGAGAATGGAAAGACAAATAAGAACACAAATAGTGCTGCAGTGGTACCATTAACCTGTTAACTGGGTATGATGAAATATTTCGTCATACAAGAACTACTACTGTAATATTTTGAACGCTTTATTTCCACCAGTAAAATTTTAATAGAAAATTTCCTCTTATTAAAACGCCCTATTCACGCAAAATTACTGCCATGAATAAGGAAAAAAATTCTATCTTTTTTTTTACTGGTGGAAGTGTGCATCGATGGTAATCAAGTATATCAGTTGAACAACAGTTTATTCCCCGGTTAACAGGTTAATGAGGCTACAAAAACCCTCAACCAACAATACCCCCACTTAGAAAATAAATGGCGAAGGAGCAATTTCTCCAGTCAAATGCCTGGAGTTACCTGAGCCCAAAGGATTTATTGAACTTATGAAATGTGGGTGTAAGAGAACGTGTACAGTTGCGAAATATTCTTGCTTAAAGAATTTTCTGATTTGCACTGTCCTTCGCAAATGCAGTGACTCTAACAATAAAAAGGACTATCAATATAACCAAAGCGGCAGTAGTGATTCAGGAGAGGATATGTAAAATCTTAGTGCCGCATATACATGTAAACGCTGTTTTTAATAATTTTGTTGAATATCTTTTAAATACTATATCATTTATTTTTATAAATATATATCATTTATTTATATATCATTTAAATATTTTGCTTGTATATAATTAGTTAATAACATACTAATATATAGAATGCGTTTCATATTTCTTATGCTTCATTTGCATCTTATTACTTAAAATACTTGAAAAACTCAATGTACTGCTATTTTGATTGTAGATTTGTATTTTTGACCCCAAAACATATAATTTGACATACTGGTCAACAATATGCCACAAATATTAAATACGTCAGTAAATGGCAGACAACTTGGACGCCATGTTGAAAATGACCTCAAAAATGTGTAAGAAAAAAAAATGGCACCTAAGATATTTGAAGAATCTACATGTTAAAACCTACAGAATAAAAAAATATGTATCAAACTTAGCACATCAATCCAGCTAGAGCCACATTTTAATACATTTCAAACCCTACTATGATTGATTGATCCACGGTCCGTCCAGAAGAATGCTTTCATTTCTTTGCTCCGTCCGCGAACCGCTTGAGTTATAAAAAAATTTTCTGTATACGCTTTATCGCATTAACCTTTTCCTCGTGGTCCTGGGTCGGCCAGAAGCTCCTTCGTCACCCGTAGTGGCAACCCACGGAAGATGAGCCCAGACGCTTGCCCTTCTATGCATGTTGTCGATTTGACGCAGTGAGAAAGCAAGAGCCGTCGGGATGTTCAGCATGTGGCTTAGGAACCCACTCCCCTTTATGGGGTTTCGGCGACGAGGTCGCTGAGCAGTTTCGACGGTTCATCGAGTGTCTGTGTGGAAGTCTCCTCTAAGATTTGAAACTTCCGCCGTATCGCAATGACCTTCGTCGTCGCGAGCTCGGGTAAAAGATTGGGAGGTTTCGTTGGATGACGATCCTTCGGATCGGCCGTAACGCACTCGGTGATCGCCGATGTGCGCGTTAAAAATCCACGAGGATTTGGGAATGGTGGTTGGCGGCGAATCTTAGTTTTATCGCATTAACCTCCTAACCTCTTGGCAAAGCCTTCCGCTAATGGAATAAAATTTTGGCAGTTAAATTTGTTCGGTATACGCTTTATCGCATTAACCTCCTAACCTCTTGGCAAAGCTTTCCGCCAATGGGGTTGCCATCAGTGGTCTGAGTAAGGAATTTTAAAGGATGTGATAATTGGAGATTGTTTAGTTAAATTTGTTCGGTATACGCTTTATCGCATTAACCTCCTAACCTCTTGGCAAAGCCTTCCGCCAATGGGGTTGCCATCAGTGGTCTGAGCAAGGAATTTTAAAGGATGTGATAATTGGAGATTGTTTATAAGAGTGGGTATCGAGAATTATTTCGGACTGTAAATAACTGAAAGATGGCAGACCGTTGAGAGAGGATGTGCCTTGCTAACTGAGAGCATGATTTACACTTGCATGATAATGAATTAAAGCTGACTCATAAGGCATCTATCAGCCATTGGGCGCTATGTAGCAATACGTTAAATTTTAATTTAAATTGAAAAAGTTGACCTATTTTAAAATTTCTCAAACAGTAAAACCTAAATTTTTGCATTAGTGAAATGAATTATTTTTGTTTTTAGTTTCCTGGGGGGTTTTCCTACGTTTAAAAATGAAAAATATTTAGATCTAAATATTTCTAATTTCAGCGATCATTATACACGTTTTAAATTACTGATGAATTTGGCACAAAATATACTTATGCATATTTGCTAAGTATTGATATTTTCTAGCACTACTATTTCCGTGTTCGCTTCATTTAATGACATGGAAAAGTTTTTTAATTAAATAAGACAAAGATTACTATTACTCAAAAATCGGAAATATTTGACAAATATACACTATATTTCCAATGATGACCGGTCACTTGCGATTTTAGACGTTTTGTTAAATATCTAGAAAGATACATGAGGAATTATCCTGAATCTTCAGGAGTGTAAACAACGTGATAGACGCCATATATTTCCGTGAAGATTTTTTCCCGAAACCCCATAAGGGGCCGTCAACAAATTGAAGAAAAACGAATATATTTTGGATAACCCTGTAAAAACTAATATTGCAAAAGCATTCAAACTGTAGATTATGATTAAATGGCTTATTGTAATAATTTGGGTTCATGTTTATGAAGATAGCATGTATACAACAAGAGAAATTCAGGTTTTTATAAAAACAGTCCCAAATGTTACCAAGTTTTTGCTTATAACTTGCAGAGTTTTTAATATAAAAACAAGTTATTTTCAGAAAATATGACAAACAAAATTGTACACAATATCCTGCAATCAGAATTAAAAAATAATAAAACTTGTATGAAAAATGAGCAGGTTTACTAAATATTATTTCACTGCACACGCGCGAATTCAATCAAAATATACTGTGCATAATATATTAGCTAAATATATAGACCAACTTTTATGAAAGTCTCAGAAACATAGCTTGAAAATTCTGATAGTAATCGTCGATAAAATAAGCTCGAATTTCGCTATTCCCAAAAGGAAGCAAAAAGATGAGGGGTTGTATCAAATATAGAATGATAGACACTTCATTCTTATTATGTCAACTTTGATAAGCTAGTACATTCGGATACAACCCCTCATCTTTTTGCTTCCTTTTGGGAACAGCGAAATTCGAGTTTATTCTACCGACGATTACTATCAGAATTTTCAAGCTATGTTTTTAAGACTTTCATAAAAGTTGTTCTATACATTTAGCTAATATATTATGCACAGTATATTTTGATTGAATTCGCGCATGCGCAGTGAAACAATATTTAGTAAACCTGCTCATTTTTCAATAAATTTTTATTATTTTTAAATTCTGATTACAGGGTATTGTGTATAATTTTGTAATAATAATAATAATAATAATAATAATAATAATAATAATTGAACAATGGATACAACACATTTTCAAACAATATAATTTACAAAATAATATACTTTAGGTAGATGAAAAAGGTGAAAGGGCAATCTTGTAGGCACGAGTGCAAGGCCAAATCAAATCAAAAGATTGCTAAAAACTCTTTGGTACAACACTTGGTTGTCTGACTGACGATAAGTAATGAAATCTGAGGAGGTTTTTATTATTATTATTATTATTATTAAATGATCAAATTTTGAAATCCTTCAACGTACTTCTCTATTATATATTTAACAGTGAAATTAAAGTACACTTTTCTCAAAATTAAGCGAAGGTATTACCATTTTCCCGAAATTCCCCGCGATGACAGAAAATTTCCTTCAAAAACCGCTAGATTTAAAAAAAAAATAAAAATATTCTATGTAAAATGGATTACCACTTTATCTGAGAACACAGCATCCACCACTATTAACTAGCATTTCACCAGTTTTCTTGGTTGCGGGTTTAGGCGTAAACCTACAATTAAGTGTAACAGCTACTACTTTAAAGCTTAAGCTCCAGCTAAATCCTGCACCACATTAGATAGTACAATTTAATTCACCCGGAAAACTCAAAGTATCATAGAATACACATTTTCAACAAACGCTCAACGACAAAAATGTAAGTCTGAATACCACTTGTATTTGGCACTGTATAAGGTCAACATAACTTATGCACTATGCAGTAATATAAGTATTGATGATTTGAAATTGTGTAGCATCGTCATAAAAATCTACTCCAAAAAGAAAAATCCAATCGTAGACCATAACCATTCACAAAGCAAAGGCAATGTTTAGGGCGGAGTTATCTTCAAGCTTTAAATACTGAATTGTATAACCTCATCATTCATATTTCACCGTGATTTTTCTTTTTATGCATTTTAATTCATGTATTTGTATATATTTATGTAGTTACAGATTTCACAATATTGTGATATTTATGCGCGCACGTTGAATGTGTGTCAAAAAATGGTAATTATTCTCTGAACGTGTTATATAGATTCTATCGTTTCATTTCTTTTTAGTATATTTATCACTGAAAGGAAAGTATGAAAAAATATTAAGGCTTTATTAGCTGTACATCATATTTTAATTTCATGGAACTCGGTGCAGCTATTTTGACAAAATTGGCTTTTTTTCAAAATTAAAATAATATATATATATATATATATATATATATATATATATATATATTTAAGTGTTTACTATTTCCGAGTGATTGTTGTTAAGAGGGAAATTTATTCTTGGCTAAAGAACAACATCTGAGGAAAAAAGAATGCAACACTGACACACATGCTGATTGAAAATGAACTGGAAGAGTAATAAAGCATTGAGAAATTTAACGTGTGTCTTTAAGTAACAATACATACAATAAAATGAACACTAAATTTAAAAGAAGCAATAACACTTATCTTTAATGATTACATTATACTCTGGAAATACAATAAATCCGCAGATACAAAATCCAACATACGAAAAGAAGACAACACTGACAGTTTTATGAATGATGATGACTAGTAAACTAAACACGATATCGATTTATAATAGTATAACATATACAGACCTAATTAAGATATTAAGAATATCTCTTTTTAAAAAATCAACGAGGAGAACTTAGTACCATACAGGTGCTCACTCGTTTGTTTAAGATCTAGTTGTGATTTAGACTTAAAAAATCTGGGCACACATATTTTTTTCATAAAGAAAGTCTCATTAAATATTACCCGGATGCATATAAGCAACCTTTACATGGATACGGACATGGGAAAGAATCTTGCACTGTATTTGGCTGATCGTATGGTGATTTCGTCCATTCAACCCGATTTTAAAAGGCGTTTGCTTTGTTGATACTTGTCATAGATTTTTTTTTAAATATAATAACTGAATATACTATATTTGCAGATATAAAATGATTTATTATTAATGCATGAATGATAAAGGGTGATAATGATTTCAAATAAGTTTTTCAAAAAAATATCTGCTAAACATTTCAAATAGCAATAAAAGAATCATAAATATTTAATTATATAAATCTAAATGCTCATTTATCAACATCGGTAAGTTTTAATTTTCTGAAACATTCATGTAATTGTTGTTTATTTCAATGTTATAGTTTATTTATTTATTTATTTTGGTGCGTGTGTGTCTGGGGAGGGGGGGGGATTTTACCTTGCTAACAAAGCAAAAGTGTAAATAAAAGGCTGTTTTAATAAAAATTTAATATAATATTTTTAATTTAATAATTTATTTTTGTTTAATTTAAGATTCAGGAAAGCAAGGAACAAATATAAAATAATACAAATTTAATATAATCTTTTTAATTTATTAATTTATTTTTTGTTTAA
Organism: Maratus michaelseni; assembly: GCA_963931845.1. Classification (NCBI taxonomy): domain Eukaryota; kingdom Metazoa; phylum Arthropoda; class Arachnida; order Araneae; family Salticidae; genus Maratus; species Maratus michaelseni. The sequence continues at coordinate 24,436,889 of OZ007594.1, forward strand.
TTTAAATTTCAGGAAGCAAGGAACAGAAAAAAATTAAATTTTAAATTCAAAAGAAAAAAATACCGAATTTCTTTGAAATCTTAACTCTAAATGCCATTGTTTATATCTGAATATGTAATAAATAATATGTTCCTATAAATAGAGTAAATATGATATTTAAAAACACATGCCTAAAATTTGTAAATGTATTGTCAATACATTTGGACTATAGATATTTATATCTTAATTTTAAATTGATTTTAAGGAATTACACATAAATGAATGGATAAGAAGAAGAAGGAAAATATACTAAATTTTATTTTAAATCTTTTAAAAAATAGATGAAATATTCTGCCATAAAATAAATTTAACATAACAATATAGAGATAAAAATAGGACATACCTTAACATAAAATAAATCTCCAATTCCTAAGGAAATGTGCACCAGTTACTTACATACATTTTATTAAAACAAGGAAATAATAGAATTCTTTGATACTTCTGATACATCTTTAAAAAAAAAAAAGGCCTGCGATAGTTATTAGAACTTTTGAATTAGAAAATAAATAAATAAATAAAAATCTTGACAATTACTGAATATTTAATTCTACTTTCCAAATTTCTCAAAAAATTGAGATAATATAATCAAATCCACACAAAAAATCAACATGATTAACTTGTTCACATAAATAAGACTTAAAAGCTTTTTTTTTTTTTTTTTTTTTTTTTTTTTTAAGAGTTAACTGTTTGGTGCTGCCATCTACAAACACGGTGGCGAAACAAAAATAGTGATTTCTTGGAAACTTCAAATGCATTTCATAAATTATAATAAACAGTAATTATAATTTATGAAAATTATCAATTAAATAGATATCCTTTTATAGATTTTCATTAGAAATATTGATGTTTTATAAGCATTTAATATTTATAATATAGTTAATTTAACAAATAATACTAGCAATATAAAATTAACAAGAACGAAAAATCATGCGTCAAGCATAGATTATGTAACACTTTCCATCGCTTCCAAAATAATTTTACGAATCATACTCTTCAATAAGCTAAAAGATAACATCTAAGTAATCCAAATACTTTTATTCAGCCCTGTATAGGATCTATAGATTTGTATATATACTACATAGGATGCTAAATTTTAGTTCAGTTAGGAAACACGTAGCACAGTTTAAAATTCTCCGTCTGGAGTTAAATAATACGGAAATGTTTTCCCGAACTTTTGTGCTTCCCTGTATAGGATCTACAGAATTTATACACACCACGTAATAGACAAAAAGCGATTTAAAATTAAAATCGCGTTTAGTAACTTAAAACGCACTTCCAGGAATTATTGTTAACATACAGTAGAGAATTATTTTGTGTGTCCCTGTAAATGAACGATGACTGCTATACACACAATATTCTGTAGTAAGTCTCTTGTAATGAACCTTATATAAATTTCAATGCGTTTAAAATAGGGAAACATTGTTTAAATAAAGCGCAGACGATTTTTCTCCATAGACGTAATGTAACGGAATTCTTTTGACTGTCCCTGTAAAGTAAGTATAAGTGCTATGCACACCCTATTCCATATTAAGCTTCTTCTAATGCACCTTAGTGATATATATAAATTTCAATGCGTTTAAAATAGTGAAACATTATTTAAATAAACCGCAAATGATTTTTCCCCATAGACCGCAATGTAACGGAATTCTTTTGAGTGTCCCTGTAAAAAAACTATAAGTGCTACATACTTCCGTTGAAATAGGGAACATGCTATAGATAATGATTATAACATATAAAAATTGCAGGGCAATCCGAGCATATTTACGGGAGTTAGAGCACGGACAGACGGCAGACGGCAGACGGCCAGACGGCAGACGGCCAGACGGCCAGACAAACCGAAGTCATAAACACTTTTCAACTAGGTTGGAAAGTGTTAAAAAAGGGTAATCGGAGTTAATTTTTGTTATAAAGAAGGATTTTTTTTCAGATAAAATCATATTTTATTTTTATTATTAATATTATGTAAATTTTGTTTTCAGCATATTTAATTATAATTTCAAAAATAATTTAACACAATTTCTTCATATTTAAAATTTTACAACTTTGATAGTTACACAGATATGTTATAATGTATTTATAATTCAAATGTTCAAGTAATACATAGTTTCAAGCCAAAACGATTTTTATGCATCTTTAACAATATAAAAAAAATATTTTTTTTTCTAAAATAAGTTTATGTTTTACAGATGTAGCTGCCTAAAAAATTATGCATCCATTATCATCTTACACAAATAAGCAATTGTTTCACAAATCACAAAATATTATAGTTATACAAAAAGTACCGAATTAAAATTACTTTACCTTAGAAGGAAACATGATATTTCTAGAAAATAGCTGTCTGTTTCGTTTTTTATTTGTCAAATGACTAATGAAATGTCTATTTTCACTGAAAACTAGTTAGTATAACCAATGAACTAGCAAGTATGCACTTGGAGACTGAAACGAAATATGCACTTTGCAGTCTCTCAGTACATTCCAGCTGGATTTTTTTTTTTTTTTTTTTTATAGTATTGTATTAAAATAAACTTAGTCTAGTAGAGCAATCATTCCATATTTTTACACGTACGTTGTAAACATGCAGATAAATATTCATTTACACAATGTTGATTTTCTGGAGTTCATTTGATTTCGAGTAGCTTTATCAAATACGATAAACAAAATTTAAACCGGAAGAAAATAATCGTCTGCAAATTGATATTTTTTCATTGAAATTCCACATTTGTATATGTAAATAACCTTGTTATTCAGCCATAAAGCCATTCCATTTACACTTGTCAATCGTCTCCTTCACTACGCCGAAAAACGTGGGCGTGACACACCAATCACAGAGCATGATTCTTTCCCATGTCCGTATCTATGTAAAGGTTGCTTATATGCTACCCGGATGAGTGGAATAGTTTATTTGTGTTGTTAAAATGTGTTTATGTGGCAATACCAATGGCAAATATTCATATCAATCCTGCGTGGTTTGTTTTGATGTATTCAAAGTGTAGTTATAATTATTATAATAATAATTATTATTATTAAGTTCTTTAAATGGAAGATCTAATGAAATATCAACTGATAAATCTTTTGTGATTGCCTGCACAAATGTGTTGAAAAGAGTTAAGAAATTTCTGTAGGAATCCGAAAAAAAGCATCTCATTTCTAGATTGACCAATAGCCTCAAAAAACATTGTAACAATAAAAATAGCATACATTTTTTTCAACGAGAACTGTTCCTATCGTTTTACTATTTTGGGAATAGCACTTTTATTTGTAATTTTTACTATCGACAACAACATTTATTCTCTTAATTTTATTAAAAAATTTTATGGCATATATATATATGTTTTTTTATTAAATTATCTAAAGAAATAAGAAATATTTAGAAAAATATGATTCAGAACGAAAATTGTTGTTGTTATTTTTCGTTTGCTGAAATATTACGAAATCTACTTCTATTTATCGCAATAGTAAAAATCATTACATTAAATTCTTTTATCGGGTTAGAAAACAGAACTATCGTCCCCCTCAAATGTAGTAAATAATAATAATAATAATAATAACTGAACAATAAATACAAATGACGATTACACCTTTTCAAACAATATAATTTAAAAATTAATATGTTCCAGGCAGATTAAAAAAGGTGAAAAAGCAATCTTGTAGGCACGAATGCAACGCCGAATCAAAACATACGTAAAAGTTCTTTGGGTCACCACTTGGTTGTCCGACTGACGATAAGTAATGAAATCTGGTGACTGTACAAAGAGTTTTTTTTTCTTTTCTTATTAATTAATGCGATTCTGAATTCCTTCAACTTACATACATTTTTTTTTTCGACGTAAAACTGTTCTTATTGTTTTACTATTTTAGGAATAGCATTTTTGTATTTATAACTATCGACAACAACATTTATTATCTTTATTTTATTCACAAATTTTATCACATTTTATTTATTTTTATTAAATTATCTAAAGAAATAAGAATTCTCTTTTATATATTTAACAGTGAAATAAAAGTACAATTTTCAAAACATTTTGCTAAAGTATTGCCAATTTTCAGAAATTTCCTTCAAATACCTTTTATTATTATTGTTATTATTAATTTTTGAATTACTCTAAATCAAATAAATGGACTATCCCTATATCTGAGAACACTGCATCAGCAACTTTTAACTGTCATTTCACCAGTTTCCTTCGTTGCGTGTTTTTGCGTAACCTACAATTAAGTATAACCGCTGGTACTTAACAACTTAAATTCTAACTAAATTTTGCACCACATTAGATACTACAATTTAACTCAGCAGGAAAACTCAAAATATCATAGAAAACACATTTTAAACAAACGCTCAACGACAAAAATGTATGTCTGAATATTACTTATATTTGGCACTGTATAAGGTTTACACAACTTATGCAGTAATATAAATATCGCAATATAAATATTGATGATTTTAAATTGTGTATCATCGTCATAACAATCTACTCCAAAAAAATTGATCGTAGATCATAACGATTGGCAAAGAAAATGCATTGTTTAGGGCGGAGTTATCTTCAGGCATTAAATGCGGAATTGAACAACCTCACCTTTAATATTTCTCCGTTATTTTTCTTTTTATGCATTTTTGGTATTTGTATATATTTATGTAGTTACTGATTGCGCAATATTGTGATATTTATGCGCACACGTTGAATGTGTGTCAAAAATGGTAACTGTTCTCTGAACATGATATATATAGATTATATAGTATCATTTTTGTTTACTATATTTGTCACTGAAAGAAAAGTATGGGAAAAAATGAGGCTTTATTAGCGCTACAACATATTTTGATTTCATGGACAGATTCAAAATATGTTGTGCATGACAGAATTGGCCTTTTTTCAAAATTAAAATAATATAGATATAATATTCAAATTTTAATTGCTTAATAGGCGTATAGCCAACATAGTGAAAAAGTAACCAAGCCTCCCGGCTTGGGTACTTTTTCGAACCCGGGTCCTCAGTGCAGCGCACTGACGTTCTACCAACTGAACCAATTGGGAACGATACTCAGCCTGGAACTCTTTCACCGTAACATGTTGGCAAAGCTACAAACGCAGCACAAGATGGAACATTTTCCGTGAGCTGCCAACCCTGGGGCAGGCACGAAATAAAATGAATGCAAGGCGTAAGAAATTTTCTCTGGAAAAATTTCAGGTATTAAATATGAATATATATATATATATATATTTAATGTTTACTATTTCCAAGTGATTGTTGTTAAGAGGGAAATTTATTCTTGGCTATAAAACAACATCTGAGAAAAAAGAAAGCAACACTGACACACATGCTGATTGAAAATGAACTGGCTGAGTAATAAAGCATTGAGCAAATTTAACTTGTGTCTTTAAGTAACAATACATACAATAAAACTAACACTAAATTCAAAAGAAGCAATACCACTTATCTTTAATGATTACATTATACTCTGGAAATGCAATAGTTCCGAAGATACAAAATCCAATATACGAAAAGAAGACAACACTGACAGTTTTATGAATGATGATGACTAGTACACATTATATCAATTTATAATAGTATAACATACACAGACCTAATTAAGATGTTAAGAATATCTCTTTTTAAAACATTAACGAGGAGAACCTGGTACCATACTGGTGCTTACTCGTTTGTTTAATATCCTATGTTGACTGGCTATGTTTCAAACGGTTCGTACGCCTTATTTTTTCATTAACGAATATCTGTTAAATTTTACCGGGTTGGGTAGAATATTTTCTCTGTCTTGTTATAATGTATTTATTCGGAAATAGTAAATATCCCAGAATCTCACATCCGTCCGGCATGACTTCGCTACACTGCGCAATGCTGAACCGCCTCATCGAAAATCAATTAGCAACCGGCCAACTAAGAAAAAGCAATTAAAGCAACAAGACGCGCTGAAGCCACGTCTGTCTATAGATTTAACAAACACATCTTCGCCAAGAGGAGAGCAAGCGAATCTTCGCCCCGTTGCCAGGTATCAACCCGTTAAGCTAGGCAAAAGCCTGGCAGGTAAGGACCTGGTCAGCGGCATGAAAAAAAAAATGTATTTATTCGGCAATACCAAAAGGAAAATTTCAGATCAGTCATATGTGGTTTGTTTTCATGTATTCAAAGTGCAGTTATTATTACTACTATTATTATTATTAAGTACTTTCAATGGAAGATCTAATGAAATTCGATTGATAAATAATTTTTTATTGTTTGAACCAAATGTGTTGAAAAGAGTTGAGAAATTTTTCTAGGCACCAGAAAATATAGCATTTTATTTCCAGATTAACCAAAAGCCTCAAAAAACAATAAAAATAACGTACACCTTTTTTCTGAAGTAAAACTATCCTTATCGTCTTACTATTTTCTGTATAGTATTTTTAGTAATTTTTGCTATCGACAATAACATTTCTTTATAATCTGACTTTTATTCTAAAATTTTGTCGTTTAGTTTTTTTTTTATTAAAATAGCTAAAGAAAAAAAGAAATATTTAAAATATATTTTTCAGAACGAATATTATTGTATCCCGCGAAAATTGACAACAACATTTGTCGTATGTTGAACCATATATATTTGCCGTATAATTACGGAAACTACTTCTGTTTATCGCAGTAGTAAAAGTCATTACATTAAAAATTTTTAATTGGGCTATAAACCAGAACACTCGTTTCCCTCAAATGTAGCAAATAATAATTCCTAAAATACGAAAAAAAAGACAACACTGACACTTTTATGAATGATAATGACTAGGAAACATTATATTGATTTATAATAGTATAACGTATACAGACCTAATTAAGATATTAAGAATATGTCCTTTTAAAATATTAACGAGGAGAACTTAGTACGATACAGGTGCTCACTCGTTTGTTTAATGTCATATATTGACTGTTTATGTTTCAAACTGTTCGTATGCCTTATTTTTTCATTAACAAATGCTTGTTAAATTTTACCGGGTTGGTTAGAATATTTTCTCTGTCTTGTTATAATGTATTTATTCGGCAATACCAAAAGGAAAATTTCAGATCAGTCATATGTGGTTTGTTTTCATGTATACAAAGTGCAGTTATTATTATTGCTATCATTATTATTAAGTACTTTCAATGGAAGATCTAATGAAATTTCAACTGATAAATAATTTTTGACTGTTTGAACTTAATATGTTGAAAAGAGTTGAGAAATTTTTGTAGGCACCCGAAAATAGCATCTTATTTCCAGATTAACCTAAAGCCTCAAAAAACAATAAAAATAACGTACAAATTTTTCTGACGTAAAACTATCCTTATCGTCTTACTATTTTCTGTATAGTATTTTTAGTAATTTTTGCTATCGACAATAACATTTCTTTATAATCTGAATTTTATTCTAAAATTTTGTCGTTTTTTTTTTTTTTTTTTTTTTTTTATTAAAATAGCTAAAGAAAAAAAGAAATATTTAAAAAATATTTTTCAGAACGAATATTATTGTATCCCACGAAAATTGACAACAACATTTGTCGTATGTTGAACCATATACATTTGTCGTATAATTACGGAAACTACTTCTGTTTATCGCAGTAGTAAAAGTCATTACATAAAAAATTTTTAATTGGGTTATAAACCAGAACACTCGTTTCCCTCAAATGTAGCAAATAATAATTCCTAAAATACGAAAAAAAGACAACACTGACACCTTTATGAATGATGATGATTAGGAAACATTATATTGATTTATAATAGTATAACGTATACAGACGTAATTAAGATATTAAGAATATGTCTTTTTAAAATATTAACGAGGAGAACTTAGTACGATACAGGTGCTCACTCGTTTGTTTAATGTCATATATTGACTGTTAATGTTTCAAACGGTTCGTACACCTTATTTTTTCATTAACAAATGTCTGTTAAATTTTACCGGGTTGGGTAGAATATTTTCTCTGTCTTGTTATAATGTATTTATTCGGAAATAGTACATATCCCAGAATCTCACATCCGTCCGGCATGACTTCGCTACACTGCGCAATGCTGAACCGCCTCATCGAAAATCAATTAGCAACCGTCCAACTAAGAAAAAGCAATTAAAGCAACAAGACGCGCTGAAGCCACGTCTGTCTATAGATTTAACAAACACATCTTCGCCAAGAGGAGAGCAAGCGAATCTTCGCCCCGTTGCCAGGTATCAACCCGTTAAGCTAGGCAAAAGCCTGGCAGGTAAGGACCTGGTCAGCGGTATGAAAAAAAAAATGTATTTATTCGGCAATACCAAAAGGAAAATTTCAGATCAGTCATATGTGGTTTGTTTTCATGTATTCAAAGTGCAGTTATTATTATTACTATTATTATTATTAAGTACTTTCAATGGAAGATCTAATGAAATTCAAATTGATAAATAATTTTTTATTGTTTGAACCAAATGTGTTGAAAAGAGTTGAGAAATTGTTCTAGGCACCAGAAAATATAGCATTTTATTTCCAGATTAACCAAAAGCCTCAAAAAACAATAAAAATAACGTACACCTTTTTTCTGACGTAAAACTATCCTTATCGTCTTACTATTTTCTGTATAGTATTTTTAGTATCATTAGATCTTTTTTGCTATCGACAATAACATTTCTTTATAATCTGAATTTTATTCTAAAATTTTGTCGTTTAGTTTTTTTTTTATTAAAATAGCTAAAGAAAAAAAGAAATATTTAAAAAATATTTTTCAGAACGAATATTATTGTATCCCGCGAAAATTGACAACAACATTTGTCGTATGTTGAACCATATATATTTGTCGTATAATTACGGAAACTACTTCTGTTTATCGCAGTAGTAAAAGTCATTACATTAAAATTTTTTAATTGGGTTATGAACCAGAACACTCGTTTCCCTCAAATGTAGCAAATAATAATTCCTAAAATACGAAAAAATGACAACACTGACACTTTTATGAATGATGATGACTAGGAAACATTATATTGATTTATAATAGTATAACGTATACAGACCTAATTAAGATATTAAGAATATGTCTTTTTAAAATATTAACGAGGAGAACTTAGTACGATACAGGTGCTCATTCGTTTGTTTAATGTCATATATTGAATGTTTATGTTTCAAACGGTTGCCGAACAGTTGCCGAACAGTTGATGTCGGTTAAGGGGCTTCCGAGTTGCGATCAACTTTACGCCCAGTCTATTTGTGAGTAACCTGTCTTGTAAATATTGAGCCGTTGGGAAAAGTTAAATGTAGTATTAACTACATAAGAAAGAACAATTATAAATAGAAGAAAAATTAAACAATGGGAATAAAAAAGTAAAGCTATAGAGATTACGGAAAGAGTCTAATAAATAGAAAAAAGTAAAAGTATAGCTGTAGTTAAAATTAACTACTGAAAAAAGTTGAAAAAGTGTAAAGTAGGGTTCGGAACATTTTCAAAAACAGTACATAAATGCCAGGTGGAAAAGGCAGGCAAAGCTAAGCTTTAACAAAAATAGCACTTAAAAAGAACAAATATATTTATTTTTAACAAATTTTTTTTATTTATATTTATATTTTATTATTATTTTGTATAGCATAGGAATAAGTATAAATAGGAAATTACAAATTTAAATAAAGTAAGAGAGAGAAATTTGCAGAATGGTGAGCACTAATGCTCATAGTCAATAATGCAAGAATATTTTGGACGCTTGCGGTGATGTGGTTCGAATGCGTCATAATCCGGCAATTCTGCGATTATATCATTAGGGAGGTCATATAATTTTTCATAAAATTTTTTGGCAAGGTGGTTGATTCTTTTATTTAATGTGGTAGTTTTGAGGTCTCTGCGAATTACGGAGATAGCGAGAGGCATTTCTGACAGTACGCAGATTTTTGTTATGAAGTTGGCTGAGGTTTTTCATGGAGGATTTGCAGATATAGCCCCAGACCGGACAGGCGTAGGTGATAATTGGTAAAATGCAGGAATTATAGAGGAGAAGTTTGTTATGGATAGCCAGTGTTTTACTATTAAGAAGAGATTTTAGTGCAATCATTGCTCCAGCGACTTTCCCCCTGATGGTGAGGATATGTTTTTTGAAAGAAAGTCTTTGGTCAAGGGTGACCCCCAGGTACTTTGCTTCATTAGTCCAAGGTATAGTGGTATTATTAATGGTTATTTTATTGGGATATGTTAGTTTTCTAGAGAAATAAACAGCAGCAGTTTTGTTTTCATTGATTTTAATGCGCCATAGGTCGCACCAGTCTAAGAAGGCATCAATGTGAGTCTATAGATACCTGTAAAGTGTGTATGGGTGATGAGCGTAAGCGTAGATTGTAGTGTCGTCCGCATACAGTGCAAGGTGGGTGTTAAGTGAACGAGGAATGTCGTTAAAGTATATGTTGAATAACAAGGGTCCGATGACGCTCCCTTGGAGGATGCCTGCTAAGATACGGAAAATGCTAGAAAGAATGTTGTTAATGCGGACGCGAAAAATGCGATCGCTAAGGTAAGAGAAAATAAGGTGTATAAGTCTAGCAGGGAATTTAAACATAATTAGTTTGTAAATAAGGCCCACATGCCAGACTTTGTCAAATGCCTTAGCGATGTCAAGAAAAATGGCAGCAGCTGGAATCTTCGAGTTTAGCTTTTCGCTGAGAAATTCGACTACTCGAAGTAGTTGGTGTATTGTTGAATGTTTTGGGCGAAAGCCAAATTGTTCAGGCATAAGAGTGTTGTTAAGTTGAATGTGGTTCTGGAGTTTCGACCAAATGACGCGTTCGACAACTTTGCTGAGTGAAGGAAGAAGGGAGATAGGTCTATAGTTTACTGGGTCAGAAAGGTTAGCACCAGGTTTGGGGATAGGAGAGATTATAGAAATTTTCCAAGGTTTCGGAAAATAGTTAAATTTGAAAATGGAGTTGGTAAGTTTCGTAATGTAGATGATATAGTTAGGAGGTAGGTTTTTAAGAGCCGTATTAGGAATTTTGTCGTACCCAGGGGCTTTACGCGGTTCGTACGCCTTATTTTTTCATTAACAAATGTCTGTTAAATTTTACCGGGTTGGGTAGAATATTTTCTCTGTCCTTTTATAATGTATTTATTCGGCAATACCAAAAGGAAAATAACAGATCAGTCATATGTGGTTTGTTTTCATGTATTCAAAGTGCAGTTATTATTATTGCTATTCTTATTATTAAGTACTTTCAATGGAAGATCTAATGAAATTTCAACTGATAAATAATTTTTGACTGTTTGAACTTAATGTGTTGAAAAGAGTTGAAAATTTTTTGTAGGCACCCGAAAATAGCATCTTATTTCCAGATTAACCTAAAGCCTCAAAAAAACAATAAAAATAACGTACACCTTTTTTCTGACGTAAAACTATCCTTATCGTCTTACTATTTTCTGTATAGTATTTTTAGTAATTGTTGCTATCGACAATAACATTTCTTTATAATCTTAATTTTATTCTAAAATTTTGTCGTTTAGTTTTTTTTTTTTTTTTTATTAAAATAGCTAAAGAAAAAAAGAAACATTTAAAAAATATTTTTTAGAACGAATATTATTGTATCCCACGAAAATTGACAACAACATTTGTCGTATATTGAACCGTATATATTTGTCGTATAATTACGGAAACTACTTCTGTTTATCGCAGTAGTAAAAGTCAATACATTAAAAAATTTTAATTGGGTTATAAACCAGAACACTCGTTTCCCTCAAATGTAGTAAATAATAATTCCTAAAATACGAAAAGAAGACAATTCTGACATTTTTATGAATGATGAGGACTAGTACACATTATATTGATTTAGAATAGTATAACGTATACAGACCTAATTAAGATATTAAGAATAGAATATCTCTTTTTAAAAAATCATCGAGGAGAACTTATAGTCTGTTCAGGGAAAGGAGATAACGAAAGTAAACAAACGGGTTACAGAAAAATCGCCAAGGAGCCACACATTTGGCACAAATCCCTAGGTTGGTGAATTTTATTTTTTATTTCGATTTGTTAATTTTTTAAACATTTATTTTGATAACTATATGAAAACAACACAAGTTGCTAACTGACTTACATCGAGATTTTAAACAAAAATAAACTTTTATATTTTTGTTAAGACGTCAAAATATAAATTATTCTCTATTTATTTTAAACAGCGTTGAATTCAGACATATTTTTTCCTGGTGGGATTTCTGTACCTCCAGGCGAGACATTATATAGTTTCGGGGGGGGGGGGGGGGATTATACTTTTTGACCATTAAAAGTATAAAATCTGAAATATTCCGGGAGGGGACATTTTAATGCCCCGAACGGAATTTCCTCCCGGGGCAAACCTTCTGAATTCAACATTGTTATAAACCATCATCAGGAGTTAATTTTGTTAAATACAAAATAGTACAAAACTATTTATATCTTACATTATTGAAGCCCACTTACCTCATAAATCATTCAGAAGATGAAGTATCGGAACTATTACAATCTAGATTGATTACCATGGAATCTACTATATTATCTATAGCATTATCTAAATCCCACATTTGTTTTTCCGCTATATTTGTTACATGTTGAATGCATCTTTTCCATTCTTCAGTGCCAATTTTGCTGATACTTTGAGAGAATATATCTTTTACATGAGGCATTTTGAATGTTTTGTTTTCTTTCGCAACGAAGTCCTTTATTTGTGCCCAAATCAGTTCAATAGGATTAAATGATAGGGGGGTAATCGTAAGACAGTTTTATTTTGTGCTTTTGCCATTTCATCGACAGCGTACTTGTCATATTTTTTTTTTTTTTTTTTGCTTCACTAACTGCAACAGTTCCGCTTTTAACATTCCGTCCTCAAAAGGGATATTTTTTGTTAAAAGCCAATCAGCAATTTTTTGTTTTCTCCACGAAGTATTCGGTATTTTTTCAGATTTTCGGGAATGATAAGGAGCATTGTCCATTACTATCACACAGTTATCTTCCAGTCGAAATAAGATATCACCAAACCACTTTTCAAAACGTTCTGAATTCATGTCTTCGTGATAATCTTTATTTTTATTTGATTCGAATAAGTCAAACCCTCCATCCACGAAACCAGAGTCTCTACCAATATGGGTAATTATCATCCGTTTTCCTTTTCCGGAAGGAGATTTTCATCCGGAAGAAAGACCAGACAAAAATGCTTGTTTTGATGATTTTACTGAGGTATCTTTCCAAACTTTACTAACTGTATGGCCTTCATTCAACCAAGTTTCATCCATATAATATATTTTGCGCCCTTCTTCTCTGAAAGATTTGATTTGCCTTAAATTTTTTCTTCGCCACACAATTATTTCGTTTTTATCAATGAGAGTACTGTCTCGTCCTCTCCGTGAATATCTAAAGTTTAATTCTTTCAGGAGATGATAAAATGTTGTCCTTTTAAAGGTTGGCAAATCAGGTTCATCATTTACAACTTCAAAACTTTATTTATAGTGGGAAAGTCATTCCTCAAAAAGAACTCGTGGATTTTCCTCCTATCAAAATCATCTATATTTTCTAAAACACGTTTACGTAATTTTATTTTCTTCGGCGAGATTAACACACCACATTTTTTATACTCTCTTAACGGTCGACAAACAGAAGATTTACCTACGCCTGTTATACGAGCAGCATTATCTCCTATATGAGAAATCGGAAGTTCAGGATTCGATTCAAGTTCCGTTTTATATACATTTAAAATCATATATTTCTGGCGGGCTCAAAGAAGAATTTTCATACTCCATTTGTGTATATAAAATACCAAATCAATCGAAAAAAAATCGTCAATTTTAAAAGTGAAAGACAAGAAACAAACAGCCGTTTGGAGCTCAAACAATTCAGACAGTTTGGCGCTTCTGGCACAACGCCAGGTTTAAGCATCGCCAATCCGCATGTGCATTTGTTTACTTTCGTTATCTCGTTTCAGCGAACGGAGTATAGTACCACAGTCTGTTTGATACCTTAAAAATGAATACGAGTGAAATTATTGCCGAACAGGTTGTGAGCTTTAATGGGCTTCCTAGTTGCGATCAACTTTACGCCCGGACGAATGAGAATAGACTGTATTATAAAGTGAGCCAATGGGAAATGTTTAACAACTGCAAGAGCAAAAAAAGGGGAGAAAAATATTAAGAGAAAAATAGGAAGGATGATTAAGGCAAAAGACAAAATTTAGAGTGAAAGGTATAGCAACAGTAGGTTTTCTACTGATAAAAAAGTTTAATAAAATAGGGTTCGGACGAGTTCGAAAAACAGCACAAAATACCAGTCTGGAAAAGGAGGCAAAACAACAATAAAAAAAAGACACTTTTCAGTGACCACACAAAATATAATATTTTTAAATAATTATCTTTTTTTTTTTTTTTTTCAAAAAAAAAATTGAATTCAAAAAAATTTTGAGTTGGGTTGGGTTGATTATTGACGGCCAATTATCTACGCTTGGGATATAGGCCCGGGAGGAGTGCCCTTCGTGGGGGTCTTTCTAAGGGAACCTAACCCGTATTTACGCATGGAGAAATCCACGGCTCGAAGAAAACCACGAAAACTTCGAACGATTAGGCCGACGGGCGCGAACGGGATCGAACCCAGCACCTCCCGTCTACCAGCTTCGAGAGCACAACCTCTCAGCCACTGGTGGGGCCAAAAAAATTTTGAATTTTCAGTATTACAGCCCAGAGGGCACCGACTAGTCGGTGAGGTTAAACACGTTAGCGAATATTTCAAGCTCGTTGATGATAACAAACATCTTTTCAAATGGGTTTTTGCATTTTTTGATATTTTGGGCGATTTTTTGGATACTTTTGAGAAGTTTGGATAGCTTGAGGACTTCTTTTAAGTCGTTGAAGGTTTGGAATATTTCGTTTAGGGGGTTCGGGTGAGGGAGAGGGGGAATTTGAGAAATACCCTCAGGGCTAGTGGAGCCGGAAGGTTCCTGTATAGCGTCATCAATGACTTCTTGGGAATTGCTATCATTAGACGTAGCGGTATAATTGAAACTTTTAAGAATTTCAACAAAGTCATTCATTTCATTGGGAGTTTTATTTCTAGAAGTAGGAATTTTAGCTATATTTTTGATGTTTTGGGGATTTTTTGGGCAGCCCCTGTACGAGGCAGGGTGCATACCGTTGCAGTTAGCGCATTTTGGGGTAATTTTGCCCTGGTGAGGGCACTCAGTAGAGAGATGCAGGTCAGAGCATTTTACGCATTTTGGGGTGAAATTACACGTTTCGGATGCGTGACCGTAACGTTGGCAACGGTAACACTGTTTAATGTTGTTGGAGTTGCGAAATTGTTCAATAGTGACGCTAATGTCACATAATTCCTTGATTTGGAAGATCAAATCGAAGTCTTTGCGGGGGAGAATGTTGACCATATAGAGGGGCATTGCTACGCCCGTTTTTTCTGCTTCTCATCATAGCGCCACGAGTAGCTTGGAAGCCGTGGTTTTTCAGGTCTTTGATGATATGTTGGGGGTCAGTATTGGGGGAGATGCCTCGAACACAAATTTTTTTGGGTCGCATGTCCTTAGGTGAAATAGTTGTATATTTTAGGTTTTTACCAGAAAGGTACCGCTGGATTTCTCTAAACTGGTTTTCAGATTTAGGTTGGACTTTTAGAAGATCATTGTTAAGACTCACTTTAGGAGCGTTGTCAGCGTCAAGATTTTTTAATTCCTGAGCGATTATATGCCACTCGTTGGCAGAAAATTCGATGTATAGGCAAGGCTCCCACTGGTCCGTTTTTTGAAAACCAGTATTTTTTTAGAAAGGAAATTGTGGTAGGTATTTGCAACAATTGCAACTTAAACGAGCTTCGAAGCTAGTTTCTACAAAATTTATAAAGCAGAGTTTTCTTTAAATAAAAGTGGTGTTCAAAAAACGGACCGAGTGGGAGCCCTGTGTATAGGGGATAGATGATTTCCTTAGGAGACTCAGTATCGTCACCTTCCATTTCGGAATTTTGGCTGTCAATTTGGGTTTCAAAATTTTGTGAGCTATCCATATTCGCTTCCGAGGGTAATTCGGAGTATTTATTTTTAAGCGGAATGGAATTGTCCGTTTCGGATATTTTCCTTTTGCGGAAAGTTTTTTTTGGAGAAGAAAAAGAGGGAAAATCTTTTGGAGTAATACTCTTAAGCTTATTGAGTTTAGCCGACAACTCGTCACGGTTGTCAAGTTTTAGAAATTTAAAATAACCTGTGGTCATAGGCAGAAAAACATCTGGCTCACTTAACATAGTCGTGGCAAATTGACAAACTTTAGTTACCTCTTCCTTTAAGCAACTGTCAGAATGATAGTCAGGCGTTCGTAGGGTTTGTCTGATGTAGTTGTCTATATTGTGAAATAATTCACGTAGGACTTCGTTGGCAGGCTCGTCAATCGTGGGAAATTCGTTGAAGGTTCCGGGGAAATCAGTTGGCTCAATGCCATCGACAATCCTGGGAATGTTGTCATCCATGTCAATATCAAAGGAGATCGTGGCCATGTCGAAGAGTAGCAGGCAAGATAGCTGTAATACCTCAGGCAGTTCGTCATAAAGTCCTGAAAAGGACACCTACACTGCTCAGGGTATTATGCCGTAGAAGGTCGGAGCCATAGATAAATAATAACAAGATAGGACAGTTACGGTAAAAACTGTAATGGCAACAGTGCTAGCGCCACCAGTGACAAGGGGGAAGAACTAACCAGCCTCCGTAATTTACTTATGTCGTTGAAATTCGTTAATGCTCTATGTTTTTTATGTCTATTTTTCTTCCGCGAGGCCGGGACGACAGATACAAATATTCTTTACAATTGATCTTTGGCGCGTAGTTTAAGAAGTGTATTTTTATTCTGTCTTTTATTAATATTGAAACAACAGTTCTTTTCAGAACTTTTTCATCATGTCTAAAAATGTGAAAGTATGTCAGGCAGAATCTTGTCTGCATACAAATAGAAATTCTAGAGATCTGTCCTTTTTTGCTTTTCCTGAGAACACAAAACGGTAAGTGATGTTTATTTTACGTATAAGCATTTGAATAAAATTTTCTATGCTTTTATAAAAAAAAAAAAAAAAAAAAAAAAAAAAAAAAAAAAAAAAATGTTTACTAGACTACTTATGGCATTTTATTTATTTTTGTAGGTTGGAAAAGTGGATGACTAGTATTAAATTGAAGCCAAGTTCTAACAAATATAAATTTTTATGTGCTGACCATTTCCCTATGTCGTGTTTTACAAACACGTTGAGACGTCGATTATTGCCTGATGCTGTGCCTATTTTCCAAAAAGCTGGCAGATATGAAATTACCAATTCTGCTACTGTTGAAAAGTAAGTAAACTGTAAAATAGATTGATTTTGTTAATGCATTAAAATTTATTTTTATATAATTTTTGCCTGATATTTTTAAGGTATCCAAAAGTAGATCTAGGGAACATCTAAGGCTTTTTTAGGACCCTTTTACTAGCCTTTAAATTCTTTATTGTCTTCATAACTTTTTACACAGATTAATTTTATAATTGTATTACAAATTTGGCATTTTTTAAATGTATACTGGTTAATAATTGCTGTACAAGTTAGCAAGACACACTGACATATTTTTTTGGTTTCTTGTATGCGAACCCGAATACAGAGTAGTTAAAAGTGGGTTTCTCAAATTATTTTATTATTATTATTTTGGGTACTTTTATGTTAGCTGGGCACCAGTGATATGTATAGATATACACACGCACACACATATATATATATATATATGTATGTATATCACTGGTGCCTGGCTAACATAAAAGTACCTTATTTTGATAAATCTATATGTTAACTGCACCTAGGGCCAGCACATCATATATTATTATAATGTCATATATGCTTTATAATTTGGTAATAAATCTTGGTTGCTTGGCGATTCATCCTCAAAGGGCTGCTATAACATAAAAGTACCAATTTTTTTTTCATCAAAATGAAATACGGATTTTTTTTAACCCTATCACTATGTCCTGGGGTCTACGCGGACCCCAAGCACTTTCAACAAGTTGTCAAAAAAATCCATTACTCACTGAGTAGTTTCAGCCAGTGTTCTCTCGTATCATAATGTTTGTAACACACTGTACAAATATAAGTGGTACTTTTTTTTATTAATTGATAAATAAATAGCATATTTGTCCTGGGCAACAACAGGGCATAGTGATAGGGTTAAATATGAACAGTTTTTATTATTCAAGGAATTGTTAAAAAAATCATCTTTAAATTTTACACAATAAATGAAATTTCAAAATTTAAAGTTAATTTAAAAAAATGATTAGATTACATGCTCAAGATGCATGATAAACACACACTTAGAAGTGTTACCACTAAGCACACTTCATGTTCACATCAGCAATTCTTTCTTAGTTTCTTACACAGATCGATCTGCTCGGCCAAAGCACTATTCAGTACACCACATACTTACTTCATAATCAGGGCTTGAAATTCAATTTTTCCAAGGAGTGGAGTCTCCCTCCCAACATTGTTAAATGGACAGGAGTTGTAATGTTTGGGAGGGGGAAAAAATATTTTATTAAGAAAAAAAGCAAAAAATTACGTGAATCGATTGCGGAAAAAATGCGAATTTCGCCGATCGATTGCAGAAAAACGCAAAGTTCGTCTATCTGTTGCGAAAAAAACGCAAAGTTCGTCGATTAGTCATTTAAAAACGCAAAGATCAGTCGCGAAAAAAATGCAAAGTTTGTCAATCGATCGCGGAAAAAACTCAAAGTTCGTCGATCAGTCGCTTAAAAAATGCAAAGTTCGTCGATTAGTCGTTTAAAAAATGCAGAGTTCGTCGATTAGTCGTTTAAAAAATGCAAAGTTCGTCGATTAGTCGTTTAAAAAATGCAAAGTTCGTTGATCAGTCGTGAAAAAAAAGCAAAGTTCGTTGATTTGTCGCGGAAAAAAACACAAAGATCGTCGATCAGTCGCGATAAAAAAGCAAAGGTCGTCGACCAGTCGCGAAAAAAAGCAAAGTTCGTCGATTTGTCGTGGAAAAAACGCAAAGTTTGTCGATCAGTCGCGGAATAAAAAGCAAAGTTCGTCGATCAGTCGCGGAAAAAAAGCAAAGTTCAACGATTTGTCATGGAAAAAATGAAAACTTCGTCGATCGGTTACGGGAAAAGAATCACTAAATTTATCGTTCGGTTGCAGGTAAATTAAATAACGCAAATTTCTCCGGAAAATGGTGAAATATTTTGGGCGGGAGGCTCCTGCCCACGATATTTTTTTGGGCGGGATTTCAAAATTTTCGGTGCAAATCCTGCAATCCAGCCCTAATAATGAATAAAAGTTTGACAATATGACTTATAGGTTAAGTATGTTTTATATGTCAGCACTTTTTGATTTTTTTTTCTTTCTTTTAGGTTACCTGTGAATATTCAAGTGATTCCCCCTGTGCAGGACACTGACAGTCTGGAAAATTCCCAAATAAGTGAAAGTGCCACTACTTCAAAAAGTTTCTTTTCATCTACCCCAAATGTCTCAGATTTAATATCTAATGAAGAGGAAAATTCATTTAAGCAAACACCAAAGAGCCGAAAAATCAATCGATATAAAACTGCCATCTGTAGATTGAAAAAACGATTATTCAGTGGAAAATATCCAGCATCTAATCCATCAAAATTTGAGCTGTTAAAAGCCATGAAAAAACATGTACGCCCTTCCCTCTATAACATTCTTGAAGCCCAGTTAAGAAACTCTGGTCCAGCAAAAGGAAGACGATGGTCAGCTTCTGATAAAGCCTTTGCTTTCAGTATTTATATCCGCAGCCCTGCAGCATATAAAAGTTTAAAACGGTTTTTGGTTTTGCCTACACGGCGAACTCTAAGGCGCTCTGTCCAAGGAGTTTGTCAGACAACTGGATTTTGTCCTGAAATGTTTGACATATTAAAAGAAAAGGTGAATCAAATGAATGATGATGAAAAGCAGTGCGTCCTTACATTTGACGAAATGTCAATTAGATCCTCTCTTCAATACAATGCGAAAACTGATACAATTAATGGTTATCAAGATGAAATTTCAGTCCGTGATAATCATAATATAAAAGTAGCTACAGATACTCTAGTTTTTATGGCAAAAGGAATACATGAAAATTGGAAACAAGTTTTGGGATATTTTCTTGTCCACAAAAGTATGCCTGGCCAATCGCTAAAAACAATTGTAGTATCATGTATTGAAAAACTTCAAGCTATAAACCTTGATGTCTTAGCTACAGTATGTGATCAAGGCTCAAATAATATTAGTCTTTTTAATGAACTTGGACTGAGCCCTGAAAAGACATCTTTCAAGGTTCAAAATCGTGATGTCCATTTTATGTTTGATCCACCTCATTTATTAAAGGCATTGAGAAATAATTTAATGAATCACAAGCTGGAATATGAACGTGAAAATTTTGGCATTGTCACTGCTGAATGGAAATATATAAATGATTTTTATGAAATAGATAAAGGTATTGAGCCTCGGGTGGCTCCTAAATTGACCAAAAATCACATTAATCCTGTTGGACGAAGTAAAATGAAGGTAAAATTGGCATCCCAAGCTCTAAGTACATCTGTAGCTGCAGGAATATCGTTGTTGGGATCAGTTGGGAAATTTGATGAGGCTGCAGCTCATACAGCTTTTTTTATTTCCACAATTGATAAACTGTTTGACAGTTTCAACAGCAAACAAATATATGATAAGAAGAAACTGCTTTGTTCTGTAAAGAAAGATTCAGACCACGTAAACTTTTGGCATGATATGCTGAAGTTTATTCAAAGTTGGGAATTCATAAACGTTAATGGTAAAGAGGTTCACACACATTGCAAGAAAGGTTGGTTAGTGACTGTGAAATCTGCTATTAATGTATGCAAGATAATATTAGAAAAACATGACAATGTTTTCATGAGATGTTTCAATCAGGATGCGCTGGAAAACACATTTTCTATAGTTCGTTCAAAGAGGGGAAATGACAGTAATCCTGATTGCTCTCAATTGACCAGCTGTTTGAGAGCAGTTATGGTAAATAACATTTTTAACTCAACTAAGGCATCAAATTGTGAAGCAGATTTTGATAAGATTCTAATTTCTTTAAAAGACAGAGTTTCATCAAAATCCACCAATATTGATGAAATTTTTCAGGGGGATGGTTGTGTTACTTCCACAACACATGATGTTGATACTTCAACATTTACTGTCCCTGAAATTCCTAATGACCCTGTAGTGTCCAATGTTCAATATTATATTGCTGGTTATATAGGTAGAAAAACTGTTGAAAAATTAAAAAATTGTGAAGAGTGTGCAAATAGTCTACTAACACAGTCTGATGATGATCATGCTAATGAAGGTCATTCTTTGTTGACAAACTTCAAAGAATATCCAGGTGCTAAACTTAAGAGGCCTAAAATAACTTTATTTAATCTAGTAAAAGAAATGTATAACATTGATTTGTCTCAAATTTTCTGGAGCAAGGGTGTGTTAAAAAATATGATATTGTTATTTAGGAGAATGATAAATTTTAGTAGGTTACAATTGCACGATGCACATAAAGAGATTGCACAAAAGATAATATTTATATTATTTTCTAAAATTCAAATCTATTCACATATAAAGAAAAGGAACCATGAACTAAAGTTGGAATTCTATTCTAAAAATAAAAAGAAGTGAAAGATTTAATATTTTTGAAGGTATTATCCTGTTAATATATCGGTATTGTTAATATTTCTTTAATTCTAATCTGTTCTTTTAATTTTTTAAATGTGTCAAAATTGAGTGTTTATATTGAAAATTTTAGAGGTAGGGGTCAACTTCATACTTCAATTGTACCCAAGCTTGTTTTCTTTAACATGGATTTTAAAAAGACATAATTTCAGTTAAATGGCTGTTTGATATTTTCATATATTTGATATTTATTTTCAAAATATTGTGTATGAAATTTTGTATATTTTCAGTCAAAACAAATGTAAATTAAATTTGTAAAAATGAAGGAATTTGTAAAAGTAAAAATGAAAAACAAAGGGAGAATTTTGGTAAATACACGTTTAGATTACGGTGATGAAAAAAAAACAACAACAAAAAAAAGTTTTCATCTTTGTTTGTACATTAACATTATTTATAAATACTTTTTACTTTTAAAACTTTTAAGGTATATGGAATTACTCTTTGTTTGGTGAATTAATAATGAAATAAAAGCTGTTTTTGTTAGTCAAAATTTGATTTTACTATTATGGTTTCTATTTGTAATATTTTAGTAATATTTTTGTCGACTAACGACTTTAGCTTCTTTTTTTCTTGGGACCTATAGACTCATTTCATGTTTTTTGACACATTTTTTTCCGCGAATGATTGAAGAATTTCACTATTTCTCTCCCGATCTACATATTAATTGCACAACAATTTTGAGATTTTTCACCCGACTGGTGAATTTTATGATTTTTCCCCATGACCAATCGGCGTATTTCATAATTTTTTTCCTTCGACTGATTGAAGAATTTCAGGAATATTTCTGAAGATCCACTGCCCTATTTCACATGCGACCAATTGGCAAATTTCGAGACATTTTTCTCGTGACCTATTAGCAAAAGTCATTGGGGGGGGGGGGGGGGGGGGTCTGCGACTGATCGACCAATTCTGCATTTTTTCTGCAACCGGCCAAAAAATTTCAAGATTTTTTTTTCTCACAATCAACTGATAAATTTTGAAATTTTTTTCTCATGACCGATCAATGATTTTTGCATTTTTCCCCGCAACTGATTGAAGAATTTCATAACTTCCTTTATGCTCTACAGACAAATGTAAAATAATTTTTCCTCGCATTTAGTCGACGATTTTTGAGATTTTTTCATCAATTAACTGGCAAATTTCGCAATATTTTTCATGATCGATCGACACATAAAAAAAAAAAAATTCCGTGACTAATTGAAGAATTTGTTTGACGATCCACTGATGAATGTCGGCTCTTTTTCCCTACAAACGATTTGCGAAATTGGTGCTGATTCTTTTTTTGGTGTATTTGAAACCTAAATAAGGCAGAAGAAAGTTTTAGTATTTGCACATCTAATTTTTTTAAATACCAAAAAATTAAAAATATTTCCCAAATTTATGTATGATTTATTTACTGTTTATGCACAATTCAAAGTTTAAGGATGCAAAATATTGTGACATCACAAAATTTTATTTCTATTTTCTGCAGACTAGAGCTTGGCACCAAACTTGACATTATTAAATCCCATAGTTTTTTGCGAGTGTAAAAAGCAAATTATATCTGTTTTCAATTGAATATTTTTGAAAATATCATCATATTTATGAACCCTGGTTTAGATGTTTACTGAGTATTGCTAGTTTAATACAGCTCAAAAATTCATGAAAATAAAATATCTTACAAAAGTAAGTTTTTAGCAAAACAAGAATCAAATAATTTACTTGTCAATATGACATCATATGTTCTCCAAAATCATAGTAAGATAATTTATTTTGATGAAAGAAAATCAACCCATTTAAAAATTTTTTTTTTAGCATGACAGCACTTTTATCAATAGAACGAACCTGCTTCTGCAATTAAAGGATGTTAAACTGCTACTCATTCAATTATATTTAATTTAACTGGCAAATTTCGTGATATTTTTTCATGACCGATCAACAAATTAAAAAAAAAATCCGTGACTAATTGAAGAATTTTTTTGATGATCCACTGATGAATGTCTCATTAACTCAGCACTGTTTTCTGCTTTTGATGATTTATATTTTGTAAATTTCCTTTGTGGTATTAATGGTGTATAAAATAAATGCTTTAATGTAGTGATAACATGTTTCTTTACAGTTTATAAACATATTAAGTTGATTAGTCAATATGATATGTAACTTTGAATTGAATAAATAATAAAAATGTATTCATGCCAAATAAAATTATATATATATATATCATCATCAGTTCCTCTTTTTCTTATTTGCATTTCTTTTCAATTATATTTATTCATATTGGTGTACATGTATTGCATCACAGACATTAATTCCACCACATCCAATGATGTCATCACATTTCATACAAGCAAAATTAATATAAAGGAAATATTTTCATTATTGTTAACCAAAATTTGATGTAGTGACACAACTTGTATTTTAAAGTATAATATCAGTTTCTCTCTCTTTTTTTGTTTTCTTTTTATAAAATAGATTCATATAATTCTCAAAAATTGTAAAAATGATATTTTCCCCCATCAGTAATTTTATTATTTCTTATATGTTATGCAATATAAAAAGACTTTTCTGAAAGTCTTATTTGTTAACTTTTACTTCCATCACAGTCTTTTGCAATATAAAATACCCAAATATTAATTTATGTAGCACACAATTAGTTTTTAGTGATCATAATTATATCTGGTGCAAAATGAAATATTTATGTAATTGATATTTGAAACTAAATATTTGGTGTGCATATATAATATTATAAGCACAAGAAATTTGCATGCGTTACAATATTGAAATTCAAATTTGAAGATAACAATTAGCAAAGACTGCACTTGAGTACGAAAAAAACGGGGAATAAAAAACAAGAAAACCACAAAAATCACCTATTTATCAGGGTTATGCAATTGTTTTCTTAAATCCAAAATGAAAATAGCCATTTCCCTCATTTAAATATTATTTAAAAAATTAACTTATTTACATTAAATTGGCTACAAAAATGTTATGGTGTCCCCATTTGGATCTTTGCTGCAGGACTCTTCATATTGTTAGTCGGGCGTTGTAATTAACGCCAAAATTTTATTTTTGCAATTTTAAATATTTTCTATTTAAATCAGTGTTCAGAATTAGCGGTCATTAGTCGTCAAGTGCAAAATAGTGCACTTTTTTATTTTATTTTAACAATCAAATGTAGATGTATTATGTTTTTTTTTTTTTTTTTTTTTTTCCACAGTAAATTCAATTGTAATAATTAACATTTGACAAAATTTTGTCTTACATGATTAAGTGCGTTTTCCTATTAATTTCTAAAAATGCTTTACATCAGTTTTACAGTTGTTTCAATTATTATAATCATGGAGATTAAGAACTTCAATAATTTTATATTAAAAACAAAATATTCATGTTTTTTTTTTTTTTTTTTTTTTTAAAGCTAGTATACAATATTAGTTATGTTAAAAATGAATTTTAGAAATTGCAGCTAAAATTTTTAATCTGACGCCTAAGATACTTACAGTAGGCGTTATTTGACATCTACGGTTTATTTCTCAATTTCTATCACTGGTTACCATAAGAACACACCAAGTGTTGTATGTTGTGTTGTCTTGAACACAACAAGTGAATGTACAGATGAACATAAGACATTGACAATATATTTTAATTTAAAAGATATACAAATTTGTGTATAAAGCTATTTTCAAATTTAAATACTTTTTTTTTTTTTTTTTTTTTTTTTGCATATTCAAGAAATTATTTTAACTCATAGAAGGTATAATTTGCTCCTATTCTTATATACGTTCCTAGAAATCGAATAAAATATTTTATTTTCTTATAAAAATATAGCATTTCTTAGAACTATATTTTCTCTGATCTATATTTACTCAGTAACATAATAAATAAGTAAATTTCTGAGACTTGAGTGTAATATTTCATATGTTTTTATAGTATACCATTGCTTTATGCAGTTTTAAATTAAAAACCCTAGAAGATCCTGTTGAAAACGTAAACATCAAACTTTATTGTAACCATATAATACACAAGTACAAAGAATAAAAAAATGAATATCATTTATTCATCATGTTTTCTGTAAACCAAAGTGAAAATAGTTATTTGACTCTTTAAAATATTGTTTAACTTATTGCACGTTATTTAAATTAAAAACAATCTTTTTATTTTCTTAGATAAAGAGAAAATGCATACATTTTAAAAGATTATTGTAACAATTGTTTTAATACATTAAAATTGATAAAATAATAACATCGGTTAAAAAAAATTTCCTTCCAATTAGAAATATTTATGAAATTTCCGATTTTTTATTTGAATTATTTTCACGTTATTTAAATTAAAAACAACCTTTTTATTTTCTCTGATAAAGAGAAATACATATATTTTTTAATGTTATTGTAACAATTGTTTTAATACATTAATATTCATAAATTAATAACACATCGCTTCAAAAAATTTTCCTAACAAGTGGGAATGTTTATGAAATTTCCAATTTTTTATCTGAATTATTTTCTTTGTAACATAAATAATAAATTTCGTACATTTTTATATTATACCATTGCTTTTCAAAACGATTTTTCTTTTAATTGTTTATCGTTCACCCTTCTCGTACGGAAAAAAATCCGCATAATATTCTGTTGAAAATGTAAACATTACATGCAGCGATCGAAAAAGAAAGATCATAATAATGTAGAGTGTCAATAACAGTAATATTCCAAGGATGAGAAGTTTCTTCCCCATTGTCACTAAAGGCGCTGCGATCGTAATCGCGTTACCATTGAGTTCTATGATATTGTCCTATCTTGTATGTTTATCTATGGTCGGAGCTAGCCGGGAGAACGTGTACGCAAGTACGAAGCGCTTTCCCCTACCTTTTCACTCTCTGAAGTCAACTTCCGTTCAGCTGTGTGATGTGAAATGTGTTGTGAGTGAAATTATTGTGTATAGATATTTTTATCTTTTAAATTTTACCGGGATCAATTGAATAGTTTATTTGTGTTGTTATAATGTGTTTATTCGGGCAATAGCAGAAGCAAATTTTCAGATCAATCCTAGACGGTTCGTTTTGATGTATTTAAAGTGCAATTATAAGTGTTTTCAATGGAAGATCTGATGAAATTTGAACTGATAAATCTTTTTTGATTGCTTTTGAGAAATTTTTGTAGGCACCCGAAAATAGCCTCTTATTTTCAGATTCACCAAAAGCCTCAAAAAGCATTCTAAAATAGAACACATTTATTTTCGAAATAAAACTGTTCTTATTGTTTTACTATTTTAAGAATAGTATTTTTGTAATTTTTACTATTGACAATAACATTTATTATGTTCATTTTATTCAAAAATTTTATCAGATATTTATTTTTTTAAAATTAAATTAACTTAAGAAATAAAAAAAAAAAATATTTAAAAAAATATTTTTAAGAGTGAAAATTATTGTTGCTATTTTTCGTGTGCTGAAATATTATGGAAACTACTTCTATTTATCGGAATAGTAAAAATCATTATTTAAAAAAATGTTTATAGGGTCATAAACCAGAACTATCGTCTCACTCAAATGTAATAAATAATAATAATAATAATAATAATAATAATAATAATAATAATAATCGAACAATAAAACAAATGACCATTACGCATTTTCAAACAATATAATTTAAAAATTATTTTGCATACATAAAAGGTGAAAGGGCAATCTTGTATGCACGAATGCAAGACCGAATCAGAAGATTGTTAAAAACTCTTTGGGTCTGAACGTGGTTGTCTGACTTACGATAAGTAATGAAATCTCGTAACTGAACAGAGTGAGGTTATTTTTTTCCTTATTGATTGATGAAATTCTGAATTCCTTCAACAGACTTCTGGACTATATATTTAACAGTATAATAAAAGTACACTTTCCCTCAAAATTTTGCGAAATAATTGCAATTTTTTCCGAAAATTCCCGAGATAAAACGAAATTTTCCTCAAATTCCTAATTTTCTTTTTTATTACTCCAGGGCTAATGGATTTCCCCTATATCTGAGAACAGTGCTTCAGCCGTTTTTAAATGTCACTTTGCAGGTTATTGTTGTTTCGTGTTTTTGTAAACCTACAATGAAGAATTACAGCTAACAGTCTACTTAACAGTCTAAGTGCTAGCCAGTTTTCGCATCACATTAGATACTACAATTTAACTCAGCTCGAAAACTCAAAATATCATAGAAAGCACATTTTTAAAACGCTCAAAGACAAAATGTATATATGAATACTACCTCTATTTGGCATTGTATAAGGTCTACACAACCTTTAGAGTAATATAAATATTGCCATATAAATATCGATGATTTGAAACTGTGTAGCCATAAAAATGGATTCTAAAAATGTCGATCGTTGACCATAACCATTTCAAAGCAAAGGCAATTTTTAAGGCGGAGTTATCTTCAAGCTTTAACCCGGGAGAAGTCGCATGGTGTATGACATACCCCGAGTGCGTACGGATTTTACAATTATCACCACTACTTTTCGAAAAGTAATTTTTAGAGTATTTTATCCTACAATTTATAACAGTTGTCACTGACTAAATAAGTTGAGAAATATTGTTTGTATTTATTGGTAACAAAGTAAAAACTATTCCTACCCTAGATATGCGTGATTTCTCCCGGGTTAAATGTTGAATTGTATAGCCCTCTCATTGCCATTAATAAGATTTTTCTTATTCTACATTTTTACTCACGTATTTGTATATATTTATGTAGTTAACGAGGTAAATATTGTGATATGATATATAAGCGCACTCGTTGAATGTTTTTTTTAAAAAATGGTAACTGCTCTCTAAACATGATATAGAGATTATGTAGTGTCATCGTTTTTTGGCAAATTTGTCACGGAAAGGAAACTATGAAAAATACATTTATAGTTCTACAACATACTTATTTTATAGAATTCGGTGCAGTGCCATCATTTTTTGGCAAATTTGTCACGGAAAGGAAACTATGAAAAATACATTTATTAGCTCTACAACATACTCATTTTATAGAATTCGGTGCAGCGCTTTTGACAAAAGTGGTTTTTTTCAAAATTAAAATCACGCACACACACACACACATATATATATGTATATATACATGTATATATATACAGGGTGTTTCTAAACTGATGGTACAAACTTTAAGTAAAGGTAGAGCACACAGTAACAATCATTTATTGTATAGGAATGTATGGGACCAAGTGACGTATTAAGGTAAAAACACCAGGGGGGCAATTAGGCCCCTTTTTTAATTTTCAAAATTTCTCATTCATACCAGAAAATTTTTATGCTCTCCTTTTCTTGACATTTAAAAATTATATAATAATAAAATTCTTCTTTAAAATTTTTGGTATGAAATCGAAATTTTTTGAATTGAAAATAGAAATGAAAATAGAAATTTTTTGAAAAAGAAATGGGAGTTTTGGGTTGATTCCACTGGCGGTAGAGGGCAGTAAGTGACTGGTTGCCGTTCAATACCATGCATTCAAGTAGAAGAAATCACCATTTTTAATTGTGCTATCATTCGTCATGGAAGACTTTACATATGCCGAAAAAGCAGACATGCATTTCATGTATGGTCGTGCAAATGGCAACGCCAGGACTGCCCTACGAATGTATCAGGAGCAGTTTCCTCGCAGAAGAATGCCTGATCATAGAATGTTTCACTGTCAGCTTTCTGAAACAGGTTCCTTCCACGTCTCCTGACAGGAAACTGGGCGAGAAAGAGCTGTACGCAGTGCAAGTCTTGAAGAAATTATTTTGAATTTTGTGAGTGAAAATCCCGAATCAAGTACAAGAGCTGTTGCACAGAATTTAGGTGTGAGTCATCCGACCGTTTGGAGAGTGTTAAATGAAAATCGATTCCATCTCTTCCGTTTTCAACGTGTTCAAAATTTGAATCCGGAAGACTATCTTCTGCGGTTGAACTTTTGCCAGTGGGTTTTGCAGCAACATGTATTGCAACCAGACTTTACTGCTCATATTCTATTTACAGATGAGGCAGAACTTACACGCGAGGGTGTATTTAATGCGCACAATTTCTATCTTTGGGCAACCAATAATCCACATGCAACGTGGCCACATGCTTATCCACAACGATTTTCTGTGAATTTGTGGGCGGGTATTGTTAATAATTATTTAATTGGCCCATACCTACTACCAAAGAGGCTGGATGATCGCTGTTACCTTATTTTTTTGCAACAGGTTTTACGAGAACTGCTGCAAGATGTTCCGATTGACATTTGTAACCGGATGTGGTTTCAACATGATGGAGCACCCGCGCACTTCACCATTGATGTGCGCAGTTACCTGAATGCCATATTTGGGACGCGATGGATTGGGCGTGGTTACAGTGCCTAGAATTAGAGTTTTTACTTCTAGGCACTGTAGCGTGGTGGACCAGTTCCTTGGCCACCGCGATCTCCCGATTTATCGAGCCTTGATTTCTTTTTATGGAAACATCTGAAGAGTCTTGTTTAAGAGACTCCAGTTGACTCAGGCGAAAATCTAGCATCTCGCATATCCGAAGCTGCTGCACGTGTGCGGGAAATGCGCAATTTCGAACACTTATTGTAATATTATTGTATGCATTATTATTTACTTGTAAACTACATTGTAAATAAACATTTTGTCTTTTTATCCATGTATTTCGTTTGATAAGTTTGCCAGTTTTGCGCTTTTTTTAATTCAAAAATCTCGATTTCATACAAAAATTTTCAAAGAAGAATTTTATTGTTAAGTAATTATGAAATGTCAAGAAAAGGATAGCATAAAAATTTTCTGGTATGAATGAGAAATTTTGAAAATTTAAAAAGGGGCCTAATTGCCCCCCTAGTGTTTTTACCTTGCGTCACTTGGTCCCATACATTCCTATGCAATAAATGATAGTTACTGTGTGCACTACCTACCTTAAAGTTTGTACCATGAGTTTAGAAACACTCTGTATATTAAAAATTATTGTTGGCTAAAGAACAATATCTGAGAGAAAAAAGAAGAAAGAAAGCAACACTGATTCAAATGCCGATTGAAAATGAATTGACAGTGTAATGAAGCATTGCGCAAATTTACCTTGTATCTTTAAGACCAATAAGTGTTTAAGTAACAATACACACAGTAAAAATAACAAAAAAAAAATTAATAAGATTTATCTTTAAAGATTACAGTATCCTCGAGAATCGCAATAGCTCCGAAGATACAAAATCCATACATACGAAATGAAGACAACCTGGACAGTTTTGTGACTGATGACGATTTACTAAAAAGACTGATTATATTAACTTATAATATTAAAACCTTTACAGATTTAATGAAAAATATCTCTTTCTCAAAAATCAACGATGAGAACTCAATACCATACAGGTGCTCGCTCGCTGTTTAAATTGTATTATCGGATTACCAAGTGACGCAAAATCCGAACAGTCTGAACAGTAGAGCATCGGTTGAGGGGCCTCCTAGTTGCGATCAACTTAACGCTCTGTCTAATTAAAAAAAAATGCCTTGCTTATAAAATTGAGCCATGGGAAAAGGATGAACCGTAGTTTTAAAACAACAAGAAAAAGAGAGAATAATAGTCAAAAATTTAAAAATGGAGAAGGTAGAAAAAATTGGAATAAAAAAATGAGAAAGTTAAAAAAGTTAATGGCTAGAAATTACATAAAAATTAAGTTAAATATAAAAAACATAATACGGCTGTAGTTGTAGTAACTACTGTGGAGAAAAAAAATAAAAGAAAATTTGGAACATGTTCGTACCAAACAATTGAAAATGCCTTGCAGTCAATAAAGCAGGGGGTTTATATAAATTAAAAAAGACACTCTTCAGAGCCATGTAATTTTTTTTCTCTTTCAATATAAGAGAAAATTAAAAGGAAATTGGGAAAAAAATATATTGATGGTGAATACTAAATCTCATGGTGCATACGCTGGAATATTTTGGTCATTTACAGTGGCGAGAATCGAAGGCGTCATAGTCTAGTAGTTCCGCAGTAATTTCACAAGGAAGGCCGTAGATCTTGTCATAAAATTTTTAGAGAGGTGGATAATCCTTTTCTCAAGGGCAGGAGTATTAAGGTCCCTTGTAGTACTGTTACGCAGGTAACGGATGGTATTCCTAACAATATGGAGATTTTTGCTGTGAAACTTGCTTAAGTTGTCCATTGAAGTTTTGCAGATGAAGCCCCAGTCCGGACAGGCATAGGTGAGAATGGGGAAGATGTAGGATTTATGCAAAAGAACTTTATTATAGATGGCAAGGGTTTTGCTATTGAGTAGAGGTTTGCATGCAATCGAAGCTCCGGCGTCTTTTCTCTCTGATGCATTGAATATGCTTATAAAATTAATTTTTGGTCAAGGATGACCCCTAGGTACTTAGCTTCGTTTGACCTGGGTATAGTGGTGTCTAGTAATTCTATTTTCTCCACGCGTGATTCTAGATTTTTCACGTTTCACTATGCTCTTTCGATTGCTGCTTATTAGATTTTTTTCATTATTACACTAAGGCGTGCTTACCTGATGGGAACCGATCGCTTCAATGTTTCAGAAGTTATGTGGATTGACGTGGACATACTGTTAAAGATATTTGAACTTGAACTTGTGGTAGTGTCAATGGTAGGGCTTCCGAGTTGCGAAGCAACTACACGCCCTGGCTATGAGTATATGTAGAGCAAATTCTGAGAGAGTCCAGTGAAATGCCTAGCCGTAGTCTAAGACTACATAAAAAATGACAGAGTGAAGTATAAAAAGGCGGAAGTGCCTGGCAACCCGAAACACGCGGTCCGTAGGCTGCCGACGGCGGTCAGGAACAGGTCTTGTACTGCTCTGTGATATGGCAACTATGCATAATCGAAGGCAAAGAATGTGCTCGCAAGAGTGTCGTAACTTTTGGACGGAGTCAGTAACGGAGCTGACACACTCGCTGGTAGTAAGAAGCTAACATAGTAGCAGCAAAAATTTATTACAACTATTACATATTACAAAATTTAGGGCGTGAATTTTAAAACTAAAAAATATATTACTTTATATTAAAAACATATAGCGCACTTTTTCGTAAAAAAGCAAAAAAAAAAAAAAATAAAATAAAAAAAATAAATAAAAAAAAAAGCAAAAAAAAAAAATAAAATAAAATAAATAAAAATAAAATAAAAATAAAATAAAAATAAATAAATAAAATAAAACAAAGGGAATTTAGAGGTTTTAATATGAGTGAACCACAAATGTACTTCCTCATCTGTCATGAAAAGCATTTAAAATTTTCTTTTAAGATGACCGAATCACATCTCATTTATCAGCGTTCCTTTTCTTTTCTTTCTTTTTTTTTCTTTTTATTATTATTTTTAAATTGATATACATACATCAGACAAAGACTACTATATATAGTAAGCTTTAATTACTTTAGTAATATATAAATTCTTTTTCAATAGTTTTCTCACTATATGCAAGAAAAAAAAAATCCAAAATCCTATTTGAAAATCCAAAATAGAACTCATTCTTTTGGTGAAAATGAATATTTAAAAAAATAAAATCTATACTTTATTTTTTTCCAAAAATCTCATAAATGTAATTATATGTTTATATGCTGAATTATTAGTTATTGGTTGTTTGAAAGTTTAAACAGTCTTCCTATGAATTTCAGTCTATTTTTGTTCTGTCGGAAAAAATATGAGGGCAAGATAGACACAAGAAAATTGAGAATACAGAAGATTCGATTGCTTACACCATGAACGGGCCAGCGATTGTGGCCGTTCCTCCCACTTCTCCCATGCGATTAGCGGAATGATCGACATAACCATTCAGTCTCGGACGGCCCAGGTTTACTTACCCATCATACATATAGGGTAAGTCTTGTAATCGTTTGGAAAATCGAAAACAATTTTTTTGACGGATTTACACGTTTCAGACACTGAAGATTCCGAAAAACATATTTTTAGAAAAAAAAAAAAAAATTGCCGTCCGTCTGTTTGTGTGTGTGTCCGTAAAACGCTCTACCTCCCGAATAAATTGAGATAGAGACTTGAAATTGGGCATGTGCTTGGTATGTAATAATGGGAAGCAGCTTATTGAATTTCAGTAACCTCAATTATCCGGAACTATTTTTATCGGATTCTCGAAGTATTCGCTCTAATAAAAAGTATATAAATTTTTTCGAAATTGTTTATTTTAAGGAGTGAATATAAAAGACAATAAAAAAACATAAATTTTGCATAAAGAAGTTCGGAAGTCGATCGGATAATGAGTTGCAGAGATGCCTATTTTCCACACTCTTCGATTTTTCATGACCCTGTATTTCATTCAAATTTCAATTTAAAGATATATTTTAATTAGAAATAAGACGCTTCATCCGACGCGGTAAGCCGTTAGTTAATAGGATTATCATTTTTGGAGTTATAAGGATGTTTCTTTTACGCATTTCAGTGATAAGGCATTTAAAGTTTAGGCTGTCATCAAGCCACGATTTTATTCGAATTGCAATGCATTTTATAAATAGTTTACACAGGTTTTATTTTCCTATTTTATATTATGCATATCCATGATGGGTAAGAATTACGGTGCCCCCCCCCCCCCAACGACTAGTTTCGATTATGATCATATCCAATTCCACTGCCTACTAATCATTAGGCAATCGGACGTAACGTGATTCATACTGAGGAAAATTATTTTTGATTCTAGACACAAAATTTTTTAATTATCTACATTATCTTTCAATTCCATAATTTTTTTCTTGCTTTTTTTTTTTTTTTTTTTTTTTTTTTTTTCGTTTAAATATAATTCATTTTGTAACTGTATCATTTTACAAATAAGTGCTCGAACAATTCAAGCATCTTAAAAATCATTTATCATATCTGGGTGTCATGAACATAGCGCAGCGTGGATTTTTGGAACAAGCAGACGATCCCAGTAGAACCGCGCTACACCAGCGCCACTCTTTCAAGCATTTCTCGGTGATCGATTTTCTTCTTCTCAAGCCTAATTCGTTAGAGGACGTGTATTACTCTATGTTCATGCTGGATGTGTAAAAATGTCAAAATGGTGATGTTTATGTTATGAACGTAGAAAGTGAAAAAACGGTCGCGAAAATGGCAATTAGCTTGAAAAATGGTACTTCAAATTCGGATGACGAATTGGTCACAAGAGGCGCAGCGATCACTGTGGATCACTTCTTTCTCCGTGCTGTGGATGTAAGATTTGGATTGAAAACAATCGATGCGTTATTAACTTTATTAATTTTAATTCATTTAAACTCGTGTCGCTATACTTTATAGTAATTATTAGTCCAATAAAAAACAGGAAAAATTTAACTTTAATGCTAGTGCAAAATTGTAATTTATTTGCATTAGTATATTTATATTACATACCTAAAATGCAAAATTTCAGGTAAGGTAAAGACGTCTTAGGAGAAAAAACAGGTTTGAAACAGCTTTCTTCTTTGTTTCGACCTGTTTTTTCTCTTGGAACACGCTTCATCTTGCTTGAGTCGTCTCAGTGTGCGGCCTGCCTAAGAGTATTCAGTTACAAATTCAGGGTGGGTTAGCCCACACCCTCCCACCGGAAGGATTTATTTTTTCATTTTGGGTTTTTTGATGGTTTAAAAATCCAAATTCCTCTACGGAACTGCCGCATTAATAATAATAATAATAATAATAATAATAAAATATACATACACACACACACACACACACACATATATATATATATATTGATAGCGCATCCTTTGAAAGGTAAATATTTTTTATTGTAAATAATAATGTTGGTTTTTTAAATATAAATAGGTTTTCTATTATTTTAATAATAAGGTTTTTAAATAAAAGCAGTTTTAGTATGGAAACTATACAGATTTGTTTTAGGCAGGTATTTTTTGAATTATTTGAGTAGAAAACATAAGTTTCATCTTCTAATAAAAAAATTAATAATAAAAAATTCATTCAAATGCATTTAGCGGGTGAAACGAAATACTGTAGATACATTTTTAATCTCATCTTTTGAAAGTTAAATAATTTTAAATGATAAATAAAAGTTCAAATTTATAAAACACACTTCATTCAATATATATATATATATATATATATATATGTGTGTGTGTGCGTGTGTGTGTGTGTGTGTGTGTGTGTGTCTGTGTTAGAATATCGTAATCATAGCATTACTGTTTAAATTTCATTGGTCCGTTCTTTTATCTAGCTTTCTGCCAGGTTCGCTAATTTGCTGGCAGAATCCCAGGAAAGTGTATAAATACATGTACTGTTCCATTTTCTGTTAAGTTGTGAAATTGTCCTTGTATGTGTAACAACTCAATGCAGATCTTTCGATCCACCGGCTTCTTGTGTTTTTATTTTGCCTTTTTAATCATCAACATATGTAGCATACAGCCACACTTTACTAATTTTAAATGGTTTCAGCTCGCGAATTTAAAATTTTTGTATTTTTAATACAATTAGGGAATTTTTAACTCAAAAAAAGAATACAGAAGTCATATATAAATACGAAGCTGAGAAAATATCTAAAAATTATATTTTATATAAAATAATAATAATAATAATTGTTGTAGAAAGAAAGGAAGCATGAGCAAAAGTATTTCTTCCTATTTAAATTCCATGAGAGCCTACAATATCCGTTTTTCTTTCCAAATGGTCATATTATTTATTTCAATAAAATTTTAAAATGTTTCGTTTTTGAAACTTGATTTAGAAGAATTATTTGAATAATTCTCAGAGCCGGCACAACTATCGGCTAAACGGGCGGCTGCCCAGGGCCCCGCGCCAGTTGTGGTCTTGTTAGGGGCCACGAGACTTTCTATACAATTTGAAATAATGTTGCCTTTCTGTAAAATAATATTTATTACTCTAAATTTAACTTTAAATGTTTTTCTTTTCTTTTCTTTCTTTCTTTTTTTAAAATTTTTTAAAATTTTAATTTTAATTTTTGTGAAAAAAGCAAGTAGTAACTTTATTTCTTACAGCCAAAATTGATATAATTATCGGGGAATGTATAGATTTTAAAATTCCGAATGTAACCGTGATCGCAAAAAAAATAAATAATTAAAAAAAATAAAAAATAACTATACACATTAGATGTGAAAGAAGTAGCATGGTATTTTTCATATCTATACTATTATATAAAAAGAGAACGCCTGACTGACTCGGTGACTCATCAACGCCCAGCTGAAACGACTAAAGTTAGGATCACGAAATTTGGACAGTAGATTGCAGTTATGACCTAGGCAAACAATAAGAAAGGATTTTTGAAAATTCACACTCTAAGGGGTTTAAAGAGGTGGTCGAACGTTTTAGGTCATTTCGCGATATCTCAGCAGTAGTTTTAGGTAGAAGAATGAAATTCGGAATAACAAATCTACTAAAAAATGGTTAAACACGTATTTCAGCGATTTTAGAAATTCACCCACTAAGGATTTAAAGGGGGGAGGGGTCGAACTTTTTAGGTCATTTCGCGATATCTCAGTAGCAGTTTTAAGTAGGAGAATGAAATTCGGGATAACAAATATACTGAACAATGGTTAAAAACGTATTTGAGCGAGTTTAGAAATTCACCCACTAAGGGATTAAAGGTGAGGTCAAATGTTTTATGTAATTTCGCGATATCTCAGCAGCAGTTTTAGGTAGGGGCATGAAATAATAACAAATCTACTAAAAAAAAGTTAAACACGTACTTCAGCGATTTTAGAAATTCACCAATCGGTTTAAATATCGGATATGAACCCGATTATGGAAGATTAGACGAATAAGACAAATATTGCTGATTTTTTATTAGATATTTTGTGCAAGACATTTTTAAAAGGAAAATACATTGTAGTCGACACATTGTCCACCCGCGCGAAGTCGGGAAGGACCGCTAGTATTGTATAATCTAAATTATAAATTATGATATATACAATTAAATAAAGCATTTTTATTATTCCAGTATCGCAGTCAGAGATGTTGGGTCTCACTGGGTCATTCTTCAGACCCCGCCCAACATTGCGCTGGTCCTGATAGTTCTTAATGAATGGCGCCGCGACCCAAATGGGTGTTGAAAGCCTATGGTATGTTAATTTTGAACAGGGACTATTTCCGTTACATTTTGAATATGGAACTTTTCCTTCTACGTTTATAATTTATGTGAAGCAATATAATTATAAAGACTAGCATATAAAAGTTGCTCCTTTCAGAGGTGAAAAATAAAATAGTTATTATTTTTTTTTCCTTTCGTTTATTATATTTAGCTTAAAATTATATAACTCAAGCTCACCCGCCCGGCATTATCCTGGCGCGTGATAATAACTTTACATAAACCCCAAATTTGTATGATTGTATGTATATCTTTAATCCGATTTTGCATGCATTTGTATTTTGAAATGAAAAAATCGCGGAAAAATATGGACATTTACTAGTAAAAGAGCTAACAGGAGATATCGCTGTATGCGACTGTTAAAGTGAAATTTAATTTCTTCCGACAGTTCATAGATGGCAGCACTAAATTCTCAAATGCTGTGCTGTTTATAATTCATTTTATTGTCATAATGAAGTTCTTAACATTCATCTTATCGAAATAATATCTCGAATCTTAATTTTTAGGAGCGTCACATTTCTTTTAAAAAAGTCATATGCTCATTATTTTTTAAATAATTTAAGTAGATTTTTCCGTCCCTATAAAATAAAAAATAAATAAACGAATAGCATAAAAGTAGTAAATAAATTTTAAAAAGTTAAATAAATAGACAAAAAATAAGGTATTATAGTAATACTTCATAATAAAAGTAAATTCTACAGAGATTTTAATCTAAAAATTCTCAGACATTTATTGTAAAATTGTTCACGTGTTTTGAAAATCCTCCGTCCTGCCTTTCTACAGTAAATTAATATATGAATGTCAATGTAATTGAATTGATTCTTTCTATTTATATATTTTCGGGTTGTTTTCTGACCTGTAATCCTGTAAAAAAAAAATTATTCAGATCTAAATATTTATTTTTAAATTAAAATGAGCTGTAACTTGTTCTAAACTGCCTTT
This sequence comes from Maratus michaelseni, assembly GCA_963931845.1. Lineage (NCBI taxonomy): Eukaryota > Metazoa > Arthropoda > Arachnida > Araneae > Salticidae > Maratus > Maratus michaelseni. The sequence goes on from OZ007594.1 coordinate 24,475,566, forward strand.
AAATATGATTAAATACATTAATTACATTACGGAAATTTCGTGGTTTCATTTTTATATTTCTCTCTCCCTGTGCTACAGATTATCACAATGAGCGATTACCCTCGTTCCCCTCCTTGTATTTTGTTTGAGGGGTGGAAAGTAGACGTCGCATTTTTGCCATTATTAATTTAGTCAAGTGTCAATTCAAAAAGAGCTACCCCCCCCCCCCCAGTGGCTGAGAGGTTCTGCTCTCAAAGCTGGTAGACGGGAGGTGCTGGGTTCAAACTCCTGTCGCGCTCGTCGACCTAACCGTTCGGAGTTTTCCGTGGTTTTCTTCGATCCTTGCCGTAAATACGGGTTAAGATCCCTTAGAAAGTCACCCCACGGAGGGCATCCCCCCCCTAGGGCCTATTTCCCTCGTGTTGATAGCCCCACCAGTGGCTGAGAGGTTCTGCTCTCGAAGCTGGTAGACGGGAGGTGCTGGGTTCGATCCCAATCGCGCCCGTCGGCCTAATCGTTCGGAGTTTTCGTGGTTTTCTTCGAGCCGTGGATTTATCCATGCGTAAATACGGGTTAGGTTCCCTTAGAAAGACCCCCACGAAGGGCACTCCCCCGGGCCTATATCCCAAGTGTAGATAATTGGCCGTCAATAATCAACCCAACCCTCGTGTTGATAATCCTAGGGCCTAATCCCTCGTGTCATAAAATCAACCAACCAACCAAAAAGAGCTAACAGGAGATTTTGCTGTATACGACTACTGAAGTAGAACTTAATTTCATCTCGCAGTTCATAGATGGCAGCACTAAAAATTCACATAAAAAAAATATGCTGTGCATTTTATAATTCATTTTATTATCATAATGAAGTTTGTAATATTCATCTTATCGAAATCATATCTCGAATCTTAATTTTTAGAAACGTCAGATTTCTTTTAAAAAACTCATATGCTAATTATTATTTTTTTTTAAGGAGCTTTCATTCCCCTTTCTATAAAATAAAAAATAAATAAACAAATAGCCTAAAAGTAGTAAATAAATTAAAAAAAGTTAAATAAATAGACAAAAAATAAATTATTATAGCAATAGTTCATAATAAAAGTAAATTGTACAGAAATTATAAACTAAAAACTCACAGACATTTAATGTTAAAATGTTCACGTGTTTTAAAAATCCTCCGTCCTGCCTTCCATCCATAAATTAATTCCTGAATTTTAAGGTAAATGAATTGGTTCTTTCTATTTATATATTTTCGGGTTTCTTTCTGACCTGTAATCTTGTAGAAAATTATTCAGATCTAAATATTTATTTTGTAATAAAAATGAGCAGTAACGTGTTCTAAACTGCCTTTAAATATGATTAAAAACATTAATCACGTTACGGAAATTTCATGGTTTCATTTTTATATTTCCCTCTCCCTATGTTACAGATTATCACAACGTGCAACGAGTGATTACTCTCCCTTCCCCTCCATTTTTTTTTTTTTTTTTTATTTGTTTGAAGGGGGGGGGGCATCAAATTTTTGCCAATATTAATTTAGTCAATTGTCAATCCAAATTGTCAATATTATAGAAATATCGACATTTACTGTTAAAAGAGCTAACAGGAGATTTCGCTGTATACGACTATTAAAGTGAAATTTATTTCATCCGACAGTTCATAGATGGTAGCACTAAATTCACAAATGCTGTGCTGTTTATAATTCGTTGTATTATCATAATGAAGTTTTTAGCATTCATCTTATCAAAATAATATCTCGAATCTTAATTTTTAGAAGCGATAGATTTCCTTTAAAAAACTCATTTGCTAATTATTATATTTTTAAGGAGCTTTTTCCCCCCTCTCTCTATAAAAAAAAAGAAAGAAATAGCATAAAAGTAGTAAATAAATTTAAAAAAGTTAAATAAATAGACAAAAAATAAGATATTATAGCAATACTTCATAATAAAAGTAAATTGTACAGAAATTATAAACTAAAAACTCACAGACATTTAATGAAAAAATGTTCACGTGTTTTGAAAATCCTCCGTCCTGACTTTCTTCCATGAATTAATATCTGAATTTCAAGATGATTGAATAGATTCTTTCTATTTATATATTTTTGGGGTTTTTTTCTGACCTGTAATCCTGTAAAAATTTATTCAGATCTAAATATTTATTTTCTAATTAAAATGAGCTGTAACTTGTTCTAAACGGCTGTTAAATATGATTAAATACATTAATTACGATACGGAAATTTCGCGGTTTGATTTTTATCTTTCCCTCTCCCTATGTTACAGATTATCATAACGAGCGATTGCCCTTCTTTCCCCTCCTTTTTTTTTTGGGGGGGGGGGGGACGTCACATTTTTGGCAATATTAATTTAGAGATAAATTTATGCAAAAAAAAGAAAGAAAGATAATGGAAAATATAAATTTATTATCTAGTGATGTAAATAGTATAAAGTAGTTAATATCTTGTGAACTTTTACCTCAAACAGTTGAAATTTAATGAAATGGTAAAGGAAAAATATACACATTCATTACTACCGGAATAAAAAAAAATATATTTTTTAGTTAACTTTATAAAGCTGCTTCCAAATAAGTCTTATCTAATTGTTTTCATATGTCGGGAATAATGCCTAATGTGTTAATGCATTCCTTTCCTGTGTCAGTCTGTGTCACACTTTGTATGTCCCCCCCCCCACCCCCATCCTCAGACCTTTAAAGTGTGATCTAATTGATGGATAACCCTTAATGAGATTTTCTAATTTTCTTTATCCACATCCAGATGGCTGCACTAAATTCAAAATAGTAGTAACAGAATGGAAAATAACATTGTGAAGAAAACAATGATAAATTATTGAATCTTATTTTTAAGAGCGTGAAAGTTTTATCGGAAATATTATTAGCTGATTATTATTTAGTAATCCAAAAAGAGAAAAAAAACATTCGAACATTTTAAATTTGAATATATGTTGATCCTTCAAAACTAATGATGCTTATAACGCAAAATATTTTTGCAAAACATATTAAAATTTAAATTCTAAGCTAGAACGAAACAAGAACAAAAAACAAGAACAAAAAATCATGCGTCAAGCATTGATTTTGAAACACATTTCAACACCAACGTTAAATATAGTAAAAGAAGATATCTAAATAAATAGCATTTTAGAAAATATGCAACACATTTAAAAATCCAGTTTTAGCAATTACCTTCCACAGAAAAAAAAAGTCGAATTATTTTGCACAGTCCTGTATATGATCTATAGATTTGGATATATACTACATAGCATGATAAAATTCAGCTCAGTTAGAAAATTCATATTCAGTAATATTCGCAAATGGATAGAAATGCACTCGAACTTTTTGTACAGCCCTGTATATTATCTAAAAACTTTTGTACAATTAAGATAAAATTTAATACATGTAAAAAGCGCACAAGGCAACTTAAAACTCACTTCCAGCAATTACCACCTATAAATGACACTATATCTTGTTCTTTGTGTAGCTCTGTATATGAATTTATTTATATTCCACAAACTTCTATTAGTCTACCAAATATAGTTCAGCAGGAAAACCCGTAACAGAATTAAAAACTCCTCCTAAACAATTCACTCCCATAGTCAGTAATACTTACGAATTCCCTTGTGCAGCCCTGTATATGACAACAGAATTTATACACACCACGTACTGTGCAAAAATTTAGTTAAACTTAAAAAAGTAAATCAAATTTGAAAACGCACTTAGGACGCATAGAATGTAATTATCGCGGGTAAACTGCAACCGAATTCTTCTGTGTGTCCCTGTAAATGATCAATAAATGCAATAAACATCATACTTTTTAGGGAGCAAATTATAGTGTACCTCAATAATGCATTTAAGTTTGATTATGTTAGAAATACTGTAAAATCATTAAATTACACTGCAAACGATTTTCCCCCTTAGAACATTGTGTAACATAATTCTTTTGTATGATCCTGTAAATGAATAATAAATGCTTTGCACCCCATATCCTACAAAAAGCATGTTTTAGTGAGTTTCTTTATTGTATATCGATTTCATTATTTTTCAACTGACGTAACATCATCAAAATGCACTTGAAAGGATGTTTTGCGATTGGCTGTAATGAAACGGAATACTTTTGACTGTCCATGTAAACAAAATATAAATTTTACACACTTCATTTTCAATAGGGATCATGCTAAAGTAGACATGAATAACATATGAAAATAAATTTACGTCTGTCTGACGGCCAGAGATTTTTTGGGTGAATGTATAAAAACAATGCAAATAAAAGCACAAAATTCCATAACAAATGTTTGGCATAGTAGTTTCATGGAAAGTGTCCGTTCATTGAAAGGGGAAGAGGTAGTACACTGTAAAAAAAAAAAAAAAAAGACATTTCTACAATACAAACTGCTGTTCATTTCGCACTCACACTCGATTGCAGTTCAATGTACTGTAGCTTTATTTGGTTAGTAGAAAGGAAGTTTACTGTAACATGTAACCGCCATTTCTTCCCGATTGTTTCTACCTCTGAACTCTGTGGCTTGTTTGAAATGATTGACGGTGCAACTAATTCTATTTCTGTCTTTAGCAAAGTAAGTAAAACTCTAAAAAACACGTAAAATGCAGCCTGTTCTCGAAAAGTTTGTTCTCTCCTTTTAAAAACACGTTTTATTTTTTTCTGGCCTTGAAGTAGGAAATCGCATTTTATAGTTTAGTAGATTGGATACTGTAAGCCTATTTTAAACATAACAGCAGTTGCGTAAACTTAACAGTACAAACTACCGTAAATTTAACCATACAATGTTCTGTTGCAATAACAGCAGTTGCGTAAAATTAACAGCACAGGCTACTGTCAAGTTAACAACACAATGTGCTGCTGAAAAATAACAGCAGTTGCGTAAAATTAACAGCACAAACTGCTGGCGTCCGAATTGCCAGCACATTGTGCTGTTAAATCTATAGTGCTTTTTTACAGTGTAGATAGATACATAAATAGGTAAATAAATATTCTGACAGTCCACAGATCTGCTCATAGGCACGAAAATAACATAAATATGTTTGGCATACTTAATACTAGCATAACCGTACAAAGAAACTGCTATAATAAAAATAGCTATCAGAGGAAATATTAAAAATTAAATTGATATTGGAACACCAAGCTTTGTCCCTACATTCTTCTAACACTTTCTCATCGAATAACTTCAGAACTAAAATTTACATTAAAATCTATATCTAAAGTGAATTTCGGGTACTGCTATTGAAAATTAAAAAATTAGTTACTATTTTAATATGATGGGAACTAGCTGTTTAACCCGTTCTACGCACGGAAGTTCACGAATTTAATTCTAAAACCAAAATTAAAAATAAAAATCAGTACAACCAAATGTATTTCAGTAATATGTAGAACAATATTTTTCTACTACTGTGCATTTTTTAAAATGAAATTTAATTTTACATGTTGCTGTGGCAGCAGACAATAAAACGATATCTTTGGAATAAGGGAATAAATAGAATAAAAACTTTTGTTGATGTTTGTGATCAAATGTTTTTCTCCATTTTTTCAAAATGGTAATAATTAAGGACAATTAAATAATCTCTAATTATTTGCATGCGAGGTAAAAGAATTATCGTAATACCCGCTACAGCTTCTTAGTATTGTACAGTGGCGTACGTAATATGTATATCTCACATTGCAGGAAACATATAGAACTGGTTAGAACTCGCGCGATTACGGGTTAAACATAAAAACAAGAACGAAAAATCATGCGTCAAGCATAGATTATGAAACACTTTCCAACACAGCCAGAAAACTGTAACGAAAATTCACCGTTCAATAAGGTGAAAGAAGATAAGTAAGTAAACAGTTTAAAAAACATATAACACATTGAAAAATACAGTTTTCGAAATCACCTTCCAGTGTCAACAAAGTAGTAAAATTATTTTGTCCTGCCTTGTATATGATCAATACATATGCAATGCATATATAGTATGATAAAATTTAGTTCAGTTAGAATATTCACATTTAGCAATTTTCGCTAGTCGATGGAAATGCACACGAAATCTTTTGTACAGCCCTGTATATTATCTGAAGACTTTTGTACACACCACCTACTAAGCTAAAAGGTAACTTAAAACTCACATGCAGCAATTACCAAACGTAAACGACAATGTATATTTTTTTGCGTAGCCTTGTAAATGAACTTATTTATATTCCACATACTTCTATTAGTCTACTAAATATAGTTCAGCAGGAAAATGCGTAAACACAATTAAAAACTACCCTTAAGCAATTCACTCTCATAGTCTGTAATACTTACGGATTCCCTTGTGTAGCCCTGTATAGGATCAACCGAGTTTATAAACACACACGTACTATGAAAAAAAAATTGTTAATCTTAAAAACTCAAACCAAAGTTGGAAACGCACTTATCACACATAGACTGTAAATATCGCACATGTACTGTACACGATATCTTTTGCGTATCCCTGTAAATAAACGCAATGCACACAAGAGAGCAATTTATAGTGCACCTCAGTAATGCATATAATTTTCATTAAGTTTGAAATTGTGAAATATCACTAAATTACACTGCAGACGATTTTTCCCATAGAACGATGTGTAACAGAATTCTTTTGTTTGACCCAGTAAATAAATAATAAATGCTTTGCACCCCATATTCTGCAAAAAGCATGTTTTAATGCGCTTCATAATTATATATCAATTTCATTATGTTTTAAATGACGTAGCGTCATCAAAATGCACTTGAAACGATTTTTCCCCATTGACTGTAATGTAACGTAATACTTTTGACAATCCCTGTAAAAAAAACTATAAGCGCTACACACTTCAGTTGAAATAAGGAACATGCTATAGATAACGACAATAACATATAAAAATTTCAGGGCAATCGGAGAATATTTACGGGAGTTAGAGCACGGACAGAAGGCCAGACGGCAGACAAACCGAAGTCATAAACACTTTTTCAACTAGGCTAGAAAGTGTTAAAAAGACAAAAATTCGTCAAAAACATTAAAAAAAAAATCTATTTAAAAATTTCGAATTTTTTGCTCCAATCGTTAATTTCCCGCTCCCCCGCTGTAGCAGCAACCCGTGTGCAAAATTTTGTTGCTCAGCCCTCTGTGATTTTCGAGTTTTTGAGGTTAGATAGATAAGCGCATGGATTTTAATAGGTTAGATGCCACACCAACAGCCCTTCACACATAAGGAACTTATTAATTTTATAAACGTAAAATGGAAGAAGGCATAATTTCCAATTGAATGGCTATTTTCGTTTTGCTCTGCTGCAATATGGCTAATAAAATGCACGTTTTTTATTTATTTTTTCTTCGGCCGAATGTATTTCTCTTGTTTGGATATTTCTGTGACCCAGACTGCTGTTATGAGAGATCTGGTCTAATGCCACTATTAATTAAAAGATTCCGGGAAACATAAATCCTTCACTTAATCTAATTAGAAAAACTTCTGCATCCATTATATGTCTAGTTGTTCTTTGGTGATCTATCGCTAAAAGGAAACTGCTAATAGCGGACCGCATTTTGTAATTAATTTTGTGACTGCCATGCCGTTGCCTTTTTAGTTTTTAATTTCTCAATACCACCATAATTAAAATTTAATTCTTGTAAATTTTTCAAAATCAGTATTCCTGTTCAAGTTATATCAATTCAAAAATTCATGCAGAATTATAAAGGTATTCCTTACCTTTATTCCTGGGTTTACGTAGCATCAATGAAAAATAGAGATGAATAATCCACGATATTTCACGAAGGTTCACGAAATGTCGTGTATCGTTCATCGTTTATTTATCACCCAGATTTCTGTTACAAAAGATCTGGGCTAATGTCACTATTAATTAAAAGATTCCGGGAAACATAAAGCCTCCAATTAATCTTATTAGGAAAACTTCTGCATCCACTAAAGCTATACGCATCGTTGTCCTTTGATGATCTATCGCGTGAAAAGGAACGGAAAATCGAAAATCCACACTATTTTCAAAAGTAATAAAAATTTGTAAAAGTCAGTTACATTTTACAAATAAGTAATGCAGATTGAAGAAGAGAAGGAATTCACAATCGATAATTTAAATGATTGTTTCTAAATAATGAAATTTAAATACTCACACAAAATATGCAAATGCTTATACATTATTACCTCACTGACAAATAATAGTGTGATTAATAACGAGCGCCGCTGTTTCCTTTTTTTTTTAACACTTTCCAACCTAGTTGAAAAGTGTTTATGACTTCGGTTTGTCTGGCCGTCAGTCGTCTGGCCGTTTGCCGTCTGGCCGTCTGCCATCTGCCGTCTGTCCGTGCTCTAACTCCCGTAAATATGCTCGGATTGCCTTGCAATTTTTATATGTTATTGTCGTTATCTATAGCACGTTCCCTATTTCAACGGAAGTGTGTAGCACTTATAGATTTTTTACAGGGACACTCAAAAGAATTCCGTTACATGACGGTCTATCGGGAAAAATCATTTGCGGTTTATTTTAATGATGTTACACAATTGCAAACACATTGTAATTGATATATATCACTAACATGTATTACAAGAAGCTTAATATGGAATAGGGTGTGGATAGCACTTATAGTTACTTTACAGGGACAGCAAAAGAATTCCGTTACATTACGTCTATGGAGAAAAATCGTTTGCGGTTTAATTAAATAATGTTTCACTATTTTAAACGCATTGAAATTTATATATATCACTAAGGTGCATGACAAGAGGCTTTCTACAGAATATTGTGTGTATAGCAGTCATCGTTCATTTACAGGGACACACAAAAGAATTCTCTACTGTCTGTTAACAATAATTCCTGGAAGTGCGTTTTAAGTTACTGAACGCGATTTTTAATTTAACTCAATTTTTGTTTATTACGTGGTGTGTATAAATTCTGTAGATCATATACAGGGAAATACAAAAGTTCGCGAACACATTTCCGTTTATGGACAGAAACTCCTGAAGGAGAATTTTAAACTGCGCTACGCGTTTCTTAACTGAACTAAAATTTAGCATCCTATGTAGTATATATACAAATCTATAGATCCTATACAGGGCTGAATAAAAGTATTCGGATATTTTTCCGAATATTGTATACGTTGGAAATTCCTGAAATTATGTTTTTAATTATGTTATGCGTTTTTCAAATTGTTTACTTAGATGTTATCTCTCAGCTTATTAAACGGTAATGATTTGTAAAATTATTTTGGAAGCGTTGGAAAGTGTTACATAATCTATGCTTGACGCATGATTTTTCGTTCTTGTTTTTCTTGTGATGAATCAGTTTTATCGTATGGTTTTGTAGGTGCGCTCGTAATTATATAAATACGTAACACCTATAGTCGTCGTCTGGTCCGTCCGTCTGTCAGCATAGAACACCGCAAAAACTACCCAACCGAATGCTTTGAAATTTAATATATAGTATATATATATATAGTATATATATATATATATATAGTATAGTATATATAGTATAGTATAATACTATATTAATCGTATTATAATAACAGACGATATAATTAATTTTTTATCAGTGAAATAATAACGATGAGTTTTTTAACCGTCTTGTCTTGGATATTTGCGCATAGTATAATTTTAACGTAACAGAATTGTAATTAATTGTTTGTAAAAGTGTATTGAATGTTAATTTCGTAAAATAAAATTAATATAATAAGTTTTGTATTCATCCATTTTTGTATAAGAGTGCAACAGCTATTGCACCAAGATATGGATATTTATAAAACTACTTATAGTACAAACGCACCTCATTTATCAAGTTTGACGTACAATTTCCAACTTGTATTGCTTGTTTTTATCTTCTAATACTAAAGTTTTAGAATCTTCAGTAAATGGTGATACTAACTTCAGGGTGCTACCTCCTAACAACTTATACCCTCCTAACAAGATGTTCCTTAAAATAAGGATCAGTTTCAGAGATAGGGCGTCATTTAACAAACGTGATTCTAACAAACTTTTTACATCACAAATACGCTGCATTCGCAGCGCACACTGGGAACACATTTGGAGCACTTTGGTTCAAAAAAAGTTTTCCAGCCACCTTAATGTGTACTGACTACTGAGTGTGTTCCCTTAATGTGTTCCGAATATGCTCCGCTATAAAGAAAGTGTTCTGAAAGTGTACCGAAAGTGTTCTGATCAGGATATCTGTTAAATCTAAAACTTGGGAACACATTTGAGAACGGCTTGGGAGTACATTTCAGCACACTTGTTGAAACAGTGTTGAATTCAGGCACTTTTCTCCGGGAGGGATTTCTGTAGCTCCGGGGGGAGGATGTCCCCCTCCCCCTGGGACACCCCTTGACTCCAACACTGTTTGTGAAATTATCGCTTTCAAAAAGTGCGTTAGAAAGTGTGCTGAACAAAAGAAGTGTTCTCAGAAGTATTCTAAAAACTGTTCCGAAAAGTGTACTTCAAAGTGTTCTGAAAAAGGTGACAAAATAAGTGTTCCATAAAGTGTATAAATATTTGCAATGTATTAATTTTTAGTCTCCGAGCACTTAGTGGAAGGAAAGTATCATGATTTGTATGTGTGTGTGTATGACTGAACACGATAACCCCGAAACGGCACTTCCGATTTAACTCCCATTTGACTAATATGCTACAGACCACTGTCACAAGAAATGTTTAGATTTTCGTAAAAAGCGACCGACGCACTGTGGAGTATTTGATGCAAAATCCTGGCCAAAAACGCAGAAATTAAAATTTGCTCAACAATTGTAAAAAACATATTTTATAATAGCGGACTAACTGGTGTGTCGACCTATGCGTATTTCAGGAGTATGAGTCATATCCGGCGGCTCCTAGTCTCAGGACCACTACACATAAATGTTTAATTATTTATAAAAAAAATTCATATAATATCTATATTACTTCAATTTACCAAAATTGAGTCTCTATAGATGCTCTCTATAGTCTCTCTATACATGCTGGTTTTTGAGTGTTTTTAATAGAGAAGAAGTGAAGTTGAAGTGAAAATTCTTTGTGAAAAGACGCGCTTTTTTCTTATGTTTCAGCTTTGTTATTGTGTTTAAATGTATACATTGACATGTGAATTTAAATAATTTCACTTTTCATATAATAAAAAATAAATAAAATTGAAAATGGGTTAATATAAAGCCTTTTTAAATCTAATTTATTGAAATATATTTATTGAGATATAATATCTAATACATTCAAATCTTTTTAAAAGCTTTGTTGGACCATTTTTGAATTATAATCGTATTGATTATAGTTTTGAAGGCAATTTTTTGAAAAAAAAATTAGCATAGTGTTGACAGTTTTAGATATCAATGTTTTTTGGGAAGACTAAAAACCTATTAAAAACATTCAAAAACCAACATATCTATGCTATAGACACTCAACTTTGGTAAAAGAAAGCTGCGCCACCAGGTGCCTGAGGGGCGCCCGGCGCGTAGACGACCACCGAACCCATGTCCTGAAGAACTTTTAAGGGGCTGCTTCACTCAGACGAAAACACCCGCTCGCCAATGTTAATCCTATGGAGGAAATTTTTGAAGATATCTCGTTCGCATTTCAATATTTTTAAATGATTTTTTTTTTTGCATTCGATGGCTGAGGTCAATCTCTATGCATGCTCCTTTCTACTTTTTTGATTTTGATTACAAGTTTTTTTTTTATTAAGATACTTTCACTTTCGAAACCGGTTTTGAAAGTGAAAGTATCCTCAATAAAAAAAAAAATCCCTGACGACTCGGCCTACAGGCACAGGTAGATTTCGAAGACGCAGGCCGTGGGGCTCCTGTTTGTAGAGAATTGCGGAAGAAATGACCTTTTAGCGATGATGCAGCAGTTGGAACCGCCTACTTCGAAACCTAACTTGTTTGCAGGCGGAGCCAACAGGAATTTTTTTTTTTTTTTTTTTTTTTTGCTATAAGAGTTGGTACTATAAAAAACTTGTCAGTGTAAAAGTTTTAGATAATATTAAGAGGATTTATAATAAATTTACGCGGATTTGATATCTTGTGATTTGACGAAGCTATGATTTTTTTTCTTCTAAAACCCCTCTTTCCCCCCCCCCCTTGGGGCCATTTTTAATTATATCAAAAATCTGTCATACATAAATTTTCGGTCCTTCTCCTAAAAGTAATAATAACTTCAAACGGATTCAATACGTATCACAATTAAGAAATTATGGGGTTTTTTCTGTTTTCCCAAAAAGCCCCCCCCCCCTGGTTTGATTTTGCCCATTAACGAACTTGACCGAGATTTTATGCCTCTTGATTTTATGTATCAGTTTCGAAAAGATGCGGGAGTTGGAACCGCCTACTTCGAAAAATAACTTGTTTGCAGGCGGAGCCGGCAGGGATTTTTTTTTTATTTTTTTTTTGCTATAACGGTTGGTACTATAAAAAAACTTGTCAATATAAAAGTTTTAGATAATATTAAGAGGATTTATAATAAATTTAAGCGGATTTGAAATCTTGGGAATTGACGAAGTTATGAATTTTTTTCTTCTAAACCCCCCCCCCTTCCCCCCCCCCCCCCGTTGGGGCCATTTTTAATTATATCAAAAATCTGTCATACATAAATTTTCGGCCCTTCTCCTAAAAGTAATAATAACTTCAAACGGATTCGATACGTATAATAATTAAGAAATTATGGGGGGGTTTCTGTTTTCACAAAAAGCCCCCCCCCCATTTCCCCCCCTCCTTGGTTCGATTTTGCCCATTAACGAACTTGACCGAGATTTTATGTCCCTTGATTTTATGTATCAGTTTCGAAGAGATTTATGCAGAATTTTTCCAGTTATCGTGGTTAGAAAAAAGTGACACACACACACACACATATATATATATATATATATATATAAAGTTTTGAACTGGGGGTGGTTTTGGGTTCTGGGAGTCATGATCGGCGTAGATCTGTAAAAATTTTTCAAAATTTCCAGCTTACGTGAGAATGTAATAGGTAGTATTTCTTATGAAATCTACCTAAAACTGCAACAAAAATCGAAAAAGTAGAAAGGAGCGTGCATAGAGATTGACCTCAGCTATCGAATGCCAAAAAAAAAAAAAAAAAACATTTAAAAATATTGAAGTGCGAACGAGATATCTTCAAAAATTTCCTCCAAATTAACATTAGCGAGCGGATGTTTTCGTTTGAGTGAAGTAGCCCCTTAACGCGTACGACCGGATTTGTATATCCGTATGCGATTCGTGCGCCAGACGATCGCCGCCTGCGGACCCTCCAACCCTAAAACCACGTGTCGGCGACGTAGGTCGCTGCGATACGCGGGGTAATCCAATAGGGGAATCACCACGTGACACCCCCATCAGCTTCGGGGCTGGACACCCAGAAGGAAACCAGTCCCTAGGCCTTAAGTCGGGTTTATCCGACTTGCTTTACCAGAACTCGAGGGATGTGGAAACCTACAAAGGTAGTCACAGTTCCCTCTCGTAGTGGATCCTCAACTTTGGCATATACTAAATGCAAGTAATATAGATATTATATGCATTGTTTTTTTTTATAAATAATTAAACATTTATGTGTAGTAAAATTAACCACATTTAATTAAAAATTTCTTGTAAATGAAACAAACCTATCAACAATTTCTTCTTATAAACAATAAATAATTAAGTAAACATTGTATATTTGTTTATTAGTACATTTATGCAAATATAACGTTAATTAAGTGCATTTACTAATACTAAGGCAACAACAACGGTTTTAATTTTAAAACACATGAAAATTAATTTTGCCAGGATTTTGCGTCAAATACTCCACTGTGCGACGGATAATTCATTTAATCCATTTTCAAACCATTTTAAAACAAATTATAAAGGAAAAACACAAAAGAAACGTCACGGGGTCTAAGTGAGAAATATTACAGGTATGCAATTAAGCATTAGTGACGCTGCGGTAACATCACCAGTTTTATAACGGGAGGTCCATTGTTCGAATTCGGCCGACTATATTGTGCTACAAATTTCTAAAATATTCCCCCTCCCCCTTTTTTTTTTTCAGTGTTCGGAAGGTCGAGTGGAGTCATTCTAGAATTACTTGGGAGGGGGAACTGTAACTACTAGAAAAATCGATAAAATTGTATTAAAAATCCGTAATTAAATTTAAACTATAGAATACGTGCCTAATATAATTTTAAAGGATGATTTCCTGAATTACATAATAGCATCTCAATAAAAAGTTTTAGAAAAAAAATCGAATTTAATTGGTAGTAGGGAAGAGTAGAGTCAAACAGAGTAAGCGGTTCAAACCGTGTACCCTATTTTCTCGCTGATGGTTGATACTTTGTCGATAGCACCCATCTTAACTACATCCCTGAGCGTCCCCTAGCAGTGTGCCATCAGCCTTTGAAGTGAGTTAACCCGTCAGCACACGCGCCCCTTTCCATTACGTTTTTCTACACGCGCGGGATAAATTTTACCCCAGTGGGTTTTCTTGTGTCAATTCATCCCCCGTTTGATTATAAGCAAAAATTTATATTTTGAAATAAACTGTAAATCAATAAAGAACATAATTTAACTTAAAATAAGAGGTACTTATATTGAAAGCAAAAAACCCCCATAAATTCTAGCACTCAGATTATTTTTTTGCATATCATTACATATAAAGCTTTTACAATCCAAATTCAGCCATAAAAATATAAATATATATAAAACTGATATATAGAAACTGTATGTGCAAGAGTTTAAAAGAAAAATTATATTATTATTTGCACACTATATTTTTTACATAAACATTTGCATTATCATTTTCCTATCATTATGGGTTACGTTGTAACACGCGTGGGGTAAATTTCCTCCCACGTGACATTTTTATAACAAAAGAATGGAAAATCTCACAACAGGAGGTAAATTCTTTTTAGCCACATCTTGATATCTTTCAACTTGAAAGGTACTATATAGCTCAAAATGATCATGAACGATTTTCGCACATTTATAAGTAATAGTTGTGAGCTGGGATAGATTTTATCCCAGCGCGTGTGCTGACGGGCTAATCTCTTTGTCCGTGTAGTGCTATTGGAAAGTTCACTTCAAAAGTTTTAATGTTTCGCCCTCTTATCTGCTCTTCAAATAAATCCAGCCTGACGGATCGATTTAGGTAAGTAAACTACTATTTTCTATCGCTTTTACACGATATTCTGATGCCAAGTAGAAGTGTGTAGTCCAGCTATCCAGGAGAATGATCACATGTTGATTTTTGGTCGTCTGTTGGAGTGAAACTGGGTATTCATGGTTTTGCAATGAATTGTTTCTCCACTCAACAGGTGGTTAAGAATGGATGCAATGTTCAGTATGTAAAGAGTGGGCACATGATGAGTGCAGCGGATACGAGAAGTAAAAGCTGAGAAATCCATTGCATGACAACATTAAAAAATTGTTTGCAAAACTGCAAAAAAAGTTACTTTAAAAAATGTATATATGTATTGAAGTTTGATTCAAAATTTATTACAATAAATATTTTTGTTACTAAAATTGTAAAAAGTTAATTTCTGATTAGTACCTGGTTTTACCATACCACCAAAATTCGGAGCTGTTTCAGATGGTATTAGGAAACGCCTTTTCCCAAGTAGAGAAGAAGTCTCCTGTGACAACAGGTATGGCTTTTCAACAGCCCAGGTGTACCATACTATTTTTTCATACTTCTAGATTTTTGTCAACAAAGGAAACCGTTAGGTACCCGGTTTTAGCCTACTTTTCCCCACTTGAAAAAAAAAAAAGAACGAACTTATGTCCTTAATTCTCATATTCTTAACATTTTTAAAGAATTATATCTGAAAACAAAAATGACTATCTAAGTTGCATCGTATTTTATAGGTCATTCAACTGAATATTAAGTCCTGTGCGGTTTTGTTTCTTTATTTTTTACAACATCACACGTGCACATTTTTTAGACTGTCCCAAGCGACATGTTTATTCTTTTACACCTGAAAAACAGAACAACGAAATGCAAAATATAGTTATTCAATTTCACGACTTCCTACTGATAGTAACTATAAACTTCACTTTTTATTCAGATTTTCAAATTTCGTGAAATTGTTTGCAGACAAATGGCTATCGTCAGGAGTGTTCGGGAAACGGAACAAAAATTCCAACTGTGTTTAGAAACTAAGAGGTCAGTTTTTGTTTTTTCAGTTGTTTTCCCTTAGCCAGTTTATCCTGAATATTTGCATCAACGATGAGACAACGTGGTAATAGAAGACAACAAATAGCGACGTATTCTAGACGATGTATATCATCGGGATATGGGTTAGTATAGTTCTCACAGAAAAATTATTTCCGCATTCCTTGCGTTGGATCTTTGGTCAGTTGAAATAATAAAAAGAAAACTGCCCAGTTAAACTGAGGGCATTGAGCTCACAGGTTATTCACACTAATTGTATATTATTCTCTTATTTCAAAGAATTTGAAATAAGCCCCTCGAAAAATAAACAAATCGACAATATATTAAAGGAGGCTCATCCTCCGGTTCCCCTCCCCCTTTTAATTAACCAATGAACTCCCATAGCTAATCAGAGAGTGCCTTATTACAATGAACATATATACAAAATTTGAAGAAAGTCGGATAATTCTGC
The DNA here is from genome assembly GCA_963931845.1 of Maratus michaelseni. Taxonomy (NCBI): domain Eukaryota; kingdom Metazoa; phylum Arthropoda; class Arachnida; order Araneae; family Salticidae; genus Maratus; species Maratus michaelseni. Next base: position 24,492,128 of record OZ007594.1, read on the forward strand.
ATGAAAACGCATTTATATAAATTAAGAGGGATTAGCCCCCCGTATCCTCCTTTATACTTAACCAATGAACCCCCAAAACTATTCAGGGAAGCGCCTTATCACAATGAACCTATAAACAAAATTTGAAGCAAAATGATTATTTCTGTCAAGAGTTATCGCGTTACGTACATACGTACATATATACATACGTACATACATACATACGTACATACAGAACCGGCGGGCACATTAGCTCTCAGGTTTTGATAGCTTGTGAGCTAAAAACTATACAGCAAGTTCAGCGATTAAATGAAGCTAACGTTACTATACGGAAATAATAATATTCAGAAAATAATTGCCTTTGCTGGATGCTGGTTCACAAGGGGTTAAAGAATAATTCATGTTCCATATAAATATACAAAATAACGAAAAATTAATATCGTACATTAAAAAGAAACTAAATATTGATTTTTAGCTCACAGGCTATCAAAGTCTAAGAGCTAATGTTCCCACTGGTTCTGTATGTATGTACGTATATATGTACAGTCGTAGAAAAAAAACTGGACACCCCCCACTAACTCTGAAACAAATTATAGTAGAAGGAAGTGACTGGTACCAAACGATTGGAAATAAAGTCTACTTTTAAATTATGTATCTAAAATTTGCTTAAGGGGCCATCTACATATTAAAACCAGCCTAAACTTTATTTTTTTCAATGGCAACACCCACTTTTGACATGATATTTTAAAACTTCGGTTCAAACTAGGCCTAGATACAAAATTTTTAGTCATTTGGATGCTAAGTTTTCGAGTTATAAACATTCAAATTTTAGAGCTTCTAATGTTAAATTACATTTTCATATTTTTATTAATATCTCCTGAAATTATAATCCTAATGTGTTAACGTTTTGTTTGGTTATAAAACTCAAAAACCCAAACATAACTACGTTAAATTTGTAATTTTTAAAATTTTATAATTTGAATTATGAATTATGAAATTAATATTCGAAAAATATATGAATTGCAACCTACAATTTTTTTGATGGATTTATATTTATTATGTCCTGCTTTATGTGTATTCAAAATTTCAAATTTTTCTTCCAAGTAGTTTTCAAATTATGCTTAAAAAACGGCAAGATGCTGCTTTAATGCTGTCTATGATGTGCATTAAATCATAGTTTGAACAGGGATGGGAGCGCTCCGACTCGAAATCCCGATTTACACCACTAAATTTTAATAGTATTTGTTACCTTATTCAAGAACAAAATTTCTGAAATTCTTTACGTTGGAGAATACTATTAAAATTTAGTGGTAAGAATCGATATTCGGGTCGGAGCGCGCTCATCCCTGTTTGAGGAAATATTATACTCATAGGCTGGGATTAAACCAAGATTTTCTCAAATCTTGTTAAATTGTTTGCAATATTACACTAAATGGTTGTTAGATAAAGTATTACCGCGAAAGTATTAGTTTGTTACTTAAAAATGCTAATTTAAACTTTTATTAACTTTTGTATATCAATCGAAAATTGTAATCTTTACAAATATGTATGTATGTTCAGTTTTTATTCCATTAATAACGAACTTAAAATAATTAAACTTTGTCTTCTATAACTTTCGTATTTAGATCTATTAGATTAAACAGGCTAATTGAAAAAAAAATACAAGTTATTTTTATGGTTTTCTGATAGGCAAGATTATTTCCCAATCGCTAGCAGTGTGTAAAAAAATCTAATAATAATAATAAATGGTTTTCTTGCCAAGAGGCATTAATGAGTTAATTGTAAAATTTCAAATGAACTACCAGAATAGGTTTAATCATAGAATTATTAACCCTATTCCGAAGGAGAATAACGGATGTAAAGTTATTCAGATGTCTTTATAACATAGATTTAGTTTTAGGTCTTCAAATAAATCGGAATATAAATCCTGCGAACATATCTCGAAACAAGACACCCCCGCCGCCCCTCGCTATTAAAATAAAAAAGCAATGTCTGGATTTATTTTCAGACTAAAAAACAATTTATCTGCGGGTTTTTTTTTTTTTTTTTCTTACTTTGATTCCTTACGCTGCTTTATACTATTTTTTTAAATTCTACATTTTGTATTTGTCACTATTATTCACGTTTCTGACAATAAACTAAAAAAAAGGCGAGTTAAATAGATGCAAAATCTGAGAAAAAGCATTATAAAAGCACCTGTAAAATTCCAATAACATTTACATATTCTAAAACTATTTTAATTACAAATAATCTTATGGTTTTTTAACCGTTTCGTGAAGAGCGTCTATTACAGAATTTTTAATAATTTACCACCGGTTTTTTAAAACAGAAATTTTCGTCCAATTGAATCGTGGAAATGCTAAGATATAATAAGGCAAAGCTTACAATAAAAAATAACTGGTGGGAAAAATCGAGGTTTCTGAGCATCTTATGCGTCACGTATACGTGTCGCTTGTCCCCAAGGGGTTAAAATCGGATAATTCAACAGTTGCAAACATTATTTTACCGCATATAACAATAACCGAAACTTATTAAGTGAGTAAAATGGTCATATCAGTAAAACATAATACATTAAAAGAAGTGACATTCTGCAGCATTTCAACAATCGAGTACCGAACTTCAATTTGGATACAGCCCCTTAAATATGCTCATTATAAAGTAATTAATTTCTCAGAAACTAATCGTAGGAATTTAATGAAATTTGGTATCTAGGCATAGTTTGAACTGCAGATTTCAAATATGTTGTCAAATTTGGGTCTTGATACTGAAAAAAAAACAAAGTTTGGGTGTGTTTTTATATGTAGATGGCCCCCTAAGCAAATTTTATATACATAATTTAAAAGTAGACTTTATTTCCAATCGTTTGGTACCAGTCACTTCCTTCTACTATAATTTGTTACAGAGTTAGTAGGGGGTGTCCAGTTTTTTTTCCACGACTGTACGTATGTACGTAACGCGATAAATCTTGATAGAAATATTCGTTTTGATTTAAATTTTGTATATAGGTTCATTCTGATAAGGCGCTTCCCTGATTAGTTTTGGGGGTTCATTGGTTAAGTATAAAGGGAGGAATGGGGAGTTAATCCCCCCTTAATTTAGATAATTGGGTTTTTCATGCAGAATTATTCGATTTGCTTCAAATTTTGTATATAAGGGTCATTGTGATAAGGCGTTTCCCTTACTAGTTTTGGGAGTTCATTGGTTAAGTATAAAGGGGGAACGGGGGGGCTAATCCCCCCGTTATTCTTTGAAATAAGAGTATAATATGCAATTATTATTAATTATTATTATTATTATTATTTATTATAATATGCAATTAGTTTGAATAGCCTGTGAATTCAATGCCACCAGTTTAACAGGGCACTTTTCTTTTTATTAATTAAATGTAGAATTTATTTTTAAATGCTATATGAATTCTCTATTAGAAGCTAAATTCTATATTAAACATATTTATAAGAAAATTCTATATTTATATAAAATAAATATTATTTTATGTGAATATATAAATATTTGTAATTAATTAATAAATAATTCTACTAAATTAACAATTGCTTAATTAATAAAGCTTAAAAATCAAGTTACATTGTTAATTATTTAACATTATCAATTAGTTGTCAATATTTTTATGAATATATTTCTAATGTTATAAGAAAATAAATTGATATTCTATGTGAAAGAAAATTAATAATTTAAATTCTCTATATAAAAAATAAACACAGTTTTACATTCAAAATAGAAAAAAAAATATTATATTAAAAATAGGAAGTTCATGTGTGCTTAGAGATTACGAGGTCAGTCAGATAATTGTTTGGCGTTGTTTTCCCTCATTCTCTTTATCCTGGATATTTATATCAGCGATGAGAAAAAAATGGTAATAGACGAGAGTAAATAACGATGTTGCTTATCACCCGGATATGGGTCAGTAAAGCTCTACTAATAACAGAGAGAAATCACTTCCGCATGGCACGTATTGCACATTTAGTTTTAATAAAAACTGAACAGAGATTTTTATAGTCTTTAATTCAAATTATAAAAAAATATTTATAGAAAGAAATTTTATCTGAAATATAGAAAATCATATATCATATATAAAGAAAAATTCATATTTAAAAAATAATTAAAAATTAATATTGTATATTAAAAAGAAAATTGATATTACTTTTTAGACATAGAATTTAATTTTTGATACGTGAGTTCTGTATTAAAAGATAAATTCTATGGTAAATATATTTATAAAAAAAAAATCTAATAAATATATTTCTATATTTATAAGAAAATAAATATTTATAAGAAATAAAGATATTTATAAGAAGAAGATTAATGACTATATTATGATGACTATATTATATATAATGACTTATAAAGATATTTATAAGAAGAAGATATTTATAAGAATATTTATAATATATTTATAAGAAAAAAAAATCTAATAAATATATTTCTATATTTATAAGAAAATAAATATTGTTCTATATAAATATATAAATATTAGAAATTAATAATTGATAAGAAATAATTATATCGTTAATGTAGTTTAACAATCGTGTTAAATTGTTTAATTAATTAACATTATTAATTACTAAATACTTTCATAAATATATTTCTAAATTTATAAGAAAATAAGTTTAAACTCTATATTCAAGAAAAAATTGGTACGATGTAGACGCACCGGGGTTTCTTTTTAGTGCCAAAATGGCGATGTTCTGCCTGGCGTGAAAACCCGGCGATTTTTGCTTCGTATGGTAACCTGGTGTTTTCTAATAAAATTAAATGTGTGTAAATAAACAAAATAAAATAACATAAAGTAATTAATAAATAAAATTAAATGTGTGTGTTAAATATAAATGTGTGAAAATAAAAGTAATGTGTGTATTAAATAAAAGGAAATATGTGTAATAAATAAAATTAAATGTGTGTATTAAAAAATTATAATATAATTTCAAAATAAAATAAGGCTGACGTGCTGTTTTCATACGCTAAGGCCTAACAGGTATGCGAAAACGGGTTTTTCTCGCCAAAATAGCGCGGGAAAAAAAAAGGTGCTAACCAATTCCTGTGCGTTTGCGACATCTATTTCGAAAATTAAGATTATACATAAACAAGTTGGAAATTGTACTTCAAACGTGACAAATGTGGTGGTGCGTCCGTACTATAACTAGTTTCAGTGAAATGAATTATATCGTCTGTTATTATGATATGACTAATTTTCGTAATAAAATAAGTGCATTTTAAGTTGATAATATTTTATCTTTTGTTAACATTTACTGAAAATTCAAATGAAAAATTAAGCCTAGCATTGAAAATTTCAGAACTTGAAATCCATATTTAGACTCTTTTTCCATTTAATATATATTTCTCCGGAAACATCTATCTAAAAAACTGTTGATAGATTATACGATTACTATTAAACAATTTTAGTAAACAAATTCCGTTTTTAAATTCAGTTATACGAAAATAATAGGACTCCATCTTAAATAGGACGTAATCACCATGGCAACCTAGAATCATTACCTATCATGGGATATCATTGAATTAATTACGTATGATAAGATTTAACAGAATGACGAAAACTTTTAATAATATATTTTTATGTTTTGATTCGGTTTTCCTAAAATTTGAAAGGACTTGACAATATTCTGCAAACGATTATATATTAAATTTCAAACCGTTTCGGTTGGGTAGTTTTTGCGCTGTTATATATGGACAGACGGACGGACCAGACGACCACTATAAGTGCTACGTATTTATATAATTACGAACGTACCAAAAAACGATTAGGGTATTCTTATATTTAAAAGAGAAAATTATATATTCTATATTAAAGATAGAAAATCTTTCTATGTTTATAAATTACGAGGTCAGTCAGACATTTCTCCAAAATTGTTATTTTTTCCATTGTTTTTCTTCTGTGGGTTTATCCAAGATATTTATATCAGCAATGAGACAACTTGATAATTGATGAGAGTAAATAACGACGTATTCTAGTCCTCGCATATCATCCGGATATCGGTCAGTATAGCTCTCGTTGAAATCACTTCCGCATTGCTTACAATGCAACTTTAATTAATTTCTATTTTGGATACGTAAAAGGTATATTCATATTTACGTAATATTTTTCAATTCAGTTAGAGCTGATACTTGACCCGAATCTCAAAATTCCTTTTGAAATAAACCCGAACCCGACAAAAAACATTTCGTCGATCCGAAACCCGAAACTGACCCGACAAAATAATTTTCATCAACCCTGAATCCGAACAAGATATCGACATAAATGAAAATGGAATTTTAATGCAGTTATGAAAAAAAGCCTATATATTGTAAAAATAGACAAATGTTTCTCAATATACGAAAATATAATATAACAATGAGCGTATACCTTGGTATAGTACCAAGGTATCTGGGTTCGACGCCCGGGCTGGATATTTTTCGCTCTGTTGGTTGTACGCTTTGTAGCAAAGTAAAAATTCACGTCCTTTGTTAGTGTCATTAATTTCCGGCGTAGTTTCAGCTCTTCTGAAAATTTATTTAATATATATATATATATATATATATAATATATATAATATATACATATATATATATATATATATATATATATATATTCTCCGATGCTGGGAACTTATTCGTCTCATGTATACCACTAAGTTGTGTGTTCATGTATGATTTTCCATCTTGTGCTGCTAAGTTACAGCCTTGCCAACGTATAAGAGTGAAAATGCCAGACTGGATGTCGTCTTGGTGGCCTAAATGGTAAAGCACTTGGTGCGCTATACCAAGGTATATGGGTTCGATCCCCGGTCTGGACATTTTTGTCTCTGTTGGTTGTACGCTTTGTAGCAAAGTGAAAATTCACATCCTTTGTTAGTGTCATTAATTTCCGGCGTCGTCTCAGCTCTGCTGAAAATTGAATTATATATACATATTCTCCAATGCTGGGAACTTGTTCGTCTCATGTATGCTAGTAAGTTGTGTGCTCATGTATCATTTTCCATCTTGTGCTGCTAAGTTGCAGCCTTGCCAACGTATAAGAGTGAAAAGTGCATGTCTTGCTTGCAGACCCCGGCAAATTTACCGGCAAAATCCGCTGTAAATCCGATGATTCCCACCAACACCTCACTCTATTTCGCCACTACACAACCACGGTCATCTAATTAAGATACAGGGTGTGGTCATAAAGTCTTTCCCTAATTACAATAATTTATTGCAGAAAAAATAATATAATTAGGCATATGCTTGTTTCACTATATTGTCAAGACATTTAGGAAGTTTTTAGTACAAGTACTTACGTCAGTAAATTGCGATGTGAGAACTCTTGGTAGCTCGAAGAATGACAAGGCGGTATTCCATTTTCTCGCCACGTATTGCGCAACATTTGGGCTGTCACACTAGACACAGCATCTTTGGTCCTAACCTTGAGTGTTTCAATATCTTCTACTGGTGTTGCAAACATTATCTCCTTTATGTACCCCCAAAAGAAAAAAATCTACAGGAGTTGGTCCGATCCATTTTCCAGGAAATTGTGTCTGTGAGTTTGTCTGTCTGCCTGTGTGTGTGTGTGTGAGTGTGTGTGTGTGTGTGTGTGTGTGTGTGTATCTGAATGTGAGAAAAATTCTGTGGGCGCTTTATCTAAAGAACTAATGGACGGAATTTAATAAAACTTTAGATTCATTTAGACCTTGATGTAGATTGGTGTTGATTAGTTTTAACAAATCATCCAACAGCTGGCGCTGCAATGCTGCATATTTCACGATTTCCGTAATTGCTCTATCTCAAGAACTAATGCAAGGAATTTCATCAAACTTCATATTCTATTAGACCTTGACATAATTTGGTGTTGAGTAGGTTTTCGTGTAAATCATATAACAGCTAGCGCTGATATGCTGCATTTTTGGATTCTAAAGTGCATCATGTATTCTAATACGAGGAAATCTTGTGTGTGGTTTTATATAATATATATGCAAATTTTATCTTAAAAACGGTTCTAACGTTTTTGACTAGATTTTGTATCCTATCGTTTTGGGACACCAGAAAACCATTGGGCTAGGTCACATGTTCGAGAAGGTTTGATTAATGGGTCATTTTGGGTCACCATGCGTCAGGGTCAAGCTAATTGTATCTAAAAAACGGTTCAAACGATTTTGACTAAATTTTGTATTCTACCATTTTCGGGCACGAGAAGACTATTGGACTGGGTCACATGTTCGAAAACTTTCGATTAGTGGGTCATTTGTGGGTCAACGCGGGTCTAGTAAATTTTATCTATAAAACGGCTATAACGAGTTTGATTAACGAGTTTGATTTTGCATTCTACGAGTTTCGGGCACGAGAAAATCTTTGGGCTAGGTCACATGTTCGAGAAAATTCGATTAGTGGGTCATTTTTGGGTCACTGTGGGTCAAGCTAATTTTATCTAAAAAACGGCTCAGACTATTTAGACTAAATTTTGCATCCTATAGTTTTCGGGCACGAGAAGATTGTTGGGCTAGATCACATGTTCGAGAAAATTTGATTAGTGGGTCATTTTATCATGATTCATTATGGGTCAAGCTATTTGTATCTTAAAAACGGCTCAGAGGACGTGAACTAAATTTAGTATCATACAGTTTTAGGGAACGAGACGACAATTGGGCTAGGACACATGTTCGAGAAATTTCAATTAGTGGGTCATTTTGGTCATGAGTCATTATGGGTCAAGCTAATTTTGTCTTAAAAACGGGTCAGACTATTTGAACTAAATTTTGTATCCTATGGTTTTTAGGCACGAGAAAATCATTTGGCTTGGTCACATGCTCGAGAAATTCCGATGAGTGGGTCATTTTTGGGTCACTGTTTGTCAAGCTAATTTTATCTATAAAAAAAAAGCTCCCACTATTTTGACTAAATTTTATTTCCTACGGGTTTCGGGCTCGAGAAGATAATTGGGCTTGGTTACATGTTCGAGAAAATTTTATTAGTGGGTCATTTTGGTCATGGGTCAGGATATTTCAACACAAAGCTAATTTTGACTGAGCATAGCTCGGTTTTCCATGCTCGTCATTTAAAAAAAAAAACGCTTTTTGAACATGTATGAGATAGAAGAAAGTTTTAGGATGGGCACATCCGACTAGTTCATTCTTTTGTTTAGTCTTAAACAATAGTCTGGAATTTTTTATGAAAAACCTGATTAACCCGACCCCGAGACGAATCCAGAACAGCAAGAGTCCTGCTTATCTGAAAGGGACTTGTAACAAAAGAAATTAGCGGCTACCCGAACCGAACCGAACTGCAGCCGGGTAAAACCGTTGAATTTGGTTAAGATCGGGCTACCTGTTCAGATACAAATTTCTGCTTTGGTTGCTTTGAATTCTGAATAAAAGCAATACAGATATTTTTGCAATATTTCGCATAAAGTTAAAACCCGGAAGAAAAAAAAAATGTCACATTAGTAAAAGTTACGCGGAGCAATCACGAGGTCGAGCTTTTTACAATATATATGTATATAAAATAAATAAAATTATCAAAATCTGAACAACCACTCGAAAATTATACTTGAAAATAGAAAATGAAAATGTCAAAATGTTGTCAAAATGTCAAGTGTCAGTTATTAAAAAGTCAAAATTTCGCTCGAAGGATATCCTTGAAAATAGAAAATTAAATAGGCAAAATGTTGACAAAATGTTAAATGTCAGTTGTTAAAACGTCAAAATGTCGCTCGAAAGATTTCCTTGAAAATAAAAAATGAAAATGTTAAAATTATAATGTGATAATTATTTTTTCTTCCGTTAAAAAATCATCTAGAATCTACTCTATATTAAATGCTAAACAATATCTAAAATTATTTCCTAAGTATTATCCATCCATCTGAAGGGTGTTGTTGTCAAACGTTTATTTTTCCCCATTCAACAACGTGAATTTTTTTCGCATTTCAATATTTTTAAATGATATATATTTTTTTCTTTCATAGGATAGCTGAGATTGATGTCTTACGAAGTACGTTTTTACTTTCACGGTTTTGGGTGCAGATTTTTATTTATCTATTTATATATATTTTTATTTATTTATTTATTCTATTTTCCTTTGGGGGGGGGGGGGGGCACATTTACTTTAGGAACTGGTTTCAGAAGTGAAAGTATCCTGAGAAAAAAACTAGTTTTATTAATATTCAGATCTTGGTACGATAACTGTCACACTCTAAATGCAAAAATGAATGACTACAACATTTATTTTATGTGCAGATTTTCATATTATATATATTAATTTTAATTTATGAAATTAAGTTTCAATACACTTTTACAAACAATTAATTATACAGTTCTGTTACATTAAAAATATACTATACGCAAATATCTAATACAATGTAAAAGAATCATCGTTATTATTTTACAGAAAAAAATGAATTGTATCGTCTGTTATTATAATATGATTCATTTCCGTAATAAAATAAGCACATTTTAAGTTGGCAACATTTTATCTTTTGTTGACATTGACTGAAAATTTCAATGGAAACTTAAGCCTAGCTTTGAAAATTTAAGAACATAATTAGACTCCTTTCCATTTAATATCTATTTTTCCGGAAACATCTAGCCAAAAAACTGTCGGTAGATTATAAGATGGCTATAATTAAACAATTTTAGTATACAAATTCAGTTTTTAAATTCAGTAGTACGGAAAAAATATGAATTCATCTTAAATAAGACGTCATCACCGTGGCAACCTAGAATCATTACCTATCATGGTATATCATTGAATTAATGACGCATGATAGAATTTAATAGAATGGTGAAAACTTTTATTAATATCTTTTTAAGTTTCGATTCGATTTTCATAAAATTTGAAATGACTCGACAAAATTTTGCAAAAATTATGCATATTAAATTTAAAATCATTCCGATGGGTAGTTTTTGTGCTGACGGACGGACGGACCAGACGACGACTATAGGTGCTACGTATTTATATAATTATGAACGCATCTAAAAGCTTGAGTCGAAGAATGAAAAGTAATGCAAAAGACTCTGGTCGATGAGGTGTTAAATTAAATAACGACTCTCATGCAGTTTTCAAAACTGAGCTATCGATACAATATTTGCATCGCGTTCTTTTAATATCTTTCTCGGCAGGCTGCGTAAGTATGTCATGAAGATGATATCAGAGGAGGCTTCCAAAAACCAACAACTTGTTTATATTGAGAGATGACAGCGGAAGAGAATTTGTTTTCTCTTATTTATTTCCCTCCATATTAAGGCGGCTGAACAGTTAATAACACATTGATTGATAACAATAAACTGGTACGTGCTAGTTTGAAGATTGAAGATTCATTTTTGTTTTGACAAATTTCTTCATTTGAAAGAAACTCGTCTAGATTTTTCCAGGAATATGCGATTGCGTGATAAGGGGTCATACTTTGAATTACATATTTCATTGTTATACTTCAAGAGCGGGAAAGGATCCACAATGTTGAAGGGGCGAGGCCAACGAGGTAAGCGCGTAACATCAGAATATTAAATTCTTCAAATTAAAATTAACTCTGGTCTTCAACATGCAGAAAGAAAAGGAATTGCTTACCTTTTCTAAGGTCTATCCAATTTATGAAATATCCACTGGTTTATATATTTCAACTATTTGAGAATTTATTATAAACACTTCTTGAATAATCGTGTAGATGTACCACTGCTGAAATAAGACTTGTAAAAAAAAATTATATTAATGCACAATTCACATTGAATAAATAAGTTCACGTTTGGATTGATTTTAAAAATTATATTTTACATTACTTAAAATTTTAAAAGGTTTACATTTAGATTAATTTTAACATCAGGAAACATTTTTTCCTGTGACTTTACAGAATGAAGGATAGTAATACACTGACTCATTTTCACAAAGTTTGGAAAGTTACGAGTAAAGTTGCATCATTTCTTTGAAACAAATTGACGTTGAATAATTGTCCTTTTAAATGTTTTAGTTCTGTAATAAGTTTATAATGGCATAATCACAAATAACAAATTATAAACATATTTCACATTATTAGAAGAGAACGATTATAACGAGGTAATAAATCTCTATTGCTTGATAAACTTGAAACTTAAGAGTCATAAATTAGGTCACTTGTTTTAAGAGATGAGAGAAAAATTATCGTTGGGTTTTTATCTGCGTGCTTCATCATTTTCTTTATTTATTTATTTTACTTTGAGTGGAAAATATTAAGTGATTGAAATGAATGGATTAGTTTTCTACAATTTCCCCCTTAATCCATTCATGGGGATTAACTAATATTTTCATTGAATTTCTGTGTTCGATGAATCGAGGCTTGGGTAAAGGTTTGGTAAGTGCATCAGCTATCATTTTTTCTGTTGGAAGATATCTTAACTCAATTATGCCTTCTTCGCTATATTGTTTAATGGCATTAAATTTGACGTCGATGTGCTTTGATCTTTTCGTGAATTTTTCTGATTCAACCATTTTTATGGTACTTTGATTGTCTTCATATAAAGTGATTGGTTTTTGCTGTGGAAAGCCTAGATCGTCAAGTAACTTCAATAACCAAATTATTTCTTGGCTAGCATGTGCTGCGGACACATATTCAGCCTCTGCTGAAGATAAGGCAATGCAACTTTGCCTTTTCGTCGTCCACTGAATTGGGTTGTTGCCCAACATATATAATATTCCCGATGTTGATCTGCGGGTTTTGGTATCACCTGCCCAATCGGCATCAGCGAATACTTTTAATATTGGTTCTTCATTAGTGTTAATTATTAATTTTAGTTCTTTAGTATGATATAGATATATTATTATTCTTTTTACGGCTTGCCAGTCTTTTTCGCGAGGATTCTCATTTCTTCTGCTTAAAATGTTTACTGCTGCTGAAATGTCAGGTCTAGTTATTGTTGTTATATAAAGCAATGAACCAAGTGCCTGGCGATATTTAATATTATTTGGCATTAAATTATCATCATCATTTAATTTGTTATATCCTGGTTCCATTGGAGTTTTGCACGGTTTGGAGTTTTCAAGATTGAACTTTTTCGCTAAATTTTCAATCTTAATTTTTTGATCAAGAGAATAACCGTTAGGTAATTTCTGAATTTGAGTACCTAAATAGTTACTAATATTGCCTAGATCCTTTAATTCGTATTCTTGTTTTAGAGAATTTACGATTTCTTCTATTATTTCATCTTTGCTGGCGATGAGTATATCATCAACATATATTATTATGTATGATGTATGATCTTTTTCTTTTCTAGTGAAAAGACATGTGTCTGCTGTACTTTGAATAAAGTTCAAGTTGTCTAGTGTTTCAGCGATTTTAATATGCCAAGCTCTGGCGGCCTGTTTGAGGCCATAGATTGCCTTTTTGAGCTTGCAAACTTTTTCAGGAAATTGTTCGTTTACATAGCCTTCAGGTTGATTTATATATATTTCTTCATTTAAGTTCCCATGAAGAAAAGCGGTGTCAATATCTACATGTCGCACATTCAAATTATTATAAGCTGCTGCTAAAAGAAGTGTTTTGATGGTACAATGTTGTGCTACTGGTGAAAATGTTTCTTGATAATCTTCCCCATATTTTTGACTGAAACCTTTGGCAACAAAACGTGCTTTATATTTTTGTGTATTTCCTGAACTATCAATTTTTCGTTTGAAAATCCATCTACTTCCTATGATTCTTTTATTAAGAGGAGGATCGACTAGATCCCATGTATTATTTTTCATTAACGATTGTATTTCGTTTTCAATGGCTTTAAGCCAGTTTTTCTTTTCTAGTGGATTGTTTATTTTGATAAGCTGTTTCCAGTTTTCAGGTTCTGTTGTATCGCAATCATTTGCTAAAGCAATAAAATTGTCGGAAGTATATCTTTGAGGTGGTACTCCTCTGTTTTGTCTTTCAGATCTACGAGGTTGATGTGTTTCTGATTGTTTGGGCGCGTCAGGTGTACAGGGTGTGTCACCTATTTCTATTTCAATGTATTTTTTATCTTCAATTAATTGTTCGTGATCATTAATTTTCTCGTTTAAATTGTTCAGTTTTTCTTCCAGAAATTTTACAGATCTGGAAATTATTATTTCACCATTTTTAGTGAAAACGCGGTATCCCTTTGTATTATTATCATAGCCCATGAAGATACCCTCTTCTGCTGTGTCATCTAGTTTAGATCTTTTGTGTTTGTTTATGTAAGTGTATACTTTACAGCCAAATACACGTAAATAATAGAGATTTGGTTTTCTTTTGAACCAAATTTCATATGGCGTTTTATTTGTCAATTTAGTGGGGAGCCTATTTTGGAGGTGATTAGCAGTATTTATCGCTTCACCCCAGAACCTATGAGGTAAATTTGCTTGGGATAATAGGCTTCGTGTCATTTCAATTAAACTTCTGTTTTTTCTCTCAGCAATGCCATTCTGGCTGGGACAAAATGGAACTGTGTATTCATGTTTTATACCATGTTCCCTTAGAAAGGCTTCTGTATTATTTCCTATATATTCCCCACCGTTATCCGATCTAATCGCCGTCGGATATTTTCCTTGTCTGGTTTTGACCATTTGTACATAGTCTTTTATTTTTTCATAAACTTCATCTTTACTTTTTAATAAGTAAATAACTGTGAATCTAGAACTGTCATCTATGAATGTAAGGAAGTAATTTTTTCCTCCTATTGTGGGTGTTTTAAAAGGCCCACATAAATCAGTATGTACTAAATCTAATACTTTTGTTGTTTTATTTTCGATAGATTTAGAGTACGGTGCATTTGTTGACTTTGTTTTTATACAGGTTTCACAGTTTGTTTTATGATTACAGTTATTTATTTTTATCCCACTGGCCAAGTCATTTTTGACTAATTCTTTTATACTTTCATTATTTCTGTGGCCAAGGCGTTTATGCCAAATTTCGAGGCAATCTTTATTTCTGCAATCATGTGCAATGTTTATTTTATTTTGAGAACTTTCTTCTAGTGTTTCAACTTGATATAAGTTATGTTTCTTTAATGCTTCTAAGTATATTTTTCCATTGCACAATAGTATGCATTTTTCATTTTCGAAAAATACTTTGTAGCCATGTTCTGTGGCTTTACTTACGGAAATTAAATTTGATTCCAATTGTGGAACAAATAACACATTTTTAAGTGTAATTCTATTTATACATCCATCAGATGTTTTTGTCATTATTTGTGTTTCGCCGGTTCCGTAAGAATTTAATGTATTCCCATTAGCAATTGTTACTGTAGTTTTTTCAGTATCGTTGAATTTTGTAAATATATCCCTATCGTTCGCTATATGCGAAGACGCTCCTGAGTCAATTAACCAGGTTTTATTAGCGGGATTGACAATTATGAATGCTGCATCTTTATGTTCACTTTTATTTATTTGTACCTGTTCATCTGTTTTTGATTCATTCATTTTATTTTTACTATCACCTTTTGTATTTTCAAAACACAACGATGTGTACTTTTTGTATTTGTATTGTGTTTTAGGTGTAGTGGTCTGTGTGTTTCTGTTCTTGAGATGCCAGCATTGTTTGTAAGTGTGATTTGATTGTTTACAGTAGGTACAATATTTGTTTTGCCCTTTATAATCTTGAGTGTATTTCTTTTGTGTTTTAAACACCTTTTGTGAGTTTTCAACTTGCTCACTATTTTCTACCCGTTTATTAAATTCATCAGTAAGTTTGCTCTTGATGAATTCGGGAGTTAATTCAATTTCATTTCGGGCTTCGAGAGCTGTTATTAGAGTATTATAACTCGCAGGTAACGAGCACAATAGAAGTGCAGATAAATGCGAGTCGGTTATGTTCTCTCCTATTGCGGAGAGCTTATCTTTTATTTCCAGTATATTAGTAATGTGTTTGTGCATGTTCCCATTTTCGGGAAGTTTTGCACTATACAATTTTCGTAACAAATACAATTTACTGGACAAATTGGCTCTCTCATGAATATTTTTTAAACTATCCCATGTCTGTTTTGCTGTTTCTAAATGTTTTACATGAACTATTTGCGTATCGTCTATACTCAGGTTTATTAAAGCGCGAGCTTTTGCATCCTTTTTTCTCCAATCTTCGTTAATTGGTGTAGGGGGTTCCTGAGTTACGAGTTCGTACAAATCTTCCTTAATTAACAACATATTAATTTTAAACTTCCATATAGAATAATTATTATTGTTTAATTTATCTACTAATTGCATTTCCTTTATTGTCGCCATCTCGGAGAACTTGTTTATACAGTTTTTAAAGTTTTATTAGTTTAAATAGTTTATTAAATTCAATTATGTTTTCTTGAATTTTTAATCTAGCATAAGAGCTGAGTATTATTTTTATTAATTAGAGTCAATTATTAATCCTTAAGAATAAATTCTGAGTTCATATATTCATCAGGCTCATGATCACTGTTGAAGGGGCGAGGCCAACGAGGTAAGCGCGTAACATCAGAATATTAAATTCTTCAAATTAAAATTAACTCTGGTCTTCAACATGCAGAAAGAAAAGGAATTGCTTACCTTTTCTAAGGTCTATCCAATTTATGAAATATCCACTGGTTTATATATTTCAACTATTTGAGAATTTATTATAAACACTTCTTGAATAATCGTGTAGATGTACCACTGCTGAAATAAGACTTGTAAAAAAAAAATTATATTAATGCACAATTCACATTGAATAAATAAGTTCACGTTTGGATTGATTTTAAAAATTATATTTTACATTACTTAAAATTTTAAAAGGTTTACATTTAGATTAATTTTAACATCAGGAAACATTTTTTCCTGTGACTTTACAGAATGAAGGATAGTAATACACTGACTCATTTTCACAAAGTTTGGAAAGTTACGAGTAAAGTTGCATCATTTCTTTGAAACAAATTGACGTTGAATAATTGTCCTTTTAAATGTTTTAGTTCTGTAATAAGTTTATAATGGCATAATCACAAATAACAAATTATAAACATATTTCACATTATTAGAAGAGAACGATTATAACGAGGTAATAAATCTCTATTGCTTGATAAACTTGAAACTTAAGAGTCATAAATTAGGTCACTTGTTTTAAGAGATGAGAGAAAAATTATCGTTGGGTTTTTATCTGCGTGCTTCATCATTTTCTTTATTTATTTATTTTACTTTGAGTGGAAAATATTAAGTGATTGAAATGAATGGATTAGTTTTCTACACACAAAGTGTGACAAAGTGTGGCAAGGGGAGAAGGTTAACTCGTTGTAACGTCACATCTAAAATATAAAAATAATTAGGTAAGCATTGTTTGCCAAGAAAATAATAAATTTCATAAAAAAAAATCTTTGCATTTTTTCTCAAGTAGTATAATATATATTTAACATTACGCGATTGTGTGATAAGGGGTCATTCGCGAGTTACATATTTCATTGTTACACTTCAAGAGGGGAAAGGGTCCACAAAGTGTGACACAGTGTAGCAAGGGGAGCAGGGTGAGTTAACAAGTTGTAACGTCACATCTAAAATATAAAAATAATTAGGTAGACAATTAATTAATTATTTGCCAAGAGAATAATAAAGTTCATAAAAAATCTATGTATTTTTACTCAGGTAGTATAATATATATTTAACATTATGCGATTGCGTGATAAGGGGTTATTCGAGATTTAGATACTTCATTGTTACACTACAAGAGGTGGAAAAGGTCCACAAAGTGTGACACAGTGTTGCAAGGGGAGGAGTGTGGGTTAAAACGTTGTTACGTCACACCTAAAATGTAAAAATGATTAGGTAAGCATTGTTTTCAAAGAGGATAATAAAGTTCATTAAAAAAATCAATCCATTTTTAACTCAAGTAATATTAAGTATATTTTACAATATTCTTTCTATAGTAACCACTGGAAGTAAAAGCACATAAGATCGTGACAGATTTATAATATTTACTAGGGGGATCTATCTCCTGAGACCTTCGTGAGTCAACACCCGAATTTTATTGTCTGTCTGTCGGTCTGTCTCTCTATCTATCTAACTGCCTGTCTGTCTGCCTGTATCTCTTTTTCTCTCTCTCTATCTTTATCTGTCCGTATCTCTATCTGTCTGTCTGTCTGTCTCTCTCTGTATCTGTAGGCATCTCTGTCTGAGTGTCTGTCTTTATTTTATTCATTGACATTATTCCATTCTTTGATTTGTTAACATTCATTCATTGACATACATTAATTCTTTCATTCATTGATATTCATGTATTCATTCATTCATTCATTGATATTCATTCATTCATTCATCGGAATTGTACTACAAACCGCAAATTTAAGCATTTCATAAATTCGATTCATAAATTCGAATTCATCATATTAGTCGTTTCATAAAATCGTTACACAAATTCGATTCATTAGAACTTTACATATACTATTTAAAAAAAAAAAACCCGATAAAGTTTTAATTTCGTTATGGAAAATTAGCCGGAGACAAAACCTGAACTATTTATATTATTTTAAATGAAAATGGTTATTATTACATCGTAATGAAGCCTGCACGCGGTGGATATAAAATTTAAAAAAATCATATTTAAAAATTATTTTTAAAACTGCAATAAAAATGTAGTAAATTGCGATACATATTTCAAACAAATTCCACTTGAAAGTATATTTCCCCATCTATTCGATGGCGTAAAAATTAAAATGTGCAAAGTTTAGAAGTTTAAAAAATTGCTGCTGCGAAAATTACAAAACCGAAATTTAATCCTCAGATGTTGCCAACTTCTAAATGACGTCAGAGTTTCACCCCATACGACACTTTGATATCCCCAAATCATCAAGAAGACATCATATTCAGGATAACTGGTGTCCGATGGAATGTCGAAATTGTCCTGTAGACAGGTACAGAAAAACTTATGGATGTAAAAATGCTACAACTATAGACCTCCTGCGGATGAATCTTTGGGACACTTTTGAATAGTTATTGAATGGTTGAGAATGATTGATCTGGATGTCTGGACGCATGATCACCCAACAAAAGTACCCATAGGATTTTATAAGGGAAATATAATTGGAAATATAATAATATAATAATAATAATAATATAATAATAACTTACTAATGTAATAATATATAATATAACAATATAATAATAATATTATAATAATACTAATATAATACTAATATAATAATATAAATATATAATTATATAATATAATAATAATAATACAGTAAAACCTCCATAACGGACACTCCCGAATAGCGGACATCTCTATTTAACGGACACTTTTTCAATCCCCAACACAAATATTGTTTGCATAGTTTTACCTCTAAATAGCGGACACCTCCAAATAACGGACAAATTTAGCGTTCCCGCAGTGTCCGTTATTCGGAGGTTTTACTGTAATAATAATAATAATAATAATAATAATAATAATATAATAACATTAAAACTAATAATAATTGACGTAATAAATGAATTCATTTAGCATTTTATTACGATTAACTATCTTTTAAATTAGATCTTCTGAATTCCTATAGCGAAAGTTACTTCGCAAACAACTATGTGTAATAGTTTGAAAATAAAATCAGATTACAGAGCGCCTGTACTGATATTTATAATAAGGGAATTCAATAATAAACACGTGAATTTACACATTGTTAACTAAGCGTAAAAGCCGACAGAGTGAAAATATGTCCAAGCCGGGAATCAAACCCATGCCCTTGGAATAACGCTCCAATGCTCTACCATTGAGCTAGGAGGGCAATACCCAGCCTGGCATTTCTCACTCACATATGTCGGTAAGACTGCAACTGCAGCACAAGAAAAAATGTCATGATGAAGACACAAACACTGCGGCAAACTTGAGATGACAGTCAAAGCCCAGAATACGTCAACACATATATGTAATTTTAATTAATTTTTCAATTAATTTTCAGCAGTGAAATTTGCCCAAAATTATTGAATAATAAACACGTGAAATTAGACATTGCTAACTAAACGTAAAATCCGGCAGAGTGAAAAATGTCGGTTCAATCTGTCGGTTTTTACGCTTAGTTAGCAATGTGTAAATTTACCGTCAAATGTGAGGAGCCTTACCGACATATGTGAGAGAGAGACGCCAGGCTGGGTATCGTGCTCGTAGCTCAATGGTAGTGCATCGGAGTATTATTCCAAGGATCAGGGTTCAATTAACGGCTTGGATATTTTCAATCTGTCGGTTTTTTACGCTTAGTTAGCAACGTGTAAATTTACCTACACATGTGAGGAGCCTTACCGACATATGTGAGTGAGAGGCGTCAGGTTCGGTATCGTGCTCGTAGATCAATGGTTGAGCACTGCAATGTTATTCAAAGTAGCCGGGTTCAATTAACGGTTTGGACATTTTTCACGCTGTCGGTTTTTACGCTTAGTTAGCAATGTGTAAATTTACCGATATATGTGAGGAGCCTTACCGACATATGTGAGTGAGATATGACAGGCTGGGTATCGTGCTCGTAGCTCAATTGTAGTGCGTTTGGAGTATTAATCCAAGGGTCAGGGTTCAATTAACGGCTTGGATATTTTCACTCTGTCGGTTTTTACGCTTAGTTACAAACGTGTAAATTTACCGACATATGTGAGGAGCCTTACCGACATATGTGAGTGAAAGACGCCAGGTTCGGTATCGTGCTCGTAGCTCAATGGTTGAGCACTGGGATGTTATTCCAAGTGGCCAATTAACGGTTTGGACATTTTTCGCTCCGTCGATTTTTACTCTAGTTAGTAATGTGTAAATTCAGGTGTTTATTATTCAATAATTTCGGGCGAATTTCACTGGTGAAAATTAATCGAAAAATTTATTAAAATTACATAAGATAATTCAGACAAAAATAATTAAAATATTTTAACGATTGATACCAAGGTGTCTTAGGACTCTTAAAATTAGAAAAAATGACCATTTTCAACATTTAATATCTTAAAATGTATATGACTTTAAAACACAATTTTTGGATGAATGAAAGATATATGTTCTTTCATTTCATGTATTTTAAAAGTATATAATATAAAGAATTAATATTTATAGGGAGATTCAAACTATCAGACATTTTTCGAACAGATAATTAACATGAAAGCTTTCGCGCAGGATTACAAGAAATTTTTGAATCTAGAGCAAAAAAATTTTGTGCCTAATTATACTTCAGATTGTAATAATTACCCTGAACCCAAATAAATTTGTATTTAAAACATTCTTATATTTTTAATACAAAGTGGTACTTAGATTATACAAAATTTTGAAATTTTCAATAATATAGCCGCCTGAAAAAAAATATTATTTTGAACAATAGAAATGAAAACCTAGGTTCGGTTTATGCAGACTAACGTGAAACATATCTTTTGAAAATTTCGTGAAAAAATATTGAAAAGTTTTTGAGATATCCTGAGCGTTATGTCCCAAAAAATCATTTTGTGAAAAATCACTTTAACGTTTTGTTTTTACCAATTCATCTCTGAGTGTGTATAATTCTAAAAGCCGTAACTTCTGTTCTAATGGAAATTTCAAGGAAACGATTATATCAAAATGTTCAGAAAAGATAGAAGTTTAATATATAGAAAAATTTTAAATTTGAAAATTTTGAAGATTTAAGAACTTGAGACCCCTTAAGCATAATTTTAATTCTTATAAAAACATAAAAGATACTTTGTCTTAAGGTATATCCTCACACCTTTAAAACGTCATTTTCGATGAAAATATTGATTTTTCATTTTTGAAATAATATTAAAGCTCCGATCTTTTATCTATCGAATTCTGCTTTAATTGTGTCTGTATATGATTCAGAACCCGAGTTACACCCGTTTAAAGTTGCATCTATTACAGCTTGCCGAAGAATTTTACAGCCGGAAATACCGGAAGTAAGCTGAAATGTATGTTTATATTCTTCTTTTTCGAGATTCAACATTTAAATTGGATTATAGTGTTCAAGAAAATACACGGAGTATATAATTAAACCTTTAAAGATTAATAATTATTTTTACAGCAAAAACCGCCTTTAAAAGTTATTTTTAGCTTTTTCTCAAAATGAAGATTTCAGATTTTTATTGTACGTAAAACATCCTATAACAAAAAATTATGCATGAAATGCCTTGAATTTTTTTTTACTTATTTTACAAATGTTTATTGAGGGAATAGACTACAATCAGGTTGATATATTAATTAGTTTTATATTTACACTGGTATAAATTAAAAAGTTGCAAGAAATTTTACGATTTTTTCATTACATTAGTACTTCAAATGCCATAGCTTCTGCGATGATATGTTATTATAATGCAGCTAGTCTATGTCCTAGAGAAAGTTATTCTCTTTATTATGCAATTTAACAAAATGTAAATGCATTCATTTGATTTTGAGTTATCCTGTTTGCGCAAATGTCAAATTTTCGCATAATTTTGACTATTTTTCACTTTTAAAGAATTATTTCTGTGTAATTTATAAAATGTTTATTTATTTTTCAAAGTTTTAACTTAAATGTCATTAGAAAATTTGGTATAGAGAGAAAATTTAAAAAATTAAAAAAAAAATCACCTCCGAAGGTGTGTGGATACCTTAAGTTGTCGATGGGCTAGATAAAATTTCTCACGCGTCACATTAGGCCGTAGGTTCACCACTCTGGTCCTAGATCCTTTTCCAGTTTATTTTTTTCTATAGGAAACGCGTTGTTTAAGTCGACATCTGTAAAGCATCGGATTCACTGAGTAAATCGGCTAAGAGAAGCTGGCCTTCACCCAAATTGCACCTGGCATCGCGCAAAAAGCTCCCATCAAAATCCGATTAATCCACTTTTCGGGAAAGTTGCCGTAACAATAGTTAAAAAGACTCAATAAATAAAGTGGGTTGCGATGTGTATAAGAGACTTCTTACATGTTAAACAGTGAAGGTCAATAAATCATTTGCAACGATGGCAGTGTCAGGAGGAAGTACAGAATAAAAGGATTCAGTAATATAGTAGTAATTAGGCCTGCTCCTGGATAATTTGCCTTTCCTTTTTTATACAGAGCGACTGAAAAGTATAGGTGCACTTTTAGATAGTCCTTAAAGGGAAACAAGCAAAAACAACCTTCTATGCGTTTTTTGTATTCAATTTTAAAAAAGTATAAATAATTTTTTTCTATACCATTAGTCGCATACAGCACATCGAGTGAGTAAAAATAGAATAAAATAATTCTGTAATATTAATTAAGTCTGCTCCTGGATAATTTGCCTTTCCTTTTATACAGAGCTCCTGAAAAATACCGTTGCACTTTTTGATTATCAGTAATGAGAAACAAACAAGGATATTCTTCTGGGTTTTTTTTTTGTATTCAATTAAAAAAAAATATCAAAGATTAAAAAAAAAAAATTTAGTAGATTACAATATGTGCGCCAATATATTATATCATTAGTAGCATGCAGCACATCGAGTGAGTAAGAAAAGAATAAAATGATTCAGTAACAGTAACTTCTGAACCTGTGATTCAGACAGTGATTCAGTAACAGTGATTCAGAACCAGCCTTAACCTGGAAATTTTACCTCTCCTGTTATAAATAGCGCCTGAAAAATACCGTTGCACTTTTTGATAATTAGTAATGAGAAAAAAACAAGGATATTCTTCTGTGTTTTTTTTTTTTTGTATTGAATTAAAAAAAAGTATCAAAGATTTTTTTTTTTGAAAAAAATTTAGTACATTACAATATGTGCGCCAATATATTATATCATTAGTAGCATGCAGCACATCGAGTGAGTAAGAAAAGAATAAAATGATTCAGCAATAGCAATTATGCCTTACCCTGGAAATTTTACCTCTCCTGTTATACAGAATGCCTGAAAAGTATCGTTGTACTTTTAGATAAGAATAATAATAATAGTAAAATGATAGCTACCCATCTTTTTTGTTTTCAGTAACGAAATGTGTCAAAGATTTTTTTCTTTTGAAAATATTTAGTACGATGCAGTATGTGCACCTGTATAATATATCATTAGTAGCATACAGCACATCGAGTGAGTAAGAATAGAATAATACGATTCAGTAATTGTAGTTAGGTCTTCACCTGGAAATTTTGCCTTTCCTTTTATACAGAAAGTCTGAAAAGTATCGTTGCACTTTTAGATAACCAGTGAAAAGGAACAAACAAGGATATCCACCTATGTTTTTTGTATTCAATAACAAGAATAACTAAATATTTTATTTATTTATTTATTTATTTTTTAAATGTTTAGTGCAATGTGTGCACCTATCTATTATGTCATCAATAGCATGCAGCACATCGAGTGAGTAAGAATAGAATAAAAAGATTCAGTAATACACTGGTGTCCAGAAATTAAAGGGCAGTGACCAATTTCAGACGTTTTGTCGAATATCTTAGTGAAACTCGTGAGGAAATGCCCGGAATGTCCTTGAACTTTGAGGATGTAAAGAACATGTTTAACTTCATGTTTTCAGTGAAAATTTTGTCTCGCGAGGACAATTAAGGGGGGGAGGCAATAATAATTTTAATAATAAAATAATATTTTTGGTCACTAAATTAACAGAAAATGCTAAAAATGATCTGTCACTGTGGCAAATGACTATGTAGGTTCTGTTCAACATTTGTGTGCATTTGTGTACGCATAGCACGTATATTCGTGAAGACCTTAACGTTTTGAGAAAATTTCAAAATGTTTTTTTAATGTAGAGTTTTCAGCCGAATTTAACACCGCTTTCCAAAAACTTGACAAAAAATCGTAGAAATAGTATACTGTGATTAAAATATTAAAATATTGAATATTCGATGAGATAGGTACTTTTATGAAATAAATTTTAACTGCGCATGCACGAAGTACAGCAAAGATTTTTTGTCATGATTTGATAGTCAATACTATAGGGCAACCCATATAAAACGACCAGTGAAATATCGTGAAAACTCAAAAAAAGTTACAGCAATAATTGAAAAATTGAGGAGGAAATCCCATATAATCCTATGCGATATTCTCTTCAATTTTTCAATCGCTTCACTTTCAATATGTTTTAGACAATCTAACATCATTTAAATACATCGCAAACTATTTTCCCCTATGGACCGTAATGCAACAGAATTCTTTTGAGTATTCCTGTAAATAAACTATTAATGCTATACACTTTATTTTCAATACCGAATGAGCGTATCATCACATCATATGCGCGAATGATAATTTCATGTCCAGCGTAAACATCAATATCATATATCGATTGCATGGCAATCTGAGTATATTTACGCGAGTTAGAGCACGGACAGACGGACAAACCGAATTCATAAACACTTTTCAACTCGTTGGAAAATGTTAAAAAAGATAAAATTGATATTAGAGATATAACTGTAGATTATTTTTCTAAAATTGATATTAGAGATATAACTGTAGATTATTTTTCTAAAATTATATTGAAACATGGATTAATTTTCTTTCACATTCGGATTCAGTAGTAACTATTTCGAGTTCGAGTTCACGAAATTTTTTTGTCGAGTTCAGGTTGCCTTTAAGCAAAAATTTCGGGGACTCTTGTGCAAGTTGTAAGCACGATTTTTTTGTTGTTTCCTTACATGTGATTTTCTTCGCTGATCCTAGCTTAACCCATTAGGCGCCATTGCTCCCATTTTGAGAATCATAAATTATTTTCTATGACATATGAAATAGAAAATAATTTATGCGACGATTTATCCTATGTTATATTTGATGGAGTAGAACTTTCCGTAAATTCTAAATCAACAAATAATCAAGAAATATTTGATTTAGTGTTTAAAAAAAAATAAATATTAAACGCAGACTTGATATTTTAGATGACTGTTCAGACGAATCTTCAAATCGGAATATGGAAAAAACTAAACAAAATGCAAAAACAAAAAAAAAAAATCGTTAAAAAAACAATTTCAGAAAACGAAAAAATATAATATAATGCTGCATAAAAAAATGTTCAATCATTTTCATGTAAAGTAGTAGGCCAGAAATGATGTAATGAAGAAAAATAAAGATGTGGACACTGAAAATGCTTATGGAATCGATAATTTTATTTTTTATTTTTATTATAAATGTAGATGTTGGTCTAATTTATATAAATTCTTCGTCAGAAGAATCGTTTCAGAATGATATTATCCCTTTTATAGCTAAAGAACTGAAAAATAACAACCATAAATACACGGAGGCATAAGTAAAAATTAAAAAATTTTTTTTACCCCTATTAGGCGCCATTGCTCCCATTTTGGGAACATGCTGTTTTTCCTAAATATTCTAATTTTTTCTTCAGATATACCTTAAAGACCTCCTAATCACAGGGATGCAAGCGCTGCGCCAGAAATGGCCGATTGTCACCACTAAATTTTAATAGTATTTGTCATCTTATTTAATGACAGAATTTCTGAAATTTAATTAAGCGAAGAAAACCATTACAATTTAGTGGTAACAATTGGCCATTTGTGGCGCAGCGCTTGCATTCTTGTAATCATAAAGAAAAAACAACTGTTCCATAAAAAATAGTTTAATATATACAGTGGCGCCTAATGGGTTAAGTGAGGGCAAAAAATATATACTCCGATCGAATCTGTAAGGAAGATGAAGAGATTGGGACAGGAGAGGATCGAACCAGGGTATGGGATTCAGTCCTTCTTTGCATAACTCTCAAAATATCACTGGGTTTACGATCTCCGAGCAGCTCACCAGAAAGCGATTTTCTGATTTCAGATTGCGATGAATCAGCTGTCCTTTTTATTAGGTGCGTTCGTAATTATATAAATACGTAGCACCTATAGTCGTCGTCTGGTCTGTCCGTCTGTCCGCATATAACAACGCAAAAAATACCCAACCGAATGGTTTGCAATTTAATATATATAATCTTTGCAAAATTTTGTCGAGTCAGTTTAACTTTTATGAAAATCGAATCAAAACTTAAAAATATATTAATAAATACAGTTATTAAGTAATTTTAATTGTTTTAAAATCGGTACTTCTCTGTTCTAGCAACTTCCTAGGATTCATCGACAAGCAACCGAGATGTATCGCCAAGTTATCTCACATGTAGGACGTTGTAGTCATATAGGACGTATATGCCATTTAATAACAACTATGACCAAGTTATAGTCACATTCTTCATTCTATTAAATAGTATCATACGTAATTAATTCAATGATATCCCATGATAAGTAATGATTCTAGGTTACCATGGTGATGACGTCCTATTTAAGATGGAGTCCTATTATTTCCGTATTACTGAATTTAAAAAACGAATTTGTATACTAAAATTGTTTAATTATAGCCATCCTATAATCTACCGACAGCTTTTTGGATAGATGTTTCTGGAGAAATAGATATTAAATGGAAAAAGAGCCTAATATAGATTTCAAGTTCTGAAATTTTCAAAGCTAGGCTTAAGTTTCCCATTGGAATTTTCAGTAAATGTCAACAACAGATAACATTCTGCCAACTTAAAATGTACTTATCTTATTACGGAAATGAATCATATCATTAATAACAGACGATATAATTCATTTCACTGAAATAATATCAGTACGAACGCACCTCATTTGTCACGTTTGACGTACAATTTCCAACTTGTTAATTCAGTTTTTAAATCCTCATAACGTGCAGTATCAGATGGTTTTATAATTAAATCCCGTACAACAGATGCGGCTTCAAGTGGCAAATTTGCCGATATGTAATTAAATTTAGTTCGACTTTCCGTAATAGCTTTTGGATGATCTAATTCAAATGAATGTCCACGCATGGCAAACAAAAGACCAACAGCACTGAAGTTGTATGGTGGAATACGCATAGCGCTAACTTCTGACGTTATTCAAAATTCGTATATCAAAATGAAATAAAACATTACTCATGGAGTTCATTTAACTTGTTCCAGTCCGGTTCACCATTTTAGTGCGTGAATGTAATGTGTTAAATACCCAAGCCATTTTATTCGCACTGATTTCAACATTTAATACCACATTAGCAAACACACAATAATGGAACATAAAAAAATAAAAATAAGCGATACAGATTGTTGCCATACGTTCTACTACACTGAGAAAAATTACACTTTCAAATCTGAGTAAATTGATATTTTCATTTTGTTGTGGAACTTTTGATTTCAAATAGGACAACCCAACGCTTTCAATACTGAAATACCAGAAATACTCAGAATATTGGAACATGGACATACTCAAAACTGAGCACATACAGGTCAGTTCATACTCATTTTTGAAACATGGTCATACTCAAAAATGATTAGGGTCAGTTAAAACTCATTTTTTAAACGTGGACATACTCAAAAATGAGCACACAATCGTTAGTTCATACTCATTTTTGAAACACGGACATACTCAAATATGAGCACATGACGTTTTATTCTTGAGTGTGTGCATGTTCTCAGAAATGAGTAGGGGAGATGGGGGATGAATGGGACAAGGGATGGATGGGACGTTCTCAATATTTCAAGCAATAAACATTTCTTTTTAGTTGCTTCCTATCCTCATAGATTTCACTACCATAGTGTGCTTCAGAACCAAAAGCAAGACCACATGGCTGTTTTCATTTTCCCTCTAATTTGCATTTCCTGAAAACTCTGCTCAAAAGTAATTTTTTTTACATTTGAAGTTACTTAAATTTCTTATGCAATATAAACAATTAAGATGTGTTGTAGTTTTTTATTTCAAGGCTCAATATTGGTAATTAAAATGAATGAATATTAACCATTGTGACAAAATAATTTTTGAGACAAAATGGCTGACAATTGAATATATGCATCATGGGGATGACTGGGACATTTCAAATGGGGATGAATGGGACTGTCTCATTCCTCTCAAGAGGATGCTGAAAAACATATTTATTAACTAAATAATATTATACAGATTGATAAATTAATAATTTATGGTAATTATTCTTTTAAAATTTTATCCTCATTGTATCCATCGTCTTCAGCCATTGAATGCTTCCGTTTATGGAGCTTTTAAGACAAAGCTGAGATGAGCCCAAGATGATTGGCTGACAAATAATCCAGGAGATCATATTACAATTTATAATCTCTAAGCTTTTGCCAAGGAGGCATTTTGTCAGCTTTTAGTCCTTAACATTGAATACATGGAGGGAAATATATCGTGTCCCATTCATACCTGCTGTGGGGATGAATGGGATAGAAAGGAACTTTTTTTTAATTCCATAATATATTTCTATATAATAATGATCTTGAATAGATATTGTGCATGAGATGTAGTCAAACACTTAATGTGTGAAATGTGATATATAATATTGATAATAACTTAAAAAAATATTTAAAATAAATATTTTTGTTAAAATGTGGCATTTATCCCCCATCTCCCCTATATACATGTTTCAAACTTAAGTCATTTTGATTCGAAGCCATTTTGACTATGCGACATACTCAGATTTGAGAATTTTTTGCTCAGTTTTGAAAATGTCGCTTTTAAAGTATATAAATTTACATATTGGAAAACTTCATCACGCGCGTATAAAAAGATAAACTTATCTTCTGCATGAGAGAAATACTACAAAGATTTTAACTACCAATTTATTTTATTAATTTTTCCATTACTTCTGCGCAGAGTAATAAAATGAATTTGTAGTTTCTTAGTACAAATACTGTACTTCAAACATGGCGTGGGATTACAAGTTACGTTTTTCTTCGAAAAAAAAAATCTCTAAAATAAATAAAATAAAACACGCATTTTTATGACGTGTTCATCTTGTAACTGAATGAAATGGAATATTTATTTTTCCTCTAAAGACTGCTTCGTCAGTGAACTTCCCGATTCCCCTCGCTAATGGTAATCCTATGGATGTAGGATGCATTCGTATATTTAAAATATCGCCTCGGAAAATGAATCTTTTAAACTTCGCTTTTCTTAAAGGATGTCTCTTTTTTTTTCCTTAGTTATCAAAATATTTCTAAAATATGTGTTTAATTTATAAGTTTATGTGTTAAAATCTTAGCTAACTAAAGTGTTAAACTAAATAAGATTTTAACACTTCACATAAAATGAAGTATATATTTTATAAAAATTTGAACAACTATAAGAAAAAAAAGAGACAAGTGTACACAGAAAACAGAAGTTAAAAATATTAATTTCCCGAGGAGATATTTTAAATCATATCACTGACGAGCAGCCTTAACTCTTAAAAAAAATTTACCTTCTAACCCCCCCCTCCCCCTCCAAGTAAAAGTTTTCCCCCCTAAATCTAGAGTGGAGGAAACCTCCAAGTTAACACGGATAGAAGGATGTGAAGATTTTTTTTTTTTTTTGCTATTTCGTATACGTGGTATTTTACTTTAAATCCAACAGTCAAAATACCGAATCTTCCTTCTACAAATACTCCTATTTCTTTCTGTATATTTAAGGTGATACAAATATTTTTTTTATTATTACTGAATCAATCCCAGAAAAATCGCGATACACTAATTTAATTTTTATCTACGAATTTCCTTCTCTTTTTACCTATTGTTTCATATTTAATCATTCTAACAAATTTATTAAGCTATTTACAATAAATGAAACTTTAATTAACTAACATTAGACACATTCTAAGAGATAGAAATAATTTTAAGGAATGACAAGACAAGTCATTGCGTATGCGAAACTGAAGAAAATAAGAAGGGTAAAACAAAGCACTTTACTTCCGAAGGTTTTTGTCCATACATTTTTCATTACTTAGTTATGATAACGATAACGATAACCAATGCGTTAACTTCCTCACAATACTCGTCTGTGACCATGTGCTCACAAACAGATATCGACACTTCCTGAAGACTTTGAATTCTGGTTTTAATAAGCAACAATATGATGCAGTTACTCGTCTGTCCCTGACTATTTGTCCTTATTCATTATCAGCTAACTCTTTTAACAGCTGTGCACGAAAGGTTAACATACATCAATCGCGTGTCCTTTAACTTTAAATGGTTAATCTGTGCAATAGTCATCATTAAAACCAATTGTATCATTAACTTAGTTTTCAATTACGATTCAAATGGGTTACATTGTTGCAAACATTTCTGTTGGAGCGCAAACATATTCACACAAATATATTCATACGTAATTTTATATGCGGACATTTTATCTATGGATTTTATATTAGAGAAAAGAAACTTTTATAGAATAAATTAGGGTTGTCAGCATGGCCTCTTTTTTTATCCGGAAATTCCCATTTTAAACCAGAAATCCAAAAGAAGAATTTTTACTTTAACCCCTTGGAGGGCGGTGGTATATTATATAAACTTCTATAGAATGAACTAGGGTTGCCTGTATGGCCTACTGTTTTATCCAGAAATTGCCATTTTATACCAGAAATCCGAAAGATGAATTTTTACTTTGACCCCTTAGGGAGGTGGTTTATTATATATACCACTTAATCTTAATCCTGAAATTCACAACCGGAATTTTGTAACAAACATATTAGCTACAGAATAAGAGCCTATACTAGTCCGCGAAGAAACTGGTACTCTAACGTTAAACCTATGAGAGCGTTCTTTTCATATTTCTCGCTTGCACTTCAATATTTAAATGATTTTTCCTGCATAGGATAATTGATATCGATCTCTAACTGGTTACGTTTTCGCTTTTGGTTGCAATTTTTTATATGATGCTATTTTCGCTTTCCGAACCGGTTTCGAAAGCGAATGTAACTTTATAATAAATAAATAAATAAAAAATCTGCAACTTAAATCGAAAAATTGAAAACTAGTCCAGTTAGAGATCGACCTCAGTTATTCTGTGCAAAAAACAATATATTGATACAAGCATATGCCTAATTATATTTGTCTTTCTGCAATAAATTATCGTAATCAGGGAAAGACTTAATGACCACCCTGTATTTAATATATTATATTTAATATATACTTAATATATTTAATACATTCATATATTTAACATATTTATATACATATTTATATATTTAATATATTATAATATATTAAATGTATCCGTTTACATTTCTTTACATAATTATGTAAAATGTTGTTGTTTACAATTTTTTTGCAGTAAGTAGTTAATATTTCGATACTTGTTTTTTCCTGTTAAAGATTTGTTTCTCTAACAGTCACACATGACGGGTTTTCAACTAAGTTGCATGTTAAGTACGCCATTAAAATAGCATTTCTTAAATACTTTGATAAAACCGCTATCAAAACATTTGTAAGGAAATAAAATATCAGGCTTTACAAATGAGATCAGTGTCTTCAGAAGCCGATGGCTAATTTTTTAAAAATCTGAGTCAAGGACTTTAATGTGAGTGAAATCTTATACAGGCTGGTTAAGTAAAAATCGTCGCATTTTTTTCCCTGGGATTTCTTTTTCTTCATCAAGAGAGATCAATCTACCAGGTGAAAGATTGATGTTGTGAAAGCAGAGATCCTTTTATGCGTGACATTTTTCTTCCGTTTTTTCACACTGACAGCCCTGAAAGAGCATTAATTTTATAACGCTGCTGTGAATATTAATTTTTTGAAATTTGATTAAAGAATGTATTCTAGTTTAAAAACAAACACAACAACATAAGTAATCGCGTGAAATAAGCTTGTTATCAAGGTAAAATGCTGTTGGACTAATTCCTCGTGCCAGAGCATTTCTATTTCACTTACTAAATTAATTACAAATTTAGTATGTAAGTTTTTAACAAAATTTTTCTTATCCATGTTGTAACTAACTATATAAGCCATTGATGGTCAATATACACAAATTTATCAAGTCATTTGGGGGCGGATGTTGGTAGTACAAGTTGCAAACATTTTTATTCCTTGGTTTATATGTTATTCGCATTATAAAAGACGAATATTGGAAGCTAGTACAGGCTTTCAACTGTAATAATGCTCCCAAAAAAGTGAGAAAAGTGACTAAAGCATGGCAAAAAAAGTGACAAAAAGGGACTAAAACATAGCATGACACCTTTGTTCATTTGCAGTAATTACTTTAACTTCTTGTCTCTTTCATTGTTGTCTTTATTTGCACAATTAGAGAATACCTGCATTTATTTTAAAGCATATTTTGATTATAAATTTATGTTTATTTACTTTCACAAAAGCATTTTTTGCAAAATATGTATTATGCATCTGACCTGAATCTATTACATGAATGCAATTAAATAAATACAACGAGGAGCAATTTAATTAAATTAATAATTTACCCAATTAATAATTAATAATTTACCCATTGAGTTTGCAATCAATAAAGTATCCATGTAAGAAAAACCTTTAATATTTTTATATATTATGTAGTTTCCAATAAATAAGGGGCAGAGAAATATTTTCAAATACAGTGGGTGATCGGTTAACGAACTTAATTCGTTCCAAAACAATGTTCGCTAACCGAATTGTTCGTTAACCGATCTTAGATTTAGTATAGATTTGTATGGGAATTCATTTAATTCGTTCTTAAAAGCTAAATAATGTATATGAGAATTAATATAAATTCTCTCAACATTTATTTAAATGTAATAATACGACATACATTGCATACATACAGTCTTGTACTTCCTTCAGGCATGCTTTTTTTGTGTTTGTGAGGCATTAAAGTTTTGACAAAAGCTTATTTTCCTTTTCTGGAGTTTTCAATCTTCCCTTTTTAATAGGGTTAACATACGTCCGTATATAATATGAACAGATCGTATTTTGATGGCTTTGTCCGTGTTGTGCCGTACTTAAAAAAATAAATGACATGCTCTTTGTAAAAAAAAAAATTAGGATCACATTAATTGAGTGCAGCATTAAATCATACCAATTTATCACTTAGACCTATCATAAATTCCATTAGTTCTCTAAAAGATCATGTTTACTGCAGGTACCGATAAAGCTCAAATGGAGCCTAGAGCATGTTAATCATTTAAGAACTAAATTTCAATTAAAATAATTAATTTACAACAAAAATATTTCTTTAAAAAGGGACATAAAATATAAAAATTAATGTTTTAATCATTTCATTCTAATTTGAGCCCCTAAAATGTATGGCCCGAACCCCCGGTAGCCGATGAATTAATTACGTGATTAAGTATAGAACTATTAAAATGTTATCTAAGTCGATAATAGATGCAATTAAATACAGCTCCATAAATCTGAAACACAGCTTTGTTCCTTCTTAGCTTTGTTTTGTGAGGTGTTCGTTAACCGAACATGTGTTCGTTATCCGAACATAAAAATCTCTCATGAAAGTGTTCGTTAACCGATTTGTTCGTAAATCGAACAGTTCGTTAACCGATCACCCACTGTAGTTCAAAAGATATGGCATTAATTTCCATATATTCCCATCTCGTTTCAAAGAATTTCAATGTGCTGTTCACATTTGAGTGTTTTAGATCAATCACTAAAATATCCACACAGCTGTACAGCTATCTTATGTGCACTCGCAGCATAGCCACCACGTTCATTTACATAACTGCACAGCTATCTGCCGTAAAAAGACACCATAGGCAGGGCCGTTCACACAACTATATTGCTATCTGACGTGAACTCGTGGCATAGATAGGCATGGCCATGGACACATTTGTATAGGTGTGTCGCATGTAGCATGACTTAATCAGCAGGAAGTAATATAGTGTCAAGTGAAAGCAAACAACAGGAAAATCTCTACTGGGAAAAAAAGCCAAGTTTAATTAGCTCAAATACAGGATGCACAATGCTTGACACGAGTGGGGGTGAAATATGATAGGGGAAAAGATTTGCGAAATAAAAAATCAATTAGAAATAATTTTTCATCAATTGTTACTGTTACAAAAAAAAGATACAGAAGAAAAGAGTATTTGTAATAAAAAATGCAACATATATGAGACGTTGAGAATCAGAGTGGACCAACTTCGCCAGCTGTGATTTTGAGAGAAATGCTTTCCAAAATGTGTAAATTTTTTTATCAAGCTCATTTGGCCAGTTCTGCCAGGTACCATGGGAGACCAAACTTCTTGAGCAAGCATATGGTGATTAAACTGGCAATGCCAAAGTGGACCAAGCCACTTTTTCCACTCTTGCACTGGCAATTCGATGTCCAAGTTACGTTGCGCCATCTGTTAAACTGACTCTATTATTTGAATAGTTTCGAAATTAATAAAATTTATTATACAGCCAATAGATGACATGACATACACTGCTTTGACACTTCAAACTCATTTTTCACAAAAATGTGGGAACACTCTGTTTCTTAACACCTCACACACATATACACACATATTTATATATATATTTCGTATTTTTATTTGGAAGACGGTAACAATTGCATATAATTGTTACCGTTAGTAATGCTGTACAAAAAGAAAAAAAATCTTCAGTGAATTTTGAAGTAGAAAAAAATCAATTAATATAAGTTATAATTTCTTTGACAACTGCTTTTAAGAAATACGATTTAAATAAACTACAGATGAAAGCCCGTTATTTATGACAAGGTACTCTGAATTCATTCCCGACAGAGTTTTGGTTTCCAGATGGGTAGCCTCTCAAATGCCAAACCAGTTCTGCTCATCTGTGCGCATACATACCTTATTGCATTTATACTGTTTATAACAAAAAACAGCACGGCTAACGTTGAAAAATACCTTCATATAATAATCTTATACTTCTCCTCCGGCGTAGTGACTCTTTTTAACACTTTCCAACCTTGTTGAAAAGTGTTTATGACTTCGGTTTGTCTGCCGTCTGTCTGTGCTCTAACTCCCGTAAATATGCTCGGATTGCCCTGAAATTTTTATATATTATTGTCGTTATCTATAGCATGTTTCCTATTTCAACTGAAGTAGCACTTATAGTTTTTTTACAGGGACACTCAAAAGAATTTCGTTACATGACGGGGTCTATGGGGGAAAATCATTTGCGGTTTATTTTAATGATGTTACACAATTTCAAACACATTGTAATTGATATATATATAACTAAGGTGCATTACAAGAAGCTTAATATGGAATAGGATGTGGATAGCACTTATAGTTACTTTACAGGGACAGTCAAAAGAATTCCGTTACATTACGTCTATGGAGAAAAATCGTTTGCGGTTTAATTAAATAATGTTTCACTATTTTAAACGCATTGAAATTTATATACATCACTAAGGTGCGTTACAAGAGGCTTACTACAGAATAGTGTGTGTATAGCAGTCATCTTTCATTTACAGAGATACACAAACGAATTCTCTACTGTCTGTTAACAATAATTCCTGGAAGGGCGTTTTAAGTTGCTGAAAGCGAATTTTAAATTTAACTCACTTTTTGTCTTTTACTTGGTGTGTATAAATTCTGTACATCCTATACAGGGCAGCACAAAAGTTCGAGAACACATTTCCGTTTATTGACAGAAACTCCAGAAGGAGAATTTTAAACTGTGCTACGCGTTTCCTAACTAAACTAAAAATTTAGCATCCTATATATACAAATCTATAGATCCTATACAGGGCTGAATAAAAGTATTCGGATATTTTTCCGAATATTGTATATGTTGAAATATATGTTGGAAGTTCATGAAATTACGTTTTTAAATATGTTATGCGTTTTCCAAATTGTTTACTTAGATGTTATCTTTCAGCATTTTAAACGGTAATGATTTGTAAAATTATTTTGGAAGCGTTGGAAAGTGTTACATAATCTATGCTTGACGCATGATTTTTCGTTCTTGTTTAAACATGTGAATATTTTGTTTTTTCCTATTTCATAGCTAATACTTTATATAAACAATTTTATCAACTTTTAGTTCTATCTTAAACGCTTTTATTTTATTTATTTTTTTATTTTTTTATTTTTTTAAATTTAAAACTCTCTTTAAGTAGTTTTTGTAACTACAAGTTATTTTTTCCCCTCTCCTGTGGCTTCCTATGTATTAGAAACACAGCCGCTCTTTGACAGAGAGTAAAATTTTCTAACGCAGAAGTTAATTGTTAGTACATAAACGAAAGTGATATAAACAGCAGCTGTGGCAAAAAGGTACTACGTTTACAACATGGCCAGTTGCTGTGACGTCACGAGTGTCACAGCCCTTATTACGAGCGAAAATGCGATATCTTCCATTCGTCTCATTATTACTCTCAAGCGAGTCTCTGGGTAACGTTATAAGGAAGATACCTTGTGATTCTGATGTGAACGTCATTACGAGTCTCCATTGTGAAGTCAGCATGATCACTATATTATAACTAAGGCTCCTATAAGGTGAACTGACGCATATACATCTTGTTGCCTGAAATAACTGCCGTATTGTAACCCAGTTCAGCATTAGTTTACCGCAAAAGCAGGAATTTGCCATGCCTCTTACTGTCACTGGCGTCCACCACTGCGGTAAGCTAACCTGTTATAACTTGGTTTTTGATGCGGGTTATTAAATGGCCGTTATGCTTAAGCCTGTAGTATAGGAGCTCTAATTATAACTAAGGCTCCTATAAGGTGAGCTGACGCATATACATATTGTTGCCCGAAAATAACCGCCTTTTTGTAACCCAGCTGAGCGTTAGTTTACAGCAAGAGCAGGTGCCATCCCTGTCACTGTCACTAGCCATCCACCACTGCGGTAAGCTAACCAGGTTTAGCTTGGTGTTTGGTTCGTTTGGTTATTAAATGGTAGTATGATTCAGCCTATACTATAGGAGCTCTAATTATAAGGACTCTGGTGAATTCACTGTGACGAGAGTTGGTTTTGAACAAGTTACCAAATGACTTCTTTTTGATGTCATTAGGCATTTGGGCACTCGTCAAAAACCAATTTTCATGGTGACTTCACAATGGAGCCTCCAAATGACGGTCACAAGGAAGTCCGTAGGTCACTTCATTGTAACGTCACCTGGTGATTCATCATAAAGCAACGTTCACCGTGACTTTAAAGTGGAATCACCAAATGACTTTTGCTCGAGAGGATTAATAAGATGAATGAGAGATATCGTATTGTTCATTGTAGTGACTGTGACACCTGTAACCATTTGTGATGTCAAGGTGATGTCACATCGAATGACTGTGCTGTAAGGATAGTACCTACTCGCTACACCTGCCGTTTATATCGCTTTCTTTTGAATACTCACCATTAATTTTTATGCTCGAAAGTTAACATTTTGGGTTTATCCCTTAAGGTGCTACTTCAGTCATACGGAGACACTTGCATGCAAATGTTAAACCTATGGGAAAGTTCTTTTAAAATATCTCGCTTGCATTTCAATATATTTAAATAATTTTTTTGTGCCCTTTTTTAAATTTTCCGATTTTGGTTGCTGTGTTTCATTGCACTTCCACTTTCGAAACCGTTTCCGGAAATGAAAGTATCATCATAAAAAACAAAAAAATCAATCAAAATCGAAGAATAAAAAAAGGACCTTTGTAGAGATCAACCTAAGCTGTCTAATGCAACACAAAATTATTAAACAATATTGAAATGCAAACGAGACATTTTAAAGAACCATCCCATAGGTTTAACATTAGCTTGCGAGTGTTTTCGCGTGACTGAAGTAGCCCCTTAACTTTCGGACACCAGGAATTTAAGTACCCCTTCAAATGCCTGAAACTGTCCAACTGTTCCATATGGCATTTCTCCTCATGTGATATTCACGTACAGAACACGTTAAAAGATTTTCATGCTTCAGGCACTAATAGTTTGAGTCCATTGATTAATTAAGTCTTATGAAACCAGTTTCGATAAATAACAGTTCCCAACAACCCTGGTCAAATACTCCAGTATCTGATTAAGAGCTTTTCTCTTTTCCACTTGTAAATCTTGAAATATCTACGCTGCAGAAGGACGTTACGGAAAGCTGCTTACAGTCATTTCCGAAGTTGATTTATAAGCCGATCTTGTTCAGATCAGAAAAAAAAAAGAAAAGAAAAATAATTTATAAGAAATAAGGGGGAAATTTACATCAATAAAGCTGTACTCTAATTAGTAATGAAGATAAAATAGTGTCAAACAGGGCGTTAATATATTGGAAACAAGATAAAATCTATTAAAAAGGTCGTTTCATTTTACTAGAATAAATATATTAATAATTTTCTTTTCTTTTCCTTCTTTTTTTTTTGGTAGTGTTTTTAAGAACGAGATAAATTTAAGATACTTAATATATAATACATCAATCGCCTTTTTGTGCTTAGATTTAAAAAATATTTTTCACACATCCCCTCCCCGAAATATATAACCTGCTGCGATTTGGACGGCTTTTAAGATTAATTACTAAATTCACTTATCTTTTATAGACCAGTTTTTGATAATTAAATTGAATAAATTTTACGAAAACTGTTAGTTATTTCGTCCTCGAAATTGTAACGTCGGAAAATATTTTCCAAGTAAGGTTATAATTAGAGATCGACCGAAACAGGTTTTTAAGACCAAAACCGAATTTCGGTGATCTTCCCACTTTCGGCCAAAGCCGAAAGCGTCAATTTTTTAAAACTAATTAATACATACATAACTGTATATAATTATTAATTAATTAATTAATTAATAACAAATAATTAATAATTACTTAATAATAACTAATTATGTTACTAATTAATTTATTAATTGTACGTGTATGTTTCTAACAAACAAACGTACATATACATGTGTATGTATGTTTCAAACAAAAGTGGAACATAAATAATACAACTTTTATATTTTATTATTTTATAACAACCAATAATTATAGACATTTATCAATAATTAATTAACAATTTAGTTAAATAATGTAAAACAAATTAAAAAAAAATGAATATTTATTTTTTTAATTTATTCATATTTTCAGATCGTTAATATTTTGCATTTAAATTGATTGAAATAAAGTACTTAAAAGATGAAACTAAATCTTTGCTCAGTCACCGCCCCCCCCACCAAAAAAAAAACAAAAAAAAAAAAAAACAAAAAAACAAAAAAAAAAAAAAAAAAACTTTGCCACTCCCTGCCTCCCTAAGAAAGTATTGAAATGGCACATATGTTTGAAAATTTTTATCACCGGTGGTTTTATATCCATGTGCCTCTATCCAAAACTATTATTTATTTTCATATAAAATAAAACGTAATTAATGCATCAATAAGACAGAAATAGTTTCCAATTATACGAATTTCATCTAATAAAAAAAATATTTTAAGTAAACATACCTCGATATATCTTTTGTAATAAATTTCGTAAATCTTCATATGTTTTAACAACACATTTCTCATAAAGCATTCGAAACAATCTGGAGTTTCAAAGTAAAAAATTTGTATTACTGTTAAGCTTGTAGCTTTTAAAGATCATGTGATAAGCGTCTTTAAAGTTTATTCATATAGGCCAGGGTCGGCGAACCTATGGCACGCGTGCCGTATCTGGCACGCCAGAGAATATTTTCGGCACGCCGTTGATTTAAGTTCTAAATCAAATTTCAGTTAAATTCCGTAAATTAATGGAATATCATTATTTTTCTTCCATTAATGCACCAGCTTTACTGACAATAGCTGTTGTTTGCTAATAAGTACTTGTGTACTTGTCATAACATTGAATTACCTGCTCAGAAACATTTGACCTCTGAACCCCTCCCCCACCTTCCTTCCTCGATTTCGTACTACCGGCGCCAGTGATTTGCACTAAAAGAGAGATAAATGTAGCAATTTTTTTTTTTTTGCTTTATAGTTTCTAAAATTTCTGTCTGATTTAACGCATGTTGATTTGCATACGACGCTTTATTTAACCATTGCTGTAATTTTTTATTTAATTTTTAGTCAATTAAAATGGCAAAAATATTAATAAAACTAATATAATATGCGCTTTTTTTCAAATAGGTTAAAAAAGGAAAAAAAATAAATCGGTTATGAAAAAGTGGAAAAATGAAATGAAAACTACAATTTCAAGAGCACGCTGTCTGCCGATAGTAAATGAACAAAAAAAAAATGCTATTTATAAGCAATTTATAGACATTTCCAATAAATAAATATCAAACAAAAGCTATTAGACTTTTACTGTCCTGATAGATAACTTACGATAATCATTTTTAAAGATATTATTAATTAAGTAAGTAGAAATTAAGATAATAGTAAATGTGAACACTGAAATGTTCAATATTGAATACCGAGGAATATTTTTGTTCTTTTATGTTTCGGCAACCTGGAGGGGGGAAGGGGGGTGGAGGAAATTTATCTGGCAGACAACTACCTGCCGACACAAATCTGTTATTTAAAAATCTCAGTAAATTAAGTGGTTAGTCATTTGATTAATATTATAGTGGTGCTTGCATCAACTCTATTATGCATGATTTTTTTAAAACTAACTTCATTATAATTAAGGATGGTAATGTAAGCCTGATTAGATTGCAACGTTAAAGTAATATTTATTAAACATGGACAATTTGACTATAAAAAACAGAAAGTGCAAGATAGTAGAGAATTTCAAACGTGGTGGATTAAGAAATATGGAATGATTACTAAAGATGATTAGGAGGCTCTGTGCGTTGTATGTTCCCGGACAGTGCAGAACGTCATCTGTAAAAAGGCATTACGAAACAAATCCCAAACCTATTTTCCAAAATATTCATAGTTGCAGAACACAAATAATTCATTGCCAGTTCAATTAAAGAGAAAAATAAACTGCCGACATCTATGACTAAATATATCAGCAAGGATTCCCAAACTAGTGTCGAAGTTTCTCGGCTCCAAATGTCTTTACCCTGAATGGTAAGCTTTTCTGCGATGGAGAGTTAGTGAAGGAAGCCTGGTTAACATGTGCTCCATCACTTTTTGACGATTTTGAAAATAAAGATAAAATAATTCATTGAATTAAAGATATTCCTTTATCAAGAAATACATTCAAAGATAGAAGCCTAAAAATGGCAGAAAATGTAAGAAAGTAACAAAGGTCTGATATCAAGTCTTTCATCTCATTATCTAAGTACGAAAATACAGATGTAACTAAAACTACTCGTTTAGCTGTTTTTGTACGATATTTTGTTGAAAATGACATTAAGAAGGAGGAATTCTTCTTGTTATTATCATTATCAACTACAATCAAATGTGCAAATATTTGTACAGCAGTTATAAATTCATTTACTGAAAAAGAAAGAAATCTGTCTAAAATGCTCGTAGTTTCTGTTACAACTAACGGGGGCCCCAGTATGGTGGGTAAAATAAATGTTTGTTTTTTGTTTTTTCAGTTTATTTTAAACTCACATTGGACACATAATTCTTGGATTTCACTGCATCATACATTAACAAGTCCTTTGTGCACAGGCTGGTTTCGAATCCCTTCGTGATATTATGGCAGTAATCACATAAATAGTTAATCTCATATCGTCACAGGCTTAAAATAAACGAAAGTTGGACGTTTTGTTAGATTTACCTTATTTCTACAAACGATAGCTGCAAATTGATAGAAGAAAGAAACATTTGTGACAATGAGTTAAATGAGAATGATAATGAACTCGTTGAAAAGAAACTAAAACCAAAATTCCAAGACACTGTAGTTGAATTACGTACCCTACGAAGTTCTAATTTTTCTTCTGAAAAAAAAAAAAGGATATTTTGCTGCAATGCTCATGCAATTAGAGGATAAAATTCAACCAAGAAAAACCAAAGAGAAAACTGATTTATTTAACAGACTTTTTAGGTAATGTTTTTTTATATTTGATCATTTCTTCTTGTAGTATAATATATTTAAAAAATAATAATTTTCCATTTCATATCAGGTGTAAAAGAAATATTTTGCACATATGAATCAAAAATGATTTTTTTCTCTTTTAACGTCTTTTTCTCATTGTCTATTTTAAAATAATAGTACCTCAATCATAAAACCACCACTCCTTTTAAAATGTCAAAATCACTAGATCTGAAGGGCAACACCATGTATTACCATAGTTATTGCAGTCATTTGGCAAGTTGTTTCGATTTGAGTTTTTAATATTTTTTTTACGATAACTATAATTATTTCTTATATATTATCTTCTTTCTATAATCATTACTTTAATTAATTAATCTTTTCTTGTGACAAGTTGTTTCGGTTTGTGTTTTCAATATTATTCATTACTTAATTTAATATGTATGCTGATATTATCTACAGGTACGTTATCCATATTTTACTCTTATAATAATAAAAGTAATTTTATTCATTATTTTTATAGGGTTTTTTTAGGCGGGGTAGGGCGGCGGGAAGGAGAGGGGGAGGGGGAGGGTGTTGTTGGCACGCCATGGTCACTTGAAATTTCTTTTGAAAAAAACTGGCACGCGGATGTGAAAAGGTTCGCCGACCCTGACATAGGCATTGCTTGCTTTTTAATTTACACTCGCAACATGAATCAGTCATGACGGATAATGATAAACAGTGGAGTTCACAGCAATAAACAGTGTCTCATTTGAGCCGATACAACTCATATCAATGAGTAAAGTTGAAAATTTCCAAAAAAAGGAACGAGATTTTGAAATACAGATAGTTTCGGTCGAGTTTCGGTCAGGCCGAAATTTTGGCAGTAGTTTCGCCGAAAACGAATATTCGGCGATACTCCGATTTTGCACCGAAACCGAAATTTCGGTCCATCTCTAGTTATAATCAGATGCCTTTCTTTCTTTGATTACATTTATTTTTCAATTAAATTATAATCGCCTTTTCCTGCAGTTACTTTCAATAAAATATAAAATGAATAGCTTTTTTTATATATTGTTTATTATTTTGATAATAACAATTTTTCTATTTAGATTTTA
Source organism: Maratus michaelseni (assembly GCA_963931845.1). Taxonomy (NCBI): domain Eukaryota; kingdom Metazoa; phylum Arthropoda; class Arachnida; order Araneae; family Salticidae; genus Maratus; species Maratus michaelseni. Next base: position 24,535,592 of record OZ007594.1, read on the forward strand.
GAAAAGAAAATCATATAATTTAGAGTATTGCTTTTTTCTATAAGTGAGGCATGCCTCAACAAAGAGTTTCCTTTTTAGGTGCATTCGTAATTATATAAATACGTAGCACCTATAGTCATCGTCTGGTCCGTCCGTCTGTCCGCATATAACAGCGTAAAAAACTACTCAAACGAATTCTTTGAAATTTAATATACAGGGTGAATCTAAACTCTTGGACAAAACTTTAAGGGGTGATAGTACACATTAAGACAAACAATATTAAATAGGAAACTAAGGGTCCCAAACGTCTTCCGAAGGAGATAGGCGCCATTAAAGTTTAGGGTCCAAAATTTCAAATAATTATAAAAAACGGAAAAATTGATCGATTCGTTTGCCGTTTTCGCTAAAACTATTCTTTATGTCAGTATTTTCTTAAAAATAAATTTTAAAGAAAAAGTTAAAAAAATGTCGATAGTCTTTAGAGTAACGAACAACTATTTTTTACCATTATTTTTTGTATCTGATTAAATGCTTTCAAAAGCTTAGACATAAACTTAAATTTTGAGCTCAAAATCTGAATAGTTGAAGTGGTTAAGCAGCGCAAACTGAACTGTGTTCAGGAGTTGAAATTTGAACCCCCCCCCCCCCTGAACACAGTTCAGTTATTCCCGATCTTGGTGTCGCAGACCAGGCAGAAACTACTACCCCCTACACGTAAAATAAACGCTAGAGGGATGACAAAATTAAATAAAAAAATTATTCTAAAAATAAATTTTAAAGATAAAGTTTAAAAATGACGATAGAGGGCGCTTTAGACTTTGGAGTAATGAACAACTATTTTTTACCGTCGACTCCAACGAGGACCTGGTTGCGAGGATTGCCGTCGTAGCAGGCGATATCCGAGAGGAGGGGGGGGGGGAAGTGTTTCAAATTTCAACTCCTGAACGCAGTTCAGTATGCGGTACTTAATCACTCCCAACAATTCAGATTTTGAGCTCAAAATTTAAGTTTAAGCTTTTGAAAACATTTAATGAGGTACAAAAAATAACGGTAAAAAATAGTTGTTCGTTACTCTAAAGTCTAAGGCGCTCTCTATCGGTATTTTTTGAACTTTATCTTTAAAATTTATTTTTAATAAAATGCTGACATAAAGAATAGTTTTAGCGAAAACGGCAAACGAATCGACCCATTTTTCCGTTTTTTATAATCATTTGAAATTTTGGACTCTAAACTTTAATGGCGCCTACCTCCTTCGAAAGACGTTTGGGACCCTTAGTTTCCTGTTTAATATTGTTTGTCTTGATGTGTATTATCACCCCTTAAAATTTTGCCCAAGAGTTTAGATTCACCCTGTATATAATCATTACAGAATTTTGTCGAGTCTTTCCAAATTTTATGAAAAACGAATCAAAACTTAAAAAGATATTAATAAAAGTTTTCTTCATTCTATTAAATCCTATCCTACGTAAATTAATTCAATGATATCCCATGATAGGTCATGATTCTAGGTTGCCATTGTGATGACGTCCTATTTAAGATGGAGTCGTATTATTTCCGTATTAATGAATTTAAAAACGGAATTTGTATACTAAAATTATTTAATTATAGCAATCCTTAATCGACAGACAGATTTTTGTATAGATGTTTCCGGAGAAATAGATATTAAATGGAAAAAGAGTTTAAATATGGATTTCAAATTCTGAAATTTTCAAAGCTAGGTTTAAATTTCCCATTAGAATTTTCAGTAAATGTCTACAAAAAATAAAATGTTGCCAGCATAAAAGTACTTATTTTATTTCGGAAATTTATCATATCATAACAACAGACGGTATAATTCATTTCTCTGAAATAATAACAGTACGAATGCACCTCATTTGTCACTTTTGAAGTACAATTTCAACTTGTTCTTTTAACCCTTTCAGGGGAAAAGTACTTCCAATCCGAAAATGCCAATCCGAAATATCACTCTCATCTCGTGAATATTATTTTCTGCATGTTTTTCTTAAAATATCAACAATTTCATAACCATCATACTTTCCCAACTTTGAAATATTTTTACCAGAAAATACGCGATATTACATTACCACAAGAAACTTCAAGTTATAAATAAACAAGTTTCAATTTCTTTACGTAATGATTGGGTAATTTTTTAATCTTTATGTTATTGCCTGCATTTATTCTAAGGGCTACTAAATTCATGAAAGGCTACTAGATTACATTAAATGATGAATAGATTCCTACGGAAAAGTGACTTAATTTTTTTTTTTTTTTTTTACTTGGTTTGCCGGAATAAGGTGCTGAGAAACAATTTTCTGTGAATGTATGTGTTATTTTTTATGTAACTTATACCAGTTCATTAATTTTAAATAAAATTGAATTTGTGTTACAATCTTCAAAATACATTAATAAAAACTTTAATATAGCTTTTCTGTGTTTCAGTATATTTAGGCCATGGAATGAAATCTATTAAACTCTAATTAATTAAATTCCAGAAGATTATGTTACTTTTTTAATATGTATGATCAAAGGGTCTCTGCGCAAGTGCATCAATTTTGATGATTCATTCTTCTTAAAAGTACACTGGCCTTCAAAAGTTAAGGTACAACATGTTTTTCGAAGCTCACCAGACAAAAAATGGCAGTCAGATTAAACTTCATAGTTTATATGAATGACAATAATAAGCTTTAAAAAGACTTACGCAAAAATTATAGCTACCACTTTTATTTTATAGAAAATAATAGGTATTTGTGAATGAGAGAAAAATATGCAATTACGAAGCCTTCGTAATTTCGCGTGTAAGTTTTGTTGTATTCGAGCTATAATGTTGTCCGTTTTGTTCACAACAGCCAGTAGAGTCTAGAAATGTCTAGAAGAAGTCGTGTGCCCGATTCATTAAGGTGGCGGGCGGTAGGATGGATGGAAATGGGGTTGTCACAGGCCGATACTGCTAGACGGCTCAATGTGTCTCGCAGTGAGTCCAACGACTCTGGGATCAGTAACTCTGGGAACGACTCTGAGATCCGAAGATTCTGTGTCCAGAAGACATTTCCAGGCCACCTACGTGTTACAACACCTGCAGAAGACCGGTTTTAGCTCTTTCGACCCGAAGGAGAAGACGCACTACTGTGCCGCAACTCATTACAGACCACTTTGCAGCACCAGGGAGAAGAATCTCCGCTACTACGGTGTGAAGACGTCTTCACAATGCAGGTCTCTATGCAAGGAGACCAGTTGTGTGTGTCCCCCTCAACAGACGACAGACAAGAGACCGCTTGTGTTGGGCAAGAGAACATGTTTCCTGGATCAGACAACAGTGGGCTTCTGTACTCTTCACAGACGAGTCCAGATTCACACTGGAGAGCGATTCGGGACGTCTTCTGATCTGTAGAGAACAATGCACTCGATACCATCAATTAAACACTGTCGAAACACACAGGTATAGAAACGGTGGAATAATGGTTTGGGCAGCGATCTCACACGGAGGCAACATTGACCTGCATGTGTTCCATGGAGGAACTGTGACTGGTGCGAGATATCGGGATGAGATCCTTGATTCATATTGGTGCCCATATGCCGGTGCATATGGCAATGGTTTCATTCTAATGGATGATAATGCGAGACCACACCGAGCTGTGGTTGTTGAGGATTATCTTGAGGATCACGGTTTGGTAAGAATGGAATGGCCAGCTCACTCTCCAGACTTGAATCCGATAGAACATCTTTGGGACTATCTTGGAAGACAGGTTGCGGCTTTAAGTTCTCCTCCAAGGTCATTAAATGAGCTGGAACAAGGCTTACTCCCAGCCTGGTCAGCGTTACCTATTTCGGTGTCCGACAATTTAATTGAGAGCATGGAAAGTCGATGCCGCCAATGCATTCAAATCCGTGGTGGATATATTCCGTATTAGAACCAGTTTTTTAATGTTTCTGTCACATTTTACTGCATAATACTGCGATGTACTGATTTCTCCAAGAATGGAATTTTCCACCATGAGTGCTTTTTTGTTGCAATTTCATTTATACGTTTAACTTAAGTAAATTTCTATGTCGCATTTAATAAATAACAGTTTAGCGCACATTTCATCCAAATTTGTTGTTTCTATATTCATTCATTTGCAAATTAGACGCAAAAAACCGGTTGTACCTTAATTTTTGGAGGCCAGGGTATATACTCTTGCGACTTTCCGTAAAACATTATCAGGATTTCACCAAAATTTTGATGTATGCCATCTAGAAAGTTCAGTATGTGTATATTGCGATCGCCGTATAACTTAGAGAGCAATTTACCTGTTTTAGATTTTTACTTTATATAGGATTAAAAATAAATTTGGAAAAGATTAAGGTGATGTTTATTTCATTTGCACCAAAAAAGAAAATCGTCTACAACAACACTGAGATTAAAGAAGTGCAAAGTTATGTGTACCTTGGACAGGAAATATCATCGGACAACAGTATCATGAATGAAATCAATAGAAGAATAAGAAATGGATTGATTGCTTTTGGGAAGAACAATATTCTTCTGAAGAGTAACATGCCTCTTTCTTTGAAAAGAAAGTTGTTTAACCAATGTTGTTTTGCCTGCACTAACGTATGGAGCAGAAACATAGACGCTAACAAAACGTATGGTACAAAGATTACAAACAACACAGTGAAGTATGGAAAGATATATGCTAGGCATAACTAGAAGAGACAGAAAGAGAATGACCTGGATAAGAAGTCAGACGAAAGTTTATGACAACAGTGAGAGAATTAAACGGCTAAAATGGAATTGGGCTGGGCACATTGCAAGAAGACAAGACAATAGATGGAGCACAGACACCCTACAGTGGTATCCCAGAGATGTAAAACGACAAAGAAGACGACCTCAAGTAAGATGGAGTGACGAAATCAGAAAATTGGCTGGTGATAATTGTATGACTAAAGCACTAGACAGGAAACAATGGAAAAATTTGGGAGAGACCTACATCCAGCAGTGGATTGAAAGCGGTTGTTGTTGTTGTTACTGATGATGATGATATATATTTTCACATCATTTCTTATGTTTCTGAGTATGTAAACGAGTGATTTAATTTGTAAGGAATTTTCGAACTAATGTTGCCTGTTTTTCAAAAGGCCACATTATAGAAAATTAACATAGTTGTTTGGGAAATAAATTATTTAGTTTTCAACGATAACATACTATAAAAAAGGAAAACAGTCCATAAATCTGATTTTAAAAATCCCTCTCTCATCTGTAATGGTAATAAGAAACTATTTATTTTAAATAAAAAACCAGTTTTTAACAATAAAACACAAAACATGACTATTTAAAAAAAAAAAAAAAAAAAAAAAAAAAAAAAAAAAGATATTTTGATAAAATTAAAATTTTATTTTTAATTATTATTCCAGATGATTATTTTTCTGTCTAATTCACAGACATTTTGAACAGTGTATATCAAAAACAAAGTCTTGTAAATCATATAACCTTTTTAGTATAAAAAATCCACATTTCTTCTCATACTTTCATCATTTTAAAAATGTACATATTTTTTAAATTAGATATTGGATTAAATTGAAATCTTGAAAATTATTTTTTACTTAAAAAAAATACTTACCGTATTTTACGGTGTATAAGTCGATTTTTTAAACCATCCAGCGCAAAATGCAAAGAAAATTAAAGAGTCGACATACACCAGATGTAAAGTCAGACATCCGGCACACAAAATTAATCATTTCAGACATATTTTACATAATAATTAAAGTTTATCTATTTTCTATAATTATTGTTATAAAAACGTTAATTTATGTTTAGAAAAAAAAGTTATAGTTGATTTAGAGGAAAATTTATAACTATGAAAAAAAATTTGAAAAAAAAGTATAAATTGTTGAACTTTCAAATACTTTCATATTTACTGTTTAAATAGCTGAACTGCTTAAACAGCAGAAATGAAAAGCTGACCTACATAGGAATGACAAAAAAGAAAAATTGAGGAAAGAATGAAAGAACACATAAGGGGTATAAAACTAAATAAACAGTCAACAGTGCTTGCAAAATTAAACATTAAAACCCCAATTAAACTCGAATCTCTAAAAATACAAAAAATAGCGAACTATGAAAATCAGTATAACGCTCTAATAAGGGAAGCAATAGAAATTAATACATGCAAAGTAGACGCTTGCAATGATATGGTACACGCAATCCTTGATTGCCGCTGGAAAAAGATGTTGGAAGAAGAGGGGAAAAAGAGGGAATCGAATGCCAGTAAAGGAAATTCTTCAACCCCCAGTCATATATATAGCGAAGAGGCAGATGCTTGAGAGTTACAACTGATGATGCTCTAGCCAGAGTGAAAGCGCTTTTGTGTAAAGGTGACGGTTTTATGTGAAACTTTTTAACCTTTTTAATAATGAAGGACTGTTTTAATGGAACTTTTAACCATGTTTTTAGATAATGTCTGAGTGTAAAATTGATAATATGGAGAATAAATATTAAATATACACACATTAATACATGAATACTTGTTTTAATGAATACCTGTTTTAATATTTTCATATTATCGTTAGATTTAGAAAGTTCTGTGAAATCTTCTACGTTGAAAGAATCGTCGTACGGATCCCATCCTTCATCGCATTAAATTTTATATTCTTCACCTGGATTGATTGACTTATAAACCGAATATACGAAAAAATAATCCATTTCAGGGTTAACAAAATAGGCACGACTTATACACCGAATATACTCAAAATAAGCCATTTCAGGGTTAAAAAATATAGGGTCGACTTATACACCGAATATACCCAAATAAGCAATTTCAGGGTTAAAAAAATAAGGTCGACTTATACACCGAATATACCCCAAATAAGCCATTTCAGGGTTAAAAAAAATAGGGTCGACTTATACACCGAGTATACCCAAAATAAACCATTTCAGCATCGTAACAAAATAACGTCGACTTATACACCGGAATTAGAGTACACATTTGTTATTTAAAAAAGTTGAATTCATTAATTTAATCGCAGGTTAAATATTCGTATTTAGGGAAAGAGAAACGTAAAAGTTTCTTTTATAACTACCAGAGGATCCAAATTGGCCTTTCCGGATTACGGAACATACTTCTCGGTTTAGAGAACATAGGTAAACACTATTTTTTTAATGAAAAATGTAATAGATTTTTTTACATCTAATATGTATTTTTTAGATTGCCCACTAACCACCATAATATACATATATTAGATTGCCCACTAACAACAACATTATATACAGGGTGATTATAAAAAAACCTATCCCGACATTTGGGCCCCTAACTATTATACCATTCACAGAAAATGAATGAAATCTTGGCAAAAGGTATTTTGAGGTATGCGCTCAAGAATGATATGGAAAACAACAGTGTCACTCAAACAGTTACGGTTACATTGAGAAAATTTCGAAAAAATCAAATGGCAACACCCAGTTTTTGGTATTGGAATGTGATCTCCATTGTGAAAAACCCTAAATAGCGTTGGAACGGCAACTGTAGCATGAAAATCACCGTAACTAGGCAAGGGAAAAGTAAAAAGGACTTTGCCGTGCACCACAGCATTAATTTTCGTTTCATTTACGTCACACGTCACACCGTTTCTTTGGCTGATATCCCAGCCTGATTAGTTCTTCACAAAACGAGAAGAAGAAACCAAGAAACGCAAATTTTGGGTTTGACGTAAGACACAGTCATGACTGACGTTGTCACGCTAGGTGAAAGAAAAGGCACTGCGAAATGCGAGCCGCGTATGTTCCTTTCTGCCATTCCGAACAAGATGCCGCTTTCAGAAAAAGAACTTGGGGAAATCGTAAAGATTTATTACCCGAATGGACAAAATGCCGCAGAGACATTGCGTGTTTACCGCAGAAACCATGGATTACGGCGAGGCCCGTTCACTGTCAAAGCTGTACGGAACTTGATTCATAAATTTGAAGAAACTGGTTGCACATGCGATCGATCTCGGTCTGGATGACCTTCCGTTCCTGTGGAAGCTGTTGCAGAAGTCCATCAGACGACAAGCACAGTTCGTCCCGCAACTGCACGCGGTGTTTCACGTGTTCTTGATCTGCCGAATTCAACTGTACGCAAGATTCTGCGCTCTGTTCTAAACATGTTTCCGTATCGATTCCAGCGTGTCCAGATGTTGGAAGCGGGAGACTATCAATTACGGCTGGATTTTGCAAATCAATTCCTTATCCGGTACCATGAAGATAGCAGCTGGCCTTTACGCATTCTGTGGACAGATGAGGCGCATTTCTCGTTAACTGGTAACATGAATTCGAAAAATTGTGTGCACTGGGCAGAGAATAATCCACATGATGTGCATGCACGTCCATTACACGAGGAAAAAGTGACTGTGTGGTGTGGTATAACGAGTACGTTCATCCTCGGTCCTTACTTTTTTGAAGAGGTTACTGCCGGTGATCTGCAAACGTGTGCAGTAACGAGTGCTCGCTATCTGGACATGTTAACTCATTACGCGATTCCCGCATTGCAATGGCACAATGCTCTATCTGAAGTTGTGTGGATGCAAGATGGCGCTCCTCCACACGTCGGGTCTTCAGTCAAACGTGTCTTAACTCAACAGTTTGGTGACAGAGTTATCTCCCGTCATTTCCCGTTTCCGTGGCCACCAAGGTCTCCTGATCTGACACCAATGGATTTCTGGCTGTGGGGATATCTGAAATCCAAAGTGTATCAGTTTCGTCCTCAAACTGCATCTGATTTGAAAGATGCCATCAGAACTGCGATTCAAGAGATTCCTATTGCCATGATACGTGCTGTAGTGCTATTCACCATCAGCCGCATGCAAAGTGTCATCGTGTGTGAAGGAGGTCATGTGGGAAATTTTTGAAACACAATAAAATGCTTTATTTTATGCTGCTTCTCTGTCCTTATTGGTTGTCCTCACTTTTAGCCCATCTACCGCCGGTGATTTTCATGCTACAGTTGCCGTTCCAACGCTATTTAGGGTTTTTCACAATGGAGATCACATTCCAATACAAAAAACTGGGTGTTGCCATTTGATTTTTTCGAAATTTTCTCACTGTAACCGTAACTGTTTGAGTGACACTGTTGTTTTCCTTATCATTCTTAAGCGCATACCTCAAAATACCTTTTGCCAAAATTTCATTCAGTTTCTGTGAATGGTATGATAGTTAGGGGCCCAAATGTCGGGATAGTTTTTTTTATAATCACCCTATACATATATATACTAGCTGTTACCCGTGACTTCGTTCACGTAACATTAAAAGAACTAAAAAGAAATGGCGCATCTAGTATCTGTCGAGAATTAAATAAAAATCATGGACTCGTGACATCGTAATTCACTTTTATATTTTAACAAAATAATAATTCTACTATAATTTGTGACTCGTGCTATAGCCAGTATACACACCAGGACACATTGCCGTTATCATTATCTTTTTACGCGTGAAGGTTTCGCTATGGTACTCCATTGTGAAATTTGGTAATTTTTGAAATTCAATATTTGAAAAATGACATAATAATTAGATTTGAAATTTATATAAAGAAAAATACAATTTTTTACCTTTCTAACGCAGTTAGTCTAACAATTTTCTGACAAATACTTTTTGAACTATTAAAGTTTTCAGTAACTTGAAATATTTCATTTTCCGAGTTTAATCTGTGGCAACGATTAGCGAAAAAGCCAGTCGTCAGCAGCGCGTAGCTTTTTGTAGAGGATATATTAGATTGCCTACTAACAACACCATAATATATATATATATATATATATATATATATATTTAGATTGCCTACTAACAAGTACAAAAATTATTTTTATACGAAACTATCAATTATGTATTGAAATAAAGTTTTGTTTATTGAAAGCTATATATCCGTATCAGCTTGTAAGCCGGAGTTTAAAAGCCGAGGATTTTGCTACATACCGCAATCTTCTTGGCTCTCATTATTTCAGTGTTTAAACACGTAATTCGATTACGAGTCTGTTCATTTTGTGTTATATTTATATTTATTTATTTATTTATTGATGAAGTGTTGATTTCGCTATGGAATGATATACTGAAACAAGAGCTGAATTATTTATATTGTTTTTAGGGCAAACGAGTTAATCTACCTTAATCAAGTTGAGTGCGATAGAGATATAGAGTTTATAAAAAAATCATGCTTAAAAATTATTTTAACGCTAACACACCAACAGCCGGTCATTTAATAAGTACCAATGAAATATTTCGATTCGTAGCAGAAATTTTTTTGATAAAATAAATAAAATATAAATGTCATATAAATAGGTTAAAATAAATCAATCAAATAGTTTCTAAATAAATATTCTGGTGTGAAGTATTTTTATAAAAAATGAGTAAAATTTCCGGTATTCTTATCGTTTAAACCCCATAAAAATCAGTAAACTGAGAACAAGTTTTCAAACCCATTGCATTTGAAAGTATATTTCCCCCCTGTTCGACGATGTAAAAATTAAAATTATGCCATGTTTAGAATTAATTAAATTTTAGAAAAAAAGGGAAATGGATTACTTAAATCGTTGCCACAGTCGTTATGACGTCAGCGTTACTCATGGACAGTTTTTTGCTTTATAATATAGATAGATGTCATTATTTTTTCCTTCAAGCATGTAGAGATGTATTATATAAAATCAACAAAAATACTATTAAAACGGAAAACGAACTAAATTTAATTTATAGCAATGGAGAAATGGTAAATTTAAAATCTCATAACTGGTAATTATTATTTTCTGAAACTAATTTTTTATTTTTTTATTTTCAAATTTGAAATATGTTTCTTAACGGTTTTCATACTTGAAAGTAGGAGATTTGTAGAAAGACTTCAGGTAACTTATCTAACAATAATAACAATAACAGTATTAGCACTAGCAGCGCTGGTATTATAACGTAAATTATAAGTTCAAAACAAAAATTTCGTTTTCGTATAGCACTTTTTTTTTTTTTTAGATTTTGGACGAAATTGTATATAGTATATATAAATAGTATAAACGTATAAATTTGACGAAAATGTTTAGTTATGTTTCACAATTCTCACTTTCATATTTTCAACGTATTATTTTTTAACTTATTAGTGACATAAACATTATTATTATCAATGTGACAAGTATAATCAATGTGATAATTGTGACTATTCTTCTGAGTATCTTAGTGCAGGAAAAATAGTTATTCTACACAGTTAAATATAAATAGCTTAAAAATTTTTCTTTTTAATAGTACACATAAAGTGCAAGTTATTATAATAAATGGTTTTACAAAAATACATTTACAAAATTGGGATATTAAGAACAATAATAACCAACTATTACTGCTAATGTTATCATTATTATAATACAATAAAACACAATTTGTCTCTATTGAAACTATTTACGTATACACTAAAAGCTGTAAGAAATTAGTACGAGCTTATTTAGAACAACGTATGACCTTAGAAAACATCTAATGATGTTTTATGTGCATAAAAAAGTTAACACTTGAGTTATTTGTTATCGCAGTTACATTAAGCTGTTAATTCGAAGAAATTTGAACTCGTTTGTAAAATGGATAACTTATTATACCTACAACAAGTCCTTGGTTCGTTAATTAAAGTACTTTCTCAATTTAACATCCCACCATCACATTAGAAAAAATGCATCATTCCTTGAAAAATGAATGTAACATTAAAAAAGTGGTACCGGAAAAAACAATAAAAAATATTATTTGAATAATATTTTACTTCTAATGTAAATAAATAAAAGCGTTTGTTAACCTTGCTCTTGTGAACAAAGAGCAAAAATCGGACTCTACGAAAAACGCGCCGAACATGTTTGGAGGAATTAAATCACTAAAACATTATTTTGAAGGGAAAATAAGTTGTATGACGTCACGGGTGTTAGATCGAATCCGATTCGACCATTCACTTTTCCGCGGATTCAGGGTTGTTGGAAAGAGGATGGAGATGAATTATCGCCAATGTTTGCAAGCAAGTTTATTTTCGCCGGATGTAAGATTCGGATTATTCTTATCCACAGATGATAAACTACCGTGTTCACTCGTGCGCTTTTTGAGCGGAAAAAGGGTCAAAGAGTTAAAAAAGGAAAAGAAAATTAAGATAGTTCCATATTTAGACTCTTTTTACATTTAATTCTATTTCCCTGGAAACATCTATACAAAAAACTGTCGGTAGATTTTAGGATTGTTATAATGAAACTATTTCAGTATACAAATTTGGTGTTTTTAAATTCAGTAATACGGATACAATAGGACTCCATCTTAAATAGGACGTAATCACCATGGTAACCTAGAATCATTTCCTATAATGGGATATCATTCAATTAATTACATATGATAGGATTTAACAGAATGAAGAATGGGACTATAACTTGGTCATAGAGGTTTTAAAATGTCATATAGTAAAACCTCCGAATAACGGACCCTGCGGGAACGCTAAATTTGTCCGTTATTTGGAGGTGTCCGCGATTCAGAGGTAAAACTATGCAAACAATATTTGTGTTGGGGATTGAAAAAGTGTCCGCTAAATAGAGGTGTCCTCTATTCGTGAGTGTCCGTTATGGAGGTTTTACTGCATTGACCATATCGTCATACATGTCAGATAACTTGGCGATACATCTCGGTCGCTGGACATTTAATCCTCGGAAGCTGCTATAACAAGGAAGTACCGATTTTTAAAAAATTTAAATGACTTAATAAATATTTTTATTAATATCTTTTTAAGTTTTGATCCGATTTTCATAAAATTTGAAATGACTCGACAAAATTCTGCAACAATTATATTAATTTTCAAATCATTCAGTTGCGTAGTTTTTAAGCTGTTATATAAGGACAGACGGACGGACCAGACGACGACTATTGGTGCTACGTATTTATGTAATTACGAATGCACATAATAAATCGTTTTAAGAATATCAAAATATGTTATTTGAATTTTTTATTCACTATATTCTGAGATATTACTGAGCATCAGTAGCGTATATAGGACTTTGTTATGGATGAGGGGGGGGGGGGGTAGTGGAAGGGGGTAGTGGGAGGGGGTAGGGGTAAGCAGAGATTACCTTACGTGGGGTTAATGAAATTGGCATAATTTGCCCATGATTAGAAAAATATCCTGGTTGGGGAAGTATACTCCCCCTCCCCTTTTTACACTGCTGCTGAGTATAAATAAATAAATTAGTAAAATCATTGAAAGTTGATGCAAGCTCTTATGAAGTATCCAAGTATCGAAGCTCTAGGAAAGTATCAAAGTTTTTAGTGGATAAAATATGAAAAAATAATTCAATTTTTATTCAACATTTCAAAAATATTTTCAATATTTTTATTTAGCACGTTATTTTAAATATAATATACTAACACTTGGAGTAGACAAAAAGCGTGATTTTTTTTATATCTTACTACTAATTAATGAAATGTAAAATCCTTAATTAACAAATGAACATCTATCGCATTGTTATAAAACTAAATTATTTATCACTTATTATATCATTACTTAATATTTTCTTCTATCTGTAATAGAATAAAGTATTGTAATCGTTTTTTTTTTCGTCTTCCGGCTTTCGACGGATTTACACGTTTTTGGGGTCAGATTTCCCGAAAAGCACTTTTTTTTTTAAATAAAATGTATGTTTGTCCGTGTGTCTGCGTGTTCTCTTTACATCATAGAAAAATGTATAAAGTTATGCATAGATTTGAACCAAACTTCATTTATATGTCTTAAAAAAGCCTTCAGGTCTCAGTTGAAAATGGGGATATTCCTCCGTAAAGGGGCGCTGTGATAGTGATTATTGCGCTATTTTCCTTATTGTATTATCGAAAAGCGTATGAGTTATGCATACAATTGAACCAAACATCATATATACGTTTTTAACTATGGACGTCAGGTCCCAGTTGAAAATGGAGAAATTTATTTTCCTAACCCCTACCGTTCCCTCCCCCATGGTTTTGAAATACTTATTAACAAAAAAACTTAAAGTGTAATTGAATAAACTACGCTTTTTGATGTATTAAAGTGTATGAGACAGAAGAAAGTTTTGATATTGACACATCCGACTAGTTATTGTGGCAGTGTTTAGAAAAATCTTACCAAAGTTATAGAAATTTGGAGTATTCATTGGGGCATTATTTTGAATGATTTTAAAGGGATTATGGACGATTGTTACTCAAAAAAATGCAAAGTACAGTAAATTTATAGTTTTGACAGTTCGAAAAATTATACAAATTTGGAGTAATAGTGATTAATGCGTTTTGAATGTTTTCAAAAGGGATTTTGGACGACTTTTGGTCATAAAAATGCATGACTGTAGATTTTAATGACTTGTATGTAATTATGAACATTTCCAGTCCTGATTTAGGATGGATAATTAAATATCTCTATTACATATTTTCCTGTTTTCTAAATTACATATTACTATTTTCTTTTACAAAAAAAAAGAGTTATTTTATTGGATTTTTCTGTGGTGGGGGCGGCAGTGAATTATAACATAGATACGGCTTTAGTTGCTAAGGCACCCTTGGTAAGATTTTCAACGCTTCTCCGAATGATATTTTCTAAAAAAACTAAGTTTAGTCAAGTATTTTCGTTCTAATAGTCCGGGAGACAGTAACATTTTTTAATTATATCTTTTATACAGGCTGTTTTTCAAATGTGTAATTAATCTCACCTAATCAATCGCGATTTGAGCTGTCAGCTCCCCCGACAGCGGTGGATGCGGGCCTTAGGGGCCACAGCATTCCTAATCAAACGAAAAGGAAAGGCAACCCGATTACGGAATGCATTTTGGGGTCCCCTGAATATGTGGATCCGGAACACATGCCCCGTGTACCAGTGGTGTAGTCCTGGGAAAAAAAGTGGGGGGAACACTCATAGTTCCGAACATATTCTATGTGTCACTGATAGAAAACTTGATACTGAATGTTACCTTTCAATTTGAACTGCAGAGGAAAGTAATTGAAAAGTTAAACAGTTTAATTTAATTAAAGTTTTTTACTTGTAATGTTTTAAATAGCTTGTCCCTAATTGATAAATTCAGAACTTTATTTCGTGTCTGAAAATGTCGGTCCATGCAGATGTCTAGATTGAAGTTATATCATTTTCAGTAGTGATAATAACGCAAAGAAACTCAAAAACATACATACATTTTTGTCACAATTCAAACAAAGTTACAGGGTACCAGACAAATGAACAGACATGGCAAACGATCCGAAGTGATAAACACATTTCAACTTTTTTACATAACATAAGAAAACACATTTTATCAGACAGTTAAATACACTAAACCAACATGAGAGAAAAAAGACCTGGGCCAGGACAAGAACCTGGGATCTTCAGCGTACCGTGCTGACGCTCTGCCACTAAGCTACCCAGATCGACATCCTAGCCAGGCAATCTCTCACTTTATTCATGTTGAGAACGGTCATTGGCCAACAGCTTGCAGCTTCAGATGACATAATACGATGAATAACCATTCATCGGTCCGTAAATAATTATGCACATATTTTAAAGTACAAACATGATCCCAGGTTCGAGTCCTGGCCCAGGTCAATTTTTCACTCATGTTGGTTTAGTGTATTTAACTGTCTGATAAAATGTGTTTTCTTGTATTATGTGTTTGTACTTTAAAATATATGTATAATTATTTACGGACCGATGAATGGTTATTCATCGTATTATGTCATCTGAAGCTGTAAGCTGTTGGCAGATCACTGTTCCCAACATGAATAAAGTGAGAGATTGCCTGGCTAGGATGTCGATCTGGGTAGCTTAGTGGCAGAGCGTCAGCATGGTACGCTGAAGATCCCAGGTTCGAGTCCTGACCCAGGTCAATTTTTCACTCATGTTGGTTTAGTGTATTTAACTGTCTGACAAAATGTGTTTTCTTATATTATGTAAAAAATAAAGTAATTAGACGTAGTGTTTGTACTTTAAAATATATGTATAACATTTCAACTTTGTTGAAAAGTATTAAAAATAAGTGCTTTATTTCTTAAAATTGTTAATTGATCAGCGTGCTTATCCCTTTAACTTTTGAAAGTTGGCGTCCTCCCACGTCCCTACCGTCCCCTTGAAAATAAAAAGTGGGGGGACGCTTGAGATAAAATAAAAAAGTGAGGGGACGCCGTCCTCCCGCGTCCCCATTCGACTACACCACTGCCGTGTACCCCCGTGATGATCAGGCCCTGCACTGATAAAATTCATCTTCTCAATAATCACTAACCGGCAATAATTCTCCTATAATCTCATTTCTCTGTGTTTTCATATCGTTTTCGCCAAGGAGAAAAACGATTCGGCGCCAATAAATGGCAGCTCTTGCATCCATTCCGTCACACTCGGGCGGCCCTGAGACGTAGGGAATTTTCTCGGCCATGTCCTCCGAAAGGGGGAAGAGAAAAACATTAAAATAGGAATTGAGAAAGAAAGAAAAAAAAAAGAACTTCCAAAACACCCAACCCCGCTCGAATATGACGTCAGATACCCTTTCGCAAAAACTGTCGATTTCATAGTCAAACTTCAGTTCTCGAGCTTTAGTTACGACAATCTATCTGTTAGGAACAAGATGCTAAGGTCCAAGAAATATTTCTTGCTCTTCTGGGGACTGTTTGAGACCTGGGTATTCAGCGGAAGTATTCTCGGATGGTCGGCACTGCACTATATGTTGAAGCGGCAAGGGGTCTACGGCCACCTATGCCATGAAATCGAGATACCTCCGAGAAATGACACTTTCATAGCAATGGCCGAAGCCCTCGTGGACCCTATTGAAGTGGTTACGGAAACTGTTGTGCCTGCATTAAAGGTTAGTTTTTTTTAATTTAAATTTAAATTTTGCAATTTGTGGTTAAAAAAATATAATTTATTTAAAATACATAAATTTAGTCTTTTAAATTTTAATAAATAATTCTGGTGTTAAATTTATATTTTTAAGAAATAAAAATTCGGTTAAATTTATTTCGGTAAAATTCGATAAAATTTAAATTTATTAGGTAAAATCGGTAAAATTCGGCAATTTCGGTAAAATTTAAATTTATTTGGTAAAATTCGGTAAAATTTATATTTTTAAGAAATAAAAAATTAATTTAAATACTAAATGATAGTTTTTTCTTTAATTAAAAAATTTCGCATTTAATTTTTAAATTGTGATTATAAAATATAATTAATTTAAAATACTAAAAGTTAGTTTTTTGGAATTTAATAATTTTCATCCTGATTATCAATTTATATTTTTATGAAATGAAAATTTAATTTAAATACTAAATGTTAGTTTTTTGAATTTTTAAAAAATGTCATTCTTTTTTTAATTTTTAATTTTTAATTTTTGATTAAAAAAATAAGTTAATTAAAAACAATAAAAAAGGTTAGCATTTTAATTTAAAAATTCACTCTATTTTGAAATTATTTAACTATAAATTTTAAGTTAAAATTTTTCATTCAATTATTAAATTTGTCGATAAAAATTTTAATTTAATTTCAAACAATAAATGTTAGTTTTTTTAACTTAAAATGTCACTCTATTTTTAAATTAATAAAAATTTTTATTTAAATTATTTAAAAATTTCGCAATCAATATTTAAATCTGTGATTAACAAATATAATTTAATTAAAAATAATACAAGATTTTGAATTTTAATAATTTTCATTCTGTTGTTAAACTTATATTTTTAAGAAACAAAAATTTAATTTAAATACTAAATGTTAGTTTTTTGAATTAAAACTATTAAATTATAATTTTTAATTTAAAAATTTTGCATTCAATTATTAAATTCGTGTTTTAAAAAATGTAATTTAATGTATAATACTAAAGATTTTTTTTTTTTAATAATTTTCATCTTGATTTTCAATTTATATTCTTAAACAATTAAAATTTAATTTAAATAATACAAAATGTTAGTTTTTTAATTAAAAAAAATCATTATTTTTCTTAAAATTATAATTTATAATTTATAAAATTTAATTTAATTATAAAGAATAAAGTGTTTTTTTTAATTAAAAAACTCACTCAATTTTTAAATTATTAAATTATAATTTGTAATTAAAAAAATAAAATTTTATTTAACATTTAAAAAGTTAGTTTTTAAATATTAAAAATCTCCCGTTTCTGCTTTTGTAATAATTAAAATATGCGTTATGTATTCGTTAGTGATTTATCAATAATAATTAACTTCTCCTTTAAAGAATATGAAGGCTTCTAAATTATTATATATATGAGTATATATATAATATATATTTCTTATCCTTCACACACACATATATATATATATATATATATATATATATACATATATATAATATATGAAGGCTTCTTATTTAATACGGAATAGATTTTGATTTAAAAAATTACATATTAACTCGACCATTTTCAATATTTTCAAAATTTTAATAAAAGTATGTAGGAAGAAAATAAATTTTTCTGTACAATTTAATTGACACTAAATAGATTTTAAATTTAAAATTGAATTAAATATTTTCAAAATTTCCTTGCTTATGTCAGAAGGAAATTGTTTTACTTTTCTGAACATGTTACTTGGCATTGAATAGATTTTGATTTAAATATTTCTGTATTAAATTGAATATTTCACAAAAATTCTTGTATATATTATAAGAAAATCATTTTATTTTTTTCTGCGAGGTTTCAATTTATTCGCAACTATTTTGATATTTATTAAATATTTCTTCTCTATTTAATGATGTTTTTAAATTTAAGACATTATATAAAAATTAATTAGAGTACGCTCACAATTTTCAAAGAAAATTATATTTCTTTAATTGCACATCAAATATTTATTTTCTTGATTATTTTCAATTAGAGTATTAATTTCATTTACTGAATGATGTAAATGTAAGCGTTTATTTAAAAGACATCAGATAACAATTAAATTTCTGATAGATCCAGATGTAGTTGACATTAAAAATTAGACTATGTGAAAGATTATTATAAAATAATCTTAAATAGTAAAAAAATAACAAACTTTTTTAAAAAAATTATTTATTCTTAATTTTAAGCTAAACACAGATTAAGACATTTGATTTGAAAGAATTTTCTTTGATATATATATTAGATTTTTTTTTTTTTACATTAACCAGGTATGATCTAAGTTTAAATAAATAATAATAATAATAATAACAAAACATTTTTATGCCATGTGAACTAACATAAACATACTCTATATTTTTGTAACCATAGAATACGTTCCTATTTTATACATTTAATACCACGTTTATTACTCATTTAAGATCAATATCAACAAGCTGTCAGTTATGAAGGAAACTAAGAACAAATTAGAACACTTTATCTGAGTATTCCTATCCGATGCTGTGTTTCCATTATCGTAGCACGGAAAAAAAGAACTTTTGATTTCTTTGAGATAATGAAGATGGATGGTGTATTGGGAAAAACTAACATTAAAGGGTGAAGGAAGTAATATTCGCATATGATTCAAGGATTTTTAGATACGGAATTATATATATTATTTTATATACGTACAATTTAATTTCGGTAAACATTAATTCTTAATTATAAATACACTGTTCGTTTTATTGGAAAATATTTCTGTGCACTTTGTTTTATGAATTTTGTTATAAAAAAAATTTCATATATATACACATATTTATTAACAATACTTTCCAGAAACAACAACAAAAAAATTATACAGTAATATTTTTATATTTAATGTAACTCGTAAATATTAAACGTAACATTTTAAAAATATTTCAAAAGTCTTGAACTGTATTGACTAATAATTTTCTTATTTTATATATAATAATGATAATAGTAGTAACAATGATTACAACAATGAAATTAAATTTGCGAGAAACCATATTTGCTAAAACCCATCAACCAAATCGTTTATGGAGAAAATATCTGCTGTCTTGTTTCATTTACATATGTCCTTAGTGAACTTGAATAAATATTTTTCAATTGACTCGCTGTTATATGAATACTCGAATTTGTATATATGAAAACAACAAAAGAAAATTAAAAACACAACAGGTAGCTTATTCTCGGATAGTTTTTGAATGTAAAAAATAAAAGTACATTTGACAAAAAAAAAAAAAAAAAAAAAAAAAAAAAAAAAAAAAAAAATCTATGAGCTGGAATGACGGAAAACAACAATTTATTCTATTGAATAAATATTTTAGTGAACTTATAAAAGTCAAATAACTATTTTCACAATATATATATATTATTTGCATAAAATAAACATTCATTTTATTGGCATTTCATCGGATAAGATTTTTCTATTAAATTTAATTATTTCTTTCATTTATTTTCTTCTTCTTTTTTTTTACAGCCTTGATATAGCACCGTATGTCTATATGTCAATTGGGAAAATTTATCAATATATATATTGTAGCTTAAAAAAAAAATAAATACCGGTGGAACACATAATCTACATAAACTTCTGGCTCTGCTGATATAATATCACTAACATAATACTTCAAAATATCAGAAATTACATAATTTTATTTTAGAGTACATAATTTTACAATCTTATCTTTAGTATGCCAAAGGATATTCTCTAACGCTTACAAATGGTTCATATATTTACACAGACACTACACGCATAGATTGACTAATGGTGCAAAATATTGGTTAAATACCACCGGAATATTGAACAATATTTAATCCAAATCTTGTTCGAAATTTTGAATTTACTTTACAGAAACAAGCAATCAATATTTACCCAACATTAGTGAAATGTTCGCATAAATTGGAAATATTATCAATGAAATGACAGCGGAACGATTGGATATAATTATTTTTTTGAAATCGCTTTACTTTATTGGATTATGTGCAGTTTCTATAATATTAGTTCTATAACATTGGTTTCTATAAAAGTTTCTATAATATTGGTTTCTATAAAAGTTTCTATAATATTGGTTTCTATAATATTGGTTTCTATAAAAGTTTCTATAATATCGGTATTACACGTAAATATTTCTATTTAAAAATCAATAAGAAAAAGGTGGTGCAATATCACGCAAAAATTGATTTGTTAAATATATGAAATTTAACGAAACACTTGCATTTATACTTAGGTTTGAACATTTGTTTTGGCGCGAATTTACACGATAATTTCTGCGAATGTTTCAATTTTTTTCTTCTAATTCTGCGAATTTTTCAAAGCTTCGCGAAAATTGTCTATTATTCCAACACTTAAACAATTTTTTGTCGATAAATGGTATTTTTAATATTTATATGGTAATTAAAATCTAGTAAACAAATGTTAATAGTTTTCGAATTAAGACTTGCATCAAAATAGTTATTCAGTACTGTAAAAAAAAAAAAAATAATAATAATAATAATAATAATATATATTCTTAATCTAGGAAAATATAATATACCACGAGCGACATCAGGCAATAACTTCCTCCAAACTACCCACGATTCCAAAAAGAATTCCTTTATCTTTAGAAACCTCAGAAACCAGTATAATCTCGGTATTTAAAGAAGCATTTATAAAAACAGTGTTTCTTTTGCTACCACTGATTTTGGGAAACGTTTCCGAGTATTTTTTAAAGTGTATTAATTCGTTTTCTCAACCCGGAATATAAGTTTTTCGAATGCTAATTCATTCTCAAGTAAACCTTTTCATGTTCAATAAACATGTTTTACAGACAAACATGATAAATTAACAAGCATTAAAATCAACTGGAAAATTAATATTAGTCTGTTAATCTTGCATGTATAAATTCCATTACGCAGCTGAAAATGTTTAATTGAGAAGGGATACAGTATCTTAAAAACCAATATTCCAGTTAAAGAAAAACTTATTTATCCACTATAAAAACTACCCCGCAACGTTTCCGAAATTCATAGGCAGCAAAAGAAACATCGTTTTTATAAATTCCCCTTTACATATCGAAAACATATTGGTTTCTGAGATTTTTTACGATAAAGAACGCTTTTCGGAAGGGTGGGTAAGTCGGAATAGATTATTGTATATTTTCGTACGTGGTTTTGTTATATTTTCGTGGATTAAGAAACATTTGTCCTTTTTTTTCAGTATGGAAACATAGGCTATATAACTAATAGGAAACATTTGGTACGGGAAAACACACGGTGAGAGAAGATAAACATTTTGGTTTACCATTTATTATAATCCATCCACCCATCTTATCAGGGAATAAAATATCTTATGTTATTCACAGTCAAAAACATTAACCTCCTTTTCTGCGGGAAGTGGGGTAAAAAACCCGACTGCGTAAAAAGCGAACTAAAAACGGAGTTTCTGACTGTAAAATGGTTTAGGAAACATCGTCTTCATTTTGAAAGACATATCCAATGATATGCCACTCAATATGGAGCGCACATTTTTTTTTTCGTCTCTACCGCCATTTTGTATTTTACGGCCGCCATTTTGAATTTATGAAAACAAAACCTAGCCTATAACCATCGGACAGTTACGACGGATTGATAGAGACTCCATTCATTAAAATCCACCCAGTCGTTGGGATGTTTCGAGGGTATAAAGAAATCCACATACCCATCCACCCAACCACATACATACATACCCAGATATGCGTCAAACACATAAACTTTCTTGACAGTCGGGTAAAAATAAACTTTCATACATAAATTTTGAAACACAAAGAAAAGAAAAAAAAAATAGCGTATTCCTCACATTCAAAATCGGAAAATGGAAAGCCATAATTAAATTTAATGACAGCATTTTTGTGCATCTTACATAGATGAAAAAACACGATAATGAGTATCTATCTATCTATCTATCTATCTATCTATTCCGAAACTATTTTTGCAGTAACCGACAAAAAAGCGAAATATGTATCTCGATTCCGCTTTACAATACCACATTAATAATTATCACCATCACTTTTTCTCTCCTCTTCGGTTTCACAGTTACATTTCAAGTTTCCGCGGCAACAATTTCTCGCGCTCTGAAAACTGCCGGTAGTGAGAAAGACGCGTGACCTTCCTTCTCACTCCATTCTTCTGAAGATGGAAGAGAAAGAATGCCGAAATTCGGTTTTCTCGACATTTCTATGCAATAAAATTTTACGATTTTGAAAAGGTTTTCTCCGCTCTGAAATCTTAATTTAAAAAAAAAAAAAAAAAAAAAAAAAACATTTTCTTTTATATTTCTATTATTTTTTTCTCGTTTCTTTTTAAATATTTTTCATAATTAATGGGTGGGTTTTTTTGTTTTGTTTTTTAGAATGTTTAATGTATGTTTTTCATTTCTTAAAATGACTTTACTTTGTAATGTTTTTTTTTTCTAAAATACATTTTGCATGTTCTAAAAATGCGTCCGCTCTTTATGTTTGTTTATCAAAAGGTTTTTCATTGCTAAAAATTCTTCATTTTTAAATATTTTTTATGCGTCACTGGAATTAATGTTTCACTTTTTTTTTTAGAATTATTTTTCAAAATTTAAGCTTGTCATTTCTTAAAATAATTTTATTTGTATTTTGTATTTTTTTCCCCTCAGAATAAATTTTGTATGTTTTGAAAGTGCGTCAGCTTTTTATGTCTTTTCGTTTATTAAAATATTTTTCATTGTTAAAAATTCTTCAATTTTAAACGCCTTTTCACAATATTATATTCTATTTTTTAAAATACATTACCAAAATTGTTCTTTTTTTCTGTTTTTTTTTTTTTTTTTTTTTTTTTTTTTAATGTCTTATTGGATTTGTAAAGTAAATAGATGCCAGCTTTTACGCTTTTGTTATACCACTATTTTGTAATAGGAAATAATGCCTTATTTAAACGCAGGAAATATGGAATTCAGTAAGTCAATTTTTTCTGTTCAAAAATAGTGGTAAGAAAAAAAACGTAAAAGATAACAGCTATAAAAGTAGCTGTTTTATAAAAGTAGTATTTATAAAAGTGTCTTTATATTACATAGACATCTTGTTTGTTAAAATTTTCACTTATTATCAGACATTTTACCGTTTTTTAGATATTTATTCACCGTTTTTATTTTTTTGGTAATTTATTATTATTTTTTTAAATATTGCTTTTTCGTTCTGTAAAATGGTATTTATTTATTGATTTTTTTTTTCTCTTTTTAAAATGTATTTTTATTATAAAATTATTTTTATTCATTAAAACACTTAATCGAAACTAATTCCTTTAATTTATTTACATTATTTTTCAATGTTTAAAGTGCTTTTTCCCCAATTACGTTTTAAAGATTTTTAAAATGTTTTTTTTTCTTTCAACTACTACTGTCTCATTAAGTACTTTTATATATATATATATGTATATATAACCATTTATATATATATATATATATATATATATATATATATATATATATATGTATATATAACCATTAATGAAACATTACCATAACACCAACTGAAACATGAAATTATGATTTAGGAAGTAATAATTTATTGACAACGAAATTGTAACCCCAGCACAATGAGTATAGATATTAAATACTAATATAAAAGAAGTAGAAATTAAATTAAAAATTGAATGAAATAGAATGAATGAAATTTGTGGAATTTATACAGAATTATCAAGTCCCAAATGCATAAATTCCACAAATAAAATGAGTGGTTTCATCTTCATATTAGCATTAAAATTGCTAAAGGATATGAATTTGGGACGACCACTCTATGACCATAACCATCTAGTTAAAAAAAGACTTAAAATTCAGAAAACAAATACAATACTTAAAAAGAGAGAAACTTTACCCAGAATTATAAGAGAAGAACTGGATAATAGATCACCAAATGCCATAATCTACACGATGAAGATGGATTCCTGCTCCCAACACTTCCATATACATGAAGGCAAATAAAGGCAATGAATTGCAAAAAATAATTTACTAAATGTTGCCAAAAACAGTTTTAGAAGATTAGAAACCCTGTTGCCAATTTAGAAAATGAATTACTCGGATATGGAATTTAAAGCATCACAAACCATGGTGCTTCCATCTATGATTTTGAAAATGAACTACATTGAAATATTGAATATTTTAAAGCAAACAAGCCATGGTGCTGCCATCTATGAGCCAAATATGTAGTAAATATACAATGAAAAAATCAATATTAAAAATGAATTCATTCTATCTTAAGTGGTCGTAATTAGTTAATAAATATAAATGAAATAAAAATAAAATAAATAATATTTAATAATAAATATATATGAAATTAAATATGAAATGAATAATAAATCCAATTACATTAAAGTAAAATTGGATGTAGTTGTGATTAATTAAAAAACCAAAAGTGAATAAAGATGCTATGGAGATAAATTTAATATTAAACATATGATACAATAGGTTAGGGAATAAGATTAATTTAAATTAATACATATAATTTTAGCATTTAATAAAGTATTACATTATATTAGAATATGATATTGCCCACCGTGGGCAAATTAAAATACTAAATTATGTGAATTAAGATACTATGGATTTAAAAATAATATTAATTAAATATTGAAATTAATAGTAACAAATTATGTTTTTGCATACAAAGCTAAAATTTAAATTCACATGATATAAGTTGTTAGGGAAGAAAATTAATTTGAATTATATTAGTGATTAATAAAGTATTACATAATATTAGAATATGATATTGTCCCCCATGGGCATAAAAGTAAATACAATAAATCAATAAACATTCTTAATAGTAGTGAATAATACATTTAAATTAATTAATGAAGATTTAAATATAACTACGGTAATTCACATATAAAAGTACTACATCAAAGTCCATTACAAAAATTGTATTAGTAAGCTTATGTGTAAATCAAAATGCCCTCTCTCTTTTTTTTTTTTTTTTTGTGTGTGTAAAATAAATTAACCATGCGTTTTTTCCATACAACTCCGCCACACAACTCCTCAATCCAACATCTACCCCCCCAGCCGTTCTATTATAATTAATTAATTAATTAATTAATTAATTAATTTTTTATAAAAAATATTATATGTTTTTTTATACATTTTTTAATACATGTGTTAATTTGGTTGTATAGATCATATAAGTACTAATTATATATTAAAGAATATATGAATTTTTTTTGGAAAACCATATTGTAATGCATCATAGATTAGTTTTTTAATGTTGCTGTTAATGAGTTGAGACGAACATAAACTTTTTATTCTGTAAATATGATTAAGGAGTATATTACGATATACAGAATTATGAAGACAGGATTTAAAATTAGTAAATGTATTAACTTTAAATTTAAATTCTTTACGTTTATCAAAAAGATCAATTATTGTTTTGTTTTCTTTAAGTGTAATTTTAAGATCTAAAAAGTTAATAGTATTGTTAGAAAGGAGGTTTTCCGTTAATTCTAAATTAGTAGGATAATCAACTGGAAATATAGATATATTAGTGTGATCAGTGGCAATTAAAATTATGTCATCAATATAACAATATAAATGTATATTACTGTTCATAAAAGTACGTTCATAGTGATACAAGTATAAGCCTGATAGTATACTAGATGTACATCCCCCTTGTGGTATACCGACTTTCTGTAAATATAACGTATTATCATGCAGTATAAAATTATTATATATAATGAAATTTGTTAAAGTTTTAAAATAAGCAGTGTCTATATGAATAGGTAAATTTAGTGTATGATGATACTATATATATATATATATATATATATATATGGGCTGTTTAATAGCCTCTGCTTGTTAACTAGAAGAAGACCCTTTAAATGCCTCAGAGGAGGACTTAAAGGAATCGACTGGGAGCAGGGACTTGATGTCCAATCCGCACCTTCCATCGGTGCAGCCTGTTAGTACCCTTGCCTAGTGCATGGGGAACGAACGCGGATGGGCTTCCTCCAACTCGCTTGGCCAGCGTGGAGGAATTTGGCCACCTCCCCCCTTATTTTACCATGAATTCACAAAACAAATCACGGCCCTCAATTCCCGGCAGTCTGCATGTTCCTGATTACGGCAGCGATCAGAAAGACATGAAGACAGAGGGTGCTAAGAATCACCGGGCTCGGTTTGGCTGCCATAAGTTGATGACCTTGGCTACGTATAATGGACGATCCTTATCTTCTGAAAGTCGTTTACAGGAACTTGAAGAAGAATTAGAAAGAATCAACTGGGACATCCTAGGATTATGCGAAATAAGAAGAAAAGGTGAAGAGAAGATTGATCTTGCCAGTGGACATGTATTGTACTACAGAGGTACAGAAGATGGAAAAACAAGTGGTGTAGGATTTCTGATTCATAAAAGGTGGAAGAATCACATCGTAGAATATGATAGTGCATCAGATAGAGTTGCAAGGTTAGTTATACAAGTGTCAAAAAGATACAAACTGCAAATTACCCAAGTTTATGCACCAACAATTAGCTATACTGATGAAGAAATTGAGGATTTCTATGAAGAAGTAGCTTCAATGCATCAAAAAGGAAAATGCTACATAAAATTAATAATGGGAGACTGGAATGCTAGAATTGGGGAAAAAAAGAAAGGCGAGTTCTCAGTAGGAATTCATGGATATGGGGTGCGTAATGAAAGAGGAAACAGATTGATTGAATTTGCAGAATGTGAACAGATGTATATCATGAATTCATTTTTCAAGAAAAAGCCACAAAGAAAATGGACATGGCGTAGTGCAAATGGCTCAACAAGTGAAATCGACTACATCTTGACAAACAAAAAGCATCTTATTCAGGATTGCAGCGTTCTCAATAACTTCAATACAGGAAGCGATCACAGGTTAGTTAGATGCAAACTGCTTTTAAATACTAAAGTGGAAAGAATGAAGCTTTTGCAATGCTCAAAGAAATCAGTCGATATTATAAATCTCCAGAAACATAAAGAAGAATTTAATTTAGAACTTAAAAATCGTTTTCAAGTACTTCAATCAATCTTAGAAGAAGAACAAGATGTTACAGTAGTGAACAAGAAAATAACAAATACTCTACAAGAAATTGCAAGGACGATAGCTGGTGAAGCACAAGTAAAGCAAACAAAGAAAATAACAGAAGAAACAAGAAGACTGATGAAGAAACGCAGAGAATTTAAAATGAAGAAAAACTATCCTAAATCAAGAGTTGAATATGCAGAATTATGTAAAACGGTAAGAAAATGTGTTACAGAAGATATCAGAAAATTTAACTGTGATCTTGTCAAAAAAGTTCTAGAAGATAACAAAAGTTTAAAATCAGCTAAGCGCAAACTGTGTGTTGGAAGAAAAGGTATTTTTGCACTGAAGACAGCAGATGGAACAATCACCAAAATCAATAATGAAATAGTACACATTGTCGAAAAATTCTATAACGATCTATATAAATGTGAAGATCAAAGGGAAATCAACCTACGTGATCCACTAGTAAACATAACAGAAACTGAAGAGATAATCCCAGTGATGACAGATGAAGTTGTACAAGCCATTAGAGGCATGAAAAAAGGTAAATGCCCTGGCGAAGATGGAATTACAATTGATCTTATCAAAGAAGCAGGAGAAGAATTTGCAAAAATGCTAGCCTTACTGTTTTCCAAATGTCTCGAGAAATCAGATGTACCAGAAGATTGGAATAATGCTGTGATGGTGTTACTTTATAAGAAAGGAGAAAAGGAAAACATTAAAAACTACCGTCCAATCAGCTTACTGTCAGTGATTTATAAAATTTTCACCAAAGTTTTAACGACAAGACTTGAATCAGCTCTGGACTCAGCTCAACCTAGAGAACAAGCAGGATTTCGAAGTGGATTTAGCACAATGGATCATATTCAAACAGTAAGGGAAGTTATAGGAAAACATAAAGAATATAATTTACCTCTCTGTCTTGCCTTTATTGATTATGAAAAAGCATTTGATTCGGTCTACACATCTGCAGTAATTACTTCTCTGGAGAACATTGGTATAGACAAACCTTATATCAATATCATAAAGAAGATCTACAAGAAAGCAACAGCCACCATCCGTTTGGACAAAGGAAAAGCGAAGATCAAGCTTGAAAGAGGAGTAAGACAAGGAGACACCATTTCGCCTAAGCTTTTTACTGCTGTCTTAGAGAGTATTTTCAAGAAGCTGGATTGGGAAAACAAAGGGATTAGAATAAATGAGGAATATTTAAGCCATCTCCGGTTTGCTGATGACATTTTAATTTTCAGTAATAGCCCTGAAGAATTGCAAAATATGCTAAAAGATTTGGCAGAAGCTAGCATTAATGTGGGATTAAAAATAAATTTGGAAAAGACTAAGGTGATGTTCAATTCATTTGCATCAAAAAAGAAAATCGTCTACAACAACACTGAGATTAAAGATGTTGAAAGTTATGTGTACCTTGGACAAGAAATATCTTCAGACAACAGTATCATGAATGAAATCAATAGAAGAATAAGAAATGGATGGAGTGCTTTTGGGAAGAACAATATTATTCTGAAAAGTAACATGCCTCTTTGTTTGAAAAGAAAGGTGTTTAACCAATGTGTTTTGCCTGCACTAACTTATGGAGCAGAAACTTGGACACTAACAAAACGGATGGTACAAAGATTACAAACAACACAGCGAAGTATGGAAAGATGTATGCTAGGCATAACCAGAAGAGACCGAAAGAGAATAACGTGGATAAGAAGTCAGACGAAAGTTTTTGACATTATCGAGAGAATTAAATGGCTAAAATGGAAATGGGCTGGGCACATTGCAAGAAGACAAGACAATAGATGGAGCACAAACACCCTACAGTGGTATCCCAGAGATGTAAAACGACCAAGAAGACGACCTCAAGTAAGATGGAGTGACGAAATCAGAAAAGTGGCCGGTGTTAATTGGATGACTAAAGCACTAGACAGGCAACAATGGAAAAATCTGGGGGAGACCTACATCCAGCAGTGGATTGAAAACGGTTGATGATGATGATGATGATATATATATATATATATATATATATATATATATATATATATATTAATGATGAAAGGACATCAAATAATTCTCCAGGATTCTTTATTTTAAATAGTTTGATAAAGTATAACACTTGCAATATAAGTTTGAGTAATGACTTATAATTAATAGATAATTAATTAATACTTTAATAATTAATTATATTCTTTTATGATATTTTCCCTTTCTGTTTATCGCTATTCCCCTACAAAGAAAAAAAATGCAAAGTTTTCTATTGAATTCTTTGATACAGAAATTTATACAGAATGAAAATTGAGACATAAAATAAAAGTTTATATCAAATATATATATATTTTTAAATACAGAAATATAATTCTTTTAAAATATCTATCTGAATAATCAAATTTTCAAATGTAAGAAATTTGAATGATTAATCTTTCATTTGCAACAAAGTTGTATATTTGTGATTACATATATAAAAAATTACATAGAAATGAGAATATTTTTTAAATCTCATTTTTTTACGACGGATATTTTGTAACGATCTCTACTTTCGAATTCTTTAAATTTTAAAATTATTAATTTAAAAATCCTCAATAGATAGAGAAAATAATTTAAAAATCCTCAATTGATAGCAAAAATTGAGGATTTGATTTTCAACATATGCAAATAAATGAAAGTAGATCCCTTTTTTCACTCTTACCCTACCTTAAAAAAAACTAAGCAAAAAATCCACGCCAAATTAACACATTGTAATGGAAATTTTTGTAACATGAATTATAGTCATAAAATTAGGCGTTTTTTAAAAGATAAACATCAAATGCTTAAAAAGATTTTTTTTAAACTATTTTTACTTTTATACTTATTTTTTTATTGTTTTTTAACGATTTTTTGCGCGAATACACAGAGCTTCGCTATTGTGATCACCGTATTTTTAGGATATTGCACTTATATATATATATATATATATAACCTCGAAGGCCCCATGGTTAACACGGGTAAAGCCAGGTTATTTTGCTAGTATAAAATACGCAATGAAATGAAAGTATTTAATCGATCTCATTATTATCACTATGATTGTTTTTGTAATGATCTCTACTTGCATTTTTTTTAAATTTTAAATTAATTATAAAAATATTCATAATTAAATAATAACTTGATATGAAACTTTAGTTACACTCTAAAAACGACATTTTCAAAACTGAGCAAAAAAATACTCAAATATGAGTGTATCGCATAGTCAAAATGGCTCCGAATCAAAATGACTCAACTTTGAAACATCATTTCTGAAAACATGCACACACTCAAGAATAAAACATCCTGTGCTCCTATTTGAGTATGTTCATGTTTTAAAAATGAGTATGAACTGACTTCAGTGTGCTCATTTTTGAGTATTTCCTGTTTCAGAAATGAGTATGAACTAACCTCTATGTGCTCAGTTTTGAGTATGTCCATATTTCAATATTCTAAGTATTTATGGTATTTCAGAATTGAAATCATTGGGTCGTCCTATTTGAAACAAAAAGTTTCACAACAAAATGAAAACATCGATTTACTCAGATATGAAAGTGTCATTTTTCTCAGTGTAAGTATACGAATATTATATAAAATATGCAAAGAAATGAAAGTACTTAATCGATTTTATATTAGCACAATGGTTGGTTTTAAAATTATCTCTAGTTACAAAATGTTTATATTTTTAAACTATTTTTTAAAATATTCATAAATAAATACTAACTTGAAATGAAACTTTAGTTACGTATACGAATAATATATAAAAATATGCAAAGAAATGAAAGTACGTACTTAATCGATCTTATATTATCACAATGGTTGGTTTTGATACGATCTCTACTTACAAAAATTTTAAACAAATTATTAAAATATTCATAATTAACTAATAATTTAAAATGAAATTTTAGTTACGTGTCTGAATAATACTGAAAATATGCAAATAAATAAAAGTATTTAATCGATCTCACACTATTACTATTGTTTTTTTGTAATTATTTATACTTGCAGAGTATTTAATTTATTAATTTATTAAAATATTCATAATTAAATTACAATATGAAGCACTTTATTTACATATAAGATATTTAAAAATATATACAAAGAAGTAAAGGATTTCCTCAATCTCATTTTCACGACGGCTGTTTTTCAAGTTCTTTAATGTGTTTCCTCTGTTTCGAAAGCATTGCCGATAATCTGGGATTATTTCGCGATATGTCCATTAAACCCGATCTTTCCTAATCATCTTGTCTCTAAACCACTCAAGCTTTTAAAACGAGAATTTCGCACGTGCGGCTGTTATATAACCGGTGTTGTGTCACATAGATGCAGAAACAGAAACATTTTGTTTTATAACATGTGTGACCGCTCGTATTCGATTACATATTTAAATACAAAATAAATAAATAAATTTACACTTTGTGTGTTGATTATAAAGAACTTAAACCGAAACGCATCAGTGAAGATAGAATCTATGTTTTCCTTTTCCTTTATATTTTCCGAACTCATACACTGAGAAAAATGACACTTTCAAATCTGAGTAAATCGATGTTTTCATTTTGTTATCAAACTTTTTGTTTCAAATAGGACGAGCCAATGCTTTCAATTTGGAAATACCAGAAGTACTCAGAATATTGAAACATGGACATACTCAAAACTGAACACATATAGAGGTCAGTTTATACTCATTTTTGAAACATGGACATACGCAAAAATGATTAGGATCAGTTCAAACTCATTTTTGAAACATGGACATTCTCAAATATGAGCACATAGAAGTCAGTTGATACTCATTTTTGAAACATGGACATATTCAAATATGAACATATGATGTTTTATTCTTGAGTGTGTGCATGTTTTTAGAAATGAGTCTATACATGTTTCAAACTTGAGTCATTTTGATTCGGAGCCATTTTGACTATGCGAT
This sequence comes from Maratus michaelseni, assembly GCA_963931845.1. NCBI lineage: Eukaryota > Metazoa > Arthropoda > Arachnida > Araneae > Salticidae > Maratus > Maratus michaelseni. The sequence continues at coordinate 24,568,305 of OZ007594.1, forward strand.
CTAATCAAATTTGAGTAGTTTTTGCTCAGTTTTGAAAATGTCGTTTTTAGAGTGCAGTGTAAAGAAAGTAATGAAATCATGATGTCTGTCTGTCTGTCTCTCTCTCTCTGTGTGTGAGTGAGTAAACACGATAAATCCAAAACGGTACTTCCAATTATAGTCCTGCATCGGGTCGGATAACCCGTTTTTACACGAACCCGACCAATCCGCGTTCCGGGTTCAGGTCAGGTTGACACTAATATTTTTCGTTGCGGGTCAGTTTCACCTTAAATGTTTTGTGTTAGGTTTTGAATCTTTTGGGTCGGGTTCACGTTGACCTGATTTTTCTAAAGAAGGTCCTGAATATTTTTCAAATTAGACAACACTATATATTTGAATATTAATGAGTGTATATGTGTTCATTTTTATAAAAATTTATATTAGGGATATAATTGTAGACTATTATTCCATATGTGCATTAAAATATGGATTCATTTTCTTTCACTTCGGATTTGGGTTCGGGTCCGGTTGAGGTTGAAGTGTATCGGGTTAGGTGCGGTTTTTGGATTGAAAAAATTTTATTTACCGGGTTCTGATCGGGTTAACCCAGTTTTTCAAAAGAAACTCCTGAATATTTTTCAAACGAAAAAACTATATATTTGAATATTAATGAGTGTCTGCGTGTTCATTTTTATTCAAAAAAGTTTGATTTGATATTCGGGATATATTTGTAGTCTTTTCTTCTATAATTGTATTAAAATATTGATTAATATTTTATTTCACTTTGGGTTCAGGTTTGAATATTTCGGGTTCGTGTCAGGTTCAGGTCGTTGTGTATCGGGTTAGGGTGTAGGTTTGGATTGAATACATATTATATATAAATATTGCGCCTATATAATCACATTAGTAGCACAAATATAGCGTTTTAAAAGCGGTAGTTCAGCGGTCAAATCCAACTGATTCCATAGGGAAAATTATCAAGTAAATATGACAGATTATAAATGATAAATATTGCGCCCATATAATCGCATTAGTAGCACAAATATAGCGTTTTAAGAGCGGTGGTCCAGCGGTCAAATCCAACCGATTTCATTGTGTCAGAAATTTATAAAAATACCAGTCTTTTTTAGGGTTCCGTACTTAAAAAGTGAAAACGGAACCATTATAAGATCACTCATGTGTCTGTCCGTCCGTCTGTTAGAGCCCTTTTTCTCGTAAACTACGGGGCGTGGAAAGTTATAGAACCTTTTTCCCCACATATTTTCAGATTATTAGCCATTCACAAATATGTTTACGAAAAATTTAGGGGGCTAATTAAGTTACTTGAAAAAAAAGTTTTGTTTTTGTCTATCGTATGGGTTATCGTATGAAAGATCCCGTAATATCGAACTCAAAAATATATTTGTTTTAATTTTAGGTATTATATTTTCAGAGATATCGTCGAAAGTACACTGGAAAAACATGCCCCCCCCCCACCCCTCCTATTTCCGAAAAATTAATAAAAAATAGGGGTAGTAGGACTTTATTAATTAATAAATAATAATTAATAAATGTAATGTACGGAACCCTTTGAGCGCGAGTTATATACTCGTACTTGACCGATTTATTTTATTTTCTGGAGACATACACCAGTGTTCAGAAAGTAGAGTAAAGTTACTCCCATAGACCTTCTAATATACTAGACAATAAATTGGACCACCTACCCACCAAACGTGATTCCCACCTAATTTAGTGCACCAAACCATTTTTTCTCCCGCCAAAACCTGCTTGGAATTTCCGTATTCCCTCCGAAACTTTCTTACTGTTTCATATTCCTCGAATCAAAGTTGCCAAAAAAGGGATTATTGCCAAAACAGACAGCCTCTAAAGCGCCAAATCCGAGTTGATCTTGGGACCAACTTTTCGACCAAATAACAATGGAATATGCTGTCTACTAGTATCTTTGCTCTGAGGTTACTCCAGATTCTTTGTAATAAAATATTAATGGATCATGATGATAACATTAATAATAACAGAGGAAAAGGTCCAAATACCGACAACCACTTTTATATTTTCAATATAGATCCTACAATTTTTAAAATTAGTTGAGGAAAATATCATGGTAGGGTACCTTGATATGTTTCACACCCTCTTAGAGAAAGGAAATTCAGTTTGAAAAGTGTTTTCTATTTATAAAAAGAAAAAATCCGAAATTCTGCAAATTTTGAGTTTTGAAAATGGAGTCTAAATACCGCAGTAAACTCAGTTGTTTCCAACAGAATCACACACAAATAGGCCTAATTTCGCTAATTAAGAGATAGTAATATTATTTTAATTATTTATATTGATTAATACCATTGAATATATGTACAGAAAGAACACGAAATTTTTAATAAATAAGCATTTTCGTCAAATTCATAAAAATCTTGACCACTATCTCTGACAAGTTTTTTACCCTTCTGTTTCTAGATTTGTTTTTTAACGTGTGAAACAAAAAAAATGCTTGCTGCTTGATATGTTTAAATTAATTTATCTACAAAAATCGCAAACATAGTAATCACTCTCTGGATTGGTGCCGTGACTATGTCGTCAGAGGAAGATGATGCAATTTGTGTCTTCTGCGAGGGGGCTTTCTGTGTGCACAAAAAGGAAGAGCTCTAGGTTCGATGCTTAGAATGTGGTATGTGGGACGAATATAAAAAGACCAGTCAAACATCATGAAAACTTAGAAAGATACAAGCAATACAGTGAGCTAATTGACAAATTTGAGGGAAAATCCCATTGGATTATATGGCATTTCACCCCGAATTTGTCCATTAGGTCACTATATTGCTAGTATCGTTCTGAGTTTTCACGATATTTGACTGATCTTTTTGTAGGAGTTACTCTATAGAATTGACTACCAAATCATGAAAAAAAATCCTTTTGTGTAGTTCGCACATGTGCAATAAATTATTTCACAGAAATGTCCATATATAATCAAATATTCAATATATTAATTTTTTAATTGTAGTGTACTGTTTCTACTGTTTTTGAAGTGAAACATGTGCTTCACATCCTCGAATTTCAAAAACAATTTGTCAATAAATTCAGTAGATATTCGAAAAACGTAAGTTAAAGTAGATTCGAAAGAGAAAGCGTCCGGCCGGCCACAGCCCCTTAATTTTTGGACAGCAGTGTATATTCATAGGATATTCTCACCTATAGAGACAAAATAAACAATGTTGAAAATGCCATAATTTAAAGGTTCCCCCCCCCCCCCCAAAGAAAAAAAAAACATGATCACTTGCGTCCATTCCTCTGAAATTTCGTATTTCCATAATCTTGGATTTTTAGTTGTCCTTGAACAACATTTGGCTAAGCTTCAGTTTGCTAGATCTCATTAAACTGTCGATCAATAAATGACGATTAATTTGTTTTGGATATCCAAATACTTGTTTAAAATCCGATAAGTGGTTCTATAATTTGTAATGTTATACATTCTTATTCTGCATTTTGTATTGCATAAACTTCCAGATCAATCAGGGTTTCGGATGTTCGTTTTTTTCTAATTTAGCTCTAATATATCAGACTTTCTTCACAAGATCTCGATCCAAAACTTTCACTAATACCAGTCAAATTCCACAAAATTAAAACTCCGTAGTTTAAGAATTGCTAAAAGTTATCCATTAAGTCATTTCCTCTTCATTTTAACATATCTAAAGTTTTGAATTTTTACTTATCTTTCAAACAAGTTACTTCGAATATAGTAAAGTTGAAGTCAGCTGATCAGCAATTGTATGTGACCCTCACGCTTTTCGCAGTACCCAATCAGAATTGCTCTTTTTGTTGTTCTTGACCTCCACGATGATGTCATTTACAACTACTCCATTATCATCCCATGATCCAGAGTCTGTATCGTGCACTCGCTTCTAAGCAAATCTCACAAAGTTAAAAACTTCACACTTTAAGGATTGCTAAAGGTATTCATTAATTCGTTTCATCTTAGATTTCATATTAGTTTGGTTAACAGCTCCAGATTCCCAAATAGGCAGAATTGGCAACTGCTTATGTTGGATACAGCAACTATTAGAAAGCCCCATGGCATGAGAAATTCAAACATATCTGATTTCCCGCTTAGGTTATGCTGTAATAGAAAAATATCCTAATAGAGAAAAAAAAATAGAAATAGAATGTTTATCAAACCTCAACGTCTTGAAGTGTAACAAATCTCTTCATAGTATTTTTAGATAGATCATAGAAGTGTGTGTGTCTATTTCTTTCTCTAACGGTATTTTCTAAAATGTATAAACAAAACTAGACTTAGGAATATTCAAACTCTGATACGTAAAAATTAAATTAAAATGCCGAGGATGGGAAAGAGCGCCTCGAGAGTTGAATTGCCTAAGGACCTAAGACGGCTTAATACGGCACTAATCTTCAGTGTCAAATCAACTTCATGTGAGGTCCAGGAACACATATGAAGAGGTTAGAATGACAGTGGAGTAAATCAAAATTTAGTGATTTAAGAAATGAAGAATTTTGTGAAACTTTTAGTATTGCCGTTGCATTGAGTGGTCCAACTTGTTTTGCCCTCTAGCGACTCTCTAAGTGAAGTATGACTTATTTTACTGGCACATTGAACATAAATTAATATACGTTCAGTGAAAACATGATTATCTCGATTTTCAAAATTTTTGACTTACTCCACTGTCATTCTAAGCCCCTCATATAGTATGTAAAGACAACTCTTCTAAAAACTTCGTATTGTGTTCAAAAAATTCATTCATTGGGCGCGTTTCTAACTAGATGCCCGCGCACATGCACCAAATGTCTCTGTGGTTAATAAAGTTCTAGTTATGCTTCAGGTCAGGGCTTGACAAATGATGTCGCCCGTTCGCCACTGGCGACCAAGTTTTTTTCATCAGGCGTTCAAATTATTTAATCTCGCACCGTTTTCTTTTCTTTCGTTTTCTTTCTTTCTTTTTTTTCTTTTTTCTTTTCTTTTCTTTTTTTTTTGTATAAAAATTGGCTTAAGAAGTTAACACAAACGACATTTATTCTCTCCTTAATATTACGAAATATACTTAGAAACTATAATCAAACAAGAAATTTCAACAATGCCAACTAATGTTAACTTATATTTATTGTAAATTTATTCTAATTATAAATTATAATATTATATATTTATATAGAATGTGCAATATTATATTATTATAATTTGACACTTAAAAAAATTACCCTTTTATTTCTCAGAAAAATGTTTTTTGCGTCCCCTGAAAACATCATTTTCAGGCAACTGTCTTTCCTAGAATGACTGATTGAATTCAAACCTCAACGCCTTGAAATGTAATAAATCTCTTCATAGTATTTTTAGATAGATAATAAAAGTGTGTGTTTGTACATTTCTTTCTCTAACGGTATTTTCTAAAAGATATAAACAAAACTAGACTTATGAATGTTCAAACTCTGATACATAAAAATTCAATTAAAATGACGAGGACGGGAAAGATCAGTAGTAAAAATTGAATTTTAATTTCAGTGCCATTTATGAAAACAAAGTTTCGGAAAAATCATGTTTGTTGCCAAATTTACGACAGCTCCCAGCTGGAAGGTTAATTGTGTCCTTTTCAATTACCCTTGAAGTATATTTAAAGCAGTAGATATGACTTTGCGAATTTTATACACAAATAATTCAGACTCAAGTACACGAACCCGAAACATTGCACTCAACTATAGGCGAATTACCATAAAATTGCAATAATTCGAAGATGTAAAAAAAAAAAAAGACACTATTTATTATCTACGTCATTTATTCTGAAATTTCGTTATTTCCATAAATCTTGGATTTCAATTATCCTTGAAATATACACCTTAATTTTTCTTTTCCTCGATCTCATTAAGTCTTAAATCAATAAATGACGATTAATTTGTTCTGGATGTTCGAAAACTTGTTCTCGATGTTTTACTTTTGTACAGCGTTCGCAAAGATAACTTGTCAGATGAGATGCCAGATTAGATAAATGGACATTTTGCCTTCTAAAAAATGACGAGGCGTGACCAAGCGCGCAGCTGTTGAATGCCATGTTAAATATTCTGGGATATCATAATGAGAAACGATTGGATCTGTTCTCCCATTATTAACAAGTTAATCTTTGAATAAGAAAATTTCTTTTTTTTTCTTTTTACTTACCCATCGTATAGGGTAAGTATTGTGATTGTTTTAAAAACCGATTTTTTTTTGGATGGATTTACACGTTTCAGACACTGGATATTCCGAAAAACATATTACTTACCCATCATACGTAGTATAGGGAAAATCCTGTAATCGTTTTAAAAATCGAAAAAACGTTCTTGACGGATTTACACGTTTCAGACACTGGAGATTCCGAAAAACATATTTTTAGAAAAAAAAAAAAATGCCGTCTGTCTCTCTGTGTGTGTGTTTGTAAACGCTCTATCTTTCGAACAAAATGAGATAGAGATTTGAAATTTGGTGTGTACTTAGTATGTAATAATGGGAAGAAGCTTATTAAATTTCTGTAACCTCGATTATGCGAAAAAAAAATTCGGACTCTCCAATTATTCGTTCTGATAAAAGGTATATAGAAAATTTCGAAATTGTTTATTTTAAGGAGTGAATATAAAAGACAATAAAAAAACATAAATTTTGCATAAATATTGAAGTCGATCTGATTATGAGTTGCCAAGATATCTGAAATCCTATTTCCACACTTTTCGATTTTTCATGATACTTTATTTCAATCAAATTTCAATTAAAAGATATATTTTATTTGAAAATGAGACGCTTAATCCGACGCAGTAAACTATTTGTTAATAGGATTATCATTTTTGGAGTTATAAGGATGTTTCTTTTACGCAATTCAGTAATAGAGAATTTAAAGTTTATGACGTCATCAAGCCACGATTTTAAACACTATCTACCAAACATATTGAGAGGCATATCCATGATAGGTAAATATTACGGTGGCCCCCAACGACTCGTTTCGTTTGGTGGCAATATCAAGGGGACATGTTTATGAATTAAAATTTTACATTTGTATATAGTATGCTTTTATTACAGGGTGCGGAAAAGTTTTGGATGGGTATAAAAACCATTATTTTCGAGAAAAACGAAAATGTCAAAAATTTATTAACAAATACATTAAATTTAACACGTAACTAATGGAAAATCAGATTAGATGCTAAGTATCCGTCTTTTTATTTGATGCCCTTAGCCATTTTCGGACATCATTCCAATGCGATTCAATGTAGATTCCTGCGGCGGCAAACTCAAATAAGTGGGTAAGTGTGATCGAAGATCGCTCAAAGGGTTTCGTTTAATATTCCTTTCAAAACACTTTATCCTTTCTTTAATAAATCCAAATAAATTTCATTTAGCAACAAAAAAAAGTCATGTTTTTTATAAAGTAAAAAATTACCGGTCTATTTTTTCTCGTTTTTTCGAATATCTTAACCAGCTCGATAGCGGCCGAAGCCCGCTATTATATTCTGTCATAATAATATCCGTCATGCGGACTAAATGCGATATTAAAAAAAATAATTTCAAAATTAAACAAACTGTACACCTTCAGAATGTTAAAATATGCGAATATTTCCATAATCGGACTTTTATCACGCTTCAATATGTTTCTCAAACTCACATATTCTCTATTACTCATATTGATACTCGCTTTGTATTATTCTCAAATATCTGAAAAATTCGTTAAACTTCCAATAGGACGTCAGATTTTCTTTTTAATTCTCTAATGACGTGATATTAATCTGCCTTGCGTACACACACATACTCATACTCCTTGCATTATTGAGAAATCTTAGACATTTTCCGTTTTATTACCACTATGGCGTCAATCAATTTTATTTCATATTTATCTTTTTTTCAATAGGTGAAACTTTTTATTTCATTTTCATTTTTCACATGGAAATCGTCTGATAGAAAATTAATTATTGTGGAAAGAATTTCATCGTGGATTTTTAATATTTGGCATCTGCTATAACGAAAAATGTTTAAATTTAATAGGAAAAGGCTGTTAGAATTTTGGTTTTTTATCTCTATTTATTAAAATAATACGAATTTTTCAAATTTTAATATTTTGAGCTCTTTATAGCTGGTATTCAGAATTATACACAAAGTTTTAACTCTGTAAGTGATATAGTTTTTGAGAATGGCTCTGTGACAGACAGACAACGGAGCGGGAGTAATTAGGGTTTCGGAGATGAACGAAACCCTAAAAACGATATTATCAAAACTGAGCAAAAAATACTCAAATCTGAGTATGTGGCATAGTCAAATTGGCTCCAAATCAAAATGACTCACGCTTGAAACATGCATATACTCATATCTGAAAACATGCACACACTCAAGAATAAAACATCATTTGCTCCTATTTGAGTAGGTCCTTTTTTCAAAAATGAGTATGAACTGACTTCTATGAGCTCAATTTTGAGTATGTCCATGTTTCGAAAATGAGTTTGAAAATATTCAAGTCATTTTTTGAGTATGTCTATATTTCAAAAATGAGTATGAACTGATTTCTATGTGCTCAGTTTTGAGTATGTCCATGTTTCAATAGTCTGAGAATTTCTGGTATTTCAGAATCGAAAGCATTGGGTCGTCCTATTTGAAACAAAAAGTTTCAGAACAAAATGAAAACATTGATTTACTCATATTTGAAAGTGTCATTTTTTTCCGTGTATAAATTATATCTTGATAATATATCCATTCATATATTTTCTCGCTTACTTCTTTAAATTTTTATAATTAAATAAGATTTAATTAAAAATTTCTTTAGAAGAAGTTTTTGTCGAAATAGTTCATTATTTTTATTTTATATAAATAATATTTGATATAATTATAATACAAAAATTTTTTAAATAAAAACTATTCATGGCTTATATAGATAAATTTGCTTTTAATTGGTATTCATAAAGGAAATCGTAATATAAATTACGTTTTATTGCATAACTGTCGTCAAATTTTAATTTAAAAATTAAATTTTCTGCACATATTTTGAAAACTATTAAAAATGATCCAATAGTTCATAAATTAACTATTTTTGTCTGATTTATATAAAATATTGCGATTTTTGCTCAAAATGTAATGATGCTGTTGACATTTTTGTACAAATGATTGAGGGTTTGATAGAGGAATTCTTCAATATTACAAGTTTAGATTAATTCAAATTTTGAATGATTCGAATATTTTACGTGTTCTTCTAGAAGTTCGAAGATAAGTCAACTGTGTATTTTTTAAATATTGCATCACAATACAAATATTTGCACTTCAGTACCAATGTTTTTCACAATATTTAAATATAAATTTTCTAAATGATCTGACGTAATTACATATGAAATACAATATTTTCAAAATATTATGCCAATGTTTTGTTATGTTATTGTATGTGAATATTTTGTATTAAGTACAAATAATATTAAATATAATAATAATAATTATTTTTTTAGATAATAGAATGTTGAGATAGTTTAAATATGTTAGAAATACATCAATCTTTAGTGTTTCTAAAAAAAATTATAAATATTGTTATGTTACTTTTGTGTTGATAGAATGTTGAAGAATTTTCAACATGCTAGAATAACATTTTTAATCTTAAAAAACAATTATAAGTCATATACTATGTTATTTTCTTGTTAGTAGAGTAACAATGGATTTAATACATGCTAAAATGGAATTATTCAATAATTATAAAACATTATATAAAATTATTAAGCTGTTGTTGGATGGTTATTGGGTTATTGATGCTAAAATGTTGAGGAATGTTGACCATATTAGAATTGTTTATAATTATTCTAAGGTTTTAGTGTATTGGTAAGTCTGGAAATTTTAAGTATGTTAAAATGATATTCACCAGCGCTTAAACAGTTATGCTATTATTACCTTAATAGAATAAATGGATAGAATGTTACCATGGTATTCTCCAGTCTTGATGGAAAGGCAGTGGATGGCAGAGCATAAATGATGGATAAGCACACTGTTAAAAATATCCCTGTAAAAGTACTGTCAGAGGCCGGCAGCGGAGATTCCAATGATACCCCGTAAAAAAAAATCCATAATCATCATTTTGTGCAGCCGTAATTTTACGGGGCAAAGTAATACAGCTTTACAATGCACAGGATATAATGCACTTTAAAACACAATAACACTTTACTTACTGTTCCGTAGCACGTAGCACGTTAGATAATCATCCCAGAATCGCTGTTTCGGTGGGTTAAAAATATGTTACGGTCGCGGTTAAGTGACATTATTTTTCGTAACACGACTAAAATGAAGGGTTACACCCTAGCGGAGGAAAATGTATGGGGATCGTACCGTATTTTTGCTAACAAATGGGCTAGAACTGTAAGAATATGTGGATTGCCCTTAATTTTCTAAGTATCTAAGGGATAAGGCCGCTTATTTAGTAGATCAGACCGTATTTCAACAAATAAGGCTGTTGTCCGTGAAATGTGAAGAGCAAACGCTCATAAATTTACAGTTTTTTCTGAGAGTGCATTACTATGATATTATAATTTTGTGAGTAGAGTACATTTAAATATGTTATAATGACATTCTTGAGTCTTCATAAAAAATTGCAGAGGTAATATTATGAACAATATTTTTGATTGTAGGATGTCGATGCCATTAAAATAACCTTATTCCATGGTTATAAAAATGTTATATAATCAATGTTACGACATTATTGTTTTGGTAGTAGAAAGTCGAGACGTTTTAGCCATGTTAGAATGACATACTTCAGTCTTTATAAAAAAAAATTACAAAAGAAATATTACGAGTAAATCTTTTCATAATAGGATATCGAGGAATTTTAAAAATGTTAGAATGACATATTCTTCCACTTTTGAAAAAAAAAGTTACACAAGTAATATTGCGTAATTATTGCTTTGACAGTAAAATGAAATGAATTTTAATGATGCTAGAATAGCATTCTTAATTTTTTAAAAAGTTATATAAGCAATATCATGTTATTATTGTGTTGATCGTAGAATGTCGAGGAATTTTAAACGTGTTAGAATAACATACTTCAGTCTTTATAAAAACGTTTATGCGGGTTGAAAATTGAATTCCACTCCCTTTAAATTGCCTATATTCCAGTTCATTGTGAATATTTCCAATTCCAAATGCGAAAATAAGTTTTTTAAGCTTCGAAAAGAAAAGGAGTAATAAGGTTTTCATTTCACTGAGCCGCATCAGAAAGATATGAGAGGAATCAAAGAAATATGAGAAATCCACATATTGAAAGCTACTTTTTTCTTTCTTTAAAAATAGTGAAATGAGATCTTCAACCTTGCACTGCAGCTCATTTTTTTAAATGCCAAGAGCATTTCCGAAATACAAAACCTGACCCGCTTCTTATATCAGTGATGTCATGGTGGCACAATAAATATTGATCTTGGAATAATATGCATTAATGGAGAAGGTCGTTTACACTTTACGGAAAAGATTGAGTTCTGGTTTTTTATTGACAAACACATATTTTTTCGTGTTCTTTTATTAATGTTATAGGACATCTGTAATTTCTACCGTCTGTAAGTTGGACAGTTTGTTTACAGAGTTTTAATGTATCTCAGACGTTCTCTACCTATTTTATTTCATGGCAAACTTGAACAAATGATTTAACTTCCTCGGAACACTAAACGTATATTGAAAAATATATCAGAAGTATAAATCGATGCATGTTTAAATCTATATTATATAACAAAAAGATGTCCCTGAATAACCAATTATTTTCTAAAACAGAAATTTCCCCGTTTTGAAAAGCGGAAAAATTCCATCTTGAAAATGGGGAAATACCAAAACGAAAGATTTGTGAGAAGACGGAGAAAAGACGGTAACTTTGATAACAGTACATTTTCTGTTTTTTTCACGGATTTTTTTTTTTTTTTTACAGTGCATACCAGCGGGGTAAAGGGTTTTTTTACCTCCAGTAAATTAATACATTCACAAGTATAATTTTGGAGTGGTTCTTCAGCAGATGTACGGCAGTAGAGAGAAATTACCCCGTCAAAGGTATTGCGAAATATACTTAACCAGGAGGCGTCTTTTTACCCCAGTAAATTAACAAATTCACAAGTATAGTTTTGGAGCGGTTCTTCAGCAGATGTACGGCAGTAGAGATAAGTTACTCCGTCAAAAGAATTGCAAAATATACAAAAGCAAGGGGTCGTCTTTTGACCCCAGTAAATTAACAAATTCACAAGTATAGTTTTGGAGCGGTGCTTCAGCAGATGTACGGCAGTAGAGAGAAGTTATTCTGTTAAAGGTATTGCGAAATATACAAGAGCAAGGGTCTTCTTTTTTCCCCAGTAAATTAGTAAATTCACGTGTATATTTTTGGAGCAGTCCTTCAGCAGATATACGGTAGTAGAGAAATGTTACTCCGGGAAAGGTATTGCGAAATATACAAGAGCGAGGAGTCTTCTTTTTACCCCAGTAAATTAGTAAATTTACGCGTATAGCTTCGGGAGTAACTAATTACGGCTTTTCAGTAGGTGTACACTATACAGTAGTAGACAGAAGTTACTCCGGCGAAGGTACTGCCAAATAGACAAAGGGGAGGGTTTTTCTGTTTACCCCAGAACTTAGTTACATTCAAAAGTATAGTTTGAAGAGTCGCTAATTAGTTGTTCTTCAGATGGTGTACAATAGTTGAGCGAAGTTACTCCTCAAAATATACAAGGGGGATCAGTAGCGTAGCCAGGGTGGGGGTCCAGATGCTCTTGATACCACTAATTTTGTAAAGTTTTCTTTGCCTTATGTAATCGGACAACTTTCTGCAATAATCAAGGTGGAAGAAAACTTTACAATTTTACTGGTATCCAGAGCGTTTGGACCCCCTACCTGGCTACGCCACTGAGGGGGATTCTTTTTTTACTCCGCTAAATTAGTAAATTCACACGTATAGTTTTTGTAGTAACTAATTATTTCCTTTTCAGCAGGTGTGCAGTGGCAAAGAGAAGTTACTCTGGAAAAGATAAAACCGATTGTAGACAAAATCGGCTTTGATTTTGCTGGGCGTAACTGCACCTTAGAACTGTACAACTGATGAGGGAAGCCGTAGAATTGGTTTCATGGCACGAATTAGACTATCTAAGGACTCGAGGAAAGCATTATTCTGGGACTTACCTTCTATTCTATCCATAGAAATTGTTAGTTAATTTTGCTGGAGTAACTAGTACTAGACTTCATACCTATTGTACGTATACATAAATTTCGTGCCACGTATACAAGATATCGCAAGAAAGAGGATCACTTGAAGGGTTCATTTGAAACTTTAAAATGTCTTTTAGTCAGTCTTGGTTATTTATCATAATATCATAAAATTCATCATAATATCATTAGGAATGGGAGAGCTGAAATCTCTTCCTAAATCTTTGACAATGTAAGAATTTTGGTCACTTTTAGCCAATTTTAACCATTTGATACCCTCTTAGAAAATCCCGGTTACGCCCATGCCCCCCCCCCCCCCCTTAAATGGAGGGTACGGGGAAGTTGACCCTCATGCCCCTGCATTAGTCAGGCCCTATTAAGGAATATGAGTCTATAAATGAATGGCCCTATAAATGAGTATGAGTAATGGTACCAGAGTGACTCGTCTCTAATACTGTACACCTGATGAAGAGAGTTTCTAATACCTGCTTCTAAAACTATATTCCTGAAAATAAAATTTGGCTGAAAAAGACGCCCCACCCCACCCTTCACTGTAAAAACGACATTTTCAAAACTGAGCAAAAAATCTCAAATCTGACTATGTCGAATAGTCAAAAAGGCCCCGAAACAAAATTACTCAAGTTTGAAACATGTATATACACATTTCTGAAAAAATGCATACGCTCAAGAATAAACATCATGTGCTCCTATTTGAGTATGTACATGTTTCAAATATGAGTATGAACTGACTTCTATTTGCTCATTTTTGAGTATGTCCATGTTTCAAAAATGAGTATAAACTGACCTCTATGTGTTCATTTTTTAGTGTGTCCATGTTTCAAAAATGAGTATAGACTGATCTCTATGTGCTCAGTTTTGAGTATGTCCATGTTTCAATATTCTGAGTATTTCTGGTATTTCAGAATTGAAAGCATTGGCTCGTCCTATCTGAAACAAAAAAGTTTCATAACAAAATGAAAACATCGATTTACTCAGATTTGAAAGGGTCATTTTTCTCAGTGTTTTTATACATTTAATCTCCTACTGGTTCTAACTTCGAAATAGTATAGTAACTTGATTCGGCATTCCCTAATGAATAACCAGAGATCTAGTTGGCATTCATTATCATGTTACACAACAGAGTTAGAAAACGGAAAGGTAATGATACTGCATCTTTCTGTTTTATTATTTTATTTATTTACTTATTTTGATACATCTGGATGTGCCTGTTTCATTTTTTGCCAAATCATTCCACAGTTCAATAAACTGAACTATCTAGCAAAGAGTCCGAAAACGCCTCGTTCGTTTGCACTAGATTTCGTTCGTTTCGTTTTCATTCTGCTTTTTTTATATGGTAATGCCAGCTGAGCGTAAAAAAAAAAAAAAAAAAAAAAAAAAAACTTTTTTTTTTCTTGATTGATGGGGAAAATAAGTAGTTTTTTATATACCATGATGCATGCACAAGTATTACCGCGATGCTACAGCTGACGCCTGGAAAAATACTTTGTGCTAAAAGTGCATGCTTTTGTTTTTCATTTGTGTGATTTTTGAGTGAAATCAGAAGTTTTTTTTCTCTACTATGATGCATGCCTAAGTATTAGTCTTGATACAACTAGAGCCCTAGAACAATACTGTGTACTAAAAGTGCATATATATATATTTCATTCCTGTGATTGAGGATTTAAATAAGTAGTTTTTTCTATACTATGATGTATACGCAATTTTAACCGATGCTACATGTATAAGCCTGAAACCATACAGTGTGCTAAAAGTATACTTTTTTTTTCATTTTTGTGATTGATGATTTAAATAAGAAGTTATTTCCTGTCCCTACTAAAAAATTCACCCCCTCCAAATAAACAGCCATTCGACTGGAAATTATGTCTTTTTTCAATTTATGTTTTGAAAAAAAGCTTAGGGGTCGTGTTTAAACTAAAACTAGATCAAACTCAGAGATTTTCAAATGAAACATCTAATTTACTAGAAGTATCCAAAAAGTGAATTTAAAAATACAGACTATTCTGCCAAGTAGTTCTCGAGTGAAAATAAAATCTACCCGCGTTGCAATCTGTTTTTCAACGATTACAAATGAATTTAACATTAGGCGTTTCTAACTTTGAAGCCTCTTAACTTCTATACAACTTGGCCGAATGTCTTCCCGTTTGGTATCCGAAGGTAAAGTTTACCCAAAAATCCAAATGCGATGTCAAAATTAGATGTTCCTATTAAAAATTTCAGAGTTTGGTACAGTTCCTGTATGAAGACGGCACTATAAGCTTAATTTTTATTACATACATTGAAAAATGACAGAAGTTCCAGTCGAATGGCAATTTCCATTTTTTTCTGCGACAACTTTGAGTTACAGTAATGTATGTATGTATGGGGTTGTACCCACCTTTTTCTTTTCTTTTTGGCCGACAATACTTGAACTTTAATTTAAGGGACCGGGCACCAACAGAATTTATTCTGTAAATA
This sequence comes from Maratus michaelseni, assembly GCA_963931845.1. NCBI lineage: Eukaryota > Metazoa > Arthropoda > Arachnida > Araneae > Salticidae > Maratus > Maratus michaelseni. Next base: position 24,583,903 of record OZ007594.1, read on the forward strand.
ACACCTATATTAAAGTTTTTGAGTCATGTATCAATAAAGTAGAATCATTACAGTTAATAAGAAGAACGAAAAACCATGCGTCAAGCATAGATTATGTAACACTTTCCAACACGTAACAAAATACTTTTATAAATCTTTACCTTTTAGTAAGGTGAAAGATGATGTCTAATTAAACAATTTGGAAAACGCATAACACATTAAAAAAAAATCACGAATTGCCAACAATATTCGGAAAGCTATCCGAAATATTTTGTGTAGCCATGTATATGATATATGGATTTGTATATATACTACATAGAATGCTAAATTTTAGTTCAGTTAGGAAACGCGTAACGCAGTTTAAAATTTACCTTCTGGAATTTCCGTCAATAAACGGAAATGTACTCGAGATATTTTGTGTTGCCCTGTATAAGATCTATAGAATTTATACACGAAAAAACATGGGCAAAAAATCAGTTAAATTTTAAAACGCGTTTCGCAACTGAAAACTCACTTCTATCAATATTGTTAACAGACATTACTTTAACAGAATGTTTTTGTGTGTCCTTGTAAATGATCGGCGTATGTTCTACAATCAATATTGTATAATAAGCCTCTTGTAACGCACCTCAGTGATGTATATATATCAATTTTAATATGTTTGAAAAACGAAACATTATTAAAATAGACAACAAACAATTTTTCCAAGTAGAGCGTAATGTAATGGAATTCTTTTGAGTTTCTCTATGAAGGAACTTTAAGTACTATGAAAACCATATTCTATATTCCGCCTCTTGCAGTTTTTGTCATCTTTTAGGTAATGGAGTCACATATTTTTTTGTGTGTACTTTTATTTTAATTTGACAAAGATGATTTTAAGCATTCCGAACTTGTTTCATATGTTCTCAGGATATCATGCGCGCATTGACCAGAGGTGCCAAACTCCCACTAATCTTCCGTAATATGTGGATTGATTTGAGTCAGTTTAACAACGTTTTGAACCAGAAAATTTATTTGATAGAACCTTATTTATTTAATTTCATGTTTCTATGTAGAGTTTATTTAATTTTATTCCTTTAAAAAAATTCTGAGGCGAAACGTATTAAACCTGGGTTAAATTAACTCCCATATTATGGAAGATTAGTGGCAGCTTGGCACCTCTGGCATTGACTTACGGAGGAAAAAAAACTAGTATTTTAATTTTAACAATGCACAAATTCTGCAAAAAACTAGACAGTTTTTAATGGTATTATATTCAAAAGCACAATCTGTTTATATAATCAATAATCAAATTTTCCTGTTTATACGTAAAAAGTTTGTGAAGTTAAACTAATGTTTGAATGTTTTTGTTGATTTTCGGCAAGTTTAAAAAGTACAAAACCCTTAAAGAGAGGTACGTAAAATTAACCATATTTCCTTTACTATTTATATCAGATCGTCATGAAATTTGAGCATAATGTTCTAGCAATGTCGAGGTTCATGTTAGGATAAAAACCTGAAATTCGGCATTTTTGTCATTTTTTGCCAAAACGAGCGCTAAGGGGACCGTTGATCTTTATTTGATCAAAAAGCGACCCAAAAATTGAAATTTATTTTTGTGTGCATTATTATTCTTCAGTTTGTATTGAACCATTTGAGAAAAACTGAATGCAGCTGCGATGATTTTTCACAAAGTTACAAGCGTTTGAATTATGTACATAATCAATTTTTCTGTGCTATAGTAAATTTTATACTTGTTTTTCTCAATACAGATTTTACACGTTTTTTTTAGATTTTTGAAATGCTCCACGCGTCTTAATTTTTGTTCAAAATTCATGAAATTGATAAGGAAGAATCCTGATACTGTTTACAAAGTAACTGGATATGCATTTTACAATCAGACTTCGTTAAGATAATTAAATTTGATTTATTAAAATGCTAAATTTTTATGAATGGAATTCAGAAAAAAACTCTCAAAAACTAACTATTCAAGGTATTAATTAACTGAGCCACAGATTTGTTTGTAATATAGTTTTAAGTGATCCAAAAGCCAAATCGAGCCAAAATCTTTAAAATTAAGCGCAAGGAGCATTTTAAAATTTGGTTTATAAATTTAATTTTTTAAAATTTTAAAATTAGATTAAGATTAGACTTTTTTTTAAAAGGTATTCTACATACTTATGGTGAAATGTATGTATGCACAAAATTTCATATATCTATGATGGAAAAAAAATCATTTTTAACGTCCACCGTCCCTTTAAAAATAACTTGCTACGCACGATGTTAAAAGGTTTCGTATAGGTACAAGAAAATGAGCAATGGGCACGGTTGCTTCAGCGAGCACAAGGTTCCCGAAACAATTTTATTTAGTTAAAAATCGTTAATACTCGTAAAAATAGTTGAAACATGGTAGTATCAGTTTTGTAACAAACTTTCGCAAAAGAATTACAAATGTAAGAAATATCTAGTGCATTTTATTTGATTATAAATAAAATGAATATTCATTAGTTTATGACGATGCGGATCGGAGGATGAAGGTTAGATGTGTCATTCCTCCAGCAGATGAGGAAACATACACGAAAGGAACATAAATGACATAAGATTTCACCATCAATTTTTCGGTTTATTTAAATACAATAGTGTTTATATACATATTAAAAAAGTAATTGGGATTAGAAGTCAAAAATAGCTTATAGTTACTGGTAGCATTTAAATGAACTGTTTAACCTTTTAATATTTTTATATTTGCTTGATTAACTTCAAATCTCTAAATGCATGACTGGTCGTCTTGTTTTAACTGAAACTAATTAACCAATTTCAACAAAACCGCTTACTTTATCGTTAGAATAATTATTAGTCAATGCCACCTTAAAACTAAGCTATCCGAAGGTCTATGTATACATCTCATTACAGATGCATGAAAGATGCAGAAATGTTTATTTGTAAATGTGAATTAATTGCTATTAAGTTTTCAAAATTTCCTAATATTACTCACTAATATACTTTAACCCCTTAACCGTCGCGACCGATACGCGTAGGCTACTTTTTTAAAATTCAGATTGTTTGATTGCCAACAATTTTTTTAATTAGAAATATTCGGATTACTTAATGGCAGATAAAATAATGCGAGCATAAAGCCAATTACACTATTTTAAAAAACTGGTAGAAATCAAACAATCTGAATTTTAAAAAGGTAGCCTACACTGCCCGTGAATGTATCGGAGTTATTAAGGAGTTAAGATTGACGTTTTAGGATTTATTGATTGCTCTCATGTTTTCTCTTAGTATTTCTTGTTTTATTAACCCACTTCAAACAAAGGTAGTAATACAATTTGTTTATATAGTTTTATTTAATATATCTCCACACATAATTTTAAATCGGATGTACTGATTTTGATAATTGTTAGAAAGGGTTGTGGTACGGTATTAATTTCATTAGGGCAAAAAAAGGGTAGTTTGTCTGCCTATTTTTTTTGCCTTTTTTAAATTTTCGATGCTTTATCATTCGTAAAATTTATCCAATCACCAAGAAATTTAAATATGCTGTTAAGGTACACAGTAGTATTTTACGCTTTAAAAACAGTCTTGTCGTAACGTGTATCGTTTTTTTTATATGCAGGAGCACGTCAAATAATTGAATATGTGATCGTCAAACTCGAGCGATGCTGGCATCAATGTGGTTTAAATTGAATGTAGATAACAAAAAAGGGTTGTCCGAAAAACTCATCTCTTGTGCGGAAGTACACCACCTGGCGCGCAGGAAATAAATGAGAAAATTGGTAATGTTTTACACGGATGCTTTTCCCAACAATAAGCAAGTTCTTGGTTAACAAACAATAGCTTGAACTCGGTTTTATCTATTTATTGTTTATTACACACATATATATATATATATAACAATATAATTGCGAACGATGCGGCATCTTTTAACTTACCGAAACTATGGCTCGAGTTATTCCATGGTTACAGATATGAAAATAAACAACCAAGTAAAAAATAAAAGATAACGTTCGTAATTTTTAAAAAAAGTACATGAAAATTAAATAATAGCATTTTAAATAATAACTTCAAAGCCCGTGCAATTATGGAATATTCTCATTTGTTTTTGATAATGGCTCGGAGCGAGCCGAAACATGCCAAACAACCTAATGAAAGTTATTTTAATTTGTATTATGTTCTTAATTTACACCTTTTAGCATTTAAAAGAAATATATATATATTTATATATACGCATATTTCCATTTTCAAAGGTATCCTTGATTTTCAATCTTGTCCCAATGATTGTTCGGGCACGGATTTGGCACAATTTTTGGCATTAAGCTGGTGTCATTTACAGAAAACAATCATTCTTTGCTTATAATGTGGTTTCCCTGCCCTTGAAAAAGTGAATTGCATTATAAGCATCCATATGTGTTTATACTCTTGTTTCCTTTTTTTTCCATTTGAATAAATAATACTTCATATATTAGGACTATATATTATAATTTGTAATTTGACACTGCTATATGGTATAGTAATTTCATTGTATATGGTCAGTTTCTGTTTCAATGGTTAATTTTTACAATAAGTTATATATATATATATATATATATATATATATATATATATATATATATATATATATATATATATATATATATATAATTATAATATCTTTGAATTAAAAATATATATATACTAGGGGGCCTACCCCCTGCGAGCTACGCTCGCCAACCCCCGCTCAGACTTCGAGGCCTCTAAAAATATGACAGCGTGCTTTGTTTTTAAAATATTGGTAAATCTGTAATTGGGTTGCCATGCTTTTAACGTTTTAATGGGGCATTTTTTTTATTATCATGGCCTCATACACAGCTGTTGCGACAACTGACGACTGTTTTCGGGATTGATAAATAAAATCAATTATAACTTGAAAACCAGCTTGTATAAAATGGTTAGGTTAAAATTGTGGCTACCTCTCGGACTTTTATAACAACGATCTGTATTCTATTCTTCCTTTGCGTTTAAGGATGAGAAAAATTCCATCTGCTTGTGAATAACATTAAGAACCACGGTATTGAAAAGTACTATGTTATAGACATTTTCAGTAACAGGTTTTAATTTTCTCTCTATTTTAGTGCACCATCATGCATATTTTCATGTTATTTTAAATATGTAAATTATTTATTTTAATTAATATGTATAAACGAATTTTCTAATAATTATTTATCATACAAAATTAATTAAATATTTTGTGCATGCATGCCTGCATTTATTCGGCATCAATTGATGAGATATTTAAACAAATTTGTTATCCGCGATAATTTTACACCATGTTATGTCACTTGAATATTATCCATAAGAAAATCGGGTACTTTTCCAGTATAGGATCCTTTGCTTTTAGGTTTGGCGTAATTCGAGCTTCAAAAAGGGATAGATTCGTTAATATACATAGATTTGTTGCCAAAAGTTATGAAAACAAACCCAATGAACTTTTGGTGCTTTTCTATTATAGGGATCTTGACGCTTTTTTAAAAAGCTTGGCGCAATTCGGGCGTCAGAAAGTGAGATTTGGTGCCAAATGATATAAACAGCCATGGAAACAAATTCGATGATTTTTTTGTTTATATGCGTATTTTAATTATGCGTATATTATTATTGTTTTTTCTATACAAATTACTTCTGATTATATATAAAATAGGATAAATGACATTTTACGCTAAACAAATTGTATAAATATTTTTTTGCTCCTTTCTTTTGCGTTTACCAAAGTGACGTCATTTGGACAAATTTATTCAAAATATTTTCAGTTTATAAATTAAATTAAATGCTGACAGATGATTGAATCCTGACGATAGAAATGTGATTTTTTGTTCAAATTTTCCTGAAAAACATAATTTAATCACAATCCTGTCTTCATTATCGATTGAAATAAAAGATAAATTCAATTTCAATTTGAAAATGGCGAATAAAAAGAAATCAATAATCCCTATCGGGATCCTTTTCAATTTTTTCCTTTTTTTGTTACAAAAAACTGAGTAATTGGTTGCCATCATTACAGAAATGTCATTAAAATTAGAGAAAAATTAATATCTCGAAAACTAATTCCAATTTCAAAATTCTATTACCAGTTTTGACATCCGCGGATTTTTATGGACAATTGGTATTAATTTCACCATCAAGCGTTTAATATTTTATTAAAAATAGCCCTGAAACATGATCAGTCGTTTAATCAGTCGTTTCATAAAATCGTTTCATAAAATCGTTTCACAAATTCGTTTCATTAGGATTATATATAATAATAAACTCCACTGAAAAAACACATGCAGAACCAATATCACAAAAGCTAACTAAAATGTATAAACCACATAAATACAAAACAAGAAAACAAACCAAACTACTTAAACACAAAACCAGAAATCACAACTAAACACTTTAACACAAAACTATAGAACGCAACAAAACAACAGAGAAAGAATTAAACGACCTGTGCCAGGTGGCATGGCTTGAGACATGCACTGCTGGGTTTAACTAGTTTTACGCATGCAAAACTCCCCATACCTGACAAGTACAGACGTAAAATGAATGAAACACACATAACGAAAGGAAGCAAACTATAGAGACCCTACACCAACACGTTCAAAAACTGAACCGGATAAATCCGTGTTATCGCTTTGTAATAAAAATCATCCATATATATATATATATATATGGATGGATGGGAGGGTTACATATTAGTTGTTACATATTATATTGTCTTAAATCAGGGGTTCTCAAACTATGGTACGCGTACCGGTACTGGTACGCGAAGATCTGGCTACTCGTACGCAAAAGTCTGATACTGGTATGTGAAATGAAATACAGCATATTATTTTGAAATCAAAAACGGTTTAACTTTATCACCCAGGAAATTTTCGAACACTATTTTTTTTCTTTCTTTTTTTTTCTTTTTTTTTTTTTTGTTACTAGATTTTAGAACAACATACTTATGTGAATGCATTTTATCTTCCATTCTTCATTTGAAAAACAAATACAGGAAATAACTAAACATCGAATCTGGCTTACGACTACAGCTAACTAATATTGAACCAGACATGGGGAATGTGTGCTTGATAAGCTTGATCAAGCTTAACATTCTCATTAACGATATTAGGGAATTACTGCAATAAAGCTACTATGAATCAGTAGAGCAATATGTCATAAGTATTGTGGTTGTTTTTCAACCAAAACACTGTATTTTGATATGATATGTATTATTAAAATGTAATGATGATAATATTTTTTTTAATTTGAATGTTAATATAAAGCAGTCAATCTAAGTACCAATTTAGTAATGTAATCATGCATTTTGAAGTACAGTTAAACCTTATATTTTTGATTTAATGGTACGCTTGTCTAAAAGTTTGGGAACCCCTGTCTTAAATAATTATCTCGTATTCCATTAGCACTGTTTAACATATCACTATGACTAGCATCATTTATTTCGTATTCACTATCTGCAGAAAAAATCTGTAAAATGTACTGATTTTAAAAAGTATTGCGGCATATTTGCATCAAGTTATATGTAATCACAGCAAATTGTTCATTTGTTTACACGTTTTTTTTATTTCTTCTTCTTATCTGTTAAGTAAAAACGGAAAGTTTCGTTCTTGTATCGTTAGGCAAATGACACTAGCCGAAAATCTCTTAAAACCACCTCATTATTGCATTAACGATCGTCAAGTGACATTTGCTCGAATCAAACTGACCTGTTTTATTTTCTCCTCTTGAAGAGGGGTTTTGCAAATGGTCACGCTGCGTGGATTCATCAGTACTCTCCAATAAGGGTCATCGAAGAACATTTTTAGATATACGGGAATTGGGTGGAATAATTTGAACAATACTATTTTAGTACAGTTAGTTTGAATTAATTGGGAAATAAATATCATATATAGAACTAGATATTCTTTGAATTTTTATTCAAATGGCTTATAAGGCGTGAAATAAAGTTCTGCACGAGACGGAATGTCCAGTCTCGGGCCCGGCGTGGCCCGTTTATGATTTTGCAGTTCACGGCATGTTCAAAAATCGGGGAAAACAAGTCCGCCCAGTGCAAAATTCTATGAAATCTGACCCGACTCAGTTTCTGCAAAAAATTCCGATTTTTCTTAACATACAATTAAGATTCTTTTAATGAATACTGCACACATATTTATGGGAAACCTTTACAGCCTATTTTACATTATTATATGTTCATAAGCCATAGAATACAGAATAGCAACATTAATGATCTTTTAGACTCTTCGACTATTACATTCAAATAAAGACTCATTAAAAAAGATAAATATATTTTAGAATAAAAGAAAATAAGATGGTGAAATCATAACTTTTGTTGCTGCATAATAATAAAAAAAGTAGATTTTTGAAAATATTTCACTATGATTTATTAAAGTATATTTCCAAAGATTCCGTTAATAGGAATTAATTATTGCAATTACTAATTTTATAAAACAAACTGCTTGATCGACACATCCTGGGAAGAATTATGTCCAGTTTTTGGCCGGCCCGAGTATGTAGAATAAAATGTAAGCCTGATATCAGTCTGCACCAGTCTGCTGAAAAAATTAAGCCCGGGCTCAAACACGATGTAACCGCTAAATACCGATTTATGAGCTGGATTATATTTCTGTATTGATGTTATCAAGCTAGCATCGGCTCGTGGAGCACATTTATACTTATTCTCGTTCCAGTCTCATCCATTGAAATTTGTTTTATATTTTATCATTTTACTTTGATTCTTTTAAATTTGTTATATTCGGCTAGTCAGACCGTTTAATTATTTTTTATCGGCCCGCCCCGGCCCGTTTTTTATTATTTATTTGCCAGGACCGGAACGTTAAAAAAATTTGTCTCTATTCTTTGGTCCGGCCCGTTTGAATATTTGCCTTCATTTTATCGGCGTGAAAACACCATAGTGAAGAAGTATCCAGGCCAGAATTCGAACCTAGGCCTTTGACAATGTACTCCAACGCTCTACGAACTGAGGTACTTGGCTGATATACATCCTGGCACTCCTTACTCGTCCGAATAACTCAGTCGGTAGAGTGTTGGCGCACAATGCCATAGGAACAGGTTCGAATCCTGACCTGGACACTTTTTAACTCGATTGGTTTCACGCCTCATAAGCAATTTGAATAAAAATTCAAGCAATTAAAAATTCAATTACTATTTAAGGCGTATGGTATTTCTACAGATTATATAGGTATTATTTTTACTTTTCGAACGCAAAAGTAGCTGTAAAATTCAATAATTTTTCAAGCAACCAACTTTTGATCCAATTTGTCGGCAATTTTTCCGCGTACAAAGCGAAAGAAGGGTTGCAATTGTTATTGCAATAGTTAGATGAAAAACTGGTTATTACTGTTACCGGTTGTTATTATTTATCGTTCTTTCGTTGATGTCCGACAGGGTGATTATAATTAAAGTTGCACTTGCAAAAGGCTCTAAAAAAAGAACCACTGGTCAGAATGACCTGATATTTCATCTGAGTATACGTGAAGCAATGGGAATTTGATTTGCGAAAAAAAGTTCAAAAGTTGACCGACATACGGCGCTGTGCTCGTCATAAGATGCTAATTAAAGGACGTGCGTGACATGCTGTTGATGTGAAATATCAGGTCATTCTGACCAGTGGTTCTTTTTTTTTACAGATTTTTGATAATCACCCTGTAAAACTCCTATGATTGGGTTATAGGTGGTGAAATTGCCGTTAGGAGCGATTTTTTATGAGTTGTGTCTAAAAAGTTGGGGATATTCTTGATCGCTATCAGATCTGGAGATGAGACAATTTCTCACGGAAAATCGGCTCAAATCAAGAGTAGATCAAAAATTGATCAAAAAACTGTTGAATCTAATAGAAACTTTAGTGTAATGAAACTATAGCAGTCATGATTTGTATATATGTGTGAGAGAGTGAACACGATATTCAAATTAGTTCAATGTGTATATGAACAGTTAAATAGAAATCGTGTAAGTTCGGCTTGTTTTTAAACAAGTCTCTCTGTAATCGCGTAAATGAGATACCATTACATTAAATGCGAAATGTATATCCTTTCTAATAAACAAAAAAAAATATTAGAAAGTGCATCTTTGCCAATGTTTTAACATTTATTTATCTCTTTTTATTCAGAGAACGATTAAGATTGTCCAGGACCCAAGGCCTAGCAGCTTTTCAGGCCCTCAAACCAAAATAGTAGCTAAAAATGTTTTTTGGGCGTATTCGGGAGTTTTCCTGCATTTTAGAAATTTGCTCATGAAACTCAGGTTAATCTAAATTTCGGTTTGCTATTTGGTATTATAATACTTTAAATATATCTTCACCAGAGGGCCCGTGCGAGGATTTCGCACTGAAATCCTCGCAAAATCTAATATTTTTTAGGCACTTCTACTTCTCTATTATCCCGTTGACCACTTTTCATGACAAAAAACTATCGCGAAATTGTAAGATTAAGCGCTAAAAATGCAGTCCCATTTACTTGATGTCAGAAGCATTATACGTGTTTGTTACGTCATCAAGTGTTTTTTAATTCGACATTTGCGTATATTTTTCATTATGTTTTACTGATTTATTAGTTATTTCATTAATTAAAATAAAAATTGTGTCCTTAAATTCTTATATTTTATTTATTTATTTATTTTGATATTCCAATGACTACGTTCTCCCGTTTATTTAGCGATAGCTTTTGTTATGAAAAGTGGTCGACGGGATAATAGAGAAGTACCATTTTTTATCAATATGTAATATTTCTTAGATGCAGGTTTAAACATCTAAAAAAAAAGTAAGGATAAAAATATCTGCAAACAATATTTAGTTTTTAGTCAAGCTAGAATATCATCTAATTTATTCCATCAAAGTTATAGTAAAAACTGATCCGAGATTGCAAAATGCACGCGCGAGAAAAAAAAATTTAACAATCGTATTTTAAGTGCATTAGAGGATGGCGTCATTCGCTTCGGGAAAACATGGGACATAGAAATATAAATCTAAACATTTCAATTTCAATTTCGCTTTTTAATCATAAATAAAAAATAAACCCGTGCGGTGTTTTTTATTATAATTGCTGAGTATCATATAATGTGATATTTTATTTTTGTGGCAACAATATTTTGAAGAAAACCTTTCATTTCTTTTATGAAAACTATGCCGATTTAATTTTTAATTTGCAGCAAATTTTAATCAAAAGCATGTTTTAATGAAATGTTAAGTGTGCTATGTCAGAAGTCTGTTCAAAATCCTTTCATATGCTATCCCATTCGTCGTTCTGCATTTCGTAATTTCTTAGAAAAAGGGATGTTGACAGGAGAAATAATATATATGATCTTAAATATTTCTTTAAAAAAAATTTCTCATAAAAAATATTTTGTCTACAGCATTCCTAATTTAAGCTGATTTTAGAGAAGAGAAAAGGAGAGGCAAGGCGTTTATAGAGGTATTTGTTTCTTAGATATCAAAGATTGAAAAAAAAAAATTCTAGGAGAAATTTTTTCTGAATAATTTTAATCATTTTGGGGCCTACGTCTCCAATGGGCCCAAGGCCGCGACCTAGTTGGCTTGTACGGTAATCGGGCCCTGTATGGTATTAGATTAATATGGATAATAAAAATTAATCTAATTTTGCAAAAAAGAGAAGGTCATATACGGACTTTTAAATATTGTGGCGTAATTTCATGGCTAGAGATGTGTAATTTGTTTCCTTCTTTTTATTATATTTTCGAAAAAATTCTCACCGAAATAAACAAAGTTGTTTGCATCATTCAAGGTTCTGGTAAATCCGCTGAACGATGCTGCATTTTCCATACTTACACTTCCCATATACTTAAGTCCTCGAAGTGCCTATTAATTAGTGAAGTGAAACAGCTTAACACGAAGTGGTATTAACCGATTAGACTTTAACCGATAGGAGATTAAGATAATACGGAAGAAAAACTATTTAAAAGACTTGCATATGCTTATAGTAAGATAATTAAGATGTAATTTAATCAGTTTGTCACATATAGCAGTCAGAAAAACTACTTTATTTTTGTAGCGAACTACAACTACATCTACTTTATCGAAAATGTAGTTAACAACAATTACAACTACTTGATTTAAAAAGTAGCGACTAGAAACTCCTGTTCAAAATTAGTCGTTTTTTCACTACATTTAGATTTTGTCAAAGGATTCAATCTACACTTGAAATTGAAGACAAGCATTAAGCAATACAATGGCCCTTCGTTATATCACGTTTCTCAGGACACAATAAAATAAATGCGATAAAACCGAAGTCAATAAATTTAAAAAAAAAATAATAACATATAACAAAATGTTTTCTGATATTCTCTAAAATGTTAGATTAAACACACATTATTCGACCAGTGAAATTCAATATTAATTTCCTCTGTCATAGTATAAAATTAGTCGGATATGCCAGTCCCAAAACTTTTTTCTATCTCATACAGGTTTCACATATACCAAAAACGAATCAATCAGCACCAATTTATATCAAGGGCTAACTGAATATAAAGTTATAATAAATTCAGTGCATTTAGTTCTTGAGATATGACTATCGCTAAATTCGTGTAAATCCTGAAAAATGCAGCATAGCAGCACCACCTGTTAGGACATTTACGCCAAAACCTAATCAACAACAACTTATGTCAAGGTCTAACTGAAACTGAAGGTTGATGAAGTTCTATGCATTACGTCTTCAGATATAGCTATCTTGAAAATCATGAAAAAAGTAGCATAGAAACGCCACTTGCTGGGCTATTTACACCAAAACGTAATCAACATCTATTTCTGTTAAGGTGTAACAGAATCTGAAGTTTGATGAAACTCTGTACATTAGTTCTTGAGATATAGCTATCATAAAAATCATGAAAAAAGTAGCATAGCAGCGTCACCTGTTGGGGAATTTACACAAAAAACTAATGAGTACCAACTTATATCAAGGTCTAATTGAATCTAAAGTTATATTAAATTTCGTGCATTAGTTCTTCAGAGAGAGCGCCCATAATATTTTTGTCACATACAGACAGAGGGGTTTAAGAAGAAAAAAATTCATAACCTTGTCAATTCACAAGATATCATATCTGCTTAGATTTATTATAAATCCTCTTAATATTATCTACAACATTTATATTGACAAGTTTTTTATAGGACCAACCCTTATAGCAAAACAAAATTAAAAACAAAATAATCCCTGCCGGCTCCGCCTACAGACACATTCAAATTTCGAAGTGGGCAGTTCCAACTGCCGCATCATGGCAAAAAGGTAATTTCTTCTGCAATTCCCAACAAACTGGCGCTCACGGTCTTCGTCTTCGAATTCTACCTGTGCCTGTAGGCCGAGCCGTCAGGGATATTTTTTTACAGTGTAGTATTTTATGCTACATCAGAATGTTGCAGATAATGTCTCAATGTTTTTAAACTTTACATGGCATAAGATGAGCATAAGATGAATTGATATTTGAATGTATAAATGATATTTTTTCCATAAAAATGTTTTTAGTGGGCAATCAAAAAAATAAATAAATAAATAAATAAAAATAAATAAATTCAGCGTGAAAGAAAATTCTTTGACACATTTTAAAATTCAATAAAAGATCAAGCACCTGGCTTACGAGAGTGCGGTTTGGTTGTTATTCCATATCTTATCAAAACTTTATTCACTTTATCTTTACTATTGTGTTTATCACAAATTTACAATGTCTGAAAACCTGAATAAAAACAGAAATTTTCTGAATCAGGGAATCATAAATATTAATATATATTGAGTAAAATACATTCGGGTTTCCAAATCATCATTCCTTATCTTTTTCTTGTCAAATTCGTATTATTTGCCGTTTTTTTGTTAATCTTATCTTTACAGTATCTTAGACTTACACTGTGTGTACAATTTGAATTCTTGTTTATTATTCCATATCTTATCAAAACATTATCCTTTTCATCTTTTCCGTTGTATTGATCTTAAATTTACAATTTCTGAAAACCTAATGAACCCTCGTAAAACTGGTATATTTTATTTTGAACATGGTGCGAGCAATATTGCAATTGTTCTTTCATGTTCATTTTGAATTTAAATCTGTGATTATTACCTACGTATATTTCAGTTTGCAAAACACAAGATTAGTACATACTAAATTTTCGACATTTCTTGAATAAATAAATTAATTATAACGAAATCTATACGCAGTTCATTTTAGACTTGTTATCAGTTTACTGTTTTTAAAGTCTATAAGATGTTGCTTGTGTAATGATGATGTTGATGATATTGCTTGTGTTGCTTGTGTAAGGGAACTTTATTGAATATTACCTTTACTGAAGCCTTCCAAATTTCTTAATTTTTATTTCATTTTTATTTTTGCAAGTGTGATGTTTTAGCTGGTTTCTAGTATTTAAGGGTCGGGCATAAAGAAAGGAAACAGGCTCTAAAACTGCAGGGTGGTCATAAATCCCCATATTTTGTAAAATATTTATACATTTGGAGGGATAAAGTAAAGGAACAACTATAAAAAGGAACTTTATAACAATATAATAAATTCTAACACCTTGTAATAATATATATTTTTTTAAACGCTAAAAGGTTAACAACATAATAAATACACAGTAAAATAATTTTTATTAAGTTGTTTGACATGTTTCGGCTCACTCTGAGCCATTTTCTAAAACAAATGAGAATATTCCATAATTGCACGGTCTTTGAAGGTATTATTTAAAATGCTATCATTTAATTTTCATGCACTTTTTTAAAAGTTACGTAAGTTATCTTTTATTTTTACTTGGTTGTTTATTTTCATATCTGGAACTATGGAGTAACTCGAGCCACAATTTCGATAAGTTAAAAGAATCGACATCATTACATATTTTATTTTTGCGTGTTAGTATCTCTATGGTTTCTCTTAATATGGATGGATAGTATAGACTGTAGGGAAAAATTATTTTACTTTCATTGAAATTTATTTGGAAGGTTTCTTCTTGATATAATCTTGCCAGGGATGTGGTTTTTCTATTATTCTTAATATCAGCTATATGCTTCTTTTTTTCTGTAACTAAATGTCCTGCTGGTCATGTCAATATAGTAATTCTTAGATCCGTCTTGTTTAATAAAAGGTATTTCATATACCCCTGAATAAGTCTCAAAATTAATTGGGTCAATTTTACTACAAATGATATTCTTTAATTTCTGAGGGGGTTTGGCTATTAAGCAGATATTGAAACGTTTAAGGCTGTGTTTTAATTTTTCAAAAACGTTTGGATGATATTGCAGAGTATAAAGTTTGTATTTTTGCGAATCAATTTTGTTTTTTGATTTCTTATTATTGGCGATATCTATGATTAATTTATTAATATGGTGTACTTTAAAACCATTATTACAAGCAATTTTTACGAATATTATCTAATTCATTATTCAATTTATTTTCAGTACATACTATAAAGGCCCGTCTTATTAAAAATCTGTAGGCTGAAATTTTGTATGTAAATGGAGAACATGCGTTATTTGGTATGGTAGATTGGTTAGACATACTTTTTCGGAAAACAGCTCTGTCGATAGATTTATTTGTTCTGGTTAACATAACATCAAGGAATGGAAGGCTTTTAATATGTTCAATTTCAATAGTGAATTTAATGTTATTGTCCATTGAGTTTAGCTGATTTATAAATATTTTAAGTTCATCAAGACTATGCTGCCAAATTATAAAAATATCATCAACATATTTCAGTCAAGTGTATCATTATTAAATTCTTCTATCTATTCAATATCATCACAAATCTTATTACATACTATACATGCGTGTCAATTGATGGATGCAATGAAATAATATCAAGGCTAGCCATTATATAATTTTCTGGTAGTTGTATATGTTTGATTTTTTGAATGAAATCTTTCGTTGATTTAATAGTTAATGTAGAATTTGGTAAAATATATCTCTTAAGAAGGAAACATAATCTTTCTCTAAAACATAAGTAGGTCCTGAGCACTTTGAAACTATAGGACGTAATGTCATGTTGCTTTTATGATCTTTTAGCGTTCCAATAATCCTAGGAATAACAGCTAGTTTATGAATCTTTAAAATTTTCTTTGTAAATAGTGGCTAAGTTCCATTTTTGATGAGGACATTGATTAAATTAATTGGATCTTTTTTAACTTCTTCACAATTCATATCGTTAATGCAATTTTCCATCTTATTTATATAATCATCTCTATTAAGGACAGCTAATTTGTTGGATTTGTCAGTCTGTACTATAATTATATTCGGGTCTTGTTTTAAATTTTTTATAATCTTAAGTTCTTTATAAGCAGGTTTTATAGGTTTGTTAAAAAGTTTTTCTCACTTCATAAAACATTAGATTCCTTATTTTTTTTCTATGGATAAGGAACTTTATGTTAAATGGGGAATCCAATCCGGGTTTCCCGTATTACAGAACAAAGATGACAATCATTTTTTCTAAAATGAAAACTCTAATAGACTTTTTATATTTAATATACAAGGTGTCCAAAAATTAACTGAGACATTTTAAAATTCAATAAAAAATCAAGCAATTGGCGTACGAGAGTGCGGTTTGGAAGAAAGTGCTTCTTATGATCTAAAAATTTGTTTAAGCAAATAATAAAAAAAATAGTTTAAAAAATTTCTCATAGATGGTGCTGCTTCTGGAAAGTTATCAAATATGTAGAATGCTTTTACACATAACAATAGCGAAAGACGTACAATGCGTATGCACAGTTTTTGTCCAAACTATGGCAACCAACATTCCAAAACCTAACAATACTCGTCCTCCTGAGTTCGATTAGACGAGTGAGACAAGTCAACAAACATTAGTTTGGCGATAATAGAAGGCTCGCTAAGATGCCTGGCGATTCGTTTGTTTCCAAAATCGTATCGACTAATCAAATTTTTGTCCTTCTGTCGCTATTATCTTACAGAAACACCCTATTAATCTTGGCGCGCTTTCTACCATCACCAAACTAATGTTTGTTGACTTGTCTCACTTGTCAAAATCGAACTCAGGAGGGCGAGTATTGTTAAGTTCTGGAATGCCGGTTGCCATATTTTGGACAAAAACTGTGCATACGTATTGTACGTTTTTCGCTATTGTCATGTATATAGACATTCTACGTATTCGATAACTTTCTAGAATCAGCGCCATAATGGAAGGCTTTTATTATGTTCAATTTCAATAGTGAATTTAATGTTATTGTCAATTGAGTTTAGCTGATTTATAAATATTTTAAGTTCATCAAGACTATGCAGCCAAATTATAAAAATATCATCAACATATTTCAGCCAAGTGTGAGGCGTCACTTAAATTTAAAATTAAATTTTATTATTATTATTATTACTATTTGCTTAAACAAAATTTTAGATTATAAGAAGCATTTTCGTTTGAACCACACTCTCATGCGCCAATTACTTGACATTTTATTGAATTTTAAAATGTATCAAGGAATTTTTGGACACCCTGTATATTAAATGTAAAAGTCTGTTAGAGTTTTCATTTTGGAAAAAATGGTTTTCACCTTTGTTCTGTAATCCGGGAAAACTTGCGTTGGATTCCCTATTTAACATAAAACTTCTTTTTAGGGTTTCGCTCATCTCACGTTTGTTCACTCCCGCTTCGTTGTCTGTCTGTCACAGAGCCGGCTCTCAGAAACTGTATAACTTACAAGCATGAAATTTTATGTACTTATAGCTGAATATCTACTATGAAGCTCAAAATCATAAAATGTGAAAAAATCGTATTATTTTAATATATAGAGATAAAAAATCAAAAATCTAACAGCCTGTAGTAACTCCTCTATACCGACCCGATAAAAGATGGTGAGTGGTAGCGAGATCGGATCGTTGGCACAGAGAATTTCTCGCATAAATTAGAAAATAGAATTTTATTGTATAACAATGTTACTTCTAATGAAAAATATATACAAGACGTCAATACAGCATTTAATTATTTTTCGTGAGTCAATCGCTTATAAATTAATGACCTCTTGACTCCAAGTGTAACTGAAACAAACAAAAGTCTCTAAACATTACAGACAGTCGTGACTACAAAACAAAGTTCATTCGGACCAAGGCTCGTCCGTTCCTTCTCTTCGGAAGATCTACTAATACTCGTTAATTCTGAGTCTAAGAACACTCACTCTCGCACTTGGTGTGCTTTTTCACTTCGCTGGGATTTTCACCGGATACCTGCTGTATCAATTCTAGAGGTCGGACCTCACTAGCGCTTACACCACGCTGAGTTCGAAACTGACGTTTCCTTTTCCCTTCTCCAGAGAGTCAACACTCTCCTTTTCGATCTCTCCAAAAACTGTCCTTTCTCACTTTTTCATTCTCGCAGGAGAACTCCTTCTAGGGGCGGGGGCTTTGTCGAGGCGGGACCCTCGAAACTCTCCAGCCTCTTAGCAGCCTTGAGATCCCTCTGTTTCGTTTTCACTAAGTCCGTCATTGGACGTTCTAAGACAAAGGGCAAAGTTTCGGGCGCAAACCTAAAAATCGTGTGCAGAGATCGCTTCCCTCGCAGATGAACTCTTTCCCACGAACTCGGCAAGGATCAAAGCATAAGACCCCTCTTTGGGTAACGCCTTACCACTTCATCACTGTCCGAACTTTCCGCTCACAGTACAATAGAATTCGGCGTCTGCTAGTCTTCAAGGCAAAAATAGCGAGGGAAGGTATGCAGTTAAGTGTACTCACAGGAAATGCTAGAATGACACATAGTGCAGCTGGATGTCGAGGCTCAATTCTTTACAAGCCTTTTCTTATTAAATTTAAACATCGTTCGTTATAGCAGTTGCCAGCAATGAAAAATCCACAATAAAATTCTTTCTACAGTAATTAATTTTCTATTGAAAGATCTCCACCTGAAAAATGAAAATGAAATAAAAAGTTTCACTAATTGAAAAAAAGATTAATATGACGTCCTATTACGGTAATACGGTCCTATTATTGTTAATAAAAGGGAAATTTTCAAACATTTCTCAATAATACAAGGAGTATGAGTATCTACTAGTAAATACAGAAAGCAGCTTAATATGACGTCATTAGAGAATTCAAGAGAAAATTAATCTGACGTCATATCGGAAGTTTAACGGATTTTTCAAATGTTTGAGATTAATACAAATAGAGTATCAATATGAGTAATAGAGAATAATAAATATATGAGTTTCAGGAACGTATTGAATCATGATAAAAACCCGATTATGGAAATATTTGGCATATTTTAACATTTTGAAGGTCTCTATACAACAGGTTTAGTTATGAAATTGATTTTTTTTTAAATATTGCATTTAATCGACATGACAGATATTATTATGACAGAGTATAATAGCGGGCTTCGTCCGCAATCGGGTCCGTTCAGATATTCCAAAAAAACGAGAAAAATAAACCGGTAAAATTTTACTTTATATAAAACATGCTTTTTTTTTTTTTTTTTTTTAATGAAATTTATTTCGATTTATTAAAGAAAGGATAAAGTGTTTTGAAAGGAATATTAAACGAAATCCTTTGTGTGATATTCGATCACACTTACCCACTTGTTATAGTTGTTCCTTTAATTTATCCAACCAAGTGTATAATTATTTTCCAAACTATGGGAATTTGCGAACACTCTGCAGTTTCAGCCCATGTTACCCTTCGTTATGCCTGACCCTAAAATACTAAAAACCAATTAACACATCACACTCGCAAAAATAATAATCATAATAATTATAATAATAATAAAAATAATAAAAAAATTGGGAAGCTTCAATAAATGGAATATTCGATAAAATTCCCTTACACAAGCAACAACATCAATTATACAAGCAACATCTTATGGATTGTAAAACCAGTAAACTGATAACAAGTCTAAAATAAGCTGTGTATAGATTTCGTTATAATGTATTTATTTAATCAAGATATTTCGAAAATTTAGTATGTAATAATTTTGTATTTTGCAATCTGAAATATAGGTAATAATCACAGATTTAAATTCAAAAGGAACATGAAAAAAAGATTACAATATTGCTCACACTATATTCAAAATAAAATATACGAGTTTTACAAGGGTTCATTAGGTTTTCAGAAATTGTAAATTTAAGATAAATACAACAGAAAAGATGAAAAGGATAATGTTTTGATAAGATATGAATAATAAACAAGAATTCAAATTGTACACACAGTGTAAATCTAAGATACTGTTAAGATAAGATTAACAAAAAAAGTGAAAAAATAAGAATATGACAAGAAAAAGATAAGGAATGCTGATTTGGAAATCCAAATGTATTTTACTCAATATATATTAATATTTATGATTCCCTGATTTAGAAAATTTCTATTTTTATATTATAGAAAAACACTTTAACAATTATTTTCGAAATATTGTGCATTAGCTTTTCAAAACATCCGAAAAATTACTTTTAGTACAACACAAACTACATTATACAGCAAATATTCAAATGAGTTCACGTGAACTCTTTCTAGTGTCTATTTAAACTTTCAAGGCCACGTTCACTGCCCCAGAAAGAAAATCGGCTTTCTCGGATGCTGAATGTAATATGAAGTGAGAGCTTTATCCGACTTTGAACCAAATTAATCATTCATCATCGTCATTCAAATTATCCACACGTCCCTTTTGAGTATCGCTGGAAAAGAAATACGGCAATATTTGATACTATTTCAAGCTGCCGTAATAGTAAATAAACGAAGCAAGACCCACTTACGTTACTTCACATGTTGGGTAATCCCTTTATGTAACGTTGGCGCGTTGTAATCCGTTTTTCAAAAGCATAACCAATTTTCATATTTTCCAAGGTAACTGCATTCTGCAGCTACCTGTTTTAGACGCTGTCGTCTTGAATTATACGATCTTTGAGATAAGAATGCTTGATGGCAATTGCTACTTTAGCCGTTTTAGTTATCGGGAAAATTGTCTTTTGCACAACTGTTAAGAGTAAGTGTCGTACCATTCTTGACGAATATTTACGATGTTTACGAGTTGTGTACATAAATTGTTGTAATGCAGATAGTGTTTATCTAGAAAAATTTAAGAATCTATTTTGAATATTGCAGTATAAGAAGTGGTTCTTTGAATAATTCATAAGTTGTCAGAAAAATAAATCAAGAATTCTTGTGTTTTAAATTCAATGTGACTGTAATTATTTAAAATTATTGTTTCGTTGTTTATTATGATTTCTTTTATTTATTTCCTAAAATCAAAGGGATCTAGGAAGATAAGAAAGATAAAGCAAAGTGGATTTGATTATAAATAATATCACAGATTTCTCTTGTTTCATGTGGATTCAGCTAGGGCGATTTTCAGTTACCTTTTAAACGGAATTGAGAAAATCGTGAGACCTAATTAAAAGTTATTGGTAAACATGCATTAAAAAAAAAAAAAAAGCAGAGAGAGAGAGAAATGTACAAGCAATTTTTTTTGCATAATCACTTCTGTAAGAAGTCAGTTAAAAGCAATTATATTTAAAACATATTCAGTATTGAAAACGAAACTGTACGATTACCATATATTCCGGCATTTAACGTGTTCGCAAAATTTCAGATAATCATTTTCAATTTTTAGGTACTATTTTCGCCGTAGTGCGCGCAACTCCTTTTTTGAAACTTAGCCTTCATGGGATAGAATTAAAAAAATGAAATAAGTATAATGGCCTTAAAAAACAACAAAAAATAACAAATATGGTTTCTTATTTATTTATTTATTTATTTATTTATTTATTTATTTTTATTTTTTTGTCGTATAGCACTTTATAGAAAATAGTAGACTATGCCAATGGAAGAAGATTATGAAATATTAATGGGTTTAAATGGCAATTTCGCCAAATTAGTCAGCTATCGCCAAGTTAGCTTCACATATGGCAACTTAATTTTGTCATTAAATTTGGCGATATTTCACCAAGTTGGCCAAAATTGGGTGCTATTGTGGTAACTCTGTCATTAGTACTTTTCAACAAATACTCATTGTATTCATATGTATTCATCAATACATACTCATTCATATATATTTCATATAAATTCTGACGTCGTAATGATGCGGGCAACAATGTGATTAAAATGGATGAATGTTGCAACAGTGGAACTATTTTTCTTTTCAATTAATACTAAACAATCGCAACGTTATTTCTGTGAAGAAAATACGAGTTTTGGGACGACGTTGCACCCTCCTCCACCGCCCCAGGGATCGAATAAAAAAAATCAATATCCAGTTCATATATTGCCCTCGGGGCATATATATTCCAAATATCAAAGCTCTGTATCAAAAGGAAGTAGGCAAAAAATGAGTGGCAAGATTTGACTGCCACATACATAATTGTAAGCTAAAGTAAATCATGTAAAAAAGAAAAAAAAAAACCCTAAAACATTGAAAATATAATAATAGCTACCATTTGTAATCAGATTGTGAAAATTGTTTTTGTTAACTAAACTGCATGTTAATTAACGTAGAAATATGTAGAAACTCTGATAATAGTCCAGTAGAAATAGCATTTTACCTTACAAAAATTCGGGTACTTCTGATTTTTGGGTATGTTGTAAAGGTTGACCCTCTAATAATAAAACCAAGTTTTCGACCTTCTAGACCTTGTGCGTTTTTCACAATATTGAAAAAACCAATATTTTTCGGCACTTTTTTCGATTTTTTTTAAATAACTCAATTTTAGTGCATTTTACAGAAAAGAGCACTTCAACCATTTCGTAGAGCATAAAATTCTCTACACCATGCAGTATTCAGGTTTGTAAATTTTCCAAATAGGGGGTAAGATACGGGGCCGGGAAAATAGGGTAAAATTTGCAAAAAATGCAAAAATCCACTAAAGACGTTAGTTTTTGCGTAATAACCTACTTTTAGTGCGTTTTAGAGACAAAAGCACTTTCACCATTTTGTAGAGCATAAAATTCTCTAAAACATGCAGTATTCATCTTTGTAAATTGTCCATATAGGGGGTAAGATACCAAGCCGGGAAAAAATGGTCAAATTTGGAAAAAATGTAAAAATCTACAAATGACGTTAGTTTTTGCTTAATAACCTACTTTTAGTGCGTTTTAGTGACAAAAGCACTTTCATTATTTTGTAGCGCATATAATTCTCTACAACATGCAGTATTCATGTTTGTAAATTGTCCAAATAGGAGGTAAGATATGGAGCCGGGAAAAGGGTTAAATTTGGAAAAAATGTAAAAATCCACAAATGACGTTAGTTTTTGCTTAATAAACCCACTTTTAGTGCGTTTTAGAAACAAAATTGTCATAATCAACTTTTTAGAGCATGAGATATTCGATAGTTTCATTTATTATACGTTGATCCTCTAATAAAAAAAACAAGTTTTCGACCTTCTAGACCTTGTGCGTTTTTCACAATATTGAAAAAACCAATATTTTTCGGCACTTTTATTGATTTTTCTTAAATAACTCAATTTAGTGCATTTTACACAAAAAGCTCTTTCACCATTTTGTAGAGCAGAAAATTCTCTACAACATGCAGTATTCAGATTTGTAAATTGTCCAAATAGGGGGTAAGATACGGAGCCGGGAAAATAGGGTAAAATTTGCAAAAATGCACTAAAAACGTTAGTTTTTCCTTAATAACCTACTTTGATTGCGTTTTAAAGACAAAAGAACATCCACCATTTTGTAGAGCATAAAATTCTCTACAACATGCAGTATTCATGTTTGTAAATTGTCCAAATAGGGGGTAAGATACGGAGCCGGGAAAATAGGGTTAAATTTGGAAAAAATGTAAAAATCCACAAATGACGTTAGTTTTTACTAAAAATATCAACGTTTGACACACAATAACATCGTGTAATAAACAGACGCACGTTTCATGAGTATCCTGGACTCATTTCCTCAGTGTAAATAAACTTAAACCCTATTGTATCCCCCCAAAGACATGAAAATGAATCTAAAAACCCAAATGAAAAACAACAACACACCGAGAAACTCCTCCAATCTGATTAAGTCGGTTGGTTGGTTGTAGAGGATTCACTATGACAAAGTAACTCAACCCAGAAAGGTGAGATGTACGGTACACTTGAAAAATCATTAACCAGGGAGTTACCAAATTTATGAATATAAACTGCCTCAAAGAAGTCTAAATCTAATGGAGTGTTACATTTCTTAATAATAGTGGCTGAGTCGAAGTTAAAATTATGCCCCTCACTCCAACAGTGACAGGCAATAGAGGACTTTTGTAATTCTTTTTTCTTAATGTAATTTCTGTGTTCATTGAGTCTGAAACGGAGTTGTCGTTTAGTCTGTCCTATATAGGACAAACCACATTGACATTGGATATTGTAAATGCCCCAAAAGTTTTGATGTGAAATTTTATCCTTTAACTGTGAAAAATTTAGTTTATTAACTGGCTTAAAAACAACCTTAAAATCATATTGCCTTAAAATATTAGCTATTTTATAGCTAATGCTATTGTGAAATGGTAAAATAATGAGGTTAGAAAAAGATTCTGGGACATCAGAAGGAACAAGATTACTATTTTTATTTAGACAACGAAAAATTAAACGGTTGATATAAGTCAAACTAAAACCACGATTAATAGCAACAGATCTAATATAATTCAATTCTGTACCAAGGGAAACATTATCAGAACAAATGGAAATTGCTCTATTAATAAAGAAATGAAAAGCCGAGGCTTTCTGAGAAGGGGGGTGACACGAATTAAAATGAGGGGGGAGTGAGACTGCAAAAGGTTTCCGGTATACACAGGTATCAAATGTATTAGGCTGACGTGTGACTAACACATCCAGAAAGGACAATTTATTTTCAACTTCAACTTCATATGTAAACTGAATAACAGGATCTATTGAGTTTAGAATAGTTAAGACGTTATCAATGGATGAAATAGACAGGTCCAAGAGTGCAAAAGAATCATCAACATATCTGCAATAAAATGGAAAATTTATAAAATTAAATAATTTATCCTCAAAATAATGCATATACAAATCTGCTAGGAAAGGACTTAAAGGATTACCCATCGCTAAACCATCTGACATAGAATAAAATTGATTTAAAAACTGGAATGCATTTTGCGTTAAACAAATACTGAATAACTCAATAATGTGGTTTATCTCATAATCTGGGTAATGGAATTCTTTTAATCTTAAAGTGAGACATTGAAGTGCCCCTTGGACAGGAACATGGGTAAACAGTGAAATAACATCAAAGGACACCATGCGTAATGAGGGGGAGGGGGGGAAGTTCCTAATACGGTTCACAAAAGCACTTGAATTATGAATAGTATATAAATTGGAAACTGAAAGAAAAGAAAACCGTTTAACCAAATATTTAGCGAGTGGGTAAGAAGCAGTACCAATATTTGATACAATAGGACGGAGGGGGACACCAATTTTGTGTACTTTTGAAGAGCATAAAAACGACTGCAGTTAGCTATGGAAGGAGTTAAAGAATTTATAGTATTTTCATCAATACATGGAGAAGTTTTAATGAGTTTTCTAGTACTCAGAAGATAACTGTTAGATGGATCCCGGTGTAATTTAACATATGGACCAGATTGTAAGAGATCGTGTACTTTATTAAAATAATCTGATTTATCCTGCAACACTATTTGACCCCCTTTATCCGCTTTAGAAATAACAATGTCTTCGTTGGACTTTATTGTAAGTAATGCATTACTGAGATCCTTGTTAACATTCGGTGTAAAATTATTTTTCACAGTTAAAGGATAAAATTTCACATCAAAACTTTTGGGGCATTTACAATATCCAATGTCAATGTGGTTTGTCCTATATAGGACAGACTAAACGACAACTCCGTTTCAGACTCAATGAACACAGAAATTACATTAAGAAAAAAGAATTACAAAAGTCCTCTATTGCCTGTCACTGTTGGAGTGAGGGGCATAATTTTAACTTCGACTCAGCCACTATTATTAAGAAATGTAACACTCCATTAGATTTAGACTTCTTTGAGGCAGTTTATATTCATAAATTTGGTAACTCCCTGGTTAATGATTTTTCAAGTGTACCGTACATCTCACCTTTCTGGGTTGAGTTACTTTGTCATAGTGAATCCTCTACAACCAACCAACCGACTTAATCAGATTGGAGGAGTTTCTCGGTGTGTTGTTGTTTTTCATTTGGGTTTTTAGATTCATTTTCATGTCTTTGGGGGGATACAATAGGGTTTAAGTTTATTTACACTGAGGAAATGAGTCCAGGATACTCATGAAACGTGCGTCTGTTTATTACACGATGTTATTGTGTGTCAAACGTTGATATTTTTAGTATATTTATCCACACAAGATTTTTTTCATTATCGTTGGTTTCAACGGACCTTTTGGGGATTTTTTATCATGTCTGATTTTAACCGTTTTTACAAACTTAGATTAAAGCGTGAAAGGCTTTTAAATCATTTGCATTTTTTGTGTAGTTGTAAACGTCTTGGTGTTGTTCCTGATTTTATTTGTTTGAAGTTTAATCTTCCTTTAACTAAACGTCTCTCTAGGTCTATACACAACTGTAAATTACTTTTGCTTCGTGCCATTATTCAGGATACTCGTGGGAAACTGGCTTTTGTTGAGAGAGAACTCTGCCATTTACATATTTCACTTGGAAACACAATGATAAATTTCGACACACTGGATCGTTCATCATGGTTTCGTGCCATTAAAATGTCTGCTTTTCATAAACTTTCGTTGGTTAAAAAACTGTCAAATTTACTCCCTTATTCTCCTACACCCCCTTCGGGGCTTCCAATGGTTAATAATAATGCTATTGTTAACCTTTCCTCTCACCAATTGACACCATCACAAGAGGAAGCACTTAAGCTTAATTATAATTTTTCTTTTGCTAAACGCCCGGATTTACCTAACCTTATTGCTCCAGTAGAGAGAAGCTTTAAATATAGCAAACTATCTGTTTCTCAAAAGGATTCTATTAGAGTTCTGATTAAAAATACTTTTGAGCATAACGCAGTGAATTTTACACCGAATGTTAACAAGGATCTCAGTAATGCATTACTTACAATAAAGTCCAACGAAGACATTGTTATTTCTAAAGCGGATAAAGGGGGTCAAATAGTGTTGCAGGATAAATCAGATTATTTTAATAAAGTACACGATCTCTTACAATCTGGTCCATATGTTAAATTACACCGGGATCCATCTAACAGTCATCTTCTGAGTACTAGAAAACTCATTAAAACTTCTCCATGTATTGATGAAAATACTATAAATTCTTTAACTCCTTCCATAGCTAACTGCAGTCGTTTTTATGCTCTTCCAAAAGTACACAAAATTGGTGTCCCCCTCCGTCCTATTGTATCAAATATTGGTACTGCTTCTTACCCACTCGCTAAATATTTGGTTAAACGGTTTTCTTTTCTTTCAGTTTCCAATTTATATACTATTCATAATTCAAGTGCTTTTGTGAACCGTATTAGGAACTTCCCCCCCTCCCCCTCATTACGCATGGTGTCCTTTGATGTTATTTCACTGTTTACCCATGTTCCTGTCCAAGGGGCACTTCAATGTCTCACTTTAAGATTAAAAGAATTCCATTACCCAGATTATGAGATAAACCACATTATTGAGTTATTCAGTATTTGTTTAACGCAAAATGCATTCCAGTTTTTAAATCAATTTTATTCTATGTCAGATGGTTTAGCGATGGGTAATCCTTTAAGTCCTTTCCTAGCAGATTTGTATATGCATTATTTTGAGGATAAATTATTTAATTTTATAAATTTTCCATTTTATTGCAGATATGTTGATGATTCTTTTGCACTCTTGGACCTGTCTATTTCATCCATTGATAACGTCTTAACTATTCTAAACTCAATAGATCCTGTTATTCAGTTTACATATGAAGTTGAAGTTGAAAATAAATTGTCCTTTCTGGATGTGTTAGTCACACGTCAGCCTAATACATTTGATACCTGTGTATACCGGAAACCTTTTGCAGTCTCACTCCCCCCTCATTTTAATTCGTGTCACCCCCCTTCTCAGAAAGCCTCGGCTTTTCATTTCTTTATTAATAGAGCAATTTCCATTTGTTCTGATAATGTTTCCCTTGGTACAGAATTGAATTATATTAGATCTGTTGCTATTAATCGTGGTTTTAGTTTGACTTATATCAACCGTTTAATTTTTCGTTGTCTAAATAAAAATAGTAATCTTGTTCCTTCTGATGTCCCAGAATCTTTTTCTAACCTCATTATTTTACCATTTCACAATAGCATTAGCTATAAAATAGCTAATATTTTAAGGCAATATGATTTTAAGGTTGTTTTTAAGCCAGTTAATAAACTAAATTTTTCACAGTTAAAGGATAAAATTTCACATCAAAACTTTTGGGGCATTTACAATATCCAATGTCAATGTGGTTTGTCCTATATAGGACAGACTAAACGACAACTCCGTTTCAGACTCAATGAACACAGAAATTACATTAAGAAAAAAGAATTGCAAAAGTCCTCTATTGCCTGTCACTGTTGGAGTGAGGGGCATAATTTTAACTTCGACTCAGCCACTATTATTAAGAAATGTAACACTCCATTAGATTTAGACTTCTTTGAGGCAGTTTATATTCATAAATTTGGTAACTCCCTGGTTAATGATTTTTCAAGTGTACCGTACATCTCACCTTTCTGGGTTGAGTTACTTTGTCATAGTGAATCCTCTACAACCAACCAACCGACTTAATCAGATTGGAGGAGTTTCTCGGTGTGTTGTTGTTTTTCATTTGGGTTTTTAGATTCATTTTCATGTCTTTGGTGGGATACAATAGGGTTTAAGTTTATTTACACTGAGGAAATGAGTCCAGGATACTCATGAAACGTGCGTCTGTTTATTACACGATGTTATTGTGTGTCAAACGTTGATATTTTTAGTATATTTATCCACACAAGATTTTTTTTCATTGACGTTAGTTTTTGCTTAATAACCTACTTTTAGTGCGTTTGAAAGACAAAAGCACTTTCATCATTTTATAGCGCATAAAATTCTCTACAACATGCAGTATTCATGTTTGTAAATTGTCCAAATAGGAGGTAAGATATGGAGCCGGGAAAAGGGTTAAATTTGGAAAAAATGTAAAAATCCACAAATGACGTTAGTGTTCGCTTAATAACCCACTTTTAGTGCATTTTAGAAACAAAATTGTCATAATCAACTTTTTAGAGCATGAAATAGTCGATAGTTTCATTTATTATAAAATTAATTATTTGTAATAAACTTTTAAAATCACAGCAAAAAGATTTTGGATGAAAACAGGAAAATACTGCCTAACAAGTTATTAATGACGTAATTCTGTAAAAAGTTGGTTATGACAATTTTGTCTCTAAAACGCACTGAAAGTAGATTATTAAGCAAAAACTAACGTCATTTGTGGATTTTTACATTTTTTCCAAATTTTCCCGGCTCCGTATCTTACCCCCTATTTGGACAATTTACAAACCTGAATACTGCATGTTGTAGAGAATTTTATGCTCTAGAAAATGGTGAAAGTGGTTTTGTCTTTAAAACGCACTTAAAGTAGGTTATTAAGCAAAAACTCACGTCTTTAGTGGATTTTTGCAAATTTTACCCTATTTTCCCGGCTCCGTATCTTACCCCCATTTGGACAATTTACAAATCTGAATGCTGCATGTTGTAGAGAATTTTATGCTCTACAAAATGGTGAAAGAGCTTTTTCTGTAAAATGCACTAAAATTGAGTTATTTAAGAAAAATCAAAAAAGTGCGAAAAATATTGTTTTTTTTTTCAATATTGTGAAAAACGCACAAGGTCTAGAAGGTCGAAAACTTTTTTTTTTTTTTTTTTTTTTTTTTTATTAGAGGGTCAACCTATAATAAATGAAACTATCGACTATCTCATGCTCTAAAAAGTTGATTATGACAATTTTGTGTCTAAAATGCACGAAAAGTGGGTTATTAAGCAAAAACTAACGTCATTTGTAGATTTTTACATTTTTTCCAAATTTAACCTTTTTTTCTCGGCTCCGTATCTTACCCCTATATGGACAATTTACAAAGATAAATACTGCATGTTGTAGAGAATTTTATGCTCTAAAAAATGGTGAAAGAGCTTTTTCTGTAAAATGCACTAAAATTGAGTTATTTAAGAAAAATAAAAAAAAGTGCGAAAAATATTGCTTTTTTTTCAATATTGTGAAAAACGCACAAGGTCTAGAAGGTCGAAAACTTGGTTTTTTTATTAGAGGGTCAACCTTTACAACATACCCAAAAATCAGAACTACCCGAATTTTTGTAAGGCAAGGTCCTTTTTTGCGCTATTTCTACTGGACTATAATTAAAGTAGAAACTCTTATGAACATTTATTTTCTGAAATTATAATGTTTATTTTTATGAGTGATCGCAATTATATAAATACGTAGCACCTATAGTGGTCGTGTGGTCCGTTCGTCTGTCCGTCTGTCTGCATATAACAGCGCAAAAATTACCCAACCGAATGGTTTGAAATTTAATATATATTATCGTTGCATAATTTTGTCGAGTCATTTCAAATTTCATGAAAATCGAATCAAAACTTAAAAATATATTAATAAAAGTTTTCTTTATTCTATTAAATCCTATCGTACACGTAATCTATATAATAAAAGCACACGTCATGTGACTGAGGAAAACAAATACGGGCAAACCACTTCTTTTTTCATATGCCAAGCGGCCATTTTTATTTAAAATTATTTTTTCGTTGCAAGTTTTTCAGGACTTCCCTTTAAAAAATCGAGTCAATCGAATCCGACCCAAAAGATTCAAGACCCAACCTGGAACTGACACAAACCCGAAACATTTAAAATCAACCCGATGCGCAAAAAAAAAAAAAAAAAAAAAAAAAAAAACAAAGCGTCAAACTGACCCGATCCGAACCGCGGGTAAAATCAGATTACCCGACCTGATGCAGGACTCTGATTTAGCTCTGAAGTAACAGCGTCTCCTTCTCTTTCTCTTTTCGAGTTACCCTCAAAATGTCGTTTTTTAAAATTTCTTTCTAGGTCGTTGAAAATGGCCTTGAATCGGTTTCAAATTTCGAACTTTGATACTTTCAATGAGCTTTAAATTTGATAATCCTCCAATCTAATATTCGGAATGCGGAACAATAACAGGATCAGTTATGTTATGTCAGATGATATTGTTTGAGTCTTTTTTTGAAAAGAACTTTTAAACATTTCGAATCGTGCAGTAAAAGTTGTATTGGAATATTTTGATCAGAAAACCAATGTTAACACTAGAACCGCGATGACGGGTCACTTTGATCCCTACCAAATGAGTAGATGTTGATTCGCACCAGAAATTTTTACATAAAATAAGTTGAATATATGCTAACCAAAAATAACTTAAACATACAAGTTAAATAGTTTTAAATAAAATTTGTGGTGTGAAATATTATTTTTTTAATTTGAGTAAAATTTCCCGCGGTTCTAGTGTTAAGAGCCATTGCCGCACCCAGGATTACGTTTTGGAAGGGGCTAGTATATTTTATAGGCTTGTAGGGTCTGGGCTCGGGTCATTTTTTTTTTAATTAAGTTTAAGGACAGACTTAGTTTTTACCGGGACATGTCGGGCAGACTTTAAAAAAAAATAATATTGTACATTTTCTGATGGAAACTGTAATTTATTATAACTTAATAAATAAACGACAAATATTAAAAAGAAAAACTACATTTTTTTCCTTTATAGAGCTTTAAAAGTTTGAATTTTTTAATAATCGTTTTCTTCCTTTCTAAACTACATTCAGTTTCTTACTCAGTCTTCATTTGAGTCTGTTTATGTGATTATTTCTGTTGTAATTCCTTATACCATGTCTTGCGAACATATAATCGGAAAAATGGTGGACTTTACACTGTTTGTAGAACTATGAGTATTATTCTTTTAAAAAGAAATTAAAAATGGAAAGTAATGTTGGTAAATATAGAGATATTTTGAAGAAATTGGCTGGGTCCGGAGTGGTTCTACTGACAAGACAACTTGTTCATGTAACTTTCTTATGCCACACCGTGTCCCTCTTCTTCCAGTATATTCAGTTTAAATTTGAAGTCATTCTGACCAGTGGTTCTTTTTTTTTTACAGAATTTTGAAAATGGGACTTTATTTATAATCACCCTGTATGTATAGTAGCTTTATCCCAGTGGTTCTTTTTTACAGCATTTTGAAAATGGGACTTTATTTATAATCACCCTGTATGTAGTAGCTTTATCCCAGTGGTTCTTTTTTTACAGCATTTTGAAAATGGTACTTTATATATAATCACCCTGTATGTATAGTAGCTTTATCCCAGTGGTTCTTTTTTTACAGCATTTTAAAAATGGGACTTTATTTATAATCACCCTGTATGTATAGTAGCTTTATCCCAGTGGTTCTTTTTTTACAGCATTTTGAAAGTGGGACTTTAATTATAATCACCCTGTATGTATAGTAGCTTTATCCCAGTGGTTCTTTTTTACAGCATTTTGAAAGTGGGACTTTAATTATAATCACCCTGTATGTAGTAGCTTTATCCCAGTGGTTCGTTTTTTACAGCATTTTGAAAGTGGGACTTTAATTATAATCACCCTGTATGTAGTAGCTTTCTCCCAGTGGTTCTTTTTTACAGGATTTTGAAAGTGGGACTGTAATTATAATCACCCTGTATGTAGTAGCTTTATCCCAGTGGTTCGTTTTTTACAGCATTTTGAAAGTGGAACTTTAATTATAATCACCCTGTATGTAGTAGCTTTATCCCAGTGGTTCTTTTTTTACAGCATTTTGAAAGTGGGACTGTAATTATAATCACCCTGTATGTAGTAGATTTATCCCAGTGGTTCTTTTTTTACAGCATTTTGAAAGTGGGACTTTAATTATAATCACCCTGTATGTATAGTAGCTGTATCCCAGTGGTTCTTTTTTACAGCATTTTGAAAGTGGTACTTTAATTTTAATCACCCTGTATGTATAGTAGCTGTATCCCAGTGGTTCTTTTTTACAGCATTTTGAAAGTGGTACTTTAATTATAATCACCCTGTATGTAGTAGCTGTATCCCAGTGGTTCTTTTTTACAGCATTTTGAAAGTGGTACTTTAATTATAATCACCCTGTATGTAGTAGCTTTATCCCAGTGGTTCTTTTTTACAGCATTTTGAAAGTGGTACTTTAATTTTAATCACCCTGTATGTATAGTAGCTGTATCCCAGTGGTTCTTTTTTTACAGCATTTTGAAAGTGGGACTTTAATTATAATCACTCTGCATGTAGTAGCTTTATCCCAGTGGTTCTTTTTTTACAGCATTTTGAAAGTGGGATTTTAATTATAATCACCCTGTATGTAGTAGCTTTATCCCAAGCCCTACCGAAGTGTTCGAGCGTGCGCAGAAATAAGCTGAACAAATAATTTAACTAAAACAGTGAGGAAAACTTTCGCGAAGTAACTCTGATACTGATACGTAGACTTGGAAATAAGTGTTGATCAAACAAGGAATTGTAATCTACACTCGCTAGCAATACTACCGGGGGTGTAGCTCAGTGGTAGAGCGTTCGCTTTGCATGTGAAAGGCCCGGGGTTCGATCCCCCGCACCTCCATTTTTATCCACAATCAGGCGCAACCGATCCGTGAGATCAGTCACTTACTTTTGTGTTTGTCTTAACCTATGCTTCATTCATGTTATGCTTTTGCATTTACTAAAATAATTAAGAAGTTTCAGAAACTCATAAATAATTATTTTAGCTTAGATTTTATTTATTTATTTTTTTAGCCAACCATTTTATATTTGCGTCAGCGATTAAATTTTCTGAGCATATTTCAATTTATTTATTTTTATTTTTTTGGCGTTTGGTTTTCGTTATTCGAACTCATTATTTTTTTGGAAGTTCCAATTTTTGTTCATTTTTTAATCCTTTTTATTCCTAAGATTTCAATTTGTTGTTGAATACCAATATTTTCCTCGCATTTTTATTTACACTAGCTTATACAACCGGCGTTGCCCGGTCTCGTTAAAATAATTAATAGTTTTAATGTGTGTTGTTTGATAATTTGAGATTATAAGAAAATTTAAAAACTCTAACGCTTAAAAATAACTTTAACGCTTGAAAACTTTAACTTTCGGTCATTTTCTGTTTGGTTTGCAATTTTAATGTTAATAATATATATATATATATATATATATATATATATTTCAAACTCGAAACTGTCTTTTTTTTGTAAGTTAAATAAAATTCTATATAGTAAGGTATAATTTGATCTTCTTACTGAAAATTTGAACTGGTAATTACGCATAAGCGGTGACATTGACAAGGGCATGTACTGATACTTTATTTTTTGTTCCGATAAAATTGTTACTATACCTAATACCTTTATTTAACTCCAATTGTCTTGGAGTTATATTAATTTGTTAATGTACTAGTACATTAAATTATTGTTAATAGTAATTCTTTAAAATTCAGTATTTAAAATCTTCTATCTGAAATAATTAAAATATTGACGTTGTAAAAATGCATTGAACGATTTATTATTTTTAGAAATATTTAATTATCAGTAATCCTATAAATGTTCAATTTATGTGAAAAAAAACTCATATATATATAGATTTTTTGCATTCTCCACTGATTTTATTGTATGAAAAATGCAACAATTCTTTTAGATAAAAATTATTAAACTGTTTATATACAGGGTCATTCATAATTCACTCCGGGGTTTCGAAACGTTATAGTAAAAAAACGAAGACGAATATGAAAAAAAGAAACATATGAAATTATTCCGAAACTATTCAAGTTTTACTTACATACATTACAGGTGTTCTATGTGTGAACCCTTGGTCCCACGGCATACATCCATGCGATAGTCCAGTTCCTGCCATACTCCGTTTCTTTAAATTTCCGGTACCACACATGAATTGTTTTGTCAGTTGGTCCCTGTTTTCGATATTTATTACGAAAGGCCCGTTGAACTGACACCACTGATTCAGATTTAAAGAAACGGAGTATGGCAGGAACTGGACTATCGCATGGATGTATGCCGTGTGACCAAGGGTTCACACATAGAACACCTGTAATGTATGTAAGTAAAACTTGAATAGTTTCGGAATAATTTCATATGTTTCTTTTTTTCATATTCGTCTTCGTTTTTTTACTATAACGTTTCGAAACCCCGGAGGGAATTATGAATGACCCTGTATTTCCGAAATTTATAAATTTTGCAGCCTTCCAGACACACACACACACATACGCACACAAATATATATATATATATCTTAATAGTTCATACAAAGATGAAACCATACATTTCTTTGTGGAATTTATGGTAATTTGGGCTTGATACTTCTGCCATGGTTCCACAATAATTTCAAATTTTCACTTTTTTCTTTATTTGTTAATTCATTGGTATATTAATCATAACATATTTGAGTTTCATCTTTCAGGCTTTTATTTTTCCCTCCAATTCATATCATATTATCTTTGTTTTAAGTACTATTTATTTATTTTTTCTCTACATATTTCTGGATAATATTCAAACAGGTACGTGTTCATTTATCATATTTAATATCTTTTTTCCCCGAATTGTTGTGTGATGTTTCTATGTTGTTATTATATATATATATATATATATATATATATAAAACTTTAAGTAAAATTTAACCATTGAAACATAAGAAACTGACCACATACACTGAAATCCCGATACCAAAGAGCCCTGTCAATTTACAAATTAAAATTGTAGTCCTAAATATATATACACTATATTGCCAAAGGTGACCGGTCACTTGCGATTTTAGACGTTTTGTTAACTATCTAGAAAAATACATGAGGAATTAACCTGAAACTGCAGGTGTGTAAACAATATAGTATAGGTTATATATTTCCGCGAAGATTGTTTCGCGAAACCCCTTAGGGGACTGTCAACAAATTGAAAAAGAACGAATATCTTTTGGATAACCCTGTAAAAACTAATGTAGCAAAGGCATTCAAACTTGAGATTATTAATAATTAGCGTATTGTAATATACTGTGTTCATTTTTATGAGGATAGCATGTATACTCGTAGAGAAATTAAGGTTTTTATAAAAACAGTTCCAAATTTCGGCTAGTTTTTTGCTTATAATTTTCAGAGTTCTTAATATAAAAAAAAGTTCTTTTCAGAAAATATCACAAACAACATTGTACATAACACTCTGCAATCAGAATTAAAAAATAACAAAAATTGGATGAAAAATGAGCAGGTTTACTAAAAAATGTTTCACTGCGCATGCGCGAATGCAATCAATATATAATATGCATAATGTATTAGCTAAGTATATAGAGCAACTTTTGTGAAAGTCTCAAAATCAGAGCTTAAAAATTCTGAAATTTATCGTCGATAGAATAAGCTCGAAATCCGTTGTTCCCAAAAGGAAGCAAAAATATGAGGGGTTGTATCCAAATATAGTAGTGCGTGCAATATTGTGTACGTTAACTTGGCACTAATCAACAGATATTTGATATAACCCCTCATCTTTTTGCTTCTTTTTGGGAACAACGTATTTCGAGCTTATTCTACCGATAATAATTTTCAGAATTTTCAAGCTAGAATTTTGAGACTTTCACAAAATTTGCTCTATATACTTAGCTAATACATTATGCATATTATATTTTGATTGCATTCGCGCATGCGCAGTGAAACATTTTTTAGTAAACCTACTCATTTTTCATACAATTTTTATTATTTTTTAATTCTGATTGCAGAGTATTATGTACAATGTTGATTGTCATATTTTCTGAAAATAACTTTTTTTTAATATTAAGAACTCTGCAAATTATAAGCAAAAAACTAGGCGAAATTTGGGACTGTTTTTATAAAAACCTTAATTTCTCTACGAGTATACATGCTATCCTCATAAAAATGAACACAGTATATTACAATAAGCCACTTATTAATAATCTCGAGTTTGAACGCCTTTGCTACATTAGTTTTTACAGGGTTATCCAAAAGATATTCGTTCTTTTTCAATTGGTTGACAGTCCCCTATGGGGTTTCGTGAAACAATCTTCGCGGAAATATATAACCAATACTAAACTGTTTACACACCTGCAGTTTCAGGTTAATTCCTCATTTTTTTTTCTAGATAGTTAACAAAACGTCTAAAATCGCAAGTGACCGGTCATCTTTGGCAATATAGTGTATATATAACAACACAGAAATATACAACAACTGGGAGTAGGAAAAAAAAATAAATACATACCTGTTTGAAGAATATAAAAAAAATAATAATAAAAAACTATATATATATTTGCATACTCTACTGATTTTACTGCATGAAAAATGCAACAATTATATTAGATAAAAAATCTTAAAAGTTTCTGGTGTTGTTTTTTTACGGCCGATTATCTACTCGAGGGGTATAGGCCGGGGGGGGGGGGGTGCCATCCATGGGGATCTTTCTAAAGGAACCTAACTCGTACTTACGCAAGATTCGAAGAAAGCTAGGAAAACTCCGAACGATTAGGCCGGCGGGCGCGATTGTGTTGGTACCCAGCATCTTCCGTCTACCAGCTTTGAAAGAAGAGCCTCTCAGCCGCTGGTAAGGCCTTTAAAAGGTTGATATTCCTTTGAAATTTTTGCATGTCCCATTCATATTAAATTTTCTTTTTTAATAAATCATGCAAGTCCACATACATCATGTCATAACGAAGTATTCGAGCATGCGCAGAAATAAGAAGGAAAAATTATTTAACGAACAGCGAAGTAAACTTGTGCGAAGTAAACTTGTGCGAAGTAACGTAACTCTGATAGTGATACGTTGGAAATGACTGTTGATCAAAAAAGGGATATTATAATCTACATTTACTAGTGTTACCATCGGGGGTGTAGCTCAGTGGTAGAGCGTTCGCTTTGCATGTGAAAGGCCCGGGGTTCGATCCCCCGCACCTCCAATTTTTTGTTTTTCACCTTTACCCACAGTTTGGCGCAAAGGATCCGTGAGATCAGTCTCTGAATTTTCAGTTTGTCTCTCCGCGTATTTTAATCACAGTATTAGATATTTTAGTATTTAAACAGTATTAGAAATTTAGAAATAATTATTTTGCTTCAAATGTTATTTAGTTTTTTAGATAATGCTTTTTAAAAAAATATATTTGCGTCAGAGATTAATATTTCAGAGCATATTTAAATTTTTTTGTTTTTCTTTGGAGGTTGGTTTTCGTTGTTCAAACTCATTATTTTATCGGAAGTTCTAACTTTTGTGTGTTTTTCCAACCCTTTTTATTCATAAGATTTGAATTTGTTATCAATATTTTTCTCGCATTTTTATTTACATTAGTTTATAAATGTAAAGTCATAAAACTTTATTTTTACTTTATGTAGCTGTAATTAAAGGATATTTTTGGGATTTAGCCCAATATAAATATCTTGAACGTTTCATTAATTCTTTACCTCATTAAAATAATTGTTTTCTTTTCTTTCTTTCTTTTTTTTTTTTTTTTTTTTTTTTTCAAAGTTTGATTATTTGATGTCATTGTGCCCGGACATTTTAGGATTTATATTGCGGCCGATAGACGGTTAAACCATAAAAACACTGCTGCGGAGATTAAATTTTTTACCTTTATCTAAACACTACCTCATTTGATTATAAATACTAAATAATTATTTCCTGTAAAAAGCTGAAGAAAAAAATGGAAATGGGCATCTGAAATTAAAAAAAAAAAAAAAAAAAAAAAAACATATACTTCTAATAGAATAAAACAGTGTAAGTCGAATAAATAAAGCGGACTAAATTGTATTATAAATATAAATTTATTTTCTATAAATGTCGCAGAAAAATTAGCAGAGCTTATATAGTTAAGAAGAAAAAGTTAATGAAAATTAACAAGCAGAGTAAAAATTTATACAAAAAACAACAATTAAATAATTTCAAATTTCCGCCTTATTTTGAAAAAAAAAAACAAAAAACTACCATATAGTTTTGTAATATTACTGTTATTATTTCGTCCTCCATTCCCTTCATACCTAATAATAACTTAATGCCGGTCCGGCAGCGTGGTTGGTAGCGGAGGTGACCTCTACAGTGAGGGCTCGGGTTCGGATCCTGGAAAGGCATGGATGTCATTATGTATGTGTCTTCAGTGCTGTCTACTTCCTGGTGTCTATCTCGTCCTTGTCAAGAAGAAGATTTATATAATTTGTCAACGTCTTGTATGTATTTCTGGATCATTCGAGACAGGCAGCCTAGTAGCTTATAGGTCTCAAAGCAATTCTCCTTCAAATGTTTAAATAATAACTTCAGAGACCGCGCAATTGTAGAATATTCTTATTTGTTTTGATAATGGCTCTGATGAAGTCAAAACATGTCAGCAATCTAATAAAGCTTATTTTACTGTTTATAAAGTTTTTATTTTGCGCCTTTTAGCAATTAATATAAGTATAATTATTACAAGGTGTTATAAGATGTTATGATACTTCAAACATAACAAAATCACTGAAGTGCACTGCATGTTTTCTGTAGATTATAGATCGTTCATTTACAGAGACACACAAAATAATTCGGTTAAAGGACTGAGTAAGATCGATAATTGCTGGAAGTGCGTTTTCCTCTGTGGTATCCATTTTTAAACTGATCTAATTTGAATGTATTAGGTGGTTTATATAAATTATATAGATCGTGTACAGGGCTACACGCAGTGGCTGCTCGTGACTGGCTTTATTTGGGGCATTAAATGCATGGCTGCTAAATGTATTTTTTTCTTACCACTATTATTAAAAAGGAATACTTTATTTTATTAATTGTCAGATAATTCTCCCATTAAAGAAGGAAAAGATGTCTTGTAAAAAATAATGGTATGAAAATAATATTTGCTTCAGGCATGCATTTAGTGCCCCCAAAAAAGACAGTCACGAGCAGCCACTAGCTACACGATAGACTTCGTACATATTGTTGGATATAGGAATATTGATTTTTACTGAGTTATGCGTTTTTCTAATTTGTTTATTTAGATATTTCATTTCATTATCGGAGAAAAATGAAATTTCTGTAATATCCTGTTACTATTGGAAAGTGTTTCATAATCTATATTTGATGCATGATTTTTTGTTTTTGTTTTCATTAATTTCGCAACTCTGTCCACCCGCTTCAAATATTTCTGCATTATGCACTGCTTAGCTATATATATATATATATATATCATTATTTTTAAGAAATTTCTTTTCGAATTTGATCATACATATCATGCCTTCAAAATATTTAATCAGAATATAATGATAATTATATTGTACCTTGATATAATGTACGGAGCTGTAAATTGAAAAGTATATGTATAACAATATAATAAATTGTAACACCTTTTAATAATATATTTCTTTTAAATATTAAAAGGTGTAAATTAACAACATACTATACAGTAAAATAACTGCTATTAGGTTGTTGACATGTTTTGGCTCACTCCGAGACATTTTCAAAAACAGATGAGAATATTCTATAAATGCACGATCTTTGAAGTTTTTATTTGAAATGCTATCAATTTAATTTTCATGTACTTTTTAAAAATTACGCACGTTATCTTTTATTTTTACTTAGTTGTTTATTTTCATACTTGTAACCATGGAAAGCTGTAACCATTGTGGCTCCAGTTACTACATGGTTACAAATATGAAAATAAACAACCAAGTAAAAATAAATATAACATGCGTAATTTTTAAAAAGTACATGAAAATTAAAATGATAGCATTTCAAATAATAACTTCAAAGACCGTGCATGTATGGAATGTTTTCCTTTTTTTTTTTTTTTTTTTTTTTTTTTTTTTAAATGGTTTGGAGTGAGCCGAAACATGTGAACAACCTAATAAAAGTTATTTTACTGTAAATTATGTTGTTAATTTACACGTTTTAGCATTTAAAAGAAATATAGTAGATTTATAATATAAACTTGTTGTCTTTTAAGTTTCCAAAACATTCCACTGCAATAGTGCTTGTATTAGTGGCTTGTATTAATATACAAGACAAATCAATACAGTTCGTATATGCTTCAGTATATTTTAATATATTTTAAAAATGGGAGAAAAAAAATCTAATACTAGTTGTAAATTTAAATACTTAAAAAAAAAAGTTTTCCTTCTTGTAACACTTTTTAATTTGTACGCCAAGTCTTTTAAAAACTAGCATATATATGTATATTTAAAGCTCAAGGCTGATTCTTGCAACAGTCCACGAGAAAAAACTGCTGCATAAATTTACTTCATTTTTATCGCAAATGATTTTAGTATACAGGTGTGTAAAATTTGGTTTTTATGATCATTTTAAAAATTGCGTTCCGAAGGTGCGCAGTGATAAATTCGAAACTGGTTTTAGGCGTGTGCTTTTAAGCACATACGAAATATATCCGGCTGCTTCCATAAACCCAAGAAGCATGTTGATTTGTTTCTTCTCAGACTTCGTTATAAAGAGTATAGCGTGATCTGGCTTTCTTGTTTATTATTAATAACTGAAGGGAGAATTATCCCTATCAAGGGAATTACATATTTGGTGCTACTTCGTATTTTATCTATACTAATACAAGAAAGTTGTTTGTCTGTGTGTGTCTGCGTGCGATGGCTAGCGAAATCTACTGCAGGTAGAAGTCTGAAAATTTAGAAGCGGATAGTCCAAGGCAAGTCTTGATGCACCTGAGGCTCGGATTTTTAATTTTTTGAGACTCGGGCCCCTGGGACCCCCTTAAGATTTTTGCCCTAAATTGTTAACAACTTGCCCAATATTTATCCGATCCTCTTCGTATTTGGAGCCCTTTATCTATTTAGTTTTAACTCCATTTCTACGTTTCAATTAAGACCATGGCCCCCTGGAGCCCGATACCTAAATTGTTAATACCTCGCCCCCCTTTTAATCCAATCTTCGTTTTTGCGTCCTTTTCTACATTTAGTTAATCCCCCATTTCTACATTCCAGTTAGAACCATTAATTTTAGGGCCCTGCTCAAAACTATCAGCGGCCCCTTTTGGGCCCCCTACTATAACTCACTTAAAAATCGTCCGATTCACTAGCTTTTTTTTTCAACAACTTCTTAGGACTAACAGCTACTACATGAATGACAAAAAATTTATCGGACAAAACCCGGCCTTCCTGGACCTCTTTACGTTTTTGTGCCCTACATTTTTAATAACTTGCCC
The DNA here is from genome assembly GCA_963931845.1 of Maratus michaelseni. Classification (NCBI taxonomy): domain Eukaryota; kingdom Metazoa; phylum Arthropoda; class Arachnida; order Araneae; family Salticidae; genus Maratus; species Maratus michaelseni. Next base: position 24,625,941 of record OZ007594.1, read on the forward strand.
CCTTTTTATCCGACCTTCTTCATTTTTGGGGCTTCTTTCTCCATTTAGTTATTCCTCCATTACTACATTCCTGTTAAGACCCTGGTCCCCTGGGGACCGTAACAGGGTTCCTTGAAGTTTTTGTTCCCTAAATGTTAACAACTTGTCCCATTTTAATCCGATCTTCTTTGGCTTAGGACTTTTGTCTAATTAGTTATCCCCCTATTTCTACATTCCAGTTAGGATCCTGGCCCTCTGGGGCCCTGTCTGGGTCCCTTAAAGTTTTGTGCGCCATGCATTTTCCAACGCCCCTTCTAATTGTGCCACCATCTCAATGCATAACTTTGAGTCTTGGACTTCTGTCCCCGTGCCACCACTCTCATATTTTTATTGGGGCCCTAGGGTCCCTTTTTAAGCATTTCTTTAAAATTTTATTCTAATGATTAATTTATACCCTATGCTTAATTTTGACTAATTAAAGATCTAAAGCGCTAAGTACTTAAGATGTTTTAAGAACTTTTAAGATGTTTTCCTCTTAGTATCCTGCTCAAAACTATCAATGGGGAAATTGCACGTTTTTCAATTTAACTTGCATCTGATAGAGTGTAAAAATACGAACATTTTGGTACCATTTTTACATATATTTGTAACTTGTATAATTCATTAAATTAACTTTTAAAACGCAGTTTTTGCCGTGGCGGGAAAAAGGCACGTCACGTGACGAAAGCTGTTCTGACGTCACTACACATGTAAACAAACCCTCGCTGTATTTCTCCCTGTTATTTCCTATGGGGACGGCTTGCTTTACGCTGGACTATTTCTTTTTTTTCTTAAAAATGATTAATATAACAAATTACTAGGACTTATTTCATTAGGGAGGGTGGAGTCAACTTATAAAAGTGTTTTTGTATTTATATTTTATACTTAAATTATGAATTTTGCTTGGTTTCACTATATGTTTTATCTCTTTAATTGTTAAATAAACTGTTTTGAATATTTGAAAAACAGCTAAAGTTATTAGAAAGAGCGAAATGTGCTAAGATAGCTTTAAGACAGGCTTACAGACTTTTTATATAAATATACATGAGAAAAGTTTAATATTTTTTCAAAAAATGTTTCCAGGGTAATGTATCCAGATTTTTCTCACAGGGTTCTTTTTGTGTGAAATTGTGAAAAGTATTTCATATTTGTGAAAAAACTAATTATAATTTTGTGAATTTGAAATAACTGTTATATTCAGTTTCTTGTTTATGAATTTTGACAAGATCCTTTATATATGTAAAAGCTACATAAATAGATTCTTTAACGGATTCAGTTGTTTTGTGTCAGGTCAGATTTTTCTTTTAAATAATTAAATTTGTAAAAGGTTTAGTTTGGAGATGGAAAAAAATTGTGAAAGGTCTATTTTTAAGACAAAAAATTTTGTGAAGGGTTTGTTTTAAGGTGGAATGTATTGTGAAGGTTCCTGTTTTAATATGAAAAATTTTGTGAAGGGTCCTTTAAAGGACTCAATGTTTTCCTAAACAGATATCTGGCCTACACTACACACAGGCAAAACAATCAAGTAATTATTTTAAATACTGTCAGTTTTGTGACATTTTCAGAATGTGGGATTGAAGGTTGTATGCTTTATAGAACTTTGCAGATTAGAGATGATGTTTAGTTTAAAAATTATCTGTTTTATTTTTGTTATAAATTAACAATATTTCTACGGAAATTAAAAACGCCAAAAGATAAATATTATGCAGAAATATAATAATTCTAAATATATTTGAAGAAATGTTATGTATATTTAAATTTTATTGCTGTTATTAACATTTTAAACATTAAAAGAATGGTAGTATGTTTGAATTTTCGTTCATGATCTATAAATATTTTCTTTATTCTTTTGTTCTATGTTAAATTTTTGTTGCCAAATTAATATATAATCCATACCTTCTAAATAATTAAAAAAAATTAATCATGCAAATTCATGCCTTACCTGTGAATTGAATTTAAAAACCATTGTGATGTTATAGCATAATATCTCTCAACAAAATGCCCTGCCCTTATGATACTAATGCATTGTTTAAACAAAGAATAAACCTTGTATGATAATATATCTTGATTTCTTTATATGTCACTATAAAAAGTTTACGTGTAATGAGATGGCTGTTTTCAAAAGTGAAAAGAGTGGGCTCTACTTCAACAACATATTCAAATTCTCAGCACATCTCACTACGTTTTAAAAAAGCTTTGTGCAGTATAATGCTTATTTTCAAAATTAAGATACTGCTTTCTTTAACAAGATTTTCAAATATTGTCATTATTTTTATTTTTTACGAAAGTTAGAACATTGAGGAAAATAAAGATATAAAATTTTTAGAACCTGATAAATCTAAAAATAGGACATTCTGAGAAATTATATTTCAAACAAACAAAAAGTACTGCATCCATTCAAAAATTAAACGTAAGCAAATAATAATAAAACGATAATTACATTATTTTTACACTTTTCTATATTAATTGAATTGTGATTATACGTTGAGAAATCAATTTAGCAATCCTAAAAAGATAGTTTAAATAATGTTTTTTTTTTCTTTCCTCTTTCCATACCTTAAAACAGAAAAAAAGCAAAGATTATACATTTATTTTAATAAGTTTATTAGCTCTCATTTTCTACCAAGCGTAAAAAAAAAAAAAAAAAAAATCCCATTAAGCTTCGGTGTCCACGCCAAATTATAGTATTATATTGGACATTTTTTGAAAAATCACGAATTCCAATCATAAAAGGAGGCGTGATTATGAAAATAAACATTGGATGCTTATAAAAGATGTATATTTAAAAAATATATTTTATTTAATACTTATTTTTAAGTAAGTACATAAAAAGAGAAAATAAAAGGCAATAGTGATAAATTTACTCACGTATGTTGCAGTAATTTTTTTTTTCTGAAGAGTGAAAACACAATTATTATTGTCAGTATTTAATTAAAATTTTTATTCAATAAATCAGTGTAATAAAAGTATCTTATTTCAATTAAAGAAGTTCTTATTTCATTTAAATAAAAATCAGAGTAAGGGAACAATATACGTGCCTTTTAGCTTTAGCTTCTTGTTTTTTTACCCACATGAAATGCAGTTTTTCTGTCCTAAAAGCAAATTCGAATTTAAAAAATAAAAAAAAAACTATTTCCGAAAGACATAATTTTGTATTTTCCGAATCCGACCAACTTCTAAATGAAAATTAATGCAAATGTATAAATTAATAGTGCATTATATTTAGATATGATAAAATAATCTTTTGTCTTTCATTTTTGTTTTTGTGTAAACGAGTCTTTAAAAGATGTTTATAGTACATAGAAAGCAATATAAAACAGCCTGCGAGCACACGGCTCTAAGCAGAATTCCCCGTTTCATGTGTAGTGACGTCAAACCAATCCCGTCGCGTTTTCCGATCACGTGGTTTTGTTTTGCTTTTAGCGGAGTTTAAAACTCCAATAACTACATAGTTTTAATTATTTTTGCGATTCCGTGTTAAGTTTTGAGGTAGGTAAAGTTGTCTTCATCAATTAAACATAAAAGAATGCATAATCTAAAGTGAGTTCAACTTCCCCATTGGCATCTTTTGGGTCCCCCTATTATAGCTTCCTTAAAAATCGTCCGATTCACTAGTTTTTTGTTTCTAACAACTTCTTAGGACTTCCAGCAACTATCTGCACGACAAAAAATTTTTTCTCGGACTTCAGCTGCCACCAATTTTGAATATTAATCTCCATCTTGGGGACTTTGGTGCAGCTTCTTTAAAAATGATCGGATTATCTTGCAATTTTCATTAACATAGTTCTAGGGTACTTCAGCTACTTTATAAACTATTAAACATTTCCTTAGATCCCCGCAACTACTACCTTTTTTTAAAAATATTAATCTTCTTTTTCGGATCAACTTACGTTTACTCACTACAGCCGTAATTTACGAATCGCGTTACTGTTAATGATAAGTGGTTAAATTTAGAGAGAGACGGGGGGATTTCATCCGTAAATTAAATACCGCGTTAATGTTAAAGGATATTCGTTAAATTTACAGGTGGCACATTCCACCGCCTGGGGGCTCATTCTTTTCTTGGATTCTTTGGGCTCGATTTCAACAGGATTTGTGTCATTTGGCTTGATATAAAAAACTTGAGGTTTTTTTTTTTTTTTAATCCCGGGCCGGGCTACGCCGAGCGGGTCAGCTAGTTTATAATAAAAAAAATCGAAATCATGTTACTAAAATTGTGATTCTGTGGTAGTTTTATAAGGATTTTGCCATGGATCTATCTTAAACTAACACTGCAATATTTTGGAGCGATGAAAATTAAAAAAAAAAATTCAGAAGAAAAGCCGTTAAGTTTTGACGGGGGAAAACTAGTTATAAATGAAACGCTTGGTATAAATGCTGTGTACATGTAGATATTCTACACAACAATGTCACCTTCGGCCTCTTTCAATAAAAAAAACTTAATCTAATACTTAAAGATATTTTAAAGCAATAAAAATAGCTTAAAAAATGTTGGAAAATATTTTATTGAAGGAGAAGATGATGGGCAAGAGATACAAGGAGAAAATACACGAGTAGTACTGAAGGTACATGGCCGCACAGCAGGACACAGCAGGAGACGAGCTGGTTGGTAGCGACTTTTCAGGAGGAAGACAGCATGAGAAGAGCCTGATGGTAGCGACTTTTTCGGAAGAAAGCAGGAGACTACCCTGACGGCGGCGACTTTTCAGAAAAAAGACAACAGGAGAATAGCCTGGTGGTAGAAGATTTTCAGTATGAAAACAGCAGAACACAAGGCACATCTAAGAATCTTTAAGTAGTAAAAACGAGGAATAATCGAAGATGAAAAGAAAAGCAAATATCTATGTCTACAGTTTAACGGTGCAACACGAACTGGCAAAAGTACATATAACATATTTTTTTTACTTTCTAGTTATTTAGTTCAAATACGCGCAAAACAATCTATTGTAGATTTGAAATATCCAATAAGTGAAATGAGCATCAGTAGATTAAAATGAATTTTTTAAAGTTAAAAACACTACTAATCCATTCTTGGATTCGTTTAAAATTTCAGATGCAGTTTTAGAAATGCAATTCAATGTCAACCGTGAAGTTGCGAATTTTTAATAAATTAATCATCAGTTTGCACCGACATGCAGCAAAGGAATTGCTGTTTCCAAGTCTTTCGTGATTCACGACGGTCAATAACTCGTTGTTCAGTTGGCTCGAATGCAGTATTCGAACCATCTCTGAGAGGGAGAGAAAGCCGTTCACTACAATCAGTAACTTGCTGTGCAGGTGACTCGAATACAAAGGAAGGTTTGGAATCACATTTCAGAGGGATAAAAATGCATTCACTTGGAATTCCATGAAGGTGTGGTTGTTTGCAAATTTCATTTGACTCATTAAATCCAATAACTTGCTGTTTAGTCGGCTCAAATTCGAATGAAGTATTCGAATCAACTTTCAGAGGAGCAGTAGATCGTTCACTTGAAATTTCGTGAAGGAGTGATCGTTTGCAAGATTCTTTTGATTCACTACATTCAGAAACTTGCTGTTCAGTTGGTTCGGACATACTATCAGAATCAAGTTTAGATGAAGTAGAAGCCCTTTTACGTTGAATTCCACGAAGGAGTCTTTTCGAAGCCTTTTTTGGCTTACGACTTTTCATCTTTTTTTCTTTGGTTAATTCAGATTCCGTGTCCGATTCATTTTCTGTAGAGGATGTAAATACATATGGAATTCCGTGAAGTGCAAAGAGAGAGGACATGGGATAGAAATCTTTAGCGATCGAAGGTAAATCCCAACGGACGTACTGATGTGAGTCATGAAATTCATCTAAAGTTTCTTCTTCAGCACTTTCGTATGCAGTATCACCGAAATCAACATATAACATGTCATTGTTTTTGTTCTGTGAGACGTTTTCAGTTATAAATCCTTCAACGACAGTATAAATAACTATCTTGAAAAAAAAATTAGGAATGTGTAAAAATAAGAGATTTAAGATTAAAATTGATAGTTTCGTAAAACAGACGGCCGTAACAATCATCACGGTTACACAAAAGCTTTTATAATAAAGCACCTTTGGTAGAACATTGTTGTTTGAAAAATCACACATTGTGTATCATGAAATACAAATCATCCACTAGTCTACTACACGCAAATAAATAACCTAAAGTATCGCAAACATTGAAAAAAAAATATATGTTTTAGCAAAGCAGCATAAGTTTTAATAGTCGTAGAAATGCAAAGATGATTGATCGCTTCCAAATTTGGTATTTTTGAGTGCCATTGTTTATGCATGTTACGCAACGCTATCAATCACTCATTATTCAGCTATTTTAAATTGTCAGGGACAACATTATTTTATTTTTCATTTCTGAAGTAATTTATTTGTAAATCATTCTGTTAGTACTGACGTTTAATTAATAATTGTTCACTTCCTCAAATTGCAAAAAACTAAATCTTAGACTGCCATAATTCCTCATGTGACATTATACATTAGGCGGTGGCGGCGGCAAAGATGATTATTTCATCGAGTTTTCGAGAACAAATTGTGATGTAGGACAAGGTTATTAAGAGTATATGAAAGAATGACTTGACTGCCTCGGCATATCTTGGTGATGTATCAGCAGCAAAAGGTGCCAAATTATTATTTTGATGGTACTATCACATCATAAAGTTTCGGGATGAAATTCGTGCCAAATTAAAACTTTAACAGAGTATATTTAAAATATTTTATTTCACCTGGGCACATTTTAATAAGGCCTGACTAAAATTTGTGACACATATTGACGACATGTAGTACGATAGAGACTCACTAAACATAATAATTTACATGAGAGTGTCCTATATATATTACAACGTAATAGAGTTTCAAGAAGAATTAATTAGGATAGAAACAGATTTTTAGAGTACGTTAAACATTGATAGGTCTACCTCGGAATATCTTGATACAATATAAGTAGAAGGGGCCAGTTCTTTATTCTAGTGATACTATGACGTCATCGAGTTTCAGAATTTTAGCGTGTTGTAGATCTCGACTACTACAACAGTTTTAGCCGGTTTGTTATATCTTGGTACGACATGAGCAGAAAGGGACGCAAAATCTTCATTTTGTATTTTATTTTCGTATTTTATTTATATGGATTTAAAAAATAAAGACTAGACAAATACTCTAACAATGTGGGTCTTTTATTGCAAATTATTAATTTTGTATTTTTTTCGTATTTTATTTATGTAGATTTAAAAAATAAAGACTAGAAAAATACTCTAACAATGTGGATCTTTTATTGCAAATTCTTAATTTTGTATTTTGTCGTATTTTATTTGTATAGATTTAAAAAATAAAGACTAGAAAAATACTCTAACAATGTGGATCTTTTATTGCAAATTCTTAATTTTGTATTTTTTTTTTTCGTATTTTACTTATGTAGATTTAAAAAATAAGGACTAGAAATATACTCTAACAATGTGGATCTTTTATTGCAATTTTGTTTATATATTTTGTGTGTTTTGAATTTTTACTAATTATTCTTTATTTATTTTTGTTTTAGGTAAGTCAAGCAATGAAATGAAGTATTAAGCAAAAATAGAATTTAGTAAGTTATAAGAATTCAAGAAATCTACTTTTTAAAAAAAAATTCCTATTACAGTAGACTCCCAATTATCGAAATTAATGGGTACAGGGATATGTCGGAAAGTCGAAATTATCGGATAATCGAAAGGGCTTCAGATGCTTTGTCTAATTATACAGGCGTTAAAGTTTAGCTACAATTAAAATTACTATAAGTGAAAAAAACATCTCGCATCAAAAAATAAAATAAAAGACAGTTATCAGAAAAGAAATATTATAAATAAAAATAAGGCAATTTTAAGGAGAAAATTTTGTAACTTCGTACACTGTAAAAAAAAAAAAAAAAAGGACAAATGTTTCTAAATTAAGGAATGTATAAAATAACTACAAACTAAAATATACAATAATGTGTTCCGAGCTACCCACTATTCTGAAAAGTGTTCATTATCTTTAGAAACCTCAGAAACCAACATATGTTCGATATTTAAAGTAACACTTATAAAAACAAAGTTTCTTTTGCTACCACTGATTTTCGGAACCGTTTCAGAGTATTTTTCTGTTACGTATTCATTGATTTTCTCAACAAGGAATATAGGTTTTTCGGATGCTATCCATTCTAAAGTAAACATTTTCATGTTCAACAAACATGTTTTACAGACAAACATGATAAATTAACAGTATTAAATATAACATTAAAATTAACTTTATATTTTTGCTCTTGCATATATAAATTAAATCACGCAGCTGAAAATGTTTAACTGACAAATGGATAGCAAATAAAAAACGATATTCCAGTTTGAGAAATCTGATTAATACACTATAAAAATTACTCAGAAACGTTTCCGAAAAATTCGTGGCAGCAAAAGAAAGTTTGTTTTTATACATGCTCCTTTAAGTAAAATAAAAATATATTGGTTTTTTTAAAGATGTTTTACAATAAAGAATATTGTACGAAATAGTGGGTAGGCTATTGTAGGTTTTCGACCGCGGATATAATATTATATTTTCGTAATTTTTACTTTAATTAAAAATTAAGACAATTTTAATGGAAAAAAATATTAATATAATTTTTTCCCTTTAATTGTAATTTGATTGCAAGAAGAGTTTGGATTTACGTAAGAAACGCCTTGCGTTACATTCGCTTCTTCACGTTTTCAATCCAAGGGAAATTAGGATATGCAAGATTGTTTGTTTGTGAGATTTTTTGCGGTTTCCAGAAATTTTTGAATATATTTTAAATGGCTCTCAAAAATATTCATAATGCTAAAAAATATTGATATTCATCTATGTCAAAATTATTATTATATAATAAAATTTATAAAGCATTGAAATAATTTAACAATATTTTAGTCATTTATTAACAGTTTTACCAAGTTTCAATATTTCTGTGATGGATTAAAAATTAAAAAATAAGAAATACTTGTTCATAATTTTGGAATACGGTCACAAACACAGTTATGGTGAAATATAAAATGGGTGTTGGTTAACGAATGCCTTCGTATAATCGAAAGTTGGATAATCGGGTGTCTACTGTATATTAAACCTATACAAGAATATATTTGTTCTTTTATAATACCACTTTGTATTATTATATACCTTTGTTCTATAATTCAAAGATTTTGCACAGAATTTGGATATTAAATTTGAATCTGATATAACGTGGAATACCTTATAAATAATTGTATAGTTTCTAACACACACACACACACACACACACACACATATATATATGGGTGGGTAGATGTTGGATTTTTCATAATGGACTGTGATGTGATATTTTTATATGTATATTAATTTAGTTATATTTACATATTCATTATTTAATTAATTTAAATGAATTTATATTCATTAATATTAAGAATGTTTTTGATCTAATGCATTTAGATTAATGCCTACGGTGGACAATATAATATTAACTTCTAATATAATGTATACTTTTCTAAAGTGTTAATATAATACATGTTTTAATTTTTATTAAACGTTCTACCCTTACCACTTATATCAACAGTATTTAATTTTTAACTTTGTATGAAGAAACTTTATATGTTACTAATTAATTTCAATATTTAAATAATATAAATTTTAAATCCTTTGTATCTTAATTCAAATATTTAGTACTTTAATTTAATTTAATTTATGTGATGTTGCATTTTTGGCACAGCTATTTAATAGTTGCTATGTCATTGCATGGTACATATATTTTTATGTTGCTTTAATTATTAATTTTTCTATCTTACATCTTATTTGTAGCATAGAATTATTCATTAATACATCCATTACTTTAATGTAATTGGATATTCTATTTATTATTTATTAATTAATTTCATTTATTTATTATTTAACTAATTGCTATCATTTTTAGATAGTATATGGTTTAATTTTTAAATATTAATTTTCATCCAATGCTATTTTTATTCAGCGTATATTCACTTTTTATCCTAATAGATGGCAGCACCATGGTTTCTGCTGCTTTACAATAATATTCATATTATTCTAACACTTATTCTGGCAACATGGTAAATCATTTTCTAAAACTAAATTTGGCAACATGTAATGATTTTTTGCAATTCATTTCCTCTGTTTGGTTGTGTTCATTTGTGGTTCATGTGGTGCACAGGTGTCTTTTTTAATCCAAATGGATTATGTACTTTATGACTCTATTTCAAGTTTTATCTGTATATTATAGGTATGGTTTCTTTCCTTTTTAATATTTTATTTATTTTTTATTTTTTTCACAGGTTTGATTCATTGTTTATGAGTGGTAGTCCCAAAATCATATTCTTTAGCAATGTTATGGCTAATATGATGATGAAACCACTCATTTTATTTGTGGTATTTAGGCATTTGGAACATGATAATTCTGTCTAAATTGCACGAATTTCATTTCATTCATTCAATTTCATTTATTCAATTTTTAATTTAATTTCTTCTTCTTTTAAATAAGTTTTTGGTATCTATATTCAGTGTGTTGGGGAATACTTTCAATGTCAACTAATTAATACACACTTAATCATTATTTCATAGTTTCAGTTGGTGTTATGGTAATGTTTCATTTATGGTTATATATATATATATATATATATATATTTATTTATTTATTATATACGACATTCGATATTAAATTGAAATCCAATAGACCCGATATTGCATGATTCACAAATTCTTTTAAATTTATTTTCCTCCTATGATAATCGTTAGTCTGTAACAAGTGGAACTTAATGCAAAATATAACTAAAAATCATTAGCCGTACTCTGAAAAGTTCTTAAAAGACTTATTTTATATATATATAAACTCGGTTCAGGGCGTCAGGTTCTGCCAACCAAAAAATCTACAGCAGACCACTCCATTTCTTCCGGTGAAGGGTCTATACCTCCTCCAGACCCTTATCCTTCATGGCTTTTTTTATATCATCCATCATGGTCTCTCGTGGTCTTCCTCGTTTCCTCTTTTGGTTTGTTCTATAATTAGATGCGATTTTGGGTAGTCTACCGTCACTCATTCTTTTAACATGACCATACCAGATTTATTGCTTCTCTTGATGATCTTTCAATATAGTTGAATTATTACTTTATTTTCATCATTCCTTTGATTCTTTCATTTCTTATTCTTTCTATTCTTGATATCCTGCATGATCATCTTAGGGCATTCATTTTCACTGCCGCTAATTTCTTTCTTTCTGTCTCCATAATTCTCCATCCCTCTGCTCTATATAACAATATGCTCTTTACAACAGAATTGTATATATTATTTTTGAGATCTCCCCACTCCACCAAATAGAATTATATAGTTTTACAGCCTTTCTTCCTTGACAGAATCTGTATTTAATTTCCTGTGAATCTGTGCCTTCTCTATGAATGTCTACACATCTATAATACTCGTAGCTTCCTATTTTTATATATTATTGTTTAAATTTAGTTCTGTCTCATTTCCTCCTATACATAGGTATTTGGTCTTACTAACGTTCATCTAAAGTCCCCATTTCTCATATTCTTCCTTAATTTGTATCGTCATTTTCTCTAAATCATTTTTATCGTATAAATTTTAAGAAAATAAAATGATAATCTCCACTTGATTTTAGTTTTCCCTATTGATGAATGTTCAAGGACATATTTTCCGAAGTCCATGTTTAATTTAAAGTTAAATAAACCTCTGACAACCACCCAGGATTTGAGATTTTGTTGAATAGTTGTTATATAACTCAATTGATTCCTAAGTTTCACTTATTATAATGTTGATTATTAGAGACATACTAATTATTATACAATAGGTTTTGAAATTTTGTCATTTTTGACACTTCAATGGTCTATTGTCTTGATAAATTACCTTTGACTATTTTTTATGAAAATGTCTGTCAAATTAAGTAAGATTTTTTTCCCTTTAAACAAAATTCATCAGCAATATTTTTGATTTACAGTTAAATAAACCTCCGACAACCACCCAGGATTTGAGATTTTGTTGAATAGTTGTTATATAACTCAATTTATTTCTAAGTTTCACTGATTATAATGTTGATTATTAGAGACATACTAATTATTATACAATAGGTTTTGAAATTTTGTCATTTTTGACAATTTTTGAAAATTTATTCTTCATAAATTTTAATGGAGGAGTTGTAACATTTTAAAGATTTGCTTAAAACTTAGTATATGCTTAGTATACACTTTTCAAAAATAATGAAAATGTGCAGTCGTGGAAAAAAAATCTACTCCCCTCTAACTCTTCTATAAATCATTGTATAAAATTGATACTGATAGGAACCGATTGGCAACAACACATACTATTAAATATTACTGTACGGTTCCTATTAGTGTTTGAGTTTCGTCTATATATTAAAATTCACAGATTTTAATTGCGAAGTTTTTTTTAAATTTGTTAAGACTATATTTTATTATGTAACATTCTAAAAATTTACTTAAAACGTATAGAATATGGATAACACTTTTCAAATATAATGAAAATGTACAGCCGTGGGAAAAAATGGAAATTAATCTTTAATCCTTCCATAAATCATTGTATAAAATTTATGCTGATACCAACCGACTAATAATAACACGTACTATTAAATATTATGATAGTGTTTTGATTAGGATTTGGGTGCCGCCTATACATTAAAATTCACAGATTTTAATGGCGAAATTTTTCTGAAATTTGTTAAGACTATATTTTATATATTATGTAAAATTTTAAAAACCTGCTTAAAATTCATAGTATATGGATAACACTTTTCAAATGTAATGAAAATGTACAGTCGTGGGAAAAACCGGAAAATAATCCTTAACCCTTCTATAAATCATTGTATAAAATTTATGTTGATACCAATCAATTGGTAATAACACATACCATTAAACATTATGATAGGGTTTTGATTAGAGTTAGGGTGCCACCTATATATCAAAATTTGTACCATTTTTTTTTCAAATAGTAACACCTATTTTTGACATTATTTGCGAGATTCCTGGATCAAATCAGCTGGAAAAGGTATATAAGTTTAAACATATATACTCCAAACTACATAGAATTAGAAGAGGTCAAAGTTTGAAGGTGCTAATGTTAAATCATATGTGCGATACAATGTATGGTTTCAAACATAATCCAGACATTTTTTCGACTCAAAAAATATTTTTATATATGAAAATTATTAAGAAATTCATATTCAAAAAATTATAATTTATGACTCACATGATATTTTTTAATAGAATTTGCTTCCTCAGAAATATGGCTATGTACTTTTGCAACTAAGTTCTATCTTTTTTTTTTTTTTTTTTTTTTTTTGAGATAGGGGAAATTTTATTTTTCCGTTGGTCTAATCTCTTATCATATGCATCTATCATAATAAAAAAAAATATTTAACTTCAATCGGAAAAATTAAGTAATTTTTTAATAAAAATAAGTTTCTTTTATATCTAAATGTTTCATAAAATTCCTAAAAATAATTGAATATTCCCAGTACATGTCCTTCTTTAAGATGCTTATTTTATATTTCTATATTTATGAAAAGTTGTGTTTTTTGTTGGTAAAAGGACCATGTGGAATGATTGATGATACCCAGTGTTAAAAATATAATATGCAAATGAAGGGATCGGTGCAAGAGAGTGCTAATCCACATTTTTGAACTTCTGAGATATTTCAATTGGGAAATTTGATCAAATACTCAAATCAAGATGTATAACACAATGTTTTTTCGCCAATTTCTGAGTAACATTTGTGATATTCTGAGTAACAATATAGAATTACTTTAATGATATAACTATTACGTTCTTTGCAAATTAGTTATCTTCATTGGGTGCCTAAACGTCTGGGGCAAAAACGAAACCAGGGACATATGCTGCTGTGACATGTTGAAAATTTCCATTGCTCAATACTCAGAAGATCAAGCTAATCCTTTATGAAAGGGGTCTTGTGAATTGTCACTATTCAAGTGAGATAGTGCTATAGAGAAGGGTGACAGGTTGACGTGGTCAGCTAGTCTCTCACTTGCAGAAAAGGGATAATCTCCTTGGAATGTATTTGTTGTATTGAAGGCTCTCTGAATGAGTAGATAAGAATTGTAAAGTATTGTTCTTTTGGATACAAAGAACTGGGCCCCTACGAAATGCAATTTTTAGACTGGGAAGTAAAGGGATTAAAAAAGATCGTCAATTAGAAGAGAGTATGGGGCGTTTCTTTCCCCATAGAAAAAGGGCAGTTCCCAGAAGGAAGGGACTGAGAGATATCTGGGGTTGCAAGAGTTTTTGGTTGAGGGCAGGCGAGAGATCAGTTGGTTGTGAAACAAGCTAGAGTGAGGTTGTCTTTGAGCGGACTTCAGAATCTTAGGATTTTCTGAAATTGTGATTTCACAGCATGGAGATGAATAATCATATTTTTTCATTTTTACTTTTTTTTTTTTAATGTGTTAATTTAAAATAAAGTTTTTTTCGTTACAAACGAAAATGGATTTTATTAATTATATATACGGATGTCCACGTTACCACACTGCCACCAAGTAACATTAGAAGTACATTATATGTAGGATATTAAAATTTGCAATATTAAGCGTCAGATTTATTTTACCAAAAATGTGGCTTGGCACTTTCTTGCCTCTAACCCCTCAAATTTGTTTGCTTTAAAAAAAAATTAAAACAATAAACGAAAAACACTAATATAGTTTCAACATTACGGTATATCCTATGTAATCATTTGAATCATTCAAGTTTTTTTTTCAATTGAAAAGTAAAGGCCACGATTACGTGGCTGATCAATCAATGGCTAAAAATTCGCTGATCTTGCAATGAAATTTTGAAAAAAAAATGTACGGCAGTTTAAAATTAATTTAAATGAAAAAAATTTAAGTTTATTTAAATTTAATTAATTGAAATTATGGCAGTTTAATATAAAATTTATCTTTTAAAGATGATTACATGAGATCATTACATCAATACAATGCAAATTATTTCAACTGAATTTTTCAAAAAGACGCATAAAACAATAAATGACAAACATAAAATAACCATTAATAAATTGTTCGACACATAACATGTTTCAGAATTATCAGAGGTGGAAAATATGTGTATTTCCCTACCCCTAGTGATATGTTATATTTTTGTTAGATGTAAAAGGTGTAACGATTATATATTTGTTACTCACTTATATCGTCCAGATTATCATTTAAGTGAAGTATAGAAACCTTGGGTACATGTTAGATTAGACATGTTAATAAAAATCTTTCCTTCAATATGATACGCGGTCAATATTCCAAGGAAATTCAGAAAAAAGATAAATATTATTGTAGTTCATAATAATAACAACTTCTTAAAAAAAAATGCGGGAGGTCAGCATATCATTATAATGCAAATAATTTCAACTAATTTTACTAAAATGACGCATAAAACAACGATTACCAAACAATGTTTCAACTAATGACTTGTACAATACATAACATGTTTCAATATTACGTTACATTTTGAGTAATAAACTAACGAGCTTTCATTTAACGGAGAGACCTTCGATTTAGACAATTGATTGTTAAAAATATTTGCATTAATACGACAAGGGGTCGATCTTCCAAGGAAAAATCAGTAGAAAAAAAAGAAGAACTGTGGCAGTTCATAATCATAATAATAATATTTTTCTGCCTGACCCTGACCACCATTTAGCAATCATCAGGTGGCAACTCAAGCGCAGCGACCGACAAAAGAACTGGGACATAGTTTCACTGCCGAACCTAAAATAAGGGTTACGGCTTTTTGAAGGTCGTGGGCGTGAACTCTCTTTATTTATGATGAGGTGTTTAATGTTCAAAGGATTGAACATCCGAACCTATTTTGAAAGGAGAAAGTGAAAAAGGCATTGGAATTCGAGGCATTTTTGTGTGAACAAGAATTGAAAATTTTTATTTATGAAATCGAACGAAATTGCTTTAATACATAAACTAGCTGACCCACCCGGCGTTGCCCGTGCCCGCGATAATAATAATAAAAAAAAATCAAGTTTTTATTATTTCATATTTGAACCCAATTTTGTATGAAATTATATTTTAAAACGAAAAATTCGCGAAAAAATAATATTGATATTTAGTGATAAAAGCTTTCATTTTCTTGTTTTTTCACGTAAGGTCGTTTCACAGTTTTAATATAAAAAGTTCTGTTTGTCTGAACTCTTTGAAATCTTTATTGGTTATAAATAAAACGGTTTTACAGCCCGTGTTATAAATTCGTGAAAAAATATTGTTATTTAGTTTTAAAAGAAATGTTTTCTTCTCGCTTTTTTGTTTGTTTGTTATCGCGTCGGCTCCTTTAACATAGCAATAAAAAATAGCTCTCATCTTCCGAACTCTCTGACATTTCAATCTGTTATAAATATATAACTGTATCCAAGCTCTCTTTAAAATTTTGTGAAAAAATATGCATATTTAGTAGTGAAAACATAAGTTCTTAAAAAAAAAAAAAAGCTTTCAACGTAATGGCCACCCGTTTTCAATCAACCCTTTTCAATCCCCCTAGGCTAAACAGGTGAGGGCTAAACACGTTTCCCAGTTCTCAGGGGAGAAGCCTTCAAAAACACGTTTAAGCATGCGCAATGAGACGATTTTCGTGTGGAAAAGAGAATGTGAATTTGACAGAATGCACTTTTCGCTTTAAATATATAGATGAGTACGTAAAGAACAATATATATTATCATTTAATTCGTCTAATGATGTTGTAATATAATAATTGTTATAATAGTATTTTATTTATCCTAAATTGTATATATATATATACATTCGACGAAATAACATATCTTTACTATGAATTATTCTTATGAAGCTCCTCTGACGAATCCATAAACTAATCATAGTTTTTCATATTTCCATTTTAATTTTATTGTGTTTCATTTTTGAAATATCTTTTCCTTTAATTTTTATACTATATTTTCCTTTGATTTTCACACATGTGATTTCATTTTAATTATATCTGTAAAGAAATTAGCTTGCGCGTTTCTTTGCATGACTAGTGTAGGCTCTTAAGTAAGAGCCAACGCACGTTACGCGAAGATGCTCGCAAGCAAATGTTATACCAATGTCAGCGTTCTTTTCAAATTTCTCGTTTGCATTTCGATATTTTTATTTTATTCCTTTTCATATGATATCAGATGACGATGTCTAACCAGGTACCTTTTAACTTTTTTCGATTTTGTTTGCAGTTTTTCTTTTTAATGAGTTTCCTTTCAATTATTCAACCATTTCCAATAATGAAAGTGTCTTAAAAAAAAGAAGAAAAAAACTGCAACTAAAATAGTAAAATTTAGTAGAAATTTAGAAACATTAACCATCGGTTTAACATTAGTTTGCGAGCGTCTTCGCGTGACTAGTATAGGCTGTTGCTGGCTACACTTAAATGTTACTTAAAAGGTCGTCTACATTTAGAAATTGTAACAAACTTTAAAATTTTCAATACTAGCACCTAATTTTGACACCATATTTGGATTATTCGTTTAACTTCGGATACCAAACAAAAAGTCAGTTGGCCAAATAGTTTATCTATTATTCAGGTTTAATGTTTGGTACTTTTAATGTTAAATTCATTTTTAATCGTTGCATAACAGGTTGCAATGGGGGTAGTCTTTTAGAGCTCAAAAACTATTTGGTGGAAACAACTATAATTTTAGATTCTCAAAGCTTCTGGAAATCGATTTCTGTTTTTTTTTAAATTATGTTACAATTTATGTTTTTCGAAAATTAATTAAATAAAAGTATATATGTCGTTGCAAAACAGATATCAATACGGGAAAAGTTTTAAGAATAACTCAAAAACTACTTGCTTGACGAAACGAGTTATAATTTTGATTCGTATACTTGAAGTTTTTAGAAATCAATTTCTTAAAAAAAATTATAGATTAGAATTCATATTTTTTTCTAAAAATTAATTAAAAATAATATATATGTTTTAAAATAATTTTCGAAATAAAAATATTAAGCATAATTCATGAATTTTTAAAAAGAAATAGATTTCTAGTAACTTCAAGTATGTGAACCCAAAATTACAACTCACTCCGCCAAGAAATTTTTGTGTTATGCTTAAAAAAAAAAAAAAAAAAAAACTACCCGCATTTCTTTGTTTACAAAAATTAAAAATAAATTTAACAATAGAAGTTCCAAACTTTAAACCTGCATAATTCTTAAACTACTTAACCGAATGAAATGAGTTTTCATTTGGTATCCGAAGGTAAAATTTACCTAAGAATCCAAATATGACAAAAAAAATTTGGTGCCAGTATTGGAATTTTTAAAGTTTGTTGCAATTTTTAAATGTGCGTGATGCACAGGAGGACAGTGTTGACAATTTAAGCCAAAGGTCTTGGGTTCGACTCCATAGACACTTTTTCAGTCAGCTCCAAAATTTTTAATTCGTATGATAAATTCATATCTTCCTGATAAACGTTGCGGTGCCACCTAAAAGTACTAGGAGGATTTTAACATCTTTTAACATCTATTTCTATATTAAAATGTCCCCTTTTAAGTAAAAGTTGATCTCTTTTGAGTTTCATGGTGATATTTCATCGTATGATATGTTTACACATTAACGTGATTGAGTTAAAAATAACATTGTGTACGAAATTTCAAACAGGTAGACAACCATGTCATTGAAAAATAAAACATGTTAAAGTTCTTTTTATTTTAAATTGTTATTTTAGTCTGTAAAGATAATTATAGCGTAACTTGTGAATCATTTTAATGTTTTCAGTCAGGTGCACTAATTCTTCAAGTTTCAAGTTCAGAGGTAATGAAATCCGATTCGTTTGAAAATATAGAAACTTTTCAACGCTTTGGTGCATGATTTGACCCGCTGAACGATAAGAAATCGATAATATGATGCATATCTTTACGTATATGCTGGGACGAATCAATGTTGAAAGCTGTTCCAGCGATGCAGAAATGAAAAAAAGTTCAATATCTGTTACGCAACCAAGCATTCATTACTACCTGTCATAATTCTTCCGAATACATAATCAGGAAATAAGTAAAAAAATCTAATTTGAGAACAGTCATAGTGATAAGGTTACTAGAATTTTATTTCCTATTCGCTATTTTTGACGGATGATGCTGGAATAAGAATAATCAGACATACTCGTTTAAATATGCAGTTTCTTTTATCAAAACATATCAATTAAAAAGCAAGAACGAAAAATCATACATCAGGCATAGATTATGAAACATTTTCCAACACATTCAAAATACTGTAAAACAAACTTGACTAAATAAAAAACATCTTAAAATATTACCAATTTTTATAAGCAGATATTATATAGATAGTCATTAAAAATGGATCTGCGTCAATTCGTCGCGCACAATTCATCGCGCACAATTCATCGCAGCGTCAATTCGTCGCGGCGACAACTCATCGCAGCCTCAACTCGTCACAGCCTCAATTCGTCGCTACGAAAATATATTTGGGGGCTATGATGATAAAAGTAAAGATAATTTAGTAAAATCATTTAATGATGTAAATTGTTAGTTATAATTCTCTATATCTAAAAAACAATTTATCATTAAATAATTTTACTACATTATCTTTCATTTTATCATCATAGCCTTTAAAAACATTTTCGTTGCGACGAAATGACGTCGCGACGAATTGACACCACGACGAATTGACGCAGCGACGAGTTGAGGCTGCGTTGAGTTGTTGCCACGACAAATTCTCGCTGCGACGAGTTGATGCTGCGACGAGTTGACGCTGCGATGAGTTGTCTCCACGACGAATTGTCGCTGCGACAAATTGACGCTGCGATGAGTTGTCGCCACAACGAATTGTCGCTGCGAGGAATTGTGCGCCATGAATTGTTCCGCGATGAATTGTGCGCGATGTATTGTTGAGGATGAAGTAATTATTGTTGAGGATTATTGTCGATGTATTGTTGAGGATTGTTGAGGATGTTGCACGATGAATTGACGCGACACTATTAAAAATGGCCATTAGTTTTCTTAAAAACCGTCACTATACAATAACGTTTTCGTCTCCGCTCCGAAGCGGAAATCAAGAATTCCGTAATAGGGGAATCTTTTCTAGGGAGATATATTATCATTATCACCCCTCTTATTTCGATGGTAGAGTTCACGAATATCTGGTACAGGTGAATAACAACTGATTTAGACTTTGAAAGCATCTGAATTCGGTGACACAAGCGTGACACAATTCTGCTGTTAACCCCTTAACTGCCGACGGAATCTGACGTGATCTTCAATACCTTATTTAATCACCTAATTTTGCAAATAAATAACGCGACTATTAGTTTTCTGATATAACAGTAAGAAAGTGCACTTGTTATACGTGTTCAAAACACGGCTTTGCTGGTGAAAATTGGCTCGCGGTCATGCAAGTTCGCCATTCATATAGTACATGCTGGGATTTTTCAAGGACGTATATATACGTCCGGGGCAGTTAAGGGGTTAAATTAAACTATAATTACAATGAAACAGAATTATAATAAAGAAATTGCTGTGTAGCTAAGTTGGTAAAAATTACTAGAACATTTATGGTACTTTAATGGAAGTTAACTGAAGCTTTTATGAAATTTTAATTAAGATAAACAAGCGTGTTCCTACTGAATTATTTTACTGCCCGTTGCACTCCATTTCTCAAAAGAAAATATTTTAATTCCTATCAACAACGCGAACATTCTAACATATTTTAAAACTCTTTTTTATATTCATAAAATTTACAGATTTGACGTATCCAGCGTTTGCTGGAGTTCCATTACCTGCGATCTATTCTGTTGAGCTGATTAAAATATCAGACCAGATGCTATGATCAATAAGGTTGACTGGATGAATTATGCCCTCCAGATTCGACCGGGATAGTTCAGTTGGTAGAGCGTGGCAGCTTCAGCCAAGAGATCCCAGGTTCGAATCCTGGCCCGGACATTTTTCGTCCAGTTGGAAAATTACAACTTGTATATTGACTAATAGCCGTTCTTTTATCGATAAATGTATTAAATCTTGAGTTAGAAACGATAGTTTCCTGATGACGATCTTTCTCGCATTGTCAAATCTCTAAAATCGACGAAATTTGGCCACTTTGATAACTTTTTTCAGAAAAGTCCTATGTTTTGATAGGAAAAGCTTAACGCTATTCGATGTCTTTATAAATGAATAAGAACAACTGCAAATTTCAGGCTTTAAAAATAAAAACGATTTTGTTTGTGAATGTCCCAGAAAGTTGCGAGTTTAGATTCGAGAATAGTCTTTTTAACACTTTCCAACACAGTTCAAAAGTCTTTATGACTACGGTTAGCCTGCTTGTTTGCGATCTATCGTGCTTTAGAAATAACTAATTTGCTATTCTCTAACTCGCGTAAATATACCCGGATTGCCATGTAATTGATCTATGTTATTGATTTTTACTATAGCATGATAGCTATTGAAAATGAAGCGAGTAGCATTCATAGTTCTTTTACAGGGCCACTCAAAATAATTCCGTTACGTTATGTTCTATGTCGAAATATCGTTTGCGGTGCATTTTAATCATGTTACACTATTTCAAATATAATGAAATTAATATGCATTTACGAGGAGCACTAAAACATGCTTTCTGTAGAATGTGGAGCGCAAAGCGTTTATCATATATTTACAGAGTCACACAAAAGAATTCGGTTATATAATGGTCTACGGCAAAAAAAAAAAAAATGTAGCCTATTTTAATGATAGCTGCAAGTACGTTTTGAGTTGTGGAATGCGTTTTCAGATTTAACTAAATTTTTGCGTACTACGTGGTATGTATAAGTTCTGAAGATCATATACAGGACTACACAAAGTAATATATAAGTAAGTATTACTATGTATAAGCGTGAATTGCTGAAGGTTTAAGTTCTGAAGATCATATACAGGACTACACAAAGTAATTTGTAAGTATTACTGTGTATAAGTGTGAATTGCTGAAGTTATTTTTTTTTTAACCTGAGTTATGCATTTTTCTATACTAAGAGATGTTCATAGAATATAAATAATTTCGTGTAGACGGATACGCAAACATCTGAATGCATCGCCTATGGATGGTAACTTCTAAAAGTACGTTTTTAGTTGTGTTATGTGATTTTTTTCCTTGAATTAAAATTAAGTTAAATATCAGGCGTGTATAAAAATCTAAGACAATATAGAGAGCCGTACAAAACCAGTCTACTGCATTTCTTTCTAGCGGTCGAAATTGCTGAAGGTGAAATTTCGGCTGTTCTTTTGTAATTCAGCTAAATTTTACCACACTTTATAGTGGATGTAACAAATGTATAGATCATGTACAGGCATGCACAAAAAATTCGAGTACCTTTCCAGCTATGGATGGTAATTGCTGAAATATCGTTTTCAAATATATTATACATTTCCTTAATTGTTTATTAATACATTTTTTTCATATTTTTAAACAGTGCAGTTTCGATATACAGTATTCTGGAAATGTTGGAGAGTGTTTTATAATCTATGCTTGACGTATGATTCATCTTTCTTCTTTTAACCATACATCTGTGTTGTAACCTAAACCTTCGGTGCACCTAACACAATGGAATATTGGATGTTGTCTGGCTGTCATCACACGAAAATAAGCATGCTTATGTGCCATTTAAACTGTATACTTTCGTGCTTTGTGGTTTTTTGGAGGAAAATAATCCGTATTTTGTTCAAATATTAGAGTGAAATAATTTTACCTTGACCATGAAAATCTTGATTTTATTACAAAATCTTAAAATCCTCCATAACTGCAGCGTGATCGATGAGTCTATCGCGTGAAAGATCAAACGATTCGATAGTTTACATAACATAAAAGGCGGAAGAAGAAAATTACTTACAGCAATATTATCTTTAAGTAGAAATAGTCTGCATGCTTTTGCAATACAAATTATATAATTCATTTATGTAATGTGTATTGGAAAAACCATTGAGGAAACTATTATAAATATAAATTTGTGAGCTTTAAAAAGCGTATGTTGAGTTTAGAATGTCAAACATACATCATGTATGATAAAGGACAACCTAACTTTATACGGTTTTTTTAGAGGAAAATAATCCGTATTTTGTTCAAATATCAGAGTGAAATAATTTTACATTGACCATGAAAATCTCGTTTTTATTACAAAATCTTAAAATCTCCCACAACTGCAGCGTGATCGGCGAATCTATCGCGTGGAAGACCAAATGAATAGATAGCTTACATAACATAAAATGCAGAAGAAGAAAATTATTAACAGCAATCTCATTTTTAAGCAGAAATAGTGTGCGTGCCTTTGCAATACAGATTATATAATTCATTTATGTAATGTGTATTGGAAAAACATTGAGAAAACCATTGAGAAAAACATTGGAAATATAAATTTGTTAGCTTTAAAAGGCGTATGTTGAGTTTAGAATGTCAAACATACATCATGTATAATAAAGAACAGCCTAACTTTATATACTACTAATGTGTTAATAGTAATAAATATAAAGAT
This sequence comes from Maratus michaelseni, assembly GCA_963931845.1. NCBI lineage: Eukaryota > Metazoa > Arthropoda > Arachnida > Araneae > Salticidae > Maratus > Maratus michaelseni. The sequence continues at coordinate 24,649,445 of OZ007594.1, forward strand.
GAAATAAGTGACCAGCTTTTTCAGGCAGCTCATAAACTTTATACTCAGTACCTTAGTTCAAATTTTTGCCAATAGACGTCGCTGCGCTATCTCAACCCATAAGAAGTTCAAACTTATGTGAAAAACTGTATCAAAGATCTCTCAGTTTTCTTTTTTTTTTCTATTTAGTTTAACTTGAAGAAAAGTTTCGTACTTTTGAACTGTCAATTTAATTTGAGTATTCTTACAGTTTGCGACTGCGCAGCACCATCTACTGAAGAAAATTTGAACTATTTTTAAATGTACTGTATACAAAATTTATAAATTACTTGATAAGCATTTCACTCATTCCATTTTTAGCACTTTCCAACCTAGTTGAAAAATGCTTATGACTTCGGTTTGTCTGGCCGTCAGCCGTCTGCCAACTGTCCGTACTCTAACTCCCGTAAATAGGCTCGGATTGCTGTGCAATTTTTATATGTTATTGTCGTTATCTATAGCATGTTCCCGATTTCAACGGAAGTGTGTAGCACTTATAGTTTTTTTACAGGGACACTCAAAAGAATTTCGTTACATTGCGGTCTATGGGGAAAAATCATTTGCGGTTTATTTTAATAATGTTTCACTATTTTAAACGCATTGAAATTTATATATATCACTAAGGTGCATTAGAAGAAGCTTAATATGGAATAGGGTGTGCATAGCACTTAGAGTTACTTTACAGGGACAGTCAAAAGAATTCCGTTACATTACGTCTATGGAGAAAAATCGTCTGCGGTTTATTTAAATAATGTTTCATTATTTTAAACGCATTTAAATTTATATATATTACTAAGGTGCATTACAAGAGGCTTACTACAGAATAGTGTGTGTATAGCAGTCATCGTTCATTTACAGGGACACTCAAAAGAATTCTCTACTGTCTGTTAACAATAATTCCTGGAAGTGCGTTTTAAGTTACTGAACGCGATTTTAATTATAACTCGCTTTTTGTCTATTACGTGGTGTGTATAAATTCTGTAGATCCTATACAGGGCAGCACAAAAGTTCGCGAACACATTTCCGTTTATTGACAGAAACTCCAGAAGGATAATTTTAAACTGTGCTATGCGTTTCCTAACTAAACTAAAATTTAGCATCTATATAGTATATATACAAATCTATAGATCATATACAGGGCTGAATAAACGTATTCGGATATTTTTCCGAATATTATATCTGTTGGAAATTCATGAAATTATGTTTTTAAATATGTTATGCGTTTTCCAAATTGTTTACTTAGATGTTATCTTTTAGCTTATTAAACGGTATGTTTTGTAAAATTATTTTGGAAGCGTTGGAAATTGCTACATAATCTATGCTTGACGCATGATTTTTCGTTCTTGTTATATTTATTATAATTTAGGAGTTATTAGATTTTAAAATTATCGAGTTCATTATGAAAAATCCTATACACGTGCTCCATAATTAAATCTAGCGTTTTTCTGAAAAACTTACAAAATTCGCATCAAAATAAAATTTATAAGGAGCAAAATTTGAAGTCTTTTTAAAAAAAAGATAACACTCCATACTATTTTATAACCAATAGATGTTCCATTAAAATTATAGCACAGACATGTCAGAGGCATTTGACAGGGAATTGTGTCTATTTTGATAATACAAATGCAATTTTTGAAATAAGGGTCTTCTACATATTAAAAATTGAAATAAGGTATTCAACATTGAAAATGCTATATATTCTTAAATCTTCATAGATCCAGTATCCAAATTAGTATTCAGTTTTAAGATGTCAAAGTTTGAGGATACTAATGTTGAATGTACGTGACAAGCTTTAATTTATATCTTGCCAAAAAATCATGCAATTGCATTCTCTCCCCCCCCCCCTTTTTTTTTAATGAGTAGACTCAAACATGACAATTTTTCGATTCAAAACCACATTTTTAATTATGAAAATTATTAATAAATTCATTTAAAAAATTATGAATTATGACCTACGCTAATATTTACATGAAACTAGTCAAAAATATGGGTGTGTCATTTTACAGATCTCTCGAATCATTAATTTTCGAAATATGGAGATATTTCGATTGCCTAGATATAAGGGAAAAGTTTCCTGTTATCAAAATATCCACAGAAAAGAAAATCTAAAAAAATTACCGGAATATTTTTTAGGAGTTTGATTTTCTTTCATATAAAGTAAGGAAATTAGTTCTATACGAGCAGTTGAACATAACTTATCAAGGGCTCTCTAATATCTGGGCAACTAGGAAGTCCATAAGCAGGTATAATTTGTTTCATTAAAATGAAAATAATCATTTAAAATTTATATATAATTTTACTGGTGGCGAATTGAGTGTTTTCGGCACATTCTCCAGTAAGATCTTAATTTTATTTTCAGAAATTTATGTTTAAAGTTTAAACCCTGACACATGTAATTTTACAACTCTATGAAGATTTAAGAAAAAGTTTATAAACTATGCCTTTTTTCAGGCTGTTTTGATCCAAGGAACTAAAAAAAGCGTCAAAAATGGACGTTACCATCTGAAAAATCAAAATTGGTGCAAATTTTAATATGTAAAGAATCTCAATTTAAAAAATTGCATTCATATACGGAAAGTAAATACAATTCGCTGTCAAATCACACTTCTCACTCTCTCTGTGGTAATTTGGTCATAAAATAAGTATGGGGTGTTTTCTCTGTTTCCCACTCCCCTTTTTTTTTGGCCAAATGTGCATACATAAAACTGAATAGAATAATAAGTATTTGTTTGTTTTATAGGTGTTTGAAAAATTCGTGTAATGTTTATATGAAATACGTTGAATATTTCACGTTCCTGTGGTAACCAAACTGACACACTGGTGATACTGATTTTGTGCCTTTTTATAACACTTTCCAACATAGCTGCAAAGTTTTTATAAATTCTGTTTGCCTCTCCGTCTGTTTCTCTGTCTGTGCTATAACTCGTGTAAATATACTCGAATATCGCATGTAATTGTTAATGTGATTGGGGATTACTAAGGCATGTTCGGTATTGAAAATAGCTTTTATAGTTCCTTTACAGGGATACACAAAAGATTTCTGTTACATTATGTTCTATTGGGAAAAATCGTTTGCAATGTATGTTAATGATCTCTATTGCTAGCATTGCACAATAATGTAGGTCACGTGATGTTGACGACATGTTCACTGCCTTCTAAGAGCGCCAGAGAAAAGAGCAGAGAAAGTGGTCGCATGCAGATGTATCACTGCACTGTTAAGAAGCAGAACGAGCCGATCTACGAGATCTATCTCTAAAAAGGTTTAAGGTTTGGCTTTCTGCTACTTCTAGATAGATCTCATCTGCATATAATTTTATAATTGAGTTCTGCAATATAGTAATCGAACTACGCGATGCAAATACTGAAATTATCAGATTCAAAAAGACTGGAATCAGTAAGTAGCGAAATCTTCGGTGAATTCGCTCCTGACATCTGGCTAATACGAAAATATCCCTTTTAGTAGATTTCGAAAACTTATTTGAATGCATAATTGAAATTTTCCTCATAAAAATGCTTTTTGGCGTTTTAAGGTTGTTAGTGGACAATCAAACTATATATATATATAGTACCACTATTTTTTTTAAAGAAATTCATTGTTTGTTTAATGGCAGACTTTCATACAAAGATTTCTTTTAAAATATAGTGGTAAGAAAAGAAAAAATTTGGCGGACATGCATTTAATGCCTCAGATAAAGCCAGTCATGAGCCGCCGCTGAATATATATATATATATATATATAGTTTGATTGCCTACTAAAAACACTAAAACGCCAAAAAACTTTTTTATGAGGAAAATATCAATGTAAATGTAAAAAAAAAAGTATATTAGTTTTCAATTAAAACTAATCGGGTGTGTCAATCCTAAAATTTTCTTCTATCTTATACATATTTGGGAGAGGGGGGGGGGGGCACGTTTGAACATTTTTTTAGAAAATCAACATATTTCTTACTTGAATTATATTTTAAATGTTACATGAAAAAAAAACAATATTTCTTAATCATATGAGCCAAAAATTTAAAGTTTTCGAAATAAATTAAATACGTTGTGAGACTTTAAAAAGTTAAGAGATTTCTGCTCAAACCTGCCCCATGTAAACCTCCGAACAAATAAACAAAATATGAAAATATTAGGAATTTTTATGAAAAACTGCATATCTTTAAGAAATATAAAATATTCAGAATAAAATTAACTACATTTTACTGAAATTACTAATTTTTATTATTTAGTTTTAGCTTTTTCATGAAACACATTAAAATATCACACAACATAAAGAAAAAGTTCATTAATAAAAATATAAAACCCTTATACAACTATGCAAAGCTTCAGAATTGATTTTTTTCATATTTAAACTTATAAACAACTTTTAATCTTCTAGGGTGAATAGACCATTTTTAATTAAAATAGGCTACACGAAAAGATAAAAATTTGGCTAAAATCAACACTAAACTGAGTATTTTTATTTAAAATATTTCATGGAGTATACAAAGCCCTGTACAATATAATATACATTTTAAATCATAAAAAATCTATATATGTTTAAAAATGAAAAATAATCCAAATATATGACAAGATAAGAATCTCTCATGTTAAAAAAACCACTTGACAAAAAAAGTGTTGTTTCTACATCTAATGTGTAGTAGTTGGCAGCCCTGTATCTGTATTAAGTAATAATTCTTAATTAATCTCTTAATTTTCACATTTTCTAAAAAAAAATCCAAAAATAATAATATTTAGATACATCCATAACTCTTTACTTCATAGTTTTAATTGTTCAATGGTGCCTCAACTTTTTTGTTCATTGATGCCCCATCACATGATGTTTAGCATTACAACTATTTACTCAATTAGGCTTAAAAATTTTAATAAAACAAAGCTTATAATCTAAAGCTAACGTCTTTATTTAAATATTGAACAATCAATTAAAATTTTAGGGATACAAGATTGTCAATAAAAAGCTTACAACTTTATTATGTTATGTTTAGATTGAAGAAAGAGAAAAATACATACCTTGCATAGACAGTAGTGTGCGTGCAAAATGGTAAAGTTTTGTATCCTTGTTGCATTGACGCAGCAGTAATATCCTGCCATCTATATTTCAAAAATATCATTTATTTCAAGGAAAATATTTACAGTGTTAAAAGGTGCCCCCAGTTTAAACGTGTCCCCCTCTCTCCTCCATAATAATACTTCAAAAAGCGTGATTTTTTTTAATTATGCATTCTAGAATCCAAAACTATAGAATATCAGGGCCGCCTGTTATATCATTCACACGAAAACCTAATAAGCACTAACTTATGTTAATGTCTAACAGAATATGAAGTTTGATGAAATTCCGTGCATTAATTCTTGCGATATGACTATCGCTAAAATCGTGTAAATCCTGACAAATGCAGCATAGAAGCGTCACCTGTTGGGTTATTTATACCAAAACCTAATCAGCAACAACTTATGACAACGTCTACCTGAATCTACAGATTTATTAAATTCCGTGCATTAGTTCTTGAGATATAGCTATCGTGAAAATCCTGAAAAATGCAGCATAGCAGCGCCACCTGTTGGGCGATTTACAACAAAGACTAATCAGCACCAGTTTATATCAAGGTCTAACTGAATCCAAAGTTTTATTAAATTCCGTGCAGTAGTTCTTGAGATAGAGCGCCCACAAAACTTTTGTCACATATAGACAGACTCACAGACAGACGTTTTCTAAAAACAGTCAAATCGTGTGCAGGACCTTCTAAATCGTATAAATCCGTCGAAAACAGGAAGTCAAAATTTTTCATGAATCCAATACTTTCTTCTTGTAAAGATAGAATAAAGTAAAAATTGTTTTCACATATATTCTGTAACCGGGAGGCCTGGGTTGGATATCCTATTATATTTTAATAATTGTATTTGTTGGTGTTTTGAAATAATGAGAGAAAAATCCCGTATTCCGAAGCTTCTATTATTATCACGTGAAAATGAACGTGTTTGAACGTATTTTAAACTTTACACTTTCCTGCTTTGCGGGATTTTGGTCTTCTTATATTGACACGAAACGATTTGAAATTGACCGTGAAACTTTCGCTTAACTTAAGAAAAAAAAAAAAAAAAAGATTTAATTTTTTTTTTCAATGTACAGTGACGAGCGGCGAGATCGTGTGAAATTTTCAAAGAATACATAACTTGCAGAGCACGGAATGCGCAAGAGTAAAAATATTTGTTGAAATATTATATAAGACTTCACGACAGGTTACATAACGTATGTCTTTTTTAATGTGAAGTACATGACATAGTTTACATTCAAAAACTATTTTTACGGAACCTTTTAAAATACGTGTACTTCCCTAAGAGCCTACATTAGTCACGTGAAAATACGAGCAAGCTAATGTTAAACCTACGAGGACGTTGTTTCAAATTTGTCATTTGCATTTTAATATACATATATTTCGCATAGAATAGCTTTCGTACCTTACCTTAGCCAACAAGGATCTCTAACAAGCCTCTTTTTTACTTTTTCGAGTTTGGCTTTAGATTGACTTTATCATGGCACTTTCTATTTCGGAACCGTTTTCGAAAATGAAAGGACCTTCTTAAAAATAAAATAAAATCTGCAAACACAATCAAAAATAGTAAAAATTTGCCCGGGTAGAAATTAACCTCAGCCATCCCATGAAAAAAATCGCTTATATTAAAATGTAAACTTGAAATTTGAAAAGAACTCTCCCATAGGATTAACATTCTCTTGCAAGTTTTGTCGTTGACTAGGGGACAAAGGGGCCAGAAATATTCGAAATGGTGACTGGTGCTTGATCGTGGATTAAGAATCTTGTAATTAATTTAGACTATTACTTCTTTTTTGCATTTATTTATTTGTTTTATTAGAAAGAAAAAAATCTTTAAATTGTAAAAAGAAAATAATAACAAAAGTTTTAAATGATTGCACGACAAATTTAATTTTTCAAAACTTGTTTAGCCACGATTTTTAAGTCAAGATTTTATATTTTTGAGATGTCACTTCTTCTTTATACAGATTATTGCGTTGTTCCTCAATTATATCTGAAACAAAAATAAACTGGCAAACAAAAATTCAAAATCCATAAAAAAGTCTATCACATTATTTGTTATAACTTAAAAAGAAAATTTTTGTTGTTTATTTTTCAAGTTTCTCCACTCTATACCATAATAAGAGAAACCATAGAGATAGTAACACGCAAAAATAGCAGCATTTTTTAACTTAACCGAAATTATGGTTCGAGTTACTCCATGGTTACAAATTTGGAAATAAACAACCCAGTAAAAAATAAAATGTAACGTGCGTTATTTTTTAAAAAGTACATGAAAATTAAATGATAGCGTTTCAAATAATAACTTCAATGACCGTGCAAATATAGAATATTCTTATTTGTCTCTGATAATGGCTTGGAGTGAACCGAAACATTTCAACAATCTAATAAAAGTTATTTTACTGTATATTATGTTTTTAGTTCACACCTTTTAGTATTTAAAAGAAATATATTATTACAAGGTGTTATATATTTTTTATATTTTTACTATACATACATGTTGAAAAGGAATTTTATGCAGTAGACTCTCGTTAATGCGTCTCCGCTTAAGATCTGGTTAATGAAGACAATTCGCGTTTTTCTCATCATTTTCTATTTGAAATTACTTTTAAGAACATTCTTTAATGCGCACTAATCATCAGATAATGCGTATATGTTTTTCAGAATTAATCGTATAGAATCTAAAGACACTCATTTTTAGGATTTCGTTCATCTCACGAAACCCAATTATTCTCGCTCCGTTGTCTGTCCGTCACAGAGCCATTCTCAAAAACTATATAACTTACAGAGTTGAAACTTTGTGTATATATCTGAATATCAACTATAAAGAGTTCAAAATATTAAAATTTGAAAAATTCGTATTATTTTAATAAATAGAGATAAAAAACCAAAATTCTAACAGCCTTTTCCTATTAAATTTAAACATTTTTCGTTATAGCATATGCCAAAAATTAAAAATTGACGATGAAATTCTTTCCACAATAATTATTTCCTATCAGACGATTCCCACGTGAAAAATGAAAATGAAATAAAATGTTTCACCCATTGAAAAAAAGATAAATATGCAATAAAATTGATTGACGTCATAGTGGTAATAAAACGGAAAATGTCTAAGATTTCTCAATAATACAAGGAGTATGAGTATGTGTGTGCACACAAAGCAGATTAATATCACGTCATTAGAGAATTAAAAAGAAAATCTGACGTCATATCGGAAGTTTAACGAATTTTGTAGATGTTTGAGAATAATACAAAGCGAGTATCAATATGAGTAATAGAGAATAGTAAATATATCAGTTTGAGAAACATATTGAATCGTGATAAAAATCCGATTATGGAAATATTCGCATATTTTAACATTTTGAAAGTGTACAATTTGTTTCATTTTGAAATTTTTTTTTTAAATATCGCATTTAGTCCGTATGACGGATATTATTATGACAGAATATAATAGCGGGCTGGTTTAGATATTCGAAAAAACGAAAGAATAGACCGGTAAATTTTTACTTTATAAAAAACATGACTTTTTTTTTTTGTTGTTGTTGCTAAAAGAAATTTATTTGAACTTATTAAAGAAAGGTTAAAGTGTTTTGAAAGGAATATTATACGAAACCCTTTGAGCGATCTTCGATAACACTTACCCACTTGTTTTAATTACTACTTTTTAAAAGCAATTTAGCTGCCACATCTTTTAATGAGAGATCAAAAAACTGTTAATGACACATATGATGAGAATGATAACATATTCCACAACCGACAACGTAAAAGGTTTAAACAATGCTGCCGGCTATTTGCCGATATTACCAATTAAACATCTGATGCAACAATTCAAATTTTGAAGAGTGTCGCAGAATTAGAAAACTGTGCAGTAAAAAATTCACTTCTTCGACGATCGCAAAAAAAAAAGGGACTTAATAATTTAAATAAATTTGAATTATGTAAGCAAGGCAATTTATTTGTATATTAATGAGCAATTAGTTCTTTTATATTAACAATATTGTCATTAATTCGAATTTTCACTTAAAATACAAAATGTACTCGAATTCTTTTGTGCGGCCCTATATATGATCTATAGAATTTATACACACCAATCCCCGTATAACGCAGTTTCGCTTTTAAGTCGCTCAAAAAAAAAAAAACGTATTTTGTTTCGAAAAACAGTACTTGGTGACGTAATAAATTCGAAAAGAAGTCTCATTGATTCTCTTATTTTTCAATCGTAAATTTAGTTGCATTTTCAATGCAATAAAAACAGTCTTGAAAACGTTGTTCAAAGTCGCAATAAGTGCGCAATACTGTCATTAGTTTTGCTAATTTTCAATAGCATTTTAATGCCGTAAAAAACGTTTAAAAATAATATTGTGTCCGCAATACTGTTTTACTAGATATTAGTTTTACGATTAAAAGAACTTTGTTCCTTTTCACATAAAGTTCAAACCAAATTGAACGCAAGAGATTGTTTTTATGTCGCTCATATGTGTACGTCGTTTAATGTGAACTTCAGTTTGCGCGGACGAGGTCGTTTGTGCCACCCTTGGAAGACTCTTGGGAGTTCAGTGTATATCAAAACAAGAAAGAAAATTTATGCATCACGCATGTATTACGAAACACTTTCCAAAACTAACAGAATATTATAAGAAATTTTATTTTTTTATACTATGCAATAGATCACCCGTCTTATCACCGAAAACTTTTGTGCGTTTCTGTAAATGAAGATAAATGTAAATCAAGCACACTTTAATCTATAGAAAACATGTTATAGTGCACCTCAGTGATCCTTTTAAATTTTATTACGTGTGAAGTATCATGGCTTTATTAAAATGCATCGCAAGCGATTTTTTCCCATAGATTATAGCGTAAGGTAATGTTTGGAGCGTACCTGTAAACTAATTATTAAATGCTACTTATTCTATACTCTTAAGAAAGCATATTTTAGTCCACCTCAGTGATGCATATCAATTTTATTATGTTTGAAACATCGTAACGACAATAAAATACACAGCAAACGGTTTTCCCCCATAGCCCTTAACTGTATACTTTTGTGTGTCCCTGTAAATGAACGATGAATGCTATGCACCATATTCTATAGTAATCATCTGGTAGGGTAACTTACTGATATATAGGAATTCCAATATGTTTCAAATTGCGTTAAATCATTAAAATGGATCAGAAACGATTTTTTCCCATACACTTAATGTAACGAAATTATTTTGTGTTGCCCTGTAAACGAGTTATAAATACTAGACATGTCTACGTTTTCAGTACCAAACATTCTATAGTAAACATCAATAAAATATAAAATTTTCATAGCAATCTGAGTATATTTACGAGTGTGAGAGCGCCTATAGTAAGCCTCTTGTACTGCACCTCAGTGATGTATTTAAATTTCAGTATGTTTGAAATAGTGAAACATTAATCAAATGAACCGTAAACGATTTTTCACCATAGACAGTAATGTAGTAATGTAGTGGAATTATTTTGAGTGTCCCTGTAAATGAACTACAAGTGCTAGGCGCACCCTATTCTATAGTAAGCCTCTTGTAGTGCACCTCAGTGATATATATCAATCTCAACTCAATATGTTTGAAATTGTGTAACATCATTAAAATAAGCTGCAAATGATGTTTCCCTATAGACCGCAATGTAACGGAATTCTTTTGAGTGTCTCTGTAAAAAAACTTTAAGTGTTACACTCTTAACTTTCAATACCGAATATGACATAGTAAACATCAATAACCTACATCAGTTGCATGGCAATTCAAGCATATTTACGCGAGTTAGAGCACGGACATTCAGACAGACAAACCGAAATCATAAACACTTTTCAGCTATGTTAGAAATTGTTAAAAATTATGTCCTTGCACGCCATTATAGGCTCTAAATAATCGTAACTACCTTGCAGAAGCTGTCTCGTTGTCAATAACTAATTTATTTTCCTCTTGATCATAACCGTTGAAATAAGAAATAGTTAAAGGGTTGAGTATGTTAATTTACTTTCGCTTTGGAAAATTGTGAAGTGAATATTAATTAACTGCACCTACAGGGTAGATAAAGATTAAAATATAACTTTTTATCAAGGCCATTTTCTGTTTATGAGAGCCTTCTCCTTTTGAAATCTCAATATTTCCGTGACAGAAAATGGATTTTCCGACGGAAATGGATCATTAATCAATTTTAATAAAGCTTGTCGCATGTCATTGTTTTCAGAAAATGCTCAATTAATTTCTCCAGACATTCGCCTTCAGATGACAAAATTTCTTTCTGTTTCCGTGCAATAATTCAAGTAAAACAAGTAATTTTTAAAGGGAACTAGTCGGATGTGCCAATCACCAAAACTTTCTTCTATCATATATATGTTAATACTTCAAAATTTACTATCACACCGTCAATAAAATCAATATTTTTCCTCATTCTGTTGTACGTGTCAGCTGCTTACGAATGACCGTGTTACCTGGATGCGAACCAACTTTCGATGCACGAGCAGCCGATGTATAACATAACAATAAAAAATATAAAAAAGTCTCACAAAAATCGCTATCACAGTGCCCCTTTCTGGCGTAATAGCCCCAAATTCTTCTGGGACCTGCTGGCTACCGTCAGAAACATATATATGAAATTTGTTTTAATTGTATGCATAACTTCATACACTTTTCGGTGATACAATAATGAAAGTGGCACAAAAAATCGCTATCACAGCGCTCTCTTTTCTTTCGTAATAGCCCCAAATGCAACTGGGATCTGTTAGCCACAGTCAAAAACATATATGAAATTTGGTTCAGTTCTATGCATAACTTCGTACACTTTTCGGTGATACAATAATGAAAATGGCACAAAAATCACTATCACAGCGCTCTCTTTTCTTTCGTTACCGCCCCAAATTCAACTGGGACCTGTTGGCCACAGTCAAAAACATATATATGAAATTTGGGTCAGTTCTATGCATAACTTCATACACTTTTCAAAGGTACAGAGTTAGAGTAAGACAGGAGGGGAGGCCTACCTGAAAGGCTTTAGCTCAACAAGCCCCTCCTGACGTGTATATCTGCTAACTGTGAAGCCCCAGCCAAGAGGCTGGAGCCGCAAAACCCTCGGGGAGAGGGGAACCTTATTCTCCATTAGTTCACAAGTGGCTGCCCGCATTCAGGGAGCCTAAAAAACCAGTAGATGATGATGCGGCAGGTTGGTTTACAAGATTTAGAGTCGAGGGTACTTTCGACTGTTAATAGGGAGGTTATAACAATGTTATGGAGGATACAATATTACACAATGTTAAATAAGAAAAGTGATATGAACTTTACAGTGCAGTGTAATTATTTACAATACATAAAAGTTACTATACAGTGATGAAGTTTTTGAATTATGTATGCTGTTCGATGGTGGAGATAGTCTATAATCTATCTATACTAATATTATAAAGGAGTAAAGATTGATATAAATAATTGATAGAGATAAAAATTGATTCTTTAATGTTGAGTAAAGATTGTTTGTTTGTTTGTAGGGGGTTTTATATCGGTGCCACTACCCCCAGGGAGACGCAAGAGGAAAAAAGTTCTAAAATTTCGATTTTTTGTATACTGAAGGAGATAGAAACGTCAAATTTGGTATGGTAGTTACTTATAAGATGTAAATGCTCTCTAAGAACAAATTCTAAAAACATTCGAAATTTAAAAGGGTGAGATGAGGGAAAAGCGTTCTAAAAACGTTCTAAATTACAATTTCTATGGTATCTCTGGAACTACAGAACCGATTTCAAAAGTGATGATGGCAAATTGATGGTGACATTCCCTGCTCCAACATAGGCTATATTTGATGTCGGTGCCACTACCGCCAGGGGGATGCAAGAGCGAAAAACGTTCTAAAATTTCGATTTTTGGTATACTGAAGGAGATAGAAACATCAAATTTCATAAGGTAGTTACTTATAAGATGTAAATGCTCTCTAAGAACAAATTCTAAAAACATTCGAAATTTAAAAGGGTGAGATGAGGGAAAAGCGTTCTAAAAACTTTCTAAATTACAATTTCTATGGTATCTCTGGAACTACGGAACCAATTTCAAAAGTGTTGGGCGCAAATTCATGGTGACAGTCCCTGCTCCAACATAGGCTATATTTTATGTCGGTGCCATTACCCACAGGGGGATGCAGGAGCGAAAAACGTTCTAAAATTTCAATTTTTTTTTATACTGAAGGAGATAGAAACATCAAATTTGGTGCGGTAGTTACTTATAAGATGTAAATGCTCTCTAAGAACGAATTCTAAAAACATTCGAAATTTAAAAGGGTGAGATGAGGGAAAAGCGTTCTAAAAACATTTTGAATTACAATTTCTATGGAATCTCTGGAACTACAGAACCGATTTCAAAAGTGATGGTGGCAAATTGATGGTGACAATCCCTGCTCCAACATCCTCTTTAATTAAAAGCTATGCGTTGCTGACGACTGGGTATTTCGCTAATCGTTACCACAGATTAATCTCGGAAAATGAAACATTTGGAATTACTGACAAAAATAATAGCTCATAAAGTATTTGTCTGAAAATTGTTAGACAAACTGCGTTTGAAAGGTAAAAGATTGTATTCTTCTTGATATAATTTTCAAATCTAATGATTATGCCGTTTATCAAATATTGAATAAAAAAATTACCAAATTTCACAATGGAGTACCATAACTTCACGTGTAAAAAGATAATTATAAGGGCGACGTGTCCTGGTGTGTATATTGGCTATAGCACGAGTCACAAATTATAGTACCCTTATTATTCTCTTAAAATATAAAAGTGCAGTATGAAATGTCAATATTTTGTTTGATTAAAGGTTCGTTAAAAGAAATTGAGCAGCGTAGCGGGCGTAGCTTGCTAGTGTTATATACAATGATGGAGGTAAATTTTTGGATTATTTACAGTTATTTATGGAGTTCATTTAAATGTTCGTGGTTGGGAGCGAGAAATGTTTTTCGTGAGCACGAAGATGTGTATTTTAGTTTTTCTCCTAAGAGTTGATGAGAGTTTGCTGATAAGGGTTATAAAAAGTTTTTAAAAGAGCTAGAAGATGAGTTTTTCACACAATATTTTGGGCTGGAAGCTAAGAATTTTTGTACAGATGGTTGGTTCAGGTATGAGGGTGCTGTTCCTAGCATGACTGATATATACTGCAAGGCAATGTTCCGAACTAGCTTTCAGCTCTCAATAATGAAAATGGCACAAAAATCGTTATTAATCCTTCCTTTCCGGGAATAAATCGCCAATTTGAACTGAGACCTGCTGGCCGTAGCCAAACACATGCATATGAAATTTCGTTTAATTCTATGCATAACTTCATGCACTTTTCGGTGATACAATAATGCGAATAGCACAAAATTTGCTATCACAGCGCCCCTTTCCGGCGGAATATCCCCAAATTCAACTGGGACCGGCTGGCCACAGCCAAAAACATATATATGAAATTTGGTTGAGTTCTGTGCATAATTTCATACACTTTTCGATGATACAAAGGGGACACACACACGGACAGACAGACATTTTGTAAAAACATGTTTTTCGGGATCTATTACCTCTATAAAACTTGACTCGTGAAATTAATATTAAAATGGTAATGAATAGTATTCAACAAACATTTTGCTAGAAATCAATTTCCAGTGACACCTTATGTTCATATATAAAAAATTCAGCTAATTCCTATAAGTAATGTTTTAATTGCACTTTCAAAATCATCACCACCACAAGAAGCACCGCATGATTTTTAAAGTATCCCTCTTTGTCTATTAGCGATAGTGTTTCATTAATTATTTTCATTTCAATCTTGTTATGGTTTGCTTTATCTATATTAATTAAAATAATTGAATAGTTGAAATTAATTGATTACTTAACTCATTAACTGATTTGAATTAATTCATATGTTATTGGTATTTTATTTTTAATGACTGCCATATATAAACATATTACTAAGATGTTCGACATTTAATTGACATTGCTCTAAATACTAATGACAGTGCGTGCACATAACTATTAATTAGAGTGTCTACTTATCCGTGATATACTTCCTTTTGGCAATGACATACTTTATATGATTCAATCCTCAACTAAATGTGCGTTAGGAGTTTTTGTTTACAATTTTTAAAACTGTCATATTAAACATACGATTCTTGATAGCGCAACTAATGAAAGGTTATCAGGAACGAGCTGTTTAATATTTACAAAGTACTCATTAGTACAATTCATAAAATAATCTGATTCATTAGCAAATTCCTTAGATTCTTTAGATTGAATAAGCTGCCAACCTTCAGGATTTTTCAATTCAAATAACTTATTTTAAATTAGAAAATTTATTTAATAATATGCATTTAATTTTATGCGGTACTTATTTGGCTTTATCGATAGGGCTAGTTTTTTGCCAGCTTAGAAACTAATGAAATATTTTCTTTTTAAATTTTTGACAGTTTTATTTTATTTCGTTTATTTTAATTTTTTTATAAAAATCAATTGCTTTTAAATTTCTCTATTTATACTTTGATTCATTTAGTTTTTATTACAGTTAAACGTAAACTTCTTTAATGTCACCCTTATGTCTCTTCAAATCGCTTATACGTCGCGTTGATATTATCTGATAAATATAATTTCTCAAAAATTAAAGTTACACATAGTGCGTTTTATTACTTAAAAGATGACAAAATTGTAAAAATGTGTTGTTATTGTTGTTGTCGTGTCAGAGAAAGTGCCATGGCACTTCACTGGAAGACGGGGTAAGACAGGGCCAGAGCCTCAAGAGAGGTTGGTCTACTAGAGCTGATTTTGAACCAATTCCAGATGAGAGATCTGCACCTGGATTGGCACCCCCAGAGGTATCGTTTTCAAACTTGGAGGGCATTGGAGCCACGAACAGATTTTACGTGCACCAGCTCACATTAACGTACACGGTCCCACAGCAGCAGCAGTCGAGAAAGGTTATCACCCTCCCAAGCAATGACCATGGTCGATGCTGTTTCACTTTCGGTGATCTTGACGGGAACCGAGCTTAATCGTCTGCGCCACTGCGGGACTAATATGTTAATTTACAGCAATATTAATTACTCCAAGCACTCTCAGTTATACACATAGCCATCATCAGTGAATATCTCGAAAATAAGCCGTTGTTATAACATTTTCTATTTTATTTCCTGATGACGGCTATGTGAATAGCTGAAAGTGCTTGGAGAAATTAATATTAATCTAGTTTAACATCTTTTCGACAATTTTATCATTTTTTAAGTAATAAAACGCATTATGTGTAATTTTAATTTTTGAGATCTACTGGCCTTAATTTTAATATTCTACTCCTTTATTTGCTTATATAATTTCTCGTTAAAAATATGTTTATTTGACAAACGGGAAGTCTGTAGTTATGAGATTTATACATTGTAAAAATGACAAATGTTGCTTAATCAAAGAAAACAGAATATAACTACGAAAGAAAATATACAATAAGCTCTTCCGAGTTACCCACGATTACGAAAAGCGTTCTTTATCTTTAGAAACATCATAAACAAATATATTTTCGAGATGGGAAAAGCATTTAAATAAATAAACTATGTTTTTCTGCCACTAATTTTCAGATATTTTTCCGAGAAGTTTTACTTATCCATCATACGTAGTATAGGGTAAGTATTGTGATCGTTTTAAAAATCGAAAAACATTTTTTGACGGATTTACACGTTTCAGACACTGGAGATTCCGAAAAACATATCTTTAGAAAAAAAAATTGCCTTCCGTCTGTCTGTGTGTCTGCAAACGCTCTATCTCCCGAACAATTTGAAATGGAGACTTGAAACTTGGTATGTACTTAGTATGCAATAATGAGAAGAAACGTATTGAATTTCAGTAACCTCGATTATCCGGAACTATTTTTTTCGGACCCTCGAAATATTCATTCTGATAAAAGGCATATAAAAATTTTCAAAATTGTTTATTTTAAGAAGTGAATATAAAAGAGAATAAAAAAACATAAATTTTGCATAAAGAATGAAGTCGATCCGACAATAAGTTGCCGAGATATTTGTCATCCTATTTTCCACACGATTCGGTTTTTCATGACCCTGTATTTCATTCAAATTTCAATTCAAAGCTATATTTCAATTGGACATGAGACGCTTAATCCGATACATTAAACTCTTAGTTAATAGGATTATCATTTTTCGAGTTATAAAGATGTTTCGCTTACGCAATTCAGTAATAGAGTATTTAAAGTTTAGGACGTCATCAAGCCAGGATTTTATTCGAATTGCAATGTATTTTATAAATAGTTTACACATTTTAAAAACACAAATTGCACAAATTGTGCCTATTAGTTGCTAAAATCAGTGTAAAAATTGTTTTAAACTCATAAAAGAGCTAAAATCCTACATGTTTCGGCTTTAAACTTAAAGCCATCATCGGGAAGAAGAACAACACAAACGACTACGGACCTTTTAATTTTCGACACGAGAAAATTGAAATCAACAGCTTGGAAAAATTTAAATAAAATAAGCGGGCGTTCTCTGTTTCCAAAGAGCGAAAAACTAAACTATGAATTATCAAGGGGTTAAAAATGTATTCCATAAACTAGGTATGTTGAAAGAAAAGTTATCATTACAAATACAATCCTTCCTAATTTTAATCTCCAATAACTTTTCTTTCAACATACCTAGTTTATGGAATACATTTTTAACCCCTTGTTAATTCATAGTTTAGTTTTTCACTCTTTGGCAACAGAGAACGCCCGCTTATTTTATTTAAATTTTTCCAAGCTGTTGATCTCAATTTTCTCGTGTCGAAAATTAAAAGGTCCGTAGTCGTTTGTGTTGTTCTTTTTCCCCGATGATGACTTTAAGTTTAAATAGGATTTTAGCTCTTTTATGAGTTTAAAACAATTTTTACACTGATTTTAGCAACTAATAGGCACAATTTGTGCAATTTGTGTTTTTAAAATAACTAGTTAATAGTGTAATGTCCAAATGGATTCAATTGTAGTTTACACATGTTTTATTTTCATATTTTATATTATGCCTTATATTATCGATTATATTATCCATTATAGTATCTATGGGAAAGTATTATGGTGCCCCCCAATGACTAGTTTATAGTGCATTAAACAATTTTTATTACCCGGAATATAGGTTTTTCGGATGCTATCCGATTCTCAAGTGTTCAACCAGCATGCTTTACAGATAAACATGATAAATTAACAGCATTCACATTAACAATAAAATTAATGTTAACATTAACATTAATATTATTTTATTACTCTTGCATGTGTAAATGCAATTACGCAGCTGAAAATGTTTAATTGAGAATGGATAGTTTCCTAAACACCGATGATGAGATTTGAAGAAAAAAATATATAAATCGGTGAAGTACGAGTACAATTCGAGCTCAAAGGGTTCCGTACATTACATTAATTAATTAACAAACCTTTAATTAACAAACTACCTTTAATTTTTCATAATTTAAGTTTCAGTAGATTCGGAAATAGGAGGTGGGAGGTGGGGGGCTATATTTTCCAGTATACTTTCAACGATATCTCTGAAAATATAATACCTAAAATTAAAAAATAAATATTTTTGAGATCGATGTTACGGGATCTTACGAATGATATCCTACACGATACATAAAAATAAAGTATTTTTTCAAGTAACTTAATTAAAAGCCCGGCTAATTACCGACAATCAATAATCAAATATCCTTGGATGATTCTGCGCCGATAGAAACCTCGAGCGCCCGTCAGCTCCCCCGCTGACCACCTGAAAAATAAAGTTTGTGTGTAACAAAAAAATGTGCTTTTCTCAAAAACTTTCTTACCTAAGAAAATCGCTATAGTTTTCTTGCACGGTTTAAATAAACTACCCCTAATTCTTTCATATTTTTTGTTTCATTGCATTTGGAAATAGAATGAAGGGCGGGGGTGGGGGACATATTTTTGCAGTGCATTTTCGACGATATCTGTAAATATAGTACCTATAAAATAAAAACAAATATATTTTTGAGTTATATATTACGAGATCTTTCACATGATGTACAAAAAGAAAACTTTTTTTTTTCAAGTAACTTAATTAGCCCCCTACATTTTTTACTAAACATATTTGTGAAGGGCGAATAATCTGAAAATATGTGGGTAAAAAGGCTTTATAACTTTCCACGTCCCATAATTTAGGAGTCTGAAAGACGAACAATCAGACACGGGAGCGATCTTATAATGGTTCCGTTCTTATTTTTTAAGTACGGAACCCTGAAAACGGATTAATATACTATAAAATATCTAACTCGAAAATTAGTGTTAGAAAAAGAAACTTTGTTTTGATAAAATTCTTCTTTAAATCTCGAACACATATTGATTTCTGAAGGTACTAAAGATAAAGATCGCTTTTAAAAATCATTTGTACACTGCAAATTCCCAGAACACATTTGGAACACTTTGATTCAAAAGAAATATTCCAGTTACCTTAATGTGTACTGAATGTATTCTCTTAATGTCTTCCGAATATGCTCCGCTATAAAGAAAGTGTTCTGAAAGTGTTCTGCTCAGGATATCTGTTAAATCTAAACTTGGGAACACATTTGAGAACGGATTGTGAGCAAATTTGGGCATCGCTTTCAAAAAGTGCGCTAGAAAGTGTGCTGAACAAAAGAAGTGTTCTCATAAGTATTCTAAAAACTGTTCCTAATAGTGCGCTTCAAAGGTTGTTTTAAAAATGGTAACAAAATAAGTATTCTAAAAAGTGTTCTGAAAGGTGTATAAAGATTTGCAGTGTAGCTTGGAATAGGTTATGATATATTTTTGTTCGTGGTTATATTATATTTTCATAGATTAAAAAACAGTTGTCTTTTTTACTTTATTCTATCTATAATAGAAGAAAGTATTGTAACAAGAATATTTTTCGACTTCCGGTTTTCGACTGATTAACACGTTTTAGGGGTCAGAGATTCCAAAAAATATGTTTTTACAAAATGACTGTCTGTCCGTGTGTCTGTCCTCATTGCATCATCGAAGAGCGTATGAAGTTATGAATAGAATTGAACCAAATTTGATTTATAGGTTTGTGACTACGACCAGAAGGTCCTCCTTGAATTTGGGGATATTCCGCCGAAAGGGGACGCTGCGATAATTGCTGCGATAATATGCGACTTTTGTGCCATTTTCATTATTATATCTTCGAAAAGTGTATGAAGTTAAGCATAGAATCGAACAAAATTTTATGTATATGTTTTGGACTATGGCCAGCAGGGCCCAGTTGAATTTGGGAATATTAAGCCGGAAGAGCAGTGGCGTAGCGTCAGGGGGGGGGGGGGGGGGCACGATCATTTTACTACCACAATAATTATATACTATATTTGGCCTTAGTCTTTGAACGGTATAAATTAAATAAGGCCAAATATAGTATATAAAAATACTGGCAGTAAAGTGTTCCTGCCCCCCCTTGACGCTACGCCTCTGCAGAAGAGGGCACAATCACAGCCACTTAAAGATTTCAAATTCAAAGAGATATACAAAGAAAATAGAAATAATAAAAGGTTTTTCCGTTAAATGTTCGACCTTGATCCAAGGATTCCGGAACAATTTTTGTTTTGCCTCTATCTTAAAAAATGGCTGTGATATAGCAGTTTGAAATTTTAGGGTGGCTGACATTTTCGAACAAGACAGCGGAATTCATCCATAAACGATTTTAATTTATTAGTTTTAGTCAACATGGTTTCGTCAAATTTTCTTTCATTGTTGTAACCATCGTTCCAACTCTCTATATATTTATATTCACCATTGTCAAATTCTCGCCAAGCTTGGCGACACTATGCGAAATATCGCCAAATTTGACGACAAAAATAGTCTGCCATAAATGAAGCCAACTTTGTTATAGTGGACTAATTTGGTGATATTCTCATTCAAATTCAATATTGACATGAACTAGGAATGAATCTTCTTTAATTGGGTTCCTCGCATTTTATCATCGTGTTTTCCAGTAAAATTAGCTAAAATCTTAAAACCAAGGAATAAAGAGGCTATCTTTTTTAGCCGGTACAGACCAGAAGGGCTTTTTTAGTTTAGTATACATCGGCCGACCGCATCCAGGTAACCCGGCGATTCGCAAGCAGCTGACGTACAGCAGAATGACGAAAAATATTGATTTTATTGGAAGTGTGATAGTGAATTTTTAAGTATTAACATGATTGAGATAGAACAAAGTTTTGGGATTGCACATCCAAGTAGTTTACATTGCATCAGAGATATGCACACAAGAAATTAAATCTTAATAATTTCGTATATTTTATTCAAACTTTTAATATGTTAAACACATAAATGATAAATAACATATACACAGACTGTAATGATAGACCTTAACACACTTTGTATTATTCACTTTTTCGCTAATTGTTCATTGTGGTTTCTTGATTACCATTTCTAAAACTGCCACATTAAAGATAACATTCATATTAGTGCAACAAATGAAAGGCTTGCGGAAAAGGGTTGTTAAATTTTATGTGTAATCATTAATAAACTTCATAAATAATTTGAACCATTGGCAAGTACCTGGGATACTATTATTACCTGAGATACTATGGTTACGTTCAAAAGAATTGAATTTTTAATTTTATACTTTTCATAGAAACTTTTAATATTTTAAGTAAATAGATGATAACTAACATTATTTACATAAACCTTAACGATACATCAGATACCTTCACAATAGTTTTATTTTTAAATTTTATACTTTTTGTTCAAAAAATAAATATGTAATAGAGAAGCAATAACATTATAAATACATTAAATGACCTTAATGATACACCACACTTCAGACCTTAATGATACACCATGACACACTTTTCATGATATACTCGTCGGCGTTTAGGTTTGTTGTTTACTATTTCTAAAACTGCCAATTTAATAATACCATTCATACAAGCGCAACTAATGAAATATTAGCAGAAAGGGCCTGTTCATTTTTTATTAGTACCCATTCGTAAAATTTATAAATTAATTGAATTATTAGCAAATACCTGAGATTCTGTATATGCAATCTGAGATACTTTCAAAGGAATTTAATTTTTTTTTAAATTTTGTACATGTTGTTCAAATATTTAATATATTTTATGTAAAAGAGAAGAAATAACATTATAAATACATAGACCTTAATGATAGACCGTAACACACTTTGCATGATACCTAATCGTCGATATTTTGCTTTGTTTTTTACTATTTCTAATAGCGTCAATTTTAAGATAAATTTCATATTAGCGCGCGCAACTAATAAAAATCTAGAAGAAACGAGTTTTTTACATTTAAAGGAGTCATAAGAAAAATTAATAAAATAATTGTTTCATTAGCAAATGAATCAAATATACATCACTTTAGATTCTGTAGATATTATCTGAGACACGTTCACAAGAATTCAGTCTTTAATTTACATGAAACTTGTAATAATTTACATAGCCTCGATAAAATTTAACGGCGTTTCAATTTAAATTTTAAATTCTGATTTCTCATTACTGACACAGTTATTAGAAAATAAAGAGGGAGTCTACCTCGCTCCAGGGAAAGTGTTTGAACGTATAGAAGCAAATTTATAAGAGAAAAAAATCCCTGACGGCTAGGCCTACAGGCACAGGTAGATTTCGGAGACGTAGACCGTGGGGAGCCTGTTTATTGGGAATTGCAGAAGAAAGACCCATTTGCCATGATGCGGCAGTTGGGACCGCCCACTTCGAAATATACCTCTGCCTGTAGGCGGAGCCAGCAGGTTTTTTTTTTTTTTTTTTTTTTTTTTTTTTTTTTTTTTTTTTTCTGCTGTAAGAGTTGGTCCTATAAAAAACTTGTCGATATAAAAGTTGTAGACAATATTAAGAAGATTTATAATAAATTTAATTGGATTTGATATCCTGTGAATTGAAGAAGTTAGGAATTTTTTTCTTCTGAAACCACTATTTACCCCCACCCCCTTGGGGGCATTTTTAATTAAACAAAAATCTGTCATTCATAAATTTTTGGCCCTTTTCCTAGAAGTAATAATAACTTTAAACGGATTCGATATGTATCAAAATTAAGAAGTTATGGGTTTTTATCTGTTTTCACAAAAAGTCCCCTCCCCCCCCCCCTGGTTTGATTTTGTCCATTAACGAACTTGACCGAGATTTTATGCCGCTTGATTTTATGTATTAGTTTGGAAGAGATTTGTGCAGAATTATGGAAGTTATCGTGTCCATAAAAAAGTGATATAGATAGCTAGATAGATAAAGTTTTGATCTGGGGGGTGGTTTTGGGTTCTAGGAGTCATGATCGGTGTAGATCTGCAAACATTTTTCAGGAATTACAACTTAGAGGAGAATGGAATAGGTAGTATTTCTTACGAAATCTACCTAAAAGGGGATGCAAATATGAGCATTAACCCTTCGCCTTCCGCGAGCGTATATGTGATTTGCACAGTTGATACGTTAACTGTCACGATCATATACATACACCTTTAAAAAATACCTTTCACTATTAGATTTCCAGTCATAATTTATACGCACCCCGTGATATGCAAAAAAATAGTTAAAGTTAAAAACGCATGCCAGAATTAAAAACGCAATTCCAGCAATTATTGCTCATACACAATACTGTAAACGAAATATTTTGTGTGTCCCTGTAAATGAATGATAAATTCTCTGCTCACTCTATTGTAGCATCGTAGCATTGTAGTGTAGCATCTTGTAGTGCGCCTCAGTGATGTATATCAATTTTGATATGCTTGATATAGTGTAACATAATTAAAATACACTGTAAACGGCCTTTTCCTTTGGGGCTTAGACCATAATATAAAAGCATTCTTTTGAGTCCCCCTGTAAACGAAGTATAAATGCTACACACTTCATTTTCAATACTGAAATTGCCACGCCACGGTAAACCTCTATTGCCTGGCAATCCGACTACATTTACGCGAGGTAGAGTGTGGGCAGACGGACAGACAAACCGTATCCAGAAACACTTTTCAACGAGAGAAAAAATGCCGTTTGTATTTCATTGGTCAATTTTTGTATAATTAAAAAAATAAAATAAAATAAAAAACGCTAGATTAAATAATTTGGTCGCCAGTGGCGACCTGGCGACAGTGTTTGTCCATTCCTGGTTATTACTATTATCGTTTTTCTTTTGAATATTATGATTGTGTAAATATCAACCTTGGTTGCACTTAATCAACTCAATTCAACACAATGTTAGACTAATAATATTTTGATAAGAAATTACTGGTAATTCGAACTTCTTAGGAAAAAGGTCTTGTTATTATTATTTTTTTTCGGATTACGCACAAATTAACTGCCCCGCCTTTTTTTCTCGGTAACCCCGTTCGTGGTGCAAAGAAAAGTAAACTAACCTTCACTCGAAAGAACATTACTTGAAGAGGATAACCGAATAATTATTATTCCTACATCACACCGCATGGTCTTGATAAAAGTTTATACATTATCTCAAGGCCACGAAATGTTTATATCGTGCCAGACAGCTATTAGCAGGGAAGGTGCTTCCACCCATGGTCATCCACCGATTGTTCGCTTGCCTCTGGCATAACTGGCAGATACAGCTTTATATAACTACCAGACTAGTTTCGCATTTAATAAAAAGCAAAGAAAAGAAGGTGTGGTCAAAACCTTTGCAAATAATTAAAGTTTCTTATGATTTGACTTGCGAGGGCCCTTGCTAAGAGGGGGGGGGGGGTAATCCCCCCCCCTCAAACATTCGCGAAAGCTGTTACACTTGGCAAATTTACAAATTTAGTTGGCAAATTTGTTTAACACTTTAACCCATTAACGCCCAAATTATTTTCTCCGTTATCCCTTTCAGGGGTAAGCAATTTTATTCCTGTAACGTCGAACTCACACCGGTATTTACGAAAGAATTTAATTCAAAATAAGGGAAAGCAATTTTTCAACTTTTTCCGTCAAAGTTAAAAAAATAAAATTTAATTAAAAGTTTCTGGTTCGAATCGGATTAAAATTAGGTGGGATATAATATATCCCACCGCCCCTCAAAGGGTTAAAATTTAAATTTTAGATTTCCCACCACTTTTAAATGAAGGGTATTTTTTATATTATTTTATCAAGGGATTTGTTTCGTGAAAGAGAGTACATATTTATCTTCCTACTTACTGGTGTGAAAGACGCTTTCTTGCCACTAAGTCTAGTGTTCTAAAAATATGCCACTGGGCGTTAATGGGTTAATAACAAGTTGGAAATTGTGCGTCAAAGGTGACAAACGAGGTGCGTTCGTATTATAGCTAGTTATATAAATATTCAGATCTTGATGGTTTTTAATTCTGTGAAATGAATTATAGCGTCTGCAAATTAATTTCTGTAATAAAATAAGTATTTCGGTCGCTTGACGGTTAAAGCTCGGAAGCTGCCATAACAAGAAAACTCCGATTTCTTTTTAAAAAATTCAGATTTCTTAATAAATATTTTTATTAATTTCTTCTAAAGTTTTGATTCGATTTTCATAAAATTTGAAATGTCTCGACAAAATTCTGCAAAGATAATATATCTTAAATTTCAAACCGTTTGGTTGGGTAGTTTTTGTGCTGTTATATGCGGACAGACGGAAAGACGGACGGATCAGACAACGACTATAGGTTGTATGTATTTATATAATTACGAACATCCCTAAAAACTACTATAATACACTCTCTATTTCTATAGACTTTGTAAAAATTACAATTCTAATTGGGGATATTATTAAACTTTTTACAAATAAGAACTGTATTACATTTTCTAATTGTGGTAACTGGGCAAAATTATAAAACTAGAAGATAAACTTGTTAAACTTTCTTCTTTTTTAATCAAATGTGAAAATATGCTAATAAATTGGCGAGAACTATTTATTTTTGCTTCTCAATGAGTTGGCAAATACTGAAATTTGACTTGGCAATTTAAGGTCCTCTTCCCTCACAATAAAAAGTCTTAGCGATGGTCCTGTGTGTTGCCGGTGTAATATGTATATCTCACATTGCAGTAAACATTTAGAACTAGTTAGAGCTCGCGCGATTATGGGTTCAACATAAAACTATGCGTTGGGGTCACTGTAATACTTACCCATCATGGATATGCATATTATAAAATATGAAAATAAAACATCTGTAAACTATTTATAAAATGCATTGCAATTCGAATAAAATCGGCTTGATGACGTCATAAACTTTAAATGCTCTATTAATGAATTGCGTAAAAGAAACATCCTTATAACTCCAAAAATGTTAATCATATTAACTAACAATTTACTTCGTCGGATTAAGCGTCTCATTTCCAATTAAAATATATCTTTGAATTGCAATTTGAATAAAATTCAGGGTCACGAAAAATCGAAGAGTGTGGAAATTGAATTACAAATATCTCGGCAACTCATTATGCGATCGACTGCATTCTTTATGCATTCTTTGTTATTTTATTGTCTTTTATATTCACTCCTTAAAATAAACAATTTCGAAAAATGTTATATAGCTTTCAGAAAGAATATTTCAAGAGACCGACGAAAAAAATTGTTTCGGATAATCGAGGCTACTGAAATTCAATAAGCTTCCTCCTATTATTACATACTAAATACATACCAAATTTCAACCCTCTATCTCAATTTGTGTGAGAGATAGAGCGTGTACACACACACACAGACATACAGACAGACGGACAGCAATTTTATTTTTCTAAAAATATTTTTTTTCGAAATCTCCAGTGTCTGAAACGTGTAAATCCGTCAAAAAAAAAAATTCGATTTTTAAAACGTTTGCAAGACTTACCCTATACTACGTATGATGGGTAAGTAAAAAGACAAAAATTCGTCAAAATCATAAAATTAAAAAAATCTGTTTAAAATTTTCGAATTTTTGCCTCAATCGTTCATGGGCCCCCTACCAGCAACCCGTGTGCCAAATTTTGTAGCCCTGCGGCCTGTTGTTTCCGAGTTTTTGAGATTACATAGATAGATACGCGCACGGATTTTAATAGGGTTAGATTAGCTGTTTAACCCGTTCTACACACGGGAGTTCATGAATTTAATTCTAAAATGTGAATAAAATGAATTTAAATCCCCTGTTAAAGTGTTGAGTTGTTCAATAACTATACGATTTAGAAAAAAAAATACTACTCTGCATTTTTTTAAATGAAACTTAATTTATGTTGCTATGGTAGCAGACGATAAAACGATATCTTTGGAATAAGGGAATCAATAGAATAAAAATGTTGTTGCCGTTTGTGATAAAATGTTTTTCTTTATTTAAAAAAAAATGAAATAATGAAGCGCAGTTAAATAATCTCTAATTATTTGCATGCGAGGTAAAAGAATTATCGTAATACCCGCTACAGCTTGTTAGTATTGCAGCGTGGCGTCCGTAATATGTATATCTCACATTGCAGTAAAGGGGGGTACCGGGAGGAGGGGATGTTCATGTGTCCTTCAGAAAATGACTAATTAGGAGGACCACTATGCATCTTTAAAAATTTGTTCGTCTGGTTAAGCTATGAACTTAATTACAAATTTGGCTTAAACTATTATTCGGAAACAGTGGTAACTACTACTCATAAATTTACTTTAATGTTATAGAGGGTGATTATGAAGTTAATTATAATGTTTGTAATCAGTTGCTTTGAAATCGGAAAGATAGTTGCGGAGTTATGGAAACGGGGCATAGTTAGAGAAAAAACCTTGAAGGAGGTGCCGGGGAGGAGCGAATGTTTAAGTTCACTTCAGTAAATTACTAATTAGGAGGACGACTATGCATCTTTAAAATTTCGTTCGTTTGGTTAAGCTAGGAACTTAATTAGAAATTTGTCTTAGACTGTTATTCGGAAATAGTGGTACCCGCTACTCACAAATTTATTTTAATGATATAGACGTTGATTATTAAGTTAAATATGATGTTTCGAATCAGTTGCACTGAAATCAGAAAATTAGTTGCTGAGATATGGAAACAGGGTACAATTAGACAAAAATCCTTGAGGGAGGGGCCGGGAGGAGCGATGTTCAAGTGCCTTTCAGCAAATGATAAATTAAAAGAGCCACTATATGCATCTTTAAAGATTGATTCATTTGGTTATGCTAGGAACTTAATTTGAAACTTGGTTTAGACTATTATTCGGAAATACTGGTAACTGTTACTGGTAAGTACACCCTGAAGCTATGAATGCTGATTTTTATGATAATTTAGCAAAATGGAACTGGTTTGGAGAAGTTCGGAACATAATTACCTGAGTTCTGGAAATAAAGCGCAGTTAGAGAAAAAAACCTTGAGGGAGGGGCCGCGAGGAGGCGCGTGGTCAAGTGCTCAACAACAAATCACTAACTTTGACTGTTGGTATGCATCAACTGAATACGGGCACTGTACTTTTATTAAGAACATAAATTTAATTTTTAGGAAAATTGTTATTCTAAAATAGCGGTATCATCTATATAAAACAGCGATTAAACGTTACGGGTGAATAAAAAATAATGTTAAATTTGTTAAATGTAATTAGTTCAGTTGAAATTAGAGCAGCAGATTTGGATTTATTAATAAGGAGGGTCAAATAATGAAAAAGCCGCCGCCAGGTGGCGCGCGGTCAAGTAAAATATATGTGATATTTAATAAAAAGTCGTTGACCCCCACCCCTCCCCATCCCCGCAAATTTAACAAATAATCTGTTAAATAAAGTTTTCTGTATTAATAATCTCTATCATACTAATATATGTCATGTAAAAAAAGACTTAAACCCAGCTAATTATCATTCATTAAGTCGATAAAATCTTTTAAAATTAAGTTTAAGCATTTGGCAACGGTCAATAATTAAGTTGATTGTCTACATCTTTAACAATCTCTGATCCATCGATTTTAAACACTCGACTGGGAATTGCAATGATTCCTGCCTTGATTTATTTAATGATTCCTGCGGAGATTTTATACAACCAACCAACCGAAAATAGAAAAGCGTATTTTTGAATTTTTGATGAGATCTCTTTGTAGATGGATTTTAATTAATATGTAATCTATCAAAAATCTATTTAAAATTTTCGAATTTTTTGCCCCGATCGTTCATGACCGCCCTACCAGCTACCCGTGTGCAAAATTTCCTAGCCCTGCACTCTGTGGTTTTCGAGTTTTTGAGGTTACATAGATACGCGAACGGTTTTTAATAGTATAGATTCTTCGCCTTAAAGACAGACTTCTGCAGTGATAAAAGACGAATATATTTCATTAAATACAGTGGTGACCATTAACTGAATTTATTTGTTAAAGATTAAATTTAATTCATTCCCATATGCATCACTGCTCAGTATAGTGTTAATATCCTGAAAATTAAATTCCCGAGTTAAGTTATTTTACATGTAAACATATTAATTGCTTTAAACTAGTAATTACATATATGTATGCTAAAATCGGTTAAAAAAAAACATTGGCGCAACTTGTTATTTTACATAAAATATCTAAAAATGGTCATCTGATACTTTACGGCGAGGTTATTGTAGGCGTATGGAAAAAGCTTTCAGTAACAAGATATTCTATCACGGATAATTTTATTTTTTTAAGTTATTTAAGCAATTTTCCGTTAGTTTTTTTTTTTTTTGGTAGTTTTTAATAAGTTAAATATCCAATTAAAATATAGGTGTGAACGTTCCATCTTCATTTAACTGATATTCTGGTTCGAAGCCTTTTCTTTTATGATATAAAAAAGGTGTGAAATCTTTCATTATGGAGATATCTAATGTTTGAAATAGATACTTTAAGGCTTCCATCCTGTGATGTATCCTCGAGTGGTTATGGGATTTTCATATGATTTTTAGAAGAAAATGCAAATCAGTGCGTAATTATTTTCTTCTCAGTAGGATTTTTCATATGTATTTCACTGAAAATTATATATATTTTTTTAAATCAAACATTTGCTCGTTCGCAAAATAAAAATGTGTGAATTATTGATAATGTAGTTGACAATTTAAAAAAGGTCATCTGCTACTTCATGGCGAGGTTATTGTAGGCGTGCAGAAAAACCTTCAGTAACAAGAGATTCTATCCCGGAAAATTTTATTTTTAAGTTATTTAAGCGATTTTCCATTCGTTTTTAGGTGATTTAACAAGTTAAATATCCAATTAAAATATAGGTGTGTACGTTCCATCTCCGTTTAACTGATATTCTGGTTCGAAGGCCTTTTCTTTTATGATATAAAAAGAGTCTGAAATCTTTCATTATGGCGATATTTATTGTTTGAAATAGATACTTCAAGGCTTCCATCGAGTGATGTATGCTCGAGTGATTATTGGAATTTCATATGATTTTTAGAAAAAATTGCAAATCACTTCATAATTATTTTCTTCTCTGTAGTATTTTTCACATTTATATCAGTGAGAATTATATTTGTTTTAAATTCAAAATTATCTCGTTTACAAAATAAAAATGTGTGAATTATTGATAATGTAGCTGACAATTTTTAAAAAGGTTATCTGCTACTTCACGGCGAGGCTATTGTAGGCGTGCGGGAAAAGCTTTCGGTAACAAGAGATTGGATCACGGAAAATTTTATTTTTAAGTTATTTAAGCGATTTTTCATTACTTTTTAGGTGATTTTACAAGTTAAATATCCAATTAAAATATAGGTAAGTACGTTCCATCTCCGTTTAACTGATATTCTGGTTCGAAGGCCTTTTCTTTTATGATATAAAGACGGTGTGAAACCTTTCATTCTGACGATATTGTTTGAAATAGATAATTCAAGGCTTCCATCGTGTGATGTATGCTCGATGTGATTATGAGAATTTCATACGATTTTCAGAAGAAAATGCAAATCAGTGCTTAATTATATTCTTCTGTGTAGGATTTTCCCCATGTTTTTGAGTGAGAATTATATTTGTTTTAAATCAAACATTTGCTCGTTCGCAAAATAAAAATGTGTGAATTATTGATAATGTAGTTGACAATTTAAAAAAGGTCATCTGCTACTTCACGGCGAGGTTATTGTAGGCGTGCGGAAAAAACCTTCAGTAACCAGAGATTGTATCACGGAAATTTTAATTTTAAGAGATTTTCCATAAATTTTTTGTTGGTTTTTAATAAGTTAAATGACCAATTAAAGTATAGGTGTGGACGTTCTATCTCCGTTTAATTGATATTCTGGTTCGAATGCCTTTTCTTTTATCATATAAAAAGGGTAGGAAATCTATCATTATGGAGATATCTATTGTTTGAAATAGATACTTCAAGGCTTCCATCGTGTGATGTATGTTCGAGTGAATATGGGAAATCCATATGATTTTTAAAAGCAAAAACAAGTCTGAATGCGTAATTATTTTCTTCTCTGTAGGATTTTTCACATGCATTTCAATGAGAATTATACTTGTTTTAAATCCAAAATTAGCTCGTTCGCAAAATAAAAATGTGTGAATTATTAATAATGTAGTTGACAATTTAAAAAAGGTCATCTGCTACTTCACGGCGAGATTATGGTAGGCGTGCAGAAAAAGCCTTCAGCAACAAGAGAATGTATCACGGAAATTTTAATTTTAAGGGATTTTCCATTATTTTTTTGTTGATTTTAATAAGTTGAATGTCCAATTAAAATATAGGTGTGGACGTTCTATCTCTGTTTAATTGATTTTCTAGTTCGAAGGCCTTTTCTTTTATCATATAAAAAAGGTAGGAAATCTATCATTATGGAGCTATCTATTGTTTGAAATAGATACTTCAAGGCTTCCATCGTGTGATGTATGTTCGAGTGATTATGGAGATTTCATATGATTTTCAGAAGAAATGCAAATCAGTGTTTAATTATATTCTTCTCTGTAATATTTTTCATATGTATTTCACTGAGAATTATATTTATTTTAAATCAAAAATTAACTCGTTCACAAAAAAAAAAAAAAATGAATTATTGATAACGTAGTTGACAATTTTAAAAAGGTCATCTGCTACTTCAGGGCGAGGTTATTGTAGGCGTGCAGAAAAAGCCTTCAGTAACAAGAGATTGTATCACGGAAATTTTAATTTTAAGGGATTTTCCATTAATTTTTTGTTGGTTTTTAATAAGTTAAATGACCAATTAAAGTATAGGTGTGGACGTTCTATCTCCGTTTAATTGATATTCTGGTTCGAAGGCCTTTTCTTTTATCATATAAAAAGGGTAGGAAATCTATCATTATGGAGATATCTATTGTTTGAAATAGATACTTCAAGGCTTCCATCGTGTGATGTATGTTCGAGTGAATATGGGAAATCCATATGATTTTTAAAAGCAAAAACAAGTCTGAATGCGTAATTATTTTCTTCTCTGTAGGATTTTTCACATGCATTTCAATGAGAATTATACTTGTTTTAAATCCAAAATTAGCTCGTTCGCAAAATAAAAATGTGTGAATTATTAATAATGTAGTTGACAATTTAAAAAAGGTCATCTGCTACTTCACGGCGAGATTATGGTAGGCGTGCAGAAAAAGCCTTCAGCAACAAGAGAATGTATCACGGAAATTTTAATTTTAAGGGATTTTCCATTATTTTTTTGTTGATTTTAATAAGTTGAATGTCCAATTAAAATATAGGTGTGGACGTTCTATCTCTGTTTAATTGATTTTCTAGTTCGAAGGCCTTTTCTTTTATCATATAAAAAAGGTAGGAAATCTATCATTATGGAGCTATCTATTGTTTGAAATAGATACTTCAAGGCTTCCATCGTGTGATGTATGTTCGAGTGATTATGGAGATTTCATATGATTTTCAGAAGAAATGCAAATCAGTGTTTAATTATATTCTTCTCTGTAATATTTTTCATATGTATTTCACTGAGAATTATATTTATTTTAAATCAAAAATTAACTCGTTCACAAAAAAAAAAAATATGAATTATTGATAACGTAGTTGACAATTTTAAAAAGGTCATCTGCTACTTCAGGGCGAGGTTATTGTAGGCGTGCAGAAAAAGCCTTCAGTAACAAGAGATTGTATCACGGAAATTTTAATTTTAAGGGATTTTCCATTAATTTTTTGTTGGTTTTTAATAAGTTAAATATCCAATTAAAATATAGGTATGGACATCCTATCTCCGTTAAATTGATATTCTGGTTCGAAGGCCTTTTCTTTTATCATATAAAAAGGGTAGAAAATCTATCATTATGGAGATATCTATTGTTTGAAATAGATACTTCAAGGCTTCCATTGTGTGATGTATGCTCGAGCTATCATGGGAATTCCATATGATTTTTAAAAGCAAAAGCAAATCTCAATGCATAATTATTTTCTTCTATGTAGAAATTTTCACATGTATTTCAATGAGAATTATATTTGTTTTAAATCAAAAATTAGCTTGTTCACAAAATAAAAATGTGTGAATTATTGATAGTGTATATCATATTAGTATACTAATTCCATCAGGCATTAACATATATCGTGTGGAAAGCAACACTTGTGTGTATAGCAGTATCTTTTCTTATTATTTTTACTTAAAAACATACTGTTTTTTCTTTTACTGAAAATTTTCAATGTTGTCATTTAAAACATACATTATCAGCATTCAATTAAAAACATAGTTTAGTCAAATAAAAAAAGTTATACACAGTCTGACGTCTTAATAAGATATAGTAACATATACATTATCTACAAAAAATTATGTAAAATTTCTTACACTGACAACCCTAATTTGCATTTTTCAAGTCATGTTTCCTACATATGCTAATTCCTAATGGAATTGGTATGCTAATATAACATATAATTAAAAT
The DNA here is from genome assembly GCA_963931845.1 of Maratus michaelseni. Classification (NCBI taxonomy): domain Eukaryota; kingdom Metazoa; phylum Arthropoda; class Arachnida; order Araneae; family Salticidae; genus Maratus; species Maratus michaelseni. The sequence continues at coordinate 24,683,200 of OZ007594.1, forward strand.
ACAAGCATTAAGGAAATAAGTTATTTTGATTATCGACCATCTAAATATTGATAATGTAGTTGACAATTTAAAAACAAGTTGAAAATTGTACGTTAAACGTGACAGATGAGATGCCTTCGTTTCGTGCTATAACTAGTTTTAAATTGTAAAAAAAAGATCACCTTTATTATTTCAGTGAAATAAATTATATCGTCTGCTATGAGCGAAATGAGGATTCCTTTTATTTTTTCTTATTACGAATGCCATGTTTACAGATGCGAACTTTGTTTTCGACACCAGTCAGCGCTGTAAAATTCACCATGGAGATATTTCTTTGCGAATGATTACTTCCATGGTTTAATATTTCTATGACTCACGATGAATGAATCTTTTGTTTATTTACCATAATGGATTGGGATATTTGGCTGTTAACCTAATTTTCACTGAAGTTATTTCAGAATCTATACATTTTTTAATGTAACTCATCTCTCAAGCAAACCATTTTTTTGAACGATCTTTCTAAAAATGTAACTTTTATGCCATTTTATTCGAAAAAATAATTTTTAACAAAAATGGCCGTCTGACATATGAAAAAAGAAGTGGTTTGCCCGTATTTGTTTTCCTCGGTCACATGACTTGCGCTTTTACTATATAGATTACGTACGATAGGATTTAACAGAATAAAGAAAACATTTATCAATACCTTTTTAAGTTTTGTTTCGATTTTCATAAAATTTGAAATGACTGGACAAAATTCTGCAGCGACTATATATATTAAATTTTAAACCATTTGGTTGGTAGTTTTTGCGTTGTTATATGCGGACAGACGGATGGACCAGACGACGACTATAGGTGCTACGTATTTATATAATTACTAGAAAGCTACGCCCGCTGCGCTGGTCGGTTTGTACAAATGAACCTTGAATGAAACGAAATATATCGTTTAATTTGACCTTGTATTTGAAAGCAATCTGTATATTTTCCTGGAATATCCTTTTCCACATTACTGAAAAATGACGCCATTGCGCTATTATATTTTCTAATGTGCATTCAAAATTTTAGCTGTTAAGGACCAACACTTTTATTTGGTCATTTACAGTTAGGGTTTTGTAAAGAACGATAAAACTATATGGAATATACTAAAACCATCACTAAAAATTATCGAACTAACAATGCAAACAAATTAACTAATAAAATCCATCCAGTAGAAGTTTTTATAAAAGCTAATCTTTGATAATCGGGTTCATCTGATTATGGAACTTTTCCACATAATTCTAAAACTCACATAGAACGATATGAAATATACTAAAACATCCTTACAAATTATCTACTTAACAATGCAAGTCGCAAAAAATACGCCCAGTAAAAACTTTCAAAAAGGCTAATCCTTCGGAATCGGGTTCACCTGACTATATAACCTTCACACATAACTGTTTGACTAAGCAACGTAGAACAATATGTATAACACTAAAACCATTCCTGAAATAGCATGTAAATAACAATACAATTCTCATCAAAATCCGTCCAGTAGAACTTTTTCAAAAGGCTAATCTTTCATAATCGAGTTCACCTGATTATAGAACTTTCCCCCATAATTCTATAACTATAAGCTTACGTAGAACGATATGTTATACAATAAAACCTTCCCTGAACAATTATCTATCTTACAGTTTAAGTTCTATGAAAATCCATTCAGCAGAACTCGAGTTATAAGCAACCAGAACGAAATAAATAGAAGTATATTGCTTTTAATATAATTTACATTTGAATAAAAAAAAGGTACTTTTCGGTTAGCCGGGCATCAGAGATATATGTACATACATAAATATATATGTATATACAAATATATATGTGTAAATATATATGTGTTGCTTTGAAAATCTGAATCCTTGTGATGTCCCCTACTTCCCCTTAAAGTTTTCCCCAATAATCCTATATGTATGTATAAACGATGTATAATATATGTATGTATATATATGTATATGTGTTGATAGATGTGTATATATATGTGTTTATATATACGTGTATATATATATATATCACTGGCGCCCGGCTAACCAAAAAGTACAAAAAAAAAATACTCTAAAAATGCTGTCGTACACTTGAAAAAACACCTTTTGGCTTAAAATCAAATTATTTGGGGACAAAAGTAAAATAAAAATCGCCAAAAACAAAAGATAAATCGTCAAATATTCTTTCAATTGCACATTGAATAATTTTTTAAGCATTACGAACTTTCTGAATCATGTTTAAATTAAATATTTTCGTTTTATAATATTATCTCTCATCAACACTGTTTTTCTCTCTTTTCTTTCTTTCTCTTTCTTTCTTTCTTTTTTAAATAAAATTAGTAACAGTTTTTTCTTTTATTTTTCGAGATGTGTAGCCATTTCAATTATTTCTGGAAAAGAAAAAAAAAAAAAAAAAAAAAAAAAAAAAAAAAAAAAACCTTTTGGCTTAAAATCAAATTGTTTGGGTCAAAAGTAAAATCAAAATCGCCAAAACAAAAGATAAATCGCCAAATATTGTTAACAATAGCAATCTTGCCCATTGAATATTTTTTAAGCATTACTAACATTCCCAATCATGTCCACCTTTTCGGCCAAAATAACAGAACTTTCTATCATAATTCTATAACTAATGTGCTTAGAACAATATGTTATATACTAAAACCTTGCCTGAAAAATTATCTATCGAACACTGTAAGTTTCATCAAAATCCATTCAGCGGAACTGGAGTTATAAAGGAACGGAACGAAATTTCCGTTTGTGTTTTATATATAGTAGACGAACGCTTTTAATGAGCATTGAACATATTAATAATTCGCTTGTTTTGTTAATAATGATACATCAATTGCTGATGATATGATCCACAATCTATAAACGAATATTGATGAGCTATACAAACCTACGTTAATGATCTATTTAAGGATAATTGTATTCATCAGATAATTATTATTGTCGTCATTATAATGCAAGGTTAATTTGTACTTTATACAGAGTGATATATATTTGATCGATTTATTCAAGACATTTATTTTCCCTTAACTTGAACGAAAATGACACACTGTTGCTTTAATTTGCTTTCCCGATAAATCTTTAACGTTTTGGAGGTTGACTTTTTGGTATCGTAAAACGAATTCATAAATTATTGATGACATTGCTCGTGATTTATTGAAGGACTTTGAAAAATAAATTTGATCGCTACTAATGAATTCAGAATCAATGTATACCAATTTGCATTAAAAAATTCTTTTAATACAGTGGTGTATATGGAATAATGATAATAATAATAATAATAATAATAGCTGACTAGACCGACGTTGCCCGGGCCCGTGATATAAAAAAACATCAAGTTTTTATTATTTTATATCTTTAACCCGATTTTGTATGAAATTGTATTTTAAAATGAAAAATTCGCGAAAAAATAACGCCCATTTCCTTGTTTTTTCACGTAGGGTCGTTTCATAGCTTTAAAATAGAAAGTTCTTTTCGTCCAAACTCTTTGAAATCATTATTGGATATAAATAAAACGGCTTTACATCCCGTGTAAAACTTTTGTGAAAAAATATTGATATCTATTTGTAAAATAAATGTTTTCTTCATGCTTTTTTGTTTATTTGTTTGTTTTCGCGTCGGCACCTTTAAGATAGCAATAAAAAAAATAGTTATCTTGCTAAATCTCTGAAATTTCAATCGTTTATAAATGTAACTGTATCCAAGCTCTGTTTAAAATTTTGCGAAAAATATGCATATTTAGTAGGGAAATTTAGTAGGTTCTTTAAAAAAAAAAGCTTTCAACGCAATGGCCATATTACGTCATCAGTTTTCAATCAACGCTTTTCAATCCCTCTAGGCTAAACAGGTGAGGACTAAACACGTTTCCCGTTTCTGAAGGGCTTTAAAAAAAGTTGAAGCATGCGCAATGAGACGATTTTCGTGTGCCAAAGATATTGTGAAATTTGACAGAATGCGCTCTTCGCTTTACATATATAGATACGGCTGATGCTGTTCCGACTGTATCTCAAAATTTATATTTTCATGACTTGGGATTAAAGGTGGAAATAAGCACTCGCCAGTCGCCACTCGTCGATTAAATTTCAAAAACTGGCGATTAAAAATATGGAAAGAACCGGCCAAATACAGAATTTTCCGATTTCCCTTTTTCCCTAAAATTTGCGATTTTTCCGCGCCCGTTCGACAAAATTCATGATTTTTTCGCGCCCAATCGCCGAAATTGAAGATTTTTTCGCGCCTGTTCGACGAAATTCATGATTTTTCCACTCCCGATCGGCGAAATTCTTGATTTTTCCGCGCCCGATCGCCAAAATTCTTGAATTTTCCGCGCCCGATCACCAAAATTCCTGATTTTTTTCCCGTCCGATCGCCGAAATTCAAGATTTCTCTGTACCCAACCACCGAAATTTATGATTTTACCGCGTCCAATCGATGAAATTCAGGATATTTCCGCGTCCGATCAACAAAATTCAGGATTTTTCCGCGTCCAATTGCCGAAATTCGGGATTTTTCCGTGCCCGATCGCCGAAATTTATGATTTTTCCGTGTCCCATCGACGAAATTCATAATTTTTCCGCGCCCCATCGCCGCAATTCATAATTTTTCCGAACCCGACCGGCGAAATGTATGATTTTTTCCGCATCCGATCGACGAAATTCAGGATTTTTCCGCGTCCGATCGCCGAAATTCTTGCTTTTTCCGCGCCCGATCGCCGAAATTCTTGATTTTTTCACGTCCGATCGCCGAAATTCAAGATATTTTCGCGCCCGTTCGACGAAATTCATGATTTTTCCACTCCCGATCGCCAAAATTCTTGATTTTTCTGCGCCCGATCGCCGAAATTCTTGATTTTTCTGCGCCCGATCGCCGAAATTCTTGATTTTTCTGCGCCCGATCGCCGAAATTCTTGATTTTTCCGCGCCCGATCGTTGAAATTCTTGATTTTTTCGCGCCCGATCGCCGAAATTCTTGATTTTTCCGCGCCCGATCGCCGAAATTCAGGATTTTTCTGTGTCCAACCGCCGAAATTTATGATTTTACCGCGTCCGATCGCCGAAATTCAGAATATTTCCGCGTCCGATCAACAGAATTCAGGATTTTTCCGCGTCCAATCGCCGAAATTCTTGATTTTTCAGTACCCGCTCGCGGAAATTCATGATTTTTCCGCACCCGATTTCCGAAATTCATGATTTTTCTGCACCCGACCGCCGAAAAGTATAATTTTTTCCGCGTTCGATAGACGAAATTCAGGATTTTTCCGCATCCGATCGCCGAAATTCAGGATTTTTCCGCACCCAACTGCCGAAATTTTTTATTTTACCGCGTCCGATCGATGAAATTCAAGATTTTTACATGCCCGATCGACGAAATTCAATATTTTCCGCACCCGATTGACAAAATTCATGATTTCTATGCTCCCGAATGATGGAAATTCATGATTTTTATACTCCCAAATGACGGAAAATCATGATTTTTATGCTCCCGAATGATGGAAATTCATGATTTTTATGCTTCCGAATGACGAAATTTACAATTTTTTCTGGACTAAATGACGAAATATACATTTTCGGAATTTATGAAGATGTTAGCCGTTTTTGGTCTGCGGGCCACAGGTTGTGCATGTGTAATGCGTATCATGTTGTGGATTATTATTTAGTGTATAAACATACCTATTTTATTATTGTCAGATCTTAATTCTAGACAAATATTTTTCTTTTAAAAAAGGTACTTATGTAGTTAGCTACACAAGAACCTAAGCTTAGTGAGACTTAAGTAGTTAGCTACATAAGTATGTTGTGTATAACTTTGCTGTTAACTTATTTTAAAATTTAAAATAGATTGGAAATTAGTATCTCAAGTTTATGCAAAGCAATATAAATTACATAAATTACTTTACTGTAAACTAATTATATATATTTTAAATTAAATATTCAGTGACATAAATGTACTTACTGGCTACTAAAGAAATTATTCTCACTCGCCACTAACTGCCTACTAAAAAAAATCAACCTACCGGACAGTGGCTACTAAGCAAAATTCCTTATTTTCACCTTTACTTGGGATAACAGTTTTATAACTAATAATAATTTCATGCACATAATTCCACAAAATGAAGAAAAAATAACATATATTTGTACTTTTTAGGTGGTTTTTAGGACTAAAATAACCAATTGAAATGTGGGCGTGGTTTTCTCTCTATTTTATTTATTTTATTTTCCGAAGGCTTTTTCTTTAAATGAAAAAAAATACTAGTAAATCTTCCATTATGAGAATACTTATCATATGATATTGATACCAGAAGGCTTTTTGATTGTGTGATCTACAACGTTAGATGTACGCACGAGTGATTATGGAGTATTCGTATGATTTTTTTAGAATATATACAAATTAATTTTTCTTTTTTATAAAGGCATTTTTACAAAATCTTAATTCCAAAGGGATTATAAAGTCACAATGGGCTTAGTATTTTATCAATCTATTGAATATAGAGATTTCATAATATTCTACTATGATGTAAATATTCTGAAATGTCCAGACTTCAGACTTAAGTATATCATGGAGATTCTGTATGATTATGGAGATTTCGTATGACTTTTTTAGAATACATACAAATTATTATTTTTTTTTTTATAAAGGCATTTTTACAAAATCTTAATTTCAAAGGGACTATAAAGTCACGATGTGCTTAATTTTTTTTATCAATCTATTGAATTTAAAGATTTGATAATATTCTACTATGATGTAAATATTCAGAAATGTTCAGATTGCAGGCTTAAGTATATTATGGAGATATATATAAAATGCTTAAGCGATACAAATAGAAACAACAAAAGGCTTATAAAACCTTTTAATGATCGACATACGTTTTTCAACGCTCATACGGCGCCATTTTCAAGATATATAACGATATACAAAAATATTCTCGCAAATTTTTAAAAATGAACTTGATAACATGAATCACGAGATCTTATTATGTAAAAAAAAAGCAAGTGCTTGAAGTAGCCAACTGTAAACGTGAAAATTATTATTAATTAATCTATAAAAAAGCAAAAAGCTTTTCTAAAACTGAAAAGTACCTCGTGACAAATTTTAGGTAATTCAAATGAGGTGGATTCGTTGCAAATGTTAACGTTACGCATGTAAATTTCTATTGATTCAAGGATAATAGATGGGGAATAGAGTCTTGATGGATAAATTATTTTACTATTTATATCTAGATAACTTCCTTGCTCAAATAAGTCAATAACCTGGATTCTAAGATTAAATTCATTTTAGAAGTGGAACAGAATGGCACAATTCCTTACTTGGACGTGCTATTAATCAAAATCCGCCACGGCATAGAACCCACTGTACATAGAAAACCAATAGCTAATCAATCCATTATCCCACATAATGCTCAAGCACCTTTTTCATACAAAGTTTCGGCATTTAGGCATTTTATTAAGAGAGCCTTTACAGTTTGTACTCCAGATCAGTTAACAAGTGAAATAAATAAAATGCATGAAATAGCAAGAGACAACGGATATAAAGAAAGCACTATTAATAATATAATTACGAGCATGGAGAAGAAGGAGAAGAAAAACTTCAATAAACGAAATTCAAAGTTATCTACTTTACAATATTTCCCTGGGTTCTTTGAAAGATTGAAATATAAACTTAGCAAATTCAGTATATATCTTATCGTAAAACCCTCCATAAAATTAAAAGCGTATTTTGTAAGAAAACAGACCCAATAGAGCCATATCAACTATTAGGTGTTTATGAAATCCTGTTCACCAGAGCAGATGGAACATTACAATATTATATAGGAATAACCACTAGAAAGTTTAAAACAAGATTAAAAGAGCATATGGCAGATATCAAATATGACAGAAGTACTGCAGCATTGGCAAGACTGCATTGAACCGAGACATTAAAAATTGATTTTAAAAATAGTAAAATAATTTATCCATCAAGACTCTATTTCCCATCTATTATCCGTGACTGAATAGAAATCTACACGCGTATCACATTTGCAATGAATCTGCCTCATTTGAATTACCTAAAATTTGGCACGAGGTACTTTTCAGTTTAAAAAAAGTAATAACGAAATATTAATTTTCACATTTACAGTTGGCTACTTCAAGCACCTGCTTTTTTTGCATATAGGATCTCGTAATTCATGTTTTCAAATTTATTTTCAAAAATTTGCGAGACTATTTTTGTTTATCGTTATATATCTCGAAAATGGTTGAAACGTATGTCGATACTTAAAATGTTTTTATAAGCCTTTTGTTGTTTCTATTTACATCACAATTAAGCATTTTATCTATATTTTAATTATAATTAGTGATCTTATTCTGTGATTATATATATTATGAAATTTTCGTATGATTATGGAGATTTCGTATGACTTTTTTAGATATATACAAATAATTTATTTTTATAAAGGCCTTTTTACAAAATCTTAATTCCAAAGGGATTATAAAGTCACAATGTGCTTAATTTTTTATCAATCTATTGAATATAGCGATTTGATAATATTCTACTATGATGTAAAAATTCCGAAATGTCCAGACTTGCCAGATGTCTTAAGTATATTATGGAGTTTTCGTATGATTATGGAGATTTCGTATGACTTTTTTAGATATATACAAATAATTCATTTTTATAAAGGCCTTTTTACAAAATCTTAATTCTAAAGGGATTATAAAGTCCCAATGTGCTTCATTTTGTATCAATCTATTGTATATGAAGATTTGATAATATTCTACTATGATGTAAATATTCTGAAATGTCCAGACTTAAGTAATTTGTATATCAGTATATATTACTGCATTTTTAAAGAAAAAAAAGCATTCGCGCTGGTATAACATGTTGTTATTTTACATAGAAGTAACTCGGACAGGTTATTTGATATACTTTTCGACGAGGTTATTGTAGAAACACGGAAAGAACCTTCGGTAATAAGTGATATTAATGCCAAAATTTAATATTTAAGTTAATTAACCAATTTTTCATTACTTTTTAGATAGTTTTAACAAGTTAAATATCCAATTAAAATGTAGGTGTGGATTTTCACTTAATTAATATTCTTGTACGAAGGCCTTTTCTCTAATAATGAGAAAATGATAAGAAATATTTTAATATAAGAACGCTTTTTATTTGAAATATATACCTCAAGGCTTTCATCGTGTGATCGACGTTAAAGATATGCTCGGGTGATTCTGGGGATTTTACAAATATTTTTTAGAGGAAAAAGCGAAACAGTGCATACATTATTTTTAACACTTTAATTTATGTTACACTATTTGAATATCGGATTGTTGATACAAATATTACATCAGAAAGAAACAAAAATAACAATGCATATATATATGGAACAAACCTATGAAAATCGTATAAGTTCACATTGATTTTAAAACAAAAATATCAAAGATATAAAAAAATCGATACTTACACCTAGAAAAAGGAATTGATTAAAACTACAAAACATGTTTTGTTGAGTACATTTTGGTTGTTTTAGCAAAATTCAAGTAAAATTGAACCATTTTACTTGAATTAACAAAACATTTTTTGCTGACGATACATTTTTTTTTTTTTGGAATTGCAAAAAAATTTGTTGATTCAAACAAAATTTCCATTGACCTATATTTAAACAAAAAGATTTGTTGGGTCAACCAAATTTTTGTTGATTCAACAAAACTTTTTTCTGGGTGTAGTTCGCTCTAATGTAATCTAAAGATACATTTAAAAAAATTCAATTATTTTATCAATTATTGTGGAAGCCTTAATTAAAAAATAAATCAGCATTGTTTTTATTTTGATTACATAGAGAATATGAAAAAATACAAACTGAGAAAAATGAGTTTAAACATTTCATTTACAAACAAGTTGGAAATTGTACGTCAAACGTGACAAATGAGGCCCGTTCGTACTGTTATTATATCAGTGAATGAATTTCATTTACAAACAAATTGGAAATTGAACGTCAAACGTGACGCATGAGGTGCGTTCGTACTGTTATTATTTCAGTGAAATGAATTATATCGTCTGTTTTTATGATAGGATTCATTTCCGTAATAAAATAAGTACATTTTAAGTTGGCAACATTTTATCTTTTGTTGACATTTGCTGAAAATTCCAACGGGAAATTTAAGCCTAGCTTTGAAAATTTCAGAACTTGAAATCCATATTTAGACTCTTCTTCCATTTAATATCTATTTCTCCGGAAACATCGATCCAAAAAATTGTCGGTAGTTTATAGGATTACTATAATTAAACAATTTCAGTATACAGATTCGGTTTTTAAATTCAGTAATAAGGAAATAATAGGACTCCATTTTAAATAGGACGTCATCACCATGGCAACCTAGAATCATTACCTACCATGGGATATCATTGAATTAATTACGTATAATAGGATTTAATTGAATGAAGAATGTGACTATAACTTGGTCATTGAGGTTATAAAATGACATATACGTCATACATGTTCGATAACTTGGCGATACATCTCGGTCGCTTGACGATAAATCCTCGGAAGCTGATATAACAAGGAAGTATCGATTAAAAAAAAATTCAAATTGCTTAATAAATATTTTTATTAATATCTTTTTAAGTTTTGATTCGAATTTCATAAAATTTGAAATGACTCGACAAGATTCTGCAACGATTATATAATATATATATAAATTTTCAAACCATTCGGTTGGGTAGTTTTTGTGCTGTTATAAGCGGACGGACGGACTGACCAGACGACGACTAATATGTGCTACGTATTTATATAATTACGCTCGCACCTAAAAGGAGATATTAAAGAGACATACGTAAAATTAACCGTATGCCCTTTCCTATCTATCAGATTCGTCAAAACATTTCTGCACAATATTGTAGAGATGTTAAAGTTCATTTTTGGATAAAAATCTTAAATTCTACATTTTTGTCATTTTACTTACCCATCATGCGTAGTATAGGGTAAATCTTGCAATCGTTTTAAAAATCAAATTTTTTGTTGACGGATTTACACGTTTCAGACACTGGAGATTCCGAAAAACATATTTTTAGAAAAAAAAATTGCTGCCCGTCTGTCTGTGTGTCTTTGCAAATGCTCTATCTCCCGAACAAATTGAGATAGAGACTTGAAATTGGGTATGTACTTAGTATGTAATAATGGGAAGAAGCTTATTGAATTTCAGTAACCTCGATTATCCGGAACTATTTTTTTCGGACTCTCGAGATATTCGTTTTGATAAAAGGTGTATAAAATTTTTCGAAATTGTTTATTTTAAGGAGTGAATATAAAATACAATAAAAAAACAAATTTTGCATGAAGAATGAAGTCGATCGGATGATAAGTTGACGAGGTATTTGGAATCCTATTTCCCACACGCTTCGATTTTTCATGACCTTGTATTTCATTCAAATTTCAATTCAAAGGTATATTTTAATTGGAAATGAGACGCTTCATCCGACGCAGTAAACCGTTAGTTAATAGGATTATCAATTTTGGAGTTATAAGGATGTTTCTTTTACGCATTTAAAACGAGGCTAACGAAAAAGACAGACTACCGCGGTACATTCCACTTATCTTTTTTTACACACCGTTAGAGTGACGTGATGCTCTTTATGTGCACCTTCATTGGTGTATTCGAACATCACGTGACTCCCGCGGTCTGTAAAAAAAGATATGCGTAAAGCACCGCGGTAGCCTTTCTTTTTCGTTAGCCTCGATTTAAAATTTATGATGTCATCAATCCACGATTTTATTCGAATTGCAAGGCATTTTATAAATAGTTTACACATGTTTTACTTTCATATTTTATATTATGCATATCCATGATGGGTAAGTATTACGGTGGTCCCCAACGACTAGTTTGTTAAAATGAGAGGTTCTGAATGCCCTAATAGACCGGGAGGCGGCAGCACAGACAATCACCTCATCGAGTTCACGGCTGAAATTCCAGAATTAGTTAAAACTCGATTTGCATATTAAAACGCAATCGGTCTGCCAAGTCATATCTTGGTGGAAAACACCTTAAAACCCGATTTTAGCGGTTGACTCGTAAGTTTACCATTGTGTTTTCCTGCACCCAAAAGTATGAAAACATGGAGGACTGGGTGCAGGAACACACATGAGGTGATTGTCAGTTCTGCCGCCTCCCGGTCTATTAATAAAGCAATTGACAATTTATAAATGAAAAGATTAATAATTTGCTTATTTATTAGGAATACATGAAAATTCGTTGTTATGATTGACAATTTATAAACGAATATTGATGAGTGACATGACCTTTGTTAATGATCAATTTAAGATTAACCGTATGCATCTGATAATTAGTATACTCGATCATAATACAAGTTTTATTTTTGCTTGATTGAGATTAATAGATCCTTGTTTGGTGTATCCTACGCATATATTTTCCATTAATTTGAACGAAAATTATATACTGCTGCTTTACTTTGCGTTCTCGACAAATATTTCGCTCTTTAAGCGTTGAAATTTCAATGTCGTGAAATTAATTAATAATTTATTGGCAAAATTGCTGCAGGTTTATTAGAGAGCAGCGATGCGTGAATTTGATCATCAGTAATGAATTCAAAATCATCTGAGAATCAATGCATAAAAGTTTTATATTAAACAATAAATACTAGATAGTATTCGCCAAGATTTGACTGTAAATAACTTGAAAGTTCCTTTAGAAATATGCTTTAATTTTTAATTAGTTGCTTTTAAATTAATTAAGTGTTGCAAATTTGATAAATTCTTATATTGTGCAAGCGATTCCTGTAGATATAAGATAATAGATGGTGCTGTCAGTCCAGCCTACTCAACTAATGAAGTGAAATAATTTTTAACTTGTAATTTACATTCTATTATGCTTGAATTAATTTAGCAAGAATTTGACAAAATATTAATTGAATGATTTACTTTTACGCTCTACAGTCTCAATTTTTTTCAAATGTATCAATATTTAGTATTTTCTAATTTTTGTAAATTACGCGACCTTTAAAATTTTTGATTAATTTTATTTTTATCAGCCGAACTCTAAAACCCGCATAAACAATGGATATCAAGGTGACTTCTTTTATAATTCTTATATGAGTATTTTTGCTTCTTTCTTTTTTCTCTTCCTTTATTTTTATTTTATACGGAGAATAATCATTTACTTTTCTTAGTTATTCAAATGTATCTTCTTGATAATGGTCATACAAAATATAGATAAAAGTTTAGATCACTTTATTTAATCGATAACTATATGCAAAATCTTTTAATTTAAATATTCTTAATATGAAATAAGTAATTAAAACAAATTTTGTCTATTGTTAAACTTTATTTACCACAGTCCCAATATTTTGAAAAAATAACAATATTTAGTATTTCTTTTTCTTTTCTTTTTTTCTTTAACTACGCGAATTTTACCATTTTTGATTAAATTAATTTTTATCAGTCTGATTCTAAAACCCTGAAACTTTGCTGCTTGCAGCTAACGATTTATAATACATATTTTTTAATTACTTGGATTTTATTTTACATTTTCATCCATTGTCTAATTATTAAATCATGAATATCAAGATAATTTAGAGTTCCTGTATGAATATTTTTCCTTCTTTTTGTTTTCTTTCCTTTTCTTTTTCTTTTTTTTTTATGAAAAATAATCACATACTTATCTTAGTATATATGTTATGGTCAATATGATTAATCCGGTCGTTATTAATATTAACCGGTTATTATTAATAATAACCGAATTAATCATATTTACCGTAACATATATATATATAACATATTGATAATGGTCATACCAAATATAACAAAAAGACTTATAGATAAAGACAAAAAGACCAGTTCAATTTATTTAATCGATAATTATACACAATTTTTTTTTATTTAAATACTTTTGATATAAATTTAGTAATTAAAACAAAATATTCATGGGTGTTAAATTTTACTTAATTATAAAGCATTCGAATAAAAAAAAATTATACAACTTTTCCTCCTGAATTAAATATGATATTATTAAAATGATTTATTGCCAATAAAATAAGAAAAGTCACTCTGTCTGGAGTGGGTATCGAAGCGACGCGATGATCAGAACAGAGAAAAACTGCGCCCTTATCTCGGTCGAGTGTTCTCTAAAACTGGATAGGTCCTAGGTTTAATTTTACGCATGCGCAAATGGGTCATTTTCTTGTGACTGTGAATCTTAACAAAATCCCTTTTCGTTTTAATATATAGGATTTTAAATTAGTGAAGTATTTGGAATAGGGTTACCAGATTTATTTATAAGAAAACGAAGATTTCTATTGACATTAGTTTGTTTTGATTTTATCACACTACCATAATTTGTCTATAGTATGCTAAATGTACCAGTGATATCTTCTTTAAGACATTTCTCTTAAAGACAATTATTTATTAATAATTATAATTATTATTTTCAAAAAACTATTTGTACTACCTTATTCTATTAATATGGTTTAAGTAAATTTTATAGTCATACATCCCATTGTGAATCAAAAATTAATTGTAGCATCAGAAATTAATATCCTAAAATACATTAAATGTCATGAAAACTTTAGTAATGGAATACCTCTAAAAAGATATGTTTGTGTTTAAAGCAAATGAAACATCAAAACTTAAGATAAAAATATGCTAAATTAAAAATTTTAGAATTGAGATGCATTCGGCTTACAATAAAGTCAAGCAAAACAATAAAGCTTACAAGAAAGTCAAGTAAAATCAAGTTTAAGTGATAGCATGACAATAAAATGAAACAAATAATTTAATAAAATCACCTGGTAATGTTAAATTAAAGATGTAATTACTACTTAAAGTGATAAAAACATTACACAAAAGACTTAAAAATATCTTTTAATATAAAGATGGCATGTTTCATGCGCTCTAACGGAGACTTCTTCAAGATCAAAATGATAAATAAACAATTTTCGCAACGTTTTTGAAAACGATAAACGCAAATCACGAGATCACATGTAAAATTAAAAAAAGCAATAAAATAATAATTTTTCACGTTTCCAGTTTGACCAATTTAAGCCACCTACTTGCATTAGACACGTGATCTCGTGATTTGCGTTTACCATTTTCCAAAAACTTTGCGAAAATAGTTTATTTATCAGTTTGATCTTGAAGAAGTCGCCGTTAGAGCGCATGAAACATGTCATTTTTATATTAAAAGGTATTTTTAAGCCTTTTGTGTAACTTCTTTATCACTTTAGGCAGTAATTACAGCTTTAATTTAATAAAATGAAAGTCTGTCTTAGTATCTGAGAGAGGTAATGTACAATTATTTCACAAAAAGTCTTCAGTAAAGATGTTTGTGAATGATTTAAGACAAGTATATTTTATGAATTATTCAAAAATTATTATTAATGAATTATTTAATAAATTATAAGTCATATGATAAGAAAAAGCGGATGAAATCGTCGTTCGGGAACGGTTTAAACGTACAATGTACCATAAGACACAACAAGTTGGAAATTGCACGTTAAGCGTGAAAAAATGAGGCGCATTCGTATTATAACCAGTTTTACAATATAAAAAAATCATTCTTATTATTTCAGTGAAATGATTTATATCGCCTGCTATGAACGAAATGAGCCTGACCTTTTTTTCTTTATTAAGTATGTCACGTTTATAGATGCGATTTTTTTTTCGACACCAGACAGCTCTGCAAAATTGACCATGGAGATCTTGCTTTGCCAACGATTACCTCCATGGTTTAATATTTTTATGACTCATAATGAACGAATCTCTTGTGTTTATTGTCTTTAATGGATTGAGATATTTGGCTTTCAACCTAATTTCAACTGAAGTTATATCAGAATCTATACATTTTTTAATGTAACTCACCTCTCAAACAACCAATTTTTTTGAATGATCTTTCTAAAAATGTAACTTTTATGCAATTTTATTCGAAAAAATTATTTTGAATAAAAATGCCCTCCTGGCTTATGAAAAAAAAAGTGGTCAGCCCGTATTTGCTTTCCTCAGTCACATGATTTGCGTTTTTATTATTTATATATATTACGTACGATAAGATTTAATAGAATGAAGAAAAGTTTTATTAATATCTTTTGATTCAATTTTCATAAAATTTGAAATGACTCGACAAAATTCTGCAACGATTATACATATAAAATTTCAAAACAGGGTAGTTTTTGCGCTGTTATATGCAGAAAGACAGACAGACGGACGGACGGACCAAGCGACGACTGTAGGTTCTACGTATTTATATAATTACGAACGCACCTAAAAATGATACAAATTACGAGGAAAATGTTACAATCTAATAACTCTAACATGGAATAATAATTATAAACGTCGATGTTTCGATTGTAAAGTAAAATTTACATTCTCATGGCTTGATATAATAATTTTATGTCAGATTAATTTCATGCATACCATGCAATAAAGTGAAGACAAAATTACGCACTTCAGTACTTTTTAGGTATTAACATTTTAAATGCCGCAATAAAAATCTCGGGTGCACGTTTTATCTTCATTTAATTGATATTTTTGTTAAAAGAATATGTCTCTAATAATGAGAATGTAATAGAGAGTCATTCACTATAGGAATCCCCACTATTTGAAATGGCTACACTGTAAAAAATGATCAATGTTTCTTATTTTATGAAAATATACTATAACCACGAACGAAAATATAATAGAATCTTCTCAGTTACCCGACATTCCGAAAAGCGTGTTCAATTGTCTTTTGAATCCCCCGAAAGCAAGATATATCCAAAATTTAAAGAATTATTTATAAAAACAAAATTTCTCTAGCTGTCCGTATTTTTCAGAAACGTTTCCGAATAGTTTTTATAGTATATTAACCGGTTTCCTCAGCCTGGAATACTTAGTTATCGAATGTCATACATTCTCAAGTAAATGTTTTCAGCTGAATAAGTTCATTTATACATGAAAGAGTAAAGAAATAATCTTAATTTTAATGTTAATGTTAACGCTGTTAATTTTGCATGTTTGTCTGTTAAACATATTTGTTGAACATGAAAATTTTTACTTGAGAATGAATAGCATCGGAAAAAACTATATTCCGGGCTTAGAAAACTGATTAATACACTTTAAAAGCTACTCGTAAACGTTTCGGAAAATTACGGGCAGCTAGAAAAATTTTGTTTTTATAAATGATTCTTTATATAAATCTCGAAATGCCATTGATATCTGAGGTTTCTAAAGATAAAGAAACACTGTTCAGAATCATGGTTAACAAGGATGAGTTTATATTATAAATTTATTCGTCATTATATTATATTTTCGTAGATTCAGAAACATTCGTCATTTTTTACAGTGTACCTTGTGGCTTTCATCGCTTGATCTATGACATTAGATACGTGCTTGAGTAGTTATTGATATTTCATATGATTTTTAGAAGGAAAAACAAAACAGTATAAAAAAATTTCTCGTTGTTGCGTATTTCTCGAACACTGGCACTCGTTTGGCACTAATGGCACTATGTGTCATATCACTATTTTCACTGTGTATTAAGTTTATTTTTATATTAATATTCAGATTGTAGAAAAATTCAAATGTGTATGCGACTTGTACAATTTTAAAATAAATATTAAGCAGATTAATTCGTTTATTTATTAATTAAGAATGTATGAATTCTTTATGATATGATTGACAACTTATAAATGAATTCTGATGCATGATTTGATTTTGTATTAATGAAGATACTCGTAAGATATCTTCAGAATAATTGTATATTAGTGTAATAGTGCAAGGTTTGTTTTTATTAGAGCCAAGGTAACAGATTGTTGCGAGATGTATTCTAGATATTTCTTTTACATTAAATAGAACGGAAATAATGTACTATTATTGCTTTACTTCGAAATTATCATTTCACGTTTTAATGGTTAACCTTTAAGACTTAATATCACATACAATTTAAGACTTATTTATTATATGACTGACAACTTATAAATAAATTCTGATGCATGATTTGACCTTATATCAATGAAGCTATTCTACGAATATCTTCAGAATTATTGTATATTTAGTGTAATAGTGCAAGGCTTGTTTTTTATTAGAGTCAGGGTAACATATTGTCGCTAGATTGATTCTAGATATTTCTTTTACATTAATTTGAACGAAAATAATATATACAAATGCTTTACTTCGAAATTATCATTTCACGCATTAATGGTTAACCTTTGCGGTTTAATGTCCTATACAATTTAAGGATTAATGATTGATTATTTGTCAAATAATAATTGGGCAGTAGATATGACTAGCATTAATAAATTTATTCTATGAGTAATTTCAGACTATACATGGGATAATTATTGTTGCCATTATATATAATTTAGCACAAGTTTTGTTTTTAATTTAGACAAGGTGAAAGATTGCTTTTTCGGAGATTCTAGATATTTCACTCCATCAAATAAAGTAAAAATAATATAATGCTGTTTAATTAACCTTGCTGTCACGTTAATATTTCATTCAAGTTAAGGATTAATGTAGAATAAAAGAAAGTTTATGCATGATTGAATATGCTATTGACAGAGTTGCCATTGGCGACTATTTTTATATTCTATTCGCACCACTATTAAACAAAAATTAATTTTCTAGTATATTTCTCTTGCATATGTTGTCAAACAGCATGTAAAAGAATTTTGTTTAGAGAAAGTGGTGCGAGATAGAATTAAAAAATAGTCGCCAGAGGCAGCCTTGTATTGATAATGTTTACAAGAATAATTTATAATGAATGTGATAAAATTAATGAAATCATTTTATGAACAATTTTAAATTTGCGGTATATGTAGAATAAAGAAATAATGACAATTTTTGCTATAGTTGTTAACTGCAAAATGCAGAATTTGCCTTTATATGACACAGGTTAGCCGATTTTTGACTGCGGACTTTTCGTAAAATGGCACAAAAAAAAAACCTGCTTTTTTGTTATGATGTATTTTTGCTCATTAGAAGCTAGCTTGATTTAAAAAGAAAAGTCTGTGAATTTTGTTTGTTGAAATACATTGCTATTAAAGATTATTCGGAAACTCAGACCTATTCTCGAGTTTAAATGGGTATTTATTTAGTTAAATTGGATACGCCCGTTTCAATTTTATGGTATAGACTGGTATGGTATATGGTATAGATAATTAGACTTGTTTGAATTAGCGCCAGTTGTTAAGTTTGAAATTGAGTGTCATCCCGATTATCGAAAAGTAACCAGAGATTTTTGCTTCATAATATTTTTTGCATTCATGGTGTCTATAGTCTGCTAACCTTGGCAAGAAATAAGCGTTAATGCTGCAAGTGCATTGTGACTGAAAGAAACACTAACATTTTTAACAAAAGAAGAACAAGGAAAAATAAAGGATATGTCATATCATAATACATAAACCAGTTTTCTAAATACATATAGTAGGATGAAGCACAAATCAACCCATTCCTTTTTGATGGCGTAAAATCGCACCAATTTCTTAAGTTATTTTTTTCCCTTAAGAAAATAAATGTTTGGATCAATAAGAATACATTTGACATTTGACCGAGGTTGCTTTGAGACCTATTAACTACAAGGCTGTTGTCTCGAATGATGCATAGTTTTTTTTCACAGATATACAAACAAGACTTTGAAAAATTACATAAACCTTCTTCTTGGGGACGGGATAGACACAGGGAAGTTGACAGCACTGAAGACACACACAGGATGACATCCATGCTTCACCCGGGATTCGAACCCTGGGCCCTCACCGTGGCTGTCGCCTCCGCTATCAACCACGCTGCCAGGCGGCCAATAAGAATACTTGTGTTGAAAACTGTAATGTTTATTTTAGATACTTAAATTATTTTGATTATCATTCGCAATTTACTATATTAAAAAAAAGAAAAGAAAAAAAAAGAAAGAAAAAGAAAGAAAAAGAAAAAAAAAAGAAAAATCATGCACCAAGCAAAGATTATTACACATTTCCAATAAATTTAGAATACCGTAAAAATACTTCCCTTTTCAATAAAGTGAAAAATTATATCTAAATGAACAATTTGAAAAACGCATAACAAAATTGAAAACGCAATTATAAGCTATATTTTTGGGAAAATACTCAAATTCTTTTGTGAAGTCTTGTATAAGATTTATAGATCTGTATATATACTACATAGTATGCTAAAAAATGAGCTCAGATGGGAAACGCATAACACAGGTGAAAATTTCCTTTCAATAATTTCCGCCAATAAGCGAAAATGCACTCGAATTCTTTTGTGTAGCTCTATATATTCTGTAGAATTTATGCACACCAATTAATATGAAAAAAAAAAGTTCAATTTAAAAGCACATACCACAACTTTAAACAAACTTCCAACAATTGTCGCTCATACAGAGTATTGTAGTCAAATTCTTTTGTGTGTCCCTGTAAATGAACGATAATTTTGTGCACACCATTTTCTACAGCAAGTATCTTGTAGCGCATTTCAAGGATGCATACCAATTTGAATATGTGGTAAATAGTTCATAATTTCAATATGTCATATAAAAGATTGCAAACGTTTTTTTTTTTCCATAGACCGTAAGGTTATTGTAACATAGTAAAATGTAACGGAGTTCTTTTGAGTGTCCCTGTAAAGGAACTACAAATGCTACCTATTTCACATGCAATACCGAAAATACCATAGTAAACCTTAATAATAGTATATCCGAGCATATTTACGTGAGTTAGAGCATGGCCAGGCAGACCACCAGACAACCCGAATTCATAACCACTTTTCAACTATGTGGGAAAGTGTCAATAACATGGAACGTAAATGCACGTGCTTTAAAACATTTTATAAATAATTATTTTTTTTTATTTCTATGAATTTTTATTCACCTTAAAGAGAATTCCTGTAAGTCATACTTTTGTTTTTTGCTGTGTATCTCAAGGTTATTTTGTAAAGAAGGAGATGGCGCGTTATAAGGAAATTATACCTAAAAATAGATAAATAAAAACTGAAATCTTAGGTGCGCATTATACATCGGCATTCGCAGGGTCCGGCTTCGACTGTCTAGGGCACCGGGGCAAGAATTATTCTGGGGGGTCCCCTTCTAACTATCCATAGTATCTCTTCATGAATTATGCTGAAGTGACTAGTACTAAACTTCACTCCTGTTGTATGCATACATAAATTTCGTACCAGGTCCTATTCCCATCTGTATACAGGGTATTACAAGAAAGAGGGTCAGGCTGGAAAAGATGGATTTCTAGTAGTACTTTAAGAAAAAGTACTAGTTGGAAAACTAGATGAAAAAAAGATGGATTCTTTGACGGGAGTATTCGTTTCCAAATTTTCCTTTAATTATCTACGTTAGTCATATTATGTCTAAAAGAAAAATGCCCCCCATTGGTCATCATCAATGCTTTTAGGAAAATACCAATAATGAATTTTTTTTAAAACAATGGACTACTAAGTTGTTATAATAAAACATTAATCATTAGTATTCTAATAATATAATTCGTTCTTTTTTGCGGGGGAGGTTGGATATGGGAAGCGAAAAGAGGAAAGGGCAGACCGCACTATCTTTTTATATCTTTGAAAATTTAAGAATATTAGTCACTTTTAATCAATTTTAACCCTTTGGCCCCCTCTTAATAAAATCCTGATTACTTCCATGGGATGTCCCCTCAAATGGGGGGCACGGGGCAGCTGCTCCACATGCCCTGCATTAGTCAGGCCCTGGGCGTGCGTTTAACGCCTTATTATACTGTAATTATTTATTTAACACCATTTTTAATGTTGTAACTCACTAAATTATTTTCTCCAGCAGATTCACTTGCATGTGGGATGTGTCGCTCAGGACAGGGTTCTCAACCTGGCCTATACAATAGGCATCTTCTGCGTGGGATTCAGCGCCTTCATCTGGGGATTCCTCATAGACAAACTCGGCCTGCGGATCATCCGGTTGCTTCTCAAGTGAGTCATCATTATCATATATTCATATTTTCTCCAACACATATCTTTCACCAATTTAATTAATTTTCTGTGGATTTTTCCTCAAAGTATTTTTCCATTCATTTTGTTTTAATTTTTTTTATGATTTAGTTCAAATACACATATATACATACAAATACATATTTTTTGTAGAATAATATCACTGGTCACCAACAAAATCCTCATTGTTATTTAGCGGTTGATCATTTATAGATTTTAGTTCTCTAAATCAAAATATGTCAATGAATTTACAGTATCACGTACCAATTTTTAGGTAAGGAAAGGTAGGTCAACACATATATGTTTGAGCAATTTAATTAATTTTCTGCGGATTTTTCTGGAAAATATTTTTTAGTTCATTTTGTTTAAGAATTTTTCATGATTTAGGTCAAACACACATATATACACATACACATACACTCATTCTGTAGAATAATAACACTGGTAGGCACTAAATTCCTCATTGTAAAAATAGCGGTTGATCCTTTATAAATTTTAGTTCACTGAATCAAACTATGGCAATGAATTTACAGTATCAAGTATCAATTTTTAGGTAAAGTAAAGTAGGTCAACACAGATGTTTGAACAATTTAATTAATTTTCTGTGAATTTTTCCGTAAAGTATTTTTCAGTTCATTTTGTTGAATTTCTTTTTCATGATTTAGGTCAAATACACATGTTTACACATACAAATACACATACACTCATTCTGTAAAATAATAACACTTGTAGGCACTAAAATCAACATTATAAATAGTGATTGATCCTTTATAAATTTTAGTTCACTAAATAAAAATATGGCAATGAATTTACAGTATCAAGTACCAATTTTTAGGTAACGTAAAGAAGGTCAACACATATGTTTGACCAATTTCATTAATTTTCTGTGGATTTTTCCGCAAAGTATTTTTCTTTTCATTTTGTTGAATTTTTTTTTTCATGATTTAGATCAAATACACATGTTTACACATACAAATGCACATACACTCATTCTGTAAAATAATAACACTGGTAGGCACTAAAATCAACATTATAAATAGTGGTCGATCCTTTATAAATTTTAGTTCACTAAATCAAAATATGGCAATGAATTTACAGTATCACGTACTAATTTTTAGGTAAGGTGGCTTGTTTTTAAAATTAAGTTAAATTATGACTTACTAAAACATAAGTGGAAATTGTCTAAACAAAAATATGTAAATGTTAATATGAAAATAACCTATATGCAAATGTATATAAACATTGGCGAAGATACAGTGGCATAAGGAATTAAAATATGTCAGTGGATATTATTGGAGACGAAATAGGAGGAGACACGCCAAAAGATCAAAGCACGAGACAAATATCAACAAAATATTGGGTTGTTCGGAAAGTTGGTTCGTACAGGAAAATTCTATCATTTAGTTATTAGACATTAATTCCGATATCTAACGTCTGAAAATTAACGGGCAGAATTTTCCGATACGGGTTGGTTTTCCCAAACAGAAGGAACTTTCCGAATAATCCAATATATTTTCATGATACATTTTATTGATTTGTTATCTAAGACAAATAAAATAAACACATGAAAAAAAAAAGACCATTATTAATCAATAGAATACGTCCATGTTATACTGTAACCAACAAGCAATTTAAAATAATTTTATTACAAATTCGTGCAGAGGGAAACTTAACTGTCTTCTGAAATATGTTCTGTCCACACAAATTGCGAAATTCCATTTTAACCATATAGAGAAAATTAAAAATATTAGTACCTGACTCAATTATCAAAGTTCAGTTTTCACCATCAAAAAGTGAACGCCTGATAACAATGTAACACTTATAAAAATAATTTTTCTTAATTTTAAGAACTTTAAAAATAGAAATCAATTTTCAAAATTTCCACTAAAGTACAAATTTCAAAATTTTATTGCATATTTTTTAAAACGCTTAAAATTCAAAGAGACAATTTTTTAAAAAGTAATACGTTAGTATCGGACTTTCATTCTCTGGTGGTGAAATCTCGATAATTGTGCCAGATAAAGATTAATAATATTTTCTGATTAGGAATAGGTTGACATGGGATTTTGATATCACTGAAGCATTCCTTTAAGAATTCAATCCCTTATGAAGACGATAAGAAGATCTTAGTTTATTATTTGGTTATATGCATAGTATACAATGTATCTAAAATTAATATCTTTATTCTGTAATGACATAGTTTGTAATATAAGTTGTAATCTATGTTGAAGGAAAGTTAAAGCAAAATAAATGTCACTTGAAGTTAACCACATAATTTTAGAGTAATTTTTGCCGTTTATTAAAATATAAAAACAACTATTTTCTCATGCAGTATTTATGCATGCGTTCCTCATTATTTTTTGTATCTTATTTTAGCGTCTGCCAATATATATGCATAACTGCCAACATTTTTTTTTAATGCAAACATATTTTGAAAAAGAAAATTTATTTAATCAAAGTATTTTGTTTACATGTGGTACTCATTTGATTCAATTATTAAGTAAATTTTCTGGTACAAAATTTACTTATTTGACTCGGAAAACTGAATGTTTAACAACTATGTGTATGTAACAACACCTCATCAATGAATCTTACCACGCGATAACTATATTCAATTAGTCGTATGTGCCAATCCCAAAACTTTCATTTATTTCATACATGTTAATACGTCAAAATACGCTATCACAGCACCAATGGAATTAATATTGTACGTCATTCTGTTGTACGTCAGCTGCTTCTGAATTGCTGGGTAACTTGGATGGGAAGCATCCTTCGCAAAACCAGCAGAAAATGTACAACACAACTACAAAAAATCGAAAAAATCGCACAAAAATCGCTATCGTAGCGCCCCTATCCAGCGGAATATCCCAAATTCAACTGGGACCTTCAGGACATGGTCGAAAACATACAAATGTAATTTAGGTCAATTCTATGCATAACTTCATACACTTTCCGACGATACCATTATGAAAATGGAACAAAAATTGCTATCACAGCACCACCTTCTGGCGGAATATTCCAAATTCAACTGTTACCTTCAGGGCATAGTCGATAACATATATATATAAAATTTGGTTCAATTCTATGCAAACTTTATACACTTTTCGACGATACAATAATGAACATGGAACAAAAACCGCTATCACAGCGCTCCTTTTCGGCGAATATCCATCAAATCAACTGGGACATGCTGACTATAGCCACAAAGTATATAAATGTAATTTGATTCAATTATATGCATAACTTCTTACACTTTTCGACGATACCATTATGAAAATGGAACAAAAATCGCTATCACAGCGCCTGCTTCCGGCAGAATGTCCCCAAATTCAACTGGAACCTGCAGGCCATAGTCAAAAACACATCTATAAATTTTGGTTGAATTCTATGCATAACTTCATACACTTTTCTTTGATACAAAGAGACGGTCAAAGGGACATTTTGTAGAAACATGCTTTTCGGGATCTAAAAGTAAAAAAGTAATAGTAAAAAACTTACGTTATTGCTATCGTTGTATATCGTTGCTATCTGAGAATATATGACGTAATTTCCATCTTTATACACTTTATGTAGCGATATTGCTGAGGAAAGTCGTAATTAGCTATAAACAATTATGTTCGTTTGCATTTAATTACAAAAAGTAAAAACATTTATGAACATAATTATGAAGAACTAACGGAACTTATAATAAACATATCGTAACATTAAGCCTAGACCTTCTGCTTTGCAGATACAAGGAGACTAATCGAGTGCTAAACTAAAAAACATTTATGATGAACATAATTAGGAATAATTAACGAAACTTATAATAAACATATCGTAATATTAAGCCTAGTCCTTCTGTCTTGCACATACAAGGAGAGTAATCGAGTGTTAAACAAAAAATATTTATGAGCATAATTATGAAAAATTAACGAAACTTATAATAAAAATATCGTAACATTAAGTCTAGATCTTCTGTCTTGCACATACAAGGAGAGTAATCGAGTGTGAAACTAAAAAAACATTTATGATAAACATGATTATAAAAAATAACGAAACATAACAAACATATCGTAACATTAAGCCTAGACCTTCTGTCTTGCTGATACAAGGAGAGTAATCAAATGTTAAACTAAAAAAACATTAAAAACACCAATTAAAATAATTTAAGACAGACATGAGTACACATAAAATAAAAATTTATAAAAAAATATATACTTAAAAACAGTTAAAAATACAAAATAGTAGACGTTTCGCCAAGCGACACGCAAGGCATCATCAGTACAAAAACAATCTATTGCATAACAAACCACAGAACAAGGAAAAGGAAAGGTTTGAAATCAAGGAAAGTTGAAGTTATTTTAAAAACAGATAATATTCATTAGGGACAGAACGAGCTTCATTCAACGTCTGCGATCGCAATTGAGTGAACCAACTCTCAAGGAGTAATCGACCATGGTAGCTGTTACAACCTGATTTCAAAATACTGGCGTTCGCAATTAGCGGGATGTGATTCGTTTGAAGTGAATGCTGGACAATTTTTGAATTCAAATTACTATTTTTTAAAGCACTAGTATGTTCTTTTAGACGAATTTCCAATGATCTACCTGTTTCACCAATGTAGACACTATTGCAATCTTTACAGGGAATAATATAAACAACACCGGGTAATTTAGACTTATCATATTGAAATTTATGCTTAGTGAAAAAGGAACTCACTTTATTAATTGGTTTAAAAGAAACCCCAATATTGAATGATTTTAGAATGCCAGAAATTTTTTCAGAAATGTTCTTATAATAAGGGATACAGATAAAAGAGTTTGGTTTGCTACGTTGAAAAGGGGGGGGAGTAGAATTCACAAAATTTAAAGTATTTTTAAAGATTTTTTTAACAAGACCTATAGGATAGCTATTATTAACCAAATCGCGATAAATTTTACACTGTGTAAAATTTATCGCGATTTGGTTAATAATAGCTATCCTATAGGTCTTGTTAAAAAAATCTTTAAAAATACTTTAAATTTTGTGAATTCTACTCCCCCCCCTTTTCAACGTAGCAAACCAAACTCTTTTATCTGTATCCCTTATTATAAGAACATTTCTGAAAAAATTTCTGGCATTCTAAAATCATTCAATATTGGGGTTTCTTTTAAACCAATTAATAAAGTGAGTTCCTTTTTCACTAAGCATAAATTTCAATATGATAAGTCTAAATTACCCGGTGTTGTTTATATTATTCCCTGTAAAGATTGCAATAGTGTCTACATTGGTGAAACAGGTAGATCATTGGAAATTCGTCTAAAAGAACATACTAGTGCTTTAAAAAATAGTAATTTGAATTCAAAAATTGTCCAGCATTCACTTCAAACGAATCACATCCCGCTAATTGCGAACGCCAGTATTTTGAAATCAGGTTGTAACAGCTACCATGGTCGATTACTCCTTGAGAGTTGGTTCACTCAATTGCGATCGCAGACGTTGAATGAAGCTCGTTCTGTCCCTAATGAATATTATCTGTTTTTAAAATAACTTCAACTTTCCTTGATTTCAAACCTTTCCTTTTCCTTGTTCTGTGGTTTGTTATGCAATAGATTGTTTTTGTACTGATGATGCCTTGCGTGTCGCTTGGCGAAACGTCTACTATTTTGTATTTTTAACTGTTTTTAAGTATATATTTTTTTATAAATTTTTATTTTATGTGTACTCATGTCTGTCTTAAATTATTTTAATTGGTGTTTTTAATATTTTTCACATTCAGACGTTAAAATGTATACATTTTGTAAAAAAACATTTATGAACACAATTAAAAAAATTAAAGAAACTTATTATAAACGTATCGTAACATTATGCTTAAACCTTCTACCTTACAGATACAAGGCTAGTAATCGAGTGTTAAACAATATTGATTCATCAACACAACTTGATACATTTCTTTGGCAAAAAGTGTCACTGTTTTTCAACATTAGATCTCTCTTTCCAAGAACATAAAAGTTGACACGCCACTGGAAAGAATGACAAATTATCATTCTCGGAATTGCGTCGAAAACGCAATTTCGTTTTGTCTCGATATTGCTTCAATCATCGGATTTGACGGAGGGGAAAAGACGCAATCTCGAAAACGTCCCGCTTCAGAGAGCAAATGAGCTCAGCTTGGCTAATTTAAGGCCGGTTTTTTCACATTTTAATGTCCAAGAAAAGGAAAAACGGAAATTTGTTTTTACGTAATGGGGGTGTCTAGTTTCAAAACAGACGGTTTTCCTCTGTTAGTATGTAAGGTCGTTTTTATTGATATAGCTCAATTACAAGCTATTATGCCGTTTTTTATATATTTTTCTGCGGTTACACAGGATTTTGGGGGACATATGGAGATTTTTATTCTGAATTTGCTTTTCAAGGATATATTGTAAATGGTCACCCTCCACAACCGGAATATTTTTTAGGGGGGTGGGGGCGTATATTAGATTTCCTCTGCTAGCATGTAAGGTCATTTTTATTGATATAGCTCAATTACAAACTATTATGCCATTTTTTATATTTTTTTCTGCGGTTACACAGGATTTTGGGGGACATATGGAGATTTTTATTCTGAATTTGCGTTTCAAGGATATATTGTAAATTGTCACCCTCCACACCCTGAATTTTTTTTTGGTGGGGTGTATGTTCGCTTTCCTCTGCTAGCATGTAAGGTCGTTTTTGTAGATATAGATCATTTACAAGCTTAAGATCATTTGCATGCTTTTTTTTCTGTGGTTCAGTAGCGGCTGTTTAAGGGGTTCACAATCACTTTACGGCCAGTAATTTAATAAACTAAATTTCTCCTTGTTTAATCGCAGAACATTCCACAATTAGATAAGATTAAATTTAATATACGAAATTTTTGGTAGAAAAGTGACTATCTAACCCCCTAAAGAGCTAATATTGATGTGGTTACATTAGATTTTGGGGGACAAAATGGGATTTTTATTCTGAATTTACGTTTCAAGGATATATTGTAAATTGTCATCCTCCATACTCTGATTTTTTTTTTTTTTTTTTTTTTTTTGGGTGGGGGAGGGTGCTAATTTTCCTCTGCTAGCATGTAAGGTCGTTTTTATTGATATAGCTTATTTACAGGCTATTATGGTTACACAGCATTTTGGAGGATATATTGCGATTCTTATTCTAAATTTGCATTTCAAGGATATTTGTAAAGTGTTACCCTCACACCCTGATTTTTTTTTCTTGGGGGGGGGGGGCATATGTTAATAAGACATTTATGATACATTTATGGGGTACATATTAGGTTTCGTCTAAATTCTAGTATGTAAATCAGTCTAATTAGTTGTAGTTTGTTAAATTTCAGTAGCTAAAATTTTTATTAAAATTTAATTCATTTAGAATATGGTTTAGATAATGCTTTTCATCTGCAGAACAAACTTTAGTTGGAGGCAATCTATCTAAAACATTAAAACATTTTTAATGATATTTCTGTTATTCATTCAAGCTGTTCTGTTATTTCATGAGGATTTTAATAATCTTAAACATTTATAAAATAAATATTTTCTTTTATAAATAAATTACTATCATTTAAATAATAAAATAAAATCGTATCGAATTTGTGTACGTTATTAGTTTACAGGCATTACTTCAACTGCCATGCTTTTTGAAACTAGTATTCTTGAAAAAAAAGTTTCGTGGTAGAAATTTTTGCAAAAATTGCTTCAAAAATAACAATTGAAGTAAGTTTCTACAAAATTTGTAATAGAAGAGTTTTTTTTTTCTTTCTTTTAAGTGATGTTCAAAAAATGGACCTAGTGGGAGCCGTGAATTAAAATAAAATTTTCAGTAGATGATTCTATTTCTCTTTAAAAAACCCTTTTGTCTCTTCAGAGAAATAAAAAGAAAAAAAATGAATGCTTCTCTTGGCTAATTTAGATCGTTTTATTTTATTTGTTTATTTATTTAATTATTTATTTTACATTTTAATGTCTAATTTATAACGAAAATTTTTCTTTGAAAAAAAGTGGTGTTCAAAAAACGGAACGAGTGGGAGCCTTGAATTTAAATAAAATTGCCAGTAGCGGATTTTTTTCTCTTTAAAAAACCTCTTTTTTCTCTTAAGAAAAATAAAAGAAAAAAGAAAAAAATGATTGCTGCTCTTAGCTAATTTAGACCGATATTTTTCATATTTTAATGCCTAATTTATAACGAAGATTTTTCTTTGAAAAAAGTGGTGTTCAAAAAAAGGAACGAGTGTGAACCTTGAATTTAAATAAAATTGCGAGTAGCGGATTTTTTTATCTTTAACAAACCTCTTTTTTCTCTTAAGGAAACGAAAATTAAAAAAGAAATAAAGATTGCTGCCCTCGGCTAGTTTAGATCGATTTCTTTTCACATTTCAATGTCTAAGAAAAGTAAAAACTAAACTTTAATTTTTACGTAATGAGGGTGTTTATATTCAAAACAGGTGGTTTTCCTCTGCTTGCGTGGTAAAGTCATTTTTTTTATATAAGTGTAGCTCATATACAAGCAATTATTCTTTTCTTTTTTATCTGAGATTACAAAGTAATTTCCGGAAAGGACTCAGATTCTTGTACTGAATCTGCAAGGCAAAAGATATATCGTGAATTAATTGTCACTCTCCATTCCTCTATCTCTGTGAGGCGTAGGTCGACATTTATCATACGAAGCCTATTTAAAGTAACCTTCAAGTTTAAGTAATCAGTACAAAAACCCTTTACGGGTTAAAAGTTTGTGACGCATCGCAGCGCTTTTTCTTATGCCTCTAAGAATTTTAAATATGAATCTTAAAAATAATGATATCAAATTTTGAGTGATGCTAGGCTATGAATTAATCCTTATATATTATTTCTCCTGTCAACATCCCTTTTACTCAGAAAATATGAAACACAGAACAACGAATGAGCTACCATATGAAAGGGTTTAGAACCGGCTTCTGACATAGCCCGCTTAACAATTCGTTAAAACATGTTTTTGATTAAAATTTGCTGAAATTAAAAAATTAAATCGGCATTGTTTTCATGAAAGAAATGAGATTTCCTGAAATTATTGTTGCCAAAAAAATAAAATACCACATTATATGATGCTCATAGCAATTATTATAAAAAACACCGCACGGGTTTATTTTATACTTATGATTAAAAAGCGAAATTGAAATTGAAATGTTTAGATTTATATTTCTAAGTCCCATGGTTTTCCCGAAGCAAATGACGTCATCCTCTAATGCAGTCAAAATATGATTGTTAATTTTTTTTTTCTCGCGCGTACCTTTAGCAATCTTGGATCAGTTTTTAGTCTAACTTTGATGGAATAAATTAGATGATATTCTGGCTTGACTAACAACTAAATGTTGTTTGCAGATATTTTTATCCTTGCTTTTTCTTTAGAAGTTTAAACCTGCATCTAATAAATATTACATATTGATAAAAAATTATACTTCTCTATTATCCCGTCGACCACTTTTCATAACAAAAAACTATCGCCAAATAAACGGGAGAACGTTGCCATTGGAATATCAATAAATAAATAAATAAATAAAATATAAGAATTTAAGGACACAATTGTTATTTTAATTAATAAAATAACTACTAAATCAGTAAAATATAATGAAAAATACACGCAAAAGTCGAATGTAAAACCACTAGATGACGTAACAAACGCGCATAATGATTCTGACATCAAGTAAATGGGACTTCATTTCTGCCGTTTAATCTTACAGTTTGGCGGTAGTTCTTTTTTATGAAAAGCGGTCGACGGGTTAATAGAGAAGTACCTAAAAAATATTAGATTTCAGTGCGAAATCTTCGCACGGGCCCCCTGGTCGTATATATTATTTCTGTTGTCAACATCCCTTTTTCTAAGAAAATACAAAACACAGAACAATGAATGGGATATCATATGAAAGGATTTTGAACGAGCTGCTGACATAGTACACTTACATTTATTTAAAACATGTTTTTCGATTAAAAATTGCTGTTAATTAAAAATTAAATCGGCTGTGATTTCATAATTGAAATGAAAGATTTTCCTCAAATTAGTGTTGCCACAAAAAAAAGCATTATCGGATGAATTTATCCTCTAATGCAATTAAAATACGATTGTTAATTGATATCTTGCACGTACTTTTTCGAAAAATATCGATCTTTTAATCGGGTTTTTATTTAATTTTTACGCGTGAGTCACCTATTGTTTATTTGTTTTCTTTTTTTCATCATGGCTGTGTATATGCGTACTGTATCGAAGTACCTGTAGATTACGTAATTTAAGGATTATCTTACAATTAATATACAGTTCATTAGGATTTTCAAAAATTGTAAGTGTCTATTTTTTAATATTTCATTAATCTGTTAATACGTCAGCGAAGTCTGACGTCACTTAAATGGCTGACAAACCACAAAGTTTGGACATCTCATGTTTAAGTTAGGCTTGCAAAAAAGTGGTATACCAAATATTGATTTATGTATTTAAGGCGTTTCTGGAACAGGAGCGCAAAATCTGAGGAAATGCTTTCATATGAATTCACTGAACGTCTGATTCAGTGTTTGCATTTTTTTTATAATTCGGTTTTTTTTTCAGTATAGGGATCTTGGCAACCAAGAGAAATAACCTTGGCGAGAGAAGAAAATTTGGCAACAAATTTTCTGGCAATCTATTCAAATGTTCTTATACACAAGCAATCATCATATTTATGATTTCTGTTGTCAACATCCCTTTTTTTACGCACATACAAAACATATAACGATGAATGAGGTATCATTCGAAAAGTTTTTGAACAAGTATCTGACATAATACACTCACATTTCGTTAAAACGCGTTGTTTGATTAGAAAAAATCAGTTAATTAAAAATTAATGCTAAAATGTACCAGGAAATAATCTCAAAGATTGCAGTGCGAAAGCTTCGCACGGGTCCTTCTGGTATATATTTATTTTATTTATGCTCGTTAAAATTAAAAGCGTCTATTAAAAGTGTTCACAGCCGTTTTAACCCATCTTTACCCTGAGAAAATCAGATGAAGTCATTCCCCAATTATCGAGGCTAACGAAAAAGACAGGCTATCGCGGTCATTCCACTTATCTTTTTTTACAGACCGCTAGAATGACGTGATGCTTTTTTCGTACACCTGCATTGGTGCATTCGAGCATCACGTGACTCCCGCGGTCTGTAAAATATGATACGCGTAAAGCACCGCGGTAGCTTTTCTTTTTCGTTAGCCTCGCCAATTATACGAGTAACACGCGTTTTGGTCATTGAACGAAACCGAAGATATTTGGAAGACAGCAAAATAAAATGTTTGTTTGTTTGTTGATTGTTTTATTGCCTTGGATTTTTTATTTAAATTAAATAAACTTGTATATAACGAAATTGCAATTTTCAACACTGGGTAATCATCCCTCATTCCATATAGGCCTTTTTCCAACAAAAAAGCTAATTTTTCAAAAGTTTGTAACGTAAGCCCTTTTTCCTGCAACCCATTCATTTATTATGCAAAAGTATGTTTAACCCTATCACTATGTCCTGGGGTCCACGCGGACCCCTCAAGCACTTTCAACAAGTTGTTAAAAAATCTATCACTCACTGAGTAGTTTCAGCCGGTGACATCTCATATCATAATGTTTGTAACACATGGTAAAAATTAAACTGTGCAAATATAAGTGGTACTTGGTTTTTTTTTTTTTTTTTTTTTTTTTTTTTTTTTTGAAAATACATAGCATATTTGTCCTGGGCAACAACAGAGCATGTTTTGATAGGGCATAGTGATAGGGTTAAATTAACTTTCAAGCTTAAGCGGTAAATTTAAATTGGTTTCAACTTGTCAAACCTTACCGAATTATTTTTTAAGTTTGATAAAAGAAAAGAAAAATGGCAAATTTATTATGTACAATGGAGGCATGTTGTTAGGTGCGTTCGTAAATTATATAAATACGTAGCACCTATAGTCATCGTCCGTCTGTCCGCATATAACAGCGCAAAAATACCCAACCGAATGCTTCAAAATTTAATACATATGTTCGTTGCAGAATTTTTTCGAGTCATTTAAAATTTTATGAAAATTGAATCAAGATTTAAAAAGAGCTTAATGAAAGTTTTCTCATTCTATTAAATCTTATCATACGTAATTAATTCAATGATATCCCATGATGGGTAATGATTCTAGGTTGCCATGATATTTAAGATGGCTTCATGTTATTTCCGTATTACTGAATTTAAAAACCGAATTTATACATTAAAATTGTTTAATTATAGCAATCCTATAATCTACCGACAATCTTTTGGACAGATGTTTCTGGAGAAATAGATATTAAATGGAATTAAAGTCTAAATATGGATTTCAAGTTCTGAAATTTTCAAAGCTAGGTTTAAGTTTCCTGTTGGATTTTTCAGTAAATGTCAACAAAAGATAAAATGTTACCTACTTAAAATGTACTAATTTTATCACGGAAATTAATCATATCATAATAACAGACGATATAATTTATTTCACTGAAATAATAACGATGATTCTTTTTATATTGTCTTGTATTGGATATTTGTGCATACTATAATTTTAATGTAGCAGAATTGTAATTAATTGTTTGTAAAAGTGCAATGAAATTTAATTTCATAAAATTAAATTAATATCTCTAATATGAAAATCTGCACATAAAATAAATCTTGTATTCCTGCATTTTTGCATAAGAGTGCAACAGCTATTGCGCCAAGATCTGAATATTTATAAAACTAGTTATAGTACGAACGCATCTCATTTGTCATGTTTGACATGCAATTTCCCACTTTTTTTTCGTCGGGGTCTTGTTAGCGTCTGTGGTCTTTTCAACACATTCCAACATAGTTGAAAAGTGTTTATGACTTTATCTTGTCTGACCGTCTAGAGGTCTGTCCGTACTCTAACTCTTGTAAATATACTCGGATTACTCTGAAATTTTTATATGTTATTGGCGTTTACTATAGCATAATTGCTATTGAAAATTATGTCTGTTTGTATAGTTCATATACAGGGACAGTCAAAATTATACCGTTACATTACGGTGAATGGGAGAAAATGGTTCTAAGTGCATTTTGATGATGTTAAACCATTCCAAACATAATGGAATTGATATGCATTTATGAAGTGCACGAAAACATGCTTTCAGTTTAATATGGTGTGCAAAGCATTTGTTATTCATTTACAGAATAACACAAGCTTTTCCATAATCATTTACAGGTAAACAAAAGAATGCTGTTACACAATGGTCAACGGGGAAACATTTTTGCAGTATATGCATTACATTATTTCAAACATAACGACATTTATATGCATTACTGAGGTGCACTAAAAGTTTTTTACTGAAAAGTATGGTGTGCATTGTTTTTATTGTTTATTTACAGGGGCACACAAAATAATTCTGTTACGTAAGTGGCTATGAGTGATAATGCTAAAAGCACGTTTTCAACTTTTGCTTGCGTTTTTAAATTTAACTAAATTTTTGCATAGTACTT
Source organism: Maratus michaelseni (assembly GCA_963931845.1). Taxonomy (NCBI): domain Eukaryota; kingdom Metazoa; phylum Arthropoda; class Arachnida; order Araneae; family Salticidae; genus Maratus; species Maratus michaelseni. Next base: position 24,718,578 of record OZ007594.1, read on the forward strand.
GATGCGTATAAATTCTATTGATTATATACAGGGCTACACAAAGGAATTCACAGGTATTACTGACTATGGGAGTGAATTGCTTAAAGGTAGTTTTTAAATGTGTTTTGAATTTTCCTACTGAACTATATTTAATATATTAATAAATGTTTGTGGAATATAAATTCCTATAGAGGGAACTGTATGTTGTACCATTTCTACAAAGTCGTCTGCTGCAGTGACAGATCATTTTGTGCATTTTACTCTGCAGTGTAATCCCTTTATATTATTTTTTCTTCAATTTGTTGTTGGTTCTTTAATTATTTTCGTGATCAAATCTTCGTTGAAAAATATAAGGTCAAACATTATCTGTATATCCTCGACGTGCTAAAAATAATTCGTCAGCTATTTCTCTAGATATTTAGTAAGACGTCTAAAATTAAAAATAATGGTGATTTGGGGGTATATAGTGTATATTATTACCTGGGAGTTATTTTTTTCCAAGAAATATTGCTTTAACCCCTTTCCTGTGGAATATTTTAAAGAAAGATACGTGAAAAGTTGAAACATTTTTTTATCTCTTTAATTTTGTGCATTACACCAATAAAAAGAGTTAGAAATAAGTTGTTTTATATTTAAAAAAATAATAAATTAAATTAAATAATTACTATATTTAATATTTTCACATACATAAGAAAAATTAATGGTTTACAGTCAAACTTTACTCAACTATTATCTATTGTAAAAAATAGTAACGTAAATTACATTACACATTTGAAAAAAGAAATACAACTAATGGAACAGAATCACTGATTTTTCACTTCCCCAAAATCAGATCGGGCATTCCAAATATGACGCGTTTGGGTGTCTTAAACTGGATTCGGGTGACCTCGTGCAAAAGAGTGATCAATCAGTTTATGCGAAGTGGTGTTTGTAAGTTATGCGATGATCAATTTGAATGTTTGTAAATACAAGGGTAAACCTAATACAGAGGTGACTTTTTAAATATTAATAGAAATTTTCTTATACTTGCTGTTATGGTATTATAATAAGTTGTTTACGGTTTAAAAATTTATTTGTCATTAAATTAAAGTGTAATTACTGCGTAAAGTGATAAAAACATAACACCAAAGGCTTAAAAATACCTTTTAATAGATGGATTACATATGTTTCATGCGCTCAAACGGTGACTTCTTGAAGATCAAAATGATAAATAAAATATTCTCGCAAAGTTTTTGAAAATGATAAATATTATTTTTTTTTATCGTTTTCAAAAACTTTGCGAGAATAGTTTATTTATCATTTTGATTTTGAAGAAGTCGCCGTTTGAGCGCATGAAACATATGTCATCTTTACAGGGTGGTTCAGAACTATATGTCAAAAATGTAAAGGCAGGTAGAGGGGACCTAAATAAGCATATTTCGCATAGGAATGTGCGTGCGGAAATCCAGCGTTGAGGCAGTAGAGGGTGCTGTTGAGTTCGGTGGATGAAAGCGTATCGCTCGCTGGCTTGAATCGTCATTCCCCGCACGGATTTCAAGCAACATGCATCGTTACACCAATGTGGAGCTTGCCGACATGCATTTCATGTATGCGGCTGTGCAAGGAAATGGAGCGGTTGCTCAAATGATGCGCACGTCCAACGGCTCTCGAGCTTGTCGAAGGACTATCCTCTTACTTTTCATAATACGTCTTCTTCTACTGATGGAATTCTGCGATATCTTCCAGTACCCGTATCACGCCTGGAAGCATAAAACGATCCAATCGCACACAACTACCGATGAAGGCGCTCAAATGCTCGGTGATCCGGTAGATTCCTACCCAAGAATCGTTCCATGGACATCCTTTGAGCAGCCGCTCCATTTTCTTGAGCAACCCCATATATGAAATGCATGTCGAGAAGTTCCGCATTAGTATAACGATGCATGTTGCACGATATCCGTGCGAGGAATGACGATTCAAGCCAGTGAAACGCTTTCATCCGCCGAATTCAACAGCGCCCTCTACTGCCTCAACACTGGATTTCCACACCCACATTCCTGTACGAAATCTCCTTATTTAGGTCCCCTCTACCTGCCTTTACATTTTTGACACTTAGTTCTGAACCACCCTGTATATTAAAAGGTATTTTTAAGCCTTTTGTGTTATGTTTTATCACTTTAAACAGTAATTACATTTTACTTTAAAATTAACAAGTGATTTTATTATATTATTTCTATCATTTATCATTGTTTAAGTCTTCATATATTTATTTATTAAGTCGGTAGGATTATGAGTAAACAAGAAATACTATCCCGATTGCACAAAGTATGATTACCTGACTTTCAATAAATGAAAATGCCAAACCTATTGAAATTTTGGCACAGATTGAATATACACTTCGGAAGCGGCACCCTATCCAGATCTCAAGTATGCAAATGGCACAATCTGTTTAAAAATGGCCGTGAAGAATGCAAAACAAGATCATCCAGTATAGAACGGGACACAAAGACTGAAACTGATCCACTTAAGCAAAAACTGAGAAAATTATTATTAAAACTTTTGGAAATTTATGGGGAATTCTATATGTTAATTTTCTTTATGAACGATGTACATATAACACAGCATACAGTACTGCGAATTTTGGGGGAAGGCTAAAACAACACATTGGTCAACAAAAGGCTTGATTCCGATCCAAATGTTCTTATTCTCCAGGACAATTCAAGATTTCATACGGCCAAGATAACAAAACAGAAATTTCTCTGGACAACATTGGACTCTCCGAACTTGTTATATTTTGACTACTAATTGTTTGTATCTCCCTACCTGTTGAAACCTAAAGTTAAAATCAGGGCTTAATTTCTAAGAAAAAAAGTACCGGAGCCCTAATATTCTGAAGTACTAATACCCGTAGCGCACCCTGCCCCACCCCCACCTACCGCCGTCGTCACTCCAATCTACATATTTCTATTTCGTACATTATTTTAAAAATTTAAAGCATTGTTTTTTTATTTAGCAAAATAAAAATTTTAAATATATATATATGCGTATACACTTAGCTATAAACTATTCCACTTTTTAGTTATTACCACTTCCAAATAGAAACCTTTGCCTAATCTTAATGTTAATGAATTATTGATGATGTTCAATAAGTTCAGGAAAAATGTTAATAGTTAGCAGCTATGCAAAATAGAAAAAGACTATTTCTGTTTACTCTTTATCCTAATCGAAATAGCATTAAAATGATTTGAAATGGAAATCAATAAAATTTTGAATTTAAGACCGATTAAGCTCGAGCCTGCCCAAACCCGAAGACTGATATAAAAATCGAGACTGTTTCATCTCCATCTCTTACGTGAGCGACACATTACGTCACTTATAAGCGTTTTGACACAAAAGAAAGTAAAAGATTGGAGATAAGAGGGAAAGGAAAGGGTGATTTAGGATTCATTTTTCGGAAGTGTTATTGCACAGGGCTCCGGAGCGCAGTATTTATGAACTCTGGTGAATTCTGGCCAATATTTAAATTTTTACTAAAAACAGAGAAGTACCGGACCTGGGCTCCAGTGGGTTCTGGCGCAAATTAAGCCCTGGTTAAAATAACTCTACAAATACACATTCTTTGCTTTTGTACAATCAAAATGACACCGTAGATGACAGAAAGAGCTCTTTTTCTGAATTTGATTATTTAGGGTACTAGTAATTTAGATTCACACAAATATGGATCTAAAATTACTAGCTCCATTGAAATATGAATTTAATTATCAGTAACCTCAATTCACGCAGTAAGGGCTTTAAACAAGTGAATCCTCAAATTTTTTTATAGTGAAGACTAAGGTTTCTTGTACCTTTTAAACTCGCCAAAAATCAAGAAAAATATACATTGTTTGAATTGGTCTATTTTCAAAACCTTTTTATGTATAAACATAAAATTTTGACAATCGATAAAACACATCATTTTAATATACTACCATTAGAAACTGACTGGTCTTTAACAAAATTTGTGTATTGTTAAAATTAAATTAGCTCTTTTTTTACTCTGTAAGTCATTGCGCTCATGATATCTTAAGAACGTATGCATTGAATGTTATGAAATTTGACTGACAAGGAGACCGCCAAACATGATGCGCACAGATTTTGATGATTTTAAAGTATGTTGTAGGGATCATACCCCTAACTATTCAGGTCAAAGGTTTCCTTCAAATGGGCTTTAGTTTTCGAGAAATTTAGGGTTAAAGTTCAGCATGCATTTCAAATACCCATTAGTTCGCAATCTTGAACGAGGTCTTCGTGGCTCTGTACTAGCGCGCGCGATTTGAGAGCCGGAGATGAGGGTTCTGTCCTCTAATGTGACTTTTACCTAAATTTAATATATTTGTCTCGTTATAAGTTTTATGCAGAATTATGAATACTGCATCTTTGAACTTTTTGATATTTTCCTAATAAATTCCATTTACATTTTCAAATTTTTCGTAATAATTTACATTTTTTATTTTTTATTTTTTATTTTTTGTGCAGTTTTGAAATTAATATTTCACGAAATTCCAAACTAATTTATGTCTAGATTTTGTTTATTTTTTTTATTATTATTTACACTTTATATTTTAATAACCGTTCTAAAATAATACTTTTTTTAACTTATTAAATTTTAAATAAAATTTTGTATTCTTTTATAATTTATACAAAATATTTTTTATTTCAAACATTCTAAAGGTATGTATGATTAGGTATTTTCAACAACATATCGTGAAAGGAGTAATAAAATATTAAAACAATAACGCTTATATCCAAGTTTTAGCCAGTTATGTATATATATATATATATATATATATATATTGTTATTTAAATACATTTAACTGCAAAGTTCAAACTCAACATCATTTTTGATTTGCACAAATAAAAAATAATATATTACAAATTTTTTTTAATTCTAACAAGTCGATGCCATACAGAAAAATTCAACTAGAAATGAAAAATCGTTTGAAAATTACAATAGCTATAAAAAATACCTGAAAAAAATCGTCTGCAATGACTTTTACGGTAATATCAGAATAAATAAAATTTTCTTTTTATCCATTTCGTTTAATCCTTTGCAGACAATTACCACGTTTTGAAATAATTTTTTTTCCAAATTTAATGCATTTTTTAATATTTATCACAATTTAAATATTTTTAAAGACAATTACCACGTTTGGAATAATTTCTTTACCAAATTTAATGCATTTTTAAATATATTTATCACAATTTAAGTATTTAAATAATATATAATATGCTAATTTATACATTCTTCCAGTATTGTTAAAACAATTTACGTAAAGAATATATTTAAAGGCGATTTTGAATGCGGAATTTGTTTAGAATATTTTTGCGATATGTATCACACAATTAGTTCCATATTTAATAAACTAAAAATGTCGATGTCGGTAATGATAAATATTTTAGTATTTCAGCAGTAACATATTACAATATATTTAGAACAAATCAAATATTAAAAGGATACATTATTTTGTTAATTTTTTCTTAATCATTTAAATTTTTTTAAAATAGAAAATGCAGCTAAAAAAATGCATTATTTCATAAATACGATAAATAAATAATTAAATATACATAAATGTAAACAAGAATCATTTTAAAAAGACGAGATATCAAGACTTTTAAAATAGTTTGGATTTTCATCAACAGAAATATTAGAATAAAAATTGCGCAAAAACTATAAATTTTCACGAAAAATTCGAAAATGTAAATGGAATTTTTAGAAAAATATCAAAAAGTTCAATGATGCAGAATTCATAAATCTGCATAAAACTTATAAAAAGGAAAAAAAAATTAAAATTTATTAAAAAAAGGTAAAAGCCACATGAGAGGACAGAACCCACATCTCCGGCTCTCAAATCGCGTACGCTAGCACAGAGCCACGACGACCTCGTTTAAGATTGCGAACTAATGGGTATTTGAAATGCATGCTGAACTTTAACCCGAAATTTCTCGAAAAGCCCGTTTGAAGGAAACCTTTGACCTGAATAATTAGGGGGTATGACCCCTACAACATACTTTAAAATCATCAAAATCTGTGCGCATCATGTTTGGCGGTCACCTTGTTAGATAATAAGCACATATGTGTTTTTAAAATGATCTACTTCTAGGTTAAAATTACTTCATTAACCATGTAAAAAAATAATTTTGTAAAAAAAAAAATAATAAAATTTTTATATTTTTAAATGAATGAAAATTTTTATATATAAAAATATTATCACTGTAAATACTTCAAAGTCGATCAGCTTTAAAAATAAATATGTTCTTATTATCTAAATCAAATTTCAAAACAATCCATGTATACGTTCTCAAGATATCATGCGCAATGACTACGGTGTAGAAAAAAAAAAAAAGATCTATTTTAATTTCAACATTACGCAAATTTTGTAAAAGACTAATCAATTTCCAATAGTAGTGTTTAATAAATCGCAATATTTTTAATCATCAGTCAAAATTTCATGTTTATACTTGAAAAGGATTTTAAGATACACTAATTTAAACTTTGAATATCTTTGTTGAGTTTCGTCGTGTTTAAAAGGTACATGAACTCTTAAGTTAAATACTTATGAAAATGTCTTACTTTCTTGGTCATACTTTGTTGAAGGTATTTTGCAAACTCAGATGAACGTTTATTTTATGAGGAAATAAGCATTAGTGCTGTCATTTATTGGTTTTGTTTGAAAGCAGAAAACATTCAGCTAAACAGAAGTAAAGTAAAAGTATAAAAAAATCAAACACTTTAGTTTTTATGGTCCTCATTTGTGTACCTCTGGTCTGAAGATGTTAAAGGAGCTTTAATTGGCAAACAGAACAACTGCGAAGATGCACATTTCTTAGATCTGTATGATTGGTGAATTTAATGATGATACACTCTAAAAACTACTTTTTCAAAACTGAGCAAAAAATACTCAAATCTGCGTATGACGCATAATCAGAATGGCTCCGAATCAAAATGACTCAAGTTTGAAACATGTATATACTTATTTCTGAAAACATGCACGCACGCAAGAATAAAACATCGTGTACTCTTATATGAGTATGTAGATGTTTCAAAAATGAGTATGAACTGACTTCTAGGTGCTCATTATTGAGTATTTACATGTTTCAAAAATGAGTTTGAACTGATTCTAATCATTTTTATGTATGTTCATGTTTCAAAAATGAGTATGAACTGATCTCTAGGTGCTCAATTTTGAGTATGTCCATGTTTCAATATTCTGAGTATTTCTGGTATTTCAGAATTGAAAGCATTGGGCCGTCACATTTGAAACAAAAAGTTTCATAATAGAATGAAATTATCGATTTACTCAGATTTGAAAGTGTCATTTTTCTCAGTGTACCTTAAAGTGGAGAAGGGTACGCGAGATGTTTATCAAATATCCAGAACAGAATTTCTTTTGTTACTTTTGCGCGCTTTGCTTCAAAACCTTTGAGAAAATCTGCTTCAAAACCATAGAGAAGACCTGCTTCAAAACCATAGAGAAGACCTGCTTCAAAACTTTTGAAGAACAATAAAAATGGTTACAATGGACTACAGTGTCCTAGCAAAAGAAAAAAACAAACAAATTATATAACGCTTACATCGTGTCGTTCGATTTTAATGGAACAGGAAGGTTTATCATCACTTCAAGAAGCCGAATAATTTTATGGAATTAGCTTCATACAATTTTACCTTTAGATACGAAACAGGAAGTCATTTTTGGCCAAGTAGTTTAGTAATTATGAAGATTTAAAATTTGGAACTCCTAATGTTAAAATCCTTTTTAATCGTTACAAAACGGATTGAAATCCGGGTAGTTTTTTCAAGTATAACTCAAAAATTACATGACAGAATGATATGTAATGTTGAATTCACATTTCGGAAGCTTCCAGAAATTGATATGTAGTAAAAAGTCATATTTTTTATGTCATATTTATTACACAACTCATATTTTTTTTCTAAAATTAATTTCAACATATATATACTACATTAAAAATAAATTCTCGAAAAAGATTTTAATTGTAACCTATAATGTTTTTAAACAGAAATTGGTTTCTAGAAGCTTAAATTATTCGAATGCCAAATTACATCTTATTCCGCCAAGTCGTTTTTAGGTGTGTTCGTAATTATAAAAATACTTAGAACCTGTAGTCGTTGTCAGGTCCGCCCGTTTGTCCGTATATAACAACGCAAAAAATTCAAAATCGAATGGTTTGAAATTTAATATATGTAATCGTTTCAGAATTTTGTCGAGTCATTTCAATTTTTATGAAAATCGAATCAAAACTTAAAAAGATATGAATAAAAGTTTTATTTATTCTATTGAATCCTATCATGCGTAATCTATATAGTAAAAGCGCAAGTCATGTGACTGAGAAAGACAAATACGGGCAAACCACTTCTTCTTTCATATGCCTGACGGCCATTTTTATTCAAAATGATTTTTTCGAATAAAATTGCATAAAAGTTACATTTTTGGAAAAATCGTTCAAAAACATTGTTTGCTCGAGCGATGTGTTCCATTCAAAAATGTATAGATTCTGAGATAACTTCAGTGGAAATTACGTTAACAGCCGAATATCTCAATCCATTAGAGTCCACAAACACAGGAGATTCGTTCATTATGAGTCATAAAAATATTAAACCATGGACGTAATCAATCGCAAAGCAAGATCTGCATGGTGAATTTTACAGTGCTGTCTGGTGCCGGAAAAAAAATCGTATCTGTAAACATTGCATACGTAAGAAGAAAAAAAAAGCATGCTCATTTCGCTCATAGCAGACGATATAATTTATTTCACTGAAATAATAACGATGAGTTTTTTACATTGTAAAACTAATTACAGCACGTACGCACCTCATTTGTCACGTACAATTTCCAACTTGTTCATTCATGTTAAGAATACTATTATTTATTTTTTCTTCGCGATCCATAACGCGCATTTTTTCTACACATTTAGACATTCATTTAAATTTTCATTCAAACGTCTAACAACGTTTATTGTTTATCTATAAACTTGCAGGCTTCGCCCGCTATGCTGATCTGTTTCTCCGAGCGAAGCCTCAATCAAACAAAATATAGCTGTGAAATTGACCCTGTGTTTTAAAACAAAATGGATCTTTACCTGGAAAGTCTTTTCAGATTGCTGTAAACGACACGAACTCCATTGCGCTGTTATGTATTTTAATGTGTTAGACAAAATTTGATCTGCAAGGACCAACTCTTTAAGTTGGTAATTTACAGTAGGGTTGGTAAATAACGATAGAATGATTTGCAATATACTAAAACCACCCCTGAAGAATTATCCATCTAACAATGCAAGTCTCCTCAAAATAGCGCCTAGTTTTAGAAAAGGCTAATCTTTCGTAATCGGGTACATCTGATTATAGAACTTTCTTACCTTATTTGTATAACTAAGTCACGTAGAACGATATGTTATACACTAAATCTTTCCCTTTAAAATTATCTAACTAACAGGGCAGATGTCATCAAAATCCATTCAGCAGAACTCAAGTTATAAGCAGCCGGGACAAAATTCCCATTTGCCTTTTATATACAGGGTGCGCCATAAATTCGTAAAACTTTTAAAATTCCTTAGAAATAAACAAATGATGTTAAAGAATTGCGGTTTGCAGGAATGGAATTAGATTGAGATGGGATTTTTTTTTTAATAACAAAAAAGTTGTGGTTAAAAAAATTACCGATAGATAGCGCAAGCAGGCGTAATATGAAACAGGTGTATAGAAATTAGGCTTATAGTAACGGATCTTTTCTGCGAAACTCTGACAAGCTTCAGTATCTCAGCACATGAAACAGGCCCTTTTCTGGTCTTGAAACATTTTGCCATGCGGAATTTTCGAAATGCGCCAGTTGCTGATTCTTTGTTCTTGTAACAGAGTTTAACAAACATCGCTTGATCTAGTAACGATAGCATACTGCTGGCATCGAATCTATGTACACTGAGAGGTTTTATTGGCAGCCTGATTTGCATAAATCTGCTTCATTTTATGCATGCAGCGCCATCTATCGGTAATTGTTTAGCCTTTTTTCTTCTTTTATTAAAACAAATCCGTTCTCCCTCTAATTCCGTTCCTGCAAATCACAGTTTTTTAGCCTCATTTGTTTCTTTTAAATGTAAGTTTAATATTTTAACGAACTTATGCCTCACCCAGTATACAGTAGATGTGTTACATCTTTAAATATAGCGGATTGCTACCGACAGTTTACAACTGTCTGTTCGAAAAAATCGATTCAAAACGACAACTTATTTGACGTCATTTTCTGAAAAATCGTTAGTTTTATAGGAAAATGAAAATCATTGTTCAATTCCTTTGAAACGTAAAACACATTTCTCTAAGCTTCGTCTTCTTATGAATGGAGAAATTTTTTAGCCTCATTTGTTTTTTTTAAATGTAAGTTTAATATTTTAACGAACTTATGCCTCACCCAGTATACAGTAGATGTGTTACATCTTTAAATATAGCGGATTGCTACCGTCAGTTTACAACTGTCAGTTCGAAAAAGTCGATTCACAACGACAACTTATTTGACGTCATTTTCTAAAAAATCGTTAGTTTTATAGGAAAATGGAAATCATTGTTAAATTCCTTTGAAACGTAAAACACATTTCTCTAAGCTTCGTCTTCTTATGAATGGAGAAATTTTTTAGCTTCATTTGTTTTTTTTAAATGTAAGTTTAATATTTTAACGAACTTATGCCTCACCCAGTATACAGTAGATGTGTTACATCTTTAAATATAGCGGATTGCTACCGACAGTTTACAACTGTCAGTTCGAAAAAGTCGATTCAAAACGACAACTTATTTGACGTCATTTTCTGAAAAATCGTTAGTTTTATAGGAAAATGAAAATCATTGTTCAATTCCTTTGAAACGTAAAACACATTTCTCTAAGCTTCGTCTTCTTATGAATGGAGACATTTTTTAGCCTCATTTGTTTTTTTTAAATGTAAGTTTAATATTTTAACGAACTTATGCCTCACCCAGTATACAGTAGATGTGTTACATCTTTAAATATAGCGGATTGCTACCGACAGTTTACAACTGTCAGTTCGAAAAAGTCGATTCAAAACGACAACTTATTTGACGTCATTTTCTGAAAAATCGTTAGTTTTATAGGAAAATGAAAATCATTGTTCAATTCCTTTGAAACGTAAAACACATTTCTCTAAGCTTCGTCTTCTTATGAATGGAGACATTTTTTTTCAATGTGAAAAAATGTAGTGGGTTTAAAGTGAAACATATTTTTCCCCAGGCAGACTTTCATCTGTGATTTCAGATATTTTCTCGGGTAAACTGCGCGGTTTCTATTCTGTAAAGTTTTATTAGGTAGCTTTCAATACAAAAAAGTATAAAGCTACCTATTGCAGCCGTTCGGAGGAAAGCAATTCCGGAAAATTTCGATATATTTTCACCGATCATCACCCCCACACCCCAAAACCCACCCTCCGCTCAAATGTTGATTTATATATATATCTGACCTATGTCATACGATAACGCTCGTATTTATAAATCGATTTGTATGAAACTAATTGTGCGTATTAAGCTCACCAATGTCTCGACCGAGTTCGTTGGCCAGCTTGGTCCGCCATTTTGTTTCAAGATGACGGCCACTTAAAAATTTAAAAGTAAAATAAATATACAAAAAAATTAAAAATTAAAATTTATTTTTTAATTAAGTGTTAGGCCTTGATACGAGGATTCCAGAGCATTTTTTGGTTTACCTCTATCTTAAAAAATGGCTGATCAGTTTGAAATTCTAGGGTGGCTGATATTTTGAAACAAGACAGCACATTACAAAAAATTTCATTGTTGTAATAATTTTCCCAATCATACGCATAAAACTATATATTCATATCCGTTAGCGCCAAATTCTCGCCAAACTTGGCGACCAAAATAAGTCTTCATAAATGAAGCCAACTTGGCTATAGCTCAATAATTTGGCGAATTTCTTATTCAAATTCAGTGTAAACGATTCTTCTTTGCACTTTAACTTGCTGTGTTCGAGTAACATTAGTTCAAATTTTAAAACGAAGATATAGGAAAGCTACCTTTTCCTCCCGGTACAGGCCGGAAGGACTTTTTGATGTACGAGGATCGAAGACTACCGAAGATCATAATGACAGCGACGATGAAAATTAATATAAATAAAATGAAAAACATAAAAATAATTTATGCTTGTATTTCTTTGATTTTATTATTACTAGGGGATCCTGCTACGTACGAGCTATGTCGTCAACCCCCGTCCAGACCCCGCAGGCTTACAAACACACTAATTTGCTCTGTTTTCAAAAGTTTATCAGAATATATCTATAATCGGGTTGTCATTTACTTTCCTTTAACTGGGGGATTTTTCTGTTCCCAAGGCCACATCCACTGTTGTCGCGACAGCTGATGGCTGTTTTCGTGATCGATTACAAAAGATTAATTGCACATTTGAAAATCAGATTGTATAACACTACAGACTGCATACCACAATCTAGTGATGTGCCTGCGAAATATGGTTAAATTTCTATGTAATTTTTTTTTATCCTATAAAGCTTTTTTAAATGAACTATTTTGACCAATTTTAACATTAAATAATGCTGAAAATAGTTCTTCGATTTAAAAACTGTCTTTTTCGGTGTGTTTATCTTACATTTCTCTCGTGTGTTTATCGTGTGTTTATCTTACATCTATAAAACTGCCAGTTTTCACGTTTTTATATGCAATAGTTTGTTATTGTTATGAGTCGAGAAAGGCAAAAGATTACTGTAAAGTGAATTATGGCAGCACTTCCGTTGGAAAGCAGCTGTAATTACTTTTTTTTAGATCAAATGGATTATTATTTCGTATTTTTGTAAAAGTTAGAAATGTTAAAGTTCAGGTTTATCTCCGAAGCTTCCTAACCTGTTTCACCATAATTGGCCTCTGTATTTGACCGACTACTTGCTTTTTTAATATACGAAATTATGAAATATTATTCTGTAAATATTGTGCCATATTAAATATAATTAATACATTTTTAAAGAATAAAATCAGTTTGAAATTATTTTTTCACATTTTTTATTTTATAGGGTAAGTCTTGTAATCGTTTTAAAAATCGAAAAATTTTTTTAGACGGATTTACATGTTTCAGACACTGGAGATTCCGAAAACATATTTTTAGAGAAAGAAAATTGCCGTCCGTCTGTCTGTGTGTGTGTCTGTAAACGGTCTATCTCCCGAACAAATTGAGATAGAAAGTTGAAATTGGGTATGTACTTAGTATGTAATAATGGAAAAAAGCGTATTGAATTTCAGTAACCTCGATTATCCGGAACTATTTTTTTCGGACTCTCGAAATAATCGTTTTGATAAAAGGTATGTAAAATTTTTAGAAATTGTTTATTTTAAGGAGTGAATATAAAAAACAATAATGAAAGATAAATTTTGCATAAAGAATGAAGCCGATCGAATGCAGAGTTGTCGATATATTTGTAATCCGCTTTTCCACACTCTTCGATTTTTCATGACCCTGTATTTCATCCAAATTTCAATTGAAAGATATATTTCAATTGGAAATGAGACGCTTAATCTGACGCAGTAAACTCTTATTTAATAGCATTATCATTATTAGAGATCTGAGGATGTTTCTTTTACACAATTCAGTAATAAGAGCATTTAAAGTTTATGACATCACCAAGCCGGGATTTTATTCGAATTGCAATGCATTTTATAAGTAAGTAGTTTACACATGTTTTATTTTCATATTTTATATTATGGATATCCATGATGAGTAAGTATTATGGTGGCCCCCAACGACTAGTTTTTCTTTCAAATGAGATATTAAAACTCGAGGTACCTAGGTTACACGAGGGCGCGCCATACACACGTAAATACGGTAATCACCATTACATCTATTTTGAGCCACTCTGTAAATATATACGTAAGAAAATTGCTTTATTGGTAGATTTTCTTTACCTTCTAGAGTGGTTAAAATTATTTTTATTTATTTATATTTTGCATCATTAATATTTATGGTGAAGCAAATTTTCAAAGTCTTCTATTTACAATATACCTATTTGTTATTTTGTGAAAATTTTTCTCTTCCATAATCTAAGTGAAAACTAATTTTCCATGATAAGAGTTATTTTTCGTCCGATAGAGCGGCATGCAAACTTTTTTTTTTTTTTTTTTTTTTTTTTTTTTTTTTTTAAGGCTTTTACCCTCAGAAACGGGAAACACGTTTAGCCCTCACCTGTTTAGCCTTGAACTGTTTAGCCTAGGGGAGTTGAAAACGAAAGGCGTAATATGGCCATTGCGTTGAAAAGTTTTTTTTTTTTTTAAAGAACTCATGTTTTCACTACTAAATATGCATATTTTTTAATAACATTTTAAAGAGAGCTTGGATACAGTTATATTTATAACCGATTGAAATTTCAGAGAGTTTGGAAGATATTTTTGGAAGATCTATTTTTTTATTGCTATGTTAAAGGACCCGACGCGAAAACAAATAAACAAACAAAAAAGCGAGAAGAAAACATTTATTTTACAACTAGATAACAATATTTTTTCACGAAATTTTTACACGAGCTGCAAAACGGTTTTATTAATAACCAATATAGATTTCAAAGAGTTCGTACAAAAGGAACAAGAAAATGAGTGCTTTTATCACTAAAAATCAATATTTTTTCACGAATTTTTCATTTTAAAATATAATTTCATACAAAATCGGGTTAAAGATATAAAATAATAAAAACTTGATTTAAAATATATATATATATTATTACGGTACCGGGCAACGCCGCCGGGCGGGTCAACTAGTATATTAAAAAAAATTAAATCACATACTTCTCAAGACTAATCATATATTTTATTCAAAATTTTAATTTATCGGCTGTTTTGCATTTTAAAAATGTAGATAAGTTTCTATTTAAAAAAATATTCCGATTTAATTAAAATTTTACAAGCACTATTTTTATATCGAGGTACAGTATCGGTGTATTGTACTTCTTTTATACTGAGCTATAGTAGTATATACTTTTATATTGAAATATCTTCGGTAATCGAAGTATCTTTTAATTTTATAGCAACAATGCTTTTCCAACAAACGAAAATAATATATTACTTTTAAATGCTAAAGGTGTAAAATTAACAACTATAATATAAATTAAAATAACTTTTATTAGTTGTTTTACATGTTTCGACTCTTCTGAGTCATTTTCAAAAACAAAATGAGAATATTCTAAAGCTGCACGGGCTTTGAAGTTATTATTTACATGTACTTTTTAAAAAATTACGCACGTTATCTATTATTTTTACTTGATTGTTTATTTTCATATCTTTGAGCATGGAGTAATTCTAGCCACAGTTTCGGTAAATTAAAAGATGTCGCATCGTTACATATTGTATTTTTGCGCGTGAGTATCTCTATGGTTTCTCTTATTATGGATGGATAGTGTAGACTGGAGGGAAATATTATTTTACTTTCATTGAAATTTATTTGGATGGTTTCTTCTTGATATAATCTTGCTAGGGCTGTAGTTTTTCTATTGTATTTAATATCAGCTATATGCTCTTTTTTTCTGCAATTAAATTTCCTGCTGGTCATGCCTATGTAGTAATTCTTGGATCCGTCTTCTTTAATAAAAGGTATTTCATATACTCCTGAATAATTCTCAAACTTAATTGGGTCAATTTTACTGCAAATGATATTCTTTAATTTCTTAGGTGGTTTGGCTATTAAGCAGATATTGAAACGTTTAAGGCTGTGTTTTAATTTTTCGAAAAAGCTTGGATAATATTGCAGAGTATAAAGTTTGTATTTTTGTGAATCAAATTTCTTTTCTGAATACTTATTATTGGTGATATCTATGATTAATTTATTAATATGGTGTATTGTAAAACCGTTATTATAGGCAATTTTACGAATATTATCTAATTCATTATTCAATTTATTTTCAATGAAAGTAAAATAATATTTCCCTCCAGTGTACACTATCCATCCATAATAAGAGAAACCATAGAGATACTCACGCGCAAAAATACAATATGTAACGATGCGACATCTTTTAATTTACCGAAACTGTGGCTAGAATTACTCCATGCTCAAAGATATGAAAATAAACAATCAAGTAAAAAATAATAGATAACGTGCGTAATTTTTTAAAAAGTACATGTAAATAATAACTTCAAAGCCCGTGCAGCTTTAGAATATTCTCATTTTGTTTTTGAAAATGACTCAGAAGAGTCGAAACATGTAAAACAACTAATAAAAGTTATTTTATAGTTGCTAATTTTACACCTTTAGCATTTAAAAGTAATATACTATTACAAGGTGTTATATTTTATTATAACGAAAATAATATTTACAAAATGTGTAGCTTTTAATTGTCAACAGATAGGTTATTGTTGTAACTTAACAATTCCTAACAAACAAAAGTGAAAAATTATACTTGCTAATATCGATGCATTACTGCTAAAATTATCAAACGAGTTGTTTGGGCTTTTAGTTAACGAGTTAATAAATCTTGTACGAGTATTATATTTCTTTTGAATCTTATTCGAATACGGATAAAATGGTATTGTCTAAGGTAGAGGTAAGACGTTTAGGTGTTTTGGATGTAAAATTTAGTGGTAAAATATCTTCCACTGTCAAACATATGGAAACGAAAGGTTTCGACTTTCAAGGAATTTTGGGCCACGGGTCATTTGGATATGTTATACAGATGGAAAACTCTAAAGATAAAGCTAAAGTAGCTGTAAAAATTATTGATAAAAAAACAGCTATTTTGGGGGAATTTAATATCTGGCGTACGTTAGACCACCAAAATATTTTAAAACTAATCTATGCTGAATATATTTCATGTCTAGACTCCTATATTTTTGTTTCACCAGTATTTCCAAGTACGTTGAAGGATAAACTACTAGCAAAGTCAGATCATATAAAGCTTTATGTAGCAATAAGATGGTTGAAAAATATTTCCGATGCCATCTCATATTTGCACACGAGAAAACTTTGGTATCTCGATTTAAAACCAAATAATGTTTTGATAAGTGACACTCAGAACGCTGTCGTTTGTGACTTTGGCTTTATAACAGTTGGTGATGATCCAGTCAGCCAATACGGTTCTCCCCGCCTTTACGGACCACCTGAAGCGTGGATTCATAATGTATTGTCAGAAGTAGACGGATATAGTTTTGATGTATGGCGTATTGGAATTGTAGCCATCGAAATCTTTACACGGATGGGGTTGCTGAATTAAGTCAATAATTGGCCCTATCCATTAAGGGATTGGATTTGTATAGTGTATCCGATGTTACAGAAACTTTTAATAAAAGAACAGTTTTTTTAATTGATGAAACGTTTTTTCTACACATCGGAAGCAAGTAAGAAGGTAGACGATGCGATAAATTTCATTAAATCGTGTTTGCACGTATTTCAGAAAAACAACCACAAGTTGGACAGCTCATAACGCATCGCTTGCTCGGTGGTTGTGTGGATAGTATTGAAATCCAGCGACCTGATATCTGGAAGGAAGCATTAAGTAAGTCCGAATTCAATGCCATAATTGAAAAAGTCGATCCGGTATTGTCAGCCATCGAAGTGATCGAAAATACTAATGTGAATACTGGTGAAGAAGCAAACCAAAACGACAGCGTCGTAAAAGTTGATGATCACATTTATAAAGCTGAAAACGAATCATCAGAAATTTCAGATGATATTTGTCTAGATTGGATCTTTGACTCATCTACAGAAACAAAACATAATTCATCATGGATTTCAATAGTCGGCTCAGATTATTTTTCTGACGTAGAAATGGAAAAAGTGTGTGAATTGAAAACAGACGAACGCGCCAATTTTGGATTAGAAACACTCTTTGGCGAGGATTCTACAGCTGATAAAGATGAATTAATTCCGGAGCCTATCAACGTAAAGTCGCACGAGGGTGTGCTCACTGAATTTTTGCAGAATGAACAGCATTGCAAGCGTTCGGAAGCATTGTTACATTCTGGACCCTTTGATAACCCCTCCCTTTTATCGATGCAATCTGATATCTCTTATCTGATAAATCAGAAACAAAATGGCCGCCATCTTGGACGTCTGACGTCATCAGTGACGTAATCTGGACGTCTTGCGCAATCATTTACGTCATTTTCTGGACGTTTCAAAGGTCACTTAGACGTTGGACGTCTTCCACTAAGGTAATACTAATCTTAGTGGAAGACAACGTCTAGACTCGCAAGCTGGTTTTCTCTCATATGAATGTTCGCCTTATGCAGGTTTTTCTTGTTTTTAAGCATACAGTAAATAAAAAAGCCTGAAATAAATAATAATTAAATTATATTATAAATAATTAAATTAAAATTAAAATAAATAACACAATTTTAGATTTCAAAGTGCTAATGCACGCATTTATTGAAAATTATTATCACAAATCTGCTTGAAATATTTACAAAAATTAGGCTTTTTCATGAAAAAGAGCAGGCTCAATACAAATACGAACTCTACAGCTGGTTCGGAACGGATAAATCACCGGATAAATCAAGAAATGGAAAGCAAGGCGACAAACGTGTCAGAGGTTTCATTTGCCAATGTTACATCAAAGCAAGAATCAGAAAATGAACTGTTGCCAAAGGTTACGTTCCTGGTGGAAGCGTTGTAAAGTCTCTTGCAGTCAAATCTTCGTCTGTTTTGTACCTCGTACAAAAAATAAGCCAAAAATCTCAACAGTATAAATGGAGATTAATTTAATTCACAAAATAATTTTAAACAGAAAGTTCTAAGCAAAACGACGACTGCGGTATTCCAAGCAATAATGTAAAAACAATAATTTACAATAGAATACAAATAGTTACACTTTAATGTATATAATATAATATTGTAATGGAAATGTATATGTTGCAGAATAGCAAAATGTTCATTGCGAAAATGTCATAAAAAAATGTTCAAATCAATAATTTAAAGTGTTCAATATGTTGCATGCTCTAATAAAAAGATTTATTGCAGTGCATACTGATGTTTCTCTTTGAAATCTCCTTATTCAATGACTGACTTGTCTATAAATAACAAATATAGATGCAGTTTATATTTAGGAATCCTTTGATTACGGGGTTGGGACATATGTAGTCCCAGCGACTATTTCTTTATTCTACTCGCACCAGATTATAGAAAATAATATTATGTCTGCCATACATTTATACACTAGGTTTGTACACATAATACATACATTTATACTTACTAGGATACTTTCAAGAGAAATCTACCGCAATAATTTTTTTGTAAATTGTAGTACGAGTTAATATAAGAATAGTCGCCATCTTAGCCCGTAAACAAAGCCAGTTAAGGGTGATTCCCCACAAAAAATTATAGCGAAAAATTTTGTCAAATTTACGGACTCCTTTTTAAACATAAAAGCTTCACACTCTCCGGCATGACTGTTGAAGTTATTTGGAATTGAATACTTTTTTTTTAATTTTTCGATAAATGACATAAATGTTGAGTTATAAGTAATTGATATCTCGTGATGATTTTCATCGGACTGTGAATTTAAACAGCCAACTTTGCGAACATTTGCTCAAAGATTTATCGAAAAATAAAAAATAAAACATTCAATTTCATATTTGTCTGAAGAAGAGCTCCTGCCAATCTCATGCGTTTACAAACTAAGATGAATGCACGAATGTCCCAGAGAGTAGCCAGTTTGAATTTGACATCAACCTTAACTAATAAAAAGACAAATAAATTAGAATAAAACTATATGAACTACAGGTTTGTAAGTTTTTCTTTTTTTTTTTTTTTTTACCGAATTTTCTACTTTTTGATACAATTACGAAACCATTTTTATGTACGAATTCCTCACGTTTTTAAACATTGTCCTTCAGGTTTCGTCATAATCAAATACAATTTTTTAAAATATTCGTAAAAAATTAGAGCATTTGTAAAAAAGAAAAAAATGCTGCCACATTTGTAGTTCTAAAATAGTTTTTAGGACTACAACATCATGAAAAAGGGTTAGCATCAGGTAGCAAAACTGTAAAAAATTACTGCAGGTAGTTTTAATGCAGCAGATATCCCCAGGCAAAGTCCCATCTGGTTTCCTTGTTAAATTTACTGGATTTGACAGTTTAGCTTGAAAACGTGGTATTTCCCAAAAATTACTGCAGAAATTCACTTCAAAATATCTCGGAATTTACAATTTTTTTAGTGAATAGGGTTTAAGTAAAAATGTATCGCCTTTATCCTTAAATAACAACGCTAGCCGACTCTTTTTTTACTCGAATAAATTCTGTCGGAATTATTCATGTGTCGAATGAAAAAGTTTAGTTTATTTTCTGTTATTTTCCTTAGAGAAAGAATTAAAGTAAATTAGAGTCAAATTTCTTGAGTGCGGATAATCTGCCATACTGCCAGAGGTTTAAAATTGTAATTAACAAAGTCGCACGCCCCACCGCAAAGAGAAATGAATGGTATCGTGATTACGGATGACCACCACTGTCGCCGAGATAACATATTTAATTGGGATATCAGTGATTTCGTTTTGATGCGATGTTGCTTAGTGTTTTTTTAAATCACTGGGTCATCAATACCTGTTTTAGGAAAGCAAGAAATTTCATTAAAAAGGTATTCGTTTATTAATGTCTGTATATTTACTATTTATTCTCCATATTATCAATTTTACACTCAGACATTACCTAAAAACATGGTTAAAAGTTCCATTAAAACAGTCCTTCATTACTAAATATGTAAAAAAGTTTCAAATAAAACCGTCACCATTTCTGGCAATGGTGACGGTTTTATTCGAAACTTTTTTGGAAACCTTATTGGCCAGTGCAGGCTCGGCATAAGATCTAAAAAGTCAGCCCGTAAAAATCTTTATTTGCCCAAATAAAAAATATATATAGGTTACAATTCATACATTTTTCGAAAATTAATCTCAGTATCTATATATTTTTTCACAATTATTTTCCGAAGAAAAAATATATGAATTGTAACCTATGAATATTTCAACAGATATTTTATTTCTAGAAGCTTCAAATATGCGAATTCAAAATTACAGCTCAATCCGTTTTCATCCATATTTTATGACTTTCGACAAGGTTTAACACACAAACATTGTAGCGATAGAATGAAATGGACGTTTGGTAACGAAGCATTTGGTAACGTGACGTTTAGTAACACGTTTGGTAACGTGAACAGTTCAAGGACCCGGGTGCATTCAATTTTATATGATCATTTAAAAGTGAAAAATGTGTTTTTCCGATGGATCCCCCACAATTTATCTCAAGCTGAAAAGAACGATCGTGTGAAATGGTGCCTGTAAAATGTAAAAAAATTCAACTCCGGTACCTCAAAATATGTATACGACATCGTAACATGTGACGAAACCTGGATTTATTCCTATGAACCCGAAACAAAATAACAATCGACTGTTTGGGTGTTTCCACATGACCCTATAGACCGACAAAAGTTCTTGGTGCAAGGAGTGTTCCCAAATAAATGATTGCTGTGTATTTCAGTAAATCTGGCTATATGGCAACCGTTCCTTTGGGCGATCGTAAAACAGTCAATGCTTCTTGGTATACCACAATTTGTTTTCCGAAAGTAGTTGCAGAACTTTAAAAAAATCAAAACGTCGCATCATTCTGCACCAGGACCTAACTATGGTTTATTTGAAGCATAAAAAAATCGAATTGATGACTCAATGCCCGTATTCACCGGACTTAGTACCTAATGATTACTTATTATTTCCGTTCATAAAGAATAATATGCTTGGTCAACGTTATAACAACTCGGAAGAAGCCGTTGATGCTGACAATGTCATGTTTCTGCTATGCCAAATGTGGCATAAACGTTTTGTTGATTGGTTTATTCGAATGCAAAAATGTATCGCTGCAGCAGGAGAGTATTTTGAGAAGCAATAAAACATATATTCTTGGTAAGAAATTATTTCTTGTATTACTTTCTTAAAACTTAAATACTACCCAGCGTATACCGACATGTCATTTGGCATCCTAAGGTAAAATGTACGATATAATACAAATATCATGTCAAAATTAGGTGTTAGTATTCAAAATGTTCAGGTTTGGTACAATTTATATTTGTTGACAACCCTAAGCAAATTTTAAGTATACCTTTATTTAGCACATATCACTAATTGATTCATACCAGTCACCTTTTAATATGATGATTTGCGGCATAATTAGTATGGGGTGTTCTCTCTCCCTTTTTACTTACCCATCATACGTAGTATAGGGTAAGTTTTGTAATCGTTTTGAAAATCGGAATTTTTTTTTTGACGGATTTACACGTTTCAGACACTGGAGATTGCGAAAAACATACTTTTAGAAGAAAAATTTTTGCCGTCCGTCCGTCTGTGTGTGTGTGTGTATGTCTGTAAACGCTCTATCTCCCGAACAAATTGAGATAGGGACTTGAAATTGGGTATGTACTTAGTATGTAATAATGGAAAAAAGCGTATTGAATTTCAGTAACCTCGATTATCCGGAACTATTTTTTTCGGATTCTCGAAAAGTTCGTTCTGATAAAAGGTGTATACAAATTTTCGAAATTGTTTATTTTAAGGAGTGACTATATAAGACAATACAAAAACATAAATTTTGCATAAAAAATGAAGTCTATCGGAAAATGAGTTGCCGAGATATTTGGAATCCTATTTTCTACACGCTTCGTTTTTTCATGACCCTGTATTTCATTCAAATTTCAATTCAAAAATATATTTCAATTGGAAATGAGACGCTTCATCCGACGCAGTAAACCGTTAGTTAATAGGATTATAATTTTTGAAGTTATAAGGATGTTTCTTTTACGCCATTCAGAAATACAGCATTTAAAGTTTAGGACGTCATCAAGTCAGGATTTTATTCGAATTGAATGCATTTTATAAGTAGTTTACGCATGTTTTATTTTCATATTTTATATTATGCCTATCCACGATGGGTTAAGTATTACGGTAGCCCCTAACGACTAGTTTATTTATTTTTTTAATTGCCGGTTGCACCTTTTTTCAGGAAATAATAAAGATATTTCAATTTTCTTTAAATAGTTTCGACAGTAGCTAAACTACAAATTGATTGTTCGACACGAATATATATGTATATATATGATATATATATATATATATATATATATATATATATAACACCACACAATACACACAATAGTTACGCGAATTCACAAACAAAAAAATCGCATGAAAATCAGTTGACATTTATGCAACTTGTTTTCGCGAACTAGTGAAGCAATATCATTTCTGTTTTTAGCACTTTCCAACCTAGTTGAAAAGTGCTTATGACTTCGGTTTGTCTGGCCGTCTGGCCGTCTGCCGTCTGCCGTCTGCCGTCTGTCCGTGCTCTAACTCCCGTAAATATGCTCGGATTGCTCTGCAATTTTTATATGTTATTATCGTTATCTATAGCATGTTCCCTATTTCAACGGAAGTGTGTAGCACTTATAGTTTTTTTACAGGGACACTCAAAAGAATTCCGTTACATTGCGGTCTATGGGGAAAAATCATTTGCTGTTTATTTAAATAATGTTTCACTATTTTAAACGCATTGAAATTTATATATATCACTAAGGTGCATTAGAAGAAGCTTAATATGGAACAGGGTGTGCATAGCACTTATAGTTACTTTACAGGGACAGTAAAAATAATTCCGTTACATTACGTCTATGGAGAAAAATCGTCTGCGGTTTATTTAAATAATGTTTCACTATTTTAAACGCATTGAAATTTATATAGATCACTAAGGTGCATTACAAGAGACTTACTACGGAATATTGTGTGTATAGCAGTCATCGTTCATTTACAGGGACACGCAAAAGAATTATCTACTGTCTGTTAACAATAATTCCTGGAAGTGCGTTTTAAGTTACTGAACGCGATTTTAATGTTAACTTGCTTTTTGTCTATTACGTGGTGTGTATAAATTCTGTAGATCCTATACAGGGCAGCACAAAAGTTCGCGAACACATTTCTGTTTATTGACAAACTCCAGACGGAGAATTTAAAAATGTGCTACACGTTTCCTAACTGAACTAAAATTTAGCATCCTATGTAGTATATATACAATTCTATATATCCTATACAGGGCTGAATAAAAGTATTCGGATATTTTTCCGAATATTGTATATGTTGGAAATTCCTGAAATTATGTTTTTAAATATGTTATGCGTTTTCCAAATTGTTTACTTAGAAGTTATCTTTTAGCTTATTAAACGGTATGATTTGTAAAATTATTTTGGAAGCGTTGGAAAGTGCTACATAATCTATGCTTGACGCATGATTTTTCGTTCTTGTTTTAATAGTTTTGGCGATAAACTATAAATTATTTAGCCTGGCGATTAACTAATCGTTCAGACAGGAATTAAAATAAAAATTACACTAGTTACGGTATTTCGCAAATAAATAAATAAATAAAATAAATAAATAAAAATAGGTTTTATTTATAATTAACACATTTTTAGGTGCGTTCGTAATTATATAAATACGTAGCACCTATAGTCGTCGTTTGGTCCGTCCGTCTGTCTGTCTGTCTGTCCGCATATAACAATGCAAAAACTACCCAACCAAATGGTTTGCAATTTAAAATATATTATCTTTGCAGAATTTTGTCGAGACATTTCAAATTTTATTAAAATCGAATCAAAACTTTAGGAGATATTAATAAAAATATTTATTAAGAAATTTGAATTTGATTTTTTTTTTAAATCGGTGCTTTTTTGTTATAGGAGCTTCCGAAGTTGTATCGTCAAGCGACCGAGATACTTATTTTATGACAGAAATTAATCTGCAGACGATATAATTCATTTCACAGAATTAAAAATCATCAAGATTTGAATATTTATATAACTAGCTGATACATATATATCTGAATATTTATATAACTAGTTAAGATATTTGTATGAACAGTGTCATAAAATATATACTTAACTAGCTGTTTAACCCGTTCTACGCACGGGATATCATGAATTTAATTCTAAAACGTGCGTACGAACGCACCTCGTTTGTAACGTTTGACGTACAATTTCCAACTTGTTTAATTTATTTTTTGCCAAACGATCAATTTTTAATCTAGATACGGCCAAATCTATTAAATATATATATATAGCAGTGAAATACCTTGAGTAGTTCTCTAAAATAAACTACATCAATGTAAGCTGTTTTACATGGGATTTCCCAACTGCATTAGCCTCCTTACAACGGTATAGCACATAAAAATTTTATCGTATTAAGCGGAATATCCCTTTATCTGAAATGAAATTAATCGTGGTGAACTATACAGAAAGTGTAAGTGCATATTTAGTACACTATAATAAAAAAAGACCAACGTTTCCTAATCTAGGTTCTAATAACATAACCACGGATAAAAATATACAATAACCCCTTGAGACTTACCCACCCATGGTTCTCGAAAGTATTCTTTATCTTTAGAAATCTCCGAAAACAATCTATTTTCAAGATTTAAAGAAGCATTTATACAACAACGTTTCTTTTACCGATGCTTATTTTCGAAAACGTTTCCGAGTAGTTTTTATCTGACAGGCTATCCAAAGCCTGAGATCTAATGTGCCCCCAGGTTATGTATCTACGTATGTATGTATGAATGTAACGCGATGACTCTTGATAGAAATATCCGATTTGCTTCAAATTTTATACATAGGTTCATTCGGTTAAGGCGCTTCCCTCATTAGTTTTGGGGGTTCATTGGTTAAGTATAAAGGGGGAACGGGAGCTAATCCCCCCTTAATTTAGCTAAATGTGTTTTTCATGCAGAATTATCTAATTTGCTTCAAATTTGGGATAGAGGTTTATTCTAATAATGCGCTTCTCTGATTAGTAATAGGGGTTCATTGATTAAGTATGATGAATCAACAATGATTATAAACAAAGTAAATAGTACAAAAAATATAAATTGGGATGTCTCGCACGGGTTTATTTTATATTTATGATTAAAAAGCAAAATTGAAATGTTTAGAAGAAAAAGACACTATCGATCGATCGAAGCAATGGTATTTCACGTATAGCTTAAAATGTATGCTTTGTTATATTAAATGGATTTGTATTTTATATATATTTAATTTATTTTTATTTTCCCCCTGTTTTACTCGAAGTGGAGGACGTCATCCTCTAATGCATTTAAAATAGGATTATTATTATTTTTTTTTTTTTTACTCTCGTGCGTCTTTTCCTATCTTTGATCAGTTTTCGCTGTAACTTTGACGGGATACATTAGATGATATTATGGCTTGACTAATTTTGTTTGCATTTATTCTTTTATTCTTAATGTTTCATTGGAAGTTTAAATATGCAAATAAAAAACATTAGACTGCAGGGCAAAATCCTCACATGAGTCCAATGGTTATATTACATTTTCGTCGATTAAAAAACTGTCTTTTTTTAACACTTTCCAACCTAGTTGAAAAGTGTTTGTGACTTTGGTTTGTCTGCTGTCTGCCATTTGGCCATACTCTAACTCGCGTAAATTGCCCTGAAATTTTTGTATGTTATTGTCGTCTACTACAGCATGTTCCATATTTCTAATGCAGGGTGTAGCACTTTTTGTTTTTTTTAAAAGGACAGTCAAAAGTATTCCGTTACATTACAGCCAATGGGAAATAATCGTTTCAAGTGCATTTTGATGATGCTACGCCATTTGAAACATGATGATATATATTTATGAAGCGCATTAAAAAATGATTTTTTGTAGAATATGGGGTGCAAAACATTTTGTATTCATTTACAGGGTCAAACAACAGAATTCTGTTACACATTGTTCGAGAAGAAAAATCGTTTGCAGTGTAATTTAATGATGTTTCACTATTTTAAATATAATGAAAAATATACGCATTACTGAGGTGTACTATAAATTGTTCGCTTAAAAGTATGGTGTGCATTGCGTTTATCGTTCATTTACAGGGTCAAATAAAAGAATTCTGTTACACATTGCTCTATGGGAAAAAATCGTTTACAGTGTAATTTAATGATGTTTCACTATTTTAAAGATAATGAAAAATATACGCATTACTGAGGTGTACTATAAATTGTTCGCTTAAAAGTATGGTGTGCATTGCGTTTATCGTTCATTTACAGGGACGCACAAAATATATTGGTTACAGTATATGTGCGATAATTACAGTCTATGTGTGATATGTTCGTTTTTAAATTTGGTTTGCGTTTTTAACTTTTTTTTTCATATTACGTGGTGTGTATAAATTCCGTTGATCCTATACAGGGCTACATAAGGGAATTCGTAAGTATTACAGACTATGGGAGTGAATTGCTTAAGGGTAGTTTTTAATTGTGTTAAGCATTTTCCTGCTGAATTACATTTAGTAGACTAATATAAGTTTGTTGAATATAAATAAATTTATATACAGGGCTACGCAAAGAACAAAATAAGTTGTCGTTTATGGTTAGTAATTGCTGGAAGTGAGTTTTAAGTTGCCTTACATTGTTAAAAATTTGCAGCAAACTGTCCAGTCATTCGACCGTTTTTATAAAAAACGGTTACATAATCATAATTTTACTCTGTTATGACCCTATTATTGCCCGTATATAATGGTCAGAACAGAGTTAAATTACGGTTACATAACAGTTTTCTATAAAAACGGTCAATTGACTGGACAGTTTGCTGCATATTTTTTAACAGTGTACATATTTTTTACCTAAATTAAACTTTAGCTTAATATGTGGTGTGTGCAAAAGTGTTTAGATAATATACAAGGCTGTACAAAAGATTTCGAGTAGATTTCCATCGATAGGCGAAAATTACTAAATGCGAATTTTCTAACTAAACTAAATTTTATCATGCTATGTATTATATATCTAAATCTACAGATCATATACAGGGTTGCACAAAATAATCGGACTACTTCTTTTTATAATGGAAGGTAATTTCGAAAGCTGTATTTTTCAATGTGGTATATGTTTTTTAAACTGTTTACTTACACGTCTTCTTTCACCTTATTTAACGGTGAATTTTCGTTACAGTTTTCTGGGCGTGTTGGAAAGTTTTTCATAATCTATGCTGGATGCATGATTTTTCGTTCTTCTTACAGTATATGAGCGGCTTTTTTGTATGTACGTCATCAACACGTTTCTGGTTTTCCTTGTGCTACCTATAAATCTTTTAAATCTATTTTAATTCGGTAAACCTTTTACGAATAATCCCTTAATTCTATTATCCTTGGTCTCTATCCTTCTTCTAAGAAGATTATACATTGATCATGTTCGACAAACGTAATCACAGGGAAGCTCTTGTCGAACAGAAAATTTATTAACGTAGTAAGAAGCACATACACACACACACTGATTGACAGGTATTTTAATGCAGTAATGAAGTACAAGTTCATCTTAGCTAAATCTCATTGCATTTATTCTCAACATGTTTTTCCCCAAAACAACGTTGCACGTATACAAGATTGATTGTAAAGCTCAGTGCGAAAGTTTTGCAACATTTCTTCAAACATGTATTTTAAACGCATAATCGTAGTTTCCAAATTCCTTGCAACTACAAAATAAGCTTCATTTAAAAATTTAATAACTGTTAAAGTAAACATAGTTTAGAAAAGAAAAAAAAACACTCTTTTATGAAAATTTCCTCGTGGCAGGGCGTACCGATTTCTGCGGGCTACGAGAAAAAGCTTGGCCATTCAATGTTTATCCTGAAACGCACGCCTAATTTCATGATTGCAATTCAAGTTCCTCCCCCAAAATTCCGTTACAATACATTAATTTGGTATGAGCACCGAACATGATTACGGAAAATTCACCGTTTTTTTTATGCTTGGTTGAAAGCGCAAACTAGTGAATTTATTTTTAAACAATTATATTTTTTTCTCTGTTTTTTTTTTTAAATATGACAACAAGAAAGAGAAAAATAAAACATTATTTAAACTGTCTTCTCAGGATTACTAAAGTGATTTCTCAACGTATCATAATTTAATTAGTATGAAAATATTAAATAATTGGAGCGTATTTTAAAAAATATATAATACATTCTTTATTTTGAATTTATATATATTTACTTTTCAGTGCGTAAAATATCTTGTTGTTGCAGTTTCACAGCCAGTTGGCCTTTTTGGGCGAATGTGGTTTGGCACATTCATTAAATCCATTGTTGTTGTAACTAATACGCAATTTTATCCATAAAGAACATTGGGTGATCTATCACCTTTATCCGGCTAACGGAAAAATGCCTTAAAATTAATTTATTAACTTATAATTACGCTCTAAAAATATTAATATGTTATATTGTCAACGGTAACACACCTGTGAGTATAATTTTTATAACTCTAGCCTATAAAGAAGCGAGTAAAAAATCTATTACAAAATTCCATCAACATCGTTTTATGGACTGTGATTTACACGAATTCGGTTTGTCTGTCTGTCGTCTGCCGTTTGTCTGCGCTCTAACTCGCGAAAATACATTCGGATTGCTATGCAACTGATATATGTTATTGAGGTTTACTATGGATTGTTCGGTATTGAATATGAAGTATGTAACACTTATAGTTTTTTTTAAATTATTATTATACATATTTTTTTTACAGGGACACTCAAAATAATTCCGATATATTACGGTCTATGGGGAAAATGATTTACCGTTTATTTTAATATGGTGTTACACAATTTCCAACATATTGAAATTGATATATCACTGAGGTGGACTACAAGAGGCTTACTATAGAATAGGATGTGCATAGCACTTATAATTCTTTTACAGGGAAACTCAAAAGAATTACGTCTATGGAGAAAAATTGTTTGCGGTTCATTTGAATAATGTTTCACTATTTCAAACATATTGAAATTGATATGTATCACTAAGGTGCATTACAAGAGACTTACTGTAGAATAGTGTGCGTATAGAATTCGTCGTTCATTTACAGGGGCATACAAGTTAATTCGCTACTGTCTGGTAACTATAATTGCTGAAAGTTCATTTTCAGTTACAGAGCGCGTTTTTAAATTTAACAATTTTTTTTATTTTTTTACTTGGTTGTGTATAAATTCTATAGTTCCTATACAGTGCAGCACAAAATTTCTCGAGTACATTTCCGTTTATTGACGGAGATTCCAGAAGGAGAATTTTAAACTACGCGTTTCCTAACTGAACTAAAATTAAGAATTGTATGTCGTATATACACAAATCTATACATCATATACAGGGCTGCACAGAAAAGTTCGGATATATTTCTGTATATTGTTAGTAATACCTGAAATTATGTTTTTAAATATGTTTTTCGTTTTCCAAATAGTTTACTTAGCTATCATCCTTGATCTTATTAAACGGTAAAGATTTGTAAAATTATTTTGGAAGTGTTACATAATGTATGCTTGACGCATGATTTTTTTCTTCTTGTTTATAATTAACTTTGCAGCAAAAGAAGCTTTTTTTTGAGAAATACTTCTTTAAATCTCAAAAAATTGTTGTTTTCTGGAGTTTTCTGAAGGTTTCTGAAGGTAATCTAACATCTTTCTTTCAGAGTCTTCGATAACTTGAAAGAGATTATATTACATATATTCGTAAAGTTGTGCTAGATCGTGAAACATTTCTCTTTTTTTACAGTGCTGTCTTTCCATGCTACAACATAGAAACTCATTTAAATGTATTGCAATAGTGATAATGTATGTTAAAATCAGTTTCTACGTTTTAAACTAAATGCTATTGTAACTTCATGTTACAACTTTCAATTTTCAGTTGACAATATTCAAAACTTTGTTTAATATTAAAATTTTTTTGAACTTGAGCAAACAAAACGTCGTTTCAATGAATTTTAAATAATTGCAGACCATTTATGTTAATGAATTTCAATTTTTGCCGCAAAGCAAAAAATATAATATAGCTGCAGTGATCCATTAAAGAAATACTATAGTGTTGCAGTAAAACTATAATAAACTGTATAGTAAAGCTGTAGTAAAACTATAATACAGTAAAACTATAGTCTTTTTCACAGTTCGAAATGACTACAGGAATGTCAAAACTCAGACGGATAGACAGACGAACCAAAAAAGAATTACATTGCAAAAATTTCAGAAATCGAACCGAAATAATATGTAAAATGAAATGACAGTTATTATTTTTTTTAATAATATTTTGTTTGTTACCATAAAACTGTTGCGATTGTTAAAAATAAAAAATAATAAAAAGATCATATTTTGTTTCATAAAATAAACGGTTTTTATTTCCGCCCCAACTGACATGTTTTACGTATCAAAGGATCAGGGTTCATAAGCCGTGTTTTTGGCCCATGAAATAATACTAAAATTCGATTTTGTTATACTGACTGAATTATTTCAGTTTTTAATATTAGAAGGTTTGTCCTGTACGATTTCAACAATATTTTTTGCATTTTGTTCTTTTTTATATAACTTACCCAAACTTAAAGTTCGTATTATTCGTACTTTTTGATGAAAAATATGCAATTTCTCCTAATTTACCTCAGTTTTTAATATATATTTTAATATTTTACTATGAGCGCAGCCTTGAAAAACGTTTATTTTTACATATATTGTACTATTTTGATGTATTTTATAATCTATGTAAAGAAGAAAGTGTTGCACGATTGCGCTCCTATAAATAATGAGGTAAAATAAGTAGAAATTGCGTATTTTTCATCAAAAACTACGAATAATACGAATTTTGAGCATGTGTAAGTCATATAAATCCGAACAAAATACAAAAACTATTGTTTAAATCGTGCAAGATACACCTTCGAATATTAAAAAGTGAAATATTTAAGTCCGTATAACAAAATAGATTTTTAGTCTATTTCATGGGCCAAAAACACGGCTTATGGACCCTGATCCTTTACAGATTTTGTTCATCAAAATTTTCACCTATCTATACTAATAAAATAAAGTTGTTTGTCTGTGTGCGATGGTTAGCGAAATATACCGCACGTAGAATTCTCAATATTTGGACTCTAAGGCAGGTCCTGATCTCCCTGAGGCTCATATTTTAATTTTTTTAAGGCCCTGGTCCCCTGGACCCCTTTACGTTTTTGTGCCTTAA
Organism: Maratus michaelseni; assembly: GCA_963931845.1. NCBI lineage: Eukaryota > Metazoa > Arthropoda > Arachnida > Araneae > Salticidae > Maratus > Maratus michaelseni. Next base: position 24,750,568 of record OZ007594.1, read on the forward strand.
ATTGTTAATAAATTGGCCCTTTTTTATTCGACCTTCTTCGTTTTTGGGGTCCCATTCTCTATTCAGTTATTACCCCTTTTTTACTTTCCAGTTAAGACACTAGCCCCCTGGCGCCCGATACAGGTCCCCTTGAAGTTTTGTTCTCTAAATTGTTAATAACTTGCCCCTTTTTAATCCGATCTTTTTCTTTCTTGGGACCTTTTCTCTATTTAGTAAGCCCCCTATTTCTACATTCCAGTTAGAACCCTGGCGCCCGATCCGGGGCCCTGGATGTTTTTGTGCGCCATGCATTTTTTACCCCCTTAATTGTATCACTCTCTTAATGCATACCTTTAAAGTCTTTAACTCTTCTCCCCGGGCCACCAACCTCATATTTTTATTGGGGTCCTAGGGCCCTTTTTTAAACATTTCTTTAAAATTTCATTCTAATGATTAATTAATACCTCATACTTAATTTCGACTAATTGAAGATCTAAAGTGCTAAGTACTAGGACTTTTTAAGATGTTTTCCTCTTAGGGCCCTGCTCAAAACTATCAGTTGCCCCCTTTTGGGCCCCTTACTGTACACTGTAAAAAAAATTTCCTGAAAAAAACGGAAATTGTACTGGCAATCGAGACGCCAGTACTATTTCCGTATTTTAACGGAAAAAAATTCCGTAAATTCCAGAAAATTTTCCGTGATTTCTGAAATATCCGTTTTTAAATTTCCGTTTTTTAACAGATATCTTCCGTATTTTTTAGATATTTTTATATCGTTAAAATAAATTTTATAGGATCAAAAAATATATATTTCTCAAGGAACATCTTACAACACTTTTTTTTCCTTTCATTTCTGTGCGAATTTTCATTAATTAACCAACACTTGGCACGAAGGGGTTCGAACGCGGAAACTTCTGTGTAGTAAACTGGCGGGCTGTACCATTACGCTACGACCGGACACTCAGTTTTCTCAAATGTTGTGATTTATTTTACATATTTTTAATGATGCAAAAATGTAAAGGTTTTATAGTTAGATGGATTTTTTCAATATTTTATTTTCATAATTTTTAATATCTTGCTTTGTTATTTGATGATTTATAACAGATAAATTTTAACTTTTTATGTATTATATGCGTAAAACATTGTATTAAGTCTAATGATTGCTTCTTTGTGCAATAGTACATATACTTTTTAAAATTATTTGTCTGTTGATCTATTTATCAATTCTAAAAATAATAATTATCTTAAGTAGACGTATTTATTACATGCTATTAAAGTAAATTTTCTTTATCTCTTATTTTAAAAACTTATGTGAATAAACAATTTTATAATAAATTAAATTATTATATTTATTCTTTACTGAGAGCTTTTGTGTACGATTCTGTTAAACTGAATAATTTGAAAAAAAAAATAGATTTTTAGAGAAAATTTTGAAATTAATGACCTTAGGATAGGTAAATTTAAATTTAGACTTGATAATTTAGTTTAAATTAAGTTTAATTTATAAAATTATAAACTAACGAAATAAATTATAAACTTTATAAAATTATAAACTTCATTTTTATAAAAGTAAACAAAAAGTTATTAATTATTTTTTATAAATTTAAAGAAAAATATATGAACTTCGTAAAATTATAATTTATAAAATAATAAATTTTAGTTTAATTCACAAATTTATAAGACAAATCAGCTTAGTTTAACACCTACATACCGATAATTTGCAAAAATATGATTTTATGAAACCTTAAAAATATTTTTTTTAAAAATAGATTTTTAGCGAAATTTTTGAAATTAATGACTTTGGGATAGGTATATTTAAATTTGGATTTATTAATTTAGTCTAAATTAATTTAGTTTAATTTATAAAATTATAAACTAACTAAATATATTATAAACTTTATAAAATTATAAACTAACTAAATATAATATAAACTTTATAAAATTATAAACTAACTAAATATATTATAAACTTTATAAAATTATAAACTAACTAAATATATTATAAATTTATAAAATTATAAACTAAATAAATATATTATAAACTTTATAAAATTATAAGCTAACTAAATATATTATAAACTTTATAAAATTATAAACTTCATTTTTATAAAAGTAAAGAAAAAATCATTAATTATTTTTATAAATTTAAAGAAAAAAATATAAACTTTCTAAAATTATAATTTATAAAATAATAAATTTTAGGTTAATTCACAAATTAGTGATGAATTAGTAATGACAAATCAGTTTTGTTCAATACCAATAATTTGAAAAGATGTTATTTTAAGGAACCTTTAATAACCTAATATTGCCTCACGTTAATAAAATTAAAATAAAATTTTAAAATGTCAGTGAAAAAAATCATAATTTGAAGCACTATAAAGAAAAAAAAAGTAGATTAAAAAAAAATCTGTAATTTATATAAATAAAGTAAATTTCTAAAGATTTCACTAAAAAATAAAAAATATCATTATTATTTTCACAAAAAATTACCGTCCAGACACGGGCCCGGTTAGAATGAGCTCCAGGATTGGACCGAGTCTAATGACAGAAAATAGGCCCACGGGTAGGACCGGTCCAGGCCTGGATCCTAGAAGACCCTGGACCCTAGTAAATACAACAATCTTAATTCGCATTTCAAACAAGACAATATCTGTATACAAACCTCTGAACGTTATTTCCGGAAATGGGGAAATACGGACATTGTACTGTTTTGAAAAAAATCCATCAAATTTACGGAAAACTTTCTGCATATCTACGGATTTAAAATCTCCTTTACGGAAAACTAATGTCATTTACGGAAATTGTACTGTTGTTTTGGAAAAATGAAACTTCTCCGTAAAATTTTACGGAAAATCTCTTGTATTTTCACGGATTTTTTTTAGAGTGTAGCTCCCTTAAAAATCATCCTATTCACTAGCTTTAAAAAAAAAAAAAAAAAACTTCTTAGGACTTCTAGTACTTGAACGGCAAAGAAATTTCTCTTACCTCAGGTATCACCAATTTTGAATATTAATCTCCGTCTTGGGGCCCTTGGTGTGGTTTTAAAAAAAAATCATAGAAACTTCAGTTCTGTTTAATGTTATTATCATGGGCTCGGACAACGCCGGGCGGATCAGCTAGTATTGAAGTAATATCAAATCTATTTGAAACTAGTGTGTTGTGGCCATCATAAAACGTTCTTCTGTATAAATGAAATCAATTAAATGATTTAAATAGAATGACAATGCATTCTCTTATTCAGAATACAAAGCGTGGAGTTTCGATGAATTTTGTGTATTTAAACTTGTAATATAAGCATAGCATATTGCGAACAAATCATCAAATTTTGGCATTCACCCACTCTTCGTAGATTTTTCCCCAAAACAAATCAGCACCAATTCACATAAGGATATGTGAAATTTGATCTCTTTCTTCGCAGTAGTTCGTGAGTTAGAATACCCATAAATTTATGCTCCATTACAGGCAGACAGACAGACTCACGGACATGCGTTTTCTAAAAACACTCAGATCGTGTTCAGAACCTTCTAATATGTATAAATTTGTCGAAAACGGGGAGTCTAAATGTTTTACGAATCCTGTAGATAGGAGAAAGTAATATATTGTATAGATAGAAGAAAGTAAAAATCATTGAACTTGACATAATATAATATGCCATCAAACTAGACTTCGAAGTCCATAAACAGATCCATATCCATTGAAATTAATGTAACATTAATGCCATGTAAAAATGTCACGATAATTTCTTTTGAATTCCGAATATTATATTGTACATTTCAATCAATATTTAAATTTTACCGCAATCTGAGAATTCTTATGAAATGAAGAAGAAGAAAAAGTAGATCTAGGAAGAAAACTAAAATATTGAAATCCAAGAAAAAAAAAAAAAAAAACACAAAAAAAAAAAAAAAAAAAAAAAAAAAATCAAACTATTTATTCTCATTTTTTTTTAAAGACTGAAATCTTTATTATATTTTTCAATTTTCATAGACAATGAATTGTTTTTAAAAAATAGTGGAAGAATTAGAGTAAAAAATAAAGAACAAAAATTTCTGAAGTTGAAAATTTTATAATTTTTTCACTGTTGAAAAAATCATAAAGTCTCACTTTGTTGAAAAATATGGAACAGACACTCTGTGATTGGTGCGATTTTTTTTTTCATTATTATGGCGATAAAACCCAGTTTTCGAATACCTATTAAGCCTAGCGTGCGAAAACCGCATTTTAATTTAATTTTATTATAAAACACAAATGATTTTATCATAAAATACACATAATTTTTATTATAAACACGCTCAAATTCAAGTTCAAATTCAACCAAGCAGGGAGGCCTGCCATATGGCTTAAGCTCTACAATACCTGCTCGGAAAGTTTATTTAAAAAAAAATTACAATTGAAGCCGTTAGGCTTTTACATAATTACAGCAAAAATCATTGTTAGGGTCATTAGGCTTTTACATGATTACAGCAAAAATGATTGTTAGAGCCATGTGATACATTATACTCTTCAGCAATCCAAAATTCTACTAATCTTTTAATTGGGCTGCAACTACCGCGTTTTGAAAAATAAGTTGTTTTTCTTTCCAAAATCTTAATACACTCTATTATGTTCTGTTGTAAATTTGCTCTTTTTAGAAATTATTTTATTATAAAACACTTACAATCTGTTCTACCTGGTTGCCATACGAAGCAAAATCTTGCGTATGTCGTCATACCACGTCATACCACGCCAGGCAAATAATCGCCAGTTTTGCGCCAGAAAGAAACCCCAGTGAGTCAGCGACATCTGTACCAAAAAATATTATAACAGGTTCCAAGAATCAAGAGGTAAAAATGGTATTCCTTTGTTTCTCGAAGAGCATTTAAAATTTCAATCGTTTTAAAGCATGGCGGCGAGGGTAATTTTCCTCACTCCATCTATCATCTCCACAAAGTCAAGGCCTATATTTTTAATTTTTGTTTTAAATATCGAGTTAATTGTATTTTTGTTTTAACCTTTATTCTTTCTTATAAATGAAGCTTTAAAACCAACCTAGAACTTATATCTTTGCTTTTTAGTGTTCCTATTTAAAAAGTAAAAACGGAACCATTATAAGATCACTCCTGTGTCTGTCCGTCCGTCTGTCATAGCCCTTTTTCTCGTAAAGTATGGGACGTGGAAAGTTCAAACTTGGGAAAGTTATAAAGCCTTTTTACCCACATATTTTCAGATGATTAACCAGTCACAAATATGTTTAGGAAAAATTTAGGGGGATAATTAAGTTACTTGGAAAAAAGAGTTTTATTTTTGTATATCGTGTGAAAGATCTCGTAATACCGAACTATAAAATATATTTGTTTTACTTTTAGGTATTCTATTTTCAGAGATATCGTCGAAAATGCACTGCAAAAATGTGTCCCCCCCTCTATTTCCGAATCTACTGAAACTAAAATTATGAAACTATTACGGGTAGTAGGAGTTTATTTAAACCTTGCAGGAAAACTATAGGGATTTTCCTAGGTCACATAGTTTTTGAGAAAAACGCATTTTTACATTACACAAAAACTTTATTTTTCAGGCGGTCAGAGGGAGAGTTGACGGCCGCTCGACGCAAAATCATCCAAGGATATTTGATAATGATTTTCGAAAAAAAAATGTCGGTAATTAGCCGAGATATTAATTATGTTACAAGAAAAAAAAATTCGTTTATATATCGTGTATGGCAGGGCTTTTCAACGTGGCGCCCGCTATTCACCAGAAAATTCTTACAGAAACATTTTGCTTATATATTCGGAGATTGAATAAGACAAATATTTCTATAAGAATTTTCTGGTTTATAGCGGGCGCCAGGTTGGACAGCCCTGGTGTAGGGTATTGTTCGAAAGATATCGTAACATCGAATTAAAAATATATATTTGTTTTAATTTTAGATATTATATTTTCAGAGATATCGTCGTAAGAATATTGGAAAAATACGTCCCTACCCCCTCCTATTTCCGAATCTACTGAAAGTAAAATCATGAAAAAATAGTAGTAGGAGTTTATTAATTAATAAATATAATGTACGGAACCCGTTGAGCGTGAGTTATCTCGCACTTGACCGATTTATTCTTTGATATCAGACGAATAAATATGTTGGCTCTTCCTTGAATAAATATGTTGGCTCCTTGTAACTTATTTCTTTATTCGTTTATTTTATAACCATTTGTCAAAAACTACATATAGTGTTTTATCCGTACACTGTAACAAATATATATATATATATGTTAATTTTGCAGAATAAAATGTGAGATTGAACGCCACTTAAAATTCGCATATTTAACAGAAACAGATTGTTTTTTTACAGTCACTGAGAGTATATACACATACACAGTCACATAGTCACAGAAAGTATAGATGTTTTGAAAAGCATGGTACTTCTTTGTTATAGTGACCCCCAAGTAGAAGTCGCTAAGCGACCGAGATGTATCGACAAATTATATCACATATATAACGTCATAGTCAAACATTACGTATATGATATTTTATGATGTATATGAATATGATATATATGACATATATTTATGATATGGGTATAAGAAATAGACAACGTATTTATGAACTACAAGACGTAAATATTATGTATAATTGATGCATATATGAGATACATATGACATATAAATGATGTATATGTCATATGGAGTACAGTATATGGTGCATATATAATGTATACAGGGTGTAACTGAATTGGTGGTCAGAACATTTAAAGGGTGGTAGTACATGTCAAGACAAGCAAAATTTGTATAGGAAACCAGTGTCGCAATCCACTTATTATATCAATAATACAGGGTACCTCACTCCAAGCCAAATCTACATTTTCGTTCATGACTGTAACAATAATGAAAACATTTTAGAGAAATCTTCAACACAATAACTTTGCTTGCGATGAAACATGATAAAAACACATAAACTAATAGAAAAGGCAATTCTCAATGTCCAAGTAACACTGAGACGGACGCTTCAAACCTCGAAAGTAACTGACAAGGCATATGATGTCACCGATCGAATTACAGTGAAAGTCCAACAATTCCCTTGATGCCACATCATTTTCCAGAAGACAAAACTTATTGTGTTCAAGATTTCGCTGAAATATTTTCATTATTGTTTACAGGTATGAACGAAAATGCGGATTGGGCTTGGTGTGAGACGCCCTGTATCATTGAATTAAAAACTGGATTGTGACACTGGTTTTCTATACAAAATTTGCTTGTCTTCACATGTATTATCAACCCTTACATTTCTGACCATCCATTCAGTTACACTCTGTATATAAGTTTGGCGACGAGTTTGTAGAAATCGGTAACTGCAACCTTGGCGCAATCGTAATTGCGGGGGCCGTTATAACAAGAAAGTACCAAAAGCAGAATGTTCGAAAATTCTTTCGTTGTAAAATTATTTTTTTAACTAATGTCCTGTGTGTGTGTTTTTTTTCATAAAACTAACAGCGTTTTTATTCAATAATTGAGGGGGTTAGAATGACAGTGGAGTAAGTCTAAAATTTGAAAAATCTAGAAAACCCTATTTTTGCTGAACGTATATTAAATTCTGCTCAGTGCGAAAGTCAGATAAGTCATCGTTCACTTAGGGAGTCGCTAGAGGACAAAACTTAATCACTTAATCATCACTTAATGCAACTTAATGCACACTTAATGCAACGGCAGTACGACAAGTTTCACAAAACCCTTCATTTCTCTAATTATTAAATATTGACATACTCCACTGTCATTCTAATCCCCTGTGTTAAATCTATTTTCTAATTTTTCTGCGAATATATCGTAAATATACTTAAATAGTATTACACTCTTAAAATGATATTATTTGCAATATTAAAAATATAAATATCCAGAATTTTGTAAATTAAGTTTGCTTTCTGTATTCATTTTCTGTAAATATTATATTTTATTGTAAGCAGTCAATCACAATCATTTATTAAAAAATAAAGATAACCCTTATTTTGTAAAACACAACTGATTCTCATTGTCTTGATTTCAGTGCCATCATCACCACGGGAACTCTACTTCTCTCTGTCACATCCAGAGGTAAGAGGATAATTTTCTGCTTTATGTGTTCACTTTGACAGTTATACAAATTAATATATTTTTGTTATGTTTTTATTTATAAGTTAACAAATTAATTTTAAAACTTACAAATATATTAAACATTTAAACTTTAAATTGCTCCGAAACTTTGTAACTATGGATTGAAATTTATTTTTAAATCAGAAGTATTTTTCGTATGAAATACTTATTTTATTAGATTTTAGTCACTGTTAAACAAAAAAGTATCGCTTTTTTTATTGAGGTTGTTTCAACTGCATGTTTTATTACGAGGACTTTCATTCAACCAAACAACGCTAACTGTCAAAGTCGTAACTTTGCGCAGGTAATCTCAACGCTTCTCACCATACTTTAAAACGCCTCATTTAAAAAAAAAATAAATGTAAATTTTACGGGAAATGTCACTTTTTCAAGCTAAACGGCTAAATTCCGTAAATTTTATGCTTTTACGGAAAACATCCGTTTATCTAAGAACAAATCCGGTTTATCTACGGTCAAAGCCCTTTTTTTGTTATGTGTCTTTCTTGGAATCTCTTCTGCAGCAATTTTACTGCAGAAATCTTGTACAGAGTACAGAAGAGGAAAGTTTCAACGATTTTGCGGTATATAGACTTATCTTGGCTTTACCAGACGAAAAAGTTGAAAATACAATAATTTAAAAAACCATACATAGGTATCAAAACCTATTTAATTTTTAAAAAAATAATAGCCTCAGAATATTGTTCACAAGACGAACAAAATAAATTACAACACTATAAAAAAATTGGTATTACGTAACAAGTTTTTTTCATCAGTTACTCATTTTTGGCTTTTTACCTTTTTTTCCGAAAGGCTAGGTGACATATAAGGGAAGAACCATATATGGTTTCTCATGCTGTGGCTTTATAGAAAAACTCTACGTAGTTGGCAAACCTTGGGAAAATGTAAACAGTTTTTTTTTCATCTATAACCAGGGCTGTCACTAGCGACTATTTTTATATTTTATTTGCACCAGTATTTAAAAAAAATTAATTATGTAGTATATTTCTCTTTCACATGTTGTCAAAGTGTATGAGAAAAACTTTTGCTTTGAGAAAGTGTTACGAGATAGAGTTAAAAAATAGTCACCTGTGGCGGCCCTGTATATCGTGAAAATTAGTCGTTTCCGCACATTCACTGTGAAATGTGACGCGACGCACCGGTTGAGAACGAAAACCACTGCTGTAATGCTTAATTTTATTTTCCGCGACATTGTTTATCTTCCCTGTAAAAGTTGTTTTACCTTCACAAGTGTTTGATTGCAAGAAAGCGTTTCCAGTTAATAGCAGCAACAGCGAGATATTGAAAGCTAATTCTGAAGAGTTGTCGATATTCTTCAGGTGAATAAGATTTCTGTCAATTGATATTTTCTTTATAATTTTCGTTGTTTCACTTCTCTCCCATTTTTAATTACCCATCATACGTATTATACGGTAAATCTTGTAATCGTTTTAAAAATCGAAGAAAAAAATTGACGGATTTACACGTTTCAGGCACTGGAGATTCCGAAAAACATTTTTTTAGAAAAAAAAATGCCATCCGTCCGTCTGTGTGTCTGGAAACACTCTATCTCCCAAACAAATTGAGATAGAGACTTGAAATTTGGTATGTACTTAGTATGTAATAATGGAAAGAAGCTTATTGAATTTCAGTAACCTCGATTATGCGGAACTATTTTTTTCGCACTCTCGAAATATTCGTTCTTATAAAAGGTCTATAAAAAATTTCGAAATTGTTTATTTTAAGGAAGGAATATAAAAGACAATAAAAAACATAAATTTTGCATTAAGAATGAAGATGATCGGATAATGAGTTGCCGAGATATTTGTAATCACATTTTCCACACTCGATTTTTCGTGACCCTGTATTTCATTCAAATTTCAATTCAAAGATATATTTTAATTAGTAAAGAGACGATTAATCCGACGTAGTAAACTGTTAGTTAATAGGACTATCATGTTTAGAGTTATAAGCATGTTTCTCTTACCCAATTCAGTAACGAGGCATTTAAAGTTTATGACGTCATCAAGCCAGGATTTTATTCGAATTGCAATGCATTTTATAAATAGTTTACACATCTTTTATTTTCATATTTTATATTATGCATATCGATGATGGGTAAGTATTACGTTGGGCCCCAACGACTAGTTAATTGATTTTTGAATCGGGGTTCTTCACTGTAAACAAAAAGACAGATGTTTCTTAATCTGGGAAAATACACTATGACAACGAACGGAGATATACAGTAACATCTTCTGAGTTACCCACAATTCCGGAAAGGATTCTTTATGTTTATAAATCTCAGAAATCAATATATTTTCGAGATTTAAAGAGGTATTTATAAAAACGAAGTTTATTTTGTTGTCATGGATTGCCGGAAACGTTTCTGAACAGTTTTTATTAGCTCAAAGGCTATCAAAGCCTGAGAGATAATGTGGCCGCAAGTTTTCTATGTCCGTACGTACGTACGTAATGCGATAACTCTTGATAGAAATATCCGATTTGCTTCAAATTTTGTATATAGTTTTATTCCGATAAGGCGCTTCCCTGATTAGTTTTGGGGATTCATTTATTTCGTTTAAAGGGGGAACGGGGGGTAATCTCCCTTAATTTAGCTGAATAGTTTTTTTTCATGCAGAATTGACCAATTTGCTTCAAATTTTGTATATAGGTTAATTTTGATAAGGTGCTTTCCTGATTAGTTTTGAGGATTCATTTATTTCGTTTAAAGGGGGAACGGGGGGTAATCTCCCTTAATTTAGCTGAATGGTTTTTTTTTCATGCAGAATTATCCGATTTGCTTCAAATTTGGCATACAGGTTTAGTGTCGATTTCTTTATTTTTCGAGGGGCATTATCTCTATAATAAAACTGTAAGTCATGTGACTGTCATCAACAGTTCCGGGATGCCCGCTTCACTTTTTCATATGCCAGGCGGCCATTTTTATTCAAAATTATTTTTTCGAATAAAACTGCATAAAAGTTACATTTTTAGAAAGATCGTTCAAAAAAAATAATATTTAAGAGATGATTTACGTTCAATTATGTATACATTCTGCAATAACTTCAGTTTAAATTAGGTTCGCAGTTCAAATTCTTTATCCATGAAAGTAAACAAAAAAAACAAAAGATTCATTCGTTGTGAACGTTTAAAATATTAAACCATGAATTTTTTGACCGCTGCCTGGTGTAAAAAAAATAATCCGCACCAGTGAGACAGTCAATGTTTATCATAATTCTGTTCTATACAACTCAACTTCCTTCCGGATTTTTTCTTGACGTAAGTTGAACTCATGTAATAATATTTAATAGATCAAATTTCGAAACGAATTGTCAGCTTTTATTTTTCGGGTGTGCAAATTAGAAACGATACTTTAATTTTGAAATCAAATGTTTTGATTTATGATATTTTTTCTTATTTATCTGTTTTCTATTTTAAAGAAAAATGTAAACGTCATGTATTTTAAATTGGAACAGCTGCCACGGACGCACCGGGGTTGGCGCGATTTTTGTTTTGTGCGATTTTGGCGAGAAAATCCCATTTTCAGGTACATATTAGAGATTACTAAAACAGCATGTACTTTTATTTTATTATGAAATAGCTTATTTTATATTAAAAAACACAAAATTTTATTATAAAACACACACAATGATTAATTTATTATAAAGTGGGTTAAGCGGTTTTTGTCAAGAAAGATGAAGTACATAACAACAAAAAATATGCGAAATGCTACCACGATCGCAAAAGTTCTTGATTTGTCTATTTGATTTTTCCGGTTTGGCGAAGGATTAAGGAAATAAATAAATTATGAAAAAAAATAATTTGTTACAATGCTTAACATACATTTAAAGGCGACCAAACTGGTCGCCAGTGGCAGCTAGTTCTTTGAAATAAGAGTATAATATACAATTAGTGTTAATAGACTGTGAGCTGAATGCCATCAGTTTAACTGGGCAATTTTCTTTTTATAGTATGTTAAACCGTTTTCTCAACCCGGAATATAGGTTCTTCAGATGCTATTCATTCTCGATTAAACATTTTCCTGTTCAACAAACGTATTTTACAGGCAAACATGATAAATTAACACCATTAACATTAACATTAAAATTAATATTATATTATATTGTTACTATCGCATGTATAAATCAAATTATGCAACTAAAAGTGTTTAATTGAGAATAGATATAGCATCTGAAAAAACCGAGATTCTGGTTGGAGAAAATTCTAATTGACTTGATTCATACACTAGAAAAACTACTCGATAACGTTTCCGGAAATTAGTGGCAGCAAAAGAAACATTGTTTTTATAATTTCTTGTTTAAATCAAGATAGTATATTGGTTTCTGAGCTTTCTAAAGAAAACGAACGCTTTTCGAAATCGCGGGTAACTTGGAAGAGGTTATTGTATATTTTCGTTCGCGGCTGTGTTATAATTTCGTAGATTAAGAAACAGTTGTCTTTTTTAAGAATGTTGTACGTAATTTTGATCGAAGTAATTTTTTTAAGCTTGCGGGTTTGTTTTGTCGACTTTTATACGTCTATAAGCGTAGAATGTATTGTTTATTTCATATAATTGTTTTTACTATTACACATGACAAAAAAAAAATGACTACCTAGTATTTGTCACGAAAAATTTATAATTTAATATAAATCTGTCTTCCATTTTCCAAATTAAATATTCATTTTATTAAAGTGTCAAATGTGTGATGAAAATTTTAGCACTTTATTTCATTTTATTCTGTTTTCTTTCTTTCTTTTCTCTTTTTTTTTCTTTTCTTTGTGTGGTTTAAGTTGGAATTAAAATTGATGATTGTCTTTTTTTTATATATATATTTTGAGCTTTTATTTCTCAGTTTCCACAAAAATATTTAAGGTGATTTTTATGTTAAATGCCTTTTATTTATAAATTTTCACTTTTTTTCCCTTTGAAATGTCTATATATATTCTTTTTTTCAAATGTTAATTCTTCAAAAAAAAAAAAAAAAAAAAAAAAAAATGAATTAAAATTTTTTTTAGCCGCATTTAAAAATTGATATATCTTCTGAAAAAAATATAGCTTTTTTGCATACTTTATTATTATTGTTTAGTACTGAAAAGAATAAATATTAATTAGTTTTCGGGAATTATAAAAAAAAAAATCTTTAAAAAACTGTTTACAATAATCAGCATAAAAATCCACAAACTAATGCTAAATCACTGATGGTGTTTTTCCACAAATTTCTCATTTGCATTTCAATATTTTTAAATGACTCTTTTCGCATAGGTTATCACACTCTTTTATTTAACTGAACTTGGTTTGTACTGGATATATAATTTTGTAATGGATTTTTCACTCACTTTTTGATAAGCGAGAATTGTAAAAAAATACGTAAGCAGGTGTGTTTCAGATGATAATATAACATTTTAATATTTTTAGAACTTAATTATATATTAATAAATTATTTTTAAGGCCTTTTTCGTTAGTCTGGCGCAAGTGAAAAATCGTTAAATATTCTTTATGGCTATAAATGTATCCGAGTTTAAACAATAATAGTGTTAGTGCTAAAATAGGGAAATTGGCTGCGAAACTGCAACAATGAAATATTTTAAACAGTAAATTATACGAAACAAAGTATTTATTATTTTTTTTAAGTACGCTTTTATTTTTATTTCTGTTGCAGATTTATCCTCAAGATACTTTTAATTTTAGAAAAAAATTGTTCGTTGGTTCCAAAAATTAAAGTACATCCAAAATGAAACAAAAGAAAAAAAAAGTAGAAATATATAACGTCAGATATCAACCTCATATATCCTATGTAAAAATAATCATTCAAAAACACTCAAATGCACACGAGAAACTAGCAAAGAACGCCTCCATTGGTTTAACACTAGCTTTAGACAGCCACATAGGGGGCGAAATCTTGAAAATGCGCTTAAAAATCAATTTATAAAAAATTTTAATGGGGTAATGAATAGTATATGTATTAAATGTCTCAGGCCAACAAAACTTTTTCAGAGCGCTGCGTTCACCAGAAGCAACAGTGCACTGTACAATAATAGGAGAAAACATTAAAAAAAATGCTTTAACGAAACTTTTATTTTTATATATATATTATTTATAGTGAGTTAGATTTTTATTTCTTTTGGCCAATAACAGTATTAGAAGAAAGAAAAACATTTTTTTTTTTTTTAAATTAGATCCAAAATTGAATACATGAGTACCCAAAAATCATGGATTTTATCAGTATCAGGATTTCAAATCACTGTGAAGTTCTTTGCCTCTTTTAAATTTACGTAATACATTCTCCCAAAGGGTCTAAAAATCGAGCCTATACAACAAACAACTACGGAGGCTTGCGGAGCTAAGGGCTAGAGGTCGGAATCATTTCAGCAGTAATTCTTCAATTGACATCAACAAATTAAAAAAGCAATTTCTAAACGAATCCACGCCCTTCTGTGCTGGAAATGTGTCGCCCTATTAAAGTCAACTTCGCCAAAGAAACTGGTACTAAAATTGTTGAAGAAGTTGATGGCGTTTCGAACGAAAAAGCCCTCTTCACTTCATCTCTTAAAATCAAAAACAAACATTCCTCTCAAACAGTTAATCATACAAACATGGGGTTGGTCTCATTCGATTCAGCGTCGAAAAATACTTAGATTTGCATACCCCAGATGACTTTTGTTTTTTACATTTTTCAATTATTTAGGATTTTTGGATACTGACTATTTTATTTTTAATTTTGGACCACTTCATGAGGTCTTATCAAGTTGATGAATTTGTTTAACTGTTTGCTTAAAAATAGTTATGTTCACAATTTGAAGTCTCCAGCTCTCCCCATTAAAATATTATTAATTTTTAAGCGGTTTTTTTTTTTCGATTTTGCCCTTTTCCTCACTATGTGTCTCAACGTGACTAGAGTAGGCTCTTAAAATAATATCACTCTTGGGATTCCAGTTTTAAGAAAATGTTTTTAAAAAAAATCTATTCTGTATCGTGCTAATATCGATTCGTTATTTTCTTTCTAAATCTGTCTTTAACTATTTGATTTCAGAATAGATTACTGAAATGCATTCATTTTAGATCAATCAGGTGTGGTGACAAGAGGACGTACAATGCTTTATTAATCACCAAAATATGTCCCTCTGACATTCATATATATATTTTGTATATTTTTCTGTGAATTGTAATGATTTTATTTTGCTCTGTTTTTTTTTTATCGTAGATACTTCTTATTTAATATTTCCCGCTTTAACTCTGATGTGCCTAGCTGGAGTGCCTCTACGCTTGGCAAATATGCAGGTAAGAGTACATTTCCTATGCTTCACCTATAAGTAAGCTTATATATGGATACAGGGTTATTTAAAATGCATCGTCCGATTTCAAAATTCCATATTTTTAAAAATAAACGACACAGAACGATAAGTAATACATGAATACAAAGGAAACATATAGAAGTTTTATAGTGTGAACAATAGATGTATTCCCGTGTGATCCTTGTGAAGCTATTTCACGAAAGCTGTTTTAGAAGCTTTTTAGCGGCAGAAATGATAATGGCGCCCGCGGAGCAGAAAGCTTTTTGTGTGCTGTCCTTTGCGCGATGTGGATCTGTAATCACCGTTCACTGTGAATTTGTAAAAAGTACTTAATTAATCCACTTACGGCTAAGAGTATTCGAGGGTGGTATCATCAATTTGAGAACAGTGCAGGTATTTGTAAAGGGAAAAGTGCAGGGTAACCAGGCATATCTGCGGAAAATGTTGCATGAATGAGAGACACTTTTCTTACGAAGCCCACAGAAATCCACTGTTTGCGCCAGTCTAGAACTGAACATTCCTACATGACACTTTACAATGTGTTTGACAGGAATTTACATACCGTCTTGACATTATAAGTGTAACTAAAGGAAATTATATCAAACACTTTAAAAAAAAAAACTTCAATATTTTTCCTTTGTAGTCATGTATTACTTATCATTCTGTGTCGATTTTTTATGAAAATATAGCATTTTGAAAACGGATAATTCATTTTGAATAGTCCTGTATATATATTTTTTTCCAATTCATAGGTTGTATTGTAATGTTTTCACACACAAAAAAAAGAGAGTAACAGAAAATATATTTTATCAAAAAGTACGTGTAGGGCTAACAATTTGGACTGTCAGTTATGGGCGTTACAAAAATTCAAGATCACATCACAGAAAAAAAAATTAATCAAACATTCAAAATCATATAAATATCATTCCAACATTTAGTTAACATTAGCACTCAGGCAAAAGAAAAATGTGAGACTTATTGCTTTTTTGACATTTTTATCCCAAAAACTGGAACAACTCAACTTTTTTCTTGTTTGGAGGAGGTGTAAAACATTGGGAGGTGAATGCACACACATGTTCATAAATATGAAATTTATTTATAAAAGGTAATTCAAATTAACTGACTGGAGAAATATATACAGCTAAAAAATTGTTTTTTTATAAAGCAATTTCAACTCTCTCTATTCGCAAATAGATGATAATGTATTATGAGTGTGTCCATATGCGATACAGCATTAAACTACGATATTTAAAAATACAGCTAAATGCTTCAAAAATGCTTTTATTTAAGTGCTGTCCAACCCGGCGTCTGCGGGCAACATAGAAGCCTTTGGAGGATTTCTTGGTGCCCTTTCGAATATTTCCTATTACTAGCTTTTTTAGAATTCCATTTTAAAAAATGCTTAAAAATTTTAAATATTAAATCCTTAATGTTTGCATGTTTTTTATATTGTAACCAGCATCCAATATTTTGGCTCTTTACCTTACTAAAGTTTTTAAAATGAGTCTCTTTCAAGGGAATATAATTCTAAATTTACTATGATTTATATTTTCACCTGCAGTCTATTGTTACATGGACATGATTATCCCTATCGGTTGTATGTGCACCGTATAAGACGTATGGACGTCGCCGTCTGGAACGTCTGTCTGTCTGCATATAACAACGCAAAAACTACCCAACCGAACGGTTTGAAATTTAATGTACATAATTGTTGCAGAATTTTGTCGAGCCATTTAAAAATTTATGAAAATAGAATCAAAACTTAAACTGATATTAATTTTAAAAAAAATTCATTCAATTAAATCCTATCCTACGTAATTAATTCAATGATATACCATGATAGGTAATGATTCTAGGTTGCCGTATTGATTACGTTCAATTTAAGATGGAGTCCTATTATTTCTATATTACTGAATTTAAAAACCGAATTTGTATACTAAAATTGTTTAATAGCAATTACATAATCTACCGACAGTTTTTTTAATATATGTTCCCGGAAAAATAGATATTAAATGGAAAAAAGAATCTAAATGTAGTTTTCAAGTTCTGAAATTTTCAAAGCTAGGCATAAGTTTCACATTGGAATTTTCAGTAAATGTCAACAAAGGATAAAATGTTGCCAACTTAAAATGTACTTTTTTTTATTACGGAAATTAATCATATTATAATAAAAGACGATGTAATTCATTTCACTGAAACTTGTTACGAACGCACCTCATTTGTCACGTTTGACGTACAGTTTTCAACTTCTTTATGTTGTACTGCTTGGGCTTACCACGCCATTTGAAAGTATTTAAATCTTTTTTATCCCAGTATGCATTTTTTCAAAAAGTTATCATATTTAACAAGATATATCAAAATTTATATAAAAGGTAAAGCTATGAGGTAAAACTGACAAAATTTTGTCAACCATAAACCTGACCTGAAACTGAACCGAACCCAAACCTGAACCCGAAGTGAAAGGAAATAAACCCACAACTTAATACAATCATGGAAAAATAAGTCTAAAACTACGTCTCTATTATCAACTTTATCTTTTTTGTATAAACATTAACACTCATTAACACTCAAATATATAATTTTTTTTTATTTCAAATATATTCAAGACTGTCTTTTGAAAAATCGGGTCAACCCGAACCCGATCCGAAATTGTCATAACCCAACAAGAAACATTTAAAGTCAAGACGAACATAACCGAAATGGGTGTTGGGTCGGATTCGGGTAAAATTGGATTACCCCACCTGATGCAGGGTTCTACTATGAAGTACAGCGTTTTTAAGTTATATATTCCTTCACATTTTTGGGGGAATTCTTTTTTAAATATGTAGTTAAAAGTACTGATTAAAAAGTCCTTTTGCCCCGCTTAAAGTTATACTTTAAAAAAAAAAACAGTCATTTTTGTAAGTTCTGAAAACAAATAAATAATTATTCTTTTCTCTCACTCAAAAATTTAAAAAAAAAGTAAATGAAAAAAATTATGATATACCAAATTTTAAACTTGGCTAAATCTTAATAAGGGAGTTTTTTAAATTAATTTCTTTAAAGTTTTCACATATAAAAAAGTATGTGTACCTTTTACATATATACCTACATACTTACATTACATATTTTACATATATACTTAAATACCTATACATACCCTATTCTATGGGGAGTATCTTATAGTACACCTCAATAATATATATAAATTTCAATATATTCAAAATTTATAGTAGTGTATCATCATAAAAATGCACTACAAACGATTTTTCCCAATAGACCGTAATGTAATGGAATTCTTTTTGAGTGTCTCTGTAAACGAATTATAAATACTAGACACTTCATTTTCATTACCGAACATGCCATAGTAAACTTTAATAACATACTTTAATTGCATGACAATTCGAGTATATTTACGCGAGTTAGAACACGGACAGACAAACAGACGACAAACATACAAACCGAATTCATGAACAGTTCTTTGGAAGGTGTTAAAACTATATGTGAATTTATAGTTTTTGGGTTTTTTTCACGATTATTTTTAAAGAGTTGCAACATGTTGAAACAAAATTGCTTTCTTGAATTGAAAATCTATTTGGATATACTTTTTGATATTTCCGTCGACCTAAAAGTTTTATGAACTGTGGTTAAACCTTTTAAAACGAAAACCTACATAAAACGAAAAATTTGTATTTTTTCTGTATATTACAAGGCTTTTCGCCTCTGTTCAAAAGTTTAATGAAGTATGGTTGAACCTGTTAAGACGGAATCTGTATATAACAGAAACTTCCATAAAACGACAACAGAGATCAACAATCTAATGAAATAAGATTAAACCTGTCTATAACAAAAACCAGCATAAAACGGAAAGGAATTTTTTTTTTTTGGCATCGTAGATCTAGGCTTAGCCCACCTGGTAACTTCTGAAAACATAACCTGTCCATAGCGGAAACTTACATAAAACGAAAGTTGATTATACCTATTTGGCAGAATAAAACCGAACATGCCGTGGTAAACTTCAATAACATATATCAATTTAAGTCATCAAGTGAGTTAAGGTCAAAACACGAGAGACAGACAGACAAAGAGAATTCATAAACCCTTTTTAACCTTATTGGAAAGTGTTAAGAAGTACAATTTCAGTTCCGGACTACGGTAAAGAGGAAAACATTCTCAAATATCCTTGTTAACATTTTATTACTATCATTTTCACGCGTATGTACCGTACAATTTTAACAAGGAAGGACATCTTCATACGCTTGGGGCCAAACTTAGAAACACAGCTCGGTGAACAACCCTTTTAGGCGTGTATATTTCTGAGATTCTGAACCAGATATCCAAACACGCACCCCAACCTTGACACCCCTCTTCGCCGATGCAGAACCCGATGACTTTCGCAATTCCCATCGCGGCAATTTGTCCGATTACCTACCGACAAGCTGCTACTCTCCTTTTTAAGCTGTCATAACGATCTTATGGTTTACGAGCTATTTTCTCTCATTGTCGTCTCGCTTCAGATCACGCTGTTTTGTTTACAGAATTAACAGCTATCAGCGAAACACGTGTTTCGGTGTTTTAACTCTTGTTGACTTTTAAAAGTGCTGAAACTTTCAGTAAATTAAATGAAAAGAATGAAAGTTTTTGAAAGAAATTCTTAAATTTTTTAAAGGTGTATTAAAGATATTTCAGATACAGTCACATATTTCTTAATTAAATAATGAAACTTTGTATCAATCACCATAAAAACAAAACAACTGTGTGTTGTTTTGTTTTTATGGTGATTGATACAAAGTTTCATTATTTAATTGTGATTTATCGCTAGTTTGTCGGTGCTGTTTCATCTGTATATTTCTTAAGTCCAACATTAAACAGGTTTTGTTTAGAACAAAATTAGCTATCAGCGAAACACATTATACACGAGACGGACTCAGCCGGCGAGCGACAGACGGGCTCGGTCTCAAAGTGAACATTTTATTTATTCACAAATTGAAAAAGGAAACATACAACAAAAACGTAGTCTAAGTTTTTCTAAGTTTTTAGGTTTCCGTACTTAAAAAGTAAAAACGGAACCATTTTAAGGTCACTCCTGTGTCGGTCTGTCACAGCCCTTTTTCTCGTAAACTATGGGACGTGGAAAGTTATAAAGACTTTTTACCCACATACTTTCAGATTATTAGTCATTCATAAATATGAAGGAAATATTTAAGGGGCTAGTTAAGTTACTTGAAAAACAAATTCTTTTTGTATATCATTTGTGATATCGTGTGAAAGATCTCTTAATATCGAACTCAAAAATATATTTGTTTCAATTTTATGTTTTATATTTTCAGAGATATCGTCGAAAATGCATTGCAAAAATATGTCCCCTCCTTTTCTATTTCCGAATCTACTGAAACTAAAATTATAAAAAAAATTGGGGCAGTAGGAGTTTATTTAAACATTGCGGGAAAATTATAGCGACTGTCCTAGGCAACATAGGTTTTGAGAAAAACGTATTTTTACGTTCCACACAAACTTTACTTTTCGGGTGGTCGGCGGAAAAGTCGACGAGTGCTCGGGATATCTATCGACTTAGAATCAGAATCATCCAAGGATATTTGATAATGATTTTTGAAAAAAATTGTCATATCGTGTAGGGTATCGTTCGAAAGATATGGTAACATCAAATTCAAAATATATTTGTTTTAATTTTAGGTATTATATTTACAGAAATATCGTCGAAAGTATACTGGAAAAATATGTTCGCCCCCCCCCCCTCCTATTTACGAATCTACTGAAACTAAAATTATGAAAAAATAATGGGTTGTAGGAGTTTATTAATTAATAAATAGTTATTAATAAATGTAATGTACGGAACCCTTTGAGCGCGAGTTATGCTCACACTTGAAGGATTTATTTACAATAATTTAGAAATCAGTTTGAGAAGGACTTGAACTGTTATTGATGGAAGACAGGGAGAAATATTATGTCTAGTTCTAAGGTCTTTGCGTGGTCAGTGCTAGTAACATAAAGAAGGGGCATGAAAATCACGAAGCGTGGTCACGAAGAAGTATTTAGGATTAATACATTTTTAAAATTTATAAAAAGAAAAAAATGCAAGACAGAAACTAGAAATTCACGTATGTGTTACTTTAGATATTGGTGTTTTTTTGTGTGTCAAAAAAATCAATATATGGCGCTAGCTGTTCCGTGAGAGCAACATTTACAGAATGGCCAAGCGTTTTCTCGTAGCCCGCAGAAATCGGTACGCACTGCCGCGAAGTAATCATCATTTCCATTTCCAACAGTATATCGCGTGCTTTATAAAACACTTCGCCTTCATTCGTACAAAGTGCAGGTACTGCAAAATTTACAAAGGAATGGCAAACGTCGTCGTTTTGACTTGTCTGTGCAAATGCTGAATTATTTGGAAGAAGATAGCGATTTTAAAAAAAAAAAATCATTTTCACAAATGAAGCAACATTTAACAAAAGTGAACAGTGTTGAAAAACTGAAAACACGCATAATTACTGCAATTTCATGCGTCAAGCAATTGATGTTGGAACACACATGGGCGGAGATAGATTATCAACTAGATGTTCTCCGTGCCACGAAAGGTGGATATATTGAAATTTATTGATTATATTAAAAAAACCTCTAATATTTCAGGTACAACATACGTGAATTTCTAGTTTCTATTTTGTATATATTTTGTTTTATAAATTTTTAAAATGTGGCAAGGTTTTTTTGATACAACCTGTACTTATTTCTATGTAAGAAGAGATTTTTAAATCAGAAGATTAAAATTGAAACAATTTTAAAATGCCATTAACAATTTTCTACTGCATACTTTTGGCATCGGGCTCGGGTTCAGTCGGTATCGGATTTCAAATCGTCGAGTTCAAACTTATCTCTAAAACACAAGCGTCTGTATTTTAATGCATGTGGATTTTCAGTTTTGAAACTCCGTTTAAAGAAGAAGAAGAAGAAGAATTTAAAAAATAAGATTTTGGGAAAGAATCTAAATTTTTTAAAAGTGTATTAAATTGGAAGTATTGAGTTTTCTATATATTCGTCTCACGCGCGTGAGATCTATTTTCTTTACAACATAAATATTTATCAGTAAAGCATGTTTTCGATATTTCCACTCTTGTTGACTTTTATGGGCTGTAATTCAGATCACCCCTATTTGTATACTGCATGCATACATAGTTATAATAAATAGTATTTTGGTATTTCAACTCCTGTTGCGTTTTAAGCACTGACATTTGTATTAAGTGTAAACATCTCAAAGTTTAAAATGAAACTTTTGAAAAAAGAAAAAAAAAACCTAAAATTTATTAAACTGTAACTAAAAGCAAGTAGATCCACGCGAATCTTTTCCACTTAGTTCGCTTTGTAATTTTTTTTATAGCTACTGTAGGCAATAGTACGCTAAATTATAGCAATATTAAAGTAAGTGTGTCCATAATGACTTATGTATCTACTAGATGGTACCCGTCAAAACTTGACGGAAAAAATTACAATAACAATATTAGTAAAATAAGCTTCTTTATTACATAAGTAGGGGTACTTATGAAACAATCTTTCAAATATTTTATTTTAAAACAAATTCCCCCAGTGAATTACGTTATTATTTCCGATGAAAACTCCAAACAAACAATCCGTAAACAAAATGGAAATCAGTTTGACATTACCGCCCTATTCCTCACGGCAAGAAAGAAAATTTCCTGAACCTATGAAGTATCATACAAATAGCATATCCCTACGTTCATCTCATATTCAGTCAATAAAAGAACATATTAAATAAGGCACACATCCCCCCCCCCTCTGTGATAATGCAACCGAATGAGCTCCTATGCGCATGTGCATTGCATCTCCCGAAACGTTAAAAAAAGTTTAAAATGTTTTGATCAAAATTTTTAAAATGTCTTCTTTAATCATTGTTCGTTTCAAATCCATATCTTCTGAAACACATACATTGTTTTAAGCTAATCAATTTTTATGTAAAGATGAAGAATTTTTTTTACAATAATAAATCAATCTACAGATAAAGCAGATTTTTAATGTTTTCAAGTGTAATTTATTTGTATGGTTTCTTCATTCCTTTGCATAATCAGGATGATTATTCCTTTTCCATAATTAAGAGAAATAATGTAAATAAATAAATATCCAAGATTATTTTTGATTCTGTTTTCATTAATATATTGTAAATTTTATTGTTAAAAGTTACTGATAAATGATACTTTGGTAAATGGGGCTTTTCTTAATTATTTATTGTTATTATTATTATTATTATTATTCTTTTTTTGAGATTTAATGGCAACATTCTTCCGTTTGTTTATTGGGCGCTACAGTTTGGCGAATTATTTGAGGTACTTTTCGGTTAGCAGGGCGCCAATGAAGTATATATATATATATATATATATATATATATATATATATAATGTATATAGTTTTGTTTTTCTAGTATTGAATTTATGTGGTTTATAGATTTTTTTTGGCTTTTGTGATAATGATTCTGCAAGTAATTTTCCATTGGAGTTTATTATTATGTGTATATATATATATATATATATATATATTACTGGCGCCGGCTAACCGAAAAGTACCTAATTTACATATAGTTTTTTTTCCTTAATGGGACGACGGGATAATGAATATTTTTGATGGTACCAGAATATTTTTCTGCATTTTATAGTTATATTAAGAAATACATATTTTTATGATTTGCTGAATCACTTATTTGTTTACTTTTTCATGCATTATATTATTGAAGGTTGTTAGTTCTCTTATTCGTTTAAATATACCCTACTTATATAAAAATAGCGTGTGTTTTCTGTGGTGTTTCGCATAAACGTTGTAAAATTCAGGTTATTAGATTTTATCCAACTTTGCTGTCATAACAGCTGATGAAGCAGCCCTTTTCGGCGATTTTTTTGTTACCTGTAAAATGTTTGTTTTTGGTATAGCCCGAACTAAGAAAAAATTGAGTACTTTTCCATTATACGGACACCATTGTCGCCAAGCATATATTTGCATGTATGGCATGGTGTCGGTATAACGGAAAAGAACCAAAATTTGTGATCGATCAAATAATTGAATTTCGTTAAACATTAAATTTTCTGGTAGTTTTCTATTATCCGGTCGACCACTTTTCATAACAAAAAACTATCGCCAAACTGTAAAATTAAACGCCAAAAATGCAGTCCGATTTATTTGATGTCAGAAGCAATATACGTGTTTGTTACGTAATCAAGTGGTTTTTAATTCGAGATTTGCGTCTATTTTCCTTATGTTTTACTGAATTATTAGTTATTTCATTAATTAAAATAACAATTGTGTCCTTAAATTCATGTATTTTATTTATTTATTTATTTTCATATTTCAACGTTCTCCCGTTTATTTGGCGTTAGAGTTTGGCGATAGTTTTTTGTTATGAAAAGTGGTCGACGGGATAATAGAGAAGTACCAATTTTCTTATTTTTAATCTGAGAAAGAAACAATAATCATGGATTTAATTAATTTTGCAATATGCGGTGCAACCAAAATAATTTTGATTAAATCCGTACATATATCGCAGACGCACCTGGGTTATTTTTTGGCGCCTAAATGACGATTTTTGCTTTGTATGGCAACCTGGTGTTTTATAATAAATTTGAATATGTGTGTAAATAAATAAAATAAAATAGGTACTTTTATGTTAGCTGGGCGTCAAGGATAACTCTCCAAATCTTGTTTCAATTGGAATCATTTAAATTGAAACATATTACGTGAGATTTGTTATTCATATTGATATGTTTACGTTTAGATATTTTATTATGATTATATTCTAGCTAATTGTTTTTTTTAAAGATTTTATACTACAATGTTAAAATATTACCTAGTTGATATTAGCTAATGTCAAAAGATTGGCGATCCACAGAGTTCAGAGAATAAACTCTATGCCCTCAAAAGTGGGAGTTGCCGTCTTTATGACGTCATAAGCAGAAGTAAATGTTTAATTGAAAATTACAGCTAATTAATTAAATTTTCGAACAAACGAATGCACCATAACAAATCTGTGTCCAAATATCTTTCATTTTAAAAAAGAATGGTGTAATTTGATGCAGTAGTTTGTTCTGACGGATTGTCGAAAGAAATCGCTTAGCGTTTTAAATATATAGATAGTAGGATACTGGCTTTGTCAAATATAAAAAGTTGATATATCACCTTCACAAGCAACTAAAGTGATAGGTGATTGTTTGAACTGTTGACTAATCTCTTGTCACTTTAGTTGCATGTGGGGTGACTTATGAGTTTTGAAATGATATGAGTATAAAATTGTTTTTTTAGCTAATGTTCCCGCACGTTCTGTATGTATGTATGTATGTATGTACGTAAGCATGTACGTATGTATGTACGTAACGCGATTACTCTTAATAGAAATATCCAATTTGTATCAAATTTGTATATAGGTTCATTTTGATAAGGCGCTTCTCTAGTTAGTTTTGGGGGTTCATTGGTTAAGTATAAAGGGGGGAACGAGGGACAATCCCCTTAATTTAGATAAATAAGTTTTTCATGCAGAATTATCCGATTTGCTTCAAATTTGGTATACTTGTTAATTCTGATAAGGCACTTCCCAGATTAGATTTAGAGGTTCATTGTTAAGTATAAAGAGGAAACGGAGGATGCTAATCATCCCCTTAATTTAGCTAAATGGGTATTTCATGCAGAATTATCCGATTTGCTTCAAATTTGATATACGTGTTTATTGTCGATTTCTTTATTTTTAGAGGACATTATTCTTTGAAATCTACCCTATATATATAAAATCCTAATGAAACAAATTTGTGAAACGATTTTATGAAACGAATTTATGAAACGATTTTATGAAACGACTGATTAAACGACTGATTATGTTTCAGGGCTATTTTTAATAAAATATTAAACGATTGATGGTGAAATTAATACCAATTGTCCATAAAAATCCGCGGATGTCAAAACTGGTAATAGAATTTTGAAATTGGAATTAGTTTTCGAGATATTAATTTTTTTCTAATTTTAATGACATTTCTGTAATGATGGCAACTAATTACTCAGTTTTTTTGTGACAAAAAAAGGGAAAAAATTGAAAAGGATCCCGATAGGGATTATTGATTTATCTTTATTCGTCATTTTCAAATTGAAATTGAATTTATCTTTTATTTCAATCGATAATGAAGACAAGATTGTGATTAAATTATGTTTTTCAGGAAAATTTAAAAAAAAAAAAATCACATTTCTATCGTCAGGATTCAATCGTCTGTCAGCATTTAATTTCATTTATAAACTGAAAATATTTTGAATAAATTCGTCCAAATGACGTCATTTATGTAAACGCAAAAGAAAGGAGCAAAAAAATATTTATACAATTTGTTTAGCGTAAAATGTCCTTTATCCTATTTTATATATAATCAGAAGTAATTTGTATAGAAAAAACAATAATAATATACGTATAATTAAAATACGCATATAAACAAAAAAATCGTCGAATCGTTTCCATGGCTGTTTATGTCATTTGGCACCAAATCTCACTTTCTGATGCCCGAATTGCGCCAAGCTTTTTAAAACAGTCAAGACCATGGTTGTCAAGACCCTTATAATAGAAAATCACCAAAAGCTCATTGGGTTTGTTTTCATAACTTTTGGCAACAAATCTATGTATATTAACGAATCTATCCCTTTTCGAAGCTCGAATTACGCCAAATCTACAAGCAAAGGATCCTATACTGGAAAAGTACCCGATTTTCTTATGGACAATATTCAAGTGATATAACGAGGTGTAAAATTATCGCGGATTGCAAATTTGTTTAAATATGTCATCAATTGATGCCGAATAAATGCAGGCATGCATGCACAGAATATTTAATTAATTTTGTATGATAAATAATTATTAGAAAATTCGTATATACATATTAATTAAAATAAATTAATTTACATATTTAAAATAACATGAAAATATGCATGATGGTGCACTAAAATAGAGAGAAAATTAAAACCTGTTACTGAAAATATCTATAACATAGTACTTTTCAATACCGTGGTTCTTAATCTTACTCACAAGCAGATGGAATTTTTCTCATCCTTAAACGCAAAGGAAGAATATAATACAGATCGTTGTTATAAAAGTCCGAGAGGTAGCCACAATTTAAACCTAACCATTTTATACAAGCTGGTTTTTAAGTCGTAATTGATTTTACTTATCAATCCCGAAAACAGTCGTCAGTTGTCGCAACAGCTGTGTATGAGGCCATGGTAATCAAAAAATGCCCCATTAAAACGTTAAAAGCATGGCAACCCAATTACAGATTTACCAATATTTTTAAAACAAAGCACGCTGTCATGTTTTTAGAGGCTTCGAAGTTTGAGCGGGGGTTGGCGAGCATAGCTCGCAGGGGGTAGGCCCCCTAGTAAGAGTATAAAATACAATCAGTGTGAATAGCCTGTGAACTCAATGCCATCAGTTTAATTGGCCCTTTTCTTTTTATTTCATTTGTTAAAGCAAGTGACTCATTATTGGTATAGATGGTCTATTACTGATACAGTTACCTTACATCAAGATAAAAAATAATTAATAAGAAGTCAACTCACTAAACTGAAACACACAGCCGTTTAAAAAATGAAAAAGAACTAATATGAGGTAATAATTTACAATAATAAAAGGAGGCATACTACTTAATGTAAATGTGTGACATGTAAAAAATAATAACAATAATAATAAATAAATCAATGAATCTTTTACGACCAAAAATGACGCGAAATTAATACGTTGAATTTTATGAAACTTCTCAGCTTTCCGTCACTAGAAACGAACAAACAATTTTTGAGTGATAGAAAGCTCCAAAATGTCATGAAATTCAAGATATGATGTCACGGTGAGTTTTAGTTGTAGAAGAAGGGAATTTTTACTGTATTACTTGTGAAAATAGTGTTACATTTTTCTAAACAAAATTTATATTATCCGAGGACCATATAAAAAAAAGTATAACTTTCTCAAAAATAATGGAAGCGCTATGTCATCAAAGTAATTTAATATCCGACATTTTTTTTAACACTTTCGCAATTTACATTACCTTTGTATCTCCAACAGATAAAAAATTAGAGCGCGTTTTCAATCTTTTCTGTGCCAATATCAATATTTTTCACTACCAGTAAATCTTCTTTAATATTCTTGAATGAAAAACTTTTATGAAAAATATAATATAAATCTAAATTTAAAAAAAAAAAAAAAAAAAAAAAAAACATTAAGCGGAAAATTATTTTCGTATATTTGAATGAATCCTCTGATAGTCAACCTTGCTGACAAACAAGATCAATAACCCCAGGTTGTCTGTCAAGTTCATTGCTGAAATTGCTGAAATGTTGACAGTTTTCAATTGACTATTTTCTATATATGAATGCTGCAGAGGCAAAAGTCACATTATCCACTTTTCTAAGGTGTTGAGTTATTCATATCACCGTGTTCGTGTTTTTAAGGTGAATTGGACTGTAATAGTGATTTGGACCATAAAAAACATATTAAGGTTGAAAAAAAATGCTGAAAATCTCGTTTTGATGCACAACTCACACTCTCCAATTCAACCAATCAGGGAGGTGCAGAAGTAAGAAGTAGTGTAAAATGTTCCATTAGTTTAATGACAGTGAAGAAGTTGAGTCATGTCTAATAGTAAACTTTTTGCACAAATTATGTTTAATAAATGTTTTTTGCGTTTTGATTTTTGTTGTTTATTACCCTCAAAAATAACATAATAAAAACTAATGTTCAGATTTTTTTGTTGTTGTTCTTGTTGTTTTAAATTCATAACTATTTTGGTTTATAACTCACATTATCCATAAAATTTGGCTGCAAAACTCACATTTTCCATATTTAAATTTAAATCCTAGCTTTACCACAATTATTACAGGTTTAGGATTATGTGCAACTAGTTGTTATGGCAACATATATATATCACAAAAACTAGGTTAAGTGGAGAGTGTGAATTTTGCATCTACACCCTTCATATATAGTACCTCTAATTTTTATGTTGGTAACGTTTATGTAAAGATGACGAAATTGTTATGGTACTATATTTAACAATGTGAATATTTCCTTATTGATTTAAAGTTTTGCTGTTAAAATTTTTACTCCCAGTTTCAATTAGTCTGTACTCTGTATTTCTTTTACAGATTGCCAACTTATTTCCTACCAGAAGATCGACTGTGATAACCCTTTACAGCGGAGCTTTCACTGCTTCAGCGTCGATATTTATTTTCACAAAGGTAAATATATTCGTTCGATCCATTAGCATAGCTGCCAAGTATTACTGTTTTTCTTTACCGTTATTTCTTAAAGTAAAATATGCCTTATTTAACCGTATATTTCTGTGATTAAATAAAACAAATTTAATTTTTCAAAAATTCTGGTAGAAAAAAAAAGGCGTAAAAGTTACCAGCTATGCATTAGCACTTTGATCTTTAGCAAGATATAAGAATGAAGATATCGAAAGATTTGTATACTTTATAACAGGAATGGTGACCTTCCTTACTTTTACTCTGCAGATTCTATTGCACCGTTTCAGGGCAATATTTTACAAAACGGACTGGACACTGGAACTTACTGTCTTAGTACACAAGATAATGCTAAGTTCCCCCCAACAAAATACGAGGGATGATAGAACACACCAACAGAAACAATTTTTTTTTGTGGGACACCAACCAAAACAAATTTTGTTGTGGGACATGGGGTTGCAATCTATTTATTTGATGAGAAATACAAGGGAGTTGCACTAATGGCAAAAAACATATTTTTATTAATACATTTAACAACAATCAGATAGTGTATCCCAATTTCCCATGATTTATGTAAATTGTGATGATACCTAAGTGCACGGTAATTTGGTCATTGGTGTTATTACTTGTTGGCAAAAACATTTCGAGATGTTTAGCTCTAGTAATACTTGGACGTAGATGGAAAACACTTCCATCATGTATTGTGATGTCCACACATTTCAAACAAAGAAAGGTAATTTTTTTGAAATTTTTGTTAGTTTCACTTTTTATTAACTTTTTTAAGCCCTGGTCGGGCTTTGAAGGAAAATCCAGTATTGTTGTTTGAATAAGAGAATCACATTTTTTTTTCATCCGCACTGTACAGCTCGACGTTTAAGCTCCTACGATAGTAATTTTGGGAATTTAGCTATTGGACGATATTTTTAAAGATTCAATAATAATAATAATAATAATAATAATAATAATAATAATAATGATAATAATAAATGAATTTTTCGTCAACTCAAGTGTTTCTGGTCCCCTTAAGAAAACAGTGGACTTTCAAAATCACGAAATTCGACTAAAAAATGGATTTTTTTTATTTAAGGAATTATGGTTGGTTGATGGTTGGTTGATTGGGGTTTTATGGCACAAAGTCCCTTTAGGGACATGCTGCGCCATTAAGGAATTATGGAAGTAGATGCTTAAATTTATCTGATGCAAAAGGAATGTTTTAATTCAGACGCTTCTTCGCAGATATATAAGCTTTCATATTCGTAAAAAGTCTATATATTTATACAGGTTCTTCTACGTAAATTGCTGTTTTTTCACAATTGAAAATTTTGTACAATTCTAACTTTTGAAACGTTCCATGCGCATTCTTAATTATCAGATTCATCCTCTCTACAATAATAAATAAATATAAGCATAAAAAGTTCTATTTTAAAGGAATTTTAGTGTTAGAATTTATGTGCATCTGCAAATATATAGCTACTTTTTTAGAAAAAAACTAAGCATAATTAGAAAACTATTTTTTTTTTCTGATCAAACTTTCGGCGAACATTTACAATTCATGCCAACTTCCATTACAATATATAAAAAGTATATCATAAATAAATATTGTCCTATTTTATGCAAAATAAATTCGCCAGGGACATTTTAAAATATGACAACTACTTGTTATTTTAAAAATTAAAAATTTTTATAATTTAAAAACTTTTTATTATTTTAACATCAAATTGTTAATACAAGTATTTGAGCTTGTCATTAACAAACCTACCAATTTTCAAATGAATCCATTAAAAATTAAGGATTTGTTTTTTAATGTCCACCGTTCCCTTAAATATTTTTATTGTGGTTGAACAACTCATTTTTACCGTAACCGTGTGCAATATCGCCTGTGCTATTATCGTGTAAATTTTCCTTGATTTGGTGATTGAATCAAAATACCATTCAATCCCTAATCCTTGTTTTGTGTTGTAAAACGTAATGTTGAGTTACTTGTTCATGTGTACTGAAGATCAATAATAGGCAGATTATCACCACGTGGGTATAATTAAACAAGCAATTCTTTTGGTTTGTTGATTGTAAAAAAATATTTTGGAAGAAAATTTAGAATTTTTATTAGAATTTTTATTTAGCAGTATCAAACTATGAATAAATTTATTTGCAATTCACTATGTGATAAAGCTGAATACAAAATTTTGATTTACGAACTTCATTTTATTTATATTTTTATAAGTATTACATTCTTTTTGACAATTCTATTATATTTCAAACAATAAAACAAATGTTACATTTACTAATCCGTTATTTTTAGCAAAATTGAAGCCAATATTTGTAGTTTGGTTTTTGAACCCAAGAACAGTTATTGTTATTACAGGTCATCACTAATAAATGCTGATTAATGTCAGTATTTACAATTAGCGTTTGATAAAAATCTGAAATTGAAGTCATTTTTGGACTTTATTACCTCACTCTGGCAAATGCTAGGATCACTGATCTAGGATT
The DNA here is from genome assembly GCA_963931845.1 of Maratus michaelseni. Taxonomy (NCBI): domain Eukaryota; kingdom Metazoa; phylum Arthropoda; class Arachnida; order Araneae; family Salticidae; genus Maratus; species Maratus michaelseni. Next base: position 24,782,670 of record OZ007594.1, read on the forward strand.
CTGATCACGGATCTGATCGAAATCTACGATTTCGTACATAAGCGTATTTGCGTACGGAGATAAATGCTAGGATTATTTACATTCACCTTGCTTTGGTAAATGTTAGGATATACTGATAAAAATTAACTTTAACACATGGCTCAGTAAATGCTAGAATTCAGTGTTGAATTTAGGCATTTTATCCCGGGAGGAATTTCTGCAGCTCCTGGGAGGATGGGGGGGGGGCTATGAAGTTCCCGGGGGAGGGGGCATTTACTCTTCTAGATCGACCACCTTTAAGCACAGAATTTCTAACTTTCCGGAGGATATTTCGCTGCTCCAGATAGAGGAATTGTTCCCCCGCCACGGGCATGACACAGAATTCATCATTGCTAGGATTTAGTGATGAAACCTGGGATACCCTTCTCAAACAGTTGACTTACATTGAAATGCTTTAAATTGATTATGAATGTTCATGTTCGAGTTGTATTACTTGGCTGCAAAGATATTTGTTGTGGGCTGTAAATTTGACAAGCTTGTTTTAGAGGAAAATTAAATAAAGACAGGAAACCCGAGTGATCAGGTGCCAGATTTAAGCTCTGGTTATCAAAAGAGAGTGTAGATTCGAGCTGTTCTCCTAAGAGAAGATGGTTTAATTTATGTTCATACAATTCAAACTTGAATTGAAATGCCTTAAATTGATTATGCATGTTCATACTTGGGTTGTATTGGTTGGGGCGCAAAAATAGTTGTAGTGGGCCGCAAGTTTCACAAGCTTATTTTAGAGGACAGTTAAATGGAATCAGGAATGCCTAGTGGTATAAGGTGCCAAATTTAAGTCCTGGTTCTCGAAAAAGAGCGTGGGTTCAAACCCCACTCCTAAGACATAATGGTTATGTGGCTTTGTTAATGTTCCTATAATTCAAACTTACACTGAAATACTTTAAATTGATTATGCATGTTCATATTCTGGTTCTATTGGCTGGGGAGCAAAGATACTTGCTGTGGGTCGCAAGTTTCACAAGCTTATTTAATTAATTGAAGTCAGGGAATGCCTAGGGGTCTTAGGCGCCAAATCTGTCCACGAAAATACAGATTTCAATTTTCAAGTTTTTAAAAAATATATAAATACTTATTCTGTTTTATTTTCAGTACGGTTACGACGCGGGCCTTCCCTGGGAATGGGTGTGCTACATTTTGGTGGCTTTCAGCGCCTGCATGCTGCCCATCACGCTGTTCTGCCTTCCCGTCGACAGGATACGGGACGACAGCGAAAAGGGACGCAAGTGCATCTTCAAGAAAATGGGGGACATCGCCGTCATCTCTGCTGGTCAGGTCGGCAAGTTCCAGACCATTCCCTGTAAGTGATTACTTCACTATTTTTACTATTCCAAACAGTCTCTATGCATAACGGCATAACAAGAGTATGTGGGCGGTGTTGCGACAAGCAATTTATAGGCAACAAATGCGGATCAAAAGTAATCTTGAGTACTAAAGTAATTTTGAGTAAAACCAAAATCAAAATTATTTTGAGTACTAAAATTAAGTTTATATTCTAATATTTTATCAATATTTATTTTAATTGCTTAAGTCGTAAAGCAGTGTTGAACAGATATTTTTCTCCGGGAGGGATTTTTGAAGCTCCGGGGGGAGGGGGGGGGATTTTCACTTTTGAGTATTTGTAAGCATAAAATCCCGAATCTTCCGGGGCAGTCATTTCGATGTCTCGGGGAGAATTTCGATTTCCCGGTGCGCTGTCACAAAGCGACAAGTTGAATAAGCATTTTATCGGCATCAAATCAGAATCAAAAGTATTCTGAATACTAAAGTAATTTTGACCTTCCTCCCATCGGAATCAAAAGTATTTTGAGTACTCAAATTATATGTTTCTATTTTAGCATATTCTCGATATTCTTTTTCAGTGCTGAAGTCGAAAAGCAGTGTTGAATTTAGTCATCCTTCAAGATGGTGTAACAAAATATTTTCTGAGATTATAAATGCCTATACAGGGACTCCTCCTCCTTTTCAGCGGAATACTATCAGTCAATTCGTGTTACCTTATTACAGAAGCTTATCGGAAAAAAATCTCGTATCTTTTTAAACTAATTGGTATATTTACATCTTTTGCCCCACAAAACTCTTTATTCATCTGTAATTTTAAGTACAGATTGTTTCACGAAGGACCCCTAACTTTGAAAATAAATAACTCGGAAACGATGATAGATAGAAGCATGAAATCAGTGGTATGTTTATTAAACAAACCGCGAGAATCTAATACAGAAACCTCAAAATTTTATTTAAAAACAGCGCCGACAGATGGCGCTGCAAGCAACGTTGTGGATGCCTATAAAGAGAGCTGATTCACCAAGAACAGCAGTCGTCGAAGATTTCGTCATTGACACGTGATCGCTATTAGTATATAGTGAAAGAAATTCGGAAGTGACGCTGAAGGACATTGTTTACCGCAACATTCCTTTAACACTCGACGAACTGGAGGAGGCTGTTTGCCAAGCTTGTGTGTTGATTCCTACAGGTCACACTACAGAGAGTCACTGACAATTTGATTCTCCGTTTGCGACACGTGCATTGTATGAAAGGTGCACATTTTGAATAGCTTTTGATGTGATACAGCCTACTTATGGTTATGCCACATGTAGCGCCATCTATCGGCGCAATTTGTTACTAAAATTTTGAGGTTTCTGTATCAGTCTTTTACGGTTTTTTAATAAACATATCACTGGACACTGGTTTCATGCTTCTATCTATCATCATTTCCGAGTTATTTATTTTCAAAGTTAGGGGGTCCTTCGTGAAACGCCCTGTACAAGTTCCTCAGTTCTAAAGAGAAAAGTGTAATCTACAGTGTCCCATGTAAATAGTGTGAAGCAAATATATAGGAGAGACTTGCCGTACCTTGAATATACGGCTAAAAGAACATCAGAATGCCTTTAAGCAGGGCAACCTAGATACCAGGCATGCTCTTTCACTGTCAAGACGTCACAAATAGTGGCTGGTCGCGAGCAGTGATTGGTACAAAGCGGCGCGCCCATCATATTGTGCCAATCGCTGTATGTCTTGGATCGCGGCCAGCCACCATTTTTGAATGAGCAAGCCCGGTATCTATTGTAGCCTAAGACTCTTATAATAGGAGCTGACGCATATCCATTTTGTTTCGGATTATTGGTACGCAGTTCAGCATCAATCTACTGCAGCCGGAGTTGGGGTTGCCTAAGACTCGGCTCTGACTGGCTGAACCGGTTCTGATTAGCTCGGTTTTTCGACTGGGCTGCAATTCGGGTACCAAATCTGCGAGGATGCGTCAGCCTCTATCATAGGAGTTCTAGTGTAGCCCTGCTTTAACCCCTTGAAGGGCACCGGTATATTATATATACCACTTAATTTTAATCCCAACATGCCACAATGACACCAGAATTTTATTATCAAATTTTGAATTTATAAGGTACATGAGAAATAGCTTTTACTTATTTAAAAATAAATTCGTTCGTGATTCCTGGTGTCAATCTGTCATTTCAATATTTTAGCTACAAGAGTACTTTACCCCTGAAGGGGTTAAGTCAAGAAACTTCAATTCTAAGATTGTAGCCCACGCCGTACAAACCGATTACTTTCCAGATTTTGAAAAGACCAAGATCATAAAATCGAATTGTAATGTACACAAGGGTCGTATTTTCGTGGAGGCATGGTATACTAAATCAGCGAAATCTTAACTTAATGAGGCTTCACACTTTTATCAGTAGCACGTGTTATACACACAACTCCTCTGTTGTGGTGATCTTTACACAGGATATTAAGTTTGAGTAATTAAGGTATCCGCACACCTTTGAAAAGTCATTTTCGATGAAAATATCAATATTTCATTTTTGCAATAATATTAAAATCGGATCTTTTATCTGTCGAATTCTGCTTTAATTGTGTTAGTATCTGGATTAGAACCTGAGTTACAGCCATTTAAAGTTACAGCTTGCCGAAGAATTTTACAACCGGAAATATCGTTCTGCAAACCGGAAGTAAGCTGAAATGTATGTTTATATTCTTCTTTTTCGAGATTTAGCATTTAAATTGGATTATATGTTCAAGAAAATACATGGAGGATATAATTAAATCTTTAAAAAATAATTATTATTTTTATAGCAAGAACCACCTTTAAAAGTTATTTTTAGCTTTTTCTCAAAAAATGTTTTTCAGATTTTTACTATAAGCAAAACATCCTATAGCAAAAAATTATGCAGGAAATGCCTTGAAATTTTTTTTTACTTATTTTACAAATGTTTATTGAAGGAATAGACTACAATCACGATGATGTATTAATTAGTTTTACATTTACACTGGTGTAAGTTAAAAAGTTGCAAAAAATTTTACGAATTTTTCATTACATTAGTGCATCAAGTGCCATAGCTTCTGCGATAGAGATGCTATTCTAATGCGTCTAGTCTATGTCCTAGAGAAAGTTATTCTCTGTATTATGCAATTTACAAAATGTGAATGCATTGATTTGATTTTGAGTTATCATGTTTTGCACAAATGTCAATTTTTCACAATTTAGACTATTTTTCACTTTAAAAAAATTATTTCTGTGTAATTTCTAAAATGTTTACATATTTTACAAAGTTTTAACTTAAATATCATTATAAAAAATTGGTATAAAGGAAAAAATTCAAAAAATTCAAAAAATCACCTCCGAAGGTGTGCGGATAAATTAAAATTAAGAGCATAAAAAATGTTAAGACAACAATGTCATATTTCAAATTCTATTATCTTCTCGACACTGCTTATTATTTCTTTTCAGTGGATAATAGTTTTACGAAAAAAGAAATAAACAATCCTGATCCTGTTAATCTCTTGAATCCGTTCTTTCGGAAGTTGTTTATAAGTTCCACTTTTATGACTAGTAATAAAACGTACGAAAAAGCTTACGTGGAGTTGAATTGTGAAAACTGTGTCAGTGTCATTTAACATATTTCCGTCGTTACTTTACTTGCTCTTATTAATCAGTGCATCCAATCATTAAGTTTTGAATGCCAATTTTTTGTTTATTTTTGCATTGTTTTGAATAAACATATATATTATTGTTAGTAAAATTAAAAATACATATTTAAAAAAATAACTTATATATTTTTTTTGTATTAAAATATTATGCAAAATAACAAACATGCTTTCAACAAATTTAATTATTTAGCACAGGGTTCGTACGCTTTTACCGCAATTTTTTATTAGGATTTTTCGCCTTTTTTAAATGGAGTATTACATGTCATGTAATACATGTGTCACGAGGTGTCTGCAATTTCTGCTATTTAAATATTAAATAGAAAAATTGTATTAAAAAATTCTAGCAAAAGCGTACGAACCCTGTGACATTAACACTGAAAATTGTTTTGTTGGCTTAAAAAAAGAAGAAGAATAGAACTATTGATTCATAAATTCGGAAATTTTTATTCAAAGTTTTATCGCTTATTGCATTTAACCCTTTTAGAGGCAAAGTACTCCTATTGCGAAAATGTTTTAATGAGTGAATAACACAAGAATTTACGAATAAATTTATTTCAAAATATAAGTAAACGCTTTTCTTCACGGAAATTATAAAATAAAAATGGTATTTCAAAATTCTGGTGCAATTGTGGCATTTAGGGATTAAATTTAAGTGATATAAATACTATCCCACCGTCTTTCAAAGGGTTTTAATGGTAACCATTTGAAATGTAAAAGGTTATCAATATACATGTTTCTTTTTAAAAAGTGGTAACTCTTTAACACATCATTTAATAAAAGAAAAAGAAAAATCAGATATTAAGAATTCACGCCCATTTTTTTCTAAACTATACGCAAGGAAATGTGTTTCTACTACGTCAATTTAATATTAGTATTCTTAAGTTTAGATAATTTTATAATTGTATGAAGATTTAAAAATAAAATGCAAAAGCTACCTACTTTTTGAGACCGAATCGACCCAAGGAATGCAACGTGTCAAACGTGGGTGTAATCACTTGGAAAATGAAAGTTGGTACAATTTTTAAAATCCATTTGATCGCTTATGCAAAAAATGCATTCGCATTCGAAAGGGAGATAGTATTCCAGATCTAAGGACACCTTTGTTGTGATTTTATGGTAAACGATCTAAAAATGAAGGACGGGGTTGTGATTTCGTAACAAACGAAATGTACATACAAAACTTATTGTCCAAATGAATTAAAATTTGGCAAATGAAATTTAACCTTTAAGCACCACGACGTACATGCTTACGTCATGAACTCGTCTATTTGTAATACCAGAACGTACGTGCGTACGCCCTCGTCTTAAGTCCAGACTTTAATGTTCTAAGCATCTGTTTCTTTGAGTCCCTAATTGCTATTGTGATTGGTTTTGTACGGGCTTTATAACAATGATTGTTTTCGCACCTAACAGATGGCATACCGTATAGAAAAACTCATTAATTTCCCCGCTGCTTTCTTTCTTCGTTGTTCATTTGTTGATAAGTCTGTTCAATTGTGTTTCATAAATGGGCGGGGCTAGTTGAGCTTAAGCCGAAAGGTAGACCTCCTCGCCCGGTTTGATCTTTGACCTTGTGTTTCGCATTCGGATTTGTGTTTTTTGTATCTGTGATAGATAAAAATAATGATATAAACTACTTTTGACAAAATTTAATATATCTGGTATTCAGCATACTACCACTAAATTGAATATGGTGCTTAAGGGGTTAATCCTTAGATAAAAAAATGAAGTCGAAATTAGATGTTTTTATTCAAAATTTAAGACAAAATGTTATCGAATTTCTACTTGTATGTGGCCCTCTATTCATAATTTATGCAATGGCATTAATAGTATACATTATTATTAAGCGATTACTACCAGTATACTTCGTGTACGATTATATCAGCAAAATGACGAATAATGTGTCTTCATCTTTTTATATATGCATAAATTTTCTCCTGAACCATATATTTTAATATGCAACTGGCTCAACAGAACTATGAGTTAGTTTGGAATTTTATACACTGCATGTAAATAACATCAAAATTTACTGAAAACTAACTGTAGAAAAACAATTAAAAACAAACAAACTGTAAAGATTTTCAATTTTTTTAACGAACCTTAAAAATATTAATTTTGCAAGAACATGTTTTTATAAAGCATGTTTTAAAATTTGCATTTGAATTCCATGCATTTTCAGCCTTACAATCAAGCAAAGAGAAAGATTTAAGTTCCTTGCATTTAGATGGGTAATTATTGACCCTTATTCACAAGTATTGAATATAAAGCAAAAGCATATACCATTTTTAACCGACTCAAAAAAAGGAGGAGGTTATCAATTCAACGTGTATGTATTTTATTATTCGACGTGTATGTAAAGCAAAAGCATATACTATTTTTATTTAATTATTTTTGAAAGATGGCGTTTAAAACGTTTTGCAAAGCCGCTAAAAGTGAAATGGTTTATCCGGTAAAAATAGTATAGTTTTTTTTCTCTTTTAAAGCATTAATTTTAATTCTATAATATAAAATACTTTTAATAAGTTCGTCAAAGTGACGTTATTTTCATTCCACCAACCCAAAATTAGAAACCAATTCTTAACATAACAGTATAGTTTTGACAAATGACGTTTTGCATCAAAAATCACGTAATCCGAAAAATGTAATTTTAGCAATTTTTTTAACCTATATTGTAAATATTATTTTTTACTTGAAATTTAGTGTTTAATAAAATTAAAGTTATATATAATATATTTTAATGTACAGTTATATTGGATTTATTTTTCCCAGAAGAAATCTAAAGATCTCATGCAATGCAACACTTCGGGTTGCCACGCAGCTAGTGATACACACTGCATATCTACTGCAATTCTTGAGAAATTGTCCTTGAAATTCGATAATGTAAAGCACATGTTTGACTTCAAGACCAGTAGAAACAGTATACTGCAATTAAAAAATTAATATATTGAATATTTGATGAGATATGCGCATTTGTAAGAAATAATTTATAACTACGCATGCGCGAACTATACCAAAGTTTTCTATTTCATGATTTTGTAGTGAATTCTATAGAGTAACTCATATAAAAAGACTGGTCAAATATAATGAAAACTCAGAAAGGTACCACCAATACAGTAGGCTAATTGGCAAATTTGGAGGGAAATCCCATTGCGAGGATAAATTGCGAAGGAAATGCCTTATAATCCAATGGAATTTCCTTTGTCAGTTAGCTCACTGTATTTCTGGTATCTTTCTGAGTTTTCACGACATTTGACTGGTCTATTTATATGAGTCAATCTATAGAATTCACTACCAATTTATGAAAAATATCTTTGGTATAGTTCGCGCATGCGTAGTTATAAATTATATACAAATGCCCATATCTCATCCAATATTCAGTATATTAATTTTTTAATTGCAGTATACTGTTTCTACTGCTCTTGAAGTCAAATATGTGCTTTACATCCTCGAAGTGCAAGGACAATTTGTCAAGAATTTCAGTAGATATTGGACAAACCGTGTAAAAAGCGAAATCGTTCCGTTACTGCCCCTTAATTTTTGACGCAATATCGCACAAATTTTGCCCAATATTACACCAATAATTACCTTTTATGCCACATTGCCATTATTTGGTTACTGGTATTTACATTTTGAAAATATATAACAAAGAGTTGAAATTTTGGCCTAGGTAACAACCAGGTTTAACATGCAGGTAAAGTCCCTATTTACTACTTCAATTCAATCGAAATAGTTTAAAAGTTTTGAAATTTTCTGCAATATTCTTAATGTTATTATTACTAGTAATATTCTGAATTAATTCCAATCTAGTAGCAATATTTTGGAAATACTAAAATTTCCTAGTAAATACTTTTAATAACCAAAAAGCACTATATTCTTTCAACACTAAAAAAACATAAATAAATATGGAAATTAGGAACTTTGTATTGAAGAATATATACCACAAATTTAATTAATTAAAATGCATTTTAATTTGGAGAAGTAACCGCTATAAGAAAAAGTGATAATTTTAAGTAGCAAGTTAATGACTTTTCCTGAGAAAAGATTTAAATTGGATATTCTTTTTTAAGTCCTTAAGGGTCCTCTCCCCTCGCGCGAAAACACACGCTCGCTCCTACGGGGCATTATTTTAGTAATATCACGTTTGCATTTCAATATTATTAAACTTTTTTTTTGGCATTGGATAGCAGAGATCAATTTCTATTCCCGCCGTTGATAAATTTTTCGATTTTCTTTGCAGATTTTTTTTTACGAAGATACTTTCACTTTCGGAACCAGTTTCGACAACAAAATTGTCATTTATAACTTTAATTTTTTTTTTAATTTTACTTTTTCACTGTTGCTTTAGTTCTTTTGGGGAAACAACCAGAACAAGTCTATTAAAAAAATAATCAGATTGAAATTGAAGCATTTGTTTCAAATATATTCGCTGACGTTGATTAAATACTACACTCTAAAAACGACATTTTCAAAACTGAGCAAAAAATACTCAAATCTGAGTATGCCGCATAGTCAAAATGGATCCGAATCAAAATGACTCAAGTTTGAAACGTGTATAGACTAATTTCGGAAAACAGGCACACACTCAAGAATAAAACATCATGCGCTCATACTTGAGTATGTCCACGTTTCAAAAATGAGTATGAACTGACTTCTATATGTTCAGTTTTGAGTATGTTCATGTTTCAAAAATGAATTTGAACTGATCCTAATAATTTTTGAGTATGTCTATGTTTCAAAAATGAGCATGAACTGAACCTCTATGTGCTCAGTTTTGAGTATGCCCATGCTTCAATGTTCTGAGTATTTCTGGTATTTCAGAATTGAAACATCTTCATATTTGAAACAAAAAATTTCATAACAAAATGAAAACTTCGATGCACTCAGATTTGAAAGTGTCGTTTTTCTCAGTGTAACTACTTTGTTGGAAGTCAGTTAATAAAGAATGACAAGATGGAAAATCCCTTATAAGCCGGCCAATATTCGAAGACAACCGAAATTCAGCTCACTATATCGCTGATATATTTCTGAATTTTCACGGTATTTGATTGTTTTTTTTTTAAATTAGTTGCTGTATAGAGTTGACTTGCAAATCATGCAAAAAAATCTCTGTACAATTTGCGTATGCGAAGCTGAAAATTATTTCTTACAACTGCTCATATTTCATTAAATCTACCCTATATATATAAAATCCTAATGAAACGAATTTGTGAAACGATTTTATGAAACGAATTTATGAAACGATTTTATGAAACGACTGATTAAACGACTGATTATGTTTCAGGGCTATTTTTAATAAAATATTAAACGCTTGATGGTGAAATTAATACCAATTGTCCATAAAAATCCGCGGATGTCAAAACTGGTAATAGAATTTTGAAATTGGAATTAGTTTTCGAGATATTAATTTTTTTCTAATTTTAATGACATTTCTGTAGTGATGGCAACTAATTACTCAGTTTTTTTGTGACAAAAAAGGGAAAAAATTTGAAAAGGATCCCGATAGAGATTATTGATTTCTTTATATTCGTCCTTTTCAAATTGAAATTGAATTTATCTTTTATTTCAATCGATAATGAAGACAAGATTCTGATTAAATTATGTTTTTCAGGAAAATTTGAAAAAAAAAATCACATTTCTATCGTCAGGATTCAATCGTCTGTCAGCATTTAATTTAATTTATAAACTGAAAATATTTTGAATAAATTCGTCCAAATGACGTCATTTATGTAAACGCAAAAGAATTAACAATAATAAAGGAATTAATAGTAATTATTATTTATTGATATCATTTTGTTATTTTTTTTGTAAAATTTAATTAAACGAATTTATAAAATCACTAATTCGGATATTTGAAAAGAATATATAAAATAATAATTGCCCAACTGAACGGAAGAAGAATAAAATATCCTGCTTGGTTTTCTATCCTGCTTGGTTTTTTCCGCCAAGCTTTTTAAAAAAGCGTCAAGACCCCTATAATAGAAAAGCACCAATAGTTCATTGGGTTTGTTTTCATAACTTTTGGCAACAAATCTATGCATTTTAACGAATCTATCCCTTTTTGAAGCTCGAATTACGCCAAACCTAAAAGCAACGGATCTTATACTGGAAAAGTACACGATTTTCTTATGGACAATATTCAAGTGACATAACATGGTGTAAAATTATCGTGGATAGCAAATTTGTTTAAATATCTCATCAATTGATGCCGAATAAATGCAGGCATGCATGCACAAAATATTTAATTAATTTTGTATGATAAATAATTATTAGAAAATTCGTATATACATATTAATTAAAATAAATAATTTACATATTTAAAATAACATGAAAATGTGCATGATGGTGCACTAAAATAGAGAGAAAATTAAAACCTGTTACTGAAAATGTCTATAACATAGTACATTTCAATACCGTGGTTCTTAATGTTATTCACAAGCAGATGGATTTTTCTCATCCTTAAATGCAACGGAAGAATAGAATACAGATCGTTGTTATAAAAGTCCGAGAGGTAGCCACAATTTAAACCTAACCATTTTATATAAGATGGTTTTCAAGTTGTAATTGATTTTACTTATCAAATCCCGAAAACAGTCGTCAGTTGTCGCAACAGCTGTGTATGAGGCCATGGTAATCAAAAAATGCCCCATTAAAACGATAAAAGCATGGCAACCCAATTTCAGATTTACCAATATTTTTTAAATAAAGCACGCTGTCATGTTTTTAGAGGCCTCGAAGTCTGAGCGGGGGTTGGCGAGCGTAGCTCGCAGGGGGTAGGCCCCCTAGTATTTAATATATTTATATTCTAATCGTACTGTGCTGTTTCTACTACATTTTTTATGTGGTCTGAAACTGGCATTAAACTTGGTTGAAAACTCTGCACGCTTTAAAAAAACATGTAAAATATTCTTGAATTTTTTTTTTTTAAGAAATCGTTATATCTCCATAAGTATGCGTATTATTCATGCACAATTCAACAAAATCTTGTACAATATCCACATAATCATGTGCTGAAGCGACAGATCATTTCGTGCATTTTGTTACAAAGGGTGATCCCAAATATTTTTTTTTTCTTTAATTTGTTGTTGGTCCTTAATTTGATTCATAAGGAAAACTTCAGATTTGAAAAATATGATGTCAAACAGGTTCTTTATAGTCCCAAAGTTCTAAAAAGTTCGTGAAGCTAGATATTCCATAAAACATCAAAAATCGAAAGCGCCTGGTGATTTTAAGCCATCTAGTATATGTTGTTAAGTTCTATCTCTTGATGCATTTCGTATTATTGGTTTTACCACGTTTTTTCTTCTATCGTCCACTTTAACGACGTATAAAAGGCGCTTTACAGTACAGCAGTTCTGAATTTAATATTCAACTCTATGCAAGTGATCTGTAGCATCTCTTGATTTAAGCATAAAGTCCCATTTTGTAAACTAATTTCATTTTCAATGAATTAAAAATTTATGTACTGACAATTTTAAGTAGAATTCAAAACTTTTTACTGTTTAAAAACTACAGGATTACTCGAAGAATCATAAAACAAGAAGGAAAAATCATGCTTCAAGCATAAATTATACACTGAAAAAAATGGATTCTCAAAATTGAGTAAAAAGTACTCAATTTTAAATACGTCACATACACCAAATGTTCTCAAAATTCAGAAACATATGTACGCATTTTGGATCCCATGGATGTGTTCAAATATGAACTGAGATGTACTCATTTTTGATCCCATGGATGTATTCAAATATGAACCCTGTGTGCTCTCTGTTAAATATTCAATAGATTTTTTTTCTTATTTTATGTATTCAGCAGTATTTGCTGTAAATATTAAATTATGCACAACATTTTAAAATAATTTAAAAGTGCTTGAAAACAATGCTTTTGGCTATAAAAATATAAAGTAATTCAAGATGGCGTCTATGGATGGACAATTGCACACGTGGCAAGTGCAAACATGAAACTTGCACATTAACAAGATATATTTAATTTATTATTTATTTAGGAAAAATAGCAAAATCATTATCAAGATACCCAAATCAAATATTTTAATGACAAGAGCATTGTTTTCAAGCACTTTTAAATTATTTTAAAATACTGTGCATAATTTCATATTTACATTAATTTCATATTTACAGAGGGTACAGCTGATTACATAAAATATGTTTAAAAAATGTATTGAATATTTAACAGAGAGCATTTATTTTCAATGTTGTCGGCGAAATCTTGAATGTAATTTTCTTTTCACAAATACTCATGTCAATCATCCATAACAACAACACAATGTAACCTTACGTATTATAATGGAGACGCAAAATATAGTCCCTTCCGAGGAATAAAAATGTAATATTATTCTCTTATTTCCAGGGTATATTGCATTATTTTTCTATTAATGAACATATTTTAGGCCGTTATGAATGAAATAAATCATTACAAAGTACAAAATTATCGTTTCGTTTGAGTTTGATAACATGTGATGTTTTAAAATTGAGAAAGAATGGGTTCATTTTTTGATCCAAACATACTCAATTCGAGTACATAGATTTATTCATTTTTGAGTACTTCTTTGAGTACTTCATTGAGTACTTCATTTGAATACTTCATTCATTTTGAGAAACTGTACATTTTTTTTCAGTGTAAAACACTTCCCAACACATTCAGAATACTATAACAAAACCGTTTAATATGGTTAAGGGGATGATGTCTAAGTAAGCAATTTTGAAAACGCATATAACACATTTTAAAACCCAATTTCAGGAATTACCATCAACAGTCGGAAAAATATCCGAATACTTTCGGAACCTGTTTCGAAAGAGTAAGTAATTTCGTAAAAAAAAAAAAAAAAAAAAAAAAATGCGAAGAAAATCGAAAAAGTAGAAAACCACGATTGTAGAGATCGATCTCAGCTATCCAATGCAAAAAATCGTTTAAAAAATATCGAAATACAAATGAGATATTAGAAAGTAACTGCCCCATAGGATTAACATTAGTGAGCAGGTGTTTTCGCGTGAGGGGAAAGAACCCTTAAAAGTTATATTGTTACATAAAAGTTTTAGATAAAGTTTCCAAAATCGAAACTTTTTGAACTAATAAAAAATAAAACTAGTTCTTAACAAAAATTCATCGAGTTAATATAAAATGCTTGACCATTTTCTTATTTCAACTTTAAAAAAAGGTATAAATTAAAAAATATATTTATATTTTACAAAAATTATAGAAGAATGTTTACGTTAATGCTTTATAATTTCTTTCTTTCTTTTTTTATACATGAATACAATTTACTATTTTAAAATATCGTTATTTAAATCTTAAAAACTCACCTTCACATTACAATATTATTTATTATCTTTAGATTTAAATTAATTTTTAAAATTTACCTGCATGCACAACATACATGCTTTGATGAATTACTGCAGAATTTTTGTGTCAAGTGTGTATTATTAAAGATACCTAAATATAAAGAATAAGTAAAGATAATTAAATGCGGTTCTATTGACATTTAGCCGGCTATTTGCAATACATCACACAATCTAAAAACTTCGCCGGTTTTGACCCCAATTTGACACCAGACGAAATGAAGCAACTCTTCAAATCGCATTATCCGTTTCCATTAATTGCCCCAAATTTAGCAAGTTAGAAATCGCTGTTTCATACGATATTTGCTCTCAATTACGTACCTTTGTTTTTGATACACACACATTTCAAGGTGAATTAAAATCGATCATGTTTCCATTATTGGGTGGTATTGGTAACGCAACCACACACTTCATTGAGATCACAAGGGATGTGAATAAAATTAATAAAACGAAATACTGAAATAGAAAGTTTAGAAGTTACGAAAGAGGTGAATAAAAATAGAATTAACATGTAAATGGACGAAAATATTGAGAAACTCAATTAAAAATGCATATGTATCGATGGATTTAATTATAGAAACTGTTTGTTTTGAAAGTGAAACAATTTAAAGTGTACGGAAACATTACAGTGTAATGAGTTTTCTTTGTTGTTGTTGTTTGTTTGTTTTTCTTATTTATAAACTCAATTACGGATAAATTTAACGAAGAAATATGGAAGAAACGTTTTTTAGATAACCGCATTCTACTTACAGCAAAACTTGTGTAAAAATTATGTATTATTATTGTGTAAAATTATTTTTAAGAGGGGAAATATCAACCATAATGTGAATAAAAAACGTTTTTTTTAACGATTTTTTTAAGTATAATATTCCGCTTTTAACAATTGCAAACAATTTTATAAATAATCTTGCATAATAAGAGAACTTTATACACGTCTAACAACAGGTTTTTCAAACGCAAAACCAAGATTTTTTTTTTCAGTGTAACTGGGATATTATAAACTTAAGATTTACGTAAATACGCCCTAAAGCCATTGCAAAAAAAAAAAAAAAAAAAAAAAAAAAAAAAAACTTGTACGTATACGTGTGTGTATGTGTGTGTGATAAGTTGGGCCTTGCGATTCTGCCACAGTTCCAAAAATATTTCAACATTTCTCTATATTCAGTTTTCATTTATCTTCTTTTCTTAGTTATATGTATATTTCTTCTTCTTTTTCTGGATATTATTCAAAATAGGTATGAATTCATTTATCAATTTATGATTTTTATTCCCCCATTAGTGTATGATGTATCTGTGCTGTCTTATACTGATTATATATATACATACATTGTGATAAGTTTGCCGTATAATAAACTAGGACTCATTTTTCTTTCGCTCTTTAAATTATATATTGGTTCCATGTTTGATCAATTGATTGTTCTTTTCTTTTTTAACCCTTTGAAAGTCGGTGGTCTATTATGTCTACAGTTTAATTTGAGTTATAAACTGCCAAATGGTACCCAAAATTTTTTTATTAAATTTTGCTTTTATAATGTACGTGAAGGAAAGACTATATTTATTTTCAAAAATTAATACCTTCTCAAATTCTGTTGAAATGCTATCATTTCAACATTTTAGCAATTGAATTACTTTGCTCCAGAAAATACGAGGAAAAGTCATTAAGTAAGTCACAAAAGATAATTAAATAATAACTTACAATGATATTCACTTCAAAACTATTTTTATTTCTTAACATATTCTCCACCAATATTTATGCACTTATATCACCGTTTTATCAGTGTCCCAACACCAGGTGCTGAACATTCTTTGGGTTGCTGTCTCAGCCACATAAGGACTTCAAGTTGAACACAGGAGACAATTCAAAAGTTTAGTCGGCAACTTTTTCAGCATCCACCATACAACTTCGACTTAGCTCCAAGCGATTTTCATCTGTTAAGTCCACTAAAAAACCATCTTGGACGCAAGATGATGTTCACCATCTTGGAAGCAAGATGATGTTCACAGATGATGAAAAGGTTCAACTTGAAGCCCTAATGTGGCTGAAACAGCAACCCAAAGAATGTTATGCAGCTCGTGTTGGGGTACTGATAAAAAGATGATATAAGTGTATAAATATTGGTGGAGAATTTGTTGAGAAATAAAAATAGTTCTGAAGTGAATATCATTGTAAGTTGTTATTTAATTATACTTTGTGACCTACTTAATGACTTTCCCTCGTATAAAATTATAAGATTTGGATGCCCCACAATAAATCAATCTACCGTACACACGTCGAAAAAATAATATGGACCTTAATTAGACGCAGTATGTTAAAAATCGTTTATATTTTTAAAAAAATTAAAATTAGTTTGTACTTTCAATTTTATTACTTTTTTGTTTATTTAATCCCTTTTTTCTGTTTTCTTTCAGCTTCTCCACAGTGCCATAAGAAAACCTTTGAAGGTTTAGAACCAGTGCCACAAATGAAAGGTAACAAATAAAGCAACTAAAAATAAATCACGCTAAAACCTAAATCAACCAACAATTATTATATTCTAGATAATCACTAGACACCGTCCACAAACACACATATACACTGTTACTATATGCACGTAACATGTGTGCATTTGGTGTAAATACATATCTTTATTAATTAGTCTGATATTACAAATAGAAGAATGAATGAGTTATTTTATATTGAAATTTGAAAAGATAGTATTTTATAATGAACCAAAAATTTTCAACACTCGTAATACAGGACATACACTAAGGAAACGTATATTTTTCTTTCATGCTTAGAAAATATTGAACATAACTAAATTTTATTTATTTATTTATTTTATCTTTTATCCATACTTAAATTTTTCTAAATAATTTCATATATAACTGTTTTTTTTATTATTATTATTAACGTCTGCAGGTAATTTATATATACATATATATACAAATCAGATTTGCTCGACTAAAAAAGAAAAAATAATAATAACTTATTTCACAAGGAACTTATTTCTAGCAGTTAATGTTTGTAGGAATATATTTAATTTTGATTACTCTTATTTTGCTGTCGCGAGATTCAATTAAATTAATTTTAACGATTATCATTAACGCCTGAAGATATATATTTTTTTATAAATCAGATTTGTTCGACTAAAAGAAAAAAAAAATCATAAAACCATATTTCTAAACAGTTAATGTTTGTATGAA
Source organism: Maratus michaelseni (assembly GCA_963931845.1). NCBI lineage: Eukaryota > Metazoa > Arthropoda > Arachnida > Araneae > Salticidae > Maratus > Maratus michaelseni. The sequence continues at coordinate 24,800,189 of OZ007594.1, forward strand.
TATATTTAATTTTGTTTATTCTTATTTTGCTGTCACGAGATTTGATTTAATAAAATTAATTTTTTCTTTAATCTATGAATCACCATAATTTAATGCTGTGAAAACAAAAATTTCTCAGATGATGTTATTCTTAACATGGTTTTTTTTTAGCACTGACTACGCGGTGAAATTTTGTAGACATTGGAAATGTCGGTACATTTAATTTTGTTTACTCTTATTTTGCTGTCACGAGATTTAATTAAATTATTTTTTTATCTAAGCTATGAAGGAATATAATTTAATGCTGTGAAAAAAATCTCTGCCATGGTGTTTTCTTAATATATTTTTTTTTCTTTTTCTTTCTTTCTTTTTTTTTTTTTTTTTTTTTTTTTTTTAGAGTACAGAGTACAATCACACTATTCGTTGAAATTTTGTAGACTATGGAAATGCACAATCTGAGAAAAAGAACTCAAACAATAAAACAAATTTCAAAATTCTCTGGTTAATAAAAGTTAGTGGCGACATCTCTCGTCTTTTTAGTGACTAAACGAAGTGATAATTTTATTATAAACTATGAATAAAATCACGTTTACTCCGAACTATTCTTGTAGGATCGATATTAAAGGATGCTAACTACTACTTATAAAAGTTTCAAAATAATAGAACAGCGTTGGCATTCGCCCGCGGTCCGCAATCTTGTTTTTTAAATCAAAACATATTTGTTTTGTTTCTCATTTACAAAATAACACCCATATTTACTTATTATAAACACGTTATTTAATTTTACAATTGGCTAATTATTTACAAATTATTTTATTATTGACTAATTTATTTACATTTAGTAATATAAGTTAAAATGTTTTGATTTGAAAAACAAGATGGCTGACCGCGGGCAATAAATCAAATCATACTTGTTTTATTTCTTACTTCCAAAATAATTTTCATCCATATTTACTTATTATAAACATGTTATTCAATTTTATTGACTAATTTATTTACATTTATTAATAAAAGTTACAATGTTTTGATTTAAAAAAGAAAATGGCTGACTGCGGGCGATAAATCAAAACATGTTTGTTTTGTTTCTTATTTCCAAAATAATTTTCATCCCTATTTACTTATTACGATACGAACAAGTTATTTAATTTTATTGACTAATTTATTTATATTTAATATGAAAAGTTAAAATGTTTTGATTTAAAAAAATCAAGATTTCTGACCGTGGACGAATGCCAAAGCTTAGCCAAAATAATTCTGATATACTTATTTTCATATTATGTATGGGAAATTTTAAGGCACTATACTATTTTGCCTACTGTATATTTCCTTCAAAGACTTATAGTCACTTATACCGCTATTTCATGGCAACAATTAATTGAAGACACTTGTAGAAGAACGTGTTATGCCACATTTCTCTAAAAAATTATTTTATTTTATTGTTTTCTTTGTTGAAACTGTTGAGATGATCTGTCATACAGTAAATCTAAAGTACTATATGATCCCAGTTCTTCTTGAAGAAGTGAAACATTATTATTATTAATTTTTTAAATTGTTGATTTAAAAATGTATCTTATGAAGCATAAATCATGTCCATGAGCAAGACTCACGTCATATTGACGGTGGTAACAAACTAACCAATAAATTTCGCTTTTACAGCAAATTTTTCAACGTCTAAACATTGTACAATTTTTACATCGTCCAAAATGGGGAAAAAAATCAAATGCAGTTTGTTTGAAAGCTGTATTTCAATTTACTTATCTTTTATGGTGTTTAAAATAGTTTCCAAACATGAAAATGTTAAAAATCTATAGCTATCGTGTGCAGCTCGATTACGAAAGATTAACCCGTTTGCACTCAAAACAAAATAAGTAGTTCAAGATTTGTTTGCTTTCGTGTTGATGTGACGACTATTCCATAACTAAATTGCCAAGCAAAGTTAAAACTTCACAAATAAAGAAAAACACACATTTAACAGATATGTAATCGAACAGCTTCTGAAATTATCAAAATTAAAAAGGTTTTTATAAATAGTGAATTTTTTCACGATTGACCGCTACCATGTAGTATATACAAAACCAAAAATGCTTTTTGATGTAGTCGTAGCTAAGAAAATATGCTAAATGTACAAAAAAAATCTCAAATTATAAACGATTTTCACATATGATCTGTACAGCGGGCAATATGCCAAGCATCTTTAAAGCTGCTAGCCCGGGTTAGATTACCTCTTTTAAATAATAGTAGTAATATTTATTAATAAAAGTTTAGTAAGATTTTCCGAGAGGGGAACTTGGTCTATTTATTAGCCTTTTTAAGTATATGTTACCAAGAAGATACCTAAATTAAAATTAAGTTTTCAAAAATTACAACCAAAAGCTTTCACTTCATTTTTTATGGAATTTTAATTTGGTAACATAAAGCTTCATTTCCCTCCTGCTATCAATTGTCACTTGTAAGATTTCTTGCATATTTATTTACCGTTTTAAAATATGAAATGAATTTTTTTTCTTCTCTGAAATACTAGGTAATTCGGTAATTGTCGGTGAATTGCTGATTTGAATAGAATTGTTGGTAACGTAACCGCTAAATAATATGATATTTAACCCCTGGAAAGTACTTGAAGAAGAAGAAAATATTTTCAGAAGATAGTGCTATATTTACTCGCATAATTTCCGTTTTTGAATATTTTTTCTATTTTCACATAGCTTAGAAGATGACTCCACTCCTAACATGAAACCAAATTCTTAGAGTGCAAATGACTGTCCTCACTCGCGAAATAGGCGGCATAGGCTTCTCTTTTCAAGACAGTTGGGATGAAGGTAGCCGCGATCACGGAAGTTCACACCGGAAAAATTTAAAAGATAATTTCATTAAGTTAAACCTTAAAGCACATCGACTATCAGGCAGTACTGCTAGATTGGGGATTTTGTCCCCATTTTGAGGAAGTTTGAGCCTTCAGGGGAGTTTTTTTTTTTTTTTTTTTTTTTTTTGGGGGGGGGGGGGGCAAGCGGACAAGGTATAAGGCGGGAAAACTTGGGGAATTTTTTTTGTTGTTTCAGGTTTCCGTGTTAAAACTTACCTTTAGTCTGGCACGGAAATAAATCATGTTATTAATCACGTTATTAATCATCATGCTTGTCGTTTACAGTTTACAGGTGCTAAGTTCTAATTTAGTACAGTAATCCCTTAACATTCGCGAGGGTTACGTTCCAGGAAAACCTCGCGAATGTCAAATGTTGAGTCTATCTCTCTGCCCTAAAAAAGGAGTAACGTTCTATAAAATATTAATTAGAGTGGCACAGTATTTCAAGAAAACAAAAGGATCTATGTATTAACAGTACGTTATGCATAACATATATATATGAATGTACACACATATTCATATTTAGGAAATTTATTTCATGAAGGTAATTCAAATTAACTGATTGGTGAAATAATTACAACTAAAAAGCAAAGTTTTTTTATTTATTTATTTTTATTTATTTATTTATTTATTTTTTTAATAAAGTAATTTCGACTCTCTCTCTATTCACAAAAAGATGATTATGTATGCAGCTTCAGCTCTATACAGCAACTTCAGCTCAATCTCTACGAGAACCTGCACAAGCACGTTTTAAATTAATAGATTGAAGATGCCGTTACCTTACAACTTCTAATATACCCATTGCAATGAGTACTCTTCGGCTGTTATTATTTTGTTTTCCTACAGCACTCGCTCCTTTTTCAGTAGACAACTGAAAATTGATTTCTAAATACATACAGAGAAAACACAGGGGAAACAATCTTTAACCACTGTAAATTCTGAAAAAGCAAAGATATAATTTTAAAAAAATCTCGAATAATCAAGTCAGATTCTCGCGAATGGTAAGTTTTCATGTTCGCGAATAATCAAAACTCGCGAATGTTAAGGGATTACTGTATTTATATAATTTCTAATACTTATTTAACTTTTCGTAATTCGTGTTTTTATCTTCAAGAAAGTAAACGAAAAAAAAAGCTTGATTTGGGGAAACTTCTTGAGATTAAATTAGTTAAATATCATCGCGGTAAATTTGAAATTTAAAATTTTCTTTTTTGTGTAGAAACTGAGTTGGAGACTTTTTCGGAAAAAAAACGCTAATTTGGGGACGTTTTCAAAACTTTTGGGGAAATTGACTTTCGAATATCTAGCAACATAGCCAGCGGGTGAGAAAGGGGCGGTTTACTAAATGTGACAACCTCGGCGGTTGAACTCAAGAAAACTTTTTAAAAATTTGGGTTCAGTTTTACATGAAAAAAGAAAGAACCGCATTTAAATTTTTTCTATAATAATTTCGACTTTAATAATTTCGACTTAATAATTTCGACTTAACATCGAATAATTTCGACTTAATAATTTCGACTTTTCTATAATAATTTCGAAGTTTTTATTAAATCAATGCACTTGAAAGCATTATCTTAAATTGTTCGACTACATTTTCAATAGATGGCAGCACTAAACTTTTCTTTAAGAATATCTATGGTGCTGCCATCTGCAAGTAAAGAATTTACTTACAGAGATTTCAGCTTGATAACCCATTGGCGATTTTAAATTCTCTCATTTATTCCAATCTTTTAACTGAGTATTTCGTTTGTTGTGTCGTTAAATTTAGTTATTCAGAATAACAGTGAAAAAGAAGCAGCCTTGATTCCATGTGAAGAACATTTACCTTTCCGGGTGGCGCTGACATCGTTCTCCTTTTCTCTGCACCAATATTGGTTTTCTTGGTTGCTCCTGGCCACTCTGAATTACTCAGGATCGCTGCACCTATGGATGGAAAGGATAAGTTCAGATTTTCATACAGGTATTTAAAATGCAGTTTTTATTTTTAAAAATTTACAATTTTTATTTGCCGGATGTTGTTTTTCTTGAGCTAGAATGGACATATAATTTGGGAAACAACAATTGGAAAATCACATGCAAAACACCTTGATGTACCTTTTCTCGTGAACTACAGTAGCGATTTTAGTAATTGAAAAACAAAATCTCACTAACTGAAGTATGAATTGATCTTTTGACAAGAAATAAATATAAAAATAAATAAATAGTTACGGGATTTCACATACAAAAAAATCTAGTTTATTTTATTTTATTTTATTTATAATTATTCTACTTTTAGTTTTTCTTTCTTGCCGAACGATCAAGTTATAGTTTGGCTAGTACCAAAATTATTATTATTATTTTAATGTTAAAAATTTTTTCCCAAGTTCCCAAGAAAGAGATTACATCAATATCATCTGTTTTACTTGTATTTTCGTAATTGTTTTTAAGCTGTTAAGGTTTTCCCCAAGTCCAAACTGGCTACTTTCTTACACATTTTGTAAATTTTTTTTCGCAAAAAACGTATCATATTTGCAGGTGGCCTTATTAAGAACCGATGTAATCGAACTGTTCTTTTTTCGATAAAGACAGAATATTTTTCAGAAAAAAGGATCTCAAATTTTGTTTTTTGAACCGAATTTCAGGACGCGACAGTTCAGGAAAGGGAAAAAAACTGCCCTCCTGAAACATTATTCGTTTATAAAACTCAAGATGTAATTCATTTATCCGAAGACGAAAAAAGCTGTTCAATTAAAAAACACTTCAATATCATGACTTGAAGTATTATGTGTAAAAATGAGTCAGAAAAAGTGTAAGAAAGTTTCGCGTTGCTGAGCGGGGAAGAATAATTTTGAGAACCGCTTTAAAAGGGTAGGTTGGTTGGTTGGTTAATTTATGAGGGCCGATTATCTATACGAGGGAAATAGGCCCTAAGGGGGGTGCCCTCCGTGGGGGGTCTTTCTAAGGAATCCTAACCTGTATTTACGACAAGGTTCGAAGAAAACCACACTTTAAAAGGGAATAACCGAATAAATATGAAAAATTGGCCTTAGTTGGATACACGTGTTTTAGATGTTACGCCTAATTTAAGAGCGTCATTTCCCAAAATGACACAGCCCCACCAGTGGCTCAGAGGATTCTGCTCCCAAAGCTGGTAGACGGGAGGTGTTGAGTTTAAAAACTCTGTCGCGCTCGTCGACATAACCATTCGGAGTTTTCCGTGGTTTTCTTCGAACCTTGCCGTAAATATGGGTTAGGATCCCTTAGAAAGACCCCCACGGAGGGCACCCCCCCCTAGGGCCTATATCCCTCGAGTAGATAATCGACCATCATAAATCAACCAACCAACCAACCCAAAATGACACTTTTATATCAGATCTTCATATTACGAATCCAGATCTTCAAAATCGATTAATTTTTATAATACTTTACTTTTTTTCAATATTTGAAAGTAAAACTTCTCTAAAGTAATATTTTATTATTTTTCTTATAATGCATTGTAGGTATTGTAAGCTTTCAATTATGCAGTATTTTCAGAAAGTTACATGCATTTTACACATCTTTCCGAAATGGAATATAAATATAAAAATAAAATTTTATCTGCTACAGAGTGCTTAGAAATGCTTATTTTTGAATACCAATATTAACAAATGGTAATCTCGCCTTATTTAATCACATAATTCTTATTATTCACTATTAAAATTAGGTGGAGATTAATATTCGGAAATAGTGGTACCCAGTATACACACCCTGCCCCAAAATATGGACCAGTATACACACCCTGCACCAGACAAAAATTTATTCATATATAACTAATTAAAATTTAAATTAAATTAAAATTTATATTTTAATTTCTGAAAGAAATGTTAGAAAAATGATTTGCAACTGTAAATCTATTATTATAAATATAAATCGAGATGATCGTAAAGGGAAAACAATATATTATAGCAAAGGGAGGAGCGTGTTATCTCCTTTTAACTGTATCATAATACTATAAGGCAAGAACGCAACATGAATTAAATAATATTAATTCTGATCGTTTTTAATTCCTTCTATAGAACAATTAATTAATATTATAATGTCAAAATGTTCCTAAACCCCTATTTGAGAATAATAATAATAAAAATAATACGTTTTTGAAATTAACATTATGGGTACATTAAAGGGTAAATGACCGATCGTCAAATGCGCTTATCACTATTATCGCTTATCATTATATACTATCACTGGAGAATAATATTATTCGTCATCTATATAAGGTAAAGCTAGGAGAGTCTGCGCACAATTCAAAAGAATAACAATAAAAAATCTAAATATTAATTTTTTGCTAAACTATCCATGAATAATTTTTACTTCATTTGTTTTTTATGCATTCCCATTGCTATTTTGTTTTTATGTAGTAATTTAATAGAACAATTGTAATAAAACCAAGAAAGTTATTTTGCGCAATCTGTCCTTACAGGGTTGGTGTGATTGCGCACATGGGTAGGAGAGATTGTTACTAATAATAATTACAATTAAATTGTTAACAATAATAATTACACTTAAATGACATTGTTGTAAGTTTTTTGTGAACATATATTATTGTATTAGGAGTGAATATTTCAACCTAATGATTAAAGAATCAGAAAAAGGAAATAATTTTAAAAAAGATTAAAAAAATGTAATTAAAGGGGAAAAAAAATTCAAGAATCAGAAAAAGCAAGTCCAGATAAGATTACAAAATAACATTAAGTTACTTGATAACACGTTTAACTTAAAATTAGTCCATTTTAATTTTTCATTTTTTAATGCAAATTTACCAATAAGCTGCGTAATCTCTCCCAGCATGGAAAGTAATGGGAAGAATACGCCATCTCTACTAAGTAGCAGATGCGCAAACTCTCCAATTTCGGTAGGTGAGATTGCGCGGCCTTTTATATAAACGTGGCCGCTACTAAAACGAACCTTTGATGTTCACATTGTTAGTCTAGATTAGTAGCTTATGAGAAATCGTTTAAGTTTAAAATATTTTGTACTACTGACATTGTATAGAAATTCTGATGAATAGCTACAAAAATTCAAGCACTTACTTTCGGAAAACAAAACAAAATAGCAATGCTTTATCTTAGACGCTCAAAACAATCAACGTGTACTTTCAAGTAGACACTCCACTATTGCTGTTGTAAAACTACCTGGAGTCTCTGGGCGCTCACTCTACTCTATCCCCCCGAACCCCTATGTGCGCAATCTCTCCGACCGCGCGATCTCTCCTGGCTTTACCTTAACAAAAAGAAGTGTTTGTCTGTTTTTCTGATTGCGTAAAGACCGCTATTTTAAAGAAAATCATTTTTACACAATTTGTATCCTATACCTTACGTACATACAGCATTTCTTTTTAAAAGGTTAGCTTCAAGTAAATTTTTAGATACTGGAAAAATATTTTATGCTTCTAAAAATGTTTTTTAAATCCTAAAATTTAAACGATAACTTCACCTTTTCATAAAAATATACAAACTTAAAAACTTTCTTTTACTTAAGTAAGGTGGCACACAAAATATACATGTAAAACAAATAAACCACTGACATGTATCGGTTTCATTCGAGATAAAAACCGAAACATGTCAGTGGTTTGTTTGTTCATATATGAATATTTTGTGTGACACCTTACTTAAGTAAAAGAAAGTTTTTATGTATTTATATATGTTATGCTTCTGTTAAATATAATTGTCAGTTCATTGCCATATATGATAAGTTTTAGTCTGGATCGCCATCTTATAACCTAAATATCAATAATTCGATCGCTGAAATTATTTTTTCGTCGATGCTATCTTTCTCGTTGCATGAGCTGTCCACTTGACCTCAATTCTAGATAGTAAATAACAATAAATTATATTCCGTTGTATACAGCATTAAGTACCGTATAAAAAAATTAACAGTTATTCGAGTTTTATTATTAACAGTTATATTAGTTAGTTTACCACGTGAAATAAATAGCAGAAATTTCCAACACTCTTCATCTTCGTATTAATCTACATAAATCAAATATCAAAATATCGTACAATGTATTTTTTAAACGTTACATCTCAAAATCACCTCTTTAGTCGATTTCCTCTGCTTGATTTACCAGAAAATAAATAATAAAAAAATGAATGCATTCTCGCTAATAGCGGTAACAAAAACAGTTGCAAAAGAGATCTTGGAAAAAATGGTTAACTTTTTTTTTAAGTGTTTTGTTTTCATTGTATTTTTCTGACATTTTGTTTCTCTTTCAACTCTTTGTATGTATAGTTAGTCAATATACTCAAATCTACGGACTGTGTCAGGTGTCTTCGTTGGTCTTAGCTCCCATAGCCGGAATCGTTATGGACAGAACACTCAATTCTGCTTCCCAAGGTATGATATATCTATTTTTTTTTAACAAAAAATGTATGTTTAACTCACATTATTATAATAGAATTAGGAACTAAAAAGATATATGTTATTTTCGGTACTTTCGTGTTATAGCGGCCCCCGTCTATGAATCGTCAAGCGACCAAGATTTATCACCAAATTATAAAGCATATATGACAGTATAATAATATTTGATATCTATAACATTTCGTTACGGATACTGCTCAGTTATAGTCATATATAACACTTATATGATGTATATGATATATATATATATATATATATATATATATATATGGCACATAAGAAGTAAATAATATACATATACTGACGCATATGTAACATATATGAGCATTCGAAGTATAAACAGGGTGATTATAAAACAAGTGGGTAAGTGTGATCGAAGATCGCACAAAGGGTTTCGTTTAATATTCCCTTCAAAACACTTTATCCTTTCTTTAATGAATTCAACTAAATATAATTTAGCAACAACAACAAAAAAAAAAGTCATGTTTTTTATAAAGTAAAAATTTACCGGTCTATTTTTCCATTTTTTCGAAAATTTAAACCAGCCGGATAGCGGGCTATTATATTCTGTTATAATAATATCCGTCATCCGGACTAAATGCGATATTTAAAAAATATATAATTTCAAAATTAAACATGTTGGACGCCTTCAAAATGTTAAAATATGCGAATATTTCCATAATCGGGTTTTTATCATGATTCAATACATTCCTCAAACTCATATATTTACTATTCTCTATTATTCATATTGATACTCACTTTGTATTATTCTCAAACATTTGAAAAATTCGTTAAACTTCCAATAGGACGTCAGATTTTCTTTTTAATTCTCTAATGACGTGATATTACTCTGCTTTGTGTACATCCACATACTCATACTCCTTGTATTATTGAGAAATCTTAGACATTTTTCGTTTTATTTACCACTATGACGTCAATCAATTTTATTTCATATTTATCTTTTTTTCAATTGGTGAAACTTTTTATTTCATTTTCATTTTTCACGTGAAAATCGTCTGATAGAAAATTAATTATTGTAGAAAGAATTTCATTGTGGATTTTAAATTTTTGGCATCTGCTATAACGAAAACTGTTTAAATTTAATAGAAAAAGGCTATTAGAATTTTGGTTTTTTATCTCTATTTATTAAAATAACTAGCAGACTACGCCCGCTGCGCTGGTCGGTTTCTCCAAAAGAATCTTTAATCAAACGAAATATATCGTTGAATTTAACCTTGTATTTTAAAGTAATCTGTACCTTTACCTGGAATATCCTAAAATAACAACAATAATAAAAACGGATACTTATTTCACTAAGTTATGTTTTTTTTAATCCAGTTTATTATTACGTTTACAATTTATTACCTACCGCTTTCCATTGATTTATATGTTTTATAGCTACATTTTTTAAAAACGTGAATTAACCTATATTATTCACATCTAAAAAGAAATGGCGCATCTAGTATTGGTCGAGAATTAAATAAAAATCGTGCACTCGTGACATCATAATTGACTTTTATATTTCAACAGAATAATACGGTTACTATAATTTGTGACTCGTGCTGATACATTGCTGTTATTATTATTTTTTCACGCGTGAAGTTTTCACTCAATAAACTCCATTGTGAAATGTGGTTATTTTTGAAATTCAATATTTGAAAAACGGCATAATCATTCGATTTGAAATTTATATCAAGAAAAATACAATTTTTTACCTTTCTAACGCAATTTGTCCAACAATTTTCTGACAAATACTTTTCGAGCAATTAATTTTTTCAGTAATTTCAAATGTTTCATTTTCCGAGATAATTCTGTGACAACGATTAGCGAAAATCCCATTCGTCAGCAACACGTACCTTTTTATTAAAGAGGATACGAATTTTTCAAATTTTAATATTTTCAGCTCTTCACAGCTGATATTCTGATTTATACACGAAGTTTCAACTCTGTAAGTTACATAGTTTTCGAGAATGGCTCTGTGACAGACAGACAACGGAGCGGGAGCAATAGGGTTTCGTGAGATGAACGAAACCCTAAAAACAATCCCGATATATGCGTCCCTAACTATCATACCGTTCACAGAAACTGAATAAAATTTGGGTTTAAAGTATTTTGAGGTATGCGCAAAGAATCATATGAAAAACAACAGTTAAACTCTAACAGTTACGGTTAAAGTGACAAAAGTTCGAAAATTTCAAATGGCAACACCTATTTTTTTTTATTGGAATGTGATTTTCATAGTGAAACACTATAAAAAGCGTTGGAACGATACTTGTAGCACGAAAATCGCCGGTGCTAGACATACTAAGAAGAAAAGTGAAAACAACAAATAAGGACAGAGAAGCAACAGAAAACAAAATGTTTTGTTGTGTTTCACAAATTTTCCACTTCACACACGATGACACTCTGTATGTGGCAGATTATGGATAGCACTGACCAATAAAATGTTTTACTTTCTGTTGCCTCTCTGTCATTTATGGGTTGTTTTCACTTTTTTTCTTGGTCTGTCTAGCGCCGACGATTTTCGTGCTACAAGTACCGTTCCAACGATTTTATGCTTTTTCACTATGAAGATCACATTCCAATAAAAAGAGTAGGTGTAGTCATTTGACATTTTCGAAATTTTGTCACTGCAACTGTAATTGTTGTTTTTCATATGATTCTTGAACGCATATATACCTCAAAATACTTTAAACCAAAATTTCATTTCATTCAGTGTCTGTGAACGGTATGATAGTTAGAGGCTCATATATCGGGATTGTTTTTTTTTATAATCACCCTGTATAGGCGTATATATGAGGCATATATAAGCTATGCTATGGTTGTGGCGAAATCGTAACTGCAATCTTGGCATAATCATAATTGTGAGGGCCGCTACAACACGAAATTACCTTATTTCCTTTGATATTAAGTAGTATTTACTTTTTTATTTGTGTACAAATAAACCTAAAAGAAAGATTTTTCCAATCATAGCTTTTTCAGCAATAATTTGTAGACGTATTATAAGCTTAAGTATTATGTTACACTAGTAACCATTTATTTCTGCTTCTTATTATGCTCTCCTCTAGATAATATTGTTGTAGAAGGTGGCTATAATTAAACTGGGAGTACTCACAAGGAAGGTCACTTTAAAACGCATACTCTGAATATTTTGATAAAAATGCTAATGAAACTACTCATGTACCTAATAAAGGATCAGTCAAATTTAGTTGCTGAATCCCAATAGGAAATCTGTAAAATAAAAATTAAATATTTTGGAGTATTTGGTGCAAGATCAACACTTTCTGCACGAATTTCATAAAACTTTCTATTCTGTTAGACTCTCATATAAATAGACGCTGATTAGATTTGATGTAAATCTCTCAACAGGTAGCGCTGATATGCTGCATTTTTCACGATTTTTGCGATAGCTATATCGCAAGAACTAATGCACGGAATTTCACAAATTTCATATTCTATTAGACTTTGACATAAATAGATCGTTATTAGCTTTGGTTGTGTACCGTCCAACAAGTGTCGCTCCTATAATCTCTTTTTCACAATTTCCGCGATAGCTATATCTGAAAAACGAATATACTGTCATTTAATTTTCGTTGCAGACGATTTCATTTATATAGAAGAAGGTTTACTGGTTTAATTATAGCGGGCATTTTAAAAGACATTAAACTGACGTTGAATTGTGACACCAATTATCGGCTATACTAATAAAAGAAAGTTGTTTGTCTGTGTGCGATGGCTATCGAATTCTACCGCATTTAGAGGTCTGAAAATTTGGATACAGATTAGTCCAAAGCAGGTCCTGAAGCACCTGAGGCTCAGATTCTTCATTTCTTAAGAGTCGGTACCCCTGGGGTCCCTTTAAGATTTTTGCCCAAAATTGTTAATGACTTGCCCCATTTTTATCCGATCTTTTTCGGTTTTGGGGCTCTTTCTACATTTAGCTTTTCCCCCATTTCTGCGTTCCAGTTAAGACTGTCCCCTTGTGGCCCGGTATGGGACCCCTTGAAGTTTTTGTTTTCTAATTTGTTAATAACTTGCGCGCTTTTAATCCGATCTTCATCGCTTTTAACACAAGAAATAAGTGGGCTGACAGTGGAGTTGAAGGCTTTCACTTAGTGATGGGAGATTCTGAAAAAATCAACAATCGATAAACATCGATGTCGTATAAAACAACATCGATCAAAAAAAAAAAAGAAAACGATTTTCAAATTCTAGTCATTAACAAACATTCACTGTTAATCTAAATATTTAATTGCGTTAGTGTGTTTTCTTTCTTTGTTATTTTCATCTAATTCTTATTGTTAATTTTGTTTTTCCAGAACCGGACTTCGATAAGCGCAAGCTTATCAAGCTTCGGTCGGGCTTCTGGCCCATGCTTTTCACGACGGCCGCCCAGGCCATCGTCCAGTTTTGCAAGTTCTTCGAGACGAGCGTGGCTGTCTACGTGTCTATCTTCTTCACGACCATCCTACGGTCGTTCCATGTGGCCGTTGCCACTGCTTATCTTAGGATACGGTAAGTAGCACGTATAATAGAACCGACTCAGGAAGTTTATGTTTAAACCCATAGTGTTATAACTCCCTGTTAACGAGCGGCACGTATACGTGCCGTTACGGCTGCGCGATAGTTTGAGTTATACAGGGTTCGTACGGCTCCTGGAATTTTGCGACCAGGAAATTTTTCGGTACCAGTATTTTCTTATAGAAAATCTCTCCTTAAAAGAAGGTGAAGTTTCGCGAGTTTAACCTAGATTTCTTTTTCTATAAAAAAATATTGGTAACACTCCTGGAAAATTTTCTGATCCGTACGAACCCTGGTTATAACACTAGTATTTTAGTACACAAATTTTCGCCTTACCTTATCTCCGATTTTCCGTGATTTAATAAGAGAAAATTTACAGCATGTAAAAAATGGTGCAGAAAAATTAAAAGAAGTGTAAAAAATGCTCGTCGCAAAGGGATTAATTTTATATACATCACAAGACAGATATCAGAAATCTTACAAAACAAATTTTAATGGATTTTTAATTAGCTCAGTCTTTTAAGAAAATTAGATAGTCAGAAATGTTTTTTATTAAAGTGGTTAATTAATCGAAATACGTTTAAAGTGATAACAGTAAACATTAAGGCTTAAAAACCTTTTACTAAACATACCTACTAGTTTTGTACCCACAGTCGGTCACATTCTTAAGATCAATAATAATAAAATTATCTATATTCGTAAAACAATGTGAAGTATGAATTTGATAAATAAACATCTCGAGATGTCAGACATCATGAAAGCAGGTTTTCTAATAAATTTATCAGCTGTAAATGTGATTTATTTTATTTTATTTTTATTATTTTAATTTTTGAATCATCTCGCGCCAAAATCTGGGTAACTCAAAAGAGGCTGGTTCATTGCATATGCTCTCGCTGCGCATATAAATTTATATTGATTCACAGATAATGGATGGGAAATAAAATCTTGATGCATAAATTATTTTACTATTTCTAAAATTAATCTGTAAAGGCTCTATGTTATGTAGCCTGGCTAAAGCTGTAATTTTCTTGTTGCAGCCAGAACAGCGAGAGCATATACAATGAATCAGCCTCCTTTGAATTTACCTAGAAATTGGTGCGAGATGATTCAAAAATAAATAAATAAGATAAAATAAATCTCGTTTAAAGATGATCATTTTATGAAACACCTGCTTTCATGATACCTGATATCTCGCGATTGTTGTTTATCAAGATCATATTTCACATTTTTTGCAAATATAGTTTATTTTATAATTATTGATCTTGAGAATGTCCCCGACTGTGGGTACGAAACTAGTACACATGTTTATTAAAATGTTTTTTAAACCTTTATGTTAACTTCTATCCCTTTTAACATTATGTATTTTTATTTTAACGATAATATTTGATTTTTCTCATATTTTTTCTTTGATTGAATTACTCTGAAACTATTATGCTCTGCCTGTGATAAACAAATGCTTGATCTTAGAAAGTCTTCTTGAAGATTAATTTTGTTGTACACTATTAAAACTTTTTTTTAGATTATTTTTTGTTTTTATAAAACATAAATAAATGATTTCAGAAGAAGTAATAGTCTAAATGAATCACAGGCTTCCTAATACACGATAAAAGTTCAGTCAATTGTCGTCATTTCAAACTTCGCTGGTCGATTTAAAAGTCGAGTTTATTTACGGAATTGTTGCATTTATTCTCAAGCACAACTTTATGCAAAGTTAAGCACAGTCTTTTCACAAATGTAACTTGTCTGTATACATTGTTAAAATTTTTTTTGCTAGGTTGAACCAATTTTTGGTGCAGCAACAGCTGTAACCATAAGAGGGTGAAATCTCGTTCAAACATTTGGAGCTTTGGATGAATTTGACTTCCAAATATTGGTACGAGATTTCACCAGTTTATGGTTGCTGCTACTACAGCACCAAAAGTTGGTTCAAAACAGTGTATTTTTCACAATTTTGTCTTTCAAAGTTATGACATATTGTTTTCTTTACACTTTTGCTGCAGATAATCAATGACATATTTTTAAAGATTTGATAGATCGTCTCCGACAACAAAAATATATAGTCCGCGACTCAAAGTTTGAGAACTATTGTTCCAGATTAAAAATACTAAGCTAAGCGCGCAATTTTTAATATTGTTTTTTTTTCTTTTGTATATTTTAATTATCAAATTATTGAAACTTTCTTCCAATATTACAGGTTTCCAGCGTCACATTTCAACCGACTCCTGGGCATCATGAGTACGACGGCTGCTGTCGGTTCGCTTCTACAATTCCCGCTATACGTGTGGGAGGCCAGGTCGCGGGAAGATGTGTTCCTTGTAAGTATATTTTAAAGTTTTTTTAATTTCTTACAGCAATTCAAGGGTGTTTTCAAAAACAAACAAAAAAATTCCTCGCGAAACTTTGACACAATTAGGAAATTAAATTTAAACGTAAAATCATGGCATTTGCCAACATGACTATACAGGGTGAATCTAAACTCTTGGGCAAAACTTTAAGGGGTGATAGTACACATCAAGACAAGCAATATTAAATAGGAAACTGAGGGTCCCAAACGTCTTCCGGAGGAGATAAGCGCCATTAAAGTTTAGGGTCCAAAATTTCAAATGATTATAAAAAACGGAAAAATTGGTCGATTCGTTTGCGGTTTTCGCTAAAACTATTCTTTATGTCAGTATTTTCTTGAAAATAATTTTTAAAGATAAAGATAAAAAAAATGCCTATAGAGGGCACTTTAGACTTTGGAGTAACGAACAACTATTTTTTGCCGTTATTTTTTGTATCTCATTCAATGCTTTCAAAAGCTTAGACTTAACCGTAAATTTTGAGCTCAAAATCTGAATCGTTGGGAGTGGTTAAGTAGCGCAAACTGAACTGTGTTCAGGAGTTGAAATTTGAACCTCCCCCTGAATGCAGTTCAGTTATCCCCGATCTTAGTGTCGTAGACCAGGCAGATACTACTACCTTTTACACGTAAAGTAAACGATAGAGGGATGACAAAATTAAATAAAAAAATTATTCAAAACATACATGAGCAATTTCTCCGTGCAAAATAAAAAGAACAATTTGATGTACGCGCGTAGTGCGCAATATGAATGAAGGTTGACACGTAGAAAATGATACACGCCTGATGTTCGTGCGGAATTACAAAATCGGCTTGAAAGAGTGCCCATCTGCAACGATACAGGCCTCACACCACTAGCGGAGGGAGTTGCGAACATTAGCGAATACCCCGGGCATCTCCCGGATACCGCCTGCTACAACGGCAACCCTCGCAACCAGGTCCTCGTCGGAGTCGACGGGGCTTGACTAAACAAGACTCTTCATATGGCCCCAGAGGAAGAAGTCTAGGTAGGAGAGGTCAGGCGAGCGTGCCGGCCAATTTATCGGACCACCCCGTCCAATCCATCGTCCTGGATATGCTGTATCCAATGCATTTTGTACATCCGCACTGTGCATGATAGGGTCGAAGGCCTTCGGCTCCTAACACTCGCCAAACCGTCATCTGGCTCACATTTGCGGCGGTGGATACAATCCGCGTGCTCGTCTCCGGTTGCTCCTCGAATTCACGCAACACATGCTCTTCAAGTTCCAGTGTCCTCGCACTCCTGGTACGCCCAGTGTCGTGCATCCTGCTGACAAACGAACCGGTTTCTCCGAGACGCCGATGCAAGCGTTAGAATTTTTTTTTTTTTGTCCTGCAAGCGTCTCGAAGGGAATCGCTCCACGTACAATCGCCGGGCCTCCAGGGCATTCCCATCCGCAGAGCCGTAAATGAAATGCATATCGGCCATTTCCTGATTAGTATAGCTGGTCATCCCTACAGCCGTAAAAGACGAAAACACGATGAATGCGGAAAACCAGCGCTTTTATAGCACTTTCGATCACAGCGCCATCTGTAGAGTACATCCTATACTACACATTGCCGGCAAATCGGGAGACACGGACCGTTACTACGTAATGGCTACGTGACTGTAAATTGTTTCTTTTTATTTTGCGCGGAGAAATTGCTCATGTCTGTTATGAATAAATTTTTTATTTAATTTTGTCATCCCTCTATCGTTTATTTTACGTGTAGGGGGTAGTAGTTTCTGCCTGGTGTACGACACCAAGATCGCGAATAACTGAACTGTGTTCAGGGGGAGGTTCAGATTTCAACTCAGTTGAACACAGTTCAGTTTGCGCTACTTAGCCACTCCCAACGATTCAGATTTTGAGTTCAAAATTTAAGTCTAAGTTTTTGAAAGCATTTAATGAGATACAAAAAATAACGGTAAAAAGTAGTTGTTCGTTTCTCCAAAGTCTAAAACACCCTCTATCGGCATTTTTTACCTTTATCTTTAAAATATATTTTAAAGAAAATACTGACATAAAGAATAGTTTTAGTGAAAACCGCAAACGAATCGACCCATTTTTCCGTTTTTTAGTAATCATTTGAAATTTTGGACCCTAAACTTTAATGGCGCCTATCTCCTTCGGAAGACGTTTGGGACCCTTAGTTTCCTATTTAATATTGTTTGTCTTGATGTGTACTATCACCCTTTAAAGTTTTGCCCAAGAGTTTAGATTCACCCTGTATACCGCGTGCGTTATAAGTTCGTTAGAATTTTTTTTAAATCATTAAAAAGAAACAAATGATGATAAAATATTGCGGTTTACAGGAATCGGATTTTTTTTTTACTAACGAAAAAAAAAATGGTTCAAAAATTACCGATAGATGGCGCTCCATGCATAGTATGAAGCAGATTTATCCAAATCAGGCTGTCAATAAAACTCCTCAATGCACACAGATTCGTCATTCGATGCAAGGAGTATGCTATCGTTACTAGATCAAGCGCTGCTGTTTAAACTCTTTTACAAGAACAGGGAATCGCCAACTGGCGCATTACGAAAATTCTACACCGCTAAATGACTGAAGACGAGAAAAGCGCCAGTTTCATGTGCAGGAATACTGAAGGTTGTCAGACGCTTCGCAGAAATGGGTCTTTTAATTTGTATACATCTGCTTCACATTATGTATGCCAGCGCCATCTATCGGGAATTTGTTTAACCACATTTTTTTAAATTAAAAAAAAACTCGATCTCTCTCTCTCTCTAATCCCATTCCTGCAAACTGCGATTTTTTAGCATCATTTGTTTCTTTTTAATGAAAACTTATGGCGCAACCGGTATTAGTATACTAAAGTAGTTTGGAAATGAATATTTTTTTGCACTCTTTTCGTTAACTCAACTTGTTTTTAACACTTTCCAACATAGTTAAAAATCAAATTCGGTTTGACTATCTGTCTATCCGTGCTCTAACCGCGACCTACGTTATGCACGGCCGGTGTATGACATTTAAAATGTCACATGTAGAGGAAACAATTTTTAAACTTGTGATTGGTGCAAAGCTGCACGCCCACCTTTTTGCACCAATCACCGTGTACAAATGATCCATTCCATCTGACGTTTTAAACGTCATGCACCGGCCGTGTATAACGTAGGTCGCGCTCTAACTCACATAAATATACTCGGATTGCCATGCAATTGATATATGTTAATGCAGTTTACTATTGCATGTTCCGTATTAAAAATGAAGTATGTAGCGTTTACAGATATTTTACAGAGACAATCGAAATTACGGACGGTGGGGAAAATCGTTTCCGATGTTTTTTAATGATGTTAAACTATTTGAAACACATTTAAATTGATATATATCATTGAGGTGTACTACAAGAGGATTACTATAGAATAGGGTGTGCATAGCATTCATTCGTCTTTTACAGAGACACACAAAAAAGCTTGTAGTACTTTTTGTACGTTTGTAGTACTGTCTAAGAATAATGATTGATGGAAGTGCGTTTTAAGTTGTGATACCTTTTTAAATTAAACTATTTTTTTTACCTATTACTGTGTGTCTAAATTATATAGTATTATATACAGGGCAGCGCAAAAGAACTCATTAAATCAATTATCAATTAATAGATTCATTTTAATTATTTTTTATTGTACTTTGATAAAACAGTTTAGAAAAGCTATATTTAGTTTAAATAATTTTCATGTATGACTTTTTTTAATCTATTATCACGTTCCTCAAAAATATTTTTTTTTGTTACTCTAATACAGGGTGTCCATAAATTATTGTCGGGGCTTGCTTACCTCATAACTTTTGATTTAAAAATATGACGAAAAACTTTATTACATATTCGTAAAGTATAACACAAAAAGTGTTTTAAATAATACAAACAAAGATACATATGCGTAAAGTTACAACTCAAAATGTTATAAAATAAATAACAATTATAATCAATTAAAAATCAATATCAAAATTTTATCAAATTTATCAAAAAGTTATTAATCACTTATTTATATCTATCTAAATTTATGCTCATAATTCAAGAACTTTTTGATAAATTTGATAAAATTTTTATATTAATTATCATATGATTATAAAGGTTATATAATTAAAAACGTTTTGTGTTTCAACTTTACGCATACTGTAATTGTAAAAACGACACTTTCAAAACTGAGCCAAAAATACTCAAATCTGAGTATGTCGCATAGTCCAAATGGATCCGAATGAAAATTACTCAAGTTTTAAACATGCATAGACTCATTTCTGGAAACATGCACCCACTCAAGAATAAATTGGAATAGGACATGCTCCTATTTGAGTATGTCCATGTTCCAAAAATGAGTATGAACTGACTTCTATGTGCTCATTTTTGAGTATGTCCATGTTTCAAAAATGAGTATGAACTGACTTCTATGTGCTCATTTTTGAGTATTTCCATGTTTCAAAAATGAGTTCCTACTGACACTAGTCATTTTTGAGTATGTCCATGTTTCAAAACTGAGTATAGATTGACCTCTATGGGCTCCGTTTTAAGTATGTCCATGTTTCAATATTCTGAGTATTTCTGGTATTTCAGAATTGAAAGCATTGGCTCGTCCTATTTGAAACCAAAAGTTTCATAACAAAATGAAAACATCGATTTACTCAGATTTGAAAGGGTCATTTTCTCAGTGCATATGTAAATATGTTTGTATTAGTAAAAAAACTTTTTGAATTTTGTACATTACCAATATGTGAGAATATTTTTCGCCATTTTCTTAAATCAAAAGTTTTGAGGTAAGGAAATTCCGACAATAATTTATGGACACTCTGTATAAAGTTACATGTTCAAGATAGTAACAATTGTATCACAATTTTCGAAAATATTTTTTTCGCCTGTTTTTTATTATCCCACACCCTTAAAAAAGAAAAAAAAAGTTATAAATTTTCGGATTAATCGCAGATATATTTTTATCTTGAGGAAAAAAATTTTAGACAAATATATATATATGTTTTTCTTAATCTAAAATAATGGTGCCGTACTCCTTCGAAATTTTAAGGAGTGCGCCCGTCTTGCATTTGCAGTAATATGAAAATGCTTTTTTTCCCTTTCCTGTCGTCATAAAACTGAGCAAAAATGAAAAAAAAAATTAATAATAATCATTGATATTTAATATATGGATTTATGGGAATGTGACATTATATAAAAAACGTGGTTCCTTTATAAAATATTTTTTTATTTATAAACCATGACTTAAATTCGGAGTAGGGTTAACTTCGACTTTGAAGTACACTAATAGAGTCGTTTTTCTTTACACTTTTTAACACTTTCCAACCTAGTTGAAAAGTGTTTATGACTTCGGTTTGTCTGGCCGTCTGGCCGTCTGTCCGTGCTCTAACTCCCGTAAATATGCTCGGAATGCTCTGCAATTTTTATATGTTATTGTAGTTTTTTTACTGGGACACTCAAAAGAATTTCGTTACATTGCGATCTATGGGGAAAAATCATTTGCGGTTTATTTTAATGATGTTACTCAATTTCAAACACATTGTAATTGATATATATCACTAAGGTGCATTACAAGAAGCTTAATATGGAATAGGGTTTGCATAGCACTTATAGTAACTTTACAGGAACAGTCAAAAGAATTCCGTTACATTACGTCTATGGAGAAAAATCGTCTGCGGTTTATTTAAATAATGTTTCATTATTTTAAACACATTGAAATTTATATATATCACTAAGGTGCATTACAAGAGGCTTACTACAGAATAGTGTGTGTATAGCAGTCATCGTTCATTTACAGGGAGACACAAAAGAATTATCTACTGTCTGTTTACAATAATTCCTGGAAGTGCGTTTTAAGTTACTGAACGCGATTTTAAATTTAACTCACTTTTTGTGTATTTACGTGGTGTATAAATTCTGTATAGATCATATACAGGGAAGCACAAAAATTCGCGAACACATTTCCATTTATTGACAAACTCCAGAAGGAGAATTTTAAACTGTGATACGCTTTTCCTAACTGAACTAAAATTTAGCATCCTATGTAGTATATATACAAATTTATAGATCATATACAGGGCTGAATAAAACTATTCGGATATTTTTCCGAATACTGTATAGGTTGTAAATTCCTGAAATTATGTTTTTAAATATGTTATGCGTTTTCCAAATTATTTACTTAGATGCTATCTTTCAGCTTATTAAACGGTATGATTTGTAAAATTATTTTGGAAGCGTTGGAAAGTGTTACATAATCTATGCTTGAAGCATGATTTTTCGTTCTTGTTTATTTAACTCAACTTGTTTTTTAGGTGCGTTGGTAATTATATAAATACGTAGCACCTATAGTCATCGTCTGGTCCGTCCGTCTATCCTCTTATAACAGCGCAAAAACTACCCAAACGAATGTTTTGAAATTTAATATATATAATTGATGCAGAATTTTGTCGAATCATTGTAAATTTTATGAAAATTGAATCCAAACTTAAAAATATATTAATAAAAATATTTACTAAATATTTTGAATTTTTTTAAGATCGAGACTTCCTTGTTATAGCAGCTTTCGAGGATTAATCGTCAAGCAACCGAAATGTATTGCTAAGTTATCTGACATGTATGGCGTTATAGTCATGTATGACGTATATGACATTTTATAACCTCTATGACCAATTTATAGTCACATTCTTCATTCTGTTAAATCTTACCATACGTAATTAATTCAATGATATCCCATGATAGACACTGATTCTAGGTTGCCATGGTGATGACGTCCTATTTAAGATGGAGTCCTATTATTTCCGTATTACTGATTTAAAAACCGAACATGTATACTAAAATTGTTTAATTAGAGCAATCCTATAATCTACCGACAGTTTTTTGGATGGATGTTTCCGGAGAAATAGATATTGAATGGAAAAAGAGTCTAAATATGATTTTAAAGTTCTGAAATTTTCAAAGCTGCCCTTAAGTTTCCCATTGGGATTTTCAGTAACTGTCAACAAAAGATAAAATGTTTCAAATTAAAATGTACTTATTTTATTACGGAAATTAATAATATTATCATAACAGATGATATAATCCATTTCACTGAAACTAGTTATAGTACGAACGCTTTTCATTTGTGACTTTGGTGTTCAATTTCCAAGTTGTTGTGTGTAAAGATGGAATTTTTTAATCGATTTTTAACCCACTTCCTGATATGCTAGAAGTATAAAAATTACGTTCACAGGTGTGTTTCCCATGACAATACAACAGGTTAATATTTTTACATCTTAATTATAAATTAATACATTAATGTTAAGACATTTTGTCGTTAGACGTCCACGTGTGATAAATCGCCAAATATTCTCTGTAAAGTGTACAATTATATAGGAGTTGAAACAACAATGGATTTAATGATGCGCCAATAAGCGCTCTCCAAAATAGGCCAAATGACTGTGAAACTGCAACAATGAAACATTTTAAAGGCTAAAAAGTAGAAAATAAATTATAAATAAAAATATACGCTTTTCTCAATTAATAGTTTAATATTAATTAATTTACAATTATACGTTGAAAAATCAATTTAGATATCCCAAAAAGATAATTTAAATAATGTTTCTTTTTTATTTTCTATTGCTCTATCTTAAAAAAGAAACTGAGCAAAAATTTATATATTTTTTTAATAAATTCACTTGCTTGCGCTTTTTACCAAGCGTAACGAAAGCAGTAAGTTTTCCATAATCGAGTTTGCTGCGCCCACGCTAAATTAATGTACTGTAACAAAACATTTTGGGAAAAAAACATGCAATGCAATCAAGCAATTAGGCATGACTTTTAAGATGAAAACTGAATGTTTATATACAGTGCATGTAAAAACTTTAAGGACAGCAAAACATTTTAATGTTTTTGGTAAATTTCCAATTAGATGGAAAAAAGTTTACTATAATGTGTAACATAACGTTGAAAAGATAATAAAAATAGCCAACAAAATTTATCTGTAAGTTATTTATTACGAAAATAAAATAATTATACAAAAAAAACACTATTTCCGCTTGTGTAAAAACTTTAAGGACAGCAAAATAAAAACAATACAGTAATGAAGAAACAAACACTTTATACGTTATGCACCCACAATTGCCTTTAATGACAGAAAATATTATATCTTTCATGAGCATTATTAATTTTTGGCACAATCCGGGACTAGTTTTGTACCATTCATTTTCAATCATAGATCTAAGTTCTATATCTGAGTAAAAATGCCTTCCATATTTGTAAACTCGCCTTTCTATATCTCTCCGCAAGTTCTCGATAGGGTTTAGATCAGGGCTTCTGGTTGGCCATTGCAAAACTTCAATATTTTTCTTCTGGAAGTAGAGTTTTGTCCTACGGCTTGTGTTGATACGCGCATTATATTCCTAATAAATCCACTTCCTCCTGTTATAAGTGTTACAACAGTGGTCAGAAAGAGTTTTTAAATATGATTCGAATAAACGTTTTTTGAAAGAAATGCAAATGAGCCGTCGCCGTTAAAAAGGTATTCGTTATCTAATTGACGTTTTGATGAAATTCCTTTTTCTTTTTTCAAAGCTTGCCAATAATACTTCCAGCCATAAAGGGTGTATTCAAATCCAAACTGCTTATTTTGAGACACATTTGTAAATTCATTTTTGCTTTAAAATGCATCCAATTGGCAGGTTCTCTTATTCAGAAACTTTATAATGTCCGTACTGTCTCGATTTTTTGATAAAGGCAGAATATATTTCAAAAAATGCTGTCAAAGTGGACATTTTGAACCGAATTTCCCAACGCGATAGCGCTTGAAACAAAAAAAAAATGATCGTGCTTTTTTAAATAATTGTCTGTAAATCAATTTCTAATTAATTGAACGAAAAATAAAAACATGGGGCCCTTATAAATGTCTTTATAAATCACGCCGCCAAGTTTCCTGTTGTTACTTTTAAAAATGAGTCTGAGTCAAAATTTTGAGTTGTTGAGCGTGGAAAAATATTTTTTTTTAATACCGCCTTAAAACCATCTTAGTTCCAAATGTTTTCGTCGGAGAAAATAACTTGGAGCCACTTGTCGTCTCAAATCACCAATTGTCTTGCACACACTGTAAACGCTGGGTTTTGTATCTAGTCAGTAAAGCGGGTTTACACAATGTTTCTGTGTTTTAAAATTCCCAGATCGAGTAATTGTATTGCAGATTGTTTTCTACCACATATTGAACCCAGTAATTCGCAAAATGTATTTACTTGGACATTTTTCAGTTGATACTAACTTTACAAATCTCATTTCATACCTGGGGGACAAGGCTTTTGGTCTTCCTCCAGCCATGTTTTCCATTCCTTAAAGCTTTTAACCTTAAAAAAATGTTGATGATAGTTTTAGGTCTTCCTATCTTTTTTTTTGCAGTAGATTCCTGCAGTGCATTCCTAACGATGCAAAAGATTCAACAGCACCTTTTTCATATTCAGTCAGTTTATTTGCTTTTGGCATTATTATACAATTAAGAAAACTGTAAACAGAAAACATCATCAAAACCACTACACAAAAGAGTTTTTAACATGCAAATCAATATTAGTTATACTTGAAATTTCTATATAAATAATAGTCATGTCTTAAAGTTTTTACACCGGCGAAAGTAACGTTTGTTTGCATAATTATTATTTTTTCGCAATAAAAAGTTGACTGATATATTTTGTTGATTTTATGTTAATATTCCAATTTTATGATCAACATTAAATTCTTTTTCAATTATCTCATTTCAAATTTATCAATATTTTTACAACTTTTTTTTGTTCTTAAAGTTTTTACACACACTGTAAGAGTGTTTAAAAAAAATCAATTTTTACTTTTATACATATTTTGTTACTGTTTTTACTTTTATCCTCATTTCATGTATTGTATTATTACTTAAGCTATTTTCTTACTCAATTTCATTTTACTTATTACTGTTTTTTTTTAATCAACAGGTGAATCTATTTAATGTCATCACGCTGATGTTGTGTTTTGTACATCCTTTTCAACTACTAATTACACCTCTTCAAAAACGATTTATTAGGAGAGAAAGAGACATTATCCTAAATGCCAAAGCCGGAGATTCCTAGTCATTGAGTTTACCAAGCAGCAAAACAGTTTTTTGCATGCCTATGGGCATGCTTATCATGTCGTCTGCGAGCAAGTACGACGTATGACAATAAAGCATGTGTGAATACTGACATCTTAAGAGACATGAAGTAGAGTTAGAAACGATATACTTAGTCTTTCAAACTAATTAAATTATATGAAAGTGAAAAAAAAAAAAAGGATTTTTTCTGGTGTATTTTGAAGTGTAAATTTAAAAATGAAAATAAGTCAAAAAGATTTTGCATACCTATTACACCGACTGCGTAAAAATAGTCTACATCATCTCAAGTACGACTTATGACAATAAAGCATGTGTGGAAACATCATCTTTGAAGATAGAAGCCAAACGGTAAACAAAGTACTTATTCTTCGAAGTTTTTAAGCAAATTAAATGGAAGTGAAAAAATATATATATGATGCTAATTAAGTGTAGACTTTAAAAATGAAAGTGTATCGCATGTTTAATTTTTTGATAACTGTATTGATCGTATTGATGCTCCGTAAAAAAAACGGGAAATAGACATCGTCTTTATGTTTCCTGTTATAGGGTTGTTTCTTGACGGTTGATTCCTTAGTACTTACATGTCCAAGACACCTTTCAATTAGGAATATTATACGATTTTATATTATATGTTATTTATAAAGATTCTTAAGTTTAATTGAACTATAAAGAACAATACGGGAGGAAATTGCGAAATAATTAAGTTAATTGCCAAAACACTGCTAAGAAACATAAGTGTGAATTTTTAAATGATAGATCTTTCGGAAGCACAACTGAAAACAAGAGAACAATATAGATTTTTAAGGTTATTAAAATTTTTAAAGGAAATTATTAAGATTGTTAAGAGAAGGATTCTTAAACTTCATTAAAGAATACTGAAGAAGGATACAATGATGAACAATATTGAAGAGTGAAATTGAAGCAGAATACAAATATATCGAAGAAGAATACAATAATTGCTAAAGTATTTCTAAATACTTTATGTTCTATGCTTTAATTGACGATCTTTAACTTGTCTTTCAGTCGGACTAAATTCTTCACTTTTGGAGCCGAGGTGGTTTCTACAAAAAGTTTATTGAAAATCGTTCATTATTTCACACAGTTAAAACGAAATTTCACACCAGGTTTTAGAAGATGTTGAATACTTTAAACAATTTGGAAAGGTGCTTCAAAATAAATCGTATAGAACTGTAAACCTTTTTTATTGCAGATCTGTTAGTTCCTCATATTAAGCTATGTTGATTATTTAAAACTGATGTGTTGGAATATTTTCTATAACTGTTATGCAAGAATGTCTTCTTATATTCTCCCTGGATATGTGATACAGTCTATTTAACTTTGTTAATTTATCCACTTGTATAAAGGTAGCGACAACTTCTTAAATTTATGGTAAAGCATTTCATTTGTTTGATTCCATTGTGTTGTGAAGTCAACAAGATAATGTATAAGTAGTATATATAAGAACTTTGAAATTCCTAAATTAATTTTTATGAGAATTAAATTGCACTTATGTAATTGTAAACAGCTTAATGTGCCAAACGAAATATCCAGTTGTTTATTATTTTTTTTAAATAGAAGAACTCTTACCTTTTCAACTGCAACATCAGGTAACTACAAAAATGTAACCAAAAAAGTAAAATATTTGAAAACTACGAAATTTTTTATTATTTTAAACAGCTACACCATGAAAAAATTATAGAGATTTTAGAATCTATAACTGATAAAATATAGTAGTTAGGTCATCAATTAGAATTTATTAAAATTAAAGAACATTTTGAAATTTATGACAGTATTTAAAGTATATATAATGCTGGAATGCAATATGTTTTGTACAGCATTTCATTAGCAGCATATATAAGCATTAAACATTATAAGAAGCATTATAAGCATTATTCATTATAAGCAGCCTATGTAATTTGATGTTATTCGTCATTTAGAGAAAAACACATTTCCATGAAACACGCTTTCTTTTGAAAATTTGTGATAGAAATTTTTCATATTTCAGCTTTTCGTTACACTTACAAATAAACATTTATGCTAATTTTTGAAATATTAGCATTTTTTTTATAGTGCTTACTGTTTTTGGTTACCTGATATTTAAAACTTTTTGAAACTTATTTCTGTGTATCTATAATACTTATATGATTATTTTTTAAGTAGCTAATAAATTTATCTTTGGCGAAAATTAAAAAACAGCGATTGTATCCAGTGTTATAAGGACTTAAGTGTGTTTGTAAGTGAGATATCAAATCCTCCTCGGTAATGTTAAACCTATGGGAGGGAATGTTCGTATTTTTAAAATATCTCCTCAAAAAATTAATATTTTTAACTTCTTTTTTCTGTGTGCTGTTCTTAAAGAATATCTCTTTTCCTCTTACTTGTCAAAATATTTTTAAAATATATGCCTTATTTAATATTTTATGTAATAAAATCTTAGCGAAGCTGACTATGTGTGAGTAATAGTATAACACTTCAAATAAAATTAAGTAAATATTTTAGAAATATTTTGTCAACTAAAAAGAAAACAGGCACTCTTAGAAAATTATACAGAAAAGATAAATTAAAAATATAATTTTTCTGTGGAGATATTTTGAAAATACGAATGCATTCAAGCCCCCATAGGTTTAGCATTTGCCAGAGAAATTTGAGATCGCCCTAATCGGCATCCTTAATATCAATTTCGCAAGTATTTTTCATTAATCATATTTCATTTTTTAATATTAAATCTGTATCATCTACATGTGTTTTTTCGTATTTATCCTATTTATCAACAAACTTCTTTTTTCTAGTTGTTCATTATAATGTTACATTTTCTACTCAATATTTTTTTTATTATAAATAAGTCTATCTTCTATGGGTTTTTTCTTAATGTGTAAATGGTGCTTTTGATTTTAACACTCTTATCGATTAGATAATGGGTAAAGTTGAAACTCAAAACGCTATTAACCAAATAATGATTATAATCAACTAATAACGAATATTAAAATTTTATAAAATTTATCAAAAAGCTATTGATGAATTATGAGCATAAAGTTAGATAGCTAGATATTACATAAATCATTAATAATTTTTGATAAATTTGATAAAGTTTTAATATTAATTATTATTTGATTATAATCGATATTTGATTAATAACGTTTTCAGTTGTAACATTACGCATATGTAACTTGAATTGTGTTATTAAAAAAACTTTTGGAGTTATAATTACGAATATGTAATAATAGTTTTCGTCTTATTCTTAAATCAAAAGTTATGGCGTAAGAAAACCGGTACAATCATTTATATACACCCTGTATTTCTGTCGAAAGCATTGAGCACTCAAACATGTTTAGTATGAAGAATAATTAACATTCATAACTGCCATGAAAACACAAATCTTTCTATGCATCCAACAAAATAGAGTCATTAAATACGGCACATTACGGAAAAAATGTTTAATTTTTTAATCTGTTGGTCACCAACTTCAAAAGTTATCAAAATTTTTAATTAAAAGTTATCAAAATTTTTAATTAAAAGTTGTCAAAATTTTTAATTGAAAGTTATCAAAATTTTTAATTAAAAGTTATCAAAAATTTTAATTAAAAGTTATAAATAATTTATGTAACTGAGAGAAGATGCCAAAAATCTAAATAAGTGTTGTAAGAAACAAATTTACAGCAGGTCTGTAGTTCTTAGTAGTATCTATTTGTATATTTCTATCATTTTCTGTATCTTAGGTGGATTTTTTTACAGCTTTTCAGTTCCTGTAAAACCAAACAGATTACTTTTACGTTAACTGCAACAAGCTTATTGTTCTGTTCTATTGGTAAATAGGGGGTTATTTATGTCGCAAGCCTGCTTTATTTGTTTTTGTTTATATTTAAAATGTAGTATTAAAATGATTATTTGTGCCATTTTTAAGTGTTTGTTCCAATAATATTGTTAATTTGATTTACTATCATCGATTCATAAAAGCATTATTTTCAAATAAGCAATATTATTAAATTATCATCTAAATAAAATTTCTGTGTTGTGCCTTTTTTTATAACATACGACACTTTCAACATATTACTAATCAAAACTCCGCAAGTAATTAGATGATGTTTCATATTTGTAAAAGTACATTAAATCAACAATTATTTGCATCCACTGTGTAAAATGTCCTTTGAATCATTGACACTGTATAATAGCATACATCTCGAGTATGAAAAGTGTACAAATACTCTTTCTTTTTCCATAGTATTTTCAAACATTAGCTATTAACAATTATTAATTTGTCTGCTTCAATATTAATATGTTTTGTATTTAATAATAATAATAAAGATAAAAAATAACTTATTAAAATTATTTATATCAAAATATTTATTTATATTTTGTTAGAACTTATAAATATTAGGGTGTAGGGGAGACTGATACACAGTGGACCACTTTCTCAGTTAATTTTTTTTTTCTCTTTAACGAACAAACCGATCTGCACGAAAATATTTGTTAATGTTCCTTAAACCTTTATACATTCATTATAATTTTCTCAGAACATAGTTTTCAATACATTTAAAAAAAATAAATAAATAAAAGAAATATGCACCCGTAAAGTGGACCAGTGTGCCCCAGAAGTGGGGCACACTGGTCCACCCACCGGACACAGTGGACCGCTATTAGGTATTATCTGAAATACAATATAAATCTATTTTTCATTAATCTAATTCTTTTTTATTTCCCCTACACCCGTAAAATAACAGTAATATAAATTCAAATAACTACTTTAAAACAATATTTCTTTATAGAAAATAAGCAATTATTAAATATTTTGAACATTCTGCATTACAGGAGCAGAGTGGATTGTGGACCACTGTGCCCCATGTTGAAGTTCAATAAATAATCATATTAATATTGTTTATAGCTTTCTTTTAAACATATTAACTTTAAAGTTAAATAAAAACAAGTATCTTAGCTTTGCAAAAAAGCTGTTTTATCTTATTTATCTACAACCTCCTTTAATTACTAAAAAAATAAAAATAGGATGATGAAAAATTGTACTTTTAGAAGCTCAAAACAACCAATCAGGATAAAATAGTTCAATCTGAGCTAAACATATTTTCTGAAGGCTATAAATAATCAGTGCAGTGCTGTTGTTTATTAGGATAGAAGAAAAGCTTAAATTTTTTTTAATAAATAAAATATTAGGGGGTGGTCCACTGTGCCTATAGGTCCAGTGTGTACCAGTCTCCCCTACATATAATCATTTTGTCAAATGTATGTCTTTTCGTTCATGTGATGTCTAATAAATTATTTTCCATCGAAACAATAATATTTCATGTTGTTCCAATGGGTACTTTTTTAAATAACGTAATTAATATTTCACAACACCATTTTAAGTTAATTTTATCATTTATATTGATCTCTACATTTCAGAATAAATAACTGAGCTCTTCAAAAGCAATTCACTATTCTTCTACAAGGATTTTTCGTTTGATAATTTAAATTTTTCATTTAGTTATATAACAGAATTAATGTTTTTGATACAACATAAACAGTAATTATAAAAATAAAAAGAAAACTGCCCAGTTAAACTGAGGGCATTAAGATCACAGGCTATTCACACTAACTGTATGTTATACTTTTATTTCAAAGAATTTTAAATAAGTCCCTCAAAAAATAAAGAAGTCGACAATATATTAAGGGGGATCGTCACCCTTATAATTAACCAATGAACATCCAAAACTATTCAGGGATACAATGATCATATATACAAAATTTGAAGCAAATCAAATAATTCTGCATGAAAAATTCATTTATCTAAATTAAGGGGGAGGATTAGACCCCCATATCCCTCTTTATACTTAACCAATGCCCCCCCCCCCCAAACTAAACAGGGAAGTACCTTACCACAATGAACCTATATACAAAATTTGAAGAAAATCTGATAATTCTGCATGAAAAACCCATTTATCTAAATTAATGGGGGGTAACCCCCCGTTTCCTCCTTTATACTTAACCAATGAACCCCTCAAACCAATCAGGGAAGCGCTTTACCACAATGAACCTAAAAACAAAATTTGAAGCAAAGCTGATATTTCTATCAATAATTATCGCGTTACGTACGTACATACGTACATACAGAACGGGCGGGCACGTTAGCTCTCAGGCTTTGTTAGCCTGTGAGCTAAAACGCAAACTATTGTTTAGTGAATTGCACCATAAAGACATCTTGGAATTATACAAAACTCATACTAATCGCCTTATTCAATATCCAATTCCTTTTTAAATGGCGAAATTGCTTAGCATGATAGGAACAGCTATACTACACAATTCCTTATGTGGCATTATACCATATAGCTGAAGTTTGATTCACTATCTGTAAAACAAATTATGGTTTTAATTGCATCGGTGTTTGTTAGAACAAATAAAATGCCACAATATTTTCTAATGTAATGATCAATAGCCTTTCTTCGTCACACCAAGTATTTACACAGGAACATATAAAAGAAAAATAAATACGACGTAATAAGGGAACATTTAAAATTTTTTATATAGTAACGCAGTAAAACCATGAAAAATCGATGTGCAGTCAATTACGACGCATAAAAGAAAAACGTTTTAAAATGGCTTTGATGGGTAACAAGTTTAGGTTATGTCCGATTATGGAAAATAGTATAGTGGTTAAAGTTCAACCCTTAGAATTGAGATATGGGCTAAAACAGTATATTGAAAAAGAAATAACAGAAAACTTATCCCTATTATAAAATCAATTTATTGTTATAGCTTCCACATTAGGTATCAGTACATATTTTACAATACCTTCAGTAATTCTCAAATAACAAATATCTATATGTTTTGATCATTGCCTTAACATTTTGAAATTTAATTAACTCTGTGAATACTTTATATCACAAGAAATATTATTATATGTTTACGTAATTGTTTTAATTTGAGAATTTTTAACTAGTATTCTTCGCAGTTTTAATTACACTAAGACATGTTTATATAAATTAGTATATTAGGTAAATACTAGATGGCAGCACTAAAACAGCTATTTTTGATAATAAACTGTAGATGGCAGCACAAAACATTCTCTTTCTAGTTGGAAAATTATCTCCCATTTTCCTACCTGCCTTATATTTTTCAGCGTTATTGCGAAGAGACTATACTACAGCTTTAGCCTAATTGGGAAAAAATATCAGTTGCTGCCAAATCAGTCTGACAATTTTCAAGCTTATTGCAATGAGCCTAAGACTTTCAGGCTAATTAAAAACCATGGAGTACTCCATGGTCGCAAATATGAAAATAAACAACCAAGTAAAAAATAATAGATAACGTACGTAATTTTTAGAAAATAATAACTTCAATTCTCACTTTGGAATAAACTCATTTTGTTTTTGAAAATGACTCGGAAAGAGTCAAAACATGTAAAACGACTAATAAAAGTTATTTTAATTTATATTATGTTGTTAATTTACAACTTTAGCATTTAAAAGGAATATATTATTACAAGGTGTTATAATTTATTATATTGTTTTCAGTTTAGTTGATTTATGACGGCGATTATCTACTCGAAAGATATAGGCCTTAGGGGGAGTGCCTTCCGTGGGGCAGGGGGGTCTTTCTAAGGTACCCTAACCCGTATTTACGCCAAGGTTCAAAGAAAACTCCGAACGGGTAGGTCGACGAGCGCGACAGGGGTTTGAACCCAGCACCTCCCTCCCGTCTACAAACTTTGAGAGCAGAACCTCTCAGCCACTGGTGGGGATGTTTTGAGTTTAGAAACAATTTGTAATGTTTCTTCTTTTATATTCCATAATTGAGACGTCCGTTTTCTATTATTTAAGTTTTTGTCCACCCTATGAAGTGAAACGCAAAATATTTTTTTTTAATGAAAATATTATTATCAACTTAATATAAGAAAATAAGTATGTAATAGGCGAGTTTAAAAGTTTGAATTAAAGAGCCTTTACTAGATATTTCAACGAGCTTGACTAATTGCAATATCATGTAGAATTTTCCAAACAGCCCGGCATTGTCAGCTTTATTGTAAAAAACAGTTATATCTTTATAATAAATTATAAATCTGGATTTGCTTTATTAAATTTTAATTGAATCAGAATAATTTTAGTTGCAAACCTAATCCACGAACAATATATATATATATATAACCATTAATGAAACATTACCAAAACACCAACTGAAACTTGAAATTATGATTTAGGAAGTAATAATTTATTGACAACGAAATTGTAACCCCAGCACAATGAATATAGATATTAAATACTTATATAATAGAAGTAGAAATTATATATATATATGTGTGTGTGTGTGTGTGTGTTTGTAAAAAAAATGTAAATAGTAGATTTACTGGAATTATATGAACAAATAGACAATGAAAGACAAAATATTAACTTTAATACAGTCCTAGAAATATAATTCTACAATACTTGACTGACAATTTCTTTTCAGCTAATCTACTTCTCTCCAAACGTATACAATATTTTTATTTACCAAAGAAAACAACTAGGCCTAACAGTACCTTTACTGGATATTTCCAATTTTGAAGATATTAAAATCTTGATATCGCGATGCAAAATATTTATAACTCGTGCATTTAAATCATGGATAATAATTGTACTAGAGTGTCAGTTAATTTGATGATCATTTACGTCATAAACGAAATGAAGTGTTTCAACTGAAATCCTAGATATATATATATATATATATATTCGTTTAAGATATCATAATTTTCTTATATTAATTTTATTATGATATATTTTTAATTTTCATTTTTAAAGATATCTTTTCATATCATTCCATACGTCAAAAAGAAACTCTAATCTTGGAAAAATATGTAAAGTAAACTACGAAAAATTACAAAAAAATTTAAAACTGTAAATAGTAAAAATTTGCTTCATCAACGAATTTTACTGATATATCTGCGGGCAAAATATACACTAAAAAAACTGTTCAATAAACTCAAATATTCAGGCACACTACGCGCTTACTTTTACTTCAAATCCGCTATAGAATTTTAAAAAATAAAGTAGTCACTAATCTGAGATACTCGGGGGCATATATCATATCTGCCGATAAGCAGTTTTCTTATTTATTTATTTGTTTATTTATTTTTTTCATTGAGCATTTTCTCAACGTAATTCATTAAAAATATCAAAATCTTAGTTTTGTTTCTGTAACTGTATACTTGTGTAGAAAATTTAGATTAGTAATGATGGTGCAAATACTTTGGTATATAATTATAATTACAAATCGCAATTTGTTTTAATTATAATGTTTTTAATAGAAACACCCATCTGTTCATAAAATTGTGCACCTACAGATAAATGGGCAATTGTTAAAACGTTATAAATTGTATCAACGAATGTCAAATGAAATGTAAAACTGTATCATAGCTGCCAACTTTTACGCTTTTTTGCTACCACTAAAAATTAATAGAAAATTTTACCTTATTGAATGATATGGTTTCGGCGGTTTAATAAGCTAAAATTTAACATAAAATTTTAGTGGTAAGAAAAAAGCGTAAAAGTTGGTAGCTATGCTGTATGCACAAATGAATGTAATTGAATTGCAATAGGTGTGGCCCTCCCGAACTCACAATATAAAGCTGTAAAGCTTAACTCACTGGCAGTGCTGCAATCTTAAAAAATAAAAATTAATTTAAAAAAAAAAACAGAGCAAATATGCTATAGGTAGAGAATACACGTTAGAGTGCAATACGCTGTAGGTAAAGAATATACGCTAGGCAGATAATGTATGGTAGAGCGTATATGGTATAGGGAGTTAATATACTCTACAGGGTTTACGTTCTAGGTAGAGTATATACGCTATAGGTAGAGAAAATACGATACAATGTATATGCTACGACAGCCTCGCCCAGTCCCGGTGCAGTGCCACACCCGCTTCGGACCCCAGCCCGACGGGCCCGGCACTCAGAGCCAATCCTTGTCCCGAAGTTACGGATCGAACTTGCCCACTGACCGTTGCCTGGCATCTCAGATCTCCCGAAATTCCCCCACCCTCTTGGCTAACCAATATTCTAACAAGACCAATCTTACTAAAAAAATTAAAAAATATTTTTAATTTCTTAATGGATTTATCGAACTTAACAAATTGAGTAACCAACTCTAGCTTTTATCAAATTTTTAACTAAACATATTAAATTCTTCACCACCAATCAGTACTGTAATTGATCTTCCTACCCTCCTTCTCCTGACTTTTCCTTATTTTGGCTGTACCTTGTCAGTGTTTGAGCACCTTGCTGGTGCTCCCTTCGCAGTCTTTAGCAGCGGCCTCATCTCTCCAACGCAACAACTTGTGGCGCCATCTGTCGCGTGGGAACTGAGCTTCTCAGATTCCGGCGCATCATTTTTATCCAAGGACCGCCTTGGCCGCGAACTGTGTGTCATGACGCAGGAGCGTTAAGGACTATTCACCTACAAGTTCTTCATCACTGCACCTGCCGCTGTCTGTCGCGAGGGAGTGCAGGCTCCAGCGGTTCAGGCTTTTTTCAGTTTCTTTTTTTTTTTTTTTTTTTTTTTTAGCTTTCTTGCCTGCCCCTTGTCGCGCTTAGGCTTGTCCTGGCAGTGCCGGCCTTTGGCCTAGTTTGTATTTTCTTTCTTTTCTTTTTGGTTGTTGTTTGGGCCGTTTGCGCGTGCGCTGGCGGTCTCGGCGTCGTGCCTTCCCTTCCGCCGGTGGCTGGAATCACCCAAAACGAATCCCCGCGTGCCGGGGAACATCCCGGGGGAGGTGCTAACGCTCTACGGCCTGGCTTTGCTGGGCCGAGTGGCCCCCCTTAGGCATTCAATGTATATGCTATATGGGTAGATAATATACCCTAGTGTGTAAACGCTATTGGTAGAGAATTGGTGAGAAAACTGATTAATGCACTATACAAACTACTCAGAAACGTTTTCGAAAACCACTGGCAGCAAAAGAAACTTTATTTTTATAAATGATTCTTTAAATCTTGAAAATGTTTTGCTTTCTGGGATTTCTAATGATAAAAAACGCTTTTCGCAATCGTGGGTAACTAGGAAGAGTTTATTGTATATTTTCGTTCTTGGTTGTATTATTGGGTATATGCAAAAGCAAGTTACGTTTTTCCAATAGATTTCGTAAGTGCTCTTATATCTACTGTGTGAATCTGATAAAACATGCTTTTGAAACGTCTCTTCATAACGTAGTATATGACATTTGACTAAAGTGTAAACAACATAGTTTATTATTCGATTTAAAATGGATAGTTTTGTATCAAATAATCGTCTTTTGCGGGAAGTTTTAATATGCTTTTATAATTTAAATAAAAGCGCTGCTGAAAGTCATCGTTTACTTGTCGAAGCTTACGGTGAACATGCTTTGTGTGATAGTATGTGCAGAAGATGGTTCAGACAATTTAAAAAAGGTTTATTACATGCTCAACTGTTGAAACGATGTTTAGGTTTATCAACGATGTTGGTGTAGCTACTGAAACTTCTGAAACTGTTACTGTGAAATCTACCGATGACAACAAATGCGTTTGAAGAGAGCTATTCAAGAAAATCGATCAAAATGGAAGAACAGACACAATAAACTGATTTTGCAGCATGACAACGCAAAACCACATACTGCAAGCGTCGTTAAAACCTACTTAGATGGGGAGGACTGGGAATTTCTATCCCACTCGCCATATTCGCCAGACATTGCTCCTTCGGATTACTATTTATTTCGGTCGATGCAGTCATCCCTTCAAGATTCACATCTTACGAAAGTATCATAAATTGACAGGACGCTTCAAAAGACGATGATTTCTTCAGACATGGAATCTGTAAATGCCTGAAAAATGGGCAAAAGTTGTGGCTTCTGATGGAGCATTACTTTGAATAATGTACCGCTTTTATATACTTGCTAAATAAACATGCAATTTTAATCAAAAATCAGAACTTACTTTTGCATATAAAAATATTTTTTTCCCGATTAATAAAACTTTGTCTTTTTTACATTGTAGACAGGCTTCAATAACATTTCGGGGAGTAGAAAATACTCGTTTTTACTTACCCATCATACGTAGCATATAGGGTAAGTCTTGTGATAGTTTTAAAAATTGAAAAAAAAAATTAGACGGATTTACACGTTTCAGATACTGGAGATTCCGAAAAACATATTTTCAGAAGAAAAAAATTGCCGTCCACCTGTTTGTGTGTCTGTAAACGCTCTATCTCCTAAACGGATTGAGATAGAGACTTGAAATTTGGTATGTACTTAGTATGTCATAATGGGAAGAAGCCTATTAAATTTCAGTAACCTCGATTATCCGGAACTATTTTTTTTTTTGGACTCTCGAAATATTCGTTTTGATAAAAGATATATTACGAAATTGTTTTGTTTTTAAAGAATGAATATAAAACACAATAAAAAAACATAAATTTTAAATAAAGCATGAAGTCGTAATTAGTTATCGAGATATTTGTAATATTATTTTCCACACGCTTCGATTTTTCATGACCCTGTATTTCATTCAAATTTCAATTCAAAGATGATATATTTTAATTGGAAAAAATGAGACGCTTAATCCGACGCAGTAAACTGTTAGTTAATAGCATTACCATTTTTTTTAGTTATAAGGATGTTTCTTTTACGCAATTCAGTAATAGAGCATTTAAAGTTTAGGACGTCATCACGCCATGATTTTATTCGAATTGCAATGCATTTTATAAGTAGTTCTAACATGTTTTATTTTCATATTTTATATTATGCATATCCATGATAGGTAAGGATTATGGTGGCCCCCAACGACTAGTTTAGGTTTGATACATAACATTTTTTTTAAGCCTAAGAGTTTAAATCTAAAACTCCGAAATAAGTAACCAATTTTTTCGGTGAAAAAAGAAATGTCTTCCAAAACAAAGAGGATGCCCTTCCTCTACATTTAGTGAACATTTGTTTCTTTGTTTTTAGGTCAATTGTTCCCCCTTCTCTATTTTAAGAAGATTATAGAACCATTTCATAAAGTTTTATAGCCTATTTCGACACTTATATGGAAAAAAAATAATTGCTCTTTTACGCTAAGCAATATATTTTCATTAAATTGTTTTCATTTTACCTGTAAATATAAAGATACAACCAGTTTTTCTTCACAGAATGGAATCATTACTTCATCATAAAAAATAAAAAATAAAACAAAATTATGAAGTAAAACTGTCTTTAAATTAGGAAATAGTTCCTTAAGAGTTTGGGTCATTTATAATGTCTTCTGTTGTTGAGATTATTATATAATCTTCTTAATATTTCTTCTAATATGTCTACTTAATTTTATATCTTAAATGTTAACATCTAAATAAAGCATACAAGTTGTAAATAAAATTTTAACTCTGAAGACAAAACAAGCTGTGTATTTTAGAAATATTTTGTCAAATAAACTATTCGGATGTTCCAATCCAAAAATTTCTTCTATCTCATCATACATGTTAATACTTCAAAATTCGCTATCACAGACAGCGCCAATAAAATCAATATTTTTCGTTATTCTGTTGTACGTCAACTGCTTGGAAAGCGCCGGGTTACCCCTCGCTACAGTAGCAGCCGATTTACAACAGAACTACAAAAAAATCAAGAAAATTGCACAATAATCGCTATCACAGCGTCCCCTCCTTCTTGAATAGCCTCAAATGCATTTGGGACCTGCAGACAATAATCAAAAAGATACACGTAAAATTTAGCTCAATTCTATGCATAACTTTAAACACTTTTTGATGACACTATAATGAAAATGGCGAAAAAATCGCTATTACTATGTACCCTGCCGGCGGAATATCTCCAAATACATCAACGACCTGCTGTCCATACCCATGGTCACAAACATATAAAAAATAGTTCAGTTCTATCCAAAAATTCATACACTTTTCGATGGTACAATAATGAAAATGGCACAAAAATCGCTATCACAGCGTCTCCTTCCGACAGAATAACTCCAAATTCAAGAAGGACCTACTAACCATAGTCACAAACCTGAAAAAAGACTTCGTTCAATTCTAAGCATAACTTCATACACTTTTCGATGATACAATGAGGTCGGACAGAAGGACAGACATACAGACGGACAGGTAAACATTTTGTTTAGACATGTTTTTCGGTATCTCTGACCCCTAAAATGTGTAAATCCGTCGAAAAACGTAAGTCGAAAAATTTTTCGATTGCAATACTTTGTTCTATTATAAAATACTAGAAGAAAGTAAAAAAGAAACAAAAATCCTTCAAGAAGGCATACACAAAAAAGAAGGTAAACATTTTAATTTTCAGAGGAGAAGTTTGAAAAATACGGATTCATTCCAAGCCCGTAGGTTTTCACATTAGAAAAGGGGATTTGCGATCTGACGGATAACAACCCTTAAGAAGATTATAGAATCATTTCATAAAGATTTATAGCGTATTTCCACACATGTATGAAAAAAGTGCAATTGCTCTTTTACATTAAGCAATATCTTTTCATTAAATTATTTTTTTAATTACATACTTTCTTTTAACTTACATTTCTGTATGTATGTGGCAGTCAAATCTTGTTACTCATTTTTCACCCACTTCCTGTTGACATAGAGCTTTGAAATTTGGAATTTATATATGCATTCCTGAGGGTTAAACATGAATTAGACTTTTTTTTTAAATTCGATCTCTAAGGGAAGAGGGGGACAACATCGGCCCAAAACTTTAATTTTCCCCATAGAAATAACGTTACGATTGTTTAATATTGAAGAATGAGCTCTATTGTTGCAACATGCATCTACCAAAAGTCCCGCATCATAGGAAAAACATGTATTGATTGTTAAATAAGTTCTCAATATGATTGCGTCCGTTGTCAAAACACAACTGAAGGTGATCGTTCATGTTCCTCAGAATGTTGGCCACTAAGATTGGCGTTATGGCATGGCACTCAGTAGCAATTCGCTCACGCAAATGGTTTTTATCCCTGATTTTCTCACTGTAAACTTTCGATTTAAGGTAACCCCATACAGCAAACTCTACACGTTATTCAGTAATCAGCATTTTCACCTACAAATTAAAAAAGTAAATTAAAAACCAAATTAAAAAATTAAAAAACTCCTATGATGCGGGACTTTTGGCCGACCCTGTATTTTAACCGCATTGTTGCCCGAATCATTATGACATCAGCTTTGAGCAAATCTCTTATTTGTGCTTTACAATATAAGTTGACTTTTTTGTGAATTTTAATAAAAGCATGTTTTTTTTTAAAGGAAATTTTTACATTTAATTTATTGTTTTAAACTTTAGCTGTAAATTTAAAGATGCAACAAGTTTTTGTTCACAGTTTAAGGTCTTTACTTCGTCATATTACCCCCATCCCACCTCAATTTTCTGAAGTAAAACTGTCTCTAAATTAAAGTAGAGATTATTTATCATTTTAGATCATTTATTTCTTTTTGTCAGGATTATTACAGAATATTTTATTAAGGTTTATAATATAGCTCTACACGTAAAAAGACAAACAACAAGATGGGATTTTAACTCATCATTATAGAAACAAGTAATAGGATGATATTTTTATGTAATTTTTATTTTCTAGATTTTATTTATCTCATTTTGGGCGCGTTCACGGACTGCAACCTGAGTTATGTAGGGTAACCCACGTGTAACCGGAAGTTTTCAGAGACCGATATCACGTGGCTTTTTGCGGGTTACTGGTGGTGTTCAGAGCCGGAAATTACCCAGACTTCTGGTAACACACATTACCTACAACATTTTGCTGGGTAAAATGATTACATGGTTGAGGAACCTGGTTTGTTTGTTCGATTTATAACTAACTGCAACTGTCAGCTGTCAGTCTTTATGACTCCTACTGTACACTTGAGGTCTGACCATTTGATTGGTCTACGTTTAACAGGTCTATGATATAACTGACCAACGTCGCCAGGACGATTCCTGCAATGATCGCTAAGATAGAAATGTAGTGGTAGATTGGTTGACGGAAGTATTTGTTTATAAACATGCCCACAACTTTACCCAAAAGCGTTCACAGATGTTTTAACCCACCTTTACCCTGATAAAGTCATATGACGTCCTTCCGTAACTATATGAGTAACACGCTTTTCGGTTTCTGAACGTGCTTTTTGTTTGTATGTATGGTTCAAATCTTGAAACGTTAATTTCATTCATTTTCGATAAAGCTATTGACCTGAAATTTGACATGCTCTTAGATCTTGCAAGACAAAACAATTTTTTAAAACATATGGCCAGTTCCGCGCATTAAAACACCCCAAAACTTGCATTTTCCCCATAGAAATAACATTACGATTGCTTAATTTTAATTGAAAAATAGCCTCATTGTTGCAACACTCATACATTTAAACCACACTGTGGCGCGCATCATTATGACATCAACATTGCGCGACGCACACATTTGTGCTTTATAATATAGATTGAGTTTTGGAAGTTACACTTCTAACCAGGGAGATATAAATATAGAGATAGAATAGAGATATTCTATTACCATACTTCTAACGTACATTTGTTGTAATCATTGATCCAACTCTCATACGCTTAAAATTATATATTCATATCCACTTGCATCAAATTCTCGCCCAGCTTGGCGACAGTTGTTGAAAAATCGCCAATCTGGCGACCAAAGATAAATCACTCTAAATGAACCAGGAATAAATCTTCTATAACCAGGTTCCTCGCATTTTAGCTTCGTGTTTTCGAG
Source organism: Maratus michaelseni (assembly GCA_963931845.1). Classification (NCBI taxonomy): domain Eukaryota; kingdom Metazoa; phylum Arthropoda; class Arachnida; order Araneae; family Salticidae; genus Maratus; species Maratus michaelseni. The sequence goes on from OZ007594.1 coordinate 24,843,028, forward strand.
TAAAATTAGGTAAAATCTTAAAATCAACAAATTAGGTAAGCTACATTTTTATTCCGGTATAAGCCTGAACGACTTTATTCAACTCAATCAAGAATATTCTCCATTTACTCATCAGCATTTTAGATTTCTTGCTAAAAGTCTTGGATTTAAATTTATCAAAAAAAAAAAAAAAATAGTGGCAAGAAATGATTCTATATTATTAAATAAGATCAAAAAGTAAAAAAAAAATGTACATATATTTAAAAAAAAAATGTTTTATTAAATTTAAAGTCCATAAAAAGGAAAAAAAATTCTCAGCAAGAATAAGAAAAATATTTCTGGATATGAAATATCACTAAAAATAAAAGCTTGGGGGTCTCAGAAAACATTGAACATGAATACAAATCAATAAATAGAAGTTTCAACCAACTGGTCGTGCAGTTTCATGTTCCGTTCACATTTTCCTGACAAATTCATGAACAAATTTGTTACCAAGTTACTTCTTACAGTAATTTGCGACACGCAAATCTACTAATCGTGCAGTTTAATGTCTTCTGAGTGCTCAAAGTTTTTATTTTTAGTTATATGTCATATCCAGAAACACTTTTCTTATTCTGACTAAGAAAAAATTATTTTTTACTTTTCAGTAAAATTAAATTAAATTTAGTAAAATTAAAATTTAACTTCAAATGTAATAAAACTTTTTTTTTTGTTGTTGTTTTTTTGTTGTTGCTGTTTTTTTTTTTCTATACAAGGTACGTCATAAAAATGTATACATACATTGTTTAACGGGTGATAACTTTCTAATTTTTCTTTATTTTCAAAATGTAGTTAATTGGAAATAATGCGTGGACCAAGATTAACTTTTGAAAAAAGAAAATTTATTTTAAAATACTATTGTAAGGATGAAAATGTAGCAGCAGTACAAAAACAATATCGCAGGAAGATTCAGCCAGATCCACTTACGCGACTTACAATTCATCGGATAAAAGATAAGTTTGAAACGAATGGATGTCCATAGACATCCGCAATTGAGCAAGAATGCGCCGCAACACCAAATGAAATGCTTATTGAAATTTGGCAATCAACAGCCCACGTGATAACCCACCGCAATGCATTGACCAGAATGGTAATCATTTTAAGCATCTGCGGTAGAAAGAAAAGCCATACATTTTATGTAGATTCTTTTGCAATTTAAATATTAATTATATGTGAATGAAAAATGGAGTTATAATCATTCAAACTGCGAATACATTTTCCTGAACATTTTACGTAGATTCTTTTTCTATTTAAATATTAATTATATGTGAATAAAAACTGGATATAATTATTCAATATTTGTATATATTTTTCTGGACGCACCCTGTATTTATATGTATATATATGGAAACAACTTACAGGATCTAATCGTTACCTCAGCATTATAGATAGAAAGATGTAAAAGGACAGGATATTTAGCTTATTTTATTTGTTAAAAGTAATAATAATAATAATAATAATAATTACAAAGAGGTGTCTGAATGACTGCTCCCTATTAAAAGTTTATAAGAGTATCAGTATAATACATATTATACTGGTAAAAGGAAAACATTTTTTTATGAAAATTGATTTATTTTACACATTACTAAAATATACGTCCGATAAAAGCTTATGTACAAATGTCTTTAAAAACTTTAAAACATTAGATATTAGCAGTACATAACTCTTTCCTAGCGCTTTCGGATTTAATCTAAGCCATTATCAAGAATTTTAATCAGCGGAGAACAAAGCTCTGATGTTGTTTAAGACTAGAACTCAAACTGACAGGAGAACCCACCGTAAACATGCGCCGGTGGATGGACGCATTGTTGGTGAGCGGGAAACTATAATCTTCCGAAAGAGTCGTGATTTGTTGATTTCAATGCAGGGAACAGGTGAAAGTCCGATGGCGCAAGATCGGGGCTGTAGGCCGGGTGATCCAATCTCTCTCATCCGAAGCGACGAATCTGATCTTGTGTGAGGCCTTGCATAATTTCCCTGTCTACCGCCGATAGACGATTGCGATTATCAGGCTTTTGGATTAGTTGTTAAACCGAACGCTTCTTAAGTCATTTCCGGTTGAACTTGGTTTCTTATATAATATCTGTTAATTTCTATATAATCTAATTAATTTATAACTGTAATATAATAAATATTATACTAATATAATCTAATTAATTTCTATATAATCTAATCTCTATATAATCTAATATTTCTATATATAATCTAACAATATATGTTAATTTCTTATATTATATCTTCTTATATCTTCATAATCCTCCAAAATACCGGAAATGACTTAAGAAGCGTTTGCTTTTACAAATAATCAGGAAGCGTAAAAATCCCAATCGTCGATCGGCGGTGGAGACGGAAATTATGCGTGAGCCTTGCTGTGTGTGGTTTTGCATTGTCGTCCAAGAAAACAACATGTACACTTAAGAGCTCTTGTCTCTTTCTTCGAATGACGGACCTGAGTTTGGTGAAATTTGTATTCGAATAACCTCGGGCACGCTGGTCTGCTGTTACTCTCTCTTCTTCGGCGCTCTGCGCGTCCGTTTTTCCTCCTCCGCTGACCGTCGTTGAACCTGCAACGGGTGTGGATTCTTATGCCGAATGTTTGTTTCACCTGGTGCACCATTTTCTCTTTTAAAAAAATGGCGAAACTTACTTTCGGAACGTCCCTCGTACGTTTATGCGTTTTTAACTTATATTGTCTGATTAAATGTGATACTTTTAATGTTAAAATTTTATATATCAGACGTTTAAAAATGTTTAATTACAGTAGCATTCGTCACCTAATGAAAATATTCAGAGACAGGAGGTATTCCTTTTAAATTTCAATTAAAAGTCGGGAATCTGTACATTGTCGTTTACAATTAATTTTGAAAAAATTTAATTAAACTGTAAAATGTCGTGCACTTTATGTATACTTCGTTCTTTACGCCCGTTTAAAACGCAAGCTTCATTTGTTTAATAAAAACAAAATTTTTTATTCGTATACATAAAGCTCATTTTCAGATTTTTTTTTTCAAGTTTTATATCCTACTCAAAATAAGCATGACAATATAAAGCAAAACGTATATTTGCATTCTCAATTACAAAATTACTGAGGAAATTGTACATACAGGTAAAACAACATTTTAATCACCAGAACTTTTTAAAAAATTGCAGACCAGTTTCGGTAGCATTGAACACTCCGTAATCAGTGGGGCACTGATGACGATATCCCGAATACTACCGAAACTAATCTGCAATTAATTAAAAAGTTCTGGTGTTTACAACTTTGTTTTATCTGCTGTATTGTACAGCGCCAAGTATCATCTTAATTTATCTATTAAAGAAATTACATCCTAAATCCTTAGAAAATAATCTCGGCGCCAAGTAAGGGGGAGACTGTACGACTATAAATCTTAAAAGAATTTAAAAATAAACTATGAATATTAATATAAAAAAAATTCGCCTAAATTTATTATTGAAGTTTGTACGCACAGACAGTAACGTTTTCCTTAGATATTTTAACTAAATCTCAACTGACTTATCTTACTTTGTATAAATTGAAATATTATCACAATAAATACTGGGCGTAGACCCAATAAGCTCAGAGACAACTTTGAGTGCTTGACCAATTTTAAAAGAAGGGCTTTGGCACGCTGCCAAAAAATAGACTTTTCCGAAGGAAGGGAAGCATCGAATTTGGAGGAAAAGTTCACGTTCCTCTTAGAGTTGCAAAAAACCCGCAGCTTCTGAGGGACGGGAATAAAACCGGGAATGTTTGGGAATAAACCCGGAATTTTGGGGGTTAGTGAAAATTTTGAAGAAGTTTTGAGAGTAAATAAAACTAGTCATTTTTCAATTTAACTTTTTTATTTTCGAGAAATTTCAGACACTTTTCTGGAAAGTTTAAAATAGGTTTTTCATTATGAATTAAAAAAACTTAGGATTTTGCGCTCTAAGTTTTTATAATTTATTATAACATATCATTTGCTTTACAATAATGGCGGCTATGAATTGGTAAGGGTTTAAATGTTTCTTTAAAAATTAAAATTGTTTAATTTCTGTTAGCTGGCATATTTACTATTCAGGCATACTCCATAACATTATTATTGTTGTTGTTGTTGTTGTTGTTGTTGTTATTTTGTGAGTTGCAGTGTATTTTTCCATTGATTTCTTTTAGTTTTGTTCGTTTTCTTTGTTGTTTACATTGTTTGAATCGGAGAACAGGGGTGATGTTTATATTCATGTCAGGCAAGATGAATCTGTCACCTGCCACTCGCACATTTTACCTATCCATGATTAAAATATCAACTTACTTAAATATTTCAATTTCTCTTCCTCACTATTTCTGTAGCTTAAGCGTGTATTTCATTAGTTTTCATGTAAACTGTGCCATTTTTCTGTATTTATATTATTAGTTTTGTTTAAATTTGTAAAAAAAAAAAAAAAAAAAAAAAAAAACATTTTTTTTACAAATTAAAAATTCATGTCTAAAACTTTCTGAAAACTCCCAGGAATTTTTAATATTTCCCTACCGAAAAACCCGATTTTTTCCACCCTTTGCAACTCTACTCTTAAAGGGAGTCTGCACTCATTTGAAAACACCCACTAGCTAATATTAAACCTATGGGGAGGTTCTTTTCAAATTTTTCTTTTAAATTTGAATATTTTTAAACAATTCTTTTTGAATAGGATAGCTGAGATCGATCTCTAATATGGCTATTTTTTACTTTTTTGATTTCGGTTGCAAATCTTTTTAATAAAGGTACTTTATTAAAAAAAATCTACAACCGAAATCGAAATAGCAAGAAATAGCCATATTAGAGATCGACCTCAGCAATCCTATGCAAAAAGAATCGCTTAAAAATATTCAAATTTAAACGAGAAATTTGAAAACAACTTCCCCATGGGTTTAATATTAGCAAGAGTGTGTTTTCAAGTGAGTGAAGAGTCACCTTAACCCTCTGGCCGCATGTCATTTTTTCACTGGCTTTCTCTTATTCACCCCCCACAAAAGCTAAAGGAAGAGTCTTCTTCTCGTTACTCACTTTCCTATTATTAAGAATGGACTCGTCTTATGCACACCTGTTACTCACGTGATCAGCCTTTATAAAGCTTAGCTCAGCATAGACTCTCCCTATTTCAAATTGTAGAGCAGACTATACATATGGTGACAGTGCCTAAATCACGGTGTGCACTTCCAGCTGTTTCTCTGATACTATCACATTTCATATAAAATGTGTCAATTTAAAATATCGCTACAATATCTTCGATCTTGTTTGAGTGCTATCAGGGCTAAATATGACTTATTCCCAGAAACTTCATTACATATTACGAATCACGATTGATTTACTTTCTAAAATTTACCCCTCTGGTCATATACTTTTTTTGTTTCGACTCTAAAACCTCATTTAGTACAACTTGTAACTTTGGAGGAAACAAACAAACAAAAAAAAAAAACGCTTCATAACATAAAAGGAAACAGGAAGAGGTGGGAATCCTCTGTCTAATTTAACTTTCTAAAAACTGATTACAGGTTGAGGAAAACGCCTAGAATCAAGAGAAAAATTTCTAATCGAAAAATAATGAGGCTATAACGAGGGGGAAGCGGGAACTATTACGCAAATTTCGATGAATCTCCAACACCAATGACATAAGAATTTAAAGGTGGATTTAACAATGGATGCTTTTAATCCGCAATTTCTCTCCGGGGTAAAGATTTTATCGATGTAAGCAGACACTTAAAAGGTTTTGTTTTGTAAAATTGTATCCGATTACCTACTGAGACAAGTGTGGCCTAATATCGGAAGCTAATTCCGATGTTTGATTGAACAATTATTTCAATGTTTTATTTCTTCACGTCCGTAAACATGTTCAGTATGTGTAACAATGCATCAAGTACGAACCAAGCAGTTGAAATTTACTTAATATGAAATTTGCATTTGATTGTGATAAAACTTTATTTTATTTGTTTGTAATTTTAATAAATCACTTTGAAAGAAAAGTGCTAGAAAACAAGGCACGTTTTGTTCATTATGCAATATTTTAAATCATTGAAGAAGACCGAAAAATCATGCGTCAAGCATAGATTATGAAACACTTTCCAAGGTGAGGTTTTGTTGCAGTATTCTGAATGTGTATTCAGAATATTGCAACGAAACCTCACTGTTTAATAAGGTTTAAGATTCTGTCTAAGTAAACAAAGTCAAAGTCAAACCGGGTGGGGAGGCCTACCTTTCGACTTAAGCTCAACTATCCCCGCCCAGTGTCAAATAAACAATTTAGAAAATTCATTACACATTTGAAAACCCGATTTCAGGAATTACCACCAATAGTCGGAAAAATATCAGAATACTTTTGTGCAGCCCTGTATAGGATCAAACAATTTGTGTAGATACTACATAGTATGATGCAATTTAGTTCAGTTAGGAAATGCACAGTTGTAAATTACCTTTTAAAAATTTCTGTCAATAAATGGAATGTACTCGAGATATTTTGTACATACCCTGTATATCATCTATAGATTTTATACACACCCACTAATAGACAAAAAATTAGTTTCATTTAAAAACTCGTGCCACAACTTAAAACGCACGTCCAGCAATTATTATTCTTAGGCAGTACGGTAACCGAATTATTTTACCTATGTCCCTGTAAATGAACGATGAATGTTATGAACAGCCTATTCTATAGTAAGCCTCTTGTACTGCACCTATGTGATATATATCAATTTAAATATGTTTGAACAGGGCTTTACAAATTTCATGAAATATAGTATCACGCAAAAAAGTTCTTGTCGCCAGTAAAAAATATTTATCCACCCCCCGTCCCCTTTTTCTGTCATTGATTTTCAAAATGTACAAAGGTTTTTTTTATGAACTAATTAAGAAAAAATATTAATAAGCATAGTTTAGAATTATTTGTTCCATAATATAAAAAGATAACATAAACTAATTTTTCTAACGAAACTGAAGAGACCTGAATTTTAATTAAGATTTATTAAATAACTTTGATGGATTAATCAGTTTTAATCCTGAGCACAAAAATCTGATTTGAAACTTACAAACAAACTTGAGCATGTTTTAGCATTATATCCAATTTTAGATGCCACAGAGTCTGGAGTGACACTACTTCTTACAGTTTAATTGACACTCTCCTGTACCCTCTCACACATTCTAAGCACGTGACATGCTAGCCGGCTAGCGCGGGAAAGGGTGGCGTTTTCTGTGCATGAGATGAAGAATGCCTTTTAAACTTGGTTCTTATATTAGAAGTATGAGATAAAAAGAAGATTACTGCTACCCGTACACGAGTAGGGCTAGGGGGAGAGAAAAATGCCGTTTATGCTCTTTCTCTGGTCAATTTCTGTACCAAGAAAAAAAACCCTGCCCGATACAAAAATTTAGTGGCCAGTGGCAACCTAACCACCGCATTTGTCCAGCCCTGTGTTTGAAATAGTGAAACATTATTAAAATACACGACAAATCCACAAACGATTTTTTTCTCATAGACCGCAATGTAACGGAATTATTTTGAGTTTCTCTGTAAATGAACTATAAACGCCACAAATTTCATTTTCAATACAAAACATGCCATAATAAATCTTATTAACATTTATAAATTTCATTAAAATCCGAGTATATTTACGCGAGTTAGATCACGGAAAGAAGGACAGACATAACGAATTCATCAACACTTTTCAACTATGTTTGAAAGTTAAATAGACATGATTTTAACAATCGTTTATATTAAGCTATACCAAACTAAGTGGAACGTATTTATGCTTATTTTGAAAATGTAAAATTATATAGACTATAGGTTTCCACCACGGGCTTCCTGAAATACAAAATATAAGTTAAAAAACTTTTTTTTATTGAAAACTCTAATAACTTTCTTTTAATTTAATAATTTTTTTTAGATTGTCCACTAACAATACCAAAAAACATTTTTATATGAAAAAATGCAATAATGTATCCAAACAAAGTTTTGAAATTTATTAAATGCGATACTTTCGTATTACAGGGTGGCTAGTGGTCAGGAAAAAATACAGTCAAAAAAAGTGATAAACACCAGTATATTCTTATAGAAAAATTTATGTTGATTATTCGATAAAATAATCAATTTGAATTTTTCTATAAGAATATACTGGTAAGTATCATTTTTTTTTTTTTACTGTATTTTTCCCTGAGCACTAGCCACCCTGTATTAGTCGCATACCAGAAGTTAATTGCCAAAGAAATCGCTTCTTACAGCAGATTTTTTATTCTGATAATTTCATTGGCTTAAGCACGTACTTCGATTACATGTCTGTTAAATCGTGTTTTATTTATATTATTTTATTTAATTATCGATGAACTTTTAATTTCGTTATGTAATATTATCCGGAAAGATATGCGTAACTATTTATATTGTTTGAAATGTAAACGAGTTAATCTTTTGTAATCGAGCTGCACATAATACACTTTTTTTTTTTTAAATCACGCTTGAAATTTTTTTTAAACCATTCAAAAAAATCAGTATAAGATATAGTTTCCAAACAAATTGCATTTGAAAGAACAATTTGTTTCCTATTCAATGGTGTAAAAATTGAAATTGGGCGTGTTTGAAGTTTAAAAAAAAAAATGCAGTAAAGTCGTACTGGTCATGTGTTGCCACCGTCAATATGACATCAGCGTTGCTTATGGACATGTTTTTGCTTATTAATATAGATGTGAATGTATAATATAAATGATGATAAAAAGAAACACGTATTTTACTAATTTGCTTATATTTAATGCATAATAGTTTAGTCATAATAAAAGATGAGTTATTTGGAAGATCATTTTATGGATGTAACTGTTTTATTTATTTAATTTATTTTTCGAAACAGACACAACTAAAAATATTTAAATAAGAAAAAACGGTTTACATCTAAAATATAATCAGTTAAATAATCAATTTTGTCGTACAATTGCTTAACCGAGGAAAACTACCTAATTTTACAAATGTTCAATAACATGAAACAATAATTTTTTGGTTAAGAAAAGATTGTTACACAATGACCTTAAACATTGCGTGTAAGAAGATATTAGGAAGATGTTAACGTATATAGTTATATGTATGGAGAGATTGCAATTAATTGTTGTCGTTTTAGCTCATAAATTTGAAAAAAAAAATCAACCCATCCATATTGTGACATTTATAGAAAAATGTTTAACCTAAATCATATGTATTACACTGCAATAATCTTAGGGCGTGTTTGAGATTCACCAGAAAACAGTATTTTCTTTTTTATTTCATAATGTAAATTACAAGACTAACATATTTATATTTGGCTTTTTATGTAATATGTTTATATAAAATATATACAGGATAAGATTATTATTGCAGGAGATATAGAAAAAGACCTTTAAAATTTATTTAATGTCAAAAGGGTAAAAAAGGAATAATTGTAATTCCAAAACTCTTGATCCCTACCAGTGGCTGAGAGGTTCGACTCTCGAAGCTGGTAGACGGGAGGTGCTGGGTTCGATCCCAATCGCGCCCGTCGGCCTAATCGTTCGGAGTTTTCGTGGTTTTCTTCGAGCCGTGGATTTATCCATGCGTAAATACGGGTTAGGTTCCCTTAGAAAGACCCCCCACGAAGGGCACTCCCCCTGGGCCTATATCCCAAGTGTAGATAATTGGCCGTCAACAATCAACCCAACCCAAAATTCTTGATCTAAATTACTAAAATTTTGTGTCTGGGTGTATATTATTATGTAGAAAAAATATTTTGTCAAAGTAATATATTACTATTGAAATTTTAAAAGTTAATTCACTATTTAGTATGTAGACTGCGAAAAAGCCATGAGTAACATTTAATAATAGACGTTAACTTGCATCAGAATTAGTGGGGACTTATTTTCACAACTGGACATTCTATAAAATTTATATATAATATTTTTTTTTAATAAAAATGCATTATTTGCATTCTTTACTTGTTTTTTATTTCTCCCAAATTGCCAATTTTTAAATGTTTTAAAAAAAGTAAGTATGTTAAAGTATTTTTTATTTAGTTAAACTTTTTTTTTTTACATTACATTAAGTAAGAAATCTATCTACTTCAATTAAAAGTTTCCTTATATGTATTGTGCAAGTTATTTCAATAAAATATATGCGGCGATAAGAACAACTTTATTAAAATTTACTTAATATTTTAACAGAGCAACATAAAATAACAGATTAATAATAAAATATTAAAGCAAATTCTTCATTAAATAATACCAAATATTTTCACTAAATAGCATAAAACAATACACTAAATGACAACGTAAAAGAACAAAAATAAATAAATAAATAAATAAATAATTCAAATTATATTTATCGTCTTAAACCTCATATCTACTTCAATAAACATGTGTCAAAAAATAAAATCAATAAATCAATAAATAAAAAACACATGATCTTTTTTCACACAACACTGACTACGCTATTTATTATTACATTTTTGTAAGCGTCATTTTCTTAAGCTGGTCTGTGTGAACCAAAGCGTATACAAGAAATTTCCAAGTGAATGTTTTCGATTTTAAAGAGCAGGAACTAGTTAAGGGACCGCTGAAGTATGTAAACATAAGATAAAACTCATTTCGGGAACGTTTTAGTGACATATAAATGTGTTGAAAAAATGTATCTGCGACTGAGTGAAAAAAAAATGAAAACATTACATTGTGATTTCAAGCAGAAATACGTTACAAAAATTACCCCACGACAGACAGCTAATAGGTAATTATCCCAATAAAATGAAAAGAAAATGCAAAGTGTTTTACGATGTTTGTCGAGTTTTTTTTTTTTTACAAAGATTATTGAAGTACAAAATTTACAGAATAAGAATAAAAAAGATGCTAGTGCGGATGTTTACGGTAATTATTGGCTTTTAAATTGAAAAATAAACTATTCAGTCGCACTAATGGATTTCCTTACTTCCTCACCTTATGTTTACTGTCTTGAATATATATATCCTAATTATTTATTTCTAATCCGATTCACACACATGAGAACATCTATAAGAGATTTAAGATGTTCTTTGTTAAGATTATATAAGATACTTTTTTTTTGTACATTCGTGTTATAGCGGCCCCTAAAGATAAATCGCCAAGCGACCAAGATTTATCGCCAAATTATAAAGCATAGATGACATTATAATAATATATGATGTATATAACATTTCGCGACGTATATGGTCAAGTTATAGTCATATAGGACGCATATATGATGTATATATATGACATGTGTATAAGACGTATATGATGTGCATATGACATATAAGAAGTAAATTATATGTATATAATGACGTATATGGGACATATACGAGTATTTGGAGTATATATATGTGTATATATGATGATATATAAACTTTGCGATGATCTTAGTGAAATCATAGCTGCAACTTTGGCATAATCGTAATTGTAAGGGCCGCTGTAACACGAAAGTACCGTTTTTTTAACCCTGAAATAAATAATAATGACCGCAAAAACCTTTTGACAACGCACGAGACACTAAAAGTTCCAATTTTCATAACACACAAATTATCTTAAATTTTCACTCTTAACAAGCTATTCTTTATTTTGGAGTTTTACATTCTTAAAAGAAAGCAAATAAAAAAAATAAACATAAATAACAATCTTTAACTTTTAAAGGCTAGACTCTGCTGAATTACTTAATATAGATAATTAACTCTAAACAGTCCAGGATTTTTACTCAAGTTTTATAAAAAATATTTCACGCCAGAGTTTTTAAAAAAATTATTTAATTTTTTACTCAAGTTTTATAAGAGTATTACACACCAGAATATTTTAAAAACTATTTAATTTTTGATTTTAACTTATTTCTAGTGTATGATTTATGTTTTATTTATTTTATGAAAAAATTTCTTGTTTGAATCGAAATATTTCCATTTGGTGCCTGTCAAATAGGCCGATTGTTCATATCGTCACTACCATGTGAAACTATCGCATATGAAAAAATCATTAAACGTAATCAGCAACAATTTATGTCACCGTCTAACTGAATCTGAAGTTTGATTAAATTTCGTGCATTAGTTCTTGAGATACAGCAGCCATAAAAGTCGTGTCATACACAAGCTAACAGACAGACAGACATTATTCAAAAATAGGTAAATCGTGTTCAGGACATCTCAAAACGCATAAATCCATCAAAATACGGAAGCCGAAAATTTTCAGGATTCCAACACATTCTTCTTACGCATATAGAAGAAAGTGAATAGCATACAAATATTATTGATTTCCATAAAAGCATCAATTAAAATGAATTATTATTATTTTTACAAAGCTTGAAAAGCATGAAACATTCAAAAGGGCGCCAAGGAAACCTCTAAAGGTAGCGGTGGTGTTGGACAGGCATATGCCCCGGTAATGTGGTCACTCTGACGCAGAATCGCTTCTATTTAATTCTACAATCACACTTGTTAACCATTTTATCATCCCTAAAGGAATGAAAGATTGTGTGAACCTTGCCAAATGCTGCCACAAACATCAGACTTATAGGGTATTAGCGCAGTGCAATGCCCTCTGGGCTACCAGAGATTATTACATTTTAAACAAAGCTTGAAAAAGCATGAAACATTCAAAAGGGCGCCAAGAAAGCCTCTAAAGGTAGCCGTGGTGTTGGACAGCCCTGCTATACGGCATATGCCCCGGTAATATGGTCACTCTGACGCAGAATATCTTTTATTTAATTCTACAAGCACACTTGTTAACCATTTTATCAACCTTAAAGGAATGAAAGATTGGGTGAACCTTGCCAAATGCTGCCACAAACATCGGACTTACAGGGTAATAGCACAGTGCAATGCCCTCTGAGCTACCAGAGATTTTTTTCATTCATTTTAAATATTGTTAATTAGTAGAAAGACTTTCCAATGTGATACTATTTATGAAATAGAGTTTGAGATTTTTTGTATTGGAACTGCCAGTACTCGTAGATATAATAGTACTTAAGTTTTAGTAGTGTATATTATAAATGAAATACAAATACTTTAATCATTCCAAAGAATATATTTTTTAGTTTACTAATTTCAAACCGTGTCCCTTCAGAATAGTTTAATTTACATAAATTTAATGTAGCAGATGAAAATTGAATTATCTTTAGCATAGCTGCCAACTTTTACGCTTTTTTTTCCTACCACTAAAATTTTATAGTAAATTTTACCTTATTAAAACGTGGAAATCATGTGATTCAATAAAGCAAAATTTTCTATTAATTTTTAGTGGTAGCAAAAAAGCGTAAAAGTTGGCAGCTATGTCTTTAGTATATTTATATATACTATCACGAATGATACGTGGTCGACCGACCTGCTTTTATAATTTTTTCGTCTCGCTATTTGCGACATTCTGCTTGACAAAACTAATTGTATCACAGTTTTAAATGGTAATTAAAATATTTTTGACGCCTTAAATATCGAACGTTTGGAGTACAAGATTTTGTAAATGAAGAAATTGAAAATGACAGATAAAATATCTAAATACGATTTTTATAACAGAACTAAGAGATAACTTTTGTTATATAACTTGCTTTCCATACATATAGCTTCCTAATACATCTTCAAAATTCACACAGTTAATCACGTAACTAAGGTGAACGTACCTTGCTTTTCACCATTAGTTTTATTTAGGACTCAGACAAGAGTTTTCCGGCTTAAATGATTTATCAATTGGAAGTTCACGAGTTCACAAGTTTAAAAGATCGCAAGTTTACCATGCTAATTATTAGTCTGCGCAGAATATTATGTTGAGTAGTAAAATTACCGAGTAATCCAACAAGGAGAATTAAAAAACTGTTTACCTTTTTATAAACTAGTTTTTTTTAAAAGTTTTATTCAAGCAGATAAAGAATTTGCTTAATTAACATTATGAATTGCACATATCTTTTATGCTAAGATTTTGATTACTTCCATAATAGTAAGACTATGTGTGAGACATTTAGATTAGGATGAGCTGAATATGTTAATGTGGATTTGTGAATCAGTGCAATTTAACCCTTTATGTACTGAATTATGAATTCATGAAAATTTTATCTTCTAAAGCATTTTTCGTGAATTTTGGAAGCTATATTAGAAGATTTCCATAATCATTTAATAAATTTTAGAGAGATTTTAGAAGGATTGAAGGATTTAGAAGGATTAATTAAATGTGAATTTATAGGGATTTTGTGCAATATTTATAACCCCACTCAAATATTTTATTTTAAATATTTTTCATAGTATTTTGTAGAATTAGGAAATGTACAAATATAATGTTCTTACAATAGAAATATAGAAATATTTCCGAATTAAAATCCCCCCCCCCCTTCTCCCAACGCCAAGAAAGTTGAAAAGATGCAAAGGCAAAAAAAATCATCCTTTAAAAAATATATGTTTTGTGTAACCAATAACGCTTTTGGAACAACATAAATTAATGCATCTATAACTCATTCTAAACTGTATTACTACTTTTCGATGTATTAAATGAATTTTATAACAAGTTATTTTACTGGTACTTATAAGTACTGTCAGTAGATAAAGGGTTAAAAGGGTTGGGCAGTGACCTTTTTAGGTGCGTTCGTAATTATATAAATACGTAGCACCTATAGTCGTCGTCTGGTCCGTCCGTCCGTCTGCCCGCATATAACAGCGCAAAAACTACACAACCGAATGATTTGAAATTTAATATATATTGTCGTTATAGAATATTTTCGAGTCATTTCAAATTTTATGAAAATCGAATAAAAATTTAAAAAGATATTAATAAAAGTTTTTTTTTTTATTAAATCCTATCGTACGCAATCTATATAATAAAAGCGCAAGTCATGTGACTGAGGAAAACAAATACGGGCAAACCACTTATTTTTTCATATGCCAAGCGGCTATTTTTATTTAAAATTATTTTTTCGAATAAAATTGCATAAAAGTTACATTTTTAGAAAGATCGTTGATAAAAAATTGTTTGTTTAAGATATGCGTTACATTAAAAATGTATAAATTCTGAGATAACTTCAGTGGATATTACGTTAACAGCCAAATATATCAATCCATTACAATAAATAAACACAGGAGATTCGTTCATTATGAGTCATAAAAATATTAAACCATGGCAAAGCAAGATCTCTAGGGTGAATTTAACAGTGCTGTCTGGTTTAGAAAAATAATCGCATTTCTAAACGTGGCATACGCAATAAGAAAAACAAAAGGGCATGATCATTTCGCTCATAGCAGACAATATAATTCCATTCACTGAAATAATAAGAATGATTTTTTTACATTGTGTGTGAAACTAGTTGTAAAACGAACGCACCACCTATGTCACGATTAACGTACAATTTCCAACTTGTTACATAATGCTTCCGCATGAAAAAGGCAATTAAATGTAGCAATTCAGAGATATTCATATAGAGTACGATGATTATTTAATGTATTTCCTATTATCTATCACGTATTCTCCAAAGAGAAAAAAAGGTAAACTTGTTAAATGATATTCAAATTATATATGTATCATTTGTCATAGATTATGTAAATTATGTATGTATCGCTCGCTATAGATAGAAAATATAAAGATGTAGTAAGAAATTTTTTATACAGACAGAGTTACGGAAGTAGTGTATTTCGGACATACACTACTTCCGCATCTCTTACTCAAAGGCATTTCATACTGCCTCGAGGTTTATGGTGTGGTTAAACTAAACATAACAAAGAGCTTGGCATCTATTAATGGTCTTTTTGTAACTCTTTGTAATGGCAACCTGGATTCAGTACATAAATTAGCTTAATTTTAAGTGTTATTTTAAAAATTCTCATAGCATAATTTTAAAAATTATGCTTATCTATTTAAAAAGAAAATTCTAGAAATGCAACTAAACTGTTATATTTAAAGGTAGAAACTCGAGAGAGTACTTGTAAATCAACTAAACAGTGTTACATATTACTCAAGAGTGTTCTCGGTGATGATAAGCCAGTTTTATTTGAAAAACGCTCAATTATATTTAACGTTTTTCAACGTAATTGAAAATTCTTTATGATTTCTTTTCGTCTGTAAATCGGCATGCACTTTTCTGAAAATATCAGACCATCTGCAAAATTTAGCTATTCTCTTGAAATAGATAAAGTCATGTTCCCATTTGTCATACAATATTCATCATTCTTTTGAAAATAACTGCAGAAAAATGTATAGAATTTTAGAGATGTTGCACAGAGTTTAAAGTTGTAACCATGTAATTCCATAAAAACCAGTTTTCCATTTCTTGCGGAACTTTGACAAAACTTTTCGGAAGACCCATCACAATCCGAATAAAAAGAAAAAAATAACAGGTAAAATTCCAACAAAATTAAAATAGGCTGAGGAATCTCCTCTAAATTTCGACAAGAATGGTTATTCCTTTAAACAATATTTCCTTTCACGACTCAATATTCACCATTTTGCTGAAAATAATCTGCCTAGTAGTCATAATATACTTTTATACGATTGTACGCAAATTAAATTTGACACTATACTTTTTTTAAAAAGAAAATTGTGTTTGGGATGTCTATGAAATTTCGGCAAAATTCTCCTAAAGACCCATCACAATCCAAGTGAAGATTCGGAAATAAAAACATGATAGAAAAAGAGAAGGTAATGACATCTATGGAAAATTGGAGATATGCAGAATGGGACGTTATGTACTGTTACATTCTTGACCCCTCCCCCTTCCCCTAAGAACATATAAAAAATGGTCTAATCTTGTACATAATTTTACCATTAAATATTCGGAATTCTGTTTAAAATAGTCTCTGTAATAATTGTATTTTTGCAAAGCCATAAACATGTAGCTCATACTTTCCAAAATTAACTGATTTTTATAATTTTGAGAAATTTTGAGAAAACATTTTGAAAGGCTTACCAAATCCCAAATCAAGTGAAAACACAAGAACAATTTTCGCGAATGTTTCAGCAGAGGGAACCTACACCAAATTTTATTGATATATGTCTGTACATCGTTTTTAAATTCACACTTGTAAAATTTCTTCTACTTAACTTTCTCAAATCCTAGCATAAAAGATGCGCACATATCATAATGATAGTTATGCATTACTCCTTAACTCTTTCGTCCCCAGTGTTTCCTATGCTCAAAGCATTAAAAATTTCTCCTGTGCCGAGTGATACATGTTTGGAATGTTCTAACGCTCGTATTCACCATATACCTAAACTGCCATTAAACTCGAAACCCTCGTCGAAAACTCAAAGGGAATTCACGATTAATCTGATCATGTCCAATCAAGTCAATAGTGAATACCATTTGAGCGTTCGGCCTATGTTTTCGCGCTAAATGGCAGTTGAAGTAGACTGTGAATACAAGAGTTAGAGTACCATTATCTGACTTGCGTTTAGCTTTTATAAAGAGTTATAACGACATTTATAAAGAGTAATAAGAGATGCCATATACCAAAATCAAAGCATTTTAATGAAAATCCGAATTTTTTATCAATTTTTTCACACATTGGACTCACAACTATAAAAATTAGACATTGAACCTTCCACCGCACTTAATAGACCTGGACACAGTGGTACTGATGCAACTTATTTTCGAGAAGCAATAACAACAAACAGACTAAATCTGAAAAGGTAGAACGGTTTTTAATTCATCTTGCTGATTACTTTCTATTTCCTCTACTTTAAATATCTATGACAAACTGCGCGAAAAATAGTCTGGAGAATGATCGCTGTTGAATATTGTAGTTTGTAATAGTTCAATATTTTTACAGAACCACTTATCTGGTAAATATGTAACTATACTGTGTAACAGTATAATATCATCATGGAATTTTGACAAAACATTCCGGATCACCCATTACAATCTAAATCAGACAAGGAAATTCAGACATAATAGGTAAAAAACAACATTTCATCGTACTGAACTTCCACAAAAAATGTAACAAGAATAATAGTCTTCCCGAGTACATCATATTCCCATTCATCATTCCATATTTATATTTCTTTTGAAAATAGTAACTGACAGAGACTAATAGTGATGATAATAATAATAATGTTTTACAGGGCTACACAGAAATTAAATATAACACTTAGGGAAATACGCGTAGGGATATAATATGTAGGGGAAAAATACTTATTATACTACTCATAGGAAATTAACCAATTTAATTTCCAACCGTTCCAATCATATTCCCATTCACCATTCAATAATTATATTTCTGTTTCAAATAGTAACTACCGTATATACTCGCGTATAAGTCGATCAGCGTAATAGTCGACCCTTAAATTGAAAATTGAAGTTTTTACTTCAATTTTTCATAAAATCATGAAAAGATGGCAGAAAAACGCGCGCTCCATATGGTAGGAGAGATTCGCCAATGCGAAAAAGTGGTAAGTAAACAGAAAAACCAATCAATGAAATATTTTTTAATGATAAATTATTATTATTTGCATATTTTAAATATTATTTTATTATTTTTGCACATAAAAAGCCAGAATTTTGGCAGTATTTGAAGGGTTTTTTTTTGTTGTTGTTTTAATTGACTCGCGTATAAGTCGACACCCCCAATTTCCTTGCCAAAAATTGTCTGAAATTCCTAGACTTATACGCGAGTATATACGGTAATAATAATAACAATTTACAAGGTTTCACATAAATTAAATATAACATCATATTTGGAAAAAAATCCTAACAAATTTTGATAAAATTTTCTAGAAAAGACATCTAAATCACGACTAGGAATTAGAGACATAGGCGAAAAAAAAAACACATTTCACCACGCTAAACCTCCACCAATAATATAACAAGCATAGTCTACTTCTATGCATCATATTCCCATTTATCATTCACTATATTTCTGATGAAAATAGTGACTAATAATTATAAAACACTTAGACTGTTGCATTGAAATTAAATATAACAACAAATTTGGATAAAAGAGAAGCTTTTGAGAAACTTCAGCAAAACTTTACGAAAGACACATCACGATCCAAATCAAAAGTAGGAAGTAGAGACATAATAGAAATGAACTCTAGCATTTCACCAGACTGAACCTCCATCAAAAATAACAAGAGTAGTCTATTCATGTTGCGTCCAAACTAATTATTACCCATCTATCGGATCCGGATGATCCAAGTTTAGTTCCATTGGCAGCAGATGATCCGCAATTTTCTCCTTTCCATTCCCTGCAACACTCATTTGTTGAAAGATGGACCTGATCTGTTTGAACCAACACCAAATTTTAGCAGGAATGGTCTATTTCTATACATCATATTTCCCTTCATCTTTCAATATTCAGCTAGGACTGCCGAAGTCCTACGTGTAACTTAGCTTTTACTAAACTGATCTCAACCCTAGCATGAAAGATGCGTACAAACCACAATGTTAACTGATTATCATTCTTTAAATGTGAAAAGATCTTCAAAAAGATCAAGCAGTTTTTAACTCACATTTTTAATTACTTGATAGGAAAAAATATCTGTTGAATATAGTTTGCAATAGTTAAGGCGACGGTGGACTTTTAGAACAATTTTTTAAAAATTTTAAGGAATTCACTTGAAATTTGACAGAATCGATAAAAACAGGCTAACACACTTATGCACAAAATTTTAAATTAAAATATTAAAAATATTTTCGATTATTTGCATTTTAAATATTTTAATATGAGAAAAGTTTTACGTATTTCAAAATGTTCGATGGCCATTTATTTTGTATAAAATATGACAATAACTATTTATGAGATATTTTTCATATGTTACAATGGAAGAGAATGTAAATTGGACAATGTAATTTTGAGAAAACGGCACTTTAAGTAAAAACAACTGTTTAAATATATAATCAGTTTACAAATATAAAACCTTATATCTCAACGAAGAAACGTCAGCATTGAAAAATTATTTTTGCATCAGATGAATTTGAGAGTTTAACTTCATAACTCATCAAATTAAAAAAATCGATTTTTTAATCAAATTTTGTGATTTTGAAAGTCTACGGTCCCCTTTAAAATTTTTACAGAGCCATATAACCCCTAGGAGTGTGACCACATCTACCACTTCTTGCAATATTGTTATATTTCACAAAACTCTCAAAACAAGTCTTTTACGAATTCCGTTAAAATAATCTTCATTATTTTTCCGAATTCCGTTGAAATAATTTTCATTATTTTTCCGAATTCGGATTGCAGTGACTGCCTGCATTTTTGATTAATGAATAGATTGTGACCTTAGTTTCCTATACAAAAATTGCTTGTTATAATGTACTCTACCATCTCTCAAGGTTTGCACATGGAGTATTAAATCACCCTGTATTTCTTTACGAAATCATAAAAACTTTCCGGAAGACCCATCACAATCCAAATCAAAACTAGGAAGTAGAGCTATAATAGGAAAAAAACCTTAACATTTCACCGGGCTGAGCCTCCACCAAAACTGTAACAAGAATGGTCTATTCCTGTTTCATCCATACCAATTATTACCCATCTACCGGATCCGGAGATGGGTCTAATGGGACTAATTGCTTGTTATAATGTGCTCTACCATCTTTCAAGGTTTGCTCATGGAATATTGAATCAGCCTGTATATCTTTATGAAATCACGAAAACTTTCCGGAAGATCCATCACAATCCAAATCAAAACTAGGAAGTAGAAGGTATAATAGGAAAAAAAAACTCAACATTTCACCGGGCTGAGCCTCCACCAAAACTGTAACAAGAGTGGTCTGGTCTATTCCTGTTTCATCCATACCAATTATTACCCATCTACCGGATCCGGATGACCCAATTTAATTTCCAAGTTTAGTTCCTTTGGCAACAGATGATCCGCAATTTCCTCTTTCCGTTCCCTGGAACATTAATTTATCTGGTGATGGACGTGATCTGTTCGCCGACCCCTCAGGGCTGCTTTCCGAATTAAGCAGACGACGGAAAAGGTATGACACGTGATTCGCCGTCTGTTTCTTAAATGAAACATTTCAGTGTTTTTTTCTTTTCTCTTGAATTGCCTAGAGTCAATTGAAAAGGAAAGTAATGCAATGTATTTCAAGACTAAATTAATTCTTTTTACGAAAGAAAAATGTTCAATAGAATGATTCTCAAGTTTTTATGCTTCTTTTCCCAAATTATCCGTAACATACATGTGTGTCTGTCTGACTCTTTCCTTAATTTAGTGTACGATAAAGACTGCTTTAGCTCATGTTGATTTTTAATATGCTTTAATTAATAACCATTTATATTTTCTTAATATATCGTTTTAACTAACAACATTGCTAAAAACTTTTCTGAATCCTTAATAGTTTTCGCATCTTAAGCCTCAAATAAAACAAAGTTCACATCAACACGTGGGGTCAATTTAATTACCAAACTATTATGAATCATTATTTACTATCTATCATTATTTACGATCTATCATTATTTATCTATGGATCATTATACATAATTTCGTTAAAATTTATTTTATACTTTATTTTATATTTATATTTTTTGGTTACCGCACTATTTTTCATTTTATCACACTTTTTATGTGTAAACTTATAAATAAAAGAGGTTAAAATCCATTTACAAAAATAATCTATTTTAAAATATTTTTAATAAAAGGTAGTAAAAAACTGCGATTTTACACGTTTTGACAAAATTCAAAGATTTATAAAAACTTAGAAATTTTTTGAACTAATAGACTTATACAAAAAATTAAAAACGATCTGAAATGCACGCACTTTTTTCTGTTAGATCATGTAATTATCGTGAATTTATCTGTATTTTTGAAAAAAAATTGAGTATCATAAAATGCATTGTAATATTATTCAAAATGCCAAAAAAATTATATCTCAAGGAAAAGCGATAATATTATGCATATTTTAAATGCGTTATTAACAATGACCTAGCTAACTTTAACCGCACAAAGTGAGTGAATTAAGTAATGGGGATTAAGTAATAACTATATAATAAATGGTGTTGCCAAAGGAGATAATGGAAATGTCTTCCCTGAGTTTCACAAACATAGCTGAAAACGAATGGCTGCAGTTGAATAATTTTTCACAGACAGAATAATATCACGAAGACTATTCCCTCCAAGGGCAGAAGATTTGACACCACCTTATTATGGGTCACCTAAAAGCCCTAAATGTTCAACATGAATAATCCAAACACACTGGATGAGTTACTCGAGAATATTCCATTGTGGTTGTGGCACCAGAAGTTTTGGCAACTACTTTTAAAAAACATGCAACGTCGTATTCAGCTGCGTTTATAAACTCAAGGAGGACATTTCCAGTACCTCCTGTAGTAATTTCTTAACTCTCCGCATAACGACTATACAAGAAAATAACAGTCGGATCCATTTGACTCATATGTAAATATGTAGAACTACCAAAATATAAATATGCAACTGATTTACAATGAGTATATTAATAAATAATACAACATAATATATGCAAAATGAAAAATGCATTGTAAGTAATTAGACACTATTTTATTATTATTTCCAATTGCTGTATATATATCAAAAGTGGACAACAATTTCTTTCGAGTTCAATAAACTCATTTTGATAGTTGGAAAGTTAAACATACAGGTATGACATGTAATTATTCTGTTTTTTTATTTCTTGCTGTACTTCTCTAATACCAGCATTTCCGAGACTGTAGTCAATTGAGATATCCTATAGTACCACCATAAACAATGTTATTTTAAAAGTCTGAAAAATTTGTATATTCTGATTATGAAAAGTAGCAGACATATGAAATTGATTGTATTCGAGTGTTCGACTGAGAGGTTCATTTGTTATGCATTCGACTAGTTAGTGGGAATTTTTCTACCAAAAATTAAGACCATTGTATAAGGTAAGTATACCAGTAACTGTAACCAGTAAGGTAAGGATACCAGTATGTGTTTGAAATATTTAATTAGATAATAGAAACATCATTAAAATACACTGCAAACGATTTTTCTCCCATAGACTATAATGTAATAGAATTATTTTGAGTGCCCCTGTCAGCGTACTATAAATGCTACACACTCCATTTTCGATTGAGTTCATGTCATATAGTAAACCTCAATGACATATATGAATTGCATGGCCATCCGAGTATTATATTTTAGCGAGTTATAGTACGACCAAGCAGACAAACAAACAAAATTCATAAACATTTTAACTATGTTGGAAAGTGTTAAAAATATTCGCAAAGATAATGGCAAGGATAGTGGCATGGGGAAGTTTCAAGTTCCACATTATTATAAGGAGTTAAAGGCAGAATTTATTTTTCTTCAGGCCGTGAATGCTGATTCCATTAAAAAAAAAACCAGATATATTTGAATTAAAATAAATATATTTCAAGGCCCCTATGTACTCGTATATTAAATACATTTTTTTGGCGCAAAGTAGATTTTGACACTTCTAATCAGGCCATTCATTAAAAAAATTTATAAAAGACGAAACATTCTTGAAAAATAATATGGTCAGTTGTTACAAGCTCCATTAAACTAGATTTTATTTACAACGTGCTTAAATTTTGTGGAACAGATACCTAGTTTATTTAATTTCGATATCTATGCTGCGTACGTACAATATCCACGCGTGGGTATGCGTTAGATGAATCCCACACATGCGTTGAAAATCAAACAAGTAAGCTTTTAAAAATTGTTATCACATCTAGATCATTCTAACGTGTTAAGTGAATTTTAAAAGAACCCGTGAAATCCTGTCGTCACATAACACATCATCTAAAATTCCGTAGAAACCAGTTTCTCCCTATTCTTAGCACATAAATAGTCGGTATTTAATTTTCTTTGCACGGTCAAAATTGAAGTTGTGTGTGTTAACGTTATGTATGTTAATAATATTACTCATGTTTAACAAGTTGGAAATTGTACGTTAAACGTGACAAATGAGGTGCGTTCGTACTATAACTAGTTTTACAGTGTAAAAAAAACCATCCCTATATTTCAGTGAAAAGAATTATATTGTCTGTTATAAGCGAAATAAGCATGCCTTTTTAGGTGCATTCGTAATTATATAAATACGTAGCCCCTATAGTCGTCGTCTGATCCGTCCGTCTGTCCGCATATAACAGCGCAAAAACTACCTAACCAAATGGTTTGAAATTTAATATATATAATCGTTGCAAAATTTTGTCGAGTCATTTCAAATTTTATGAAAATCGAATCAAAACTTAAAAAGATATTAATAAAAATATTTATTAAATAATTTGATTTTTTTTTAAAATCGGTACTTCCTTGCTATAGCAGTTTCTGAGTATTAATTGTCAAGCGACCGAGATTTATCCTCAAGTTATCAGACACATATAACGTTATAGTCATATATGACGTATATGACATTTTATAACCTCTATGACCAAATTATAGTCACGTTATTCATTTTGTTAAATCCTATCATACGTAATTAATTCAATGATATCCCATGATTGGTAATGATTCTAGGTTGCCATGGTGATTACGTCCTATTTAAGATGGAGTCCTATTATTTCCGTATAACTGAATTTAAAAACCGATTTTTCATACTAAAATTGTTTAATTAAAGCAATCCTATAATCTACCGACATTTTTTTTAATAGATGTTTCCGGAGAAATAGATACTAATAGAAAAAAAAGTCTAAATATGGATTTCAATTTCTGAAAATTTCAAAGCTAGGCTTAAGTTTCCCATTTGAATTTTCAGCAAATATCAACAAAAGATAAAATGTTATCAACACTTAAATGGTAATTATTTTATTACGGAAATTAATCATATCATAATAACAGACGATATAATACATTTCGCTGAAATAATAACAATACGAACGCACCTCATTTACCACGTTTGACGTGCAATTTCTAACGTTTTTTTTATTACATATGCCACGTTTACAAATGCAAATTTTTTTTCGACGCCAGACAGAGCTGCAAAATTCACCAAAGAGATCTTGCTTTGCGAATGATTACCTTCATGGTTTAATATTTCTATGACTCACGATGAACGAATCTTTTGAGTTTATTTACTTTAACGGATTCAGATTTTCGGCTTTCAACCTAATTTCCACTGAAGTTATCTCAGATTAGTACATCATGAGCGCGCGCTGTTACTTTCAAAAAATATATAAAGTACTGTTTAAAATATTTAACACGTACGTTTCTTCATACTCTACATGCTAAAAAAAATTACATTTATTTTTTTGCACTTGAAACATACATTTTTAAAATTTTGTGTCAAAATTAAATTTTAAACAATACTTTTTGGGTGTATTTTGGTTTTAAGTTAGACGTAATTGTGTTAGTTTGGTCAAAAATTGTTTTCTATGTACATATTATCCAGTTTTATCATACGCGCAGCACTTAATGATTTTTATTCACGAATTAATGTATTACTTTTTTTAATTAAAATTAAAATATTATTTTTTTTGTGTACTATATTTAAGAATATGTACTTTAGGCCAGAAAAAAAAAATAATAGCATATTATATGAGTTTTGGTGCTTTGATCATGTCTTTGATCGTTTTGACAAGCTCAAGGACCCCACGCCCCCTTAATATGGTACTTCTTCAAATAAATAAGAAATGAAACTGGAGAGAATATATGCCGATGTTTTTGATCGTTTGGAACAACTCAGGGTCCCCCTTAATATGTTACTTCTTCGAATGAAAAAGAAATGAAACTGGACAGAATATATGGCAATATTTTCGATCGTTTCGACAAACTCAAGGACCCCGTGCCCTCCATTAATATGGTACTTCTTCGAATGAATAAGAAATGAAACTGGACAGAATATATGCCTTTTTTGCGAGATGACATAAACTATTTTTAACGTTTGCGAAAATTTCCAGCAGCAAGTAACTTTTTTATTTCACAAACGTTTCCATAAATATCAGAAATCTGTTGATATCTGAGGCTTCTGATTAGTTCTTCTAGTGTTTCTGATTAGTTCTTCCAGTGTTTTTGATTAGTTCTTCTAATGTTTTTGTTTAGTTCTTCTAATGTGAAATGATAGATGAGAAAGTTTCTTTCGTCGCAGGTAACTTTGCAATTTTACGAGACTACATTAAATTTCAGTAAACGTTTCTACAATTTCTTACAGCGTGTGATATTTTAGTCATTTCTCTTTTTGTGTGGTTCTACTAAGTTGTGCGCATGATCTCATCTTTTCGAACAAGTGTCCTCCTTCTCAAATGTAAACCTACGATTCTGAACGTGATGAAATTTTTAAAGATAACCTAAAGGATCAATTTTACTTTTATTGATTTTAGTGAAACTTCAAACTAGTGGAATTGAGAGCACATAAACATTGTTATAATGATGCAATAATTATATTCCTACTTCCTGTTTTTTCCTTACTTACATAAATTAAAGTATCCTTTCCCAACTATATGTTGTTCATTTTAAAATTTGTTAACAATTTTGAAGTTTTAAATAAATTTTGATTTCAGTTACGCATTTGTGATAACTTTATTTAAACTTTGTATATTAACTAACAATAATATTTGCAAAAAATTAAAATGAGTTTTATATTACGTGTAAATAATCTCTATTAACACAGTCATTTGTTGTAAAGTCACAGTGACTTCACAACTGTCACAAGTTTCATTGTCAAAACGTGACTCTTTTAGTTAGTCGCGTGGTGAACTCAGATTTCCGTCATTTGGTGACTCTAATATGACGTTGCCGTCATATTAGGGCCGAGGCTCACATTTGAGCCACGGAATCGACGCGTTATAAAAGCCACTTGAACAATGATGTTATAAATGTTTTACAATTTTAACTGACGTTAAAAATGTAAAACACAGCTCTCCATAAATCGAATATAGCCACGTCACAGTGATTTCATCTTCCATAACACGTGAATACAATAGGATTCACAAGTGATGATACGTTTTGGTCACTATGGTACAAAGCCAAAGTCTTACAAAATACTTAATATTAGAAAAAATAATAAAACGGAAATACAGTATTTTCATTATGAACGACGACACGTAGATAAAACTAAAACGATTTAAGAGCCTACGCTAGTCACGCGAAGAAACGCTCAAGCTAATGTTAAGTCTATGGGGAGGTTCTTGCGCGATTTCTCGCTCGCATTTTAATATTTTTAAATGATTTTTTTTGCATGGGAGAGCTGAGTCCGATCCCTAACTTTGTTAGTTTTTACTTTTTTAATTTTAGTTACAGTTTTTGTGTAAGCTGACATTTCCAATTTCGGAACCGGTTGGAACCGGTTCTGAAAGTTAAAGTACCTTTATATAAAAATTTCTGATTCAATATGTTTTTATTTGTTTTAAAATATAGGAAAGTTGGCAGGAGATGAGGAGATATTATGAGGAGATGCACAATGAGGAGAATAATCTATTACTGAATCAATTCTAAATGCTATTTATTCATCTCAAACGAAAAATAAATGCTTTAACTTTTTATCAACCTACAAGACTTATTAAGTCTAAATTGAATCAAAATTCTCAAATATTCCTCATTAGTCATCATTGCTCTAACTGGTTGAAATAAGGGATTGATATAGGCATTGAAAGGTGTTTGTTGTACGTAAGTAAGTAGTGTTGGCAAATTTGGTAGATTTTTCATTCAGAAATTCTGAATTCACACCAGAAAATCCTGAATAGTATTTTTAATTATTTTATTAAAAGAACGTCTAGATTTAACGTCTATATTTAAATACCTAATTTCTTAATTAAAACTTAATATCTAAGATATACCAATATATATATATATATAGCTCTTTTGAGTGTCTTTTTTTGTTTATGCTTTGCCCGCCTTTTCACCACTTGGCATTTATGTACTGTTTCACGAACATATTCCGAACCCTATCACAAGTAGTTAGTTATAACTACAGCCATTTCACTTTCTTCCCAATATTTAGACTTTATCCGTAATCTCTTTCGTTTTACTTTATTATTCCAAATTTATTATCATCTCTTTTCTTAATTTTACATTTATCCTTTTGTATTGTAATTGTTCCTTTATTTTGTAGTTAATACTACATCTTAACTTTTGCCAACGACTCAATTTAATACAAGACATTCTACTCACAATAGTCTGAGCATTAAGTTGATTGCAACTCGGAAGCCCCTTAAGAGCCTACACTAGTCACGGGAAGAAACGCTCACGCTAATGTTAAGTCTATGAGAAGGTTATCCCGCGATTTCTCGCTCGCATTTTAATATTTTTAAATGATTTTTTTGCGTAGGATATAGCTGAGGTCGATCTTCAACGTTGTTAGTTTTTACTTTTTTGATTTTGTTTAAACTTTTTTTATAGGCGGACATTTTAAATTTTGGAACCGGTTGGAACCGGTTCTGAAAATGAAAGTAAATGAAAGTTTGACAGTGGTTATAAGTATTCATTCGATGCCATTTCAATTTAACGTATTTAGCAAGAAACTGATTTAAAAATTAAAAAACATTTTTTATTTATAGCCACTCTGTCGCACAACTATAATCTGCCAATAAAGAATTTAATTTCTAAACTTGTAAATTTATTAATTCATTCCTGTGGAAAACAATGAATCTAAGTTTTACAGTGGTTATAAGTATTCATTCGATGCCATTTCAATTTAACGTATTTAGCAAGAAACTAATTTAACAATTAAAAACCATTTTTTATTTATAGCCACTCTGTCGCACAACTATAATCTGCCAATAAAGAATTTAATTTCAAAACTTGTAAATTTATTAACTCATTCCTGTGGAAAACAATGAATCCAAGTTTTACAGTGGTTATAAGTATTCATTCGATGCCATTTCAATTTAACGTATTTAGCAAGAAACAAATTTAAAAATTAAAAAACATTTTTTATTCTTAGCCACTCTGTCGCACAACTATAATCTGCCAATAAAGAATTTAATTTCTAAACTTGTAAATTTATTAACTCATTCCTGTGGAAAACAATGAATCGAAGTTTTACAGTGGTTATAAGTATTCATTCGATGCCATTTCAATTTAACGTATTTAGCAAGAAACTAATTTAAAAATTAAAAACCATTTTTTATTTATAGCCACTCTGTCGCACAACTATAATCTGCCAATAAAGAATTTAATTTCTAAACTTGTAAATTTATTAACTCATTCCTGTGGAAAACAATGAATCGAAGTTTTACAGTGGTTATAAGTATTCATTCGATGCCATTTCAATTTAACGTATTTAGCAAGAAACTAATTTAAAAATTAAAAACCATTTTTTATTTATAGCCACTCTGTCGCACAACTATAATCTGCCAATAAAGAATTTAATTTCTAAACTTGTAAATTTATTAACTCATTTCTGTGGAAAACAATGAATCGAAGTTTTACAGTGGTTATAAGTATTCATTCGATGCCATTTCAATTTAACGTATTTAGCAAGAAACAAATTTAAAAATTAAACATTTTTTATTTATAGCCACTCTGTCGCACAACTATAATCTGCCAATAAAGAATTTAATTTCTAAACTTGTAAATTTATTAACTCATTCCTGTGGAAAACAATGAATCGAAGTTTTACAGTGGTTATAAGTATTCATTCGATGCCATTTCAATTTAACGTATATAGCAAGAAACAAATTTAAAAATTAAAAAACATTTTTTATTCTTAGCCACTCTGTCGCACAACTATAATCTGCCAATAAAGAATTTAATTTCTAAACTTGTAAATTTATTAACTCATTCCTGTGGAAAACAATGAATCGAAGTTTTACAGTGGTTATAAGTATTCATTCGATGCCATTTCAATTTAACGTATTTAGCAAGAAACTAATTTAAAAATTAAAAACCATTTTTTATTTATAGCCACTCTGTCGCACAACTATAATCTGCCAATAAAGAATTTAATTTCTAAACTTGTAAATTTATTAACTCATTCCTGTGGAAAACAATGAATCGAAGTTTTACAGTGGTTATAAGTATTCATTCGATGCCATTTCAATTTAACGTATTTAGCAAGAAACAAATTTAAAAATTAAAAAACATTTTTTATTCTTAGCCACTCTGTCGCACAACTATAATCTGCCAATAAAGAATTTAATTTCTAAACTTGTAAATTTATTAACTCATTCCTGTGGAAAACAATGAATCGAAGTTTTACAGTGGTTATAAGTATTCATTCGATGCCATTTCAATTTAACGTATTTAGCAATAAACTAATTTAAAAATTAAAAACCATTTTTTATTTATAGCCACTCTGTCGCACAACTATAATCTGCCAATAAAGAATTTAATTTCTAAACTTGTAAATTTATTAACTCATTCCTGTGGAAAACAATGAATCCAAGTTTTACAGTGGTTATAAGTATTCATTCGATGCCATTTCAATTTAACGTATTTAGCAAGAAACTAATTTAAAAATTAAAAACCATTTTTTATTTATAGCCACTCTGTCGCACAACTATAATCTGCCAATAAAGAATTTAATTTCAAAACTTGTAAATTTATTAACTCATTCCTGTGGAAAACAATGAATCCAATTTTTACAGTGGTTATAAGTATTCATTCGATGCCATTTCAATTTAACGTATTTAGCAAGAAACAAATTTAAAAATTAAAAAACATTTTTTATTCTTAGCCACTCTGTCGCACAACTATAATCTGCCAATAAAGAATTTAATTTCTAAACTTGTAAATTTATTAACTCATTCCTGTGGAAAACAATGAATCGAAGTTTTACAGTGGTTATAAGTATTCATTCGATGCCATTTCAATTTAACGTATTTAGCAAGAAACTAATTTAAAAATTAAAAACCATTTTTTATTTATAGCCACTCTGTCGCACAACTATAATCTGCCAATAAAGAATTTAATTTCTAAACTTGTAAATTTATTAACTCATTCCTGTGGAAAACAATGAATCGAAGTTTTACAGTGGTTATAAGTATTCATTCGATGCCATTTCAATTTAACGTATTTAGCAAGAAACAAATTTAAAAATTAAACATTTTTTATTTATAGCCACTCTGTCGCACAACTATAATCTGCCAATAAAGAATTTAATTTCTAAACTTGTAAATTTATTAACTCATTCCTGTGGAAAACAATGAATCGAAGTTTTACAGTGGTTATAAATATTCATTCGATGCCATTTCAATTTAACGTATTTAGCAAGAAACAAATTTAAAAATTAAAAAACATTTTTTATTCTTAGCCACTCTGTCGCACAACTATAATCTGCCAATAAAGAATTTAATTTCTAAACTTGTAAATTTATTAACTCATTCCTGTGGAAAACAATGAATCGAAGTTTTACAGTGGTTATAAGTATTCATTCGATGCCATTTCAATTTAACGTATTTAGCAAGAAACATATTTAAAAATTAAAAAACATTTTTTATTCTTAGCCACTCTGTCGCACAACTATAATCTGCCAATAAAGAATTTAATTTCTAAACTTGTAAATTTATTAACTCATTCCTGTGGAAAACAATGAATCGAAGTTTTACAGTGGTTATAAGTATTCATTCGATGCCATTTCAATTTAACGTATTTAGCAATAAACTAATTTAAAAATTAAAAACCATTTTTTATTTATAGCCACTCTGTCGCACAACTATAATCTGCCAATAAAGAATTTAATTTCTAAACTTGTAAATTTATTAACTCATTCCTGTGGAAAACAATGAATCCAAGTTTTACAGTGGTTATAAGTATTCATTCGATGCCATTTCAATTTAACGTATTTAGCAAGAAACTAATTTAAAAATTAAAAACCATTTTTTATTTATAGCCACTCTGTCGCGCAACTATAATCTGCCAATAAAGAATTTAATTTCTAAACTTGTAAATTTATTAACTCATTCCTGTGGAAAACAATGAATCCAAGTTTTACAGTGGTTATAAGTATTCATTCGATGCCATTTCAATTTAACGTATTTAGCAAGAAACTAATTTAAAAATTAAAAACCATTTTTTATTTATAGCCACTCTGTCGCACAACTATAATCTGCCAATAAAGAATTTAATTTCTAAACTTGTAAATTTATTAACTCATTCCTGTGGAAAACAATGAATCGAAGTTTTACAGTGGTTATAAGTATTCATTCGATGCCATTTCAATCTAAATTTTATAACAATATTTTTACGAAGCTATTTTTTACTCTCTGTCCTTTTTTAAACTTTGATGAATAGGAATCAATACTAACGGTTTTCAAAACTTAATTGCTGGATTAGATTGGGTAAGTGGTTACAATGTTACGGATTAGGGAATAGCAGATGCGTCAGAGCTTGAAAAGTCCACGATTATTTTCGGATGCATCGAGTGAGGTTTGTTTCCTTTAGTATATATTTCGCCAATCATGCGGAATTTTTGACATTCGTATCTATACTTAACTACTTTTGAATACAATCATTTTACCTTGATTCAATTATCTTCTCTGTATTGACGCAGGATCAAAACGATAAAACAAAATTCATACGTAAACGAAAATAAGATAAAAGGAGGTGTATAGAATTTTTTTTACCCCCCCCCCCCCTCCTCCTACACCTTCTCAATATGGTAAATAACATTGATTTTTGTAAGATGCTTTTATTGTTTTAAAATAAGTTTGGATCTGCTTATCTGATTGATTTATATTTGAAGATTGTTAGCTCACAGGCTATCATAACCCTGCCCGCAGGTTCTGTACGTTCGTATGTATGTACGTAACGCGATAACTCTTGATAGAAATATCCGATTTGCTTCACATTTTCTTTATAGATTCATTGTGATACGGTGCTTCCATGATTACTTTGAGGGGTTCATTGGTTAAGTATAAAGGGGGAAATGGGATCTAATCCCCCCCCCTTAATTTAGATAATGGTTTTTTCCTGCAGAATTATCCGATTTGCTTCAAATTTGGTATACAGGTTTATTCTGATAAGGAGCTTCCCTGATTAGATTTGGAAGTTCGTTGGTCAAGTATAAAGGGGGGGCTAATCCCCCCCTTAATTTAGCTAAATGGGTATTTGATGCAGAATTATCCGATTTGCTTCAAATTTAGTATACAGGTTTATTGTCGATTTCTTTATTTTTCGAGGGGCATTATTCTTTGAAATATGAGTAATAATGTACAATTAGTGCAGGGGGTGATTGTGTTCCGGTATTTTGTACACCACTAAATTAATAGAGGAATCTTTTTCTTCTTTAATCGGTGAATTCTGCGATGACATACTAATAATATTGCTATATAAATTTAGTGGTATACAAAATACCGGAACACAATCACCCCTGAATTAGTGTGAATAGCCTGTGGGCTCAATGCCACCAGTTGAACCGGGCGCTTTTCTTTTTATTTAAATATGTTACGGAAGATTAAAACATGTTTATTTAGCAAATTATAGTGTATTTCAGTTATATCAACCCGATTGTCAGACCCGGGCTTCGTGGGTTACAGAACATACTGTCCATTATAGGTAAAAATCTCATCATTATTGAAAACTTTAATAATTTTTTTTCCTATAGTATATATTTTTTCTATCTTGCCCACTATAAACACCAAAAAGCATTTTTATATGAAAAATATGAATTGTGTATTCAAATAAAATTTTTTAATTTTTTAAAAGCGATAAATTCGTATTACCCGCTTGTCAGGCGTTAACAGCCGAAAATATCGAAAAAGATTTTGCTACTTACTGCCTTTATGATTTTTAGTGCCCAAATACGTAGTTGAATTGCATGTCTGTTAAATTTATGGTTACCACCATAAGTTACATACCATAGCTACCAACTCTTAACACGTTCGCTACCAAAGACGCATACGTGGCGTCGCTTGGTCACTCATTTGACATTCCATTTTTAATCCAAAATTACGACTTCATACCGGAAATTTCGACAGAAAATTGTTACTTTATGTAATCACGGAACATATATTGACAATGCAGTTAACAGCATGGAATACCTAGTTACGGACCAACTGAACTTCCAGGTTAAAGGTAATTGGCTTGCGAGGCAAAAGGGAGCCGTGAGAAATTAAAAAATTGAGAATTAAATAAAAATATTTACAAATATAATAATAAAACAGAAGTATAACAAAAAAAGTAAAAAAAAAAAAGTAAATAAAAATTTTAAAAAATATTTCCATTCGATCCAAAAAATAATAGAAGAAGAAGCCTATCGAAGGTCGAACTAGGAGGCTCTTCAGCGACCATACATTTAGTTTAAAAGTTACAAAATAATAACATTAAAAAGCCAATAGGCAGACTAAAGATAACATTAAAAAGCTAATAGGCAGACTAAAGATAACATTAAAAAGCCAATAGGCAGACTACAGATAACATTAAAAAGCCAATAGGCAGACTAAAGATAACATTAAAAAGCCAAAAGACTAAAGAATATGTAATCACGAAATGTCTGTCGTTAAATAAAGCAGATAATGCTATTAGTATTTTCTGGTATAAGTTAGGAATATCTGAATAAAATAAAATTCCGTTAATTTTAACCCAGTAGTGAACGTGTTAAAGCGTTCTTACTGTATAATTTTATTTAACCCATTCGCTGCCAAACCACGAGTATACTCGTGGTTTCTCAATCTAAAATTACGAATTCGTACCGGAAATTTCGAAAGAAGAATTTTTATTTTAAGTAATCACGAAATGTCTGTAATTAAATAAAATAAATATTGGTATTAGTATTTTCTGGTGTGAATTCGAACTTTCTAAATAAAATAAAATTCCGGTAATTGTAACCCAGCAGTGAACGTGTTAAATGAATACAGCGACATTTGAAAGCATCAATGTTGTGTCATAAGTTACATTTTCGCAAATAAATGTGTTTTAATCTGCAGTTTTGGCACAAATCTGCACAAACAGCGCATTTTAGCACAATCATATATATGATTTCCGATGTCAACATCTCTTACTATGCACATACAAAACGAAACACATAACGATGAATGAGATATCATACGAAAGGTTTTTCTGAACAGGCGTTTGACATTTACATTTCGTTAAAACACATCGTTTGGTTAAAAATTGCAGTTATATATAGTATATATTTTTTTCTATCTTGCCCACTATAAACACCAAAAAGCATTTTTATATGAAAAATATTAATTATGTATTCAAATAAAATTTTGAAATTTATTAAAAGCGATAAATTCGTCTTAGCCGCTTGTCAGGCTATAATAAATTTCGAAGATATCGAAAAAGATTTCGCTACTTACTGCCTTTATGATTTTTAGTGTCCAAATACGTAGTTCGATTGCATGTTTGTGAAATTTATGGTTACCAACAAAAGTTACATACCATAGTTACCACCTCTTAACACGTTCACTACCAAAGACGCATACGTGGCGTGGCTTGGTCACTCATTTGACATTGCATTTTTAATCCAAAATTACGAATTCATACCGGAAATTTCGACAAAAAATTTTTACTTTATATAATCGCGGAACATATATTGACAATGTAGTTAACAGCATGGAATACCTAGTTGCGGACCAACTGAACTTCCAGGTTAAAGGTAATTGGCTTGCGAGGCAAAAGGGAGCCGTGAGAAATTTAAAAAGTTGAGAATTAAATAAAATATTTACAAATATAATAATAAAACAGAAGTATAACAAAAAAGTAAAAAAAAAAAAAGTAAATAAAAATTTAAAAAAAATATTTCTATTCGATCAAAAAAATGATAGAAGAAGAAGCCTATCGAAGGTCGAACCCATCTCAAAAAAGAAGAAAAGACTCTCTTCAGCGACCATACATTTAGTTTAAAAGTTACAAAATAATAACATTAAAAAGCCAATAGGCAGACTAAAGATAACATTAAAAAGCTAATAGGCAGACTAAAGATAACATTAAAAAGCCAATAGGCAGACTAAAGATAACATTAAAAAGCCAAAAGACTAAAGAATATGTAATCACGAAATGTCTGTAAATAAAGCAGATAATGCTATTAGCATTTTCTGGTGTAAGTTAGGAATATCTAAATAAAATAAAATTCCGTTAATTTTAACCCAGCAGTGAACGTGTTAAAGCGTTCTTACTGTATAATTTTATTTAACCCATTCGCTGCCAAACCACGAGTATACTCGTGGTTTCTCAATCTAAAATTACGAATTTGTACCGGAAATTTCGAAAGAAGAATTTTTATTTTAAGTAATCACGAAATGTCTGTAATTAAATAAAGTAAAGATTGGTATTAGTATTTTCTGGTGGGAATTCGAACTTTTTAAATAAAATAAAATTCCGGTAATTTTAACCCGGTAGTGAACGTGTTAAATGAATATAGCGACATTTGAAAGCATCAATGTTGTGTCATAATTTACATTTTCGCAAATAAATGTGTTTGTATCTGCAGTTTTGGCACAAATCTGCACAAACAGCGCATTTCAGCACAATCATATACATTATTTCCGATGTCAACATCTCTTAATACACACATATAAAACGAAACACATAACGATGAATGAGGTATCATACGAAAGGTTTTTCTGAACAGGCGTTTGACATTCACATTTTGTTAAAACACATTGTTTGGTTAAAAATTGCAGTTAATTAAAAATTAATGACAAAATGTATCAGCAAATAATCTCAAAGGTTGCAGTGTGGAAGCCTTGTGTGGTCCACTGCAGTACTTTTAATACATCAAATATTTTTGGTTCAGTCGCATAAATTTTAGATTTCACGTACCCACCTTTAGTTCTTGATTCCAGAGAATTTAAATTCGATTACTATTGTGCAATTATAGCTACAAAAAATACTCCATCATTATGGTTTTTTTTTCTTTTTTTTTCATGTAATTCAAAGAAAATTAAAATTAAAACAAAAATTGGTCATAAAAAATCCATACAAATTACAAAAATTCTTGCGTAGTTAATGACTTTATAATTTGAAATGAATGTTAGATAACATTTTATTTAATAAAACGCCTTTAACAGAAACTATACCTCATATGAATAATCCATTATCTAATTTAGTGAAAAGAAAACAGCAAAAATGGTACGTGTTTTTTACGACAGTAAATAATACAGACAAAACAAGCTACTTTTCAGATAAGTTGGCCACTGTTTTAGGGTAAGCATTTGTACTCAAACAGGTGTCAGGAGAAAGAAAAAATTGAAAACAAATAAACAAAAAAACTCCTCATAGAGTTCGGGAAGTAGAACTTTCTGTAAGCACTCATTCGTTACGTAGCCTCAAGAGGAAAGAAAATGGCAACAAGAAACGTTGGAGAAAGTATTCGAATAGTGAAAGTGAAATGGCTGAAAGCCCCGAAGGATTTCTAGGATAGCATCGCCACTTTGGGTTTAGAGATCAAACAGCAGTTTGAGTATCGTTCTTCCCACAAAGCACACGTGGTTACAGTTTCCGAGAGTTGTGATATTATTATGTAATTCTCATTCTTCTCTGCCGGAAAGATCGCCTGCTTTGGAATAAACATCAATTTGTTAGACCTGTACGTTTTATAAACTTTAGAATAATTAGTGCAAATGTGGTATTTTCTTTGTCTTAATCAAATATTTTATTAATAAGAAATTATTCATTCACTATAAAGTTTCCCTTGCAAAAAATAAGTCGGTGTTTCATTGGAAAAGAAAGTGCTTCGGTATGTGAAAACATCTGTAATGTCGAAGTGAAGTGAAATAACACAATATGAAATCCTTTCGTATTGAGATAAAAATGAAGACAGTTTGAGTTCTATTAATTTCATAAATGTACCTTACGATTTCATTAAGTGCTCGGGAATAAAAATAGCTTAAGTTATCCAAAATGTTAATACTTCGAAAGATAATTCTTCCACTTGGAGCAATATTTTTATTAGTGACTCTAAAAACTCATGGTGGATTAGCAAGGTCTGTAACTAACTCTGAACAATTAAAAAGGCCTGATCTAAATTCTAGAACTTATGAAAAAACAATAAAAGAATCAAATTTTAGTGACAGTGTTTTATCGCAAGTGACAAGTGCCAATGAAACTGAAGTCAAAGACTTAACCGCACAACTTCAATCATATCAGCTTAATGTTAACTTCACCAAAACATTATCGTCTTATGCGATAAGTCCGTCATTAGAAATTGCAAACGAATCAGAAATTGATGTGGAGAATTCAGAAAACTTAATTTTTAATCATACTGAAGATTCTAATGGTGCCAACAGCAATGTTACTGCAACGTTCAAAAGAACAAACGATAGCCATCTGCATGAAAAAAATGTCCTAAGTAACGAACAACACGGTGGCAACAACTTTGATGAAAGATCTCTGTATTCAGATGCTTTTCCTGCAATTGATGAACACAAAAGTGAAAATGAAACGACCGTATCTAAAAGACAATCTCTCCTAGCGGCTGGGAGGAGGGCCATCAAAAATTTAGGCAACGATTTGAAGAAGTTAAAAAGCAACGTTGATAGTTTTAAGCAAAATTTAAGAAAGTTTCTCTTCGAAAATGAGTTGCCCATTTTTCACAGGAACGGCTCCTCAAGCTCATTGGGAAATGACAATGTATTTCCAACAGGCTATAATAGCAATGTTACGTTAGGGAGTGAATCATCAAATCCCAATTTCCATGCATCTAATGATATTTTTGATGAAAATATGAGCATGAACATCACATCTGCTCCACGTGTCCAAACGTTCGCCAAGATTTCAGCGGCGGCGGCCAACATGAGTGAAGCCAGCAAAAGAATGGGTGATTTCATAAAGAAGCAGTATTGGGATTCCAAAGAGAAATATGAACAAAACGCCCATGACGCTATGATAAATAGAGGTTAGTCATTACATTCGATTTTTTTTCCTTACTATATCAAATTGCATATTTTATTTATTTTTTATTTTATTTATTTATTTATCTGGAAAGTTCTGTAACACAAATTTCATTTTTGCATTGCAATACATAGATTCATTTTACTCTGGCGGTTGATTTTATCGATCGCTTTATTTTCGCAATCTTTTCAAATTATACTTTTTTTTTTCAATTCAGCGTTATAGATTTATTAAATCTTTAACTTTATAGAGTTATTAAATCTTAGTACAATTGCTCTCGTTATATCGCGCCTCGTTACAACGATTATTCGGACAAACTTCTATTTTTACGTGTCTTCCCTCCTCCACCCCAAAAAATAAATAAATAAATAAATAAAAATCTACATTAATCTCACTTTTAAATTAACTTCAATATAATTCAATTAAAATACATTTAAATATTCGTTGTTATTTTTTTGTAAAATAAAAAAACAAACAAAAAACAAAAAACAAACATACAAACATGCATACAAACATACAAAGTACAGTGTTGGATACAAACATTTTCTTGGTTTCTATCGTCTTTCTTCATTTTTAAGTATGGGATATATCGCTCGGATAAATAGTATATATTAAGCTCAGATATATCGCGCTTTTTTGCAAGTCTTTCGATACGCACGATCAAAGCCAAACTCGATTCTCTCATTTCGGGGGAATCCAGTTTGACCATGACAGGATACAACGAGGGGCTATCAAGGGGGTCAAGAGGGTAATTTTTTAGAGGGTTTTAATAGGGGGAGGGATAAAATTTATCTCAACTAGAAATGCAGTTAATCCAGTTTTTAACACTTTCCAACAAAGTTGAAAAGTGTTTATTAATTCGGTTTGTCTGGCCGTGCTCTTAATCACGTAAATGTACTCGCGTTGTCATGTCATTGATATATGTTATTAGGGGTTACTATAGAATGTTCGGTATTGAAAATGAAGTGCGTAGCATTTATAGTTCGTTTACATGGATATTCAAAATAATTCCGTTACATTATGGTCTATGGGAAAAAATCGTTTGCAATGCATTTTAACATATTGAAATTTATAGAAATCATTGAGATGCACTACAAGATGTATACTGTAGAATAGAGTGTGTGCAGCATTTATCGTTCATTTACAGGGACACACAAAATAATTCGGTTACTATATCATCATTGAGCGATTATTGCTGGAAGTGCATTTTCACTTGTCGTATACGTTTTGAAACTTGACTAATTTTTTGCATACTACTTGGTTTTATAAAATCTATAGATCATATACAAGATTGCACAAAAAATTTCTTTCCGTTTATTGATAAAATTGCTGAAGAAGAATTTTTAACTGTGTCTTTCGTTTCCAATTGAACTAATTTTAGCATTTAGTATGAAATGCACATACAAATAAGATATATCATATACAGAGCTTCACAAAATAATTTAAATACTATTTTCCGATCATAGATAGTAATTATTGAAATTGGAATTTCAGATATATTATGTGTTTTTTAAAGTGCTTACTTAAATATCATATTTCACCTTGTTAAACGGGAAAGTTTTGTTACATTTTTGTTGGAAAATGTTTCATAGTCTATGCGTCACGCATGATTTTTCTTTCATGTTTGTATTTATTTTACTTTTATTAAGTTTTCTCAAAAAAAATCTTATTCTTGTCTTTTTATATATGCAAACTATCTTCGCGGAAAAAGTAGATACTTATGCTACGTAAGTGAATAAGCGGTCCTACATTAAGTCTAGATTTAGAAGGCGTTAGGTGAATACACACTGTTTCTTTATTTATTATATACAGGTTCCTACGGCCTTTACTTTTGTAAGCACTTTACTAGCGCCTTTTATATAGTAAGTTTTGCATTATTAAATCATAGAATATTATTAACGGAAGAAAGTATTCTGAAATCGTAGTTATAAAGTGACTTTGAAATAGTAATAGTAATAATAAAACTGCTCTTTTAAATGGTAATCGTTGAATTATTTAATCGATGAAAATTATAAACACTATATTCTAAAATCTTGGTAATAAAATGCTTACAAAAAGACTGTGGGAACCCTGTATATAGCCACGAACAGCACCACATATATTATATCATTAAAAAAAATGGTGCTAATAATTTTAAGAGGTTTTTTTTTTTTTTTTTTAGCTAAATGTAGAGAAATTTGTGTTGGTATTTAGGGGGAAATCCTTGTTAGATGTTGGCAACACTGGTTGGGGAAAGGTGGGGGGGGGGGGTCTGTATTATAAAATGGATTCGTTTTCAAAATATTTAATCAAAGTGAATAAATTGGTAAAAATCCGTGTTACCAGTATTTTTTAGAAGGAAAATTTTTAATTAAAGATGTAATTACTGCTTAAAGTGATAAAAACATTTATAAAAAGCTTAAAAATACCTTTTAATATAAAGATGACATGTTTCATAAACTCTAACGGCGACTTCTTCATGATCAAAATGATAAATAAACTATTTTCGCAAAGTTTTTGAAAATGATAAACACAAATCTCAAGATCACATGTATAATGTAATCAGATGCTTAAGTTGGGCAAACTCGAAACGTGAAAATTATTATTTTACTGCTTTTTTAATTTGTAAATCATCGCGTGCTAAATTTTAGGTAATTCTAAAGAAGCTGATTCGTTGCAAATGTTATCGTTTCGCAAATATATTTCTATCGATTCACGGATAATGGATGAGAAATAAACTCTCGATGAAGAAATTATTTTAGTATTTTTGAAATCAATCTGCAAAGGCTATATTCTATTTAGTCTGGCCAAAGCTGTAGTTCTTCTCTCATATTTGATATCTGTCATTTGTTCTTTTATTCTCGTTTGAAATTTTCTGTTTGCTAAATGTAGAGAAATTTGTGTTGGTATTTAGGGGGAAATCCTTGTTAGATGTTGGCAACACTGGTTTTAGATTCCTATATAGTATAGTAATGTTCTATCTGTCCTGGTGAATGGGATTTCATAAACACCGGAAAGTTGACCAGGCTTAAT
The DNA here is from genome assembly GCA_963931845.1 of Maratus michaelseni. NCBI lineage: Eukaryota > Metazoa > Arthropoda > Arachnida > Araneae > Salticidae > Maratus > Maratus michaelseni. The sequence continues at coordinate 24,884,634 of OZ007594.1, forward strand.
TAGATCTATTTTTCTACATACTATGTTTTTTAAATTTTGTGGAAGGTTGTGTATTGATTATAGTGTATAGATTAAAAATTTTAACAATATTTTAATAATATTATAAAAGGTTTATTTAATTTCTTTCACCAGTATTTTTTTAAAGAATTTTTAAATGTTAAATTTCAGTGTTAGCCATGTTTTTGTAAGTGTTAGAATTTTGCTTACGTATCACGAAAGTGCTGCTTTTAAAAGCAGTTAAAATTAATAATACATAATAATAATTACTGGGGATTATCTTGCCGCTATATCAAATTATGCATAAAGTAATCGTTGTATCTCAGAGCTAGATTAAGGTATGGGCACACGTAGTACAAGTTCCAAACGGGCACTATCATTATTTTTCGTATAGAAATCTTCGTCTTATCTAAACGCAGAATTTATGTCATAAATAAAACAAAAATACTATTTTCCAATGTTTGTAATACATAAATTTATTATTCTTTTTTAAATACGATTTTAATATACTTGTTAAATTTCTCGTTACGGAAAGTTTATGAATTTTATATTCCAAATTTCCATTAAAAAATATAAATGTATTCAACAAACTAAATTCATGCTGGATACCCCTTGAGTCCTACATCGGGAAGGAACACGCAAGTAGCGTACAGATCCTGTGTGCAGAAATTCAGTTCGCTCCCTATAACCTTTCTAAAGGAATTTATACAGAAAATAAAATTTAAATCTGAATTTATGAAATAAAATGTAGAGACGGTTAGGAGTACTGAAAAAAATTCGTAGCCAGAGTGAGGGAAACCACCTCTGACTTTATACAATACGAGAGAAAATCACAGTTTAATTATTCTAAGCAGCTTACTGGAACAACAGGATCAAGTGGAGGGGGGGCGTAATGTGTGATTAACCCTTTGATTACGGTTATGTACATGGTTGAAACTACGCAGGAATAGTACGGTTTTTTAATTTGAGTGCCTCTGTTTTTTAATAGTAATGTTTGACTTATTTAATGTCAGAAACTCTGGATTTAACCTTCTAATGCCCATAGTAGCATATATACTATTACTATTGTTTCCAATTAAATAATTTTTTTAATTCAGATATTCCATATTCATCCCAGAAATTTAAAATAGCAATATTTGCTCCTTTTAATAACAAACATGTCGTCATTAAATAAACCTAAATTTATTATTTAAATTTTCTGGTATGAATTCAGATTTTCCGAATTACGGAATTTCTAGAATGTATTCTACCATGGGAATTAGAGGATTAAATAATAAGAAGATTACTATTCCGTAAAAGTGGTTAAAACACCAGGGCTGCGGAGTCGGAGTCGGAGTCGTTGAGTCGGAGTCGGAGTCGTGGAGTAGGAGTCGGAGTCGTGAAGTCGGAGTCGGGCCTATTTTTGGACAAAAGAGTCGGAGTCGGAGTCACTAAAAAACAGGCCGACTCCGACTCCGACTCCAGCTTGTTTTTTAGACAGTTTAAAGTGAAATTAAACCAATTCTATATAATTTTAAATTTATAAACTGAATTATGATTTTTATATTTGGACTATATATACAAGGAAACCCAGGTTAAACAGGCCTAATATACTGTCCAGTTTATAGGGTATATGAAAACGGCTTTTAATTGAAATCTCTAGTTTATATTTTATATTAGTATGCAGTACTTCTCTCGGTTTTTGGGGTTTGCAGAACCGGAGGTAATGCGAAAATTGGAAGTTTCTGCTCTTTTTGGAGTCTACAGAATCCGAAATATCATTGTAATAGAAAATTTTTCCCTTTTGTTTTTTTGTTTCCTTCAGATTCTTCAGGCCTGTAAGACCAGAAGTAATGCTGAAATTGTAGTAATTTTCCCCCTTTTTTTCGTGTGCATAGGACCCTCTTCCCTCCCCCCAAAAAAAAGTGAAATTATAATTTTTTTTCTGAGTCTGCAATACTCAAAATAATGATTAAATAGTGAAATTTCTGTTATATTTCTCCTTTCGATATTCAAGTCTTGCAGACTCGAAATAAAGCCAAAACTATAAAGTTAATGCAGGAAATACAAAATTTCCTCTTATTTTTCTTCCCTTACATCGAATTTTTCAGGTCTGGAAGACACAATAACTCCAAAATTACAACATTTTGCATTGTCTTTTCAAGTCAGCGGGATCTGGAATAGTAAAATTTCCATTTTATTTACTTCTTTAGATTTCAATATTTGGATTTTTCGGGTCTGCAGGACCCAAAATTGTACAATTAATAATGCTGAAAATATAAAATTTCTACTCTTTTTTTACGAAGCCGTGAGAACAGAATTAATGCTAAAATAGTAAAGTTTTCATTTTTATTTTTCGGGTTCTGGAGACCACAACTGATACTAAATTGTAAAATTTTCGCCTCCTATTTGGGGATCTGCAGGAATAGATATAAAACCAAAATTAAACATCCTTTCACCCATATTTTGGTGAAAAAAGATAAAACTTTTTATACTAAAATACTGTCAGAAGTTTGCCGCTGCAGTAAATGAGTCCTAGTCTTGACTACCTATCACAGCTTATACCCATAATTCATCCAAAAGTATACACATCAAGGTCAAACAGGAATGTAACAGCAGGTTGCAGTGTTACCAGTTGAGTTTTTTTATTTCTGATTGCTTAATTGCTGCCATTTTTTTTAAATATAGTAATATTTCCTTTATTTAATGACAAATTTAATAAAGTGACTATTACTATTTCAAAACAAATGACAGCAATAAAGCAATCTGAATAATAGGAATCAACAGGCAATACTAGTTCTTTAGACATCCCGGAGTCGGAGTCGGAGTCGGTTCCTTTAAAATTTCAGGAGTCAGAGTCGGAGTCGGAGTCGAGCATTTTTCCCACCGACTCCGCAGCCCTGGTTAAAACGCAAAAACTGAACAAATCCGGCTATTTGGGTTTCGACAACGACCTAATCAAAGGGTTAATAAGTAATTTGTTTGGTGTAAATTTATGAAACATAATTAATTTTTCAAGAATTTGTAATGTAATTAAGTTAAAAGTTTTTTTTTTCAAATATTTCTTCCTCGCCTTAAATCATTGGAGTCTTTACCACGCTGGCGCACGTGTGCTCCGCAGGCATGGCGTGCTCCTGGCATCGGGTCGAGTTGACGCTAATTTTTTTCACTGGGGGTCGGGTTGATTTTAGATGTTTCGGTTTCAAGTTGAGTTTCGGGTCGGGATTTTTCAAAAGGAAATACTGAATATTTTTCAATTTAAAAAAAACTATATATTTGAATATTAATTATGTGTTTATTTTTATACAAAACAAATAAATAAAACTAATATTAAATAAATCATAGTAGACTACTTTTCCATCATTGCATTCAAATATCAGTTAATTTTATTTTCTTTCACTTCGGGTGCTGGTAGTGTACGGGTGTGAATATTTCGAATTCGGGTTAATATGTGTCGAGTTCGGGGTTCACGAATTTTTTTTTATCAGGTTCGTATCGGGTTTTGGGTTAACTTTACGCAGAATTTTCGTGTTCCGTGAGGGACTCTAGTATCCAGGCATGGGATATCCTTTGTCTATCTTTTTTTTTTTTTTTTTTTTTTTTTGACGTCCTTTTTCAGAATTTTTCTAAAACGGAATTCATATTTGTATGCCATAGTTGTACAATGATATTTTTAAAGGATAATAATTGTGACTTTTGTAGGTCTCTGCCAGTATGTATTATTTAATTGGACAGTTGGGTGTATATTCATTAATATTATTTGATTGTATGTTGAATATGTTGAATATTATTTAGATTGTATATTGTTTTGAATATTATAAAAATTATTTATTAATAGATGTATATAAATTATATTTAAATTTGTAAAAATAGTTTATTATCTTTTAACTGTCAATGTAACTGGTATATACAACGTGAATTTCTAAGGGATAACTAACGGATAACGTGGTTTCTGAAAGCTAAAATGTTGATGTTGGGGTATGTTTTACTGCTATTTTTCTTTTTGTCTAAAAATTCCTTTTTAAATATGTCTTTGTATTTTAATAATACTCACTATTAATTAATTTTGCATATATCATGTTCAGGTTCTCAATATTTCTCCATTTTCATTCAATTCTCTTTAAATTTCATTTGGTAATTGATTGGACAATTTTGGTTAATAAACTAAGTTCATGCCTATCTACTCAAACAGAAATCAATTACATTTTACTTATATTAGTGGAATATTGCCCTTGAAAAACTGTTCCACTCTATAAGTTTTCAATTGCTCTTGTCATAATTTTCACTTTCTGCATATTGGATTTTTTCTGTACGTATCTTTAAATGTTTTTCCCACTTATTTTAATTTTGAGAATCTTAAATTTTTGGATATATTTATGTATTGTATTGTAATTATCGGTTTATCTATTGTCGATTATTTACATGGATTAAGGATTATTATTTACAAAAGTTTTATTTTATATATATATATATGCAACAAATTTGCTATTTCAGTACAGAAAAAAAAATCGACACTAAAACCAAAATTCCAATTTTAAATCTAAATAAAGAATGAATAATAAAATTTTAATATAAGAGATTTTTTGTCGTTGCTGTCATATTTTTTTTTCTTTCGTCGTAGAATTTTATGAAAAGGGGGAAAAATGAAAATAGAAACAAAAATACGGCACTTAAAAAAACATTTAGGAAAATTTATAACCAAAAGTACTCGAATTGTTATGATTAGCAGTGGAATTAAATAAGTAGGCGGAAAACTTTCTTTTCTAAGTATTTTTTTCTTCGCTGTTTTGAAAATGAATTGATGCGTAAAAAACTACTGGTTTGTTTTTATTTTCTACGAGCATTTTTACTTGTTTTGCTTTTAAAACCACAGACGATAAAGATGAGACGGGTTCAGCCCGTTATTCCAATATTTGGGCTCGGACTCAAAGTGACCATTTTACTTTTTCACAAAGGAAAAAACAAAACTTGCCAGATGCTATTTGATACACACGAATATAGTCTAAGTTTCTTAAGAGGGTACGGGACACATTTTAAAAATATTTTTATTTATTGAATTAGAATTTTGAGTTTTTATGTGATGTTAACCATATAATTTGTAAACAAAATCAAATCATAAAACTTCTGATAAAGTTTTTTAAATATTAATTAAAAAATATTTAAAATTTAAAAAAATATGTAATTATGTAACTTATTTTTTTAAAAATCATATTTTTAAAAGTAAATATATATTTTTTTTTCAAATTTGCTGAACCAAAAATAAAGTAAAATAATTTAAAAAGACATTTTCGAAGTTTGAACCATTTATCTTTAACAGTTCTTGACTTATAACAATTTAAATACGAGAATTGTTGTAAAAACCCGTCATGCAGAAAAACGTTTCCATGACCACCATTACCTAAAAGCTAGATTTTTAAAAGAAAAAATTAATATATCCTGTTCTAATTAAGATAGAAACAAAATTTAAACGTCATTTTAAGCGTAATACAATAAAATATTTTTCAAAAATTTGTAGATTTTTGTGCCCCGGACTCGCTTAAAGTGTTTTGCAATCCTTTAAAAATCAGTTTGAAAGGGAATTGAACTATCATTGAATGGGTTATAAAGATAAATATATACTATCTGGTTCTGAACCTTCGACACAGTCAATGTTAGCAATATAAAGAACGTGTGAGACGGGCCATGCCCATCTTCTCTTTCTGTTTAAAATCCTCTTTCAGAATTTCTGGAAATAGTTGCACAATGATATTTAAAAATAATAAGAATTGTAATTTTTATAGATCTCTGCAATGGTTGAGTATATATACAGCAAATTTGTTATTTCAAATAGATTTCTAGGAAGATGAAAATCATGAAACGTCGTCATATGGGAGTATTTAGGAACAATACATATTCCTATGTAACAAGTGATTTTTAAATAAGAAAATAAATCTTGAAACATTTTTTAAATGTTTTTAACAATTTTTTATTGCGTACTTTTGGCATTGGCTCGGGATCTGATATGACATAATTTTTTTCGAGCTCGGATTCTGAAAAAGAAGCCCAATCTCATATCTAATAGAGGAAGCGTAACTTTGTGAATATGATGTAAATGATTAGTCGGCATTTTAGTAATAACAAACAAATATTGCTTTTTTCACTGAACAAATGTTACATTTGCTTGCTTTATAATCGAGATGTTTGTAACGTAATAACAATAACGCGGAAATGTTAGTATTATAATAGAAAATAATTAATGATACATTAACGATATGTAGAAACTATTAGCTTGTAACGTATGCTGGTAACATTGCAAGTCGTGAATGTGTAACTGTTTGTTGCTTTAACAATCATTTAAAATGCCGATACTTTAAGTTTCGGTTCAGAAACTGAAAGTGTTCTCAGAAAAAGAAACTGCAATCAAAATCGAAATAGTACAAAGATCTGGGAAATGATTTTGAGAGATCTACAGTCATAAAGTCGAATTGCAACGTTTATGGGAGCCGTATTTTCTTGGAGGCTTGGATCGCGAAATCTCCACTTAACCCCTTCTGGACCGGCGGCTTTTACACAAATTTTATTCGGTTGGCACCATTTTTTTTTTTTTAAACTACCTTTACTTAAACTATCACAAAAAACTCTAATTACAGAAAGCAATGTTACTTTTATTTTTTACTGGTACCTAAAACAAATTCTGTATGCTCTTTTTGAGAGTGCATATATGCACTCATGGTCCCGAATGGGTTAATGAAGCCAGCTCGGTTTCAACTGAATACGCAAATTTATTTTGATTCAGACGTCAGTCACTCTTTCCCCCATTTTAGGTAGCTTTCATTACAAAAAGCTACCTATTGCAGCCGTTCGGAGGAAAGCGATTCCAAAAAAAATTAGTATATTTTCACCGACCATGATCCCTAAGACCCCCAAACCACCCTCCGTTCAAATGTTGATTTATATATATCTGACATTTGTAATGCTGTAACTCTCTTATTTATGAACCGATTTCGATGTGATTGAGTATGTGTGTATGACATACCAAGATTTCGACCGCGTTCGTTGGCCAACTTCGTCCGCCATCTTGTTTCAAAATGGCGGCCAGTTAAAAAATGAAAAAAAAAATTAAATTCAAACAATTTACAAAAAAAAATTATAAACTGAAAAAAGTTGTTTCCGTTAAGTATTAGATCATGCTACAAGGATTCCGGAACATATTTTGTTTTGGCTTTATCTTAAAAAGTGGCTGAGATATGGCAGTTTGAAATTCTAGGGTGGCTGACATTTTGAAACAATCTAATTTTTGTTGTGCTGTAGCTCTCGTATTTATGAACAGATATGAATGTGACTGATCATGTGTACAAGACATGCCAAGGACTCAACCGAGTTCGTTGGCCAGCTTCATGCGCCATCTTGTTTCAAAATGGCGGCGAGTTAAAAAAAATTCAAAATTCAAAAAGATGTATAAAAATTTATAAATTGAAAAAGTTGTTCCCGTTAAGTGTTAGATCGTGATACAAGGATTCCGAAGCTACATACAAAATCATACTATCATTCAAAAGCTTTTTTTTTTTTTTTTTTGGCTTTATCTTACAAAATGACTGAGATGTTGGAAATTCTAGGTTGGCTGATATTTTGAAACAATCTGATATTTGTTATGCTGTAAGTCTCATGCTGAATTTCGCACTCAAATTCAGTATTAACGAAAACTGGTATTGAATCTTCTATAATCAAATCAGTTTCCAAGCATTTTAGCTTCGAGTGTTTGAGTAAAATGAGTTGAATTTTTAAAAACACGGAATATGGAAACTACGAGGGCATTTCGAAAAGTAAAGATACACCGTACGCCGGAGGAAAAGAAAAGTTTTGGCAAGCAAGTTGGCAACGCAGGTGTTAACCTTGAACCGTTAGCTTTCTCCTCGCGGTCGTTCGGCATTTCAACGTTGATTCTGGTTGAAGTAGGTCGTGTTTAAAATGGTTCCGCCGATTCAGAATCCCGCCAAATGCGAAGTGCGCTCCGTCATACGTTTTCTTCATGCAAGAGGTCAGCGACCAGCGGATATTCACAAAGAAATTGTTTCTGTTTATGGGAACATTATGAATCGACAAAATGTAACGAAATGGTGTCGTCATTTCTCTGAAGGTAGGACCGATGTTCATGACGAACAAAGAACAGGTCGGCCATCTGTGATCTCTGATGCCCTTATTCAGAGAACGGAGGAAGCAATTCGTGATAGACGTCTCAAATTGAAAGAAGTCGCATCTTGGTGGGAAATCATTCCACGACGATGATGAGATCAAAGATGAAGTTGAAATGTGATTCCGACAACAGGCGGAAACCTTCTATGACTGTGGGATACAAAAGCTTGTGCCCCGACTTAACAAATGTTTGTATAACGGGGGTGATTATGTCGAAAAATAATAAATAATCCAGTTAATAAGATGTAACTTACGTTTTCTAAATAAATGTTTTTTTTTTTCAAGGAATGTGAGCCATTGTATCTTTACTTTTCGAAATGCCCTCGTACTTTTTCCTCTCGGTACAGGCCGGGAAGACTTTTTTTAGTTGTTTTTGACACATGCTCTCTTCTCTTAGTTGTTTTATCATCTCTCGTGATTTTTTTCGTTTTTCATTACTGATGAGGGGCTTCTGGAATGTCCGAAACGAATAATGCTGTTTTTAAAAAATATTTGTGCTTTTTTATTTTATAATTTAATTGTCTGTATAAGTGTACTTGTTTTTAATTGCTAATGAACAGAAGATAATATCTTTTTAAACTTTAAACATTTGGTAAATATTTGTTGTTGTTTTTCAACTTTAAAGACCGTCTTTTAAGAAAAATAAGTAGCACTGTATTTTTTAACCCCTTTGCAACGAGCATCGCGTATTTATAAGTTGCGTACAATCCTCAATTTTTTCTATCATTAAATTTGAATAGTAATTACCGAATACCAATAGTAATTTCGCAGAATTTCTGGGATTAAATTATACAAAGATTGCTTGCTGGAAATATTGGTGCAGAAACATTAAAGTTTGTGTTTTAAGAGATCGTCGTGAAGGGGTTTATTAATAAATTAATAAAATAAATTAATAAAATAAAAAAAATATTGTTTTTTACTTCGACGAAATATGTTCTATTTGTTTCCTCGTTGAACATGTTCTATATTTCACTTTAATAATTTTCTTTAAAAAAAGTTCTAGTGACAAAATCATTTAAATGGCAGTAATTATTAAACACATTAAGAACAATAATCACGCTTTGTAAATAAATAAATAAATAAATAAATAAAATATGTAAAAACACATTTGTTTACAGCTGTAATGAAGAAAACTGTAAAGTTAAACGTAACCGGTTAAAACATATTTGCTTATTTTTCATACATTGCCTGTTAAATTTTACAAGTTGTAAATATTTAAGTTTGAAATCTGTTTCTGACCTCATAAAAACTCCTTTCTCTCCAGACAATACAGCAGTTATGACGTGTGAGGTAACTGAACGATCGTAAACTGCGGTAAAATGTGAACAAAACACAGTAACAATTGCATAACCTGTCTAAGATGACACGTTAAGACCTTGACACGCATCCCTTACAACTAACAGTAGGAATGAAAAGGAAATAGAAACTGCAAGAGATAAAATATTTATTTATGTTCCGAATGTTATTCATTTTTGACATGCTTTCTAAATATCATTTTGTACATTGGAAATAGAACGAAGATGATGCAAGTAAATTAAAAGAATACTTTAACATTAAATATAGTTTATATATACTAGGGAAAGTCATTAAGTAAGTCACAAAAGATAATTAAATAATAACATACAATGATATTCACTTCAAAACTATTTTTATTTCTCAACATATTCGCCACCCATATTTATGCACTTATATCACCGTTTTATCAGCGCCCCAACACCAGCGGTATAACATTCTTTTGGGTTGCTGTCTCAGCCACATTAGGACTTTTGTTGAACCTTTTCATCATCTGTGAACATCATCTTGCTTCCAAGATGTTTTTTTAGTGGACTAAACAGATGAAAATCGCTTGGGGCTAAGTCGAAGCTGTATGGTGGATGTTGAAGAAGTTGCAAGTTGATGTTCACAGATGATGAAAAGGTTCAACTTGAAGTCCTAATGTGGCTGAGACAGCAACCCAAACAATTGTATGCAGCTGGTGTTGGGGCACTGATAAAACGGTGATATAAGTGCATAAATATGGGTGGAGAATATGTTGAGAAATAAAAAATGGTTTTGAAGTGAAAATCATTGTAAGTTATTATTTAATTGTCTTTTGTGACTTAATTAATGACTTTCCCTCGTATATATATATACATAATTTTAAGACATTTTTAACTTTAAAAAATCCATAGCATTATTTCTAATTCATTCAGTTTTAATTTATTTTCTAAATACTGTTTTTCGTATCGGAAACAGAACGAAAATATTGGAAGAAAAATAACAGACTACATATTATTATTTAAAAACTTTCAAACAAATAATATGAAAAAAAAAAAACGTTAAAAAACGATGTGATTATAAATTGAAATTTAAAAGATGTTTAAAATAAATTTATTTATAACAGAGCAAGAAAAGAAATATAAATGAATGAAGTATTAAAAACGGGAAAAAAAGGAGCTATAAAAATGAATGCGTTAGACAGTTAAATAGGATAAAATGTATTCATGTAAATAAATGTAAGATAATATTTGAATTGAAATGAAATATACTTTGACTTTGTCCTACAACTAACTAAGCTGCTCAACTAAGCTGAGCAGTTATTTAAATATATATAATATGTAAATTTAGTACATCAATAAAGAAATACGATGAAATACTGGTATAAGACAGAAATGAAGGTTAAAAAAAATAACTAATGTAGAAGAAATTATGTTTAATGATACATTTTTTTATTATACATATATATATTAACCATTGCGCTTTGAATTTCCATACAACACCGCCTTCCTTCGTACCTCCCAGCCTTCCTTTATTTTTTTATTTTATTTATTTTTTATTATTATATTTTGTTATTTTATTTATTATTATTATTATTATTATTATTATTATTATTATTATTATTATTATTATTATAAAATTACGCAATTAATTAATTTTTGTCCATACAACATCTCCCGCCTCCATACTCTAACATATGCCCACCCAACAATCCTGTTGGGTGGAATAATGTAGAAGAAATTATGCTTAATGATACATTTTTTTATTATACATATACAGGGTGTAACTGAAATGCTTCAACAAACTTTGAGGGATGATAGTACTCATGAAGACGAACAAAAAATGCAATGGAACATGGGGTCGCAAATGACGTTTAACCCCTTCAGGGGCAGTGGTATGTTTATGAAAGCGCTTAATTTTAATTCCAAAACGCCATACTGGCACCAGAATTTTGCTAAAATCTATTCCATTTAATATGTATGTGAAACATAGCCTTTTTCTTATTTACAAACAAATTTTTTTATAAATTCCGGTGCCAGTCATTTATTTCAACATTTTAGTACTAAAAGTAGTTTGCCCCTAAAAGGCTTAAAGGATACAAATAGAGAAAATGCGTCTGAAAATGGACTGGCACCGGAATTTACAAAAAAAAATGTTTGTAAATATGAAAAAGGCTATATTTCACATAAATATTAAATGAAAAAGATTTTAGCAAAATTCTGGTGCCATTGTGGCGTTTTGGAATTAAAATTAAGTGGTTTTTTAGACAAACCACTGTCCCTGAAAGAGTTAAATGTCATTTGCGACCCCGTGTTCTATTGCATTTTTTGTTCATCTTCATGAGTACTATCATCCCTCAAAGTTTGTTAAAGCATTTCAGTTACACCCTGTATATATATTACCCATTGCGCTTTGAATTTCCATACAACACCGCCTTCCTTCGTACTTCCCAGTCTTCCTTTATTATTTTTATTATTTTTAGTTTTTATTATTTTTTTTTGTTATTTTATTTATTATTATTATTATTATTATTATAAAATTACGCAATTAATTAATTTTTGTCAATACAACATCTCCCGCCTCCATACTCTAACATATGCCCAGCCAACCATCCTGTTGATGAGATCATGGATGTACTATTTATATATCAGTGAATATATTAATGAATATGTTAATATTTTAGGAAAATCATGATGGAATACATTATAAATTAGTTGTTTAATTTTTTTCAATTAAGATGAGAACCAAATGAACTCTTGATTCTGAACATATGATTAAGGACTATATTACGGTAAACTGCTATATGAAGACACGACTTAAAATGGGTAAAAGTATTAATTTTGAATTGAACGTTCTTTACGTTTGTCATAAATGTCAGTAATAGTTTTATTATCAGACAGTATAAGTTTTAGGTCTAAAAAGTGAATGGTATTATTAGATAGAAGGTTGCTCGTTAATTCTAAGTTGTTAGGATAAATTATATATGTGAAATTGGTCAATTTCGATTAAAATGAGCTCGTCAATAAAGCGATACAAATGAATACGACTATTATTAAATGTGCGCTCAAAGTGATATAAATATAAACCTAGTAAACTCGATTTACATCCACATTGTGCAATTTCGACTTGCTGTAAAAAGATAGTGTTAACTTGTAAAATGTAGTTATTATAAATAATGAAATTAGTAAGTGTATGAAAATACTCTGTATCCACATGCATAGGAAGAGTCAATATATGTTGAAATTTTTAAATAATGAATTTATAATATTATAAAGATCTAATAGATATATGGTATTAAAAGATCTTTGAAATGATATGTCGTTATATTTTTTACACAATTACAATTAAAGATACATTGAGATACTTAACTTGAATTTCTTATTAAAATAAATTGTACTTAGCTTATGTGTGATAATATATTAGAAAATATACTGCCTTATATTTCTACATTTTTACAATCGATTAGTGATGTATTTTGGAGTTGATGATTGGTTATCGAAAAATTAACATTTCAAAGCTTTTAACAAAGTTATTTTTTTCTGAAAAACGTCATTTGATACAAAATCCATGACGCCGTACACTGTTATAAATGATATTTTTCACTATCACTCATTGTTTGCAAGATACAGTCGGTAACTTCCAAATTTCATCACTAAGAGGCGCTTCAATCTCTTTCATATTATATGATATATTCATATGATAGTGCATAATCGTTATACTATAAGGTTGACACTTGTTCCACAATTCTAGATTTATTCGTACAAGACATACACTGATGTCCAGAAATTAAGGGCAGTGACCGGACAATTTCGATTTCAGACGTTTTATCGAATGTCTACTGAAATTCGTGAGGAAATGCCCGAAATATCCTTTGAAATTTGAGGATGTAAATAACATGTTTAACTTCAGGTTTTTCAGTGTAGATTTAGTCCCGAGGACAATTAGGGGGGTAATAATAACTTTAATAATAAAATAATATTTGCGTTTCCCCAAGAAACAGAAAATGCTCAAAATGATCCGTCACTGTAGCAAATGACTATGTAGGTCTGGTTCAACGTTTCTGTGCATTTGTGTAAGAATATCACACATATTCTTGAAGACGTTAATGTTTCTGTGAATTTTTTTTTTTCCAATATTCGCAAAATAATATAGAAAATCAATCCAAAATACATTTTTTTTAAATTTTCGGATTGGTCAGGTTATTGGTTTAGTATACCGATCATTAGTGCCGCAACAGCATCATCATTACAATAAAACTCATTTCATCCAAAAAAGATTGTTTAACGGTCGAAAGCGCTGCAATCGAGACCGTAACCAATTCCTGTTTTTCGATACGCTAGCATCACACATATCGAAAGAATCATTTTTTTTTTCTCTTCATTTTGAGTCCATTCTCTTGATACAGAATTACCATTCGACACACATTTGCGTGTCATTATTTCCACGCTATCAAATCCCGTGACACTAGAATCGGGAGTTTGAAGAGAATTATTCACGAATAATATTTTTGGTGTGAAATTCTTCAGCTCTTTTCTTGTTTTTAGTTTTGAATAAAATAAAAAAAAAGATGACAATTTTCAGAGCCAGACACATAAACATGTTTGAGAACGTTAATCTTTGAGGTATGTAGCATTGTCTGCTTTCCAAAAATTACTCTGACAGTCGTGTTCACAATACAACGGATATCATTCAAAATACAAATTTAAATGTTATTATTTTTTAATATTACATAATTGAGCCTTTGATTTTGAAAGTGCATTTTGTGAAAATAATTAGTTAAAGCAAAATCTTATTACAAATTAACATAAAATGTCTGTTTTTAATTAATTCACAATAAATATACAGGATGTTTCACAAAGCACCCCTAACTTTAAAAATCAATAACCCGGAAACGGTGATAGATAGAAGCATGAAGCCAGTGGTATGTTTATTAAAAAAATCGTAAGAATCTTATACATAAATCTCAAAATTTAGTTAAAAATAGCACTGGCAGATGGCGCTGAGAGCGTTAAGAAGCCTTCTAAACAGAGTTCAGAAGCATAGAAAGACTAGCCGTCGAAGATTTCGCCATTGAAATCTGACCGCTATTAGTGTATAGTAAAAATAATTCGCATCGGACACGTTGCCTGTCTGTTGAACTTTTTTGAAAAGCTCACGAATTATTTTCCCATCTGGGCCTTTTGCGACTTGAAATCGCGTTTGGAAACTTCTCCTTGTGGCAGTAGGACTCTGATTTAATCGGTGGTACTCCAACACAATAAACACACGTTCCACCACGGTATACATCACTTTCGGAATTATTTTCACTATACGCTAATAGCGGTCAGATTTCAATGGCGAAATCTTCGACGGCTAGTCTTTCTATGCGTCTAAACTCTCTTTCGAAGGATAGTTATCGCTCTCAGCGTCATCTATAGGTGCTATTTTTAACTAAATTTTGAGATTATGTATAAGATTCTTACGATTTTTTTAATAAACATACCACTGGTTTCATGTTTCTATCACCGTTTCCGGGTTATTGATTTTTAAAGTTAGGGGTCTTTTGTGAAACACACTGTATCTTCATATCAGTACAAATTGTTATTAGTCATTTATTGTGTCAACGCTATTTCAAGTGCGTTGTTTTCTAAAGTGAATCAAGTCCACTTTGAATAGCATTATATTTTATGTTGCATAATATTAACAAGCCTAGACAGAATTTCATAAACTTTAAAAATCTTCACTGTCTTAATTAAGAAATAAAACAGTAAACAGTTTATCGATTCAAGGGGATTCTCAGTTGCAAGCAACTCCACTCCCTGTATATGAGTATTTGTGTATCACATCTTACAGGAATCATTTACAGGCATACAATTTATTATTGAATAGTTTTTCTTAATTTTTCGTTTTTTAAATAAAATAAAATTTATTTTTTTGTTTTATTGTAACTTTTCTAAAGAAGAATGAGGTATTAATCCTTTCAGGGGCAAGCACTTGTGCGCCTGAAACGTTGAATTCCCACCGGAATTTAGGAAAGAATTTAGTTCAAAATAAGAATAAGCAATTTTTGAAACTTTTTCTCGTCAAAGTTAAAAAAGTAAAATTTAATTAAAAGTTTCTGGTTTGAATCGAATTAAAATTAGGTGGTATATAATATATACCACCGCTCCTCAAAGGGTTAAATGAAAATAAATAAGTAAATAAAAGAAAATATTCAATTTTTTTGTTATTAAAATTATATTTCATTCATAGAAAATCAACATTTTCAACAAATCACTGCTTTTGAAGCTGAGGCAAGTCCATTGGCGGATATCAAAACCATGATTTTATTTCAGCTAACATGTTTAACCATTATTGCATGTTAAATTTACATAAAATAAGATCACAAATAATATAAAGTAAGTTTATTACTGCTTACGAATATTTTTAAACCCGTCCAAATGCAAACCATTCAATATCTAGCAATAACATAAAATGGTCTCGCCCCAAATTTGAAAATTCAACGCCCAAATTTTGTTTTCTTTAATATTTTCTTTTCAGTTCAGGGTGATTTGCAAATTTGATGCATTTTTAAGTTTGAAATTTAAAAAGAAAAAAACATTAAATTAACCATTGTTTGTGATTAACATTAATTTTTGCATATGTCTTGTATACGTTTACATGGTCAGCATCAACTTTTAATTAACATTTTGCCCTATAGGGCACTTATACATAACTATAAAGATAAAAAATGTCTGGTCTGTTACCGGACATTTTTTTGGAAATTATAACTTAAATTACAATTATTTGAATGCTTCCACACTTTTGGCTATTGACAATAAGAAGGTAAGTAGTACACTGGTGGAAATTGATTTATGAAAACACGGTTTTTTGACAAAAACTTCTATAATATTCATTAAAAATGAATGAAATTTCCTTGGATATACATAGTACATATGACAAATCTGTTACAAAAATAAATTTTCACACATAAAATTAAACATAAACAAAAAGTCAAAAATTAATTCTCGTAATATGCGAACATGGAAATTGATTTATGAAATATCACATTTCATTGGTTATTCCGAAGCAATGTGACAAAAATTTGCATAAAACAAGGTGACGTGACCTGCAAAGTAGACATAAAAAGCGTTGTACAGTGAAAGCAATACGTTTCATTTACAATTTTCGCGATGGGTAAACGAAAGATTTTGTCTGAGGAAGAAAGAGGTAAAATCGACGCATATTTAGAATGTGGAAAGTCTGTCCCGGAAATTAGTAAATTAATTAAAAGATCTGTTGGTGTGATATATAACTATAGAAAAGATCCAGCAAATTATGGCAAAAATTTTAACAAAGAAGGTAATCCACGTTTAAGCAAGAGACAGAAAAGGGGGATTCTTCAACTTGCATCGAAAGCTGGTCACAGTTCAAGGCAGATTTGTGCAGATTTATCCCTGCCTGTTACTTCTAGAAGAGTTAGGCAAATTTTACATTCTTCACGGAGCTTGAAATGGTAGAAAATGAAACCGTGTCCAAAGTTACTTCTGCGTCACAAGCAGATGCGTTTGCAGTATTGCGAGAAGTACATGGCAATGGGTGACAATTGGAAGAAAGTCATTTTCTCTGACGAAAAAAGATTTAATTTGGATGGCCCAGATGGTTTGAGGTATTATTGGAGAGATCTCCGAAAAGAACCGAAATCTACATTCAGCAGAAATTTTGGTGGCGGAAGTTTGATGATTTGGGCAGCGATTGCTTATGATGTCAAAAGGGAAATTGTATTTCTAAACGGTCGCCAGAACTCTTTTGATTATAGTTTAGTTTTAGAAAATTCACTTCTTCCATTTGCATGGTAATATTATGGTTTAGATTATATCTTCATGCAAGATAATGCAAGTATTCACATTTCTAATACATTGAAAAATTGGTTTGACGAACAGAATATTGTTCTTTTAGGTCATCCATCCACTTATTAGTCCTGATCTGAACCCCATCGAAAACGTTTAGGGACAGCTTGTTCGAATGGTTTATGCAAATGAAATGCAGTACACATCACTTGTAGATTTAAAAGCTTCAATCTGTCAAAACTGGAAACTAATTGATCAGAAATACATCCAAAATCTTGTTTTATCAATGCCATCCAGAATAAAAGAAACTGTAATGAATAAAGGCGGCTTTACTAATTATTAGTTTCAATTAAATGTGACATTTCATAAATCAATTTCCATATTTTTATGTTACTAAAATCTAATTTTTGATGTTATGTTTTAGTTTATTAATTTGTATGAAATTTTATTTTTCTAAATTATTTGTTGTACATAGCATGTATAATGTATGAAAATTCATTCATTTTTAGTTAATATTATAAATGTTTTGACTAAAAAACCGTGTTTTCATAATTCAATTTCCACCAGTGTATTATTATTTAAACATGTCAGGTCTGTTACTTTTAATAGGTAACAAACTTTGTAGCGGCCATATTAAGATGTCCGCTGTGTGGTAGAGCACGAGGAAAGAAGTACAACTGTTTTAAAACCAAAAACTGGTTTATTAACACAATCAGTAGGGAGTTTGAGCGAGCTCCACGAAATTTTCCTAAAAAATTAAATTAACTAAAGAGTTCTTGCTAACACTTGTAGCTTAAACAAAAACGAAACAATATAATTAAGCCTTAACCTTTTTAAATATATAATCACGATTCAATACTCTTATCCTTCAAATTACATACGCACTGATGCAGGTTCAAGTCAGCTTTATCACTGTATAAAATTCCAGTATACGAATACTAAGGCTGATTATTAATCACGAGACTCGATGCGAGGTCTCAAGGCTAAACCTAAATCTCAGTCACAATATTCAACTTCCCAGGCCAAGTCTCTGCTGAGCGCTCACCAGCTCCTCTGAGCTCTGCACTCAAGTCAAAATTCGCTGCTTATATACTTCAGTGTCGACCGACCAGCTCCAGAAAATTTGCATATTCGAAATTACACGGCGACTCACAATTTCAGGGATTCAGCTGTCCTTCGAAAGTTAAAGAAAGATAGAGAGCCTTTATAACTTGTACGCACATAGTCGGTTAATGGACAAAAACGATCTCATTCACACATTGCCTACTCACGTGATGCGAGTAGTCAATACCTTACAACCCCTCCCGGAAATTGTGAAAGAAAAAGCGGTGGTTGAATGCAGACCATCGTCTTTTTCTTTTAAAAATTTAGAGTCCAAAAAAATGAACACAACATGTGACGGGTAAATTTAAATTTTGAATCCAAATGTAAATTTTGTACTTTTAACCCATCACGCAAAAACTGGTCAGATCGACGACACTTTCAACATAACCTCCTGTAAATGTGCAGTATCATGCAAAAGAATCTCACAAAATTTTCCTCATAAAAAATTTTCCTCACAAAATTCACAGCTTGCCAAAATAAATACGCAACTTTACCTGCAAAATTCCATGAAGTGCCGAAACAAATTGCAAAGTAGAACGTCACTACAAAACTATCTGTCAAAGAATAAAGTAGCTTTCCTAAAAATTCCCAAATTGCCAAAAACTCACATCCCCCGAAATTCAATGTAGATGACTCGCTCAATTACAATGGTCACAAACTAACAGCTAACAGAGCTGTGAAAGTGAAACAATTTTCTTTTATAAAATATAAAGGCATAAATATACATTACAAATTTCTTCAAGACAATTCTTCTTCTTGAGAACTAAAATATAAAAAAAACTTATAAATAGACTATCTGCTTCAAGATGATTTACTTCCTGGAACAAATTTCATTATCTACATACAATGTTACGTCAGAACTATGAAATACACTAACAATATTCATAATTAACAACAGCAGAACTAATAAGTAAGTTCCTAACTAGGGTATAACGAACAACACTTAAAACTTCATAACTAGTGCATAACCAACAACACTTTTAAAACGACATAACTTGCGAAAACCCAACATACAACACTAAACCGATAACGACCACGAACACGACCGAAGGGAGAAAGTTAGATTTGGTAACAATGTTAGTAAAGTGAAATAGAACGCGCGTGTCAAGGGCAACTCTTGACCGCAAAACACGTGCACGCCTATCCGCGGCGCGTGTAAAAAACCCATAATACTAAATTCATATTTCAAAATTCAACATATAGAACAATCATACACATAATATATACATAATTTATACATAGAATATTCACAGAACACTTATAGAACAATTATACAAGCAATTTAACAATCTCTCGAACATGAAAGCAGTGAATCTCGAAAGATGTTCTCTGACATCATAACTTAAATTTTGGCAAAAAAAATTTTTGAACAGAAATTAAATGCACAACTTGTGAAGCCGAGATACAAAATCAAACAATGGTCGAAAGGTAACTATAACAGTTCAGCTGCTTTGTCCAGTCCATAGAACTTGTTGACATTTATATAGGCACTTTAAATGAAATTAATAAAAATGGAACGTCGTCACCTGATTTTATAGTGAAGATGAACTGGAAGCTTGTAGGCTCATAGAAGAACTCTGGCGGCGTCCCCAAAATCCTTGGACGAAACTCCGTTCTGATGCAGACTGGTAAGGAGAGGCCACTGTCGCTTGTCGTGCCTGCAGCCGGGTGTTGTAACCATGGCGACGTCCTTTGGGAGGAGCTCGTGTAGTGTCCACTCGACGACTGCTCGTAGATTCCACTCGACGACTTCTAGGCGGGCTTACTGATTTGTCCATTTGATGATTGCTAGGCGGGCTTATTGAAGTGTCGACTCGACGATTTCTAGGCGGGTCTCGACGATGGTGCCGCTGGGCAAGATTGTCTCTAGGGTTGAAGAATGTAGTAGCGAAAGGCGTTCGTTTCCGTGAGGCTCCCGACATCGATGTGGAGGGCAAGGTCCGCTTTCTGCCGATTCTCCTGCGCCGTTTGGTTGCAGAGGGGGGATAGTCCATGCCACGTTTTTGTGAGTCACTTTGGCACTGTCGATGTGATGACGTCTGAGGTGCTTGGCTATTGGATTGGTGGAAATCTATTGATCGATTGCTTTGCCGTTCTCTCTTAGCAGGACCGTCTGTCGAAGACTTTGCTAACAGTCTCTTTTGTTGCGGTCGATGTGACGTAGGCGGATTCTGCATGACTTTTTTGTTTGGAGGATTAGAACTACCAGTTGAAATTGTATGAGGATGCGGTCTCTTTCCATATTTATGGATCACTTTCGGCAGCGTTTGTTCAGCTACTCGGTCAACCTTGTCTCGGTTGACTTGAGGAAATGTCTGTTTCCTTCTCATGCGTATGTCGTCACTGTTCTTATTAGAAGAGTTCCTTGCCGAAGATTGAACTATGTCAGAAGAATTAGAGGCGTTTGATGGAGGCATAAGGGATTCACCGTCCGACGTATGAGAACCATTTGAGCTAGTGTCCCTAAACTTATAAACTCTAACCTGATCCAAGTTTACCGTGGTATGACAACCGTCCAAATTAATAACCAAATTATTACCTCTGACTTCCAATACTTTGTACGGTCCGTCAAACTTTGGTCCAAACTTAGCGACTCGTTTTTGCCGACTAGAACTCAACCAATGTTTTTCTAACAACACAAAATCACCAACTTTAATTTCCAACTCTCTCCGACGCATATTATAATACAACGCTTGTTTTTTCTGAGCCTTTCCCATTTTTATTTGTGCTTCCTTAACCAACTTATCGATGTCCTGAATCATATATTCATTTTCATTTCCCGAAATTTTAATCAATTGTTGAAAAGGAGTAATGATTTTCCGACCCAAAAACAACTCTGCAGGGGTTTTCCCAGTGGATTCGTGAACTGCCGTACGCAAAGCATAGGCAAAATGCTGCAAGAATTGGTCCCAGTTTGAATGATGAGTGCCAATAAAGGAAGAAATCATTTGAATGAGGGTTCTATTGACCCTCTCAGCCATATTGGACTGTGGCCGGTATGGAACTGTAAAAGAATGAGATATCTCCAGCTGTGTGCACAATTCTTTAAAAATTTCGGATATAAAACAGGGACCGTGATCACTAATTACCTGGGATGGTGCACCATATTTCGAAATAAAACAGTTAAATAAAGTGTTAGCTACAATTTTTCCTGAAGCCTTTCTGAGGGGGACAAACTCAACCCATTTACTAAAATAATCTACAATTACTAATACAAATCTGTATCTATTTCCAGTTAAAGGATAAGGACCAATTAAATCAACTCCGATACATTCTAGGGGAAAGGACTTTTTAATTGAAATTAGTTTGCCAGCTGGTCTTATGTTTTTATAGTTATATTTTTGGCATGTGTCGCAGCTGGAGACATAAGCGCGCACTGCTTCCCGCATTTTAGGGAAGTAGCAGGAGTCGCATAATCTAGCGTATGTTTTCCTGACACCTAGGTGACCTGCTAAAGGGTTGTCATGGAATTCGTGCAAGATGGCCTTACGAAGAGAAGCTGGAATATACACTTTTAATTCACCACGCGAATTTACAGTTTTTGAATAAAACAGAAGAACATCGATAATTTTGAAATTCCGGGACCAATTTTGGAACATATGCGCGTCCGCGCTTTGTACCATGTCAGCATCCTGTAAATAATTATATAACTGACCAAATTCCTCATCCTTTTTCTGTTCCTCTATAAGTTGCTCTCTTGACTTCAAAACCAACGACGACAAAACACAAACCTTAACCTCTTCAGCTATTTCAACACCCTCCTGGGGATTCCTCGATAAAGCATCTGCTACTGCGTTTTCCTTTCCGGCCCTATGCTCAATTACAATATTAAACTCCGCCAATTTCAAACACCATCGAACCATTCGAGACGATAAACCTTTTCCGTGCGTTAACTTTGTTAAAGCAGAGTGATCCGTAACCACTTTGACCGGGATATCACAGAAGAAACATCTAAATTTGTTCAAAGCCCAAATTACAGCAAGACATTCGCGTTCCGTAATTGAATAGTTCCGTTCCGCTGCATTTAAAATTCTAGACGCAAAAGCTATGGGGCGATCTTTCTGAGCTAACATCGCACCAATTCCGACTGCGCTAGCGTCACAGTATAATTCAAATTGTGAAGAGTAATCGGGATGAGCTAAAACCGGTGAAGAAATTAAAGAATTCTTTAAATGTTCGAAAGCATTTTGAGCCGCTTTCGACCAAACAAATTTAACCCTCTTTCGTTTTAAAGCATATAGTGGTTCGCAGATTTCTGAAAAATGTGGTATAAATTTTTGAAACCAAGCCACCATACCCAAAAATGTTGCTACTTGTTTCGCATTCTTTGGAGGTGCCATTGCCGCAATTGCATCTGTTTTTTGTTTGTCTGTTTGTATGCCCTCTTGTGTGATTCGAACACCAAGATATTTTAACTCTTTACGAATAAATTTACATTTTTCTAATTTGACAGTGAGACCCGCGTTTCTGAGTAATGTGAAAACTTTACGTAATAAATTTATATGTTCCTCAAATGTTTCAGACATAACTACAATATCGTCGAGGTATACCAGAACTCCGAAACCAAGAAGGGGTTTCAGAATGGTATCCATTGCCTTCTGGAACGTGGCTGGAGCCCCCGATAATCCAAAACTCATGCGTTTAAATGCGAAACACCCATTATGCGTTATAAATGCTGTTTTAAGTATGTCTTCCGGTTTCATGCCGATTTGAAAATAACCGGAGGTTAAATCGAGTGTGGACATGAATTTAGTACTTTGAATATTGCCTAGTATGTCATCTATTACAGGAATTGGATACTGTGGATATTGGGTTATTGAATTGAGTTTTCGATAATCTATAGCGAATCTCCAAGCCTCAGGATCCTCAATGCTTTTTCCATTGTTTTTCCGACATAATACTACTGGTGACGCGTATGGAGATTCAATGGGCATAATGATGTCGTCGCGGAGCATTTTGTGAATGTGATAATTAATGATTTTCTGTTTGACTTTATCGTAACGGTATGGTTTGCTTGCTACTGGTGCATGTGAACCGGTATTAATTTCATGCCAGGAAACGTGCGTCAACCCCGGTTTGTCTGAAAACACTTCCCTGAAGTCATGTAAAAACTTACTAAATTTGCTTATCTCCCCCTTTGTTAAACCAGATTCACTTAAATCAATTGAGAGTGATGAGGACTCGTTTGTACAAGTATTCTCATCATTATTAACCTCCAGTGTACGTGAAAAGAAATCCAGGCTCATCCCTCTATCTTTCATGAAATCAACTCCAACAATACAATGTGCTTTTAATCCATCGAATACTAGAAATTGCCACCTCGCTTTAACCGACCGTATTTCTACATCCAAATCCACCAGACCTTTTATACTGCATTGTATCCCTTGAGCCGATTGAACCACTAAATTAACATGTCGCAACCTTTTATACGAAAAATATTTCTTATACACCTCAAACGATATAAAACTTTTATCCGCGCCTGTATCCAGAATACTTTTCACCACTATTCCACTCAAAACTATTAACAACTCAGGTAATTTCACTGGGTTAACTACTACCGTGTTTAAATCGATCACAGAAGGCTTTGAAGAGTTAACCTGTGACTGCTGACCTTCAGCACAACAGCCACCTACCAGTTTAACCCCTGCTGACAATTTCTAGCCTTACCAGATCTTTCCTCTTTACGCTGAACGACTTTTTCGCCAACCACCAACTGTCTAACCCTGGACGAACTATTCTGCCGAGGGTTAACCTCGTTCCTTCTATCCAAACCATTGCTATTGCGACTGCTCACCCCCTCATTTCTTCTGAAACCATTATTATAAGTTTGATCATAATTCCGTAAACCACCACTAACTCTTTGAAAATTTTGCCTATCCCCATAATTAACTGGACCACGAACATTACGACCATTATATTCAGTATCATAATTCCTGGACCTATTAATAAACCTATCCCCCTCGTTGAATTCTCGTGTGGTTCTCTGTCTATGGTGATCCGCCTCATGTCGCGCTTCATACTTTATTAATAATTGATAGAGTTCAGCTGTATTCGCTGGGGCACGCAGCTCGATAAAGTCC
Source organism: Maratus michaelseni (assembly GCA_963931845.1). Taxonomy (NCBI): domain Eukaryota; kingdom Metazoa; phylum Arthropoda; class Arachnida; order Araneae; family Salticidae; genus Maratus; species Maratus michaelseni. The sequence continues at coordinate 24,909,031 of OZ007594.1, forward strand.
TGGATTGACACTGCGAAAAGAGGAAGCAGAATATCCATCAGCTCCTGATGAGTAACGTCAAGTGCCAACTTGTTTTTTAATTCGAGCTTTCTCAGAAAAAATCCGGACACTTTTTCGTAAATAGTCTGGCGTTTACAATAGAATTCACGTCTTAATTCCGCTGCATTACGCTGATTAGGAAAGGCTTTAGTTAACTCCGAGCATGTTTGCTCAAATCTTTTCGCGTCATCGGTCACCAAGAAACGTCCAATGTTCTCAAGCCAAAGCAAGGCTTCATCCTTTAGAGAGCATTTCAATACTACATATTTGTTTTTATCCGGAATATCGTTAAAGGCAATATAATCGTTCAATTTATTTAAAAATTCTGTGACATCAGAATGTCCGGCAAAGTAAACTCTGGGGACTATCTCTCGTGGATGTGGGCCATCGTACAACCCGTGAAGTTGGGCGCCATTTGTAGCGGCCATATTAAGATGTCCGCTGTGTGGTAGAGCACGAGGAAAGAAGTACAACTGTTTTAAAACCAAAAACTGGTTTATTAACACAATCAGTAGGGAGTTTGAGCGAGCTCCACGAAATTTTCCTAAAAAATTAAATTAACTAAAGAGTTCTTGCTAACACTTGTAGCTTAAACAAAAACGAAACAATATAATTAAGCCTTAACCTTTTTAAATATATAATCACGATTCAATACTCTTATCCTTCAAATTACATACGCACTGATGCAGGTTCAAGTCAGCTTTATCACTGTATAAAATTCCAGTATACGAATACTAAGGCTGATTATTAATCACGAGACTCGATGCGAGGTCTCAAGGCTAAACCTAAATCTCAGTCGCAATATTCAACTTCCCAGGCCAAGTCTCTGCTGAGCGCTCACCAGCTCCTCTGAGCTCTGCACTCAAGTCAAAATTCGCTGCTTATATACTTCAGTGTCGACCGACCAGCTCCAGAAAATTTGCATATTCGAAATTACACGGCGACTCACAATTTCAGGGATTCAGCTGTCCTTCGAAAGTTAAAGAAAGATAGAGAGCCTTTATAACTTGTACGCACATAGTCGGTTAATGGACAAAAACGATCTCATTCACACATTGCCTACTCACGTGATGCGAGTAGTCAATACCTTACAACTTGACAAATTAACTTTTTTTTTTTTTTGGCTACCATGTATAAATTTTTTAGGTTTAGAATAATATAGCTTAAATTTATATCCACATATAATACTTCCACACTTTTAGCTATTGACAATAAGAAGGTAAATAGTATTATTATTTAAACATGTCGGGTCTGTTACTTTTAATGGGTAACAGACCTGACAAATTAACTTTTTTTTTTTTGGCTACTATGTGTAAAATTTTTGAGCTTACGGTAATATAGCTTAAATATACTTCTCAGAGTAAAATTTGGTATATACTAAGCAGATAATAATACTACACTCATTTAATGGAATATGTAGATGATAACATACGCTACACAGTGCTCCCAAATGGTCCGCCAACTGAACACCAATATTTTTAACAGAAAATTTCATAGTAGGTTTCTACAACTTTCCGCCAAAATTTACCTCCGAAATTGGCTTCTTCAAAATTTGCAAGAAAAATCTCAAAATATTTTTTTTCTAAGAAAATACCAGTATTTAAAATGCGGACCATTTGGGAGCCGTGCATACGTGACAAGATAAAAAAAATACTCAACTTAGGAAAAAACAAAACTGTTAATATTATACTTTAAGTCCAGAATATGATTTCAAGTTAGTTCAATATGATTTCAAGTTTCTAAGTTATAGCTTTTACTACTTAATGAATCATGAAAATAATCTTTAAAGCTTGTGCTGCCTTATACAGAGTAATTTTGACAGCTATTTTTATTGGCAACATACCTGACATTTCTCTTGGACAAAACAAAACAACTAATATACACAAAACAATAATGTACATTTTAAAAATATTTATAGATTTATTACATTACATTATGTAATTTTAAATTCGTAAGTTTTAGAAAGTTATTTTTAATTTGAAATAGGTTAAATTTGATCAAGAAATTTGACTTTGTCATTTCGAACAGCCCATTTTCTAGGTTTATTCTTTGATAACATTTTAATTAAAGAAATATGTAAGAAATATTCTTACAGTAAGGTACATGAATAACTTTTAACACATGCACCTTTTGTAAAAACCAACATTGAATCTCTAAGGATTGTTTAATTTGAAAATGAAAAATAGTTTTTCGTAATAACTTTTGTAATAATTTTTTGACATAAAAATGTCTCAAATTTAAAAATCACCCTTCTATTAAGATGAAAAAATTAGTACCACTGCACTCGGAATTAAAGTTTTAATTTTGTGTAACAGAGGGTTCAAACTGAATTCAAAACTCCCATTTCAGGGCATTTTTTCTTGGAATGTGTTCGAATATACGGCCATTCAAACATTCTTTTTTTTTTAATCTTTTGCAAAAAGACAGGAATTTTGTAAAGATTGTTGTAAATTGTCATCGAAACTTAAAAATGTGTCTTGAAAGGTCTACTCTTCGAAAGGAATACAAATCCAATAAACGTTTGGCGTTAATAAATAAAATAAACTACGGCGATAGTTTTATATTTTGTTTAAGTTAATCTAGAAGGATTCAAAACTTTTTCACGTAGTTTGATGTGAAGTAGTCCTATAGTTTCATGTCGATTTTTGTTTAATTTTGCATAATTTAGCAAAAAAAGTAAATGATATTGAATGTCCAAAAAAAGGCTCTTGCAGTTGTTCTCATCTTAATCACTACTCCGATACGCAGGATAACACATACTTATTTTTCAGCAAGATCAAACATTCCACCCTCATTCAAATCGATATATTTCAAAGCACAAAAATCGCCAATTGGCGATAAAGTATCTTTTCTAATTAACTCGGTTCAGTTATTAAGTATGCTTTTATGGTCTTCCCGTTTTAATTTAGCAACTACTTTTAAAGTTATGACTACATTTGGACATACTCTTATGACGATAAAATGTTGAACAAAATTCAGAATTTCGTGTTGAAAGAGCCTTCTTGTTAGCTTTGTTACAACGACTAGAATACATAGTGTGGAAAACGACTACAAAATAGTATTAAAAAATGTAATCCAATAAATGTAGAACGATGCAGCAAAGATAACGGGTCGATCGCAGCGACATCCTCTAGCAGCGGCGTAGACAGGGTGGCGATCCAGATGGTTTGGATACCACTAATTTTATAAAAATATTTTTGCCTTATCTAATCGGAGAATTTTCTGCGATATCGAAGGCGAAGAAAACTTGTTGTAATATTACTGGTTTCCAGAGCATTTGGACCCCCCCCCCCTCTCTGACAACGCCACTGTCTGCTAGCTCTTTTCAGCGCAAACATCGTATAAGAATCGAACTGAGAAAACGTTTCAGCTGGTGGTAAATATTTTAAATAATTAAATTATACTCAATTTCCTTTGACTTGGATAGTAATTTTCATAAACTTTGAAAATATGAATGGTATTGTTCACGGCCAAAAAACGTGTTACGCATTCTTTTGTGCCTGGTTGCAGTACTCGATAGAAGACAGCAAACAAGAAACTATCCCTATTTAGCATACCAAAGGATGAATCTCTGCTAGAAGAGTGGAAAAGATTTATTCCCTGATACGATAAAAAACTAACTTCAAAATCAGTTACATCTGAAGTATACACATACAAGATTTTATTAACAGAAATTATGTTCATGTTGCCAATTTAGTGAAACGGTTACTTTTGCTAGAGGTAAATCTATTTTTAAAGCAGATGTCGCTGCGATCACTCTATTATTGTACCGCATCGTTTATCGGCTACAATTTTTTAGCACTTTTTAAAGCATTACCAGTTTGGCATTTTTTGAATTCCGAAATTTCGCATTCACACCAGAAATTCCTATAATGTTCTTTTCATTACTTAATGGCAGATATTTCGTGACTTCTTAAAGTAAAAATTCTTGTTTCAGAATTTCCAGTTTGAATTAGAAAATTTTGAATTAGAAAACGGTAAAAACGTTTTCCACACTATGTACATTTAGCGCTGTAGCTTTGTTTTAACGCTTTTCGCTTTGGTGGGTGAATTACTTCCCACTTAATTTTAATCCCAAAATGTCACAATGGCAACGGAATGTTGAAGAACATTTTTCGGTTTATTATATACACCAGCGGTACTCAACCTGGAAGTTCAGTTGGCACGCAACTAGGTATTTCATCCTGCTGCATACATTGCTGCAACCTGGAGTATGCGGTAGAACAGTTGGGGGATACGTGAAAACTACACTGGTAATGGCGGATAACGCAAAACATAAAACTTAAAATGAAAACAAACAAAATTAACCCTTAATTGCATAGTGATGTAAATTTCCATCACTGTTTATTTAACTTTTAACCTTCCTACCCTGTTGAATTTTTCTTAAATTTGATAAAAAAACATTTCACACCAGAATTTAAATTTAAAACTTTTAAAATAGTTATTTAACTTAGTTCCCTGTGGCCTTTTATTTAACTTACTTTATGAACAAATTTCTGGTTCGAATCGAATGGAATAAATTATAGAAATGGGTCGATTCGACCCATTCAGGGTAGGAAGGTTAATAAATAAATCAACTTCTTCGCCACCACTATATTTATATAGAAATATTAATCCAGTAAATTTCCCGTGAACTATGTTGCTGAACAAAGTTAAAAATCTATCTTAAAATTTCTGGTGTCTAATATTTAATATATGTATAAAAAAAACACAATTGTAAAAGAAAAACTCATGCAAAGAAGGGTTAAAACTCTAAACTTTTCGTTTACAAAGATAAACTTTTGTAAAAGTAAAATAAGCTATTTGCATAAACTTAGTAATTGGTAGATCATTTGTTGCCATTATCTTCGCCCATTCCTAATAATATCTTGAGATTTCGCATCTTTCTGCTTTTGTTGCTCTTTACTTTCTAGTAATCCTAGAAATATCCCCAAATATTACCCAATAATGGATCGTATTGGGTAAAGTACTAAATTAACATCGAACACCGGACCGCTAAATAAAAGAAAGTGTCTATTAAAAAATTATTTCTCAGCAAACACTTTATGGCCAGCTTTCCTACAAAGAGAGAGAGTAATATTTTCATGCATTCTAACAAGGATTCTGCTTTTGCTGGTTGCAATATGTTAATATTAACATATTTATTTGGGCTGTTCAACCAAGCATAAAAAAGCGGTGAATTTTCCGTAATCATGTTTTGTGCTCATACCAAATTAATGTATTGTAACGGAATTTGGGGGGAAGAACTTAAATTCAAGTCAAGAAATTAGGCGTGCATTTCAGGGTTGGGTTGGGTTGATTATTGACGGCCAATTATCTACACTAGGATATAGGCCGGGGGGGAGTGCCCTTCGTGGGAGTCTTTCTAAGGGAACCTAATCCGTATTTACGCATGGATAAATGCACGGCTCGAAGAAAACCACGAAAACTCCGAACGATTAGGCCGACGGGCGCGATTGGGATCGAACCCAGCACCTCCCGTCTACCAGCTTCGAGAGCACAACCTCTCAGCCACTGGTGGGGCGCGTGCATTTCAGGATAAACATTGAATGCTCAGAAAAGAGTGGTTTTTTTCCTAAACTATGTTTACTTTTATACTTATTAAATTTTAAAATGAAGCTTATTACTTACCCCTCATACGTAGTATAGGGTAAGTCTTGTAATCGTTTTCAAAATCGAAAAAAAAATTTTGACGGATTAACACGTTTCAGACACTGGAGATTCCGAAAAACAATTTTAGAAAAAAAAAATTGTCGACCGTCTGTCAGTGTGTGTGTCTGTAAACGTTCTATCTCCCGAACAAATTGAGATAGAGACTTGAAATGTGGTATGTACTTAGTATGTAATAATGAGAAGAAGCTTATTGATGTTCAGTAACCTCGATTATCCGGAACAAATTTTTTCGGACTCTCGAAATATTCGTTCTGATAAAAGGTACATAAAAATTTTCGAAATTGTTTATTTTAAGGAGTTAATATAAAAGACAATGAAATATAACATAAATTTTGCATAAAGAATGAAGTCGATCGGATAATGAGTTGCCGAGATATTTGGAATCCTATTTTCCGCATTCTTCGATTTTTCATGACACTGTATTTCATCCAAATTTCAGTTCAAAGATATATTTTAATTGGAAATGAGTTGCTTAATCCGACGCCGTAAACTGTTAGTTAATATGACTATCATTTTTGAGTTATAAGGATTTTCTTTTACGCCATTCAGTAATAGAGCATTTGAAGTTTAGGACGTCATCAAGCCACGATTTTATTCGAATTGCAATGCATTTTATAAATAGTTGACCCATGTTTTATTTTCGTATTTTATATTATGCATATCCATCATGGATAAGTATTACGGTGGCCCCCAACGACTAGTTAATTTGTAAATTTGTAAATAAATAAGTATGGTTGAGTAAAACCTATATACAACTATTTATTTAACTTAATCAGAGTTTCTGCTTTGCTTTCTTATTCACTTTCTCAGAACTAAGGTAATAATATAAATTATATTGCTGGCTTTAGATAATCACTAACAGCATTTTGTTTAGAATCAGGCATTTCGCACAGTTATAAAGTTCGCATATTTTTAAATTTTTTTAAAGCAATATTAATTTTGCATAAAAATTAGATTTTCTTTCAGTATTTCAGTAACACAGCATCGATGTGTGCTTAACTCATTGATTATAGCAGCGATGCCAACATAGTGCGTTTTTTTCTCTTAAAATATCTAACAGAATTTTCCAACTGTAACTGTCGCTTTATTTAATGAGATAAATTCCTGAATTAGATAAAGAAAAAGATTACTGCTCAAAAATTCTGGTAGTTCCTTTTAATGAAAAGAAACCGCAATAAATACTAAATCTAATTGGTAATAAACTCATCATCGTTCAAAAAAGTGTTAACTTGACTGTGTTGTTAATTATTTTTTATATTTTTATCACTTTCCAACATAGTTGAAAAGTGTTTTTATAAATCCGATTTGTCTGTCTGCCTGCTAACCGTATCGCCGTGCTCTCTCTCACGTAACTATATTCGGATTGCCATGCAATTCATATATGTTATTGAGGTTTACTATGGCATGTCCGGTATTGAAAATGGAGTGTGTAACACTTATAGTGCGTTTACAGGAATACTGAAAAGAATTCCGTTGCATTACGGTGTATGGGGAAAATCGTTTGCAATTTATTTTACTGATGTTACACTATTTGAAACATATTAAAATGGATATATATTATTGAAGTGCACTATAAGATCCTTTCTATAAAATAGGGCGTGCATAGCATTCACCAGTTACTTACTTAGGGACACACAAAATAATTCGGTTAATGTACTATCTATGAACAATAATTGGTGGAAGCACGTTTTCAGTTGTGGTACGCGTTTTTAAATATAAATAATTTTTTGCATATTATTTTGTATAAATTCTATAGATATACAAGGCTGCACAAAAGATCTCTTCTGCATTTCCGTTTCATGAAGGAAATTGCTGAAAAATTTCCAACTATGCGTTTTCTAACTGAACTAAATTTTTGCATATTATGCAGTAGTGTATATATAGATCGATGGATCATATATAGAGCTGCACAAAATACTTTGAATATTTTTCCGACAATTGCTGAAATTGGGTTTTCAGATGTGTTATACAATTAAATAGTTTTCTAAATACCTCATTTCGTTTCATTTCTTTTTCTTTTTTAACATTTTCCAACATAGTTGAAAAATGCTTATGAATTCGGTTTGTCTGCCTGTCCGTGCTCTAACTCGCGTAAATATATTCGGATTGACATGCAATTGATATATGTTATTAAGGTTTACTATGGCATGTTCGATATTGCAAATGAAGTGTGTAACGCATATAATTTTTTTACAGGTACCCTCAAAAGAATTCCGTTACATTACGGTCTATGGGGAAATATTATTTGCGGTTTATTTTAATGACGTTACACAATTTCAAACACATTGAATTTGATATATATGACTGAGGTTCACAACAAGAGGCTTACTGTGGAATAGGTTGCACTTATAGTTCCTTTACAGGAATACTCAAAAGAATTCCGTTACATTACGGTCTATGGAGAAAAATCGTTTGCGGTTTCTTTTAATAATGTTTCACTACTTCAAACATATTTAAATTGATATATATCGCTAAAGTACATTACAAAGAGGCTTACTATAAAATATTGTGGGAATAGCATTCATCGTTCACTTACAGGGACACACAAAAGAATTTGTTACTGTCTGTTAACAATAATTGCTGGAAGTACTTTTTTAGTTGCTGAACGCGTTTTTAAATTTAATTCATTTTTGTCTATTACTTGGTGCCTATAAATACTATAGATCCTATACAGGGCAGCACAAAAGTTCTCGAGCATATTTCTGTTTATTGGCGGAAATTCCAGAAGGAGAATTTTAAACTGTGCTACGCGTTTCCTAACTGCACTAAACTTTAGCATTCTATGTAGTGTATATACAAATCTATAGATCCTATACAGGGCTGCACAAAAGAATTCGAATATTTTTCCGAATAGTGTTGGTACTTCTTGAAATTGGGTTTTTAAATATGTTAAGCGTTTTTCAAAATGTTTACTTAGATATTATCTTTCAGCTTATTAAACGGTAAAGATTTGTAAAACTATTTTGGAAGTGTTGGAAAGTGTTGCATAATCTATATGCATGACGCATGATTTTTCGTTCTTGTTTTCTGTGTCATCTTTCACGTCATTAAGCTGAGAACTTCCGTTACATTATTCTGAATGAGTTGGAAAGTGTTTCAAAATCTATGATTGGCACATGACTTTTCGTTCTTGTTTCCTTGTTTAAACAGACAAATGAAGAAAAGAAATGTCAAAGCTAATGTGATTGTTCGAAGAAGAACTATCAGCTGTTAAGAAACTTCTTTTAACCGGTTTTAATTTCGAAACATTGAAAAGATTTATTACAAAAGGAACGTTTTCTACCAACATCACCTGTAAACCTGTCAACTCACTTAACAATCAAGAAGGCTTTTTTTTAAAGCATTCGGGTGGGAAATTTTAACATGTCAAAGTTTTGATGTTATTATTATTGTTATTATTACTTTATTGCTTGTAGTTTCGCGACTTTTCTGCAATTTTTTATCAAGTAGGTTTTATAGGTATTAGGTGATCTAACCGATATCGTGAAAGTTTTGAAATATAATCATATAATAAGATGACTAATTAAAATTAAAATAAAGATAAAAATGCTTAAGTGATACAAACAGAACACAAAAGGCTTATAAAAACCTTTTAATATAAAGATCGACATGTTTCAATGACATGTTTTCATGTAATTATAGTAATCCTATACATGCAGTTTAGTATAGAAACAGTATCCTATGAATTAATCGAGCCTTTTATTCATCTATTGATCAAGCGATCTCTGAGACCGTTGACGGTAGTTGCGAAACAATTTCGATCACAGCAGTTAAGTGTTAAAATAAAATTTGAGGAAATGGATTGAAAACTTGTCTTTCTAAATTTTAGAAAAGAGGGGCAGGCGCCTAAAGTCATGCTTGCTCCGGTGGGAAAAAAAATCATATTTTCGACCCTGCTTGACAAAGGGAGTAATTTAATGAAAACTGAATGTGAAGAAATGCGAGTTATACTTTTGAAAACCGCTACAGCGTTATTTCGTATTAATTAGAAAAACAAATATGTGAAAAAACTGCATTATTGGCAGATTTTATTTACGTGTCACAGTGATTAAGATTGTTGAATACTTTGTTTCTACTTTAAAGATTATATGTTGCATTTTAATTTCTTTACACAAAGAAATTTGCAGATGAGGTAGATTTTTAATATTTTAGGGACAATTAAATGCACTCGATAACTTTTGTGCTGCTCTGTATATGATATATAGAATTTATACACACCAAGTAATAGACAAAACATTATTCTGAAAAAGCACTTCCAACAATTATTGTTAACAGACAGTACCAAATTCTTTTGTGTGTCCCAGTAAATGAGCGATGAATGCTATAGACAAAATTTTCTATAGTAAGCCTCTTGTAGTGCATCTCAGTGATATGTATCAATTTCAATATGTTTGAAATTTCGTAACATCTTAAAATAAACCGCAAATTATTTCCCCTCATAGACCGTAATGTAATGGAATTCTTTTGAGTGTCCCTGTAAATTAACTATAAATGCCACACACTTCATTTTCAATACCGAACATGCCATAGTAAACCTCAATAACATGTATCAATTGCATGATAATCCGAATATGTTTACGTGAGTTAGAGCACGGACATTCAAACAGACAAACCGAATTTATAAATACTTTTCAACTATGTTGGAAAGTGTTAAAAAAAGTGGCGTAAAAATGGGTTGTTTATATTTCTGAAAAGAAGTCTTAGACATTTGTCTGAAATAAATAGCAAACACTCTGCCGCTAAAATAACGTCAAAACAATAAAGTAAATGATTTCATTTTTCTTCTGTAACACAGCATTGGTGCGTTTTTATCTTTAATTTTTCAGTCAATTGTTTTTATTATTATTTTTTAAGTGAAAAACGAAATTTCAAGATCAATGCAAGTTTTCGAGAGAAAACAAATGCCTGTCATCTGCCAGCAACTGTTAGAAATTTCATTTCAGTATTTTCCCTTTCGAAACCTTAAAATAATGTTGTTACAAATTGGATGGTTTCTCTAAACATTATCTCTAAATCTGTCAGTTGACTGTCAAACAACATTCAAGGCAGTTTTTTCTTCCAGTTTTAGTTCCTTTTAACTTTAAGTAATGAGTAAATTTAGTCAAACCCGAGTTGAATATCCCGGTGTTTCTCAACCTAACCCCACGGCACACTTAAACCCATGGTTAAATTTTGCGGCGCTTTAAAATTAGAATGACGAAAAACTTATCAAAGGAATCTACATCATTTTATTTTTATTTACTAACACCAACAAAATGCTTCATTTGGAGCAAAAATATATATATATATAAATAAATAATTCATGAAAATTTTTAATAAAAAGTGTATTAAGATCCTTATTTTTTTAATATTTATCTTTAATATACATTATCATTTATAGAGTTATCTAATCTTAATTTTTAATTAGAATATTCTATTCATAAAATAGAATTTTTGGTATTTGTCTGTTATAGAGGCCTAGGCAAGAGAAGGAGCATTTTCAAGCATATTTTCTGGCAACCTGCTCACTGTTTCATACACGCAGGCAATTTTTTTTCAACATTTATAGAATTTATTTAATACAAAGAAGCCATCTATTTTTGTATACAAACAGAGTAATTTGCATATAATAATAATAATAATATATATATATATATATATATATATATATATATAAATTTCATCAGGTTGTTTTTTCATAGCTGTTTGTCAACAAATCTCACCTTCTTAAACCCAAGTTGCGCCACGTTTTTTAAAAAGCGCCAAGGACAAACAAGTAGCGAATTTTCAGATATTCACTACACTTAAATCCTTTTCCACCGATCATTTATGCTGCATTTTATATTATAATTCTTTTCCTTTAGGAGGCATAACTTTTTTCTCTGAAAATAATTAAATTTAGCTATAAATGTGACACAATTCCCATGATTTTCTCTTATGCAAACAGGGAAATAAACCTCTAAGTAATTTAATTTTATGACATTAAACCTCACTTCCAAATAAATCGTATATTACGGATGTTAAAGTACCGATACTTTTAATTCTTAAAAATCTTCATATAACTTGACTGAAAATGTACGTGGCACACCGGAGATCTTATCACGACACACCGCTTGAGAACCACTGGAACCAATAACATAAGAGTCTCAAAACTAGAAGCAAGTAAAAAATATATATTTGAAGGCTCGACATTGTTAACACATTCATTACCGTAATGTTCAAAAACTTTGCGATATCCGAGCCAACTTCTTTTTGTTTTGCAATTAGCTGAAAATAAAATCAAATAATCATAATCCATAATTTTTATATATTTTATGCAGCTAAATAAATTTATTAAGTGCGAAATACGGTGTGCACAGCGCGGCCTGAGAAGACCGCGCGGTGCACACGTAATTCGTATTTCCTACCAGCATATTCATGACTCCTACGAAAAGTTATATGCGTTTACCTATATTTACTTAGTTATATTGCAAATTCGCCTAAATAAAGTAAAAATAAAACTCCTATAATAAGCCACAGCCCCGAGTTGTGAACATTCAATACATAATACATCGCATCGATTTATTGTATTTATGTAATGTACTATAAACCAAGTATTGCACGATAAGTATCGAGTGTTTATAATCTGAGAGTGCTGCGTACATGTAGTTTAAATTCTGCCACGCTAACTCTATAAACCTATTTAACCGGCCTCACATTTCTATTATACCCATAAGCATTTCCTATAAATATGAATCGCGGATGAACTTATGAAGCCTAAAAAACAAATTTTAATGCGAAGCAATTATGATTTACGCAACGCATTGAAAACTAGTCGTTGGGGGCCACCGTAATACTTACCCATCATGGATATGCATAATGTAAAATATTAAAATAAAAAATGTGTAAACTACTTATAAAATGCATTGCAATTCAAATAAAATCGAGGCTTGATGACGTCACAAACTTTAAAGGCTCGATTACTGAATTGCTTGAAAGAAACATCCTTATAACTCCAAAAATAATAATCCTATTAACTAGCGGTTTATTGCATCTGATTAAGCGTCCAATTTCCAATTAAAATATATCTTTGAAGTGAAATTTGGATGAAATACAGGGTCATGAAAAATCGAAGAGTGTGGCAAATAGGATTCCAAATATCTCGGCAACTCATGATCCGATCGACTTCATGTTTTATGCAAAATTTGTTTTTTTTTTTATTGTCTTTTATATTCATTTCTTAAAATAACCAATTTCGAAAAATTTTATATACCTTTTATCAGAACGAATATTTCGAGAGTCCGAAAAAAATAGTTCCGGTTAATCGAGGTTATTGAAATGAAATAGGCTTCTTCCCATTATTACATACTAAGTACATACCAAATTGCAAGTCTCTATCTCAATTTTTTCGGGAGATAGAGCGTTTACAGACACACAGACACACACACAGTCACACACACACACAGACGGACGGCAATTTTTTTTTCTAAAAATATGTTTTTCGGAATCTCCAGTGTCTGAAACGGGTAAATCCGTCAAAAAAAAATTTCGATTTTCAAAACGATTACAAGACTTACCCTATACTACGTATGATGGGTAAGTAAAAATGTAGTGTGAATAGTCTTTGATTCATGCGTGTTAATACAATACATTTCATTGAGTGCTTTCAAAGAAACCGCCTTGATTGTTCAGTGAGTTGACAGGTTTACATATGATGTTTGCACAAGTCGTACTTTTTGTAGCAATTTTTTCAGTGTTTCGAAAGTAAAACCAGTTGAAAGAAATTTCTTAACAGCTGATAGTTTTATCTTCTAACAATTGCATTAGCTTCGACATTAGCTTTTTTATTTTTATTTTATCGGTGCAAAGTATTAACAATGTCGAGTTTTTTAACGTTTTTTGATAGCTTCTAATTTAACGACTCTTCTACTATCGGTTATTCACATCGGGTTTCAGATTACATTGAGTAACCTAATCGATTTCATTTATTTCTGAAAATTTCAAAATCAAACTTTCTTAACGCCACATGTTTGTCGATTATATAATTAAAGAAGATGAACAAAAGTAGTAACTTAATAGGGATGGTATCTGGAAAAGACAGGAGTAATATTTTTTAATACTATTGCTTCAAAATTAAAATAGAAAACTGCATAACCATAAAAATTATCAGTTCTTGAAAGCTGATTTCGAGATTTTTAATCTACGGTTTTAAACACAATCGACTCTGCTATAATTCGAACTGAAATAATTTAAAGCATTGGTTGATTCAATCCCTCTGTATTGATTGACATGTAACGAAACCGGTTCCGAAAGTAAAAGTATCTTCGTAAAAAATAAAAATAATAATAATATTAATCCGCAAAGAAAATCGAAAAAGTAATTAACGGCGGAAATAGAGATCGATCTCAGCTATCCAATGCATTTTTTTTTAATATTGAAATGCAAACGAGATATTAGAAAATAACTGGCCCATAGAATTAACATTAGCGAGCGGGTGTTTTCGCGTGAGAGGGGGAGGACCCTTAAGCTAAAATCATGTCGAAGTTGTGATAAAAAAGTTTTAAAATTTAGCTTGTAGGAAATTTTCTATTTTCTTTTCTTTTTCTTTTTTTTCTTTTAATGGATATACAACGCTACCTATTGGAAAGCTTTTAAATTATATTTTTACTTGCTTCCGCGTGCTCTAAACAGTATAAATACCAAATATGTTTACAATATTCAATATAGTTTAGCTTGTAGAGCCTCTCAAACACGTACACTTTAATTATGGCCAACCTGTATTTTTATATCAAAAAGTTTTTCTTTCTGAATTTATAATTTCCTCTATAGAGATCTTAAAAATCTGTAAATATCGATTTTTAATGCTAAGTAATTTGTTTTTCTTCACTTTTTTTTCTTTGGGCACTGTCTTCTGTTAATTTATAACCCATCATAACATTTTTTTTTAATTATGAGGGAAAGTCATTAAGTAAGTCACAAAGGATAATTAACTAATAACTTACAATGATAGTCACTTCAAAACTATTTTTATTTCTCAACATATTCTCCACCCATATTTATGCACTTATATCACCGTTGTATCAGTGCTCCAACACTAGCTGCATAACATTCTTTAGGTTGCTGTCTCAGCCACATTAGGACTTCAAGTTGAACCTTTTCACCATCTGTAAACATCATCTTGCTTCAAAGATGGTTTTTTAGTGGACTAATCAGACGAAAATCGCCTGGGGCTAAGTCGAAGCTGTATCGTGGATGTTGAAGAAGTTGCAAGCTGATGTTCACAGATGATGAAAAGGTTCAACTTGAAGTTCTAATGAGGCTGAGACATCAACCCAAAGAATGCTATGCAGCTGGTGTTGGGGGACTGATAAAACGGTGATATAAGTGCATAAATATGAGTGGTGAATATGTTGAGAAATAAAAATAGTTTTGAAGAGAATATCATTGTAAGCTATTATTTAATTATCTTTTGTGACTTACTTAATGACTTTCCCTCGCAATTTTCTTTGAAGTTGCAATTAATTTGAGATTACCAAGCTGAAGTAAATGTGTGTAAACGAAATTGAGTTGGCGACAGCTTTTCTGTGAATATTGTTAAAAAAAAAATCTATGCCCAATACAATTTCCTGCATACAAATTCACTAGAGATCTAATAATTGCATTTTAATGTGGAAATATTGTATAAATGTTGACCCAGAGATTGATTTAAAACAGAAGCAATTTTTAGATAGTCTAAAAACAGAACATCCTGTTTTTATAATGTCCGTATTACAATTATATATTATATTAGTACACCAGATCATCAAGCATTAGTATTAATTGCGGAGAGCAACACTAGTACAGTTTTATCTTTTCGTATTATTTTTATATTTAAAATACGCATTATTTCCTTTTAAAAAATTCTTTTATTTTGTCAGTAAAAACATACATTATCAGTAATCATTAAAAACATATTTACAATTTCTTTTAAAACACATATAGACACAGTCTGACGTCTTAAAAATGTATATTACATACCCAATATCCTGTACAAATTATTTTACAGTTCTTATCCTGACCTCCTGTAGTTTACATTTGATATATCCCTGTGTCTTTATTCTTCTGAAAAAACTATAAACTTTATTCCAGGTATAAAGGAGGTAAGGATAAGAACTGTAAAATAATTTGTACAGGATATTGGGTATGTAATATACCTTTTTAAGACGTCAGACTGTGTCTATATGTATTTTAAAATAAATTAACTAAATATGTTTTTAATGATTACTGATAATGTATGTATTCCTTTTAAATGCTAAACGTGTAAATTAACAATAAAATATAAATTAAAATAACTTTTATTAGTTGTTTTACATGTTTCAACTCTTTCTGAGTCATTTTCAAAAACAGTATGATAAAAACAGTATATGTTTTTGAAAATGACTCAGAAAGAGTTAAACATGTGAAACAACTAATAAAAGTTATTTTAATTTATATTATGTTGTTAATTTACATCTTTAGCATTTAAAAGGAATCAAGCAGGGCGGTCGCTCTGCCAAGCCAAGCTATAAAAAAAACGCCAAACAAACAACGCCAAGAACTGGACTACAAACCGCTACTGCTTACTTACAGGAAGAAACTTCGCAATGTTAAATCGACCAAACATACCAGATTAAAATATCAGATATCAGAACCAAGCGTCACAGAAAAAAAGAAATGAAAACTAAAAGAATCTAATGAAGAAATCCTTCAATTTGAGACCAATATCATCTTCATATGTGATTTATGAACAGAGATATAGATTTTTTTTTTCAAACAACCTACAGACAAAAATATAGGGCAGAAATGAAAAGGATTGCACTTTTGGACAAGTAATAACCTAATCTACGTGCTTTTATAGTGAAAAAATAAATAAACTTCTATCCTTAATTAGCAAAAAACTGTTAATTAACTTGGCAACTAAACAATTATGCCAAAACAGAGATAAAACTCTTCCAACAACCGTGTACCATCTGTATTATAATAGCACAAATCAGTTACGGGTTAATCATATCACATTTCATCTGCAAGTCAGCCATTTTTTCTGAAGATATTTTTTTTTTAATAGAACTTCATAATTATAAGAACACACATTTTATCAAACAGTTAAATGTGACTGCAAATTGTGGCCGATGACTGTTTTCAACAGGAATAAGAATGAAAAATTGCAGGGTTAGGATATCGATCTGGGTGGCTTAATGGCAAAGCGTTAGCCCGGTACGCTGAAGGTCCCATGTTCGAGTCCAGGCGCAAGTCAATTTTTCACTCATGTTGGTTTGGTGCATTTAACTGTCTGATAAAATGTGTGTTCTTATAATATTGTAAAATAAAGTAATCAGACGTAGTGTTCATGCTTTAATATACATATATAATAACTTCATAAAATTTACATTTTCAAAAAGATCTTTAAAATAAAATAATTTTTGAGAGAAGAGGTTTCACTTCTAAAATGTATACATTAAGAGTTATCGGCATTTAAAATTTCTTTCCAAACGTAAACAAACTTTTCGGAAAAGAATTGAATGTGATTAAATTATTTCTCTAAAACCATGGTAAAGGACAAGCATTTCGTTCGCAGGCTGAGAATTCTTCGACATAATTTTTCTATAAATTAATGGAATCCAGTTATTAAATTGTTTTTGTTTTAGAAGTGAAGTTTCCATTTAAATTTATTGTAAGAGTACAGTGTTTAATTGAATAAAAAAATGTAAATCTAAGAAACTGCTAAGATATTTTGCTACTTTTTAACTACGTTTTATAAAGGTTCGTCAATCAATGTGATTTAACGCTAATAATAAAAGAGTGTGATATCGCGTTTGAATTCAAAAGCAGCGCTGACGCGCTATGCACATATTCCATTTTTACTCATCTCATGGATTAGGCAGCGATATTTTTTAACGAAGGATAACAAGTATTATAACAAGCCACATTTAATATGTTGTTTTTAAGGGTGTAATTAGTTTAATTGAAAAATCTACTGGTATTTCTAGTTAACCCTTTAAACAATAACTGAAAGTAAAATGTAATTTTACATAACATTTTCATGTTAATTTCATAGAGTAGATTATTTAAATTATGTATAATCTATTTTTTTTTTAAAAATGATATCTGCAAAAAATAACTTTTCAAAAGTAAAAAAAAAAAAAAAAAAAACGGAAGTTGTGGCTAAAAAATGGTGTGATATCAAATTTCCAAGCTTTTATTATAGTTCTTATTTAACTTTTTTCCATTAAAGAAGTTATCATATATATAAGTCGAGTGCTACGTATATGTTAATAGAAATCGTTTTCTCCTGTACTAAATACATCCTAACGTGTTTCTGAAAGTTCAATTTTTTTAAATTATGCATGATGGGCTTGGCGGCCATCTTTCCGTATTTCTAAGCCCTCAAATTTCTAAAGTAAAAGCGTAATATGTTTGTAATATAATATGTTTATAACAATGTCGAACTTCAGATTTTAACTAGGAACAGATAAATTGAGGGAAACTAATATTTTGATAAATTGATCTTTACTACTTTGAAATGATTAATTACTCTAAAAAATAAATCATAAGATGAATTCTTAAGATAAGTCATCATTATCTTAAGACACAATTTTCAGAGCATACAAGTCCATAAACGAAACGATGAAAACATTTGCTTAAGTTACAATTTTGAACTTCGGATTTTAACTACGGATATGGGTGCTTAGAATTTTGTGTATAATATGGAAAGATGGCCGCCAAGCCTATTAGTACAGGCCGCCATTTAGTACAGGAGAAAACGATTTCTATTAACATATACGTAGCACTCGACTTATATATATGATAACTTCTTTAATGGAAAAAAGTTAAGTAAGTACTAAAATAAAAGCTTGGAAATTTGATATCACACCATTTTTTAGCCACAACTTCCGTTTTTTTTTTAAGCTTGGCTTTTTTTTACTTTTGAAAAGTTATTTTTTGTAGATATATTATTACAAGGTGTTATAATTTATTATATTTTGATAATGTATGTTTTTACTGACAAAATTTTAAAAGGAAATAATGTGTTTTTTAAAGATAAAAATAATACGAAAAGATAAAACTGTACCAGTGTTGCATTCCGCAATTAATACTAATGCCTGATGATCTGGTACTATACTAATATAATATGTAGGAGTAATTTCTATTCTCCTTATATACACAAACTATTTTTTATTAAACGAAATGTCTTTAAGACTGCTTTCGCGCTTGTAATATTGTTTAATAAATTTCAACAATTTTTGAAAGCCTGATATAATCGATAATGCTATTTAAACTTTTTCAGAAAAATAATTATTCAGGGCTTCAAAAATCTCTATTTATTATATAAAACATTCTTTACAATCCCAACTAATACAGATACTTGGGATTTTTCCCCCTGCTTACGCAGATTTAAAACTTATTTGCGGGGGTACATAACTTATTTGCGGGTATGGGACTGGAGAGATTAAGCAATTTTGCACTTCTTCATTTTGAACAAAAATAAATAAATAAACAAAGATTTAATTATTAATGAATATGACGCAGAAAACTTAAACTCCACCGTTTAGTATCTGTTTAATTAAAAGAAAATAAAAGGCACAGACAGGAAGGATAAATAATAAATTAATTTCCGATCCAATCCATTACCATCATAACAACAAGAACGAAAAATCATGCGTCAAGCATAGATTATGTAACACTTTCCAACGCTTCCAAAGTAATTTTACAAATCATACCGTTTAATAAGCTGAAATATAACATCTAAGTAAACAATTTGGAGAACGCATAACATATTTAAAAACATAATTTCAAGAATTTCCAACGTATACAATATTCGGAAAAATATCCGAATACTATCAGCCCTGTATAGCATCTATAGATTTGTATATATACTACATAGGATGCTAAATTTTAGTTCAGTTAAGAAACGCGTAGCACAGTTTAAACTTCTCCTTCTGGAGTTTCTGTCAGTAAACGGAAATGTGTTCGCGAACTTTTGTGCTTCCCTGTATATGATCTACAGAATTTATACACACCACGTAATAAACAAAAAGTGAGTTAAATTTAAAATCGCGTTCAGTAACTTAAAACGCACTTCCAGGAATTATTGTTAACAGACAGTAGAGAATTCTTTTGTGTGTCCCTGTAAATGAACAATGACTGCTATACACACACTATTCTGTAGTAAGCCTCTTGCAATGCACCTTACTGATATATATAAATTTCAATGCGTTTAAAATAGTGAAACATTATTTAAATAAACCGCAGACGATTTTCTCCATAGACGTAATGTAACGGAATTCTTTTGACTGTCCCTGTAAATTAACTATAAGTACTATGCACACCCCATTCCATATTAAGCTTCTTGTAATACACCTTAGTGATATATACCAATTACAATGTGTTTGCAATTGTGTAACATCATTAAAATAAACCGCAAATGATTTTTCCCCATTGACCGTAATGTAACGGAGTTCTTTTGAGTGTCCCTGTAAAAAAAACTTAAGTGCTACATACTTCAGTTGAAATAGAGAACGTGCTATAGATAACGACAATAACATATTATATTATTGCGAGGCAATCCGAGCATATTTACGGGAGTTAGAGCACGGACAGACGGCAGACGGACAGACGGCCAGACGACAGACGGCAGACGGACAGATAAACCGAGGTCATAAACACTTTTCAACTAGGTTGGAAAGTGTTAAAAATAGAAATCCAGAAACAAATGTAATATTAAATTTAAATAATTAATTAATTAAATCGCTTACCATGGCAACAAACACATCTAATATATAACATAAAAGGGAAACAATGCACAAAATGGGCTAACGTTCTTTTTTTAGATTACTTCAATCTAAAATTTTATGACAAATTAACATTAATTTAAATTCATTACTTTTTCATGAGTATGTATGTTCTCTACATATCCAGGCTTACATTTTTATTCTCTTACAATTACTAACTTGAACTTTACATTCTTGTATATATATATATATATATATATGTATATATATATTTTTTAAACAAATGGAAAAGTCGAAGGCATCGTGATATAATATTACCATGATAACAAAACTGCCCGGAGAGTTTAAAAAAAAAAATTAAACTTTTCTGAGTTAGTCCTCCTAATAAACCTATTTTAAATTTTTTTAAGCGAGAAAATATTTATGGAAATTTTTCTGTGAGAATAAGCATTAACCTAAAACACTGCATGACCGCATTTTTGTTTATTTCTGTTTTTCGTTTATCTGATTTGCTTCATCATCGAAGTTTAATATTTTAAATTTGAGTAACACAATTAATTTTATTTAATTTATTATAATAAAGAATAAAATTAATTTTTATATGAAAGTTTTTAAGCATTTAAATTATGTGTACAGTAATCCCTTAACATTCGCGAGTTTTGATTATTCGCGAACATGAAAATGCGGAAAACTTAACATTCGCGAGAATCTGACTTGATTATTCGCGATTTTTTTTTTCAATTATATCTTTGCTTTTCCAGAATTTAAAGTGGTTAAAGATTGTTTCCCCTGTGTTTTCTCAGTACGTATTTACAAATCAGTTTTCAGTTGTCTTCAAAAAAAGGAGCAAGTGTTGTAGGAAAGCAAAATAATAACAACAGCAGAATACTCGTTGTAATGTGGATATAAAAGTGGTAAGGGAACGGCATCTGCAATCTATTAATTTAAAATGTGCTTGTGCAGGTTCTCGTAAAGATGAAGATGAAGCTGCACTTAGAAAATAAAAATATCTCTGAAGCATTTACCTGTATTTAAATATCGTATTTTAATATTCTATCGCATACTGGCCCACTAATATATTATCATCTCTTTGCGAATAGAGAGAGTCAAAATTACTTAATAAAGATTAAAATCTATATTTTTTAGCTGTAATTTTTTCTCCAGTCAGTTAATTTGAATTATCCTCATTAAATAAATCTCATAAATATCAATATGTGTGTACATTCATACATATATGTTATGCATAACGTACTGTTAATACATATATCTTTTGTTTTATTTTCTTGAAATACTGTGCCAGTCTAATTAAATTGTATAGAACGTTACTCCTTGTTTAGTGCAGAGAGATAGACTCAGCATTCGCGGATTTGACATTCGCGAAGTTTTCCTGGAACGTAAGCCTCGCGAATGAGGGATTACTGTACTTCTGTATATGTGTATGCGTGTAGGTGCGCTCGCGCAAACCGACATTGTGATGGATGTGGGAGTAAAAAGTGATGGAATTTTTCAAATAAAGCCTCGATACTTTGCTTCCACAGCCCCCCCCCCAATCCACTCTTAAAGCCCAAATTACACCTATGAGTATATAGCTTTGTTTTACGAAATTATATTTTTCTTCTGTTTGAAGAAACATGATATGCCCTATGAAAAGTATTAAAGTTAGAGCCGTATGGAGACTGGATTTTATTAAGGCTGTTCTTAAATCTATATAACTATTTTCTGACACTTTCTCGAAGTCAATTTTAAGCTTAGACGTATGAAATTGGTAGGTGCTGTTATTCAAAAACTGTGAAATCGTATAGCTTTTTGTTGTTGTTGTTGTTCTTTAAATGTCAAATCAATAATTGAACCGAATCTCTGGACACCACAGCCCGAGAACATTCACATGAAACAACAATTGCTTATAACTCAAGACGTAATGCATTTATCGAAACACCAAAAACGCTATTCGATTTCAAATCACTTCAATAGCCCTGCTTACCAATTTTATGATTTTATGTTAAAAATTTAGTCAGTGAATGTGTCAAAATTTCGCGTTATTCAACGGAAAAAATATTTTTTTTTAAAGTCAGATTTAGAGATATTGCTACAGGAGGGGAAAGGAGAGGGAGTTGTAGAGAATGTTAGTTTCTATCTTCGGCGAAATCTTCCCAAATACTACATCACTGGCGCATTTATTACAAATTTAAGGCGCATATCTGCACTGGTGCGGCGCAGAGGGGGGGGGGGGGTTCTGGGTTAAAACCCCTCCCAGAGTATTTTAAAAAGGTGATAAAATGCATATAAAACCCCTTGTGTTAAGGAAAAAATATGATGTATAAAAACCAACGTAAAGAAAAGCATAAGCAGCATAAAATGTTTTTAATAGAAGCCTCTATTTAAACACAAAATTAATGAAAGAAAAACTTAGGAGCAAGAGCAGCAAGTACATATGTTACTGCTATTGGACGTTCTCACTCTCTTCTTTGTTTATTCCTCTGAAGATTAAAAGAGAGGCTCTTTTATGAAACATTAAAACACGTAAATGCTACATTTATTATGGTTGTTTGTGCTTTTAATTACGTCGATTTTTATGTGTCCCGTATTGTATCACAGAACGAAATTGTTCCTTTTATGAGTAACAATGGTTCAAAATTCCCCCCCAGATGACAATTCTTACTGTGCCATTGAGTGGCGACTCGTGACTGCCTTTATTTGGGGCACTAAATGCATAGTTGCAAAATTTATCATTTTCTTTCCACTATTTTGTAAAAGAAATATTTGCCTTATTTGTTGGTAGAAAAATTTGCCATTAAACCAACGAAGAGTTTTTTTTAAAAAATAATGGTTAGAAAAGGATAAAATTTTCAGCCATGTATTTAGTGCCCCAAAAAGAGCGAATCACGAGCCGCCACTGGTGCCACTCAGTGTTGCCAGTGGGCTACTTTTTTTTAATTCGGTTTTCTTGATTGCCACCAGTTTTTTGAGAATATAAAATTCGCCTTATTTAAAGGCAGATTAAATATGTCGAAATGAAGGCGAATTATACTATTTAAAAAAAGTGGTGCCATTCAAGCAATCTGAATTTTAAAAAAGTAGCCTACTGACAACACTGGTGCCACTGATCTATGTATTTTTAAGATACCAGTAGATTAACTTTCTTACTGTTTAAGTTGGTTCAAAAGGCGTCACATATGTCAATTTTAGTAAGCATATTAACAGAGCCTGATTATTGCACAGGCCAACTAGGCCACCACCTTCGATCCTCTGCTAATAGGGGCCCCAAAATAAATTTTAAAAAATTCTTAAAAATGATGTTTTCTGCAATTATTTTCTCAAAATAAAAATATATATATATTAAACTTGGCATCTGTACCATAATATCTAATGATAACCCCAGAATACTCCTGAAAAAAGAAATTTAGCTATGACTTTTAATTGAGGGGCCTCAAAAAGGTGCTGGGCCTTGGACCCTAGGCAACTTTAATCGGTCTCTGTCTATCAACGTATTTACGTTTTCGCGCCGGCCGGTGTTGTCACGTTCTTGTGCTACTTCACAAACGTGCCAACCAAAACACTTTCACTTCACGCGTTCCTGGTCTTGGTAACGATGCGACCCGAATCCTAATAGATTTTTTTGTCTGCCTCTTTTGCATTAGTGGCACGGTTAACAGTAAAAGTTCGTTCACGCTCACTTTGAGACATTGTTTTATCCAACGCCGAAGGTTCGCTGATCACTCACCTGTTTCGAAAGGTTAAAAGGGTGTTTGACAGAAATTGGAATACCGAATCACTTTCGACTAATTTGCTCCTTTTAAACCTATTTTATAACGCTATAAACCCTCTCATATAACGTCATACGCTATTCCCAAGATATTTGTTTAATAAAAGTTCGCAATTTTTAATTCAGGTATCTACCTCTAGTTTCTCTTAAGGTTCGAATCAAGATGCTTTTCCTAAGAAGATAATAGTTATGAAGCAATAATAATATCTATACTAATATAATAAATAGAGAACTGACTAACTGACTGACCGACTTATCAACGCAGAGCTCAAACGATTAAAATCAGGATCCCGAAATTTGGACGGTAGATTGCTGTTATAAACTAGGCAAACAAAAATAAAGGAATTTTGAAAATTCACCCTTTAAGGAGCTTAAATGGGGGGGGGGGGTGAAAGTTTTAGGTTATTTCGCCATACCTCAGCACCAGTTTTAGGTAGGAGCATAAAGTTCAGCATAACAAATCTACTAAAAAAATTGTTAAACACGTATTTTAGCGAATTTAAAAATTTAATCACTAAAGTTTTAAATGGGGGGGAGGATCTGAAAGTTTTAGGGCATTTCATCATATCTCAGTAGTAGTTTTCGGTAGGAGAGTCAAATTTAGCATAGCAAATATACTAAAAAAATATTTAAATGTGTATTTCCGCGATTTTAGAAATTCAGCCACTAAGGGTGGGAAAGGGGTTCAAAAGTTTTAAATCGCCATATCTCAGCAGCATTTTAAGGTAGGACCGTAAAATGCAGCATAACAAATCTACTAAAAAATAGTTAAACACTTATTTGTGCGATTTTAGAAATTCAACCACTAAGGGGTGTAAAATGGGGGGTAGGAAGTTTTAAATCATTTCGCCATATCTCAGCTACAGTTTTAGGTAGGAGAATAAAATATAGCTAAACCAATCTGCTAAAAAATAGTTAAGCACATATTTCAACGATTTTAGAGCAGTTTCAGCGATTTTAGCGATTTTAGAGCTATTTTAGCGATTTTAGAGCGATTTTAGCGACTTTAGAGATATTTTAGCGATTTCGCCGCCAACATCAACTATAAACTCGATTAATGGAAGATTAGACGAATAAGACAGCTGTTGCTGACTTTTTATTAGATATTTTGCGGAAGACTTTTTTGCAAGGAAAAGGTAATTTCGTAATATAAGGGAGTAATATAAAGCTCCCTTTCGTAATATAAAGCTAGGAGAGTCTGCGCAGAATTCAACAAAATAATAATAACAAATCGAACTATTAATTTTTTTCTAAACTATCCATGAATAAGTTGGAGTTCATTTGTTTCTTATGCATTTTCATGGCTATTTTGTTTTTCTGCAGTAATTTAATAGAACAGCTGTAGTAAAACTAAGAAAGCTATTTTGCCCAATCTGTCCTTACAGGGTTGGTGTGATTACGCACATAGGTAGGAGAGATCGTTAATTATAATAACTACAATAAAATTGTTACCGATAATTTTTACAGTTAAATGAAATTTTTGTAAGGTTTTTGTGAATAAACATTATTGTATTAGGAGTGAATATTTCAACCTAATGATTAAATAATCAGAGAAAGGGAAGAATTTTAAGAACAATTAAAGAATTTAAATTAAAGAAAAAAAATTAAAGAATCAGAGAAAGCAATACCAGATAAGATAACAAAATAACATTAAGTTACTTGATAACACCTTTAACTTAAAATTAGTCCATTTTCGTTTACACACTTTCAATGTTTTCTTGTTTTCTGACCGAAGTTGTCGTAGTCCACAATCGATGCACTTATCGTTGTAAATGGTGCAGCTTTAGCGCGTTTTCTTTCTTTTTTTTTTTTTTTTTTTTTTTAGCTGCTTCCTTCGTAAGTCTCTTTTCATGTATATTTTGTGGATCAGTAACATTTGTTGCACTCTACTTCCTTTTTGATTTTGATGGCATTAAACTATTTGGAATGGGTGAAAGCTTTTCTACAACTTTCGTAGGTGTATTTCTGAGAGTAACATTAGACTTCACAGAAGTTGATGGTTGACAAATGCGTGTCGCTGCTGCAATGGGATGTGAAGATAGGTCTATAATAGGACAAATTTAGGTTTCAATGGTTGTAGCAAGTATTCTTGTTGAAACAGATTGGTGATCTGTGGACTCTGATGATAACTCAACGGTTTTAGGAACAGTTTGATTCATGTCTTGATCACAGCCTAGCAAATATGCATGTTCTGGAATAACTTCAATATTTTAAGAGTAAATTCCAAGTTTCGATAATTACGTGTTTTCAAATATTATTTCAAAATTGATTCATTCATATGTTTTATGTGTAATTTACAATTTATGCAAATTTACCAATAATCTGCGTAATCTCTCTTAGCATGGAAACTAATGTGAACAATGCGCCATCTCTCCGAAGTAGCAGATGCGCTAACTCTGCAATTTCGGTAGGAGAGATTGAAAGGCCTTTTATTTAAACACGGCCTCTTCTAAAACGAACCGATGGTGTTTGCAATGTTAGTCTAGGTTAGTAGCTTATGAGAAATCGTTTAAGTTTAAAATATTTTATACTACTGACATTGTACAGAAATTCTGACGAATAGTTATGAAAATTCAAACACTTACCTTGGGAAAATAAAGCAAAATAGCAAGGATTTATCGTAGACACTCGAAACAATCAACGTGCACATTCAAGTACACACTCCACTACTGCTGTAATACAACTACCTGGAGTCGCTCTGCGCACACTCTACTCCTTCCACTCGACCCTCTTTGTGCGCAATCTCTCCGGCCGCGCCATCTCTCCTGGCTTTATTTTATATAGATGTCATACGAAATAGAGTTTCGCTAAATGGTATATGATTGATTTTTTCCCGTATTGTCATTTTTTTTTGTTGTTGTTACATGCACCCAACATATCTATCTCACTTATAAAAAAAAGGTTTTCTTCTATGAGTGTTTCAAAGTAACTTCATTTTTTCGTAATTTTCTTTTAACGATTTAAGTGCGGGAATGTACAAAGCTCCGTTTTTTTTTATCGCCATATTACTGCATTTTTGTTTATTTTGCCTGTAAAGCCCTCATGGTAAACATGGACAAAGTCAGGTGATTCTGATAGCAAGGAATAAAATCGGTGACTTCCGGTTTTCGACGGATTTATACGTTTTAGAAGGTCCTGAACACGATTCGACTGTTTTCAGAAAAAGTTTATCAGTGAGTTTGTGTGTCACTCTGTGTGTCTGTCTATCTGTATATGGCACAAATTTTGTGGTCGAAGGACTTCAAAGACTAATGCAAAGAGTACAATCAAACTTCAGATTCAATTACACCTTAACACAAATTGATGCTGATTAGGTTTTGGTGTAAATCGCCCATCAGGTGGCGCTGCTATGCTGAATTTTTCACGATTTCCGCGATAGCTATATCTGAAGAACGAATAGATTGTTTTGAAGTAAACAAAAATATTACGTCTGAACATATTTATATTTATATTAAAATCATTAAAATTACAGACATTACATTACACTTTCATAAAACATTAAAAACATATTAAAATTGGACGTTTCGGATTTACATGAAAATCCCTCTTCAACAAACATTTTTCTTAACGTAAGTCACAGTTCAAAAATATCAACAAATAGAAAATGCAACGTATCAAAATGTCGAGGCCAAAGTTACAGTTATAATAACACGGAGTATTCATTTGGGATTGCACCTGCTACATTAAGAGGTAAATCTGTAATTTTCGTATACCATGCTTCTAAGAAAGTACGAGTTCTGTAATCGCTGCACTTCGATCTGATTACAAAAGATTTAGCAAAATCTGGAAAATGGTCAGTTTTTATTGCATGATCCACTATTTTGGAATTTAAATTTTTATTTTGAAATGCACATCTGTGCTCCTTTAGTCTTAACTCAAGTGTTCGACTTGTCTCTCCTACATAGATCGCATTGCATTGTTGGCATGGAATGCCATAAACTACATCTTTAAACTGAGAACTGGGATATTTATGTTTGAAGTTGCTTAAAAAACTATTTAAAGGTTTCTGTGAGATGAAAGCTGTATGGATACCGAGTGATTTCAAGAGATGCGAAATCTTTTCTGAAATACATTTGTAATATGGAATTGCTGCGATCTGGTTCATCTTAATACGTTGGAAAGGGGGAGGGATATTCATGTGTGCTTGTATATGTTCCGAGATTACACGTTTACAAAATCTTGTAGGCACTGAGAAGCTTTTTAATATAGAGAAAAAAAGATAATTTTATCGGATCTGAAATTGAATGGCTACCCTACAAGATTTTGTAAACGTGTAATCTCGGAACATATACAAGCACACATGAATACCCCTCCCCCTTTCCAACGTACTAAGATGAACAAGTTCGCAGCAATTCCATATTACAAATGTATTTCAGAAAAGATTTCGCATCTCTTGAAACCACTCGGTATCCATACAGCTTTCATCTCACAGAAACCTTTAAATAGTTTTTTAAGCAACTTCAAACATAAATATCCCAGTTCTCAGTTTAAAGATGTAGTTTATGGTATTCCATGCTAACAATGCAATGCGATCTATGTAGGAGAGACAGGTCGAACACTTAAGATAAGACTAAAGGAGCACAGGTGTGCATTTCAAAATAAAAATTTAAATTCTAAAATAGTGGATCATGCAGTAAAAACTGACCATTTTCCAGATTTTGCTAAATCTTTTGTAATCAGATCGAAGTGCAGCGATTACAGAACTCGTACTTTCTTAGAAGCATGATATACGAAAATTACAGATTTACCTCTTAACGAAGCAGGTGCAATCCCGAATGAATACTCCGTGTTAATATAACTGTAACTATGATCTCGACATTTTGATGCGTTGTATTTTATATGTGTTTATGTTTTAGAACTTATTGTGACTTACGTTAAGAAAAATGTTTGTTAAAGAAGGATTTTCATGTAAATCCGAAACGTCCAATTTTAATATGCTTTTAATGTTTTATGAAAGTGTAATGTAATGTCTGTAATTTTAATGATTTTAATATGAATAGATTGTTCTTTAATTTCAGTAGCAGCCGTTTTGATTTATATAGAAGAAGTTTTCTGAGGGCAAATACTAGTAATTTTATTAGACATTTTTTTATTTTAACGTAAAAGTTCTTGAGCACTCTGCTCATTATGCTGAAAAAAAATGTAATCAATTTGTTTAAGGCACGTGACTACGTTCAAAAAGTGGCTTTCGACCAAAAGTGTCAAAACGATTTTATTACATTTTATTAAATCCCAACTTTTTAGATGTTCCAAAACTGCATTTATTTTTATTGTATGATAAATAGAACCGGAATTATAGCGGTTTTTAATCTATTGAACAGCTGTCACTCGAACCGGAAGTACTGTTTGAAGCACCGGAAGAACTATTTATAGGGGGGGTGCGCAAAAATATGGCCTTCTAGAAGTAGAAAAATTCTCAGTACTTGAAAAAAAGAGTAAGGCTCATAAAAACAGTGAAGTTTAGATGCATATTACTGTGTAAATTCTTGTAGTAAAACATAAATCTAAACTTTAAATGCATTTTTTGGTGACAATTCCATACGTAAAACATGATTTCTCAAACAGTTATTGGAATATCGCTATGAAATTTAAATTGCATGTTGTTTATCCTATTGTGAAACCACTGAACTAAAGATTTAATTTTAGAATAAGAATTTTTTGTTTTATGGATGTTTTCGTGGAATGACATCGATGAATTTTATGAAAATCAACATGTAAAACGGTGCAATATGCTATAGGTTTTGAAATATTTAAAATATCTCTTAGCTTTTAGTTCATTGCCTACACCAATGTCATAACTAAGACGTGTAAAAAGGAAATTAAGATACATACAGTAGATTTTTCTGTAATGCGTTGTGTGTATTGGTCCAAATTTCACTAAATTTTACCACAAAATCCCCCATGAAGGAAATTTTATCAATGAATGAAATATGTTTTGCTTTTTTTTCACAGTTTCTAGTCATAATTTTAATAAAAATAAGTTCAAAAGATAATTAAATAGTTTTTTTGGGAAAAATTGCTACGTACGTAGCCAGGCACCTTAAAGTAAAAGAAACTTAATAAATAATTATTAGATAAGCTGCAATCATAAACCAAGCTTTTAGAAATCAATTTCAAAAGATGTGAATGCGTAAAGACATTATTCTATTTGTAATTTAGTAAAGATAAAAATTTTAGCGATTGTAATTGGTCGATCTATTCTACATCTTTCTACATCTCGATCATTTCTCGTGCAGCGAACGATGCTGACTCCGAACGGTGATTTTCACAACTGTGTTTCTTCACAGGATTTTGATGATTTGACTCTCATTCCCAAGTAGAAACTTTACAAATACCTCAACTTTAATTATGAACAGCATGTATAACCTGAGTTACTGAAAACTATAAAAATGTTAGTTTTGTTCTGTTATGTTGCTTCGTTAGAAAATCGCTATTTATTGGAGTATCGGAGAAAATGTTTTTATTAATAATGATGGCAGCATTAATTTTCTGCAATATTTCTATACTCGTCACATTCAAAATGCGTTAAAAATATGATATTATTCCAATATCAATTTTTTAAATGCATTTTCTTGTTTATAGGTCTCGAAACTTTAGTGGATGGAGAGGAAGAATCGGAAGAAATGCCTTCTTCCCAGGTCCTGCAACAGTGGGTCAACTTGGAAGAGTCGTTCCGTGAATCTGTGGACGCCGTTGTTCGTCAAGCTCTGCCTCTCTTGGTCCGAGCTTCTTCCGAGATGCAACTGAGCAACGGATGCTACACCAGCTTCTTCCAACTACTACTTGGTCTCAGAAGATTAAGACCCTGGGCTTTCCAAAGTGAGTAAATGATTTTTTTAATCCAGCAAATATGGTGGAAATATCTATATATTTAAAGTTAAAAGCGCATTTCTTAAGATTTCACACAAAATTTACCTCAGTGCGCATGCTTCAACTTTTTTCAAAGAAGCAATAATAGAAGAGGAAATACTAGGGGGATTCTCCCCTTCTATAGTTTGAGAGTGAGTTGGGTCTGAACAAAAAGGAACAAGGAGCAGTTCAAACCCACACAATCAGAAACCCATTCATTATTCACCCTATTTCCAATGGGAAGAAAAACTTTCTCTTTCTTTGAAATGGCAGCTTTTCCTTCAGATGAATTTTACAAGAAGCCATTTTGTTGCCTGTAGCCTGGGTCAATTTTCGTTGAACAGAAACGCTTCACCCTTCGGACAGAAACTAAATCAACAATCACAGTTTTTAAAAATACGTTGATGCAGTTTCTGCAGGATTTTAAGTGAAATTTTCTTTTTTCTTTCTTTTTTTTTTTTTTTTAATCCGAGTTGTCCGCATCCGAAGACAGTGGGGCACCCAATCCTAAGTTCGTTTAATTCGAGGTCCGTTTGGAATAAACCGGCCAGCGTAGCGGGCGAAGCTCCGCTAGTAAATATATAAAGAAATACGAGGTTTATGGGTATAATGTTTCACACCCACGTTATAGAAAGCAATGTTTTACAATGTTATAGAAAGAAATCGTGATCAAGCATCATAAAAGGGATGTTACTGTAATTTCTCTGCAACTCACGAATGTCATATTAACAAGAACGATAAATCATGCGTCAAGCATAGATTATGTAACACTTTCCAACACTTCGAAAATAATTTTGCAAGACATGAATGTCACAATGACAAATCTGACGTCACAAAAGTCACTTGACAGATGTGACGTATACGTTACTGTGACTGCAAGTCACAAATGTCAAATGTGAAAAAAAATGGCAAGAAAACATCAGTTGACATTTGTAACAAAAGTACCAATATACTGTGACGTGGAACTTGTGACCAAAATGTAAACGGTATAGAATAATATTATTTAATTTGTAATTTTTATACAATTTATTTGAAAAGTAATATTTGTTCAAAAAAAAGAAATTATTGAAAACATTTTATTCAATATCGATTTTTTTAAGATTGTTAGACTTTTATTTATATGAAAATAGCTTTGATTTTATTAGCAACAAAGAACTTATTAAAATAATTTCTGATCAGAACTGCTGATTAACGCTAAGCTATATCTACTTGTAAGCAGTATATGTTGTGAACTAAAACTGATTACAAATTAAATTGAAAACTGATAAATTGATACCGCACCCATTTCACGCGATTTTATACCAAATTAGAGAAAGGTCGGGCAGCACCGGACAGCGCGTTGTATTGGACAAGTGGTGTTTCAAGCTTTTTCCGATGGTAGTAGCACCTGTCATGCTACTGCCGTGTTTATTAAGTCAAAAGGAAAGGGCTCTAGCCCTTTTGGACCAAGTGATCTATGCGGGTGATAGTAAGTTATTAGTTTTTTGCGAGTTTTCTAGTGCACGAAGATAACTTTGGAGCTACGTAACTTCTGTGAAACTAAGTACAACATTTTTTTTTTTTTTGTGTTTTGACAGATGTATGAGTTACTCTGTTTTATACTCTAGCTTTAAATATGTCTAGATAAAATTTAACACAATAAACGACCAAAACGGAATATAGAAACAATATTAACAATCCAGAACAAGAATTATGAGTAATAAAATGTAAAACTGAGAAAAGATGTCAGTTCTAGGAAAAAAATGTCTAGATTTGCCTGCTTACGAAGAAGAGGAAGCTTTATGCAAAACAGGTTAGGGTATAAAACGTTTGCAGACATTGTCATGTTTTATGTCGATGTTTCTGGCTGTAATGAAGACGGTATCTTTAGTTGAACGTGCGTTATTGGTGAAGCTGTTTTACGAAAAAAGGCGAATGCTTCTGCTGCAGTTCGTGAATTTCGTCGTATAGAAAACCTACGGCGGGGACCAATGTCTACTAAAGGTATCTGGGCCATGATTAAGAGATTTGAAAAGACGGGGAATTAGGAATTCAACCTGGAAGAGGCCGTAAACCTGTCACACCAATACTTGTTGATGCCGTCAAGACAGCTGTTGCCGCACAGTCGCAGATATCAGAGTTTGGGGGCAGTAGAGCACGTGCAGTTTCTTGACAGACAGGCTATTCTTACAGCACCGCCACCGTCCGAAAAGTGTTCAGAAACATAATACACTACTTCCTATACAAGATCCACCATACCCAAGAGCTGTTGAATAGGAACAAGCCACAACGTATCTCATTCGCAGTCAGTTTTCTCAACAGAATGACTGTTGATCTGTCATGGCCTTGGAATATTCTGTGGAGCGACGAGGCTCATTTCTACCTCACTGGGACAGTTAACAAACACAATTGCCGCATTTGGGCTCAGGAAAATCCGCCGATGCACACTAAATTCCCCTACATTCTTCAAATGTGATTGTCTGGCGTGGATTCACGGCGACATTCATCCTTGGGCCATTCTTCTTTGAGGAAATAATTGCACGTGGTCCTGTCACATGTTCCGTTACGGGCCGTCGGTACCATGACATGCTGCATACGTTTGTTGTGCCGCAACTACAGCAAAGGCGGGTCCTTACATAGACTATTTTCATGCAGGATCGTGCGCCCCCACATATCCATTAGTCCGTGAAGGCGCTATTACTCCAACACTTCACAGACAAACGTGTTATCTTCGAATGAGTCGCTTCTTTCGTAATCCATGGCCACCACGCTCGCCGGATCTAAATCCGTGCGAATTCTGGTTATGGAGCCACTTAAAAAGTCTGGTGTATCGTGGAGGTGTTGCGACGTTGAATGACTTAAAGAGCTCTATAACACTTCATGTACGAAGCAGCACAACTGATCAGCTACGATCTGCTGTTGAACACACGGTCCATCGACTTGAAATTTTGCAGGTGAATGAGGGTTGTCACATGGAGCATCTTTCCCTACATAGTCCTGGACACGATTAACAACTGCTCCTCTCGTGCAATTTTGTCCTAATCTGTTCTGGTTTCTGCAAACTGAACTTTTTTTTTCCTCAAACAGCGTACTGTTATTTTTTCCTTACATTTACTTAATGTGGTTCGATGACAAGGTGATCAGAAAATAGTCAATAAATGTTAATATTGTTTCTGGATTCTGTATTGGCCGTTTTTTGTGTTAAACTTAATGTTTTTGCGGAAAAGGCACCCTCTGGTGGACATTTTGTAATTTTTTTTTCGAAATTCCGTGAGCGCATTTCGTGTATAGTCTATACTAAATTTCGTTGCAATCCGTTCATCCGTTTGCACTGTAGGATGCTGTTTATAGGGTAAGTTCAATTATAACCACCCAGAATATCTTGGTTACTTCGTGTAATTTTACATTAGTTTGGTGAATATTCAGTTTTTTGAGGGAAAATGGGTAAATCAGAACAATCGGAAATTTTCGTATTTTAACGAAATATAATCAACAAAAAAAATCGTTCAATTCAGGGATTTTTTTTTTCTTTTGAGAGTGTGACGTCTAGTACCATACATTCTAAAGTATGAGATTCTAAAAAGAACATTGGAAACAATTTGAATCGTTATAATACCTCCAGCGATTTAAGTACTGCATCTTGCCATTTAAGTATTACTACTTTTAATTAAGTCACTACTCTTAATTAAGCCACTTCATTAATTAATGAACTATGACACTTTATAGGTTCCAAAGATATTTTAATTATTTCAGCAGCTAATTTCCACAACCTAATATTATTTAATTTGCATTTTTTTTTATACTTTCTTTTATCTTTACAAGAAGAAAATATTAGATTCATGAAAAAATTAGACTTCCGGTTTTCGGCGGATTTATACGTTTTAGAGTGTCCTGAACACGATTTGACTGTTTTTAGAAAGTGTCTGTCTGTGTGTATGCGGCAAAATTTTTATCGGCACTCTATCTCAAGAACTAATGCACGGAATTTAATAAAACTTTATATTCAGTTATTCCCTGATATAATCGTCCAACAAGTGGCTCTGCTATGCTAATTTTTTCGCGATTTTCACGATAGCTATATCTCAAGCACAGAATTTCAATAACTTTTGATTCTATTAGACTAATAAAAGGAGAGTTTGAAGCTATTTTAAATTATTTGTGCCATTATTGTTCACATATAAGTATATTGTTCACATATAATTATTTTATGTACTTATGTATGAAATGTCCATATTAGATGTTATATTTTTTTGTTCAGTTCTTATTTATGACGACATGACCTTTTTACTACGAAACTTTACATCGCTGTTATTATCACACACAATGCAAACATTACTGTTGCGAATGTTTTTAAAAGTTTGTATGAAATTCACACGCTGTCATTAATATTTCTGCTATGTTCTTCAGACAATATCTCTAAATGTTACTGTGTATATACCTGTTTCATTAAGCACACAGAATTTCGCTAAAAGACATTTAGATTCTTATAGAGATTTGCAGTTAATGAACGTCCTTGTTCGATTTATAACAATGGAAAATTGTGTAAGTTAAGTTTGCTGCAGATTGCTCTCAAATAGTATGTTAGAAAAAAACCGATTGCAAACTGTTTTCAGTCACATGTCAAGCTGCGTGAATGAAAAGAAAATATTCATGTGAAAATTTAATTGCATTTTAGTAGAGCTGGTGCGTGTTGCATGCTACTTGTCCATCGCTACATGCGTTTACTAAATTTATGAGATCTTTCTTTGAGATATACATTTTTGTACAACGAATACATATGATATGTATTCAATATTGGAAATGTACAGAAAAGAAAGCAAAGAAAAAAAATCTAAGCACAAGCCAATTCTAAAAGCCGCATGATAAAGCTGCTTGCACCTAAATTTCTTCTGTATGATTTTTATAATCCTGTTATAGTTTCTTTAATACTCATCTCAATTTTTATTCCTATTAGATCTTTAAATTTTAAACACAAACTGTTACATACTTTTTTTCTTTTATAAGATTCGCTCTGCCACATTTACCCGAAATTTAATTTTTCCACGTGCAATTTTAAACAAGAAAGAAAAAATCAAGCTTAGATTATGAAACACTTTCCAACACTTCCAGAATACTTTACAAAATTTCGCTATTTAATAAGGTAAATAAGATACCTTCAACTATTCAATCAAGCAGAGAGGCCGACCACATGGCTTAAGCTCTACAAGCCTACTCGGCAGGTTTATTTTAAAAAAAAATACCAATGAGCACATTAGGCTTTTGCATAAATACTTTACAATAGGTTCACATTAGACTTTTGCATAATTACATTGCAATAGGTTCACATTAGGATGAGTTTTTACGAGTTCATAAGAGTTTATGATTTAGAGTTCACATTGGATGGTAGTAGTTAGATGATTGTTTAAATTCTAATTACACTTTTGATTGTCAAGAGTAAAATGAGTTCATAAGTGTTTATGATTTAAAGTTCACAGTGGTAGTCAGATGATATTTTAAGTTCTATTTACACTGTTCATTGTTATGACCAAGAGTTCACTATGGATGAGGGATGTTTGATGAAGACTTAATGTTCTTTTTACACTGTTGGGGATTGTTTTCAAGAGTTCACTGTGGATGTTGGGGGTTTAGAGAAAATCTAGAGTTAAAGTTACCCTTTTGAAAAATGGTTAGATGTTCTATGGAGGGCTTGGGTGGTCGTTGATTAATCTTCCTAGAAAATGCATAAAACATTTGAACAAAAGATTTCAGTAATTGCCTCCCATAGACTGAAAAGTACTCTAATTCTTTTGTGCAGTCCTGCATTTGATCAATAGATTTGTATATATTTTACATAGTATGCTAACATTTTGTTTAGTAAGAAAACGCATAATAGATTGAAATGCGCCTTCAGCAATTTCTACCAATATTCGAAAAATACTTGAATTCGTTTGTACATCCCCGTATATTACCTGCAGATATTTATGCACACCGCATATCAAGCTAAAATTTAACTCAGGCTAAAACACGCTTAAAACTGCAGAAATCCCACTTCTAAAAATTATTATCCATAGGCAGCCTTATATCGAGGTGTATGCGTGGCCCTGTATATAATTTTATTTATAACCTACAAACCGCTCGTAGCATATGAAATATAGTTCAGTCTGAAAATTCGTAACTCAATTAAAAACCACATTCAGGCAAATCACGCTCATACTCCGTAGTGCTTTACGAATTATTTTGTGCAGCCCTGTATATGATTTACAGCATTTATACACACCTCCTAGTATGCAAAAATGTAGTTAAACTTAAAATACCATAAACTGAAAACGCACTTTCAGCAATAATCGCTAATAGACAGTACTTCGGATACAGTACTGTACCAAAAATCTTTTGTGTGTCCTTGTAGATGAACGATAAATGCTAGACACATCATAGTCTCAACAAGTTTCCTGTAGTGAACCTGAGTGATGTATATCCACTTCATTATGTTTGAAACAGAGTTACATAATTCTCTGCAAACTGTTTTCCCCGTAGAGAATTACATAACAGAACTGTTTCGTGTGAACCTGTAAATGAATAATGAATGCTTTACACACCATATTCTACAGAATGCATGTTTTAGTGCACATCATAAATACATATCAATTTCATTATGATTGAAAGGGTGTAACACCTTTAAAATGCACTTGAAACGATTTTTTCCCATCGACCGTAATGTAACGAAATATTTGTGACTATCCCTGTGAAAGAATATTATAAATGCTTCATTTTTAACAACGATCGTGCTATAGTAAACTTTAATAACATATACAAATAATTACAGGGCAATCTGAGTATATTTACGAGAGTTAGAACACGAACAGACGGACAAACCGAAGCCATAAACACTTTTCAACTGTATTTTTATCTTATTCAGTGGATTCTGATCCTGTTTTCCTCTGCAATTTTTTTTTTCATCTTGACGTGTGTTGTTACCTCTTGCGTAATTTTTAGGCACACTGTATATATTAATTAAAAGGAATTGCTCTTCAGTAGAAAATATACGATATGAAGCAAATGTTCTTGCTTATATCGCCCTATAATAGTGTTGTCTCTGCTACTGTTTGTCACATAAACTTTAGAGTTTATTTCTATGTTTGGAGAATTTATTGAAATATAAATAATCTCGTGGCCTATTAATATCGGATTAAATTTCAAGAAATGCAATTTGTTTAAATTTTTATTTTCAAAGATTGAAGCATCGGGTAATTTTTCTTACATCTGGGTTTTAAAACAGTACAGGCTCCTCCCTCTTCTGAAAGTATTTCGTAAATTGGTTTCCTAGATAGGTTTCTCAAGTTTATTCATCAGTAAATATCATTCAATGCAAGGTTTTAATATAAAATGTCTTTACAATCTAAAAAAATATGGACAACATGATATAAATTCATTTTCTCTAAGGTAGAAACCAAACCGTTAGTCAATGATGATTTTTGAGCAAAAACGAGTTATCGTTTCCCAACCCGAATATTTTAACACGTGCTTAAGACAGCCTTTTATCTATTAAATTGATTAAAATAATTTTGTAAGCCAAATTTTCTATTGTAGGATTATGTAGTTTTTTTCAAAAAGAAAAAAAAGATAACTAAAACATGTATATTTATTCCAAAAAGTGAGTAATTCTTTAATTTTTTGAACAGTATAAATCAACAGAGGAAAGTTTTTTTAATTTTTTTTCAGGATATCGGTGGGATAGCTCAGTAGGAAATGGCAAGCCAAAGTACTCAGGTTCGAGCAGTGTTGAATTTAGAGACTTTTCTCCGGGAGGGATTTCTGTGGCTCCAGGGGGGGGGGACATTGCAGAATTCAGGGGTGGGAGGAATTTCACTTTTTAACCATTAAAAGCATAAAATTTCAAACCTTCCAGGGGAGACATTTCAATGTTCCGGGGGGAAATTCCTCCCCCCCTCGCCACCCCCTGAATTCAACACTGGGTTCGAGTCCTGCTCCCGGCATTTTTTGCTCTGTTGGAATAAATCTCAACTGTGATACTCGAACCATTGAATAGTATAAATCAGTTTTCCTATGTCGTTCTGCATTCATTTGTGTGCTTTTTTTAATAGTTAATACAGTATGAGAAATAGAGGAAGACCAAAGATGCGTTCTAGTAATCGTTCCCCTTATTCGAGTTTTGAATTTGAAAAATGAATTAGCTATATTATTCTATGCGATCTTCTGATGCAAGTCATTAGTAACATTGCACTTATTTCATTGAATTTCCAACTAAACTTTACATACAAATGTCCTCTTCTAGTGATCGATGCTTTCGGCAAACCTCCAGCAGGCATGCTTCAAGGCACCATCACGTCCTTTGGAGCTTACGACGAATGCGTCAACATAGCGGCCACGTCGGACGGCAAGAAGAAGAATCACATACAGCAGTATTTCCGAGGGAAATACTGCACAGTGGAGATAAAGCCACCCTTGCCACCAAAACCCCAGTATTACACCATGTATCAACCTGTCAGCATATTGGCCAACTTCTCCAACAGCGATGACAATGTGAGTATGAAATCAATCAATGAAATAAAGTAGAATTTATAAACGTTTTCCAGTATGTTTGTCAGTATGTATTTACCCCTTTGTTATATATATATATATCCTAATAATATTATAAATCTGATTGTGTGCAAATGTTAGGCTGAAGCCAGCGTCAAAATGGAGCATTTAATGATCCTGTATCTTTGCATATACGTTGATTATAACCCTCAAATGAACATAGGCTGGTTTTTGTTCATTTTATTCAAATATTTTTCTTAATAATTCAAAATTTCGTTAATTTCATAGAGAATAAATGGACATTTTCCCATAAAATTTAACCATTTTACTTTATCGTTGCTAGGGCTTTGATCGTTGCCAATAAATAAAAACACGGAAAAATAATTTTTCCTCAACAATTAATTTTCAATTGAACGATTTTCACGTGAAAAATGAAAATGAAAAAGAATTCAAAAGAAGATGAATTACCGTGATATTTGAAACAAAAATATGGAGTATTTGTTACTATACGTGAAGTATGAATATCGGTTTCATTAAAAAGATATTTTTCTGTAAAAAAACTGCGTTATAATTAGAAGGAAAAATGAACAATAATTATATTCTTAAAAATAGATTTCGCTTGGACCCTGGAACTATGAAAAGGATCCTCCTCGACTTAGACAAATATGACGTCATAAATAAAACATGTATTTTCAAATAGTCGTAATAATACAAGGAGCATGAATAACAATGTAAAATGAAAGTAGATAGATAATGGACGTAATATTTAAGATGAAAAACTGAAATTTTTTTTATCGATACTGATTAATAATTAGCTTGAGTACCAGTTACATACAAATGTGAGTTTTCCGTTAAAATTTACATCCTGATTGCCAGAAAAAGAAAATTAACAAGAATTATGGCATTAAAAAGAGATTTCTCTGAGGAAAATGTGACGTCATATTTGAAACAAAACGGGAATTTTCAAATGTGTTTTATAAGGCGCGGGAATTAATTCCGTACATTAATAATACAAGGATCAGTAAGTATAGAAAGTAGATTAGTTTCGCGACATATTTAAAACGAAAAATTTAAATGTTTTTTATCTATACCGATTATTAAGCATGAATATCAGTTACATACAGATGAGAGTTTTTTGCTAAAACCACACCATGATTATTTGGAAAAGGAAAATAAATACGAATTTATTATATTAAAATCTGACCGCCTGTTTGTATTTCGCAACTACTCTTTTCAGATTGTCGAACGCAACGCGATTTACTTAACACCGGTTATCATTCATCCGGGGATATCATAAACTCTCAGAATTAAAAAAAAATGATTTAAATTGCGAGATATTATTATTATTATTATTTATTATTATTATTATTATTATTATTATTTCTTTTTGTAAATTTTAACGAAGTTTCTCTAAAAATGTTAACTAAATTATTCCATTTTTGTAGATAAAAAAGAAGAAATAAAACGGTTTAATATATTTTTTCTCATTAAAACTGAAAAAAAAAAAAGAATTTATTTTCAATTTGAATAGATGGTGAAAAGAAAAAAAAAATCTTGATTACAGTAAAATTTTTGAAAAATAAAAACGTATTTTCACAACTTCATGAATCAATTTATTCTGGAGAACAAAAATCGTCTGTCAACATATTTTCATTTAGAAATAAAGATTTTTTTTCAGTTATAGATTAAATCAAGGAGGCAAATTTAAGCTCCTTGCATTTAGGTCTACAATAATTGTTCCCTATTCACAAGAATTGAATTTAATGAAAAAGAATATACTATTTCCATTATCTTTGAAGGATTGCTATTAAAACGTTTCACAAAGGCGTTAAAAGTAAAATGGTTTACCAGGTAAACTTGACATATGTTTTTATATAATTCGCCGATTTCCCCGATTTGATTTGGCCCGCCTTATTTCATTGGTTGCAGTTTCTTTTTCGTGATTATTTGTCACAAAATTTCACTTTTAAAAAACTTAGTTATGTCAAGGCCTCTATAACATAGAAATACTGTATTGTCTCCTATGGAATGTGAAAAAGAGTTAGTTAATTATTTACGTTTCTAATTATCGAGAATGAAATATTTTGCTTAATTAATGCATTTATTCTTCTTTTAATGATACGTAAACGAAGTCACGGGTAACAGCTAGTATATATATATAGCCTTAGAATACCCTTATCTTTGCAGACTTTTCTTCACGTAAAATACGACAGATGATGGAGCAAAAGAAAAGCAAACGTACATTATAACAAAACAATATTAAGAAAATATTTATTATGTTTTGTCCGATAATTAACTAGTTCTCCTTAACATTTGATTGACACAGGTTGACTTTGACCGAACAAAGATTAAATGACAATTTTTCAGATAGTACTAACTGTATTTGTTTCAACGAGGCATGATATGCTTGTAGACTATTTTTTATTATTGATTGAAAATGATAAATCAAGTGCAATGCATCTTCATCACAAAAAAATCTAATCATCGGGTAACCAAAAGCCCGAAATGAATGAGACGAGACCTTAACACGTTCACTGCCGGGTTAACATTACCGGAATTTTATTTTATTTAGAAAGTTCGAATTCATACCAGGAAACACTAATAGAAGTATTTACATGATCTAATTACAGACATTTCGTGATTACATAAAGTAAAAATTCTTCTTTCGAAATTTTCTTTACGAATTCGTAATTTTAGATTGAAAAACCACGAGCATACTCGTGATTGGCAGCGAATGGGTTAAAGGGAAGCTTGGAATCAGACTTGGTTCACCCAATCTTACAGGATGTTTGATTAAGAGTTCCCTAAATTTTAAATTAAATAATACTATAAATATGAAATAAATGATATGCTTATCATAAAATTATTACAGATTAATTTTGAAAATAGTTTACATTTTCATCAATAGATCACGCTGCACTATCTCAAACTAGAAAAAATGCTCAAATTAACTTCAAATTTTCAAATACGGACTTTTTTTTCGACTTTCATTAGCTAAATAGTTCAAAATGAACACTGAGATATCTTTGCTGCTATTTTTTACGGTAGCTTAAACATTTCTTCATTTTAAACCACCGCAGCGCCATCAATTGGCGGTAACTTTTTTTTTTTTTTTAATGTCACCATAAACAAACTTATGAGCTACCTAATAAACGTTTTACTTCTTTAATCTTCATATTTGTAATAGTTAATTTCATGCACATTAACAAATTCGCCTTTGAAAGATGTTAGCTATTTTCTTGGCACCTCGTTGTAACTACACGGATTATCCAACAGGCAACTTGTCGTCCTGAATTTATTCATTAAGTTGGAATATGTGAGTCTATATGGGCTATAACTTTGACTCATACATGGATTGCTCGTTCACTCATTTTTGGAAGTTCATCTGCCAGAATGCATTCTCCAATTTTGAAAACCAGCTTTTTGATAGTGTAGGCGATTGTGTATCAAATTTTGAAAAAATATACAAAACCACATGAAAGAAAATGCTTTTATACTACAAACGTATTACACAATTGAGGCGGTTAGAATGACAGTGGAGTAAGTCAAAAATTTGAAAACTCTAGATAACCCTATTTTCACTTAACGTATATTCATTTCTGTTCAGTGTGAGAGTCAAATAAGTCATCGTTCACTTAGAGAGTCGCTAGAGGACAAAAGAAGTCGGACCACTTAATGCAACGGCAACACGACAAGTTTCAGAAAACCCTTCACTTCTCAAATTACTAAATATTGCCTTACTCCACTCTCATTCTAAAATTACTACGGATAGGTTTTGGACCACGCAGTATAACACTTTCAGGACGGGAGTCATTTAACGACATTTTAATTTTTAGCACCAGTATTTCAGTATGGAATGTTTCTTTTTTCTAAATTCGAGAATTCTATAATTAGACAAGGGAAAGTTTACTAAAATATCCTGGTATTAAAAAATAATACGCATCTATATGGAGGGCACACCCTGAACAATTAATATTGCAATTGCATAGCTGCCGACTATAGTCCAGCAAGGGTCGAGTTATACCTGACCTGAATCCGAAATTTCTGCTTACTTCAACTCAAACCCGAAAAAAAATTTCGTCAACCCGATACACTTAAACCTGACCCCGACCCGAGCCCGAAATATTCAAACCCAAATCTGAAGTGGTTACCTTATTATCCTAATTAATCCCTATTTTAAGTCAACCAGAACCCAAAAAATTTTTTCTTCAACCCGATACACTTAAACCTTGACCCCGACCCGAGCCCGAAATATTCAAACCCAAACCCGAAGTGGTTACCTATTATCGTAATTAATCCCTATTTTAATACAATTATAGAAAAATAGTCTACAAATATATCGAATATATCATACATGAAATGTATCGAATATATCATACGAAAATACCTATTTAATCCCTATTTTAATACAATTATAGAAAAATAGTCTACAAATAATTGCTAATATTAATTTTATCATACGACATAACACATATATGCACTCATTAATAT
The DNA here is from genome assembly GCA_963931845.1 of Maratus michaelseni. NCBI lineage: Eukaryota > Metazoa > Arthropoda > Arachnida > Araneae > Salticidae > Maratus > Maratus michaelseni. The sequence goes on from OZ007594.1 coordinate 24,953,047, forward strand.
TCAAATGTATATATATATATATATATTTAATAATCAGGACTTTTTTTTTAAGTATCGGGTCATTCTAAACCCGACCCGAAAGAAGTCAAAACCTAACCCGAAACATTTAAAGTCATCCCGACCCGCAAAGAAAAGAATTAGAGTCCACCTGACCTGACCTGACTCGAACCGCAAGTTGTCTATTTGGTATCGGAAAGTAACATTTATAGAAGAATTCAAATATGGTGTCAAAATTAGTTGTTTGTAGTGAAATTTTCAAAGTTTGTGACAATTAGGTAGCTTTCAATACAAAAAAGTATAAAGCTACCTATTGCAGCCGTTCGGAGGAAAGCAGTTCCGGAAAATTTCGATATATTTTCACCGATCATGACCCCCAGACCCCAAAACCACCCTCCGTTCAAATGTTGACTTATATATATATATATATAATTATAATATCTGTGAATTTCAAAAAACATATCAAGTTCTATTATCATTCTACTTAAATCTCCAAAGAGATAATTAATGATATTGTGTATACAGAATACCACATAGCTAATAATTAACATGTGCAAACATAATATTACCATAGCTTGTGCTTCAATGGTAATTGGCCAAATTTTACTCATACCTAAAGAATATTGAAAAAAGAAAAAAGAAATAGAGAGAAAGGGGAAAAAAAAATTATAAATTGGAGTTGCAATTAAGTAAATACAAATGGATTAACAAATTAAATATGAACCATATACAATGGAAAATTGGACCACATGAGAATTAAATATGAATTGGATATGAAAAAACACATGCACATGTACTCATCAGCCTGGATGCACCCACATGTGTTTTAAATAATAATTCAGTGTTTCATAATTCTACTGGCATAATGCTAAGATCAGTAGAATCATCCAGGTACACTGAATTATTACCAGACAACAATTGGAAATATTAAAATTTGGAAATATTTAAATAGGAAATAAAAAACCATTAAGAATATACAATATATTTCACTCACATCGATTATCCCAAAAACTGTATTTAACACCTCACGAAATTACCACGAGATAACAGTTTTGAAATAATAAAATTGGAAATATGAACGCGTAAAGTGTAGATAAAATATTTTACTCACAATAATTATACAGAATCCTTAAAATGTCACAACTTCTGCATAATATTCACATCCACATGGCAATGCATCATACATGTTGACTAAGTCGAGTTGAGAGAAATTATTTGAAAGACAAGTTGAGAGCACACTTTTTTTAAAACACAACCCCATCGATGACACCCAAACACAAAATGATTCAAAAACACACAAAATAATTCTGGTTTTAATACACTTATAACAAAATTATATCCGTGAATATATATTACTCCATCCAATTTTAATTCCTGAAAGTAAAATTAATATACAATCAATAGCTCCCTCTATAGTTAAATTAAATATAATATTTATATATATACAGGCATCCCCCGACTTACGTAATTAATGCGTTCCGCAGACTTTTACGTAACTCGAATTTTACGTAAGTCGAATGTGTAATTTGCTTATGTAAAATTTCGTAAGAAAATGCGATATTTATTATGTTTAATTTTTAAATAAAGCATCATGCAGCAGTATTTACTCGGATATAAATTATACAAGTATGAAGAAATATAAAGGTAAACTGAAAAAACATTTTTCAAATAAAAAATATCTTGTGGAATTTGAGATTTATAAATTTAACATTGATGGAGTGATTTATAACAATTTTGAGATTACTTCAAACGGTTATAAAAATAATAAATAATTAAAGAGGAGTGATTTACCTCTTCTCCACGAATTTTCGATGACAAGACAAATTAATAACATTTACAAAATAATTCTTAATAAGCACAAATTGTATTTATTAAGAATTAGATGAACACTGTGAATAACGAACAATAAAGATTCGTTGTTATGATAATATTATTTATAGTTCCCATAATCAAAATTGTATTGGTATCTGTGATTTGGTTCTGTAATGGGACAGTCAGCGCTGGAGATGGATGATTTTGAACAGAAATGCTGTTCTCTAATAAATTTTACCCCTGTCGATGTTGAAGGCTGAGGGTTGTCGGGGTTGTCATCTTGATGTTGCTGTGGGCGGCATATCACAAACCTATTTAGAGTAGATTGTGTTTACACGCTTTTTGTCAACGTAGATGGCCTTGTAGCTAGACATATCTGAATATATACGTCGGCTAACATTCTCAAACTCCTCAGTGTTCGGATCTATAGATTCAAATTTCGCTAGTACCATGTCGATCATGTAAATTTCTTCTTTGTTGTAAATTTCTTAACATAATGATAACGGTCGAACCCGAGCTTTTTTTGCCTCATTTTAATTTGTATATTCCCAACCAAAATATAACTATCTCTAATATATAAAACTATGTTATTACAGTTATAATTTTTATCTACATATTTTATTTATAAAATAATTATCAAAAGTATGCAAACGCGTATTAAATGCGCTAGTGAGTTCATAAATGTAATTTTCAAAAAAATTTTACGTAACTGCGAATTTACGTAAGTCGCAGTATACGTAAGTCGGGGGATGCCTGTATATATATATATATATATCTGACCTATGTCATACGATAACGCTCGTATTTATAAATCAATTTTGATGAAACTAATTGTGTGTATTAAGATCACCAATGTCTCGACCGAGTTCGTTGGCCAGCTTGGTCCGCCATTTTGTTTCAAGATGGCGGCCACTTAAAAATTTAAAAATAAAATAAATATACAAAAAAGTTAAAAATTCAAATTTATTTTTTAATTAAGTGTTAGGCCTTGATACGAGCATTTCAGAGCATTTTTTGGTTTACCTCTATCTTAAAAAATGGCTGAGATAGAGCAGTTTCAATTTCTAGGGTGGCTGACATTTGAAACAAGACAGCACATTACAAAAATTTTCATTGTTGTAAAAATTTTCCCAATCATGCGTATAAAACTATATATTCATATCCGTTAGCGCCAAATTCTCTTGGCGACCAAAATAAGTCTTCATAAATGAAGCCAATTTGGCTATTGTTCAATAATTTGGCGAACTTTTTATTCAAATTCAGTATTAACGAATCTTTTGTAAACGTTTTCTTTGCATTTTAACTTGCTATTTTCGTGTAACATTAGCTAAAATTTTAAAACGAAGATATAGGAAAGCTACCTTTTCCTCCCGGTACAGGCCGGAAGGACTTTTTCAATATGAAGTTGACCTGCTAAACACATTTTTAAAGCTACATTTAAAGAAGACATAATTCCTAATCGAATGGCTGTTTTCGTTTTCTTATGCATCTACTTGGCTATAAAATTGTATGAGGTTTTTTTTTTTTTTTTTTTTTTTGACTAATTGACTGTATACGTAGTACTTTGTTTCAAGCTTATTACATTATCATTAATAATATTGTTATAAATATTATTAATTATTATTCATTTAGGATTATTACTCAAATAATCAACGTAAGCAATAAACCTTTCCCAGAATTTTTTTGTGGCTTGTGTGCAATCTATTACCACAATTCTGTGGTGATGTCTTTATATAGAAGGCCATTCACACTTTATGGAAACGATTTCCGTTAATTTCTACGAATAAATGACATATTCTTTGCAACAATTTGACTTTGTTGTATAGCCTTCACTTTTGGCTATAGCTCTGGCTTAAAATTTCTATAACAGAATTTCCTTGTTACAGTCATGCCAATTTTTCACAATACCGCTTGTAAAACTTTCCAAAGTCTTTTCGATGTTCATGAATTCATTTAAACAATCCAAATGCAGATAAAGGCCATTGATGTGGGAGGGGTTGCGTCATGTGATTTTACATACACTTCTTCAATTGAGACACTATTTCCGTTTGGGATTCTTTCTTTGCTAAATATGCGTCATTTGAGGTACGGAAGAGCAGTCGGGAGACTGTTCAAATGAATCGCAATTAATGTCTTTTTCATAGAAAGTTGGAATTTTTCTTCAAAAATGGGTTCTAAAATATTCTACTGATAATAAAGCGAAATCACCTTAGCTTTACAGCATTTTTTATCTTTAATTTAATTTCATAACAAAATCCAGCAGTAATCATGCATTATTTTGGAAATTTTCCTTTACATTCACAAACCCATTTCTTTTCTTTTTTCTATTAATTGATAAAACTTGCTCTTCTTTTGATACATTTACTTAAATAAAGCCATGTATCATCCAGTGTTACAATAAATTTTTATTTATCATCACCTATGTGTTTGTTAAAGAGAGCGTAGAAAGCGCTATCCACAGCATATTGGAAGACTTTGGAAAGTTTTCGCAGCGTTCAAACGCTGAAAAAAAAAAATCCGCCTGCAACAACTTCCATTTTTATCAGCGCGCACACGCTTAGTATTCAGGGGGCGGTGCATCAATGCTGAGGGGCGTCAGTTTCGGCCTCGACTGAGTTTCAATCGCTGTCAGCGCCATCTATTGTTTGAAATTCGAACTAAAATCAAGAATCACAGTAAGAAAACTCCTGACATCATACATAACCATCCTGCAAGAATTTTTTTAATATCTGTCACCGTTTGCAAGTTATTGAATTTTAAAATCCATCAGTCATTTTTGGGACACCCGGTACATACATACAGAATCAGCGAGCACATTAGCTCTCCGGCTTTGATAGCCTGTGACCTAAAAAGTCATACAGAGCAGCGATATTTGTTAGTATTTAAGCTTCATATCTTTCCATCTGTATATCCATCTGTACTTTGTTAGTATATATAACTATATCCAACCCTACGTTGTATAGTTTTATACAAAGTCTTATTATTCTTTTAGAAACGATTTTTTACGCTATTGCAGTTAGTAATTAATTAATTTAATGTGCGGAACCCTTTGAACAAAAGTAATGCTCGCACTTGACCGATTTATTATTTTAATTCTCGCGTGGATTCTTTTCAAGGTGTGGATATACCGAATGAACCAAAAGTTTGTTAAAACTTTAAAAATTCATAAAAACGGAAGAAATTATGTTAAAAAAGTGCGATTTGCAAGAAAGGTCGCACAAGGTAATCAGATATTTTTTTAGCAGGAAAAAAAAATTAAAAAAGTCACTTGTAGATGGCGCTAACATGCGAGAGATTCAGCAGAATTATGAAAATTAATCCTGCAATAAAAGACCTGGATACATTCTCATTCGCTTTCAGAATGTTATCATTACCCGATGGAGCGTTGATGGTGAAGTTGTACTATTTGAACGGAGAGTTTCTGCAATTCATTCCGACATGTAGCATTCAGCTGTAACGGGCGTTGTGAGTTGCCTTAGTTTTGTCGTGCAATGTTCTTGAGGTCATGTTGAACAATTTTTATTGCAAGAATAAATGGATGGAGCGTACTGTTGTCCTGTTCATTGTGTTTCGCATCGTCAGGGCCCTCTACCAGTGACATTTTTAACTAAATTATTTTTGGCTGCTAAAACGAATCCGACTACCTTGTGTGCCCTTTCTTCCAAACCACACTTCTTTAACATAATTTTTTATGATTTTTTAAAGTTTTAACGAACTTTAGGTTCACACGGTAGAAAAGAAAAAAAATGAATAGGTAAATTTAAAATATTACATTTGTATAAAGATAAATTATGGCAAATATTTAAAAAAGGGTAAGGATAGTCTGGAATATTTATAAAGTACCCAATATTGAACGCCGGGTCCTAAACCGTATGTATACCAGATTGTTCAAAATCGGCTAAAAATTGTAGATTTGCCTTAATTGTGGCAGATGACTGAAAAAAAAAGGATAAGAGGTGGTTTAGGAAATTTCTAAGGTAGGCAAGTATTGTTCTTAGGTCCTAAAGCGTAAGTATGCCAGGTTTGATCCAAATCAATTAAAATTTGTAAACTTTTAAGAATGATAAATTATGGCAAGTGGTTGAGAAAAAATCTAAGAGGTTGTTTGAAATATTTGTAAAGTATCCGGTATTTTTCACCTTGCTCTAAACGTTTACATGTCACTTTCCTAAAAATTTATCAAAACTGTAGATTTGTTAAAGAAAATACATACAAACTTTGAATTTTTTTTATACATAGATGTCTTCTGTAATCAAATATACATATTTATACAGGATGCCCTCTCAAGTCCTGCACACCCTTCATTAATTTGAGAGTAGCAATACAATCATTAACGCCTATGTATACTAAAGTGGCTATGAGCTACAAATTGAAACAGCTTACAGCGCCACCTAGCAGTAAACCGCTGAGTTAGCTATCTCAAAATCGATACAAGATGTGATGAAAATATCAATTACAAAGTTGTACAGCATCCTCAATTTAGTACGAAATGATGTCTTGTGTGTAAACATAACTCTATCAGAATCACTGAAATTTAACATTTTTATATCCAATCACCAGCTAAAATAGGCCATTAAATACATACAGAAATTTGACATTATAAAGCAGACGTACATTAAGTGCTAAAACTAACACATGAAAGCAAGATACAGTTTATGTTTATACGAAATTTTAATTTGTTTCAAAATACGATTAACGTTTCTCAAACTCTGATGTTGTTGTTTGTTACAATACCAATAAATTACACTTGAAAACATTAAAAATCTGCTTCATCTGCAGATTGTATATTATTATTGTAAAAAAAAATTCACCATCTTTACATAAAAAGTGATTAGCTTAAAACAATGGATGTGTTTTAGAAAATATGTATTTGAAACGAACAATGATAAAAGAGGATATTATGATTATTTTTTTTTTTTATTATTATTTTTTTACACATTTAAAAATTTGTTTTAACGTCGAATTTCGACGGTGCCTTTTTGCAGGGGCAATGCACATGCACTTGTGAATTACTCCCGGCATATAGTATATTTAATTAAATTTCGTGTCAATCACGTATAAAACAGTCTAAATATTTTAGTAGATGTTTGAAGTTTTTTGGCAAAATTTTTCGACATATTAATCGATTTATATAATTTAACATATAACAACGTATGTTCTAAAAAATATCTGTCTGTATTTAAAATCTATATATATTCTAAATGAATGCATGTCGTAACAACAGAATGGTTAATATTGATTTAAAAAGCAAAAAGGCGTCTAGATGGAGATCAAATTAAAACAAGAACGAAAAATCATGCGTCAAGCATAGATTATGTAACACTTTCCAACGCTTCCAAAAAAATTTTACAAATCATACCGTTTAATAAGCTAAAAGATAACATCTAAGTAATCCGAATACTTTTATTCAGCCCTGTATAGGATCTATAGATTTGTATATATTACTACATAGGATGCTAAATTTTAGTTCAGTTAGGAAACGCGTAGCACAGTTTAAAATTCTTCGTCTGGAGTTAAATAATACGGAAATGTGTTCGCGAACTTTTGTGCTTTCCTGTATAGGATCTACAGAATTTATACACACCACGTAATAGACAAAAAGCGAGTTAAAATTAAAATCGCGTTCAGTAACTTAAAACGCACTTCCAGGAATTATTGTTAACATACAGTAGAGAATTATTTTGTGTGTCCCTGTAAGTGAACGATGACTGCTATACACACGATATTCTGTAGTAAGCTTCTTGTAATGCACCTTATATAAATTTCAATGCGTTTAAAATAGGGAAACATTATTTAAATAAACCGCAGACGATTTTTTCCCATAGACGTACTGTAACGGAATTCTTTTGACTGTCCCTGTAAAGTAACCATATGTGCTATGCACACCCTATTGTGCCCCAGCTTCTTCTAATGCACCTTAGTGATATATATAAATTTCAATGCGTTTAAAATAGTGAAACATTATTTAAATAAACCACAAATGATTTTTTCCCACAGACCGCAATGTAATGGAATTCTTTTGAGTGTCCCTGTAAAAAAACTATAAGTGCTACACACTTCCGTTGAAATAGGGAACATGCTATAGATAACGACTATAACATATAAAAATTGCAGAGCAATCCGAGCATATTTACGAGAGTTAGAGCACGGACAGACGGACAGACGGCAGACGGCCAGACGGCCAGACAAACCGAAGTCATAAACACTTTTCAACTAGGTTGGAAAGTGTTAAAAAGGACATAAATAAGAAATAAAAATTGCTTAAGGGTTAAACACGTTAATTTAAAAAAATAAAAAACGATTTTTTTTAACGGAAATTAAATTCTTATAGTATGTAGCATTATGGGCAAAAAGATTTAAAGTGATATCTCAATTATTAAGAAAGATATGAGCAAAAATGTGAACGCACGCGCAATTTATAAAACCGACCTCGCCGAAAAGATTGTACTAAAGATTCTACTCCTCTTTTAATAAGAAAATTAAGGCACAAGAGTGTCCACAGCAGGAAATAGTAAATTAAGTGTATAAGTTGGAAAAAATTTATATCAGTATACATTTTTTTTCTTCTAAAACTTTAAACGTGATTTTCTGGAAGCTATATTTTTCAACATGGGCGACATGATAACTTGAACCATTTTTAACATTTTTCGATAAAATTTTCACTTATCTACGCATAATAAAATTGTCTAAGGGCCATCGAGCTATTTTTTGAATTTTTTAATTTTTTATATTTTTCAAATAAGTTTAAGAGCCTATGCTAGTCACGCGAAGAAACTCTCAAGCTAATGTTAAGTCTATGGGAAGGTTCTTGGTAGGTTTCTCGCTCGCATTTTAATATTTTTAAATGTTTTTTTTTTTTTTTTTTTTTTTGCATAGGATAGTTGAGGTTGATCTCTAACGTTGTTAGTTTTTACTTTTTTGATTTTGGTTACAGTTTTTTATAAGTGGGTATTTTCAATTTTGGAACCGGTTGTAACCGGTTCTGTAAGTGAAAGTACCTTTGTATAAAAAAACTGGAACCAAAATCGAAAAAGTAAAAACTTACAACGTTAGAGATCGACCTCATCTCTCCTATGCAAAAAACATCATTAAAAATATTAAAATGCGAGCGAGAAATCTGCCAAGAACCTTCCCATAGACTTAACATTAGCTTGCGTATCTTTTCGCATGACTGATGTAAACTCTTAGAAACTGAGATTTTAATAATTTTGTGTTTCTGCAGGAAGTTAGGATGCGACACATCTAGTCCGAATATTTTGGTACAAGTCAACGCGGCTGCAGGTTTCCGACGTAATATATGACCAAATTTAACAAAACAAAATATTCTTAAATACGTGAAGCAATAAAAAACTAGTCGTTGGGGGCCACCGTAATACTTATCCATCATGGATATGCATAATATAAAATACGAAAATAAGACATGTTTAAACTATTTAGAAAATGCATTGCAATTCGAATAAAATTGTGGCTTGATGACGACATAAACTTTTTAAAATGTTCTATTACTGAATTGCGTAAAAGACACATCCTTATATAACTCCAAAATTGATAATCCAATTAACTAACGGTTTACTGCGTCGGATGAAGCGTCTCATTTCCAATTAAAATATATCTCTGGATTGAAATTTGAATGGAATACAGGGTCATGAAAAATCGAAGAGTGTGGGAAACAGGATTCCAAATATCTCGGCAACTCATTATTCGATCGACTTCATTCTTTATGAGTTTTTTTATTGTCTTTTATATTCACTCCTTAAAATAAACAATTTCGTAAATTTTTATATACCTTTATCAGGACGAATATTTCGAGAGTCCGAAAAAAATAGTTCCCGATAATCGAGGTTACTGAAATTCAATAATCTTCTTCCCGTTATTATATACTAAGTACATACCAAATTTGAAGTCTCTATCTCAATTTGTTCGGGAGATAGAGCGTTTACAGACTTACAGACACACAGATAGACGGGCGGCAATTTTTTTTTTTCTAAAAATATGTTTTTCGGAATCTAAAGTGTCTGAAACGTGTAAATCCGTCAAAAAAATTTTCGATTTTCAAAACGATTACAAGACTTACCCCATACTACGTAGGATTGGGTAAGTAAAATAATGTAGAATTATAAATTTTTCAATTAAATTTACTCCCTTACTATTAAAAAAAAATCCTAAATATGTCAATTTTTCGCCGCTGAGAACGTGTGTAAATCCTTCAGCTTATTTTATGTAGATCAAATATTCAGTGATATTCTCAGAGCTGCTAACTTCCACGATTTTTAGTCACCGCTTTATCCCGAATAGAAAATTCCGTCTTATTTCATCGCAGAATATGTACTAATAAAAGAGGCGAAAATGTCTATTCAGAAAAGGTGGTAACCAAAAATTGTAGCAGTTGGCAGGTTCTAGCATATAATCACATTCAAATAGTCTCTCTCATTGGGATTCAGGCGCAAAATGACTCACTTTGGGTGACATCTTCAACTAAAACCATGTGCCTTATTTCTCTGCCCGCCTTCTTTTATTTTACAGTAGAAAGCCGATTATCCGACCTTGTCGGGACGCCCCTAGTTCGGATAATCAAAAGTACGGATATCTAGACAGACAATTTTAGGGGTGTTCCTGACTATGCCAAAATGGTTAAAATGCATCTTTTTCATGTAATAGTTTTTATTGTTTTTTTTTGTTTTTTTTTTTAAGTGAAAACTTTTTTTAGGCGCGTTGGGCATTTTTTGAGATGGGAAAAAAACATTGAACTCGCGACACTGTTACTGTAACCGACACCTCTGTATATAAATATGTACATGCATTGTGTATAGTTCGGTATGAGGTAGGGCGGGGCGGGCGCGTCGCGCGCCGCATGCTTGCCTGTGCGCTATTGGTTCCCGAAATACACGTACGAGAGTTAGAAAAAGGGAATGCTTTCAGTAATGCTGCTACACAATTCAACGCACGTTTCTGTTAATTCAGCATAGATATTACAATTGTGACAATTCTTGAAATTCATTATTTTCTTCTTTGATTTAGCTAGCTACATATAATGTATCATACAATTAACTTACTAATGTGAAGTGTTAATAATTATATACTGTATATTGTTTAAATAAGAAATATTGTACTGCAGTGCTTTGGAGTTTGAATTTGTAAATCTATCATTGCTGATAAATTAATGGAACTGCTGCTCATCATCACGTGAGTAAACAATTATTTAAATAAATAAATAAATTTACGTAACACGTGGATAAAAATGTGTATCGAATAAAACATTTCCTGGCGATTCAAAAAATACACACGTAATTGTTCAAGTTTTCACTTCTGTCGGCACTCACGAAGTGCCACATTTTTTATTTATTTATTTTATTTTATTTTTTCTTTTTTATCGAACAAATGTATGTTTTTAAAACTATAGTAGTGGATAAGTAGGTTAAAAAAAATTCTTACACAATTTTCCTTCACATTTTAACGTAGGAGTGGCAACTGTTGGCATGTTTAATATATATATATATGTATATATATATATATATATATATACACAAATATATATAATAATACGAGCAAATCTTGTGTGTATGTTATACTATATATATATATGCTAATTTTATTTTAAAAACGGCTCCAACGATTTTGACGAAATTTTTTATCCTTTTGTTTTTGGGCACGAGAAGACCATTGGGCTAGGTCATGTGTTCAAGAAAATTCGATTAGTGGGTCATTTTGGTTCACTATGGGTCAAGGTCAAGCTATTTATATCTAAAACATGGCACAAACGATTTTGACTAAATTTTGTATCTTACCGTTTTCTGGCACGAGACGATCATTGGGTTGAGGATCGAAAAATTGGATAAGTGGATCATTTTTAGGTCACCGCGAGAAAAGCTAATTTTATCTATAAACGGCTCTAACAAATTTGACTAAATTTTGTATCTTATCGTTTTCGGGCACGCGAATACCATTGGGTCGCATGTTCGGAAAAATTCGATCAATGGGTCAATTTTGGGTCACTACGGGTCAAGCTGATTTTATCTAATAAATGGCGCTAACAATTTTGATTAATTTTTTTATCTTATCGTCTCTGGGCACGAGAAGTCCATTGGTCTGGGTCACGTGATCGAGAAAAATCGATTAATGGGTCATTTCGGGTCACTATCGGTCAGGGTCAAGATAATTTTATGTAAAAAACGATTGAAATGATTTTGATTATTTTTTTTTATCCTACGGTTTTCGAGCACGAGAAGATCATTGGGCTAGGTTACATGTTCGAGAAAATTCGAATAATGGGTCATTTTGAGTTACTATGGGTCAGGATCGAACAAATTTTTTTTGCAAATAACAGCTGAAATGATTTTGACTAATTTTTTATCCTGCCGTTTTCGAACACAAAAAGACCATTAAGTTAGGTCACGTGTTCGAGAAAATTCGATTAGTGGGTCTTTTTGTGTCCCTGGGGGTCCGGGTCAAGCTAATTATATGTAAAAAAGGCTGAATCGATTTTCACGAAACATTGTATTTTACCATTTTGGATTATAGGGAAGTCCATTTTGCTAAGTCACATGTTCGAGAAAATTCGATTAGTGGGTCATTCTTGGATCACCACGGGTCAAGCTATTTTTATCTAAAAATGGTTATAACGATTTTGACTAAATTTTGTATCCTATTGTTTTCGAGTACAAGAAGTCCACTGGGCTAGGTCGCATGATTGAGAAACACCGATTAATGGGTAATTTTGGGTCACCACGGGTTAGGTTCAAGCTAACTTTATGCAAATAAAATGGCTGAAACGATTTTGAATATATATTTTTTTTTTTATTCTACCGTTTTTGAGCATGAGAAGACGATTGGATCGAGGAAAATCGATTAGTGGGTCATTTTGGGTCACTATGGGTCAGGGTCAAGCTAATTTTATCTGAAAAATGAAAACATTTTGGCTATGTCACATGCTCGAGAAAATTTGATTAGTGGATTATTTTTGGGTCACTGCGGTCAAGCTAATTTTATCTAAAAAACTGCTTTAACGATTTTGACTAAATTTTGAATCCTACCGTATTGGATTACGAGAAGACCACTGAGCTAAGTCACATATTCCAGAAAATTTGATTAGTGGGTAATTTTTTCGTCACTACGTGTCACTGCATTCGAATGTAAATGAACGTTAAAACGGTTAAGCTGTTGAACAGTTGACAGTAAAAGAAGTCTCAAAATTGACAACATTTCGCCAAATTTGGTGTAAATGTTGGCAAAACTGGCGAATTTTGGCGAGAAGATTTATTTTCACTGCCAAAACATATGCTTGGCGCCAAATGAAATAATGTCGCCTATTTTAGCCAACACTTTTGGTGAAAAAATTGGTTTTCAGGACTGATTAAATTTTTCAGAAATTCGCAATATAGGAGCCCAGATAGATGATTCAACCAATAATTCACAATACAACAGAAAGCACTATTAGAGTAGTTTAGAGGTAGTTAGGCTAGAGGTAGTTTGAAGCAGTCTGCACTGAATTTATTGTTATATTGAACACAAGGCTTCGTTGAACACATAACTAATTTTAACCGAGCATAGCTCGGTCTTCCCTGCTGGTCTGGAAATTTATTTTTGATTTCATTAATTTCCTACAATAGTAGTTATAAAAACTGAAAGTTTTTCGACAGTTTTCTTTTATGTATAGAAAAAAAACTGTCAATTCTTGTCAAATACGTGAGCAAAATGTCCACTATGTCACCACTTTATTACATTTCTTGACATAAAAGTTATTTTTAATTCTTTAAATTTATTATATATTTTTGAAGCGTTACTATATATTATAGAAAATAAATATTTGTTCAAATATGTTACCAATTTGGATAGAAAACAAATATATGTCCACTCTGTTACTATGGTTGAAAAAATTAAACAAATCAATTCCTCTAAAAGATTCATTACAATAATATGAATTATTGCCCTAATATTTAATTCACGTAGTTAAACTCTTTTACAAATATACCATAATGTAGTTTGAAATAATATATGAGGTGTAATTAAATTGAAAAACTCTAGTAACAGAGTGGACATGTAACAAAGTGGACAAATACAGTATTTCCATTTTTTTTTTTTAAATTATTCAAAACATTATTTAGTAGCCTTGTATTATTACATACATCAATAAGCTTACTGTTAATTATATTTACCAATCTTAGCAGTCATTTCTATTGTATATAGCAAGGTAACATAGTGAACAGACATGAATGTAACTTACCTAATTTTTTGTTACAAAAATCTGTAAAAAAAATATTTTCTAAATTTATGAATGCAAATTCCATGTGGAGTAAATCTTCATATATGTACACGGTCTTGAGACATATGCTTTCACCTACTGTGTAATAGGATCATTAGAAAATCTTGGTAACACAGGATTCGTACGCTTTTACCACAATTGTTTAACAGAAAATTCCTATTTAATATTTAAATAGCAGAAATCGTTGACGCTTTCTTTAATTACAGGATTTGTAATACTTTTCTGCATTTAAATAAGGCGACATTTTCTATTAAAAAATTGTGGTAAAAGCATACGAACCCTGTAACAGAGCGGACTTATGAAAATGAGCATTCTTTGGGAACATTTTATTTCAAGCTATATTATATTTTTATAATTAAAATGCTTTCTCAGTTTACATTTTAATTGAAAGATAAGGTATCTAATTTTGAAATGGTGTATAATTAAAATAAATTTCTATTCTGTATCTTGCATTTTCAAGGCTTTCCTTTTGAAGTTTTCTTTTGAAGATTGAGGACAGTCAATTATTCAAAAATTGAGCATTGTAAATTGAAAATACTTAAATGTTTTAAGAAAATATTATTCAACAGATACTGTGTTATCTTCAAAAAGTTGCATATATTTGTATAGATTAAAATTAACATTTCTTTTTAACTGGAAATTTTATTATATTGTTGGACACTGTTTTATAACCTTATTTGAGAATGACCCATATATATATATATATATATATATATATATATATATATATATATATATATATATATATATATATATATATATATATATCGGATAATATATATACACATATATAGGATAATATATATACACATATATAGGATAATATATATACACATATATAGGATAATATATATACATACACATATATATATTTTAATCATTTTCTGAACTGCAAAATAGGAAATTTAATCGTCTAATCCGTGCAACTAAGCTGTAGGTTTCATTGCACAAGCATTATTTAAATTAATATAATTCTTCAGATATCTACAGATATAATGCAGTTTTAAAACATCGAGTAATGATACTATAAATACTTTCAAAGTTTATAGTTATATACGTAATTACAGTTTTTATATCATTTTGAAAAATGATAAAAAACAATATTGCAATTTTTTCCTTTTGCTGGACGGTCAGAGCCAGCAAAAGACCAAAAACAAAAAGCAAAAGCAAAAGAGAGCCAAAATCAAAAAAAAAATTGGATTTTTTTTTTTTTTTTTTGTCCTCCTTTTTTTTAGCATTAAAAAAATACAGGGAAAACAATATTGCAATTTTTTCCTTTTGCTGGACGGTCAGAGCCAGCAAAAGACCAAAAACAAAAAGCAAAAACAAAAGAGAACCAAAATCAAAAAAGCTTTGATTTTTTTTTTTTTTTTTTTTTTTTTTTTTCAATGCAGTCATATCACGAATTTTTCTTAAATACATAAGTTGAATAGGATCAGCATTATCCTGTCGTTCCAGCCATTTCATGGCTGTTTCCAAACATTTAAAGGCTTCATTATGTGATATTGCTGGATAATTTTCATAGCATTCGTTTTCATTTTCCTCGATTCACTGATCTCTAGAAAACGTTTTCGATTTCAACAGCCGTCCTGGAAAAAATTCAGATAAAAAAAGGGATGTTCGGATAGTTGGAGTTTGAATAATCGGCGTACTACTGTATTTTATCTATTTTTTGTTTTAAATATCTGAAATTTCATCTTGAAATATATTTGTGGGGATTTAAAGTAGAGGAACGTCCATGAATCGTGAAAAAGTATTTAGTGTAATTTCTGTTTTCTCTGGATAGACAGAAATAATTGCAATAGCAATTCTAAATAGCAATAATTTTTGCTCTGAAAAATAAATTTGTATGTAAAGAAAATTTAACAAAAAATGGAGTGGATTTGATAATAAAAATAATGAGACTGTAAAACACAAGATAATAAATATTTATTCAATAAAGAAAATAATAAAAAATTCCGAAAAAAAAACAACAGATAAAACAGTATATAAACTTTTTTTTAATTAAAAAAAGTAATTAATTTTTATTTTTTATAATTTCTTTAAAAGTTTTAGATGGGAAGACTTTTCCTGTGGGCAGAGAAGTTTCACCTACTGAACTAGGTGTAACAGGTTAATGAATTAAGACGATTTTTCAAACATTCGCAAAGAATTTAGCAATATAAACTTCATTTGGATTTTCCATTTATAAAACAAAAATCTTTTAGAGCGGCTTTTTTTTCCCTTAAATTATAATGTCTTTTTTAATTTGATTTTGTCTGTTAACCCCTTCGCGACGAGCGTCTTTTACAGAATTTTTAATCTTTTATCACCGGTTTTTCAAAACAGAAATTTTCGCCTAATTGAATCGCAGAAATGCTGACATTAAATAAGGCAAAGCTTACAATAAAAAGTAACTGGAGGGAATAATAGAGGATTCTGAGCTTCCTATGCGTCACGTATACGTGTCGCTCGTCTCCAAGGGGTTAAATAATAGTATTGTCAACGTATAATAACAAACCACAGTGAATGGAATTGTTGTAAAAAGCACCAAAATATGGAATGCCAAAGATATTCAACTGACACCAGTTATATTAAATTGCTACTGATTATCGATAAATAACCTATGCTTTTAGTTTTAGTATCATTCACCCCATTTAATCACTCACTTTTAGACACTCATTAAAATCCATCGCTTTACTTTTATATTCCAAAATTGTCTTCATCTTATTTCTTAATTTTTTTCATCTATCCTTTACATTCATTTTTCATGTAGTTAATACAAAGAATATTGTATCTATATTCTTTGGTTAATACTACATCTTAACTTTTCCCAACGGCTCAATTTTTACAAGACACCTTACTCACTTATAGCCTGGGCGTTAAGTTGATTGCAACTCGGAAGCCCCTTAACCGACATCAACTGTTCGGTAGTTTTAGCATCGGTGTATGTTTTTGTCAACGAGTGAGCCCTCCTCGTTGAATTTTCAGTTGCAATAGAGGTCCTAGAAATTACCACAGGATGAAATCACGCTGTCACGTCACTGTGGGTGAAGTTCTTCACCCAAAAGCTGAATGTAATGCGTTGACATTTAAGCTGATTTAGAAATAAAACCTTCCAAGTGATGCATCTGTTATTATTATTATTATTATTATTAATATTATTTGTTGTTGTTGTTGTTGTTTTTCGAAGAAAGTTCACTAAGCTTTCCAAAATTATTTTTATTAAACAGAAAAAAATATTATTTTTATTTTATTGCGTAAATGAATCTCGCTAAAATTTAATATCAATGAGAAAATGTCCTCAAATAGGAGTCCTAGAACTACCTCATGGTGAAATCTGTCGGTGCGGGTGAAGCTCCACCTACTCCAAACTAAATGTAATAACATTTAAGTTGATTTAGAAATAAAACCTTCCGGGTTCCAAGTGATGCATCTAGTTATTTATTTTCAAAGAAAGATCAATAAGCTTTGCAAAATTAATTTTATTAAACAGAACAAAATATTACTTTTATTTTATTGCATAAACGAATCTCGCTAAAATTTCATATCACTGAAAAAACGTCCTCAAACAAATAGATCTCATAAAAGTCCAATATCGCAATTGAAAGACAAAAGTTGTGAAAACTTTATTTGTTAAACATTTCCATTTAAAAAAAGATCTTATAAAGTTAAAAATTAACATAGAGAACAATTTTCGAAATATGTGAAATTAAAACGATATTAAACATGAAAATTACTGTTATATATACTTTTGCATTCATTATGTGCTTTATTAATTTTTGCAAAAAAAAAAATATTCAATGAATTAAGGATAATTATGAAGTTAATCAGTTTAATAATCATTTTTGAGAAAGGGCTTTTTTAAGCACACTCTTTAGCAAAACTACTTTATATCTATCACAATCTGATTAAGGTATTAAAATTACTAGCTAAACAAATCGAGATCTATGCTTGCATATTTAATTTTAAATAATTGGACTTCTATAACAATTTACTGCAATTTATGACGACAGCATCTTGAATTGGGCTCTTTGTTGAGATTTTTAAAAGAAGAATATTACATGTTTCTATTAGGCGGATCCTTTTACAATATTTTAAGAAGAATTGAAAATTACTATAATGTTTCGGTGTTGTCGTTATGAATTTACAGTTTATTTACTTAGTAACTTATTTTACTCCTAAACTTATCAAAAACCAGAACGATGCTCCGCCCACTTTATAATACTTATATTTGCATTCGGATTTATGTCAAAAATGAATACATATCAAAAGAGACGATAGGCGAATACAGATTTTTAAAAAAAATAGCAGCGAGGCGTTAACCACATATATTATATTTAAGTATATATTACTGCAAAACTCGAAGTTTGGTAAATCTTAGATTTCATCGTTAAATCTTAGGTTTAACCAAACAATTTTGGTAAGTGCTGACGTTTAGCAGCTGTTTTCTGTAAAAGTTCGAAATAATTGATGAGTTTAGTATAGGGTTTGGGAAATGCGTGGTTAACATATTGCTCTCCCTTACGCAGATATTCAGTCTGTTCAAAGAACATTAAATTATTTTTATTTATTTAAAGACTATGTGAGTTGAGTAGTAAATTAAAACAACTTTATTTCAGATTACACTCCATATTTTCTTCATTAAAATTATAATAGTTCGCTGACTTATATATTAACCTAATAATTAACATAAAGTTGACAAGCTAGGAAAATTTCGATGTCTAGGAAAGTTTCACATAATTCATTAACACGTTTGCTCAAACTTTCACAAAAAAAAAAAAAAATCTGTTAAAGCCGCTTTTTCTCCTTAAATTATAAGGTCTTGTATATTTTGATCTTGTCAGTTAAATAATAACTGTACTATCAACATATAAAAACAAACCAGAGTGAATTGAATTGTTGTCAAAAGCACCAAAATTTCGGAAGCGAAAAATATTCAACCCACACCAGTAATATTAAACTGCTACTGATGATCGATAAAAAACCTGCGTTTACTGTTCAGGTCAAAAAGTCCTTGATATATAAATATAGCGAGTGAGCGCCTGTATGGTATTAAGTTCTCCTCGTTGAATTATTAAGAAAAATAGGGGCTCCGTAGTCCTAGAAATTAGACTTGCTTGTGTAGCACAGTTGAATTTTCAGCACGGTAATGGTGTATCGTATCCAAAGAAATAGAAGCAGGTCTATTTTGCTTTATTTGAGGTATCTCAGGTAGGGAAACGCCAAAGAAAGTTGTTCTTTGAGAACGCCGTATTACCTACTTACAAACATAGAGAGGTGTGTATCTTCTTGGTACTTGACTCCAAACGAATTAGGGATGGGTATTTCGACTCATTTTGCGGAGTCGGGTCGGTATCGACAAAGAAGTCATAACCACAGTGTAGAGTAACCTGCAAATCCAAATTTCTGATTATAATTAAAATCTTCTAATTATAATCTGATAATTATCAGAAGCGATCGTAGTGGCTCCAGATAGAGACAATTTGGCCATATTTTCCATGGAAAGTGGTAAACGTTACCAATGGAACAACTAGTAGCGTAACAACTGAATGTCTAAGTAATATGTAAGCGACTTGCGAGGCAAATAGGGACCGTTAGAAATATAAAAGTTAAAACTATAACTCTAAATTTTGTTATATTCAGTGAAATGTAATATTTTATCTTAAAAATGAACTTTTTAGATAATTTTAAATGCATTGAGTATGTTTTAAATATATTTTTTAAATAACTTTATTTAAAATTACTCAGTTTAGTCTTAGTAAAATGCATCCATTATTTATAAGCAAACGATACATTTTTTCAAAAAACATTCTAGTGAATGCCACTGTGTCAGAAAGTATGAAAAAAGTGTAGACGAAGAAGAATTCGCTGGGATGAAAATTTGTTCCAATTTCGCGCACGCTCAGATCGCCTTTTTGTTTCCAACTTTTTGCCTGGATATGAGAGAAGGATTTACCAAAAAGGAGCACAATTTTTTATTAGAAATTTACATTAGATACGTTGAGTAATGCGAAATTGCATTGCTATTATTTCTTTGAGTGTGGCAACATTGTTTATCTCTGCATTTCATTGTTTGTTTAGCTTATAATATTTCGTTCATGTATAGTAGAGGTAATATTTTTGTAGTTTTTCTTGTATATTACTCTAGATCTAGATAACTACGGTAATTTCGCGCGTATGCGCCGCGGCTTAATTAAGTCTTTTTCAAACCGGAAATTTTATTGAAAATAAGAAGTCAATTAAGTGCTAAGAAGAAGTAAATCACATTTAATTTAAAATAAATTCTGGTAGGAAATCGAATTGTTTGAGGTGCGGCGTATACGTGCGAAATTACGGTAGTGTTTTAAAGTATTTGTATCCAAAAATACGGAATAGAATATATTTTCAATTACTTTTGTTTTTAAACCATAATCATGTATTGAACATTAATGTTAAGTGTGAAAGTTATTTCATTGTTACTTTGGCAAATGGCCACGTTTAGTTAATGGAAATAGATTGATTATATTTCTCTGGAGATTAATATGTTTTATGATTATGTGTGTTTTAAGATTTGACAGATTTGAAAGAATCATAACTCTAAAAGTAATGGAGTAAACTCAATTATTTTCTTTCCAAAGTACTCGGCCATTATCCAAGATCTGTTAGATGTAGCTTTTTTAAAGTCGTGAAATTCTGACGATGCGCACAATGGATGATCTGAAATTGCAATTCGCACCACACATTCGCAATTTTCACTTTTTGCTTAGGCTATTCGTGTACATATTGGATTCTTTCCTACTAAATCGGCGGTGCTGAAGAACTTTCTATTTGACATTTTTCCCATACCTCGAATAGTTTTAGACATACGCTTTCCACCTCGGAATCATCGAAGAAAATTGCGAATGTGTGGTGCGATTTGCATTTTCAGATCATCGATTCTGCGCATTGTCTGAATTTCACGACTTTAAAACAGCTACATTGAACAAATATTGGATAATTGCCGAGTACTTTGGAAAGAAAATAATTGCGTTTACTCAATTACTTTTAGAGTTATGATTCTTTCAAATCTGTCAAATCTTAAAACACACATAATGATTTATTCAAATCTGCCCAAGCTTTTTCGATGACCCGGTAAATTTTTGTCGCAATTTTAGAACTTGTTATAAGACCTTTTAAAAATATATATGTATCTTCATTTAATAATAATAATAATGATAATAAATATTACGAATTCCTGTGTCTTTTTTTAACAATTTCCGTTTTGAGAATTCTTATTTGTTTGCGTTCATTTGATTGTCATCTTGAATTACCGCACTGCTGGCAGTGTATCTCTAAGAGACAACCCTCCAAGAAACAAAAATATTGTCAAATGAACGTTTTTTTAAAATCGCGCCAACCGAAGTGAGACTCTAAAATTTCAACAACCATGTTTTTTTCCTAACTATTTTATCACCATCTGCATTTGAAATTAATAAATATTCAACAGACAGGAAAATTTTATTCTAGGTTTTAAAACTTTTTTTTTTTTTTTTTTCTTACGAACGGCAGCTTTGCAAAATTTTAAATAAAAAAATTAATCGTTTAAAGTAGACGAGTTCTTTCATATTATCGAAATCCTTCATTTTATTCTCATGTTGAAGTTTTATAATTTACATTAATAGCAGAAGATATGTACGAAAATTAGAAAAAAAAAAATTAAATGACGGGATTCAGTTTGAATATCAGACAGGTACTTATCTGTAAATTACCTTCAAACAGTCAAATAGTATAAACACTTAACCTGTCTCCAACACAATTGATATTTTTTTTATGTTGAAATTAGTTTTAAACTCGTAAACACCATTAGTCACAAATAATGCTAAAATATACGATTTAGAAGATTAGAAAAAAGATGGATTTTATCAGGAAGAGGTAGGGGAGAACTACAGCCCCGCCTCTCCTCGGATTCTAAAATCTAAATAAAATTCTATTAATCATTGATGTTTTTTAAAAAGTAATAAAGCATTTTTTCAAGAAAAATTTAAATTATTAAAGACTACGTAAACAATTGTAATTGAAAGTGAGTTTAGTCTTATGAATATGTTTTATTGTGAGCTGAATTCGTATGAAAAATAATTCAATCACATTTCACATGCTGATAACAATAATAGCTGGCGCATACTGATGTGAACTAGATTTAGAAGCATTGTAAATATATGTTTGAGAACTGCATTACTCATATTCCACTATATATATATAGTATATATATTACTATATATATATATATATATATATATATATATATATATATATATATAAACTTTAAATATCGAACACCACTGAATAACATTTTCTCAGAAATTGGATTCCTTTCGAATCATTATGCACATTTTCAAACATTCCCTAGTGTTTACTTTGAAACATGCATGTATGATTTATTTAAATTCTAAAAAATATATATATATTACACAAATACTAAAATTAGCCAACAAAATTACCAGGGGCGTAGCTTGAAATTTTTATTGGGGGGGGGGGAGGACCTGACTTTGGCGTCCTTCTATAATTTTCATTTTCCACTTCCTCATCCCTCCCCACCCCCTCTCCCGCCACATTGTCATCAGCCACGCTAGAGGTCTGCAGGTGCCAAAATTTCTAGGCCCAGGCACGGCCTGGCCCGCCATAAAAGCAAAAAGTTCGGGCCGAGCCGTTCAAAAATTATATTGGCCCGGCCCAGTATAAAAGCAAAAAGTTCGAACCGGCCTGGCTCGACTAAATATCTACAAAGCATTCCGATATTTCTGAATCAACATTAACCTAAAATTAAAATTACACTTACTTATTCAAAAAGCACACTTATGCATAGATTTTATTTTCAGATTATGTTTAAAATACGTGGAATGCAAAATATCAACAATATTTATGATCACTTAGACAGTAATGTACATAAACATTGATTAAAAAATTGAGTTAGACTATTAAGTCTTCATTTGAATGTAATTACATTCAAATGAAGACTTAATAGTCTAAACTCAATTTTTGAATGTAATTACATTCAAATGAAGATTCAGTAAGAGAATAAGAGAAGAAAAATCCGTTATAGGCAGGTTCCATTCTTAGTAGGTACATTGTCTGTGGTATGTATTTTATTCTTTTTGCACGGATCAAGACATTTTTCCGTGTAAGAAAGGTTTTTGCCATAAACTGTTTCTATTTCACAGGTTTTACTGTACTTTAAGTTTTCTTTCTTAGAATAACATGTACGATTCTTTAAAACGAATTTTAATTGTAGAATAATGGCCATTTAAAAATACATTCATTTTTCGCAAAAATTGTTCTGCCAGGCCTAATTTTTTTATTTTTACGCTGGCCTGCAGATTTCGGCCCATGCAGATCTTTAGGAAGAATAAATAACGTCCAAGCACATCTTGGCCCAGAAAAAAAGAAGTCTGGACCGTAGCGGTCCAAGTCTGCAGAAAAAAGTTAAGCCCAGGCCGTGCAGATCTCTAACTCACGCGTATCGAAAGCCTGTTTAAAATATCAATTTTAATTTTTACAGAAAAATTACAAAACTATTTTATTCTTAGAGACGTGATTAAAAATATATGAAATTTGGAATTTTTTGTAGAAATTGAGTTGGTTAGGTCGGGCCGGGACTGATTTCATTGATTTTTCAACAGGTCGGGCCTGATTTCACTGAATTTTCAACGGGCCGGTCCGATCCTGTGCCAAACTTTTAGTTTTTAGACCGGACTGGGCTTGGCCAAGATAGCTTTCTTTCGGGCCGGAGCTGTAAATTCTGGCCCGTGCAGACCTCTACCCTAGAGATCACAATCTGCATGGTCCGATTCCCGCACCCGGCCAAATGAAGTGAAACGTTCAAATGATCCGGGCTAATAAAAAAAATTAAATAAACAGGCTAAGCAGTCTGGTAAAAAAAAAAATTAAGAGGGACTACCGGCACCGATATATCAAATTTAAAAGGATCGGACTAAGCCGTTGAAATATGAACAATTTTCAATGGACCTGGCTATGCCAGAATATGTTATAAATATGTTGCACAATTCGATACTAGTTTGAGAACATCAATACAGAAATTTAATATGCCTTACGTAGAGATATTCATCGGACAGTTACATTGTGTCTGAGCCTGCGCCTAATTTTTCCTGGCGATTCGGGCTGTGTTCAGGCGTACATTTTTTGTATGTACGCGGGCCGGGCTGGACCTGAACTTAATTATTCCTAAGACGTGTCTGGCAGACAATTTTTTATCCATAACTAAAATTGATAATGGATTTTTGGTTACAAAATCTTTAGAAATAAACTTTAATGAATTCCGAAGAAATATTTTTTAATCTAATTTTTTAATTATAAAGATTCAAAATTTATGATGTTTTTAAACATTTTTTATCTTTACTCTAAAGTACATTTTTTTTTTTAATGAGTCTTTATTTGAATGTAAAAGTCTAGAAGTCTAAGTATTCATTAATGTTGACATTCTGTATTCTATGGATTGCCCACATTTAGTCTGAAATATACTTTAAAAATTTCGCAAAAAAATATATATATATATATATATATATATATATTATATATATGCAGTATTCTTTAAAAGAATCTTAATTATATGTTATGAAAAATCGGATTTTCTTTTGTAGAAATTGTATCGTTCTGGGCCGGGCCGGGCCAAACTTTCGGTTTTTAAAACGGGCTGGGCAGCACCAAAATAACTTTTGTTTATACCCGGGCGGGTTCGACCCTAGAAATTTTCAGCCAGTGGAGACCTCTAGACCACCCCCACCCTTTCTGAGCCGTTCTGTAACCTCTCTCCAGTCACTTCCATTTCTTTACACTTTCTTTAGATTACCAAAGGTGACCAAAAACTACCGAGATAAGGAAAGAACTGTACTTCTAAGGATCGAATTACATTACTGCCCTGCAACTGATTGCAATTCTTAACATTCATAATAATGTTCTTGTATAATTACTTGCAACTACTATTTAAACACTTTCTTTGTGGGTGCCTGACGGCTCTCTTAAAAAATCTTTGGCCCCTTACATGAACGTATTGGAGAGCCGTTCTAACCTTAGAGCAGATATCACTGCTCTAAGTTTCTAACCCCCCCCCCCCCCCCCCACCAGTCAGTTCCACTTCTTCACACTTTCTTTCTACTACAAAGGGTGGCCAACAACTACTAAGATAAGAAGGGAATATTTGTACTTCTAAGGATCGAATTACACTTACCGTCCCGCAATTGATTACAATTCCTATTTTCAGAATTTTCCCGTTTGCATGTATACTTTTTTTTGGCGGGGCGTAGGGGGGAGGGATAGAAGTAGTAACACATCTAAAATTAAATCCCTTATGCAAATTTTGTATGTTAAAAGTAACTTACTTTCTAATTTAAGATTTAAAATAAAGTGTTTGTATAATCACTTTTTACTACTAATATACCCTTTCTTTATGGGCGCCGAACGGCGCCCTACTACTTGAACTTATTGGGGGGGGGGGGGAGGCTCCCCCTCCCCCCTAAAGCTACGTCCCTGGTAATTGATTGCATAAATCATTTAACTTTTGTCTGTTTGAAATTTTTATGTTACGCCCAATAGGTAGGAGAAGGGAGGATCTATTGGAGGAGTATATCTTTAATATCCGCTCAGGTATAAGTAGGAGCAGTTACAGTTCGTTAAAGTGCGCCACTATTCAGTCTGTACTTTGCTTAAATAGAGTATGGCCATGGTTAAAGGCATTTTCTCCTACTATACTATTATCCTTCGATTTTAATGAATTCTAAAGGTTCGTGTACATTTTATTTTTTGCAGAATATTAAGGAATAATTATTTAGTTAGCATTTTTATAACTTACCTTGTAATACTTTGCGATCTAATTTTATATCTACAACACTGCTACTATAACTACTACTAATAATAATAACGGCGAATAAATTTTACTTATTACTGTAAATTGCCAGTTAGTGGAATTTTTAAATCATAAGCTATGCTGTTACATAACTGCCCAGCTCCATTATTCTAATTTAACTGTCATAATTTTTATCGCGTATAAAAATACATATACATATACTTAGTTAGTCAAAAGTCATTTGTATTTATTACAATTCTCGAAAAAAAAAATCAGTCCAATTTTCTCGAAATGGAAAATTTTTAACACTTTTTTTCGTTTAAATAATACAAGTATCGCGAGTCACTAATGACGATCAGTAATATTTTTTGACAATAAATCAATAAATCAATCAGCTTTATAATTTGATTTTTAGTAACTTGAAAAATTTCTCTGTTATTATCCCCTCACTAGGTTTTAATTATTATATATATTTTTTTAAATATGAAATTATTTAATTAATTTCCGAAGTAACTAAGCTAACCCCCCCCTTTTTTTTCAAGAAATAATGTAACCAATTAATCACTCTTTCTAATTATTTTTTTTTACGTGCCATCAGTGTTGCAAGACCGCTACACTAAATATGAAAATAAATAAAATAATAATAATAATAATAATTAGAGTACTTGTAATCCGTACCAAACGGCTAGCGCTGTTGCAGCAGCCCCACTCAGCTAAAAAAGATAATGAGTATTTCAGTGTTGCTCAAAAGTTTGATGAGAAAAGAGCTTTGGCGATGTTGTGATCGCATTCTTTGAGTTATAAGGCAACGTGTAGGAAAGTAATGCACGATTGCACTAAATGCTTTAAGGTTAAGCCGATAGGAGTTGGGCAATTAATGGGTGATTTACCTAAAGAGAGGGTGACATCTGACTTCCCATTTAATTGTTCAGGCGCGGATTTTTGTGAGCCAGTCCTTGTTAACCCCTTCGCGACGAGCGTTCTTTACAGAATGTTTAATCTTTTACCATCTATTCTTCAAAACAGAAATTTTCGCCTAACAGAATCGCAGAAATGCTAAGATTCAATAAGGCAAAGCTTGCAATAAAAAAGTAACTGGTGGGAATAATCGAGGATTCTGAGCATCTTATGCGTCACGTATACGTGTCGCTCGTCCCCAAGGGGTTAAGTATAAACATCAAAGAAAGGGTGTTTATCATAAAATGTATGTATGCATTTTTGTATGTTTAGTTACAAAAACCATTCGTCTCGAAATTGTAACAGATTTGACATCAGAGGCTTTTGTAGCATGCTTAAAGAGATTTGTGGCTCGCAGAGGTTTATGTTCGAAATTATACTCCGATAACGCCACACATTTCACAGGTGCAAATAAGGAGCTTTCTAGGTTACACAATTTACTTATAAAACCAGACCATGGAATGGAACTTCCTTTCCCCGAGATCACCTAATTTTGGCGGCCTCTGGGAAAAAGGAGTTAAAGCCTTTAAATACCATTTTTAAAAAGTCTTAGCAGATTCCACATTGACATATGAAGAATTCCTAACGGTAGTTACCGAAATAGAAGGTATTCTAAATTCTAGACTGCTTGTACCTCTGTCGTCAGATACTGATATATATGATGTGTTAACCCCTGCCCATTTTTTTATTGGCAGACCCTTAAATGCTGTTATAGAGCCAAATTTAATTGAAGTCAAAGATAATCGATTATCTAACTGGAAAAAACTCACAAAAATAATCCAAATGTTTGCTTGGTTTCAATCCCCAACCCCGTTTGGCCATTTATCCCATCATCCAAACCGCTTTCCTTACTTTGGCTGTTTGTGCTTGGCAGTGTGTTTCCCAATTTAGGTTTTTATGTATGATTACACCTAGATACTTAATGCTTTCTTTACCTTCGAATTCCCTTTCTTTGAATTTAATTCCTTCAATTTTATATGTGTCTGATGTTGGTAGGTTTCTTGTGTGTGTTCTATTAAGGTACAGTAGTTCTGTTTTGTCCCAATTAAGCGTTCGTTACCCATTCATTAAATTCTTTTATTATTTTGTTTGCTAGTTTTACTAATTGTTCTTTTGTTTTTGCTTTTATTATTAAAATAAAGTCGTCTGCGAAGGCCTGTATTCTTACATTTTTACGCCAGTTTTTCTTTAGGGCTGTATCTGCTATAAGCAGCCACAGCAGTGGTCCCAGACAGCTGCCTTGTGAAAAGCCGACAAATGTTTGTTTTTTTACTTTAATGCCGTTTTCTTCTAAGGATACGTATCTGTCTTCTAAAAAGCTTAGTATCCAATTTATTAAGTAAGTGGGGCATGGTGATTGTTTTAAGTTTTCGGCTATAATAGGCCATCTGATATTATCAAATGCACCCTTTATATCCATTGCTATTAGTAATGTTTGGTATTTGTCTTCTTTGTGTTTCTTTATTGTTTTTATTAGGTTATTTAGTGCGTGTTCAGTTGATAACCCTTGTTTGAACCCATATTGTTTGTCGCTCCAGTATTTGTTGATTGTTAGATGATGTGATATCCTGCCGTGTATTATTTTTTCTAATATTTTACTAAGTGTTGGTAGTAAGCATATGGGTCTGTATTTTTTTGTTTCTTTTGGATCTTTTCCCTTTTTATGAAATAGGACTACTGTACCTATTTTAAATGATTTTGGGAAGTAGTTGAAGTTAAGGCATGCGTTATATAATGATAATGTTAGTAGTAGTTGTGGTGCTGCTGTGTGTATTCTTTTTACTAGGTTATAGTCTATGTTTTGTTTTATGTTTTTGATTATCCTGTTGAGTTCTTGTTTTGTTATAAGCTATGGTTTTGTTTCATTAAGTGTCGGTGTCTCTGGTTTTAATTCGTGTTCTATTGATGGATCTGTTAGATATAGGTTGTTTAGGAAGTGGTTTAATGTCTTTTTGACTGTTACTTCTTGATTGTTGGGCATGATATTTTCTAATCGTGATAGGCTTGTTTTTTTGCCTGATGCCAGTTTGTATTGAGGGCCATATGTATTAGTGACTTCCTCACAGTATTTTTTCCATGTGTCTCTTTTGGCTTTTTGGACTATTTTCTTTAATTTTGCGCGCTCTTTTTTATATTCTATATGTTGTTTGTGTTTTAGTTCCTCATCTTGTTGTTGCTGGAATTTTCTCCTGAACGCCCTTACTCTATTTCTTGCTATTTTGACTTCTTGTGACCACCATGGTGGTGCCATTAATTCTGGAGTTTTTCTATGTTTGTAGCAGGTGAATGCTATTGCTGTTATTTCTGTCTGTAATCTTAGTGTTATGTTGTCTAACTGATCTATATTTGTTGCTTTTCTTAGTTCTTTTGTATATTTATTTCTGATTTGTTTTATTTTCTTCTCGAATTTTGCGTGTTTGCCGTGTTTTGTTTCTAATCTATGTCTTTGATAGCACGTGTTTTTATATTTTATATTAAATTTTATGTATTTGTGATCACTGTTTGATTCGTCGTCACTTACTTCCCAGTCTGTTATATTTTCTCCTAATTTAGCTGTTGCTATTGTTAGATCCGGCCATCCTTCTAGCTTTCTTTTACCTCTCATGGTGCTGAACGATGCTTTTGCGTGTGGTGGGTTTTGTACAAAGAGGGAATTCAGGAGTAGGAAGTCTGTAAGTTTTACCCCCCTGTCATCTATGTTCGCATAGCCCCATTGTTGAGAGTGTGCGTTAAAGTCCCCCGTCAGTAGTACTTCGCCCTTGGCTATTTTCAGAGTATCTTCTACCTCCTGCAGCACATCTTCGAAGTCTTCTACTGAGGGGGGTGCGTATACATTGATTATTGTTATTGTTTCTTTTTTATTTTCGATTTTTATTGCTGTTGTGTATTCTTTTTCTGCTCTTGTTATTGGATTGGTGCCTGTGTGAGTTACTATTGCTGATCGATTTCTTTTTGTTTTTGTTATTTTCCAATTACCATTATTTAAACCTGTTATTTTTCCTGTATTTTTATTTTGGTGAAAGTCTTGTAAGAGTCCAATATTTATTTGCTTGTCTCCTATATATCCCATAAGTGTTTGTGTTGCATGGAGACTGTTATGTAGGTTTATTTGTATTAGTTTGATGTTGTCTTGATTTTTATTGTTGGAGTTTTCTTTTGGGTTTTTATTTTCATTCAGGTTTGGATTGTCTTGGGTGCCGCTTAGGCACGCGTCTGTGTTAGCGGCGTTGATATTGAACATAATTCAATTCGTGTGTCCTTTGTTGCCTGTTGTTAAGTTCCTCCTGTGACCTCCTATGCACCCGTGTCACACCCCTAGTTGTGTTTAATGTGATTTTGTCGTTTAGGACATCATTACCTGTAGTTAATTTTTTTCTTCCTTGTTCAATTTCAATTTGCCTAATTTTGAGGAGCTTTCTGTACACCCTGTACTGCCCATCATGAGCCGTGTGGTCTATAGGGATTTGTGCCGGTAAGTGCGCCTTATTCCATTCGTTGAATGTAGTGCAGATGATACATCTCTTCCTTCCTTTTGGGCAATCTTCGTATTTGTGTCTACCTGCACATATTGGGCAGTACTGACTCTACTTGCACTGGTGCGCCACGTGGTCAAAACCTTGACATTTGTGACACCTTTGGATCGTCACATAGTTTTTATAGGACATTCCTTGAGTCCCAGGCAGATCGTTCTCTCCTTGAGAAGGTGATCCGCCAGGGGCTCAGGGAGCGCTACCGGTATATGCCATCGCCCTGCTGGTGCCCGTAGCGATTTTAGCAGCTGTATTTTGTCCTCGTTTTGTTCTATGTCGATGCCTAGTTCTCTGCATATTTTGTGCTTGATTATGGTTGGCTCCACCGATTCCGGTATATGCAAGATGATGAGTCTCTTCTTCCTTAAACTGGCTGTTTTTACTTTCAGGCCACTGTTACTCTCCTCATTCTCTGCCAGGGCTTCCTTTATCCTCGTAGCTTCCGTTGCGTTTTCGCAAACAATTTTTATGCCGTTGCGAATCCGTTTGACATTCCTGACTCCTTCCTTGTTTTCTACCGTATTTGTTATTTGTTGCTCTACTTCCTCTGCTGTCCGCTCTTCTGTAGCCTGAATAATTACAGTTGCCGTCGCGGCTTTGACCGCCTGTGCATAACTGTGAGCAACTGCAGTCTTTTTAGTTGCCTTTTGTGCTGGTAGCGATGTTGTCTCTTCTTCCGTTGGTTGGGTTCCTCTTTTTGCTGTTACTATTTCCCAGGCTTCTGCCTTTGCCTCGGCATGCCTCGGCATGCTACCTCAACTCCATCTCAGTCAGTGAGTTTATCACTACCTGCAGAGCTTGGTCCATGGCCTCACACGTCGAGGCTGGTATCTTAGTTGATTTTGATTGGATCATCTTGATGTAGCTTATTGCCATCCTAGCCCTCTCTATCTCTAGGGATCTCCTTTTAGATCCATCTGATATGTCGCAGAGGGTTATTAATTCCCCTCTTAACCTCGTGACTTCTGTGTCTTGTAGTACCGGTGTTTCTTTATCTGGCTCTGTCATTACCCTATCCACATCTGAATCTGCCTCTTCGCACGTATCTTTCTTTGTCAATTCGTAAAATCCCTGAATGTCTGTCATCTTTAGTTTTGTTTTTCCTACTTTTTCGGAGGTTTTTGCTTTGCTTTTTACTTGCTCTTTCTGGGAAGTTCCAGGTGTACTACTTGCTCCTGGCGTTTTTTTAGTGTTTTTTGCTTCTGTTTTTGAGCCTTTTTGAGCGGTTTTTGTTGACGCATTGCGCTTTTGGTCTATTGGTGTCATTGTTTTTTCGCGGGAACTTGCACGTGTGCTTAGTTTCATTTTTTGTATTTGGTGTTTCTAGTTACCCTTTTATTAGTTTATTTATGTTTTATTCCCAGCAGGGGGAAACATGAAAATAACATTACAATTATAGACATGACTTGAGAAATTTTTTTTCCTTGAGGGCGCTTACCTGTTAATTTGCTTATTAAAGTAAATTAGATGTCTAATTAGACTTGTATGGTTACAGAAAATATTCTGGGGGTACTTAAGAAACTGTTTAGTTTCTTGACTTTTTCCCCGGAGTTTTATTTAGATATTTATGAATTATTTGATTCTTAGCTAATTAATCTATTAAATGAGATTAAAACTGGGGGGGGAGGTTAAAATTTACGAATTTACACTTTAGCTTAGTTATGTAAATGCTTGGTTGAAGAGATTAGTTTTAAATTGTTCTATTGGGAGGATTAGAGAGGAATTACAATTTAATTATTAAACTGCTATTTAGGCTGTTTAGTTGAATTTAATATGGAGTGTGGGTGAAAAAGATAGTTGAATTCACTAAGGACTTAAGTTACTAATAAAATAACAAAGGGCAATTATTTATTTATAATTTTGGGAAAAGGGAGTGGGGGGAGTTATTCGTTGAATTAAGAATTGTTAATTGATATGGTGTTATGACTCGTTGAGTCCTAAACTTTTGAGTTAAAACACTGGGCCTACTTCACGATGAGCAATTAGGTAAAGGACCTAATTAACCCGAGATGGCTGGGGATGTAGCTTCCAAAACTGCCGCAATCAGTAAATTAATTCACTAATTGAGATCGCTTTGGCGTACCCATCAGCCGCCAGTGTTTAAAAGATGGTCAATTAAGCTTTATACTCACATAGGCAATCCCCGCCAGGTACCAGTTACCTTAATTACTGCTGTTATTATGACAGTGCTGATGATTTCTTCCTGCAAAGAGCTGCTATGTTGATCAAGGCAGGAGTGGCTGATCCGTTTCTACCGGGAGAACATCTTTCTCCCGCGGTCCTGTCTGCTAGCGTCTGCCCGCAAAACCGAGAGTGTCCTTCTGCTAGCTCTTTCGACACGTGGTCCCTTAATTACACTAATTAGTACATAACTAATTAACCGTTGGTCGCACAATTGAAAAATTAATGTCCTCGGATAGGAAATGTTTTTCTCTTTCCGGGAATTCAAAAATCTGAAAAAAAAATCTCAGGAATACCGGTGCTAAGATAGCAAAAACCAGGAGCCCAAAAACATGCGTGCTTCCTGTACGATCGAACGCGCGGTTATCGCGGAACTCGAGTTATAAAGGCACGGAACGAAATTTCCGTTTGTGTTTTATATATATAGTAGATTTAATTGTTGAAAATACGCGTTGTAAATAAACTGTAAAATTGTATAAATTACTCACGGTATAATTTTTTTTCTTTTTTTTTTCAAAAATAACATATTGTTAACCATTATGTTTGGCAACGATTTTGAACTAATAATTTTACAACTGTGATATAACAATGAATTTTGACACATACGATTGATTTCTTAATATATTGCTGAGAACATTAAATATCTATTTTAAGCATATGAAGCCATTAAATCGGATTTAAAACGTGAACTTCACAAATGTATCTGTAGATAAAAACTCCAGTCCAAGCTAACAAATCGTCAAGAAGTGGAGGTACCAAAAACCTTTTAACTGACCTTTTAACGCTAGAGTTCTTTGGAGGTACAGCCGAGGATAAGAAATCTGAGTTATACGCGGCACAGAATACGGGTTACTTATACACTGTATGGCCAAATTTCACCGGTCACTTTCAATTTTAGACATTTTGTCGAATATTTAAAGATATACTTGTTGGATTCCTCTGGAACTTCAGGATTATAAAGAGTATATGTTTGACCTCATATTTATCAACGACGGTGTTTGATCAGGAGGACAATTAGGAAGCCAACAAAAGATCGAAGAAAAAAAATAATGTTTGTGATCACTCTGTAAAATAAATGCACGAAATCATCTACCGCTACAACACATGAATATGTGGATGTTGTTCAATATGTGTATTCATTTGTATAAGATTCCTTTGTATATTAATAAGATATAGCGATTTTATAAAAAGTTCAAAAAAATTTTGCATGGTTTTTTTCTTTATATCATGCAGAGTTTCAACCAAATTTAACGCCAGTTAAAAAAAAAAAATGTAGTAGAAACAATATAGTGCAATTGGAATATAAATATATTAAACATTTGATGAAATATAAACAGTTGTATGAAATATTTTTTATCTGCACATGACCAACGATAACAAAGATATTTTTTTTTTCATGATTTAATAGTCAACGCTATGGAGCAACTCATATTAAAAAAAGCTAGTCAAATATCGGGAAAATTCAGAAAGATATCAGCGATAGAGTGAGCTGATTTTTAGTTGCTCTTTAAAAGTAGCTGAATGATAAAGGATTTTCCACAAATTGACGTTTTAACTTTTTTATTGATACTTTAGTTCTCCTTGGAAAACTACCATTACCATAACGAGCATATTCAAACAAATAACAAAAAATAAAATCAAAGCATCCGTTTCCAAACAACTCATTGATATTCATTAAGTATGTGTTATATTCGTGTGCTCAAGCGATAGATCATTTCGTGCATTTTATTTTACAGGGTGATTCCAAATATTACTATTTTTCTTCGATTTTTTGTTGGTCCTCTAAATTGTTCTCCTGATCAAATTGTCGTTGATAAATATGAGGTCAAACATATTCTTTAATCCTGAAGTTCCAGAAGAATCTGACAAGTATATCTTTGAATATTCGACAAAATGTCTAAAACTAAAAGTGTCCGGTAACGTTTGGTCATGTATGTTAAGGCCAAAGCCCGAAATCGACCAGTTCCCGAATTGGCTAATTTTGCTGTTATTTGACTGGTCCGATCTTTTTAATGATTCTGGATTTGACCGGTCAGTTTGCGAAATGGCTTGGAGCAATCGGCCAGAGACGAAAGGAGACGATTTTAAGGGTGTGCATAGTTTCATGCGCTATACTATTATCTATATACAGTAAAACTATCGTAACATACACTCCCGAATAGAGGGCACATCTACTTAGTCTTAGTGAACACTTTTTCAATCTACAACACAAATATAATTTGCATGTCTACTTCTGAATAGCAGATACCTCCGAATAATGGACAAATATGGCGCTCCCGAGTTATCGTTATTCGGAGGTTTCACTGAATTTAAAATAGCAGCATTTTTTTTTCGTTTTCTACCTTCGGATTTCTAATTAAACAATTTACGTTTCAGAAAAAAAAAAAAAAATGAACGCTGCTCATTTGTAGATGAGCCAGCACTTGTTATTATATATATATATATATATATATATATATATATATTTCCATGTTTATTTTATTTTGAACAAACAAAGAATAGCAAACCAAATCATACAGAATAAATGTAAAAATTTCTGGTATCATATTAATACGAACTATAATAGAAATATTCTACTCAAATCAGTAAAACTATTCTAAACATAGAATGTTTTATGTCCAAAGATCCACTCCTAATAGATTAACCATCAATAATGCTACCATTCCCTGGTCTGACGATGCCAAGTACCTGGGGGTTACCATTGACAAACGCATTACCTTTAAAAAGCATATTCTTAATATCCGCGGTAAAGTCGCCGGGATTTCCAAAACACTCGCCCCCCTTCTTCGCAGCCACTCACTCTCCATACTAGTGATGGGAGTATTCGAATTCAAAATCTCTGAGGTCTCGATTCAGCCAAGTTCTCGAGTGATCTCGATTCGGACAAAAGTATTCGAATACAAGCCTCCTGGCATTTGTGTCGCAGACGAAAACGAAAACTGCGGTTTTCGACTGTATTCAGTTCTCATAGCTCGAGTTTTCTGTTTTCATAAACTGCGTCAGTGAATGTTTGTATTCAAATTAGTGATGGGAGTATTCGAATACAAAATGTCTGTGCTCTCAAGTGGTCTCGGTTTCAGACAGGAGTATTCGAATACAAGTCACCTGGCATCTGTATCGGTGACGAAATCTGCGGTTTTCGACTGTATTCAGTATTCAGTCTTCATATCAGGAGTTTTCTGTGGTTTCATAATGTGCGCCAGCGAATGCTAGTATTCAAATACTCGGCGCTGTTTGAGACTTTTTTTCTCCGGAATTTTGCGGCGGTTGATCAGCGCTCTTTTAGTTTTGATATTTAGTTTTATTTTTTCAATCGTACAATCAATTCAACTAATATACATATATATTTTTAGTTAAATCAGTCATATGGATTTTAATTTAAGAAAACGATTATAATGAATAACATTTTGTGAATTTGTATTTAAGAAACGTAAATGTAATTTTTTAAATTAATTTTTTAAAATAATTACTTATAGTGGAAAATAAAATTGTACGTTCGTAAAAAAGAAAAAAAATTATTGATTTCGCTAATTAAAGACAAATTGCTTAATTTTACGGGCGTATGCAGGGGAGGGCCGGTTCTTCGCCTTCTAAATCTTAGAAAATAATAAGATATAACTTGCAATACTGAGAAACATGGACGTCGGCAGAATTATATTTTGGGACGGGCAAGATTTTGGAACACGTGTCGCAATGGCCCACAGTCTAGTCTGCTTTTAAAATTGCAGAATATAAACAGGAAATAATCTAAACTAAGATTTTTTTTTGTCAGAGTTATCATGCAAAACAATTTTTAAACATATCAACATATAAAGCAATACAAGAATTTATCAATTAAGAAATACTAAATATAAATAAGTTTTTTTTTTTTACCAACATGTTTTTAAAAATGAAATTGAAGCATTTTTTTTTCGTCAAAGGGCTTTGTCACCCTCAATCCTTTTTTTAAGATAAGTTTGAAACACATGAACATTAACAGGAAAACAAAATTAAAAAATCCCTGACGGCTCGGCCTACAGGCACAGGTAGATTTCGATGACGCAGACCGTGGGGCGCCTGTTTGTCGGGAATTGCGGAAGAAATGACTTTTTGCCATGATGCGGCATTTGTAAACGCCCACTTCGAAGCCTAACTTGTTTTGTTTTTGTTTATTTTTTTTTTTTTTTTTGCTATAAGGGTTGGTCCTATAAAAAACTTGTCAATATAAAAGTTTTAGATAATATTAAGAGGTTTTATAATAAATTTAAGCGGATTTGATATCTTCAGAATTGACGAAGTTATGAATTTTTTTCTACCCCCTCTTTCCCCCCCCCTCCCTTTGGGGCCATTTTTAATGATATCAAAATCTGTCATACATAAATTTTCGGCCCTTCTCCTAGAAGTAATAATAACTTTAAACGGATTCGATACGTATAATAATTAAGAAATTATGGGGGATTTTCTGTTTTCACAAAAAGCCCCCTCACCCCCTTATTTGGTTCGATTTTGCCCATTAACGAACTTGACCGAGATTTTATGCCCTTGATTTTATGTATTAGTTTGGAAGAGATTTGTGCAGAATTATGGGAGTTATCGTGTTCATAAAAAAAGTGACATAGATAGATAGATAGATAGATAAAGTTTTGAACTGGGGATGATTTTGGGTTCTGGGAGTCATGATCGGCGTAGATCTGCAAAAAATTTTCAAAAACTCCAACTTAGGGGAGAATGTAATAGGTAGTATTTCTTACGAAATCTACCTTAAATTATCTTACCCTGGGAGGGGGTGGTGTAGGGTTCAATGGGATAGAGTCATCCAGACAAAAAATTCTTGTTTTTTTTTTTTCTCTCTCTAATAACAATCGTAATATTTATATCAAAACTCAAAAACATTAAAAAGAAACGAAATTGTTCTGTAGCTGTAAATTATAAAACGTTACCATAAACAAAAGAGTTGCGTTTGTACGAAAATTAAACATTTCATTTGCTGAAAGAGGCGCTACTCATACTTTTCTAATAGACTGATGTGAATCTGACACGTGATCATAAAAAAAGGCAAACGATTTTACGTAGAATAAACATTCGAAGAGTGAAACAGGCGAAATGTCGTCCCTCATTTATTAATTTGAAGGAAGTCTGGAGTAGTTTTTAGTGCTACTGCATTTGAATACAAAGAATCGATTCTGATTTCGAGTCTGAAAAGTTTTCAAAAACTAAGGTATCGATTCTTAAAAGATCTCGAATCGGCCCATCACTACTCCGTACACAACAAACTCTTAATATATAATGCTTGCATTCTCTCTGTTATCACATATGCTTGTCCAATCTGGGGCTTCACTTGCAAAACCAGTATGAACAGCCTCTCTAGTAACCATTACAAACAGCTCCGTTACATCAGGAACGGCTCTAGATATCTCAAAAACTCCACAATCCTCAAGGATCTGAAAACGACTTCACTCAAACATCGCATTAAACACCTTGCGAAAAAAATTCTACAATGACATTAATCACATCCCAAATGAACTCATCTATGAGCTATCTGACTACGACGCTTGCAGTCCATCCAACCGGAAAAAACCAAGGTACTCCACTATTCTTGATAAATATATTCCTTCCGAGCTATAATTCTTATTTTCTCTTTAATTTAAAAAAAAATATTATTATATGATTATTTTATTAAATAAAATTAAATTGACTTTTCTCCTAAACTTCTCCTAACATCTTTACTTTACCTCGTCTGGCATTATTTTTGTTTTTTTGAACTATGAACTATTTTTACTTTTCTACTTTAACTCGTAAATTTTCATTATTTTATAGATATACTTAACACTATCCTATTTTTATGTAGTCAATTAGACTACGGCTAGATATTTCATATGGCTCTCTCAGGATTTGATATACACCTACTCAAAGCCAGGGTGTGCAGTTGCTTCGCAACTTGGAAGCCCATTGAACACAAGTTCAAGTTCAAGTTCAGATATTACATTTAACTTTTCCCAAAGGCTCAATATTTACAAGACACTTTACTCACAAATAGACTGGGCGTAAAGTTGATCGCAACTCGGAAACCCCTTAACCGACATCAACTGTTCGGCATTTGTGTAAGAAAATTATTTTAATTAAATGAATTTAAATGAATCGCTGTTTTTAACTAAGTAAAATTTTATTGTTATTTACTAGCGGATTTTCGAGTACCTACATTTATACTAATATTCGCCTTTTTTTTCTTAATAACAGGCATTCTGTGAAAACTAAAATTACTATTTCAAAATTGTGATATTACAAAGTCTGAAAAATTTGTAATACCGATCTGACCTATTGCTTACTTTTGAATTATAAAAACACAAAAATTACATAAAATATATGTTCCCTTAAAATAAAACACCGTTTAACTTAAAACACACACCGTAAAATTTTCTCAATAAAGTTTTATATATAAAATACTCTACAACTACTATAGAAATAGAGATTGAATCATATTTATATACGGTAATTGCGTTCCTCGCAAAGCCGTTATTACAAGCCGTATGGCTTAGCGAAAGTATCCCGAAAAATATTTTTTTCAGCAAATAACTTTCTATAATAGCATAAGCATTTGAAAGTTGCCTTTTGTGTTAACAATAACGCTACGAAGATTTTTTTCGCTCTATATTTTTATCTTCAGGTGCCGCAAGAGCCCTACAAATAAGTTTTTTTTTTTTTTTTTTTACAAAAAATCCAAGTTTAACATAAAATCATAATTTTATTCAGTGCTTTACTTTACATTTTTTAAATCAAATATTGTTTTTAATAACAATCAATAGATGTTTCTTTACTATAATAACAATAATATTAAGTTTGGTTGCTCTAAATTTGTACATTAATTTTCCGCAACAGTGAAATAAATGGGTTTTTACCCAAAAATCAATATGTAAAATTCAATTTGAATTGATCTATTATAATTACTTTTTTACTTTCAAATTGCTGTTCAAACACAGTTTTTAAAATAATAATATCTAAAACTTTAAATAAGCGATAATCTATACTAATAAAAGAAAGTTTCGCTCTGTGTGTCTGTGTGTTGTCTGTCTGCCTGACTGCGTTTGCCAGCAAAATCTAGCGCACCTAGAAGTCTGAAAATTTATATTTAGGTAGTCCAAAGCTTGATCTGATGCACCTGAGACTCGGAATTTTAATATTTTGATAATTACCCGAGATATTAATTATAATCTCTCTAGACATCGCATCGAAAATGCCATCTTTTTTTATCAAAATGGCTAAAGAAAAGAACACCTGTTCTCGATTTGCAAACACAAATGAACGAATTTGAAGTTCATTTACTAATTAGCGAATTTTAAGAAAACTAATTAAGATATCGATTTGAAATTTTCTGAGCTTATGTAGAACAATTTTCTGCATTCAAAAATGCAATTCGGCAGGTAATTAATCTTATTTTTTGCAAAAAACTGCCAAAAATCAGGCGGCGCCAGTCAAAAAAATCCGAGAAAGTTGCAGACAGGGATCTGCTTTCATTAAAAACTGAACTACAAAGAGATCTGTTTCTCTATCCGATCCCTCCATTTAGTTTGCGAAAATGAAACGAAATAACTGCCAATTTTTACCAATGTACAACAATTAAGATAACTAATTAAGATACAGATATGAAATTGAGGATGAAAAGAGGTGGCATCTGCCGGTTATTTTAGCGTAGCGTCTTCGTTATGTTCGATTGATCTGATGCACCATTAGAAAAATATAATTATTTTTTTAATGATCGCATTAATATTGGAGAAGGTGGTTTTCTTGAGCAAATTATTCGTTATATTTGCGGGTATGGGGAGGGAGGGGGTAACGCCTGGATCTGATTTACACAAAACAAAATCCATTTAAGAAATTTAACATTTTTATTTTCCCCCGTAGCGTTTTATAAATGTTATATATAGAGAATACCGGAAATTTCAAATGACGATTTTCGTAAAATTAAATGTATGTTGCTAATAAAAGTATACAACCTGTATTTACTTGATGTATACCAACAATGAAAGTATATGATTTGTTGTGGAGCACTTGCATTCTTATCTCGAACTCTATGGGCCCGATCATAACTTGGTTTTCGATCGCATTACACATTTTAGTTCCACCTTTCACCGCCAGAGGGCGCATCATTTTCTCGAGTTCTATGGGCCCGATTTCGACGAGAATTGGTTCCCTCAACTCTCTTGATACAACGGGTACCCATATCGTATGTTCGTATAGAGCAAATTGCGATCCCTGGCGGTGGAAAGTGGAACTAAAGAATTTTGGAACGCGTGCGCAGCACACCTGCTATACGGTGCCGGAGGCAGCAGGGTGACGTGTCGGAGTTTCGTTTGGAAGGTAGTTTGTTTGGAACAGGGTGCGCCCCCCTGGAGGCGGAAGGTGGAACTAAAAGATTTTGCAGCGTGTGCGCTGCACGCCTACTATACGGTGCCGCAGGCTGCGGGAACACGTGTCGGAGGCTAGTTTATATCAAAATGCACCCCTATCAGCTGAAAGTGGAAATAAAGGATTTTCCTAGCGTGCGCAGCACTTTTAAATAAATAATTTCACACTAAGTCGGGTTAAAGATATAAAATCATACATACTTTTGGTTTGTTTAATTTTATCACGGGCCCGGGAAACACCGGGCGAGTCAGCTAGTTAATAATAATGAATTTACCAATTGTATCAGATCTTTTACTTTTTAAAGAGGTTTTGGAAAGGGATTAAATCTAAACATTCAACATAAACAGTTACCAACTCACTATAATTGAAAAAAAAAATAGAACAAATGTCATGGCATAATTAATAATCAATGTTATTGAAACAAAGTAAATATTAAAAATGAATAAAATTATTCCATTAGTTTATTAGTTTCACATTTCTTTGATTTTCAACTTTTCTTGACTCTTAGATGAAATGTTTTTTGAGCTGAAACTTTGGCATCATCTTTTGCGAAGCAATTTTTGCTTTAATAAAGCCTTCTCTTGCTTCAGTACCACAGATATTTAGTGCTGACTCTGTCACAAGCTTTATAACTCTTTCTACCGCTTGTGTGTTACAGGGTAAACGAGGGAAATCTATAGATTGCAACTGGGAACTCATCGGTTTTCTTGCTTCACTTATATACTTTTTTAAGCCCTAATCAGTTATGTATTTTATCATTGGAAGCTCTGTGACAGTTATATTCGTCCCCTTAATCATATCAATGAAATTTTCAGCATAAAAATTGAGCTTGGGAACCACAAATTTTCTGACGCCCTTCTTGTGTTCCAATCTTCCTTTCAGAAGTCGGCGAATACCTAGCTCTCTTATGTGCTTTCTCTAATCACTTAACATACAGAGAAGCACATTTTCTGGGTGAGCATAGAAATTATTTCTCTGAATAACTGGGTCAATTATTTTTAGATGATGCTCACAAAGGTAGCGTGAAAACTTTATCAATTTCCAAAAATTTTTGGAACCATTTACACATGATGGTTTAAGTTTAATACACCCAACATCTTTAAGAACAGCACTTGCGATAGCCGCAACAACTCTGTCTGAAACTCCAATTCTGTCACAGGCACTTGTTACTGCTGGCTGTTCTAATCGCATTTGTTCGTTTGTAGTTGAATCCAAAAAAGAAGTAGATGGCTTTTCAGGATTGTATGTTAAGTTTCCTTTAGAAGTTTTCTCTGGTACTGATTGAATGACAACATTTACAGCTTTTCTAGTAGCCTTAACTACTAATTTCTGATTGCACTTGTACTTTAACTTTTGCTGTATTACCTGCTGCTTCCTCTCTTCTCTTTCTGTTAAAACCGCTGAACTAATTTTATCAACTCCACTTATACACATTTTTCTCACTGTTCTTTGTTCAAGTTTAAGTACTGTTTTTCTTTTTTCGTACTTACATTCAGAAAATTATTTTCACTTATAGGCTGCCACATCACAAAGACGTTTGCTTTCATTTAAAAATTATGCTTCTCTTCCCCCTTCTCCCACCCTACACCTGCCAACAATATGCCACCTAACTCAAGGACACTTAAATCCACGTACTGTTCTGCTTTTGGCTATTAATTTACAGAACTAAAAAATTTTTTGCTACGTGTTTAATTAAAAAGTAAGGTTAATCCTTACTAT
Organism: Maratus michaelseni; assembly: GCA_963931845.1. Lineage (NCBI taxonomy): Eukaryota > Metazoa > Arthropoda > Arachnida > Araneae > Salticidae > Maratus > Maratus michaelseni. Next base: position 24,995,681 of record OZ007594.1, read on the forward strand.
TACAAAATATTGTTAAAATCTAAAAAAATGTATTTTAAAAGATGCAAGATTTAGTAGCATAAATATGTTTTGCAGTATAAAAGTATAAATATCTACTACAGAGTAGTTTAAGTGTATAATTTAAAAATTTAAAACAGGCATTTCATATTTAAAAAATATTTTTTTACTATACCAAATTTATCAAAATTCGTAAAATCTACTTAAAAATACATATTTTCAATTCTTTTGCAGACCCTCTAAATATATTACATTTGTGAGCATACTTTAACACTGTCTTAACAAAGGCATTAGACAACTTTTTATCCCTATTACATATCGAAATTTTAAAAAAAAATATTTTTTCGTTCCACCCTATTCAACAGTCGTACTGTTCAAATTCAATACATGGTTTAAATATAACGAGAAAACAGTAAATGCCCGTACAGCAATAAGTTCCTCAGCATACCTTCAGTGTAGTGACTGTTAGGACACGGATTTTTTTTTTGGACGTTTGTTTGTATGAGGTGCCTCCGAAACATTTTTGTCATGATAATGTAATGCCTCTTAGGGAGTGAGGTCGGTGAGGGGTTTACACGGAAAAACTACAATTGAGATAGGAAGGAAGCTTCGTCTTTCTCCCTGTATGGCTGTATGCTGCTTAAATCTGGCAATCTGAGGCTAGTCAACAGTTGACACAAACCTTTGGGAGCATCATCATTCCTTCGGCTCCTGTTTCCCAATACGCGCATACGCATTCCAGAGTCCGCTCTTGAACAATTGCGCATACATTCTGCGCATCATCGTGAGGGCGCTCCTGACGTCGCGTCTGTCTAATTGTTACTTACTTTCGCTCCGTTTCCCAGCGTACTTGGTTGTTTTATTGTTTCTTTTACCGCAATCAACGTACACTATCAATGATCAGTGTTAAGAATAACAACCCTTTTCAAAGCCAATTTCTCTTCACAATCTGTCAGAACAGATTGATAATGATTCATTTTCTGAGAATCTGTCTAATCAGATTGATGATAACGCGACAAGGGGCAGGGGATAAGCAGAAAATGAAGCAGATTCTCCTGACAAAGCCCATCCACTGGAGCACATAGCGCCCACGCGACAGGCAGCGGACGGGTAAAGTTGTGGTTTTTGAGCTATTCAATGAATAAACAACAGTTCTTACGTAGGCTTGTTCAAAAAGCAGTGCTAGAAGACTGGAGCAGAAAAATAAATACTCCGGAGCCTAGCTCCCACGAGAGCTTCTTGAGAAGTGGTTTACTGGAAACTGCAGACATTCCATTCGATTTCAGGAGGTAAGAATTGAGAGCCATTAAAAAGTAATACATTTCCGCCGGTTGACGGAGGAGCTTTGGATGGGAAAGAATATCCTGAAGCCAAGAAGGAGGGGGTAAGGGAGGCTTTTTAAAATGCCAAGCAGCAGTTAGTGTACAATTGAAATAATAGTGCTCCGGTAATTTCCGAGTGCCACACTCACAATTTTGCGTTCAGGAATGATGAAAGTATTTTAGATATGTCCTAAAAAGACCGTGACCTGAAAGGAATGTTGTTGTGTGTGGATAAATACTTCGGAGTGTTCTAGACACTTTAGGGATCAGGTTGTGGGTCTGTCGGCCCGTGCTAGAGGAATCCTAGTAAATTTGCCACTCGGGAAGATTCCTAGATTAAAGCACGCGCCGTACATGTGAGGAGGGAACTGGAAGAGAGGGAACTCCACAGCGGGGCGGGTGATTTCCTGTTTGGCAAGGTAACCAGCAATCTCGTTTCCCTCAATGCCAATGTGAGCTGTGACGTGACCTAGAGATACTTTTTTGAAGAGGGGAAAGGGCGAGATTGATTTGGAGAACTAGTGGATGCTTAGTCCTGTGGGCAAATATAGTTTGCAGGCACGACAAGCTATCGCTGAAAAGCCGAAAATGGGGAGGAGAGGGGATTCTGGTTAACCATTCCAAAGCCTTCAGAATTGCGTACAACTCCGCCTAAAAGGCTGTATTGTCATTACCAATTCTGCAGACCTTCCATAGCGCAGAAGGCTGAAGCTACGCCGGTTTCTCTTCGGGACCCATCGGTGTAAATTGACGGATGCCGAAAGGGAGTGTAACGGGCGGGATTAACATAAAGATATGATGTTTCATTCGCTGGATGCAGACGCCGTCAGCTAACGGCACATTGTTTGCCATCTGAAAATGATAATTCTTTGTTTATGACATATAGTCTGCCATCTGGAAATGATAATACTTTGTTTATGGCACTTAGTTTGCCATCTGAAACTTTCCAAGCAGAAATATTATTTCAGCAAAAATATTATTTCAAATTTACCACTTTCTGAGGATCTGACTAAGAAGATCGATTAAACTTTATGTTCAGCAAATAATTTGCTGCAGATTTCTAAAGCTGTCTATTGCGGTTATTTTGTCTGTCTGGCGTGTAACAACGTCTTTTCTAAAAAAAGTAATTTAACCAGACATATGAAATATTCCACTCTGATTTTTCCCCCCTAACAATCTGTTAGAACAAATTGATAATGCCTCATTTTCTGAGGATCTGGTGGCACATAATGTTTAAATTTCTCAAATCAGTCAGGTGTGTAATAATGTCTTTTCTAATAAAGGAAATTTAAATAGACACGTAAAACGTGATCACCCCGGTATGCCCCTCACAACTCCAACTGAATCTATGAAAAACACAAAAACATGGGCCTATTGCCACAGCTTACACTGTGGTATCAATACAAATATGCACATTGAACGTATACATCGCACTTCAAAATACATTTATTTACAAGGGGGAAATGTCAAGAGACTATAATGAGGTTTGTCAGGGACAAGATGATTGACAGGTTTATCACATGTGCTAAGGAAAAACTAAACCAGCAAATTGAAAACTTTGAGGAACACACATAAAACTAGTCTAACATTAACATCTGAGATTGTAGAAAGTGAAGAGAGGTGGACACTAGCATCACAAAATAACACAGAGCTATACGAAATACAAAATATAAAAGACACATACCACTGTAGGAATATGTGTAAACGTATTCATTACTTATGCCACACAGTAACTAAAAATGAAGTTCCTACAAACAATGTCCCTAACGAGCAGCTAATTAGTAGATGAAAATCCAGAGTCAGAAATAATTATTAAAGCATTAAGCCAAACGTCCCCCCCCCCACACACACACATTCAGGTAAATCATACAGAAAAATAGAACTCCATTATAAATGTATATACAGATCTAACTAGATAGTACTCGTCAAGATTTCCCAGTGAACAACTTGAAAGTTTCATTAGAAAAAAGTTTAAATCAGTGGACCAGTGGCCCCGTGCGAGGATTTTTCACTGTAAACTAATATTTTATACCAATATCTAATATTTTTAGATGCAGGTTCAAACTTCTAAAGAAAAATTAAAGAGTAAAAATATCTGAAAACAACATTAGTTAAGCCAGAATATCATCTCATTTATTCCATCAAAATTACAGTAAAAACTGACCGAAGATAGCAAAAGCAACAACAACAACAACAAAAATTATCAATCGTATTTTAACTGCATTAAAAGGTGACATCATCTATTTCGGAAAAAAGCATGGGATAAAGAAAAATAAATTCAGCATTTGAATTTAAATTTTGCTTTTTAATCATAAATATAAAATAAACCCGTGCAGCAACTACGTCCCACTTTATCTTTATTGATATATATATATATATATATATATATATATATATATAATCGTTGTTGCGGTATTTTACTTTTGTGGCAACACTAGTTTGAGGAAAACCTTTCATTTCATTTATGAAAACAATGCCAATTTTATTTTTAATCACTTGCAAATTTTAATCGAAATACAGTGATCTCTCACTTATACGCGACCTCTGTTATACGCGTTTTTCACTTATGCGCGCTTTTCCCGCGGGCCCGGCCAGCGAAATAGGAAAACAATGCTAACACTTATTCATTTATACGCGAAACCTAAAATGCACCTTTCACTTATGCGCGAAAAAAAAAATTCAAGTTGCTTATCGCAAGATGTACCCTTCCTGTTCTGTCTCTTGGAATGCATTCACACGCCCTTAATCCATTGTTCGGATTCTTCCAAGAACGCGTTCTTTTTCGCTTGTGATTGAAATCGAGAGGGGAGAACGGGTTACATACGAAAATGTGACATCACTGAAAGTCGCAGCCAATCGGTGTGGACTGTAAGCACTGCTCGCAGAACAAGCTTTAGGTATGCGTTACTACGTCATTCGCTTACGTACTGTATAAAAAATGGCCTGAGCATCATTCGTTGCGTGAAAGTGCAGTACAGAAGAACTTTAATCCGGCGTCTTCTTGCTGCTATAGAAATGAAACTTTCGGTGAAAGTTGATTTGAAGCAGATCACTGTCCTTGATGCTATTCACATAGTGTGCTCGTCATGGACAAACATTACTGACATCTGTATCAAAAACTGTTTTAAGAAGGCAGGATTTCTGCTCCCAGAAAAAAAGGAATGCGAAGACGATAAAGAAACACAAAGCGAGGCCGATGTAAGCGAAGGTGATTGGAATGCTATATCTGGCAGAGTGGTTTCGTGTACTTTCTCCGAATTCGTGGATGTAGACGAAACCTTAATTACAACTGAGATGCGGGATATCAGCGATATTGCAGCGGAAATTGGCAACAACAAAGACGAAGATGTGGAAGACGATGAAGGATATACAGCAAAAGTTCCCCCTACCCACATAACAGCATATGAAGCATTGGAAACTCTGCGGATTTTTTTTCAATTTAATTTCGGAAGCGAAAGAACTTTTTCGCACCTAGATGAACTTGAAACAACACCCATCGACAGATCCCGAAAACAAAAACAAACCTTTATTGATGACGTCTTTGTAAAGACTAGAGCTCCTATAATACAGGCTGACGCATCCTCGCAGATTTGGGGCTCAAATTGAAGTTCAGTCGAAAAACCAAGCTAATTAGAACCGGTTCAGCCAATCAGAACAGAGTCTTAGGCAACCACAACTCCGGCTGCGGTAGATTGATGCTGAACTGAGCACGAATAATCCGAAACAAAATGGATATGCGTCAGCTCCTATTATAGGAGTCTTAGTAAAGACAATGTAATTTAACAAAAATTTGGTACGTATGTAACAACTTTGAATATTTACATTCTTATTAGATTACAATATATAAACGGAAATTATGTGCGTATTTATTTATTAGTGTATTAGTAGTGTACTATTAGTATTAGTTATGTTAACTTTTCGCGTTTAAGCTTATTTTATGGTTTTTCACTTATGCGCGAATCTCACTTGTGCGCGAAAATTTCGTTGTCCCCTTTGTCGCGCATAAGTGAGAGATCACTGTACAGTCGTGGAAAAAAAACTGGACACCCCCCACTAACTCTGCGACAAATTATAGTAGAAGGAAGTGACTGGTACCAAACGATTGGAAATAAAGTCTACTTTTAAATTATGTATCTAAAATTTGCTTAAGGGGCCATCTACATATTAAAACCAGCCTAAACTTTATTTTTTTCAATGGCAACAAACACTTTTGACATGATATTTTAAATCTTCGATTCAAACTATGCCTAGATACAAAATTTTAAGTCATTCGGATGATAAGTTTTCGAGTTATAAACATTCAAATCTTAGAGCTGCTAATGTTAAATCACATTTTCATATTTTTATTAATATCTCTGAAATTAAAATCCTAATGTGCTAACGTTTTGTTTGGTTATAAAACTCAAAAACCCAAACATAATTACGTTAAATTTGTAATTTTTAAAATTTTATAGTATGAATTATGAATTATGAAATTAATATTCGAAAAAATTATGAATTGTAACCTACAATTTTTTTGATGGATTTATAGTTATTATGTCCTGCTTTATGTGTATTCAAAATTTCAAATTTTTCTTCCAAGTAGTTTTCAAATTATGCTTAAAAAACGGCAAGATGCTGTTTTAAGGGGCTGTCTATGATGTGCATTAAAGCATAGTTTGAACAGGGATGGGAGCGCTCCGTCTCGAAATCCCGATTGACACCACTAAATTTTAATAGTATTTGTTACCTTATTCAAGGACAAAATTTCTGAAATTCATTACGTTGGAGAATACTATTAAAATTTAGTGGTAAGAATCGATATTCGGGTCGGAGCGCTCTCATCCCTGTTTGAGAAAATATTATACTCATAGGCTGGGATTATAGTGACTTGAAAAACTTAGAGATTAAGTCTGTCTTACAATATAAACAATGCGTAAACCGTATTTCAATGCTTCGCGTTCTTACGTTAAATTGAAAGCTAGCTTAAACTGAAGCGTAAGTGAATGATCGCGGGAGCACAACAAACCTGACAACGACCTGTAATTGTAGTAAGATATAAGATAGCGAGGCACCAGAACCCCAGCCTTTATTAGTATATATATATATAAATAAATAAATAAATAAATATATAGTATATATATTTCTTTTACTTTTTCAATGTCTGCTTTAAAATTTTTCATTAAAATTACGTAAAACGTATTTGCATGAGATGTATGTTTACGTCATTTATGGAAAATAGTTTCGCTTTTATTTTTAAATTAATAAAGCTCATTTTTGAAAAATATGATCAGTTCTACCTTAGAAAAAACTTAATCATTTTTGTTACCTTTAAATTGATTTATAGCTTCTTTTCCAGTCTAATAAAGCTATATTGTTTTTTTTGCAGTATATATGTTTGAAGTGAAGTTTCTTATAAATGCATATACGTAGAGTATTTGCTGAAACAAAATGGCCCCACAATTAACTGAAGCAACGAAAGGCCAAATGATTGGCATGTGGCAAGCTAGAAGAAGTTTTCGTTATATAGATTTCGTTATATATTTACATATTCTAAAATTATTTTAATTACAAATAATCTTATGGTTTTTTAACCCCTTCGTGACGAGCGTCTATTACAGAATTTTTAATAATTTACCACCGGTTTTTCAAAACAGAAATTTTCGTCTAATTGAATCGTGGAAATGCTAAGATATAATAAGGCAAAGCTTACAATAAAAAATAACTGGTGGGAAAAATCGAGGATTCTGAGCATCTTATCCGTCACTTATACGTGTCGCTCGTCCCCAAGGGATTAAAATCGGATAATTCAACACTTGTTAACATTATTTTACCGCATATAACAATAACCGAAACTTATTAAGTAAGTAAAATGGTCATATCGGTAGAACATAATACATTAAAAGAAGTGACATTCTGCAGCATTTCAACAATCGAGTACCGAACTTCAATTTGGATACAGCCCCTTAAATATGCTCATTATAAAGTAATTAATTTCTCAGAAACTAATCGTAGGAATTTAATGAAATTTGGTATCTAGGCATAGTTTGAACTGCAGATTTCAAATATGTTGTCAAATTTGGGTCTTGCTATTGAAAAAAAACAAAGTTTGGGTGTGTTTTATATGTATATGGCCCCCTAAGCAAATTTTATATACATCATTTAAAAGTAGACTTTATTTCCAATCGTTTGGTACCAGTCACTTCCTTCTACTATAATTTGTTGCAGAGTTGGTGGGGGTGTCCAGTTTTTTTTTTCCACGACTGTACATTTTTTAAAGAAATGTGAGTGCACTATGTCAGACGTCGCGTCGCTTCAAATCCTTTCCTATGGTATCTCATTTATCGTTCAGAGTTTTTTATTTTATTCGAAAAAGGGATGTTGACATCAGAAATAATATATAGAATTTTTGTTTAGTTGTTTTTAAATTAACTATTGGAAATTGGAAACACAAACAGTTCCAGGATACTCAATTAATGAAGGAAAGAATTTTAAACGTGTTAACTTATAACTTATTATGCTTGTCTTTCAGCAGAATTTTAACTAAAATATTAATTGAATGGGTAGGGCATTTATTTTTACTTATTACAGTCTCTCTCTCTTTTTTCTTAAATAACAATATTTTATGCTTAAAAAAAAATTAATTTTTTTAAGCTACACGACATTTAAAATTTTCCAACACTTTTATTTTAGCAATCTAACTCTAAAACGACAAAATAAAAATTTGCTTCTAGCAACTAACGATTTGTGATACATATTTTTTAATTGCTTGAATTTAATTTAACATTTTCATACATTATTTAATTATTAAACCATACAAAATAAAGCAAAAATTGTTGATAACTTTAATTTATTTCATCGATAATAATTACATGCATTTTTTTAAGTTTAAATATTTTTAATACAAATATTTTTTTATTTATATTATATTTTTAATACAATTTTTAATATAGTTTTCAATTTGTAAAAATATTATTGAGGGTTAAACTTTACTTAATTAAAAAAGCATTCAAATAAAAAAATACGAATTATGTACGCAACTTCTTTTCCTGAAAATATGGCAGTAATCAAAATGAATTACAGGCGAAAGTAATGCAGAAATCATTCTGTAGGAAGCGGGGTTCGAACCCACTTTTTTTCAGAGAGTGAGAGATTAAACTGACGCCTTAGACCACTCAACTACGCTGACCGCGTTGACATGTACATTAAAACTGAACAAGCTTTAGATTTAGTCTCATGCATGCGCAAAACACCGAATTTGCGCTGTAAATTTTAGCTTGTCGTTTTAATATATAGATTAATAATTACATGTAATTTTTTTTATTTAAATATTTTTAATACAAATATATTTTATTTATATTACATTTTTAATACAATTTTTTATCTGTAAAAATATTGTTGGGTGTTAAACTTTATCGAATTAAAAAGCATACGAATAAAAAAATAGAAATTATATACGTAACTTCTTTTCCTGAAAATATGACAGTAAATGAAATGAATTACAGTCAAAAGTAATGCAGAAATCATTCTGTCGGAAGCGGAATTCGAACCCACTTTCTTTGCAGAGAGCCAGAGTTTAAACTAACGTCTTAGATCACTCAGCTACGCTGATCGCGTTCAAATGTGCCTTAAAAGTGAATAGGTTTTATATTTAATCTCACGCATGCGCAAACACACTGAATTTGCGCTGAAAATTGTTTAATATACAGAGTGATTCAAAACTTATCGTTCAAATTTCGTGCGGAGGTAGGGAATACGTCAAGAAACCGATTTCACATAGGAAAGTATGTCCGCAAATGTACGCATGCGTATGTAGAGGGCACTGTGTGTACCCAACCTTCCATTGCGTCCCAATCATTGTTTTGATTTTTCTAAAGCTAGTATTATTTCTTCTCCCATTTCCACTTCTCATTTGGACTTCCACAAGCCTTTTACATCTTTAAAAACTCCAATTCGAACATTTAACAAAAAAACTTTTAGGTTTCTGAATTTTTTTTTTTTTTTTTTTTTTTTGTACATCTCTTTGAATTTAAAATATTTAAATGATTATCACAACGTCCCCTTCAAGTGGAATATCCCCAAATTCAACTGGAACCTGTAGGCCAAAGTCAATAACCATACACATAAAATTTAGTTCAATTATCTTCATAACTTCACGCACTTTTCGATGATACAAAGAGGACCCACGGACATACAGACATTTTGTAAAAACATGTTTTTCGGAATCTCTGACCCCTAAAACGTGCAAATATTCGATTACTATATTTTCTGCTATTACAGATAGAAGAAAGAAAAAATGGCAGCAAAATAGACTTAAAAAGAAAATTTTTACTGCGGATTACTATGCCATGGTCAGTATGGAAAATGAGGTGTGCAGTTAGTAATACATAGTTTATACATTTATAGTTTGTTTACAGAGACACTCAAAAGAATTCCGTTACATTATGGTCTACGGTGAAAAATCGTTTGCAATGTATTTTAATGATGTTACTCTATTTGAAACATATTAAAATTGATGTACAGGTGCACTACAAGAAGCTTATTGTAGAATAGGTTGTGCATTTCATTTTACAGTTCATTTACATGTGAAAAATGAAAATGAAATAAAACGTTTCACCCATTGAAAATAATATTAATATGACGTCCTATTGGTAATGAAACGGAAAATTTCAAACATTTCTCAATAATACAAGGAGTATGAGTATGTGTAAATACAGAAATCAACTTAATATGACGTCATTAGAGAATTAAAATCAAAATTAATCTGACGTCTAACATTTTGAAGGTCTCTATACAACATGTTTAATTTTGAAATTGATCTTTTTTAAATATCGCATTTAGTCCACATGACAGATTTTATTATGACGTATAATAGCGGGCTTCACCCGCTATCGGTCCGGTTCAGATTTTTGAAAAAACGAGAAAAATAGACCGGAAAATTTTTACTTTATAAAAAACATGACTTTTTTTTTTTGGAAAATGAAATTTATTTGGATTTATTAAAGAAGGGAATATTAAACGAAACCCTTTGTGCGATGATCAACTGCATTAAGTGGTCCAATTAGAAATAATTGAAATATTTTGTCATTTTTACGAAAGATAATTAAAACTAATTAATTAAAAATTATGTAACATAAATTAAACAATAAAAATTATATAACATACTTAAAATTATATAACATAAAAATTACATTTATTAAAACTTTCCCGGAAACGTAAAAAAAAAAAAAAAGTATATCCCAAAACGTGATTCATCTTTGCCCTTTTTATGCACAAGTCACTCACAGACTCTAAAAGAAGTTGAACAGAACAAGTTGGCTACAATGTTTCGAGGACAAACATCCCTGAAGCCTAAAGCCTCGACCACGATATTACACCACCATTTAGCATGTGAACGACTCACAGATATTACGCAATTAACTTCCGGCTTGACTTGATTCGACTCTCACGTTTCGTTGACACGGGTTTCTATGACTTCAGGTGGAGTTCTCAATTCGCTTTTTTCCAGCGATCTCTTGTTAAACGTTTCCCCCCTTTTTTTTTTCAGTTTTATTTCTTTTTGTCCCTTTTATGCGATCACAAAGTGAGTTATTAACGCGGGAATAATCTAGGAAAGAAAGTTTTCAAATGTGTGATAATTCACGGTGGAATGCGGTCCCGGACAACGACCTTAATTGTAATGAAAAACGGCCGATGTAGCTATGATGTTATTGAAAGAGAAATATTTGTTCAATTGAAATTGAACTGTATGAAAACAGGTTGCGTACAATGAGTATTTGTTGATAGATTGCAATTATCTTTTGCATTTTATTAATCGGTTGACATAATAGTAAATATTAGCTCCTTACGTGAAATTTTAATTATTACATAGTGCCTTTTTAACACTTTCCAACATATATTTCTTTTAAATGCTAAAAGGTGTAAATTAACAACACAATAAATACATAGTTATTGGGTTGTTTGGCATGTTTCGGCACACTCCGAGCCATTTTCAAAAACAAATGAGAATATTCCATAATTGCAAGGTCTTTGAAGTTATTATTTAAAATGCTATCATTTAATTTTCATGTACTTTTTAAAAATTACGCACGTTATCTTTTATTTTTACTTGATTGTTTATTTTCGTATTTGTAACCATGGAGTCACTCGAGCCACAATTTCGGAGAGTTAAAAGATGCTGCATCGTTACATATTGTATTTTTGCGTGTTAGTCCAAGTTAGTTAAAACCAAGTAAAAATAAAAGATAACGTGCGTATTTTTTTTAAAGTACAGGAAAATTAAATGATAGCATTTTAAATAATAACTTCAAAGACCGTGCAATTATAGAATATTCTCATTTGTTTTTGATAATGGCTCGGAGTTTGGTCGAAACATGCCAAACAACCTAATAAAAGTTATTTTACTCTGTATTTATTATGTTGTTAATTTACACCTTTTAACATTTAAAAGAAATATATTATCACAAGGTGTTATAATTTATTTTATTGTTACTTTCCAACATAGTTGAAAAGTGTTTATGAATTTGGTATGTCTGTCTGCGTGTCTGTCTGCCCGTCTGTCTGTGCTCGAACTCGAGTAAATATAGTGGGATTGCCATATACTTGATAAATGTTATTTAAATTTACTATGTCAGGGTCGGTATTGAAAATGAAGTATGAGGAAAAATCGTTTGCAATGTATTTTAAAGATGTGACACTATTTCAAACATATTGAAAATGACATACATCACTGAGATGCACAACAAGAACTGTTTAAATGGTGTGCATTAGCATTTATCATTCATGTACAGGGACACACAAAAGTGTTCAGTTACAGAACTGTCTATGAGCGATAATGGCTGGAAGTATATTTGCAGTTGTGTTACGCGTTGTTAAATTTAACTAAATTTTTTAATATTATTTGGTGTATATAAATCCTATCGATCATAAACAGGGCTGTATACAAAAGTATTCGAGAGCATTTCTGTTTATTGACGGAAATTGCTACAAGGGAATTTCCAACTGTGTTACGCATTTCCTAATTGAACTAAATTTTAGCATAATATATAGTATATATACACTGATGTACAGAAATTAAGGGGCAGTGACCGATTTCAGACGTTCTGTCGAGTATCTGCTGAAATTCGCGAGGAAATGCCCGAGACCTTTGAGGATGTAAAAAAGCATGTTTAACTTCATGTTTTTCAGTGAATAATATTTAGTCCCGAAGAGAGTTAGAGGGGTAATAATAAATTTAATAACATTTTATTACAATGAGCTAATTGATAAATTGAGGAGGAAATCACATATAATCCTATGGGATTTCCTCTTCAATTTATCAATTAGCTCACTTTATTGCCTGTATCTTTTTGAGTTTTCACGATATTTGACTGGTCTTTTTATATGAGTTGCTCTATTGTATTTACTGTCAAATCATGACAAAAAAAAAACCTTGCTGCAGTTTGTGCATGCGCAGTTAAAATTGATTTCATACAAATACCCATATTTCTATAAATTTTCAATACATTAATAATTTAATTGCAGTATTACGATTTCTACAATTTTTGTCAAGGTTTTGGAAAGCGGCGTTAAATTCGGTTAAAAATTCCTGCATGCTAAAAAAAAAAAAAAAAAAAAAAAAAAATTGAATTTTTCACAGAAACTTTAGCATCTTCAAGAATATGCGTGCTATTCTTACACAAATGCACAAAAACGTTGAACAAGACCTACACAGTCATTTGCTGCAGTGACGGATCATTTTTCTGTTTCTTGTGGAAACACAAATATTATTTTATTATTAAATTTATTATTGCCCCCCCCCCCTAATTGTTCTCGATACTAAATCTTCACTGAAAAACATGAAGTCAAACATGTTCTTTACATCCTCAAAGTTCAAGGGCTCACAAATTTCAGTAGATATTCGATAAAACGTCTGAAATCGGTCACTGCCCCTCAGTTTCTCTGGACATCAGTGTATAAATCGATAGATCATACACAGAGATTTACAAAAGAATCAGGATTCGACTATAGATGGTAATTGCTGAAATTGAGTTTTAAAATGTGTTATGCGATTTCCAAATTGTTTAATTCAGACACCATCTTTCACTTATTAAAGTTCACTAGTTTTGTTACAGCATTCTGAATGTCTTGGAAAGTGTTTCAAAATCTAAGCTTGACGCATGATTTTTCTTTTTTGTTTTGTTATAGAAATGCAGACTAATTGATATTAAATCCACATGTTCCGCATAGGTAATTATATCTTCAGCTATATAATTTTATTTTCTCAAAGCTCCCTCATATTATTTCACCATATATACTAACCAAGTTGTTTAAACTGAGAATTAGAAAAATATAATACTAAACTTTTTCATCTTAGCTTTTACTCTCTTAGTTCATTATGTATGTAACTGAATATTTTGAAACCGGCGCATATTTTGTTGGATTATCGTTTTTTAATGAAACAAGAACTAAAAATCACGCGTCAAGCATAGATTATAAAACCCATCCCCAACACTTACAAAATAGTTTTACAAATCTTTACCGTTTAATAAGTTGAAAGATGATATCTAAGTAAATAATTTGGAAAACGCATAACATATTTAAAACACAATTTCAGGAATTACCAAGACTATTCGGAAAAAATATCCGAACTATTTTGTGTAGCTCTGTATAGGATCTATAGATTTGTATATATACTACACAGAATGCTAAATTTTAGTTCAGTTGGGAAACGCGTAGCACAGTTTAAAATTCCCCTCCTTGAATTTCCGTTAATAAACGGAAATGGACTCGAGAACTTTTGTGCTGCCCTGTATAGGATCTATAAAATTTATACACACCAAATAATAGGCAAAAAATGAGTTAACTTTAAAAACGCGTTCCGCAACTGAAAAAGCACTTCCAGCAATTACTGTTTACAAACAGTACCGAATTCTTTTGTGTGTCCCTGTAAATGAACGATGAAAGTTATACGCATAATATTCTATAGTAAGCCTCTTGTAATGCACCTTATATCAATTTCAGTGTGATTGAAACAGTGAAACATTATTAAAGTAAACCGCAAAGGATTTTTCTGCATAGACCGTAATGTAACAAAATTATTTTCAGTATCCCTGTAAAGGAACTATAAGTTCTATGTATACCATATTCTATAGTAACCCTCTTCTAGTACACCTCAGTGATATATATCAATTTCAATACATTTGAAATCGTGTAACATCATTAAAATAAACCGCAAATAATTTTTCCCCATAAACCGTAATGTAACGGAACTCTTTTGAGTTGTCTCTGTAAAAAACCTATAAGTGATACACACTTCATTTTCAATACCAAACATACTGTTAACAGTTAGTACTGAATTCTTTTGTGTGTCCCTGTAAATGAACGATGAATGTTATACACATAATATTCTATAGTAAGCCTCTTGTAATGCACCTTATATCAATTTCAATGTGATTGAAACAGCGAAACATTATTAAAGTAAACCTCAATAACATATATCAATTCTATGACAATTCGAATATATTTACGCGAGTTAAAGCACGGACAGACAGACAGACAAACCGAATACATAAACTTTTTAGAACTATGTTGGAAAGTGTTAAAAAATGAAGTTATACAAACATGTAATCTAAATTAAAGTGCAATTACTGCTTAAAGCGATAAAAGCATGACACAAAAGGTTTAAAAATACCTTTTAATATATAGATGACATGTTTCATGCGCTTTAACGGGGACTTTTTCATGATCAAATTGATAAATAAACTATGCTCGCAAAGTTTTCGAGATATTGCTGGGCTTATAGAAAAAGGTCACATTTCACAATACCCTTCATAAAATTAAAAAAAGTAATAGCTACACAGAAAATTTTCAGTTTGAAATCAAAAAATGAAAAATATATTTCGTGACTCATTTTCAATTGATTAAGTTTTGAATTTGAATATGCAAAAGTGAAACTACTCTTCGTCTATAAATGCCAAATGTATACGTTTTCTTTAACTGCTCTGAAAAAAAAAAGAAAAAAGTAGTCAATTTTTTAGGTTTTTGCGTTTATGAGCTAGACATTATCACTCGAGAATATATGTCAGAAACCATGTTTAATACTCGTTTTTATGTTTACAAGTTCATACTTTCATTTTTGAAAAATCTCATCTTAAAGAGAATGCGTTCTACTTTTTGGCTCTTTAAGTCTCATACAATGAATAAAAAACTTCAATCTTAAAACATAATTGTCCTTAATTAATGACATTGCAGTTGGTTGCAGCCTCGTTTTATTACGTCATAAATACATCTCGTGTTTGTTTAAATGTCAAGCTGAAATATTTTTATTTATTTGTTTGGTTATTCATTCTCAATAATTGCTGAATTGAATTTATTATGTAGGTAATTATTTAACATTTTCAAACTAAAATGGTTGCATGTTTTTATGAACAATTATGAACAACACATTATTCTGAAACCCAAAACTAGGTAAGTATAAAAATACGGTACACTTTCTTGGTAAACTAATTTGTCATATTTCAGGTCAGGATTGAAGCACAATATTGAAATCGTTTTGGATGTTGGGTGACTTGAAAGTTCTCGAAATACAGCAGTTAATTAGAATAAACTAGATTATTTTACTATTCTTCTTCTTTTTTTTTAAATCCCATAATAAAATGGGGACTCGGTGGACATAGGGACACAGTAGACTACTCTTTCCCAATGCATTTATTATTTTTAGTCTTGTAATTGTTATAAGAATCGAAAAACAAATTGACGGATTTTACACGTTTCAGACACTGAAGATTCCGAAAAACATATTTTTAGAAAAAAAAATTGTCGTCCGTCTGTCTGTGCGTGTTTGTGTGTCTGTAAACGCTCTATCTCCCGAACAAATTGAAATAGAGACTTGAAATTTAGTATGTACTTAGTATGTAATAAGATAAGAAGCCTATTGAATTTCAGTAACCTTGATTATCCGGAACTATGTTTTTCGAACTCTCAAAATATTCGTTCTGATAAAAGGTATATAAAAATTTTCGAAATTGTTTATTTTAAGGAGTGAATATAAAAGACAATAAAAAAACATAATTTTGGCATGAAGAATTAAGTCGATCGGATACTTAGTTGCCGAGATATTTATAATCCTATTTTCCACATTCTTCCATTTTTCATGATCCTGTATTTCATTGAAATTTCAATTCGAAGATATATTTTAATGGGAAACGAGACACTTAATCCAACGCAGCAAACTGTTAGTTAATAGAATTATCATTTTTGGAGTTATATGTATGTTTCTTTTACGCATTTCAGTATTAGAGCATTTAAAGTTTATGACATCATCAAGCCATGATTTTGTTCGAATTGCAATGCATTTTATAAATAGTTTACACATGTTTTACTTTCCTATTTTATATTATGCATATCCATGATGGATAAGTATTACGTTTGCCCCCAACGACTAGTTTTGCATTGTGTTAACTTCACATTAGTACTCATAAATGAGAGTGTAATAATGAATATTTCTAGCTTTTAATTACAATATCAAAGCACAATTTAATCATTTTAGAAGAAGTTTGTGGCTTTTGATTACAAAAATTAAAATTTTGCTTTTTTAGAATTTTACATTTTTTGCTAATAAAGAATAGAAGTATAGAAGAGAAAAAGTTTAAAGATAAGGCACTCATTCATTGACAAATTTATGTAAATTTTTGCCTTTTGATATCAAATGAAATATTTTGGAACATTCTCTTATTCCATGTCTACAGGTGATACATTGAACCTCCCCCAAAAACTGGTATGATAGACCTCTATTTTATAGTGATTTAATAGTAAAATTTTCAATAGAAGACGACTGTGTTTTTGTTTTCACTTAAAATTAAAAATGCAGTTAAGAAAATGTTCAAGTATATTTTGCTTTTTTTTTGTTATGTTAAAAAAAATAATTTAATTACTCTTGTGTTTTGTGTATATTTAACCCTCCGCCTACCAGACATGACCAATGAATCCGACAGGTACATTCAAAATTACTATTTGAACCGGAATTTATTTAATAAAATAAGTCAAATATAAACCACAGAAACAGTTGATTATTTCATTGGGATTCCCAGTTGTAACACATCTCCACTCCCGGTATATGAGTAGTTGTATATCACATCATAGAGGAGCCATGAGGAAAAAAAAGTATAAATGTAGCATTGTAGCATGTAAATGTAGCATGTAAAGTAGTAATAGTGTAATGATGTAACAAATAATAACATGTAATAAATGTAGCATGTAAAGTAGTACTAGTAAACGAAAGAAAAGTAAAGGATTCGACTGAGAACTATCAGCCAATCGAAATAAATAAGCCAGCCAATCAAGATTTGCTTGCGTAAAGCAGCCAATCAAATTTAAATTGCAGTTTAGGAGTTCACAGGAGAAGAAGAAAGTAGAAAAATGAATAAAAGCATTAAAATGTAATAATTACGAACAGTTGCCAAACAGTTAATGTCGGTTAAGGAGCTTCCGAGTTGTAATCGACTTTACGCCCGGTCTATTTGTGAGTAGAGTATCTTGTATTAAATTGAGCCGTGGGGAAACGTTAAGATGTAGTATTAACTACAATATAAAGGAACTATTACGTAGAAAAGGTAAATAAATACATTAAATAGTCTTAAATAAAAATTCTGATGTGGAATATTTTTATCAAAGTTGAGTAAAATTTCCGGGGTTTTTTTCTAGGGTTAATACCTTGAAGATTAATTCATATTGAACTCAGATAATTTTATTTAGAAGGTTATTTCCAAGGTATGTACAGGTCTTTCACAAAAGTTTAAAAGATTGTTTTCGCCTTTTTTAAACAACAGAAAAGTATTTAGAAATTCGACGATTAAACAAAGTTATTTTAAATTCTGCATTTAAATATTAGATAGAAAATTTCTAATCAGAAATAGTGGCTCTTCCACTCCTTCGAAATTTCAAGGGGTGTATTCAGCTTGCTGTCCTTTTTATTTTTAAAAAAAGAAAATAAAAATTATTAGCGAATAAATAGTCAATCCGAATTGTATAATTTTTGTAGTGTACTGTAGCTGAAATCATAAATATAATATAAAAATATTCTTCTTAAAACTAACTTATTTACTAGTTCAAAGCATGCTAAATAATTTACATTTAAAATTAAATATCCAAGCGAAATATTGCTGACATATAATGCAGGACTCCCACTCGGTTCGTTTTTTGAACACCACATTTTTTAAAGAAAAATCTTTTTTATAAATTTTGTAGAAATTAACTTCGAAGCACGTTTTAGTTGCAATTGTTGCAAATACCTGCCACAATTTTCTTTCTAAAAAAATACTGGCTTTCAAAAAACGGGCCAGTGGGAGCCCTGTATAATGGCATTGTTCACAAAATTTTTATTAAATGTGTTATTTGCAGGTGAATCAACAGTTATTTCTGGGATATTCAATATATGCATGCATATAACGGCACTCTACACCAAATTTCATTATTATTGTTGTTGTTTTACTTTATAATAATAATAATAGTGATAATAATAATAATAATAATATAATTATTATTATTATTATTATGTTGCATATGGAGTAAACCAATTGTTTTCTTAGCTATTTAATGTATTGAAAAATAATACTTTCATCAGATGGGACAGGATCAATCTTCGTGACCAGTAAATTTTTCATTTTAATTGTGGGGGGGGGGGGGGGGTAACTATCAAATTTATTCCATAACCAAAGACTTTTTGAGAAACTTCGGCACGCTCTTTTTGGTTATGGACCCGAACTTCAAGTGGACGAACTTCTTAAACAAATTAAAAATCTCAGAATCAGGTACATCAGGACCTGTCTTGGACTATTTGCACCCAAATTTTCATATTTCTACGTACGGTAGATTTTGCTAGCCATTGCACACACACAGACATACATCTTTCTTTTATTAGTAGAAATTTGGGAAAATTAGTGAAAGCTTTAAAAAAAAAAAAATTCAGTACCAGTATGCGAAAAATTTTAATGTGGTTTTACCATTTATTGTCTTTTTGGCAAATGATGCACATATTTGTTGGTTTCTATAAAATATGCGGATTTTGTAACAATTGATCACATTTTTTTCTCTTTAATAAATATACGAGTTCATAGCTATGTGATAATATAAGTGTTATTTAGTACATCACTGATAATGCAACGCCATTTACCTGGATGTTACTAATGCTTTTTCAATGGAAATTAAGGACTCTTCCGCAACGTACGCGTGAAACAATTTACACAATTTATTTTTTTATCAATTAATTCACATATATGCAGATATCCACAATGACAAAAAGTTTTCATTATCGGCAACTTTCGTGCTAAATGCAGGGGACGATGCAGTGTTTTTTTTTGTTTTTTTTTTTTTTGTGGGGGGGGGGGGGAGGGGTGCATTTTGTGAAAAGCAAATGTTATTTTTGTGAAAATTATTATATTTTTGTGAAAAATAACATTTTGTAACAAAGGTTGAAATCCACTTACTCAAATTCAAACCAAGCAAATAAAAACTTTTAATAAAAACTTTTTAAAATCCTTTTGATGAAGTTTTCCTTTCAGGTGAACTTGTTTGTTTACAAATTACACATTTTAAAACGTCACAAAATAATAAATTAATTCATAAATAGTAAGTTTTTATGGAATAGAATTTTGTGAAAGGGCCTATTTCATTAAAAAGAATTTTGTGAATGGGCCCATTTTATCAAATTGATCTTTGTGAAGGGTTTCTTTTTATCAAATTGATTTTTGTGAAGGGGGTCCTAAATAGGCCCCAAATTTTGCCTGGATCGACCCTTGAAATTTTTTTCCATGGAATTTATCACTCCATGTTTTCATTCCATTCATAAGTTTTAGCTACAGATGCCTCCATACGATTTTCCCATCGCAACACCGAAGTAAGCAGTATCGGTCGCGATTACTTCTTTAGACCAGGGGTTCTCAAACTATGGTACGCAGAAGTCCGTTACTGGTACGTGAAATAAAATAGAAAATGCAGCATATTATTATGGAATCAAAAACGGCTTGTCTTTATTAACTTGTAAATTTAAAAAAAAAATACGAACGCGATTTAGGATCTGTAAACGCTTTTTCTATTTTTTTGTTACCAGAAATGTTTGTTTTAGTAGACTTGCTGAAATTCGCACACAACGCTTATGATACAATTAGTTTTCCAGAATTAAAAATACAATTACTAGATTTATATAGATCAAAGTTGAATTTTGTAATAAAGACCTAATTTTAAAATTAATGAATGAATGAAATATTTTTAATTAGCGGAAGAACTGTTTTTAAACATGCTTTATAAATTGAATTGTCTGAATGCTTGCAAGTAGGAGGAGCTTGTGTGAGTAGGAGGAATTAAAACAAAATAACATTCCAAGTGTAACTTATAACCCATTGTTCTCTTTGCACTAGGAGAGCTTCTAGGAGGTGTTTAAATAAAAGTCTTATTTCAAACATAATTCATAAATTGATTCATTGTGTTGATTGGAATATTTTTCTTCTCTTGTACAAAAAGTGTTATAGTTTTCATGAAAATCAGTTTTTAAGAGAGTAAAGTTATTTAAAATGGTCAAGAGAGTAAGATTATTTAAATCAAACAAAAAATGCGGTCATATGCAGTGCGGATTTGAGGTAAAGCATTGTACATATGTATTGAGGTGGTATTTACATAAATGTATGAAGAAACTTGCAAGTGTTTGCCCACTGAGCGACATTACTGTCGCATCTAAAGGTATGCAGATTGTTAATACGGTTGTAATGAGCCTATGTTAAATGCGCTAACTAAGCTTTGAATAAGAAATTCGCAGTGCCGGATTAATGTAGAGGCCGACTAGGCCGTGGCCTAGGGCCCACCACTGATGCCCCCCCTCCCCCCACAAAAAAAAATTTTTTTTTGCAAAAAGTTTATTAAAAATGCAGTTTTTTGCAGTTATTTACCCCCAAACCAAAAAAGATTTTATTTAACTTGGTAACCATATCACAATATCTAAGGATAACCACCGAATACTCCCCCAAAATATTTATAGCTATTATCTTGGTTTGAGACTGGCTCTGAAAAGGTACTGGACCTTGGGCTCCACATGATCTTAATCGGGCTCTGGAAATGCGTTTCTCATTTGAGCCACCCTGCCACTGAATCTCACGAGAGAGGAAATAAGTGAAATTATTCAGCTCTCATCTCCTGTGATGGATTACTGGAGTCCACATTCAAAAGGATGAATGTAACTGATTTTCGTTGATGAGAATATAAGAGTACCGTCTAATATTGTCAAAGTCTGTTTGTGTTTAGCACAACATATCTCTCTGAATGTTATTTCCCCCCCTTTGTTATAAGAAAAACAAATACAGGAATAAACTAAACATCGAATCTGAATTATGACTAAAACTTCTTAATATTGAACCAGACATGAGAAAGTTGCGCTTCACGAAACAAGCCCACCCTTTTCATTAGCCTACTACAACAGTATATGAATTAGTGTGCGTCAATATGTCATTAAGTATTGTAGCTTTTTTACTATACCAAAATACTGTATTTTGATATTGGATGCATTATTAAAATTTAATGATGATACTACTTTTTACTTGAATATTATTATAAAGCAGTCAATTTAGTAATGTAATCATTCATTTTTAAATGCAATAAAATCAGCTATGAAGGAAATACAAAAAACTCGAGAGATATTTTGTTTTAGACAGGTTTTTCTATATTAGCTTTACGTTTGTTACCTGGTGGTACGCGGAAGTATGAACTTCGATTTAGTGGTACGTCAATCTAAAAGTTTGAGAACCCCTGCTTTAGACGATGACTTCTGGGAAAGTTGCGTTGCTGTTGGCTCCGTGTCGATGTCACAGACCGGCACGAAAGTCAGTGGTGTCAAGCGTCCTCTCGCTGGAAGGTTGGTAGGTGGGAGAGAGGTCACAAACCCAGAGATTTTGCGCCTTCCGATTATGCTAAGGAATTGTGGGGAAACTTTAAAGCGTTCCGCCTGTGTGATGCTTTATCAAATCGAAGCTGCACTAGAGTCCGGCATCTGGTTGGGTAACACGGTTTTATTCGAACCCTACGCGACAAGGGTTCGGATCTTTTCGGGTTGACGCTAATTCTTTTCGATGCGGGTCGAGTTCAGGTCGGGTTGTCTTTAAATGCTTCGGGTTCGGGTTGATCCTATTTTCCAAAAGAAAGTCCTGAATATTTTTTTAATGAAACGGAATTTTTATACAAAAAAGATAAATTTTATTTTAGAGAGATAATTGTAGACTATTTTTACTTACCCATCATACGTAGTATAGGGTAAGTCTTGTAATCGTTTTGAAAATCGAAATTTTTTTTTGACGGATTTACACGTTTCAGACACTGGAGATTCCGAAAAACATATTTTTAGAAAAAAAAAAAATGCCGTCCGTCTGTGTGTCTGTAAACGCTCTATCTCCCGAAAAAATTGAGATAGAGACTTGCAATTTGGTATGTACTTAGTATGTAATAATGGGAAGAAGCCTATTTCATTTCAATAACCTCGATTAACCGGAACTATTTTTTTCGGACTCTCGAAATATTCGTTCTGATAAAAGGTATATAAAAATTTTCGAAATTGTTTATATTAAGAAATGAATATAAAAGACAATAAAAAAACATAAATTTTGCATAAAGCATGAAGTCGATCGGATAATGAGTTGCCGAGATATTTGGAATCCTATTTACCACACTCTTCGATTTTTCATGACCCTATATTTCATCCAAATTTCACTTTAAAGATATATTTTAATTGGAAATTTGACGCTTAATCAGATGCAATAAACCGCTAGTATTAGGATTATTATTTTTGGAGTTATAAGGAAAAACCTTTTTCAAGCAATTCAGTAATCGAGCCTTTAAAGTTCATGACGTCATCAAGCCACGATTTTATTTGAATTGCAATGCATTTTATAAGTAGTTTACACATTTTTATTTTAATATTTTACATTATGCATATCCATGATGGGTAAGTATTACGGTGGCCCCCAACGACTAGTTTCATAATTGTATTAAATTTTGAAATCATTTTCTTTCACTTCGGATTCGGGTAGAAGTGTATCGGGTTCGGGGATGGCACAACCCGACCTGTGCAGGATTTTAAGCTGCATCTCTTTGTCCTATGCTTTGGTTCTGGACATTTCATTCCGGTAGGCCTTGGGGCATACCTAAGGACAACAACAGATGACTTAAAAAAAAATTATTTATGATTACTCCATATGAAGTAATTATGAAAAATTCAAAATACAGTAATACATCCATAACGAACACTTCCGAATAGCGAATACCGTTTTGATTTCCCCAACCTTTTAGTTGTGCATTTTTACCTCTGAACAGCGGGCACCACCGAATAACGGACAAATTCCGCGCTCCCGAGGTATCCGTTATTCAGAGGTTTTACTATATTTTCATTTTGTTTTTATTTTTACAATTTCGTTTCCATTTTGACAGGTGATTCGTCAGGCTGCACGACAAGCGCACGCCTTCTACTTCCTCACGTACCGCATGGACATCTGCGTACCCTCCACTTGCACGCAGGATGATGTCAACAACATGGCTCAGTTTGGTAAGCCATCCATTAAAAGCTGGCTGTCGTTTTTTTCTTCATAACTACTCCTCCGAGAATATGACAAATTGCAAACTGAAAAGAAACGTTCGAGTACTTTATAATGGCTCGCAAAATTGGCAAATTAAAATTCATTTCGAGTTAAAAATTTATTTTTCTAATAAAACTTCTGTTATAAATTCATATACGATAGTTATGGTATTTTGCTGTTTTAAATAAAAAGAAGGGGGGGGGGTGTAATGAAGATCATATTGTATCTTATTTATTGCAATTTTTTCATTAAAATTTCGAAGAAAAATATTTTTAACTTGAATAAATGGAGACTCTTCTAAGGGCCTTAAAAAGGGAAGATTTTCGCCGGTGAAAATTTCTCTTTATTCTGAACTAGTTGACCCGCTCAGCGTTGCCAGAAAATGTGGTAATAACCTTAAATACCTAAAATCAGTTTTGAATGATTTTATATTTTTAAACGGAGATCGTTCCAAACGAACCTAAAATTATGGGTCCCACAAGCTTCAGCAGTGTAAACTCTGGAATTTGAATAATTTTATATTTTAAATGATAATCCATCCAAACGAACTTAGAGTTGGCGGAAGTACTACGTACGCTCCGGTCGGTTTTGATTTACATATTTAAACAAAAGACTGGCGTTGCCCAAACAAACTGTGATAATAAATTTAAGTATATCTAAAATCAGTGTTGAAGGATTTTACACTTTTAACTAATTTTTTTTTTTTCAAACGAACCTAATGTTGAGAGCCTCACAGCATTCAGCAGCACACACCCTCGCATTTGTATGATTTTATATTTTAAATGAAAATCTATCTAAACGAACCTTGAGTTGGCGTCTCTATTGCCTTCGGCAGTGTACACGTGCGTGCTACGAACTCTCCATTTTGATTTTTTGAAATGCGTTAGTTACTTTCTTCCATCTTTACAAGCAGAAAGTATTGGATTCACGAAAAATTTCGACTTCCGGTTTTCGAAGGATTTATACGTTTTAGAAGGTCCTGAACACGATTTGACTGTTTTTAGAAAATGTCTGTCTGTGAGTCTGTCTGTCTGTATGTGACAAAAATTTTGTGCGCGCTCTACCTCAAGAACTAATGCGCAAAATTTAATAAAACTTTATATTCAGTTAGTCCCCGATATAAATTGGTGCTGATTAGATTTTGGTGTAAATAGCCCAACAGGTGGCGCTGCTATGCTACTTTTTTCATTATTTTCACGATAACTGCATCTCAAGAACTAATGCACGGATTTTCATCAAACTTCAGATTCAGTTAGACGTTTACATAAGTTGTTGTTGATTAGGTTTGGGTCTAAATCTCCCAACGGGTGGATTTGCTATTCTGCATTTTACAGAATTTACACGATTTTAGCAATAGTTATATCTCAAGAACTAATGCACGGAATTTAATGACTTTAGATTGAGTTAGACCTTGATATAAATTGATGCTGATTCTTTTTAGTGTATGCGAAACCTGTGTGAGATAGAAGAAAGTTTTGGGATTGACACATCCGACTAGTTCTTGAACTGTAAAACAAATTAAAACTTCCGTGTGATAAACACTAAACGATAGAGAACTATAGAGCATAGATAAAGGTAACATTTTTAAATTTTCATTTTTCCAAAGAATATATTTTGAAACTTTGAATGTTTATCATAACATAATCTTTCATAGGTTAGGGATAGTTTAAAACAACATATATCTTTTGGAGTTCACTAATACATATTTTAATGATAATTAGATAAATGTCCTTAACGCTCCCTCATCAGTTAGATCGCAAATTTCTCTCGCTAATGCATCCTTATTTTTCAAATATCTCCTCTGAAAATTTAAAGTTTTACCATCTTTTCTCTGTATGCTCTTCTTGAAAGATCTTTCTTTCTTTTTATTTGACAAAATGTTTCTAAAATATGTACTTAATTTTATATTTTAAGCATTAAAATCGAGGTAAAGCATACACTAGTTGTATATAAGATTTTAACTCATAAAATAAAAGCAAATGTATATTTCAGAAACATTTTGCCGAATAAAACAGAAAGAAAATCCCTCCAAGTAGAGCATCACAGAGAAAAAAGGTAAAAAGTTTAAATTTTCAAGGTAAAATTTGAAAAATACGGATGCATTCCAAGCCCATAGGTTTAACGTTAGGAAAGGGGATTTGCGGTCTGACTGTCCGTCTGAAGTAGCCCACACTATTGATACATTTACCTTATTTCTTATCTTTTTACTTTCTTCTATCTGTACAAGAAGAAAACATTGGATCCATAAACTTTCAAACTTCCTATTTTTTACGGATTTATACGTTTTAGAAGGTTCTGCACACGATTTGGTTGTTTTTAGAAAATGTCTGTCTGTGACTTTGTCTGTCTGTATATATGTGACAAAAATTTTGTGGGAGCACTATCTCAAGAACTAATGCACGGAATTTAAGATTCAGTTCGTCCCTGATATAAATGGGTGTTGATTAACTTTTGGTGTAAATTGCCCAAGAGGTGGCGCTGTTATGCTGCATTTTTTCGCGATTTCCACAATAGATCTATCTCAAGAAGCAATGCACTGTTTTTCATCAAACTCCAGATTCAGTTAGACCTTGACATAAATAGACACTGATTACGTTTTGGTGTAGATATCCAAACAGGTGGCACTGCTGTGCTACTTTTTTGATGATTTTTACGATAGCTATATCTCAACAACGAATGCAAAGAATTTCATCAAACTTCAGATTCTGTTACATTTTGACATAAATAGATGCTGATTACGTTTTGGTGTAAATAACCCAACAGGTGCCGCTACTATAATACTTTTTTGATGATTTTTACGATAGCTATATCTCAAGAACTAATGCACGGATTTGCATCAAACTTCAGATTCAGTTAGATGTTGACATAAGTTGTTGTTAATTAGGTTTTGGTGTAAGTCTCCCAACAGGTGGCGCTGCTACGCTGTATTTTTCCGGATTTGGACGATTTTAGCGATAGTCATATCTCAAGAACTAATGCACGCAATTTAATAAAACTTCAGATTCGGTTAAACCTTGATATAAATTGGTGCTGTTTCGTTTTTAGTGTATGCAAAACCTGTGTGAGATAGAAGAAAGTTTTGGGATTGACTCATCCGACTAGTTTTTTTTTCTTCCTTTTTAAATAAAGTACTAATAAAATTATAGTATACAACATACAAACATGAGAAATACCAAAGCAGGTGAGTGAAAAAAATCTATACCTTTAATGCTCATAATGTGACATACTTTCTTTTTAAGGTGCATTTTAAGGGTAAACAAACTGCGCCTCATACACCGGAAAATATGGTACTGGATAAAAAGTATTAAAATCTTAAAGCTAAAACAGGGCTTAATTTCTAACAAAACAAGTACCGGAGCCCTAATATTCTCCAGTACTAACAACCATAGCGTGCGCCCCCCTCCCCCCCAACCTTTATCATTCCAATCAAAATATTTATATTTCATACATTATTTGCAAAATTTAAAGCATTGTTTTTTTCCTTTGGCAAAATACAAATTTTAAATATATCTATCTACATATACTTAGCTGTCAACTGTTTCACTTTTTAGTTATCACTCCTTCCGAATAGAAATCTTTGCCTAATTTTTATGTTAGTTAATAGCAGAATTCGTATGGTATGGTAAGAATTACGATAATTATGGTAAGTATTAATATGGTAAGAATTATGATTCGGAAATAGTGTTAACAAAAAAAAAGGAATAGTTCACAGCTATGCATTTTAATGAAAAAAGAAATGAAATTTAGGAGAAATTAACACTTATATGCTAAAGAATCGAACAACGTTTTTCAATTTCCTATAAAGGTGCATATCTTAAACTATAATCGATTCCTTCCGCATAACAATCAGTCATGGCAAGTCCTCGAAAATAAGATTAAATTAAAAATTACACCGTTATCTGACAGATTCGACGCTTTTCTAGAAAGGGAAAAACACTGCTCGATTGCTTTCAATCAGAATAACAATACATGACAATTATATCTACTTACAAATGAATGTGACTTTGTAAATGTGCAGAATCTTAGGATGGATAGCGTTCATGAAGAAAAAAACATAGAAAAATCACTAACGTTATTTTCGTACTCGTATGCAACAAACAAAACCTCAAGCTGATGCTCGTTGACTAAAAAAAGAAAATATTATTTTCGGGTTAGATATCTAAATTTTAAAAAAATGATCCAATTAAAAAATATACTAGTATCACAAAAGAAAATCGAACAGAAAGTATACTCATTGCTGGTTCTCTTGTATAGCGTCGCCATCAATGGCAAACATAAATCTGCAAATAACACTAGAAAAAAAAACACGATTTCTGGTTCCCTTCATTCTGATCAAAATAGAATTAAAAAGGGGAGAAAAGTACTTTTTTCTATACATGAATAAATAAAATTTTGAATTTCAGACAGACTGAGTTAGAGTCCGCCCAATCCCGAAGAGTGATATAAAAATTTATCGCATTTCATCTCCATCATGTGTGCAGTGCAACACATTATGTCAGATATACTGCTTTGACAGAAAAGAATTCAAAAGCTTCCATATGCAAGGGAAAGGAAAGGGTAATTTAAGCTTCGGTTTTTCAGAAGTGCTATTGCACTCCGGTAAATTCCGACCAATATTAAAAATTTGCTAAAAACACAGAAGTACCGGAGCTGAGCTCCGGTGGGCTCCGGCGCAATCTAAGCCCTGATGCTAAAACATAGTTTAATAAAATTGATTTGCATCAGACAAGATGTCGATCAACTGTTGTAATAAAAAGTGAGAGTTGATAGTATACAAACTATTTTTAATAATTTTCTAATATTTTAAATGTAAATGTAATTCCAGTTCTACCTTTCCAGCTGCCAAATACATCGATATTGAAGTAGCCGTGCCAAGATGCAGCGTCAAAGAAGATCTACAATTAGATAAGAGCCAGGTGACGATAATGTGAGACATGGTTATTTTTTTCTATTCCTCTAAACTAGTGTTGCCAGGTTCACTGTCACATAGCGGGACATAGAGACAAATAAAGCGGGACAGCGACATCGGGACATAAAATGTAATGAATTCTATGAAAATGCAACTTTTCTATAACGGAATCCTGTCTTAAAATTAAAAAATCCATGGCTCCTACGAAATTATGCCTATTAAGACAGACAGACAGTGCCTACCCTAGGGTCCAGCTTATGGCTAATGGCCAGAAACCAGGACGAACCCCTAAGTTTAGGAAGGGTACCTATTAAGACGAAAACCTTTCTAAAATGAAAATATTTTCCAGCCACTGTTCTCCGTCTTAGTAGATTTTACTGGGGAAAAGTTCTATATCCTGTGCCGCTTGGTGCGGTTGGCGAAAAACCCCCCAAATAATGCCAAGAAACAGCCATGTTTTTCAAAATTGTGAAAAAACGGTTTTTAAATATTTTACCAACATACATTCATTAAACAATGTTTTGCGCGTTCTTAAAAAAAAAAGTTAGGTGCGATGCTAGAACAAAATTTTATCGCCATTTTGCATATTTCAACAAGTAATGAAAATGCTTAAACAAACATATCTAAAAAACGAACAGAAGAGGCCTTTTTGTGATTATTTATTATTATTATTATCTCTGCCTCCCTGAATCCCCATTTCCTAAATAATTGTATACAACTAATAAAGGAAAGAAAAACTTACTGAAAATAACTTGTTTCGCAACAACCACGTCCAAATATTTATCGCCAAAAAAAAAAAAAATTCCAAAAAAACTCGCTAAATCTTCTATTATAGGTTATGGCACTTTTCCCTTTTACTGTACAATGATCGTATACAGTAAAATCTGTGAAAGCGGAATCTCAACGGATCAAAAAAAGATTCTGTTTTGAAGAGATTTTCTATTGAAAAGTTATAATTCTATAGTACGAGTATATTCCGTAGAGACTATGATTTTTTACGTTTAAGACCGTATTCCGTTATACACAAATTCGGTTTTCACCGGTTTTACTCAACAAAGTACAATAAAACCTGTAAAATTAGAATCACTAAGAAACGGAAAAAAAATTCGCTTTAGACAGATTTCATTCTTAGCAGGTAGATTTATATTTGTACGGTACGGTATTTCTTTCGACGGATTCATAAAAACTTTCGGAACAGATGTCGCAGACGCACCGGGGTTGACGCGATTTTTGTTTTTGAGCCATTTTGGCGAGAAAACCTCGTTTTCGAATATATGTTCGACCTAGCCTGCGAAAACAGTATATCAGTTTTATTATATCATAAAAAACACACAATTTTTATTATAAACACACACAAATTGTTTTATTATGAAACATATACAACGTTTACTTTATTATAAACACACACATTGTCAAGAATACAAATGACTCAGCTAATACGCATTATCTGGTCTACCGGCCAAAGTCGTCGGGTTGCCGCGCCTGACACAAAAATCGCCATTTTGGCGCTAAAAAGAAACCCGCGTCTGCGACATCTGTACCAAATTTTTAATCATAGATAGGTTCTTTTTCATATGTTTTACTATATTAAGGTCCAGTCTATGTAGACTAACAAATAGCACGTACTAAAAGAAAAGTAAAAGTTGTTTCTGCATCATGAAAATCTGCCAAACGCTGGTCAGGTCTTGGAGTCCTGACATTCGGGACATCCAGCGTAAAACGGGACATCCTGGCAACAATACTCTAAAAAACCTCTTCTATCTTATATTTGATATGTGCACGTTTTTCTATAATTTCAAAAAATGTATTCATGTGAAATATTTTCAAACTGTAAATACTTATAAAACAATATAATTATTATTTTTATTTTTATTTTAATAGATTAATAATTTTAACCTGTAAATACTTATAGAAGAATATAACAATTATTATTATTTTAATTTGAGAGAACTCGGTAGCCTTCATTTTCAAAAATTCACCAATATGTGCTTTTTGGTAAACTTGATTATTTATGCTATTTTCTTCCAACACTTTTATTATAAATGAATTTGAATACCGAGTATGAGCCCCAAAGTCGTCAAAACTTTAAAAATTCACTAAAAAGGAACAAATGATGCTACAATAAATTACGGTTTGCCTTAATGGGATTACAGGGAGATTGGATTTGTTTTAATGACAAAAAAAGTTGTGGTTCAAGAAATTACCGATAGATGGCGCTGGCATACATAATATGAAGCAGATTTATGCATACCAGGCTGTCAATAAACCCCCTCGATGCACACAGATTCTTCATACGATGCCAGTAGTATAATATCGTTATCAGATCGAGCTATGTTGGTTAAAATCTTTTACAAAACAAGAACTGGGAATGAATCAGCAACTGGACCATTCCTAAAATTCCGCACGGCAAAATGACTGAAGACGAGAAAAGAACCTGTTTCATGTGCTGAGATACCAAAGCTTATCAGGCGATTCGATGACATGGGTCTTTCACTATAAGCAAAATTTGCATACATCTGTTTCATATTATGCATGTCAGCGCCATCTATTGGTATTTTTTTAACCACAACTTTTGTTGTTATTAAAAAAAAAATCCGATCTCCCTCTAATCCCATTCGTGCAAATGTCCGCAATTGTTTAACATCATTTGCCCCTTGTTAATGAATTTTTAAAGTTTCAGCGAATTTATGGCGCACCGGTACAAATAAGGGATTTTTTTTAGATAGAATTTTACATAAATACTCTAGATTTACTGTAGAATTTATTGTGGTATAAGTATATATGAAAAATAAACTTACTGAAATGTATCTCAAAATTTTCTGTTATTGCGAGCTCTAATAGTTCCTTTATCATATTATTTTACAATTCTCAACTAATATTTATCTTTGCACTTTTTTTATATAAATTTTTTATTATCCTAAAACTTTTAACCACAAAACCCTTTACGTTAAATCTTACTGAAGAATTGATATTTTCATTCTTTTACTTTTATTTTAGCTCTATTATTTAGAATTTAATTTTTTATTACTTTTTAAAAATTCGATGGTATTTCTGTAATATTTTTCTCTTATTAAATCTCGCAGTTCAGTTTATATCACAATGAAATGTTGGAAAACTGGTGTAATACACAAAAAAGGCAAAAAAAAAAATCTTAATAACACCAAAAATATAAGAAAAGCGCGAGACCTTTCGAAAGAACTTTGTCTTTCTTCATCAGACACATAGAAGACGTGATACTTTGAAGGCAGGAGCAACACATGTACTCCTACAAGATTCCATGTTGTTGAGTATTGCCTTCAAAATGGTAGCACGTCTTCTTTACGCCTGATGAAGAAAGACAAAGTTCTTTCGAAGGGCCTTGCACATTTCTTAAATTTTTGGTGTTATTAACCCCTTTGTAACGAGCGTCACGTATATGTGCGTGAAAAGTGCTCAGAATCCGTGATTATTCCTATCAGTAATTTTTTTATAAGAAATTTTACCAATTTAGTAAATGCATTT
This sequence comes from Maratus michaelseni, assembly GCA_963931845.1. Taxonomy (NCBI): domain Eukaryota; kingdom Metazoa; phylum Arthropoda; class Arachnida; order Araneae; family Salticidae; genus Maratus; species Maratus michaelseni. The sequence continues at coordinate 25,027,978 of OZ007594.1, forward strand.
TTTCGATTAAAATATGCAAAAACTTCTCTTTTAAAAAACCGGTGATACAGTATTAAAAATTCTGCAAATGACATTCGTTAAGAAGGGGTTAAAAGGTTTTTTTGTCTTTATTCGATGTTATTTCAACCGTAAATAATAGTCACTAAAACAAACTTTATTTAACAATGTTGTTATATTGTAAAAGTAACACAGAATCATCAAACGACTACTCGCATTGTATAGAATATGCATTTCGTGCAAGGATATTCATTCAATGAAATGCATTCCATTGTGATATGCAATATGGAATTACGGAATGCATTCCATTATGCAATTCCTTATGAAACACATTTCATGTGAATTCCATTCATATGTATATTCTATTCAGTAAAATATGCATAGGAATATTCTCCTACGAATTGCACATTCGACTCTAAGAAAATCTACTTTAACCTTATCTAGATGCATTGTAGCCGCACTGCTCGCATTTGTCCTCTTTGGAACAACGCTGGACACTGTCCGAGAACTATGCAACAAGACCAAAGCCATTGGTAGATGCATGAACAGTAAGTGACTAATGTATTTTTAATTTCATAGAAAGTATATTATGTTTATCTCCTTCAATGTCGATTTACAAGTGAAAAATGAAATTTGAAACATTAAAAATTTATTTTTAATATTTATTTTGTTTAAAAAAAATTTAAAATTCAAAATAGTTTATGAATATTACTATATATTAGACTTTAATATCTAAAACCCCTGGTTTATATTAAAGAGTCCAAAAACAAAAAGTTATAGTACCTATATGCAATACGATTTCTCATAAGTTTGTTACATTTAGGTTATATTTTGCATTTTATTGAATATAAACTGCCAAATATAGTTTTAAAATATTGATATTTGTGCTTTTAAGTCAAAACTAAACTGTTGTGAAGAAATTGAATTATTATAGGTAAACAAAGCAAAAATATAGCATTATCACATTTAGGTCATTTTTGTCACATTTAGGTAATTTTTTGTCACATTTATAGAAGTTAAATCATAAATGTGATGTCTAAAGTACCTAAATGCGACAATGCATTTTATGCATGTCAGTTCTTCTTAATTTTATTAATTTAATAGTTATCACTTTTTCAAATATTTAATACTGCATTATAGTTTAATAATGAATCCTTTAACATCCATGCTTTAAACACTTTTAACTTTGACAATTAATAAAAAAGAATAACAAATGAATAGCCAATACAACATTAATTTTGCCAATACAATGTTTATTACTGTATGTTCTACATAACATAACTATTTCAGAAACTCTCCAGTTAGCATTTTAACAGATAAGCAACTTAACTGCCACCAAAAGTCCTTCATTTTATTTGAACATGTAGTGTTATGAATATTATATTTTATATTGGCCTGCCATGATGTTAGTCGACCAGTTTAACATCCTCAACAACTTTATTAACTTCTAGGACATTTAGAAGCTCTCTTATGCATTTTGTTAGCTAGAAATCACATTGGGAAAGAAAAATAAAAATAGTAATGTAATTGTATTGAGTAATCCTTGTGTATTCCATAATAAAAATAGCGTCTAAAAAAACTAAATAAAATGTAACTAAATACAATAATTTTGAGTATTTACTTTTAAGCTCATGTTTCTAGGAAATTTGGGAAAGGCTTTTACGTTAACGCCTTGGATTCAAAACTTGATCTATTGATCATATCTCTTTATTCTTTGCTGAAATATACACCGCTGTTATTACGTCTTACTTTTGAGTTTCTTTTTTCTTTTTTTCATAAAGAATTAATTTTCCTTTTTTGATCATTTGAAATACGTAATTAAGCACTCAACCAAACAAAATCTTTCTGTGGAAATTCCGAAATATATTAACACTAGAGCAGCCGGATATTTTACTCAAGTTTTATTGGGATTCCCAGTTATAAAACAACTTCACTCCCGGTATATCAGTATGAATATATCACATTATAGAGGAGTCATGAGAAATAAAGTATAAATGTAGCATTTTAGCACTAAAAAACGAGAGAGAAAAAAAGATTCGATTTAGAACTTCATGACCCGATCCAAAATAAACAAAAGTTTTATTTAAAACTATTTCACTAATTTTCTTTAAATTATTTCTGGTGTACATTTAATTTATTTTATGGAAAACTTTCTGGTTTGAGTCGAAATATATTTATTTGGTACCGGTCAAATTGGCCGCTTATGGCCGTTCTAGTGTTAATTCAAGAAAGTTCAATTATTCACAATATCTAATTTTAAACATGATTTTAATTTAATATATCAAAATATCACATAAATTTACCTTAGTACACCTGTTGAAAGCTCTTCGCATTTTAAGGATCCAGTTCGTCTCTAATAGGTCTGTCAAAAAATCTGACACCAAAATGAGTTGAAAATTTTTGTACAGCTCCAGTTCAAAACGTGTCGCTTTTTCCCCTCTTTCATTTCCGGTAGATTGAACAGACCTTCATAGCCACGACATCAATGGGGGTCAATTGACATTCAAAGATTAAAAAAAAAAAAAAACGAAATGGTAATATCGATTTCGAGATTATTTCCCGCCTTTGCGAAATGTTGTCGAAATTTGATAATTAACGGTGTTTGCTGCAATAAGAAATTCCCCTAGAAAAAACGCTTTAAGTGCAGTAACATTTTTCGCGTTTTGTTCCAGAAGTGCGGATGTTTGATTATATCACGTTCATATACGATTCGTGTGTTAGGATTTTAGGTACAAGAACTTTGTCGCATACTTGGGTTATCTATCACCTTGAGCCACATTTGACCTTAAACAATATTTAAATTAAAATGGCCAATATCATTAAATGAAAAAAAATTACTTATGATTTAACTTAAGGCTCCTCATTAGTCAGAGCGGGAAAATAAAATTTTTATCTTATTTTTCTTGTATACTCTACTTGAAGAATGTTTCTTTCTTTTTTATTTGACGAAATATTTCTAAAATATCTACTTCATTTTATATTTTAAGTATTAAAATCTAAATAAAGCAGACGAGTTGTAAATGAGATTTTAACACTTGAAATAAAACTAACTGTGTATTTTAGAAACGTTTTGTGAAAAAAAAGTGAAACATCCTTCAAGAAGACCAAGGAAAGAGAAGGTAAAATTTTAATTTTCAGAGGATGTATTTGAAAAAGACGTCTGCATAGGAATGCAACCGTCTTTATAGGTTTAACAATAGAGAAAGGGATTTACGATCTGACTGATAACAAGCCTCAATGCAGCTTTAAGGGTGTATTCAAATCCAAACTGCTTATTTTGAGACACATTTTTAAATTCATTTTTGCTCTAAAATGCATCCAATTGGCAGGTTCTCTTATTCAGAAACTTTATAATGTCCGTATTGTCTCGAATTTTTGATAAAGGCAAAATATATTTTAAAAAAATGCTGTCAAAGTGGACATTTTGAACCGAATTTCCCGAAGCGATAGCGCTGGAAACAAAAAAAAATTATCGTACTGTGAAAATAATTGTTTGTAAATCAATTTCTAATTAATTGAACGAAATATAAAAACATGGGGCCCTTATAAATATCTTCATAAATCACGCCGCCAAGTTTCATGTTTCTACTTTTAAAAATGAGTCTGAAAATGTGTCTCAAAATTTTGAGTTGTTGAGGGTGGAAAAATATTTTTTTTGAATACCGCCTTAACACCTTAAAAAAGTCTTCAGAGGCCAAAAGGTTAGAGTGTAAATGGAAGGCTTGAATTCCATACTTTATTATTTAAAACATTACTGTGTGCGTGCCATATGTACACGAAATGCATGATATAGAAAGTTTTCTGACTGGGTGGTGATTTAATGTGAGATGATTCTAAACAAATATATTTCCTTTCGGTTTAGATATTATCATTATTATTTTATTATTTATTTATTTATTTTTGCAGCTATCTCCATAACAACCGTCATTCTCGATATAGAGGGATTTTACAATTTTCTTGAGTGTATCAAGAGAACCTATGAATAACTTTAGATCATCCATCCCAAAGTTTAAAGTTGTAACGCGTGTAATATTTAGAACTAGTATTTAAATGTGAAACAAGAAGTATTTCAAAGTAATTAGTTTAATGTTGTAACTGTTGTTATTCAGTTTTTAATCTCAGTATGATATATACAAAGAGTTAAATGATTAGCAGAAGTATCGGTTCGAATCATCCACGTTGCATTATGCAAGTTGGCAACTAACACACTTATATTTTATCTCCTGTTTCATTATATGGTATTGTTTTCAATAGAATATATTTTATTGTTATGTATCTTGAGCAAATAATCCCATTTTCAAAATGAGCTTCAATTTCAAATTTAATAAATTACGCATAATTTTATAGACAACTTTATATAATATCTAACATTTTTAAACACTTCAAATAATACTTTTATTATACCTCAAAAATTATGAAAGAAAAAATGGCATATAGAAAATACAGCAAACAATAAATAAATAAATAAATAATAATTCTTCAATAAAATTCACTGATTCAAACCTGTTCTCAAAAATCCAACCTATTTTTCTTTCTCTGAAAATGAAAACCGATTTCTTACTGGATACCAACTCGTCTCCAAATGGACTGGACATTGTTCATGGCATGTGATTTTTCTCATATCTCGAATTCACTTTTGTTTTTTAAACGCATGAAACTGACAAGTGTTCTTATTCACAAACTATAAAATCGAAAATCTTTCAATAAAGGCAGAGTATCTTTCAGAAAAAAAAAGTCAAATTAAGATTTTGGAACTGATTTTCCGGACGCAACAGTCCGATAGAGGTCGTCATGATGCAATTCATATATAAAAAAAAGAAAAAAAAATCAATTCTAAATCACTTTAATCCTGCAACTATCAAGCATTTACGTTTAAAAATATGCCCGTAAATATGTCAAAGTTTCGCAGAGTCAATGGGTTGGGGGGGGGGGGGGGGGGGATTTCTTTTTGAGAATACTTTTAAGTAAAATGTTTGATGTTTTCTAATTATTTTCCTTTAAAATAAAAGATTGTTGGTACCTTATGAAAATTATAAAAAACATTTAATCTCTCATATCTATCATTTTTTTCACGAGCAGCCATTACAACAATTTTCTCCTCTTTGATACACTAACACAATACCGAAAATTTCGAAAGAAGAGGTTTTACTTTATGTGATTAGGAACGTCTGTCATTAATTAAAGCAAAAAAATACTTTTCAGAATTTCTGGTAAGTATTCAGAATTTCTAAATAAAAAAGAAATTTCTGACATGCACGCTTCGGATGCAAATGAGTTAAACCCTTTCCGGCACAGTCCCACTCCGGGCACACCTAATTTTAATTCCAAACTTGTATACGGCACCAAGAATATTTTAATAAAATTTTATTTCTACTAGGGGGGCTCCGCCCCCCCCCCCCCCCTGCTCGCTACGCTCTCCAACCCCCCGCGTAATCGCTTCCCAATTCCGTTCGGTATCACATAGCAATCCTTATTTCTTAGAAGAAAAGAAAAGAAAAAAAAGCTGGGAAGATCTACGCAGATTTTCATTGGTCCATTTCGAAATCGTTGGCACATTTCCAAATCGTTACTTTTTAGCTCACAGGCTATCAAAGCCTGAGAGCTAATGTGCCCGCCCGTTCTGTATGTATGTATACGTATGTACGTATGTACGTAACGCGATAACTCTTGATAGAAATATCCGATTTGTTTAAAATTTTGGTTATAGGTTCATTGTGATAAGGCGCTTCCCTGATTAGTTTTGGGGTTTCATTGGTTAAGTATAAAGGGGGGAACGGGGGGATAATTCCCGCCCTTTATTTAGATAAATGGGTTTTTTTATGCAGAATCATCCTATTTGCTTCAAATTTTGTATATTAGTTCATTGTGATAAGGCACTTCCCTGATTAGTTTGGAGGTTCATTGTTTAACTATAAAGGGGGGAACGGGGGGGGGGCTGATTCCCCCCTTAAGTTAGATAAATTGTTTTTTCATGCAGAATTATCTGATTTGCTTCAAATTTTGTATATAGGTTCATTGTGTGATAAGGCGTTTCCCTGGTTAGTTTTGGGCGTTCACTGGTTAAGTATAAAGGGGGGAACGGGGGGGGTAATCCTCCCCTTAATTTATTATCAATTTTTTAATTTTTTGAGGGCATTAATCTTTGAAATAAGAGTATAATATACAATTATTGTGAAATTCTAATATAAAGAGACAATGAAAGGTTAAAATAAGTTATTATTTTCTAAAAAGTCGTATGTAAATTCCGGTGTCAGTCAGTAATTTTTCATTTTACGAACAGAATTTGTTTGTGCCGGAAAGGGTTAAGCTCAGCTTCCGATTAATTTTTAAAAAAAGGTTAGATTCACAAAGTACATGTTTTCATGAAGAGTTGCATTTAATTTTTCCCCCATAATTATTGACAGTTACTTTCAAAATCTTCTTAAAGTGCAAAACTCGAAAAATACTTATAAACCAGCTGCGTATAGCAACCCGTTGTGTTGTATTTATATCGTAAGATTTTTCGAGTTTTTGGTGGGAAATACTTACCAATCTAGCTTTTAAATTAAAGTTCATAAGTCATAAGCTAAAAATGTTATTACTACCGGTTATAAATCTTAATTAGATCTTTAAATCGCCGCAAGATTCCTTAAAATTGATCCATTAATTCCCGTGTTTTTGGAGTGTTGAAAGATGATTGATGAATTCTACCGGTTTATCCCTATTTTCTTAAAAACTTTTTTAGCTATGGGAATGTGGTAAACTGCTGATTGTAGGCAGAAACATCCTATATTTGTTTCTTATAATTTTATCGTTTTTTATGCAACTGTTTCTGAGCCTATTCCAAACAAACAGGCAGATAGACGGACAGACGAATGTTTATTATATCTCAATTTTGACTATATGTCGTTTAACTAGTCGGATGAACCTAGACATATATGTTTTTCCGAAAATCTCAAACGCACACTCTCAGACAGTTTTATATATATGTTTATTGATACAAAGAAAGCTAAGTATTTTGAATAAATGCTGACTTCTGGCACAATCTTGAATTCATTTTTGTTCGTAAACGCATGGGATTGTCAAATGTTCTTATTTAGAAACTATAACATCGAAAAAAAAAAATCTTTTTTTTTTTTTTTTTTTTTGATAAAAGCAAAGGTTTTTCCTGGAAACACAGTCAAATTTTGAGTTTTGAACGGATTTTTTCCTATTATTTTGAGTTATTTAGGTTAAAGCGCAGGCAAAAAATGCTAGATCAGAAAAGAAACTTTAAAAGCAGGGATGCTCTCAGACTCGTTTCTCGAATAGTGGTAAAAAGTATTTGAAATACATGCGAACATTTCAAATAAACTCTTGTAACTCCCGATTCTGGAAGTGATTCTCGTAATTCTGGAAACCCTATCCTTATCTCCAAAAACCGTAAGAGAAGAACCAGATAGAAATCTCAGACACTGGTCAAAGATTTAGAAAAAGATTGGTTTCACTGATTTACGAAAAAAGCTTCTGAAATTGTATTTAAGAAACACTTTTCTGCCGTAATTTTCGAAATTCTTACAAAAAGGTCGGTACAAGCATAGCTGCCGACGTTTTACGTTTTTCTCCTTTCACTATATACTTAAACAAAAAACTTGCCATATTTAACTACATTTTCGGCAACTAAATAAAATATTTCTTCTGATCAAAAATAGTGGAATTAGAAAAGCTTAAAATGTGAGAGGTATGGTAAAAAGTCGATAAGATTCATTCTTTCGAAAAACCTAATTTTAATATTAATATTTATTTATTTATTATTTATTTGTTTTTATTTCATTTCATTTCTTTCTTATTGTTTTTATGCTGTTTTAGAAATTTTTTCCAACAGTTTAATTTGTTTGCCTTTCAATAATTCATTTACTAGATGCATTCGCCAAGGTTCTACTGTCTTTCTCTCTAAACACGAACGCCGATCTCCTGCTGAATACCGACTCGGCTCGCAACGGGCTGGATATCGTTCATGGCATGCGATTCTTCGGCATGGGATGGCTCATTCTTGGGCATACTTTCTTCAACAGCAACGTACAGATGTATGGTAAGATCTTATGCCAATGCATAATACTTTTGTAGAGTCAGGAAGCTAACAAATTACATGTAAATGTGACCCTATTATGGATTGCGATAACTGGATATCTGATTTACTTTTGGATATTTTAAACACATAGTAAAAGAACTGTATGCTAGCAGTTAATTTTCTGAAAAAAAAGTCTAGATGCATATACTATTTTTTTAATTTAATTTGAAACTTAATACTTTTTTCAATAAATGAATTTATCTTATATGTATTGTGCGCAGGATTTTTCATAATTCAAGTGTCACAGTGAGCCAAAATTTTGTTATTCAGTAGAGATATAATATGTGTTTAGAATGACCTACGCTGAAAAAAAATGTAATTATTAGTTCTTGAAAAAAAAAATTAAAATAAAAACCACAAAATTTTGAAATTAAATAAATAAATAAATAAATATATATATATATATATTTATAATTTATAAATTTCTTGCTCGATGAACATAATAGTAGGTCATTTTGTGGCATCTATAAAGCCTTCAGTTAAAATTTCGTGAAATTGTATTCAGCCATTTCACAGAAATCATGCGCGTAATGACTAAAACGACCGTTCTAGGAAAATTGACCTTAAAGATCAAATTACTCCTTGATCATATAAAGAGAGCTCAAACTTTTTTGGACATAACTTTTCTTAAAATGCAAATTTTTGCATGAAGTTTCTTTTAAAATGTTAACAAAGATTAATATAAGCTATAAAAAAAAATGATTTTTTGACTCTTACAAAGGTACTCTTAATATTATATCATAATTCAGATTTTTTTTTCTTTTTCAAGAGTACAAATTACCATTCATAAACCTTTTTGTCTAGATTTATTTTTAACTGATTCCAAACAAAAGAAGTTACCGAATTTGATGTTATAGCTAGATAAATAGATAGACGCAAAATTAAAATGCGTGTGGATAAATTAAAATATCTGAAAATTAGTTTTTAAGTAAAGATTATCAGAATGAATTAGGAATAAAATATGATGGAAATTAAAGAATAAAAATAAATGGTATTTTTAAAAAATCATAACGATGCCCGACAAAACCATTATGAAAAGCAAATGTGTGGCTAAACTAATTCAATCGAAGTTCTAAAGTGATAAATTGAGGTCAGAAATGGGGAAAAATACAAATAAAGATACTTCATTAATGTTGCCAACAGGTAGACAAAGTATAAATGATCTGCATTATATGTAAAAATGCTCTGCACAATGATACATTCGCGCTATTTAAAGTAATATTATTGCGATATCAAAGAAAGTTTTGTGAGGTTCACTGCATACTAGATTTGCTTTGTATTCTACAAAAATCTATACATATCCAACTAGAAACGAACTCTTTCTTACTTTCATTTTTTTTGAAAGAGTTCGTTTACTAGTTATAAATGTATAGCTTATGGAAGGGTCCAAAGTAAAACTAGTATGTGGTGGAATTCACAAAACTTTCTTTGATATCCCAATAATATTACTTTATAAACAGTGCGAATGTATTATTTTTATGTCGTGGGCCTATTCTCAAATTTTCTGAAATAGCTAAGGCATTACAAGTAAGTGTCACAGCAGAGCACAACAGCGCCCTCATTAAAATTTTTAAAGCCAAAATTGAACCAGCATACATATTTATAATAAGAACCACAAATATAAAATTTGTGGTATTTCTACCCAATATAAATAGAGGTACAGCTGGTGGTGATGTTTATTGCGGCTGATTATCTGCTCGAGGGATTTATGCCAAAGGAGGTATGCCCTCCATGGGGATTTTCTTAAAGGTACCTAATACGTATTTATGCAGGCTCGAAGAAAACCGCGGAAAACTTCGAACAATTAGTTTGACAAGAACGTTAAGGGTTCGACCATGAACATTCTACCAGATTTGAGGACAAATTTCACGTGTAAATCCACCAGAAGATAAAATATGAAAATTTTTACGAATCCAATGCTTTTTTCTTATTCATGTAGAAGAAGAAAAAAATGTTGGATTTTGTATCTGCCCTGTTTCTCTATAACATTCTTGAAAATAACCAAATAGCCACAAAATTTGGATGCTTTAATAAGCTAGAAAGCAGTACGATCTGTTTTGAAAACAGTGATATTGCATGGTTCATAGACTTTTTATAAGGACAACCGTAACTTTCTAAAATATTTCAGCTGTTATCTCCATAAAAACGTTTCAAATAGCGACGAAATTTCTATATGACGATCATCGCAAAAAGCATTCCCTCCTGTTGAGTGATCGAAGCGGAAATTTGAATCAGCATAGAATTTTATGATAAGCAACTTATGTATTAAGTTTTGTGCAATTCCATCCTATAGATATACAGATATAGCAATCACTCACATGATGAAAAACCCGAACAACAGCGTTACCTGTTACATAAAAATATCAACATCAAGTTATGTCAAAGTCTAACTAAATATGAAGTTGCATGTATCTTAAGTTGCAGTTCTTAAGTTACAGTTTTCACAAAACTAATGTAATTTCCATACAAACAGACAGACAGACATAGTCCAAAAATAATCAAATCAGAACACCTCAAAACATGTAAATCGATCAAAAGACGGAATATGGACATTTTTAGGAATCCAGTGCTTTCTTCTTATTTATGTAGAAGAAAATTTTTTAAAAAAATGTTGGATTTTGTATCTGCCCTGTTTCTTTATAACATTCTTTAAAATAACCAAATAGCCACGAAATTTGGATGCTTTAATAAGCTAGATAGCAGTACTTTCTGTTTTGAAAACAGTTATTGCATGGTTCATACACTTTTTATAAGGCCAAACATAACTTTCCAATATATTTCAGCTATTATCTCCATGAAAAAGTCTCAAATAGCAACGAAATTTCAATATGATTTTAAATTACGACGATTTTTCCAGTTAAAATTGACCATCCCATCATGCATATTTCTGTACAGGGGAGCAGCAAAATTTCAAATAGATGGTTCTGCACAGATACGGCGAAGAATTGGCTCTTTTGAAGAAAAATTGGAGTGATAGCTATGTTGTCATAAGAAATATCCTACTGAATAAAAGATAAATAATTAAATAATCTGTGCTTTAAATGTCAAATTAATATATATATATATATATATATATATATACGTATCAAGCTTAATTATACTTTCTCATTACAAAAAAATAGTGAATGTGATAGGAAAAATAAAATTATCAAAAGTAAAATGCAATATAGAAAAATATACATTTTTCATTTTTCTAAGCAATTAAAGTAAAAACATATATTGATGTCTCAAAAGCTTAGAAAAAAAAACAATTACTCAATTTAATTTTAACATTATTGCTTGAATACCTTGTATAACATTTATTATTGTAAGTACCATCTTACAATGTCACACTTAGTATTCTAGTCTTCTCATTCTTATATAATGGCAAATGGTTATACTCAATGGCGTAATCAGAGCAAGAATCCATAGAAAAGTCCTAAAAGCTTAGAAAAAAAAAACAATTACTCAATTTAATTTTAACATTATTGCTTGAATACCTTGTATAACATTTATTATTGTAAGTACCATCTTACAATGTCACACTTAGTATTCTAATCTTCTCATTCTTATATAATGGCAAATGGTTATACTCAAGGGCGTAATCAGAGCAAGGATCCATAGAAAAGTCCAGTCCCTCTCGAGAAAAAAAATGCACTTTTTGTGAAAATTTATATGTATTTATATAAATATGATTTTTATTTTCAAACCAAACGCTTTAAAACAAATAAAAAGAAAAGATAGATGCTGTACATTTAAGCTGTCAAAAGTCCATTTTTTTAAACACTTTCCAATATAGAAGAAAAATGTTTATGAATTCGGTTTATCTGACCGTCTGTCTGGCCGCGCTCTAAACTTTGTAAATAATCTCGGATTGCCATGTAATTGATGTATGTTATTGAGGTTTACTATGGAATGCTCGGTATTGAAAATGAAGTGCGCAGCTTTTATAGTTCGTTTACAGGGGGACTCAAAAGAATCCCTTTATATTATGGTTTATGGGGAAAAATCTTTTGCAATGTATTTTAATAATGTTACACTATTTCAAACATATTTAAATTTATAAACATCATGGAAGTGCACTACAAGATGTTACAACAGAATACCGTGTAACTAGAACGATAACCTAATTTATCATTCATTTACAGAGACCTACAAAAAATTCAGTTACAGTCTATGAGAGCCGAACTAAACTTTAGAATACTATGTAGTATATATACAAATCTATACAGGGTTGCACAAATGTGTTAGGATATTTTTCTGACTGTGGACGATAACTGCTGAAATTGGGTTTTCAAATGTGTTAATGCGTTTTCGAGATTCTTTACTTGGACATCATACGAGAGAAAGTCATTAAGTAAGTCACAAAAGATAATTAAATAATAACTTTCAACGATATTCTCTTCAAAACTATATTTATTTAACATATTCTGCACCAATATTTATGCACTTATGTCACCGTTTTATCAGTGCCCCAACATCAGCTGTATAACATTCTTTGGGTTGCTGTCTCAGCTACATTAGGACTTCAAGTTGAACCTTATCATCATCTGTGAACATCATCTTGCAACTTCTTCAACATCCACCACACAGCTTCGACTTAGCCCCAAGCGATTTTCATCTGTTTAGTCCACCAAAAAACCATCATGGAAGCAATATGATGTTCACAGATGATGAAAAGGTTCAATTTGACGCCTTAATGTGGCTGAGCCAGCAACCCAAAGAATTTGATGCAGCTGGTGTTGGGGCAGTGATAAAACGGTGATATAAGTGCATAAATATGGGTAGAGAATATGTTGAGAAATAAAAATAGTTTTGAAGTGAATATCATTGCAAGTTATTATTTAATTATCTTTTGTGACTTACTTAATGACTTTCCCTCGTATTTCACATTATCAAACGGTGAAGTTTTGTTACAGCATTCTGAATGTGTGGGAAGATATTTCATAATATATGCTTGACGCATGATTTTCTTTCTTGTTATTTATTTGTACTACGTACAGTCTATGATCCTACTGTTAATCTATCGTCAGTATTGCTACAAAATTTTATCGTTTAAAATTTCTTCTGTCTGTTAAATAAAATAAAACATTCAGGGTTTTCAAAACAGATACTTTATTTTATTCCAAATTTTCCTTGACAGATTACACGTTGAATACACGTCGGGGTGAGATAAAGGGCCAAATAAGAATCAAATGCTCATTTATTAGATATTTACTTGAAATGTTAAACACTTCATCTAACAAAGTGTTCAGTTAAGAGAAGTTTTTTCTGCTTAAAAATGGTAAAAACTTATGAAGAATTTTTATTCAAATAGAAAATTTTGATTCCTCTACGAAAAGAAATGTGCTTAGTGAACTTAATATTAAATTCAATAACTTAATCCAGGTGTGTACAGTTCTACCAGAATTTTTGAAAAAAATTTCGCTTTTTTTAATCGCTGAAAAAATTTCTAGATTCTGCCATGAGACGTGATCATTACGAATTCTGCTATTAAAATGTTAAATAAAAAATGTCTAAATTTAAATAGCTGTGCTAGACTGCTTGGAAATTCTAAAGAGTGTACGCACCTTGTTAAATGTTAAATGTAATAATTTAACTTACAATTAAGTGATTCTGAAAGTCCTTTAGAAGATTTTTTTAATTATCTAAAATGCTTATGCTTTGAGAGAATTGGCATTATTTCAAACGCTAATATACAAATTCCATAAAATATATTTTTTACATTAAAATATGTTAATGCTTAGATTCAAATTTTTAAAATGGCTTTCTATGGTTAATATTATACTAAAAACAGCGAAATTAACTAATAAACGATCACATTTAATTTAAAAACTAATTAGTTATGTATAGTTTTTAATTTCTTCTCGCAATTTTAAGATGCTGCAGTTCACGAAAAGTTTGATATAAACCCTTTACTAATTTGCAGCGTAAAAGTAATATGACATTCTTAAACTGAAACACACACACTGCATATATATCTATAAGACAATTTTCTCAAGATTCCAGATATATTTTATTTAGTGCTCTGTTTTTCTTGATTTAAGGTTACAGACATTTTTAAAGTTTATGAACTTTAAAAATATATATCTAGTCTTTTTTATGTGTAATGTTGTACACAATTAGTCAATACTCTTGAAAAAAAAAATTATTTATTTGTATGCATTTATTTATATATAAAATTTCAATAATGTATTTATAATAATTTTATTATTTTCTCTTTTATAATTAGTATCATTAATGTTTACAATATATTTTTTTCTAATCGAAAGACAAACTTTAAAGAAACACTTTTATGTTGAAATGTATTCGAAATTAAATAACTAAAATAACAGCTATGCAAAAATAATCGTTTAGCGAGTATTTTTGTCTTGAACACCTCCAAAGTGATAATTCAAATCGCAATGGTTTCTCCTTAAAAATATTTTCTAAAAACAGTGTATATATGTTTATTTATAAATTTGTTTTTTTATTCAGGAAACTTGTCTGAAGCCAGTGCCTTTGCAGAAGGATTCCTGTTTCAGATCATTGTCAACTCGACTGTATCCATTGATACATTCTTTTTCATTAGGTAACACGAGGAAACATATTTATCTCATCAGAACATTTATATTTATTATTATATTTGTTGAAATTATATTTAATTTAAACATAATTTTCAGTAAAACTAAACCCTGTACTTTTCTTTCATTACTGGCAATCCCATTACAATATTTTAAAACTTCTTTATGACTCCAGAACACTTCAATTGATTATTATTTCTATTGAAACTAGATGTATTTTAAATTTACTTTTATGAAAAACTATATCTAAGCCGTTTCTTTTATTAGAGAAGATTTTACAATGTTGGAACGAAATTGATCTACTATTTCTGAGTATTTCAGAAAAGTCCTTAAATGCAGACTGACCCAACGAGTAATTAAAAGAAAAAAAAGTGTCTTATAGATGGTAAGGTCATTGTGCCTAAATGAGACGCGATTTCCGATTGTTTTTTCGCATTTTGGATAGTTTTGGCATTTTATTAAATAAATATATATTTTATTGAGCGGAAAATGATTGAATACTGTGCTGTTAATTAAAAACTAACTTGTTTTGAAAGAAATTGAATCATCATATGTAATATAAGCACACAAAATACGATTGTCGCATTTAGGTACTTTTTGTCGCATTTACATTAGTTAAAACCTAAATGAAACGTCTAAAGGGCTTAAATGTGACGATGATTTTCATGCATATCAATTCATCATAAAATATTCATTTAATTTCTATCATTTTTTGAAATACTTAATAAAGTGATAAATACATAAAATTGACAGTTGAAACATTTATTATTTAATTACTTATTATATTATTAACTTAATTATTAATAAAATAACTTTGAGTGAATATATTGTAAATAAATAATGAATACTTCAATATTTATATGTTAAACTTTAACCATTTGAAAAACAAAAAGTAAAAAATTACTAATGCAATATAAATTTTACCAAAGAAATGTTTATCACTGTATATTTTAAGCAGATATTTTGCTTTTCAGTTTACCAGTAACTTATTTTTGCTTTTCATCTTCCGTGAAGGCCTCAATATGATCTTTTTGGTTTCTGGAAGGTATATATGTAGATAATTTTTAGGTTTAGGCTTCTTCATATCTTCTGTTTATGCTACACGTTTAATTGCAGATTTGTTTTAGCGATTAATTGAGAATTTTTGCTGAATTCTGTTTTTGTAACGTTGTTTTTGCTTTTTTAATCTTTAATTGTTCTTTTATTTCAAGTTTTTGCATCTGTTTTTGGTTTTTCGCTTCATTGTCCTCGTTTATTTATTTATTTTTTTCATATATACTTCAGTTGTTAAGCATTCAACAAAGTTTGATCCTACTGCTTTTCGCATTTTGATTTGTTGGTGAAATTGTTTTTAACAAACAGTTTTCAAAAACATGAGTTGGATTAGCTTCTAAGAAGAGATAAGATATTTGTGAGTGTGATTCTGTTTGCACTCTAGAATGTTCTCTAATAAAATCTGACCCGTTTTTGATCGTTAGTTTTTTTAAATATGCTTTTAATCTTTTCAAAAATTAAAAAACTTCACTTAATGTTAAATTTGTTTGGACAGACAAATCACACATTATTGGAGAAGTCGCATCACTACCTTCATGGTGCTTAATTTGAAAACTTTTTCCGGCAGAAATTAGTCAGCATTAGTTGTTAACTCCTCATTATCCATTGTTATTAAATCTATCATTAAAATGAAAGCCTGGAGAAATAAATATTGTCTTTCTTAGAAGGAAGATCCTAATTAATAACTGATTCATTAACATGAAAATCATCAGCAAAAATCGATATTGGCAGGAAACATGTCAATGCACAAATCATCACTAACTTTTATCACACAAGTCATTGGTGGCCATGTCACGTATTTAATTCATTTAATTCATCTTTCTGGATTTGTAATTTTTTATAGGAGTGAAGGACATTGAGATCGAAAGATGATTCTGGAACAGCACACCGATTTAATGGGAAAATGACAGATTTTTTTAGATCCATTTTAAATTTAAGTGTTTTCAATTTACACAAGAATTTCAGAGCTTCAATCACATAAGAATATTGAATAATTCAGTCATCATTTTATTTTATTCTTGCTTTAATATCTACTCTGCGCGACAGATCAGAAAACAACACAGTCAAAAAAGTAGTGAACACTAGTACTTTTTTTATAGAGAAATTCAGATTATTTATTCGAGCGATAATATAACACGATTTTTTCTATAAGAAAATACTGGTATGTCCCCCTTTTTTTACTGTGTTTTTCCTTAATCCTATTTATGTGCCTAGCGAAAGAAAAACACTAATGCATTAACAGGTGGAAATTCCTAATTCATTAATTCAACAATGCTTAATTAATCTCAATGTTGCTTTAAAGATCATTTTAATACAATATATGCAAATATTACATAAACTTAACTCAGTAATTCTAAAAGTCTCTCCGAATTACAAGGATCCAATTCGTTGCTAAAAAAAATTCGTCTCCGAAAAAAATCAGTCATCAAAATGCGTAGAATATTTTAGACACTGTAGAATTCAAATTTGAAAATTGTCGCCTTTTTCCGAGCTTATACTTCAGGCAAATGAAACAGGCATTTAAGGCCTTGACGTCTGTAAGATTATTTGATCTTCAAAGTTAAAAATGAGAAACCGTTATCCGTTTTCGAGATTGATCGCCGCATTTAGGGAGATAAGGGAGCGCTTGATAATGAACGGTGTATATTGAAATGGGAAATTCTGTTAAAGATACCGTTCTAAACGTAGTGAAATCTATCGCGTTCTGTTCCTGAAGTTCATATTGCATTTATACTATTCTTGCCATAAGATTTTAAGTACGAGAACATTATCGCATTTATGGGTTGTCACATTTAGGCACAGTGACCTTACTAGGTATGAGCGTGATAAATCGTACGTCGTGCACGTGATCTTCATAGTGGGCAGTTGCTGGTGTGTAGGTTTTGTTAATGAATCATTTCGTTGCTTGAACAAAAAAGTTACATCAACTCTGCCAGAGAGAGATCTAAAATAACTGTAGCTTGAAGTTTACGTTAGAGGGTACTTCTCATATGACATGCAATATCATGCAATATTATGGTCGATAAAAAAGTGGCCAAAAACACCATGCGATGATATTACATGACATATGAGAAGTTTCCTTAGATAGAGGCTTAGCACGACACTTATTTTAGACCTTTCTCTGCTAGAGTAGATCTAACATTTTTTGCTCAGGTAACAAACTAAAGTCGGCACTCACTAATATACGCAAACGCAGGAGGCGTGTTCTTTATTGGGAACAAAATTTCATAAATGCATATCATTAATTATTTCTCTTTAATGATTTACTGAATGTGTAAAAAGTACTTTTCGATCATCTTGTATATGGTAAAGAGGGGGAGGGGTTGGGTTGAAAGATTATATAAGTTATCCTTAAAGCTGGAAAGTGTAAGAAAGAATATGTGTGTACCACATTATTTATTTTTTTTTATTTTTATTTAAATGCACGTTCTTTTTCAGCGCCGTTCTTCTGTCGTACCTCACGTTACAGAGCACCAGTAAGCACGGATATTATAGCATACCCAAGCTCTTTCTACGGAGGTTGATGAGGTAATAGTAATACAATATAATTTAAATATTCTCTGTGCTAAATAGTGAAGGATAGATGCTCATGCACAAACGTGTTATGTAATAACATAAATACGCAAAGCATTTTCATGATAACGTACATATTTGTCATTAAATCGTTTGAGCCATATAATATTTACCTTATAACAGGGTTGCCCAACCTTTCAGTAAGCGCGGGCGTACCTCATCTAGTGGAAAACATTGAAGGGCGCCGTTATTCACATGTCTGGAAAACATAGAACAATATTACCTTACAATTCGAATTCATATCATAATTTCCTATTAGTAACTTCTACTTTTTTAATGACAGACATTTTAGGGTTACTAATTAAGTAAAAATTTTTCTTTTGGAATTTCCTGAATAGAAAAAGAGGCCAAACTGGTAAGCCTGTCCCCTGTTCCCTATCTCCTAGTCCCTGTATCACATCGATAGAAGGGAACAGGGTTACCAATTTGGCCTCCTTTTTTATTCAGGAAATTTCGAAAGAAGAATTTTTACTTTAAGTAATTCTAACATGTATTCATTAAAAAAAGTAAAAGTTACTAATAGGAATTTATGATATGAATTCGAATTTTCTGAATAAGAAAGCATGCCATACTGGCAACCCTAGTGGCGAGTAGTCGATATGCATATGCCTTATAATAAGCATAGACACCTCACAAAGTGATCCATAAAGCCCCTTACTATGCAGAGCTCGATGTAAAAAATAATTGCAGAAAAAAGCATAAATCATAATAAGTTTAGAATTACATTTTCCTCAGAAAGGGGCCTATCAAAATAGTTTGTAGAGAAAGGAGCCGAAAATTTAATGCAGCCTATAATAACAAATCATGTGGAACACTAATGATTTTAAAGAAGCACCTTTTAAAATGGATTTTTGTTTAAAAACTTCTACTAACAGGAATCATTCGAAAGGGCACCACGTTAGACACCCTGCCGTATAAAACTGATGAACACAATTTGATGAACATAATAGTACGTCATTTTGTGCATCTATAATGTTTATACCTTTTGTAAAAATTTCATCAAAATTTCATCTCTCCAGTCATTTCTTAGAAATCATGCGTGCAATGACCAAAATCACTGTTTTGAGAAAATGGACATTAAAATCACCCATTGATCATATAAAAAGAGCTCAAACTTTTTTGGACAGTAACTTCCCTTCTAAAACGAATTTTTGCATGGGGTTTCCTTTAAAATGTTCCTAAACAATCAAATTACGATATAATCTTTTTAAAGAAGAATTTTGACATTTTCAAAGGTACCCTTAATATTGTATCATAATTTAGATTTTTTTTTCTTTTTTTTTCTTGTGTGTGTGTGAGGAGTATAAATTACTGTTCATAACTATGTTGTCTAGATTTATTTTTAACTGATTCCAAAGAAAGGAAATTACTGAAATTGAGGTTATAGTTAGTTAAATAGATAGACGCAAAATGAAAATGCGTTTGGATAAATTAAAGCACTGTTGAAATCAGGGGGTGGCCCGGAGGGGAGGAATGCCCCCTCCCTAGCAGCATTGAAATGTCCCCACCCAGAAGATTTGAGATTTTAATGGTCAAAAGTACAATTTCCTCCCTGGAACTCTATAATGCCCCCCCCCCCTTACGGAGACACACAGAAATCCCTCCCGGAGAAAACTGTCTGAATTCAACGTTGAATTAAAGTATCTGAAAATTAACGGTTAAATAATGATTATCAGAACGAATTAGGAATAAAATGATGTAAATTGAAAATAAAAATAAATGATATTTTAACAAAAGCACAACGATGCCAGACAAAACCATTGTGGAAAGCAAATGTGTGGCCAAACTAAATCATTCAAACTGAGCATTCGAGATTAGAAATGCGGCGAAAAAATATAAGTTCAGTATTATTTTATATTCATATTCATATTTCATATTCATTCCATATTCATGTTCATATTCATCAGTATTATTTCACTGATGTTCATTTTTTTTACACTTAAAAAGGTATTTGACCTCTTTTTCTTTTTTCCCCGAGAAACATGAGTTTAGAACATAATTACAGAAGCATGCGAAATTTGATATTTTAATTATTCAGTAAATGACGGTCATTTATGTAATCGTCCAAATTTGTCAAATTGTTTTTGAATGTCTCCGTAAAGAGGCTTCTTTATGTGTCTAGGGTCCTCCCGCCCTACATGATGGTGATAGGGGCCACCCTCCTCTTGCCTCATTTAGGATCGGGTCCCTTCTGGAACGAAACTGTCGATCCCGTGGTGGAAACCTGCAAGAAGAACTGGTGGACCAACATACTCTTCATCAACAACTTCGTCACAACGCCGGTGCAAAGGGTAAGTCAACATACTGTACTGTCTTCGTCACGTAGTTAATTGATGATACCAATCTTGCCTTTAACCATTTTATTTAGATGAACATCGCATACACATACATGAATACAATCACGAACATAATCCCAATGTAAATACTAGATAACCGAGCCGGAAACATACGAAGGGATATCACCGCACCAGCCTAACCTCGTACTCTGTACTCTTGGTCTCTAGAAAGCACCTCACATAGAGGTCTGCATGGGTAGAAATTTCCAGACCCGACTCGTACAAAAATTTCTTTTGCCCAGACTAATGTAAAAATTAAAATTTCAGACCGATTCCGGCCCGGTCCGACCCGGTATAAAAGCAAAAAGTTCGGCTCGAGCCGGACGCGGCCCGTACAAAAATTTCTTTTGCCCAGACTGGTGTAAAAGTTAAAATTTCAGACCGAATCCGGCCCGGTCCGACCCGGTATAAAAGCAAAAAGTTCGGCTCGAGCCGGACACGGCCCGTACGAAAATTTTATTGGCCCGGCCTTGTATAAAATCAAAAAGTTCGGCTCGAGTTCGGCACGAGCACGGCTCGATCCAACTGAATTTCTACAAAACATGCATATATTTCTAAAACAACATTATCCTACAATTAAAATTATTCGAAAAGCACTATGCATGGGTTTTATTTTAAGATTATATTCGATATACATAGAATACAAAATATCAACAATATTAATACTACTTAGACAATTACGTACATAAACACTGATTTAAAAAAAAATGACTTAGACAATTACATTCAAATGAAAATTCACTAAGAGAAGAAAAATTCGTTATAGACAGGTTCCATTCTTAGGAGTTAAATCGTCTATTGTAAATGCATTATATTCTTTTCGCACGGATCAAGAAAATTTTCCATTTAAGACAGGTTTTCGTTATACACAGGTTCTATTTCACAGGTATTATTGTGCATTAATTCTTCTGCCTAGAAATGCATGTGCTGTTCTTTAAAAATAATTTTAATTTTAGAATATTGGGCCATTTAAAAATGTATGCACTTTTTGCCCAAATCGTTGTGCCGAGCCTTATTTTACTGACTTTTGCACGGGTCGGGCAAATCATTTTCATACGAGCTGGGACTGAAAATTTCGGCTCGTGCATACCTCTAGGAAGAATGAAGTCCACGACCGGTTTGGTCCGGGAAAAAAGAAGACTAGCCCGGCCCAGTCCGAGTCTGCAGAAAAAACTTAGGCCCATCCGGACAGGAAAGAGGCCTGGAATAAGCGAAGACCAATCGCATAATATTCCATATTATACGATTGACTTTGCAATGAGATGTAGTATCATATAAAGCTGCATTTCTTGAATTTTATTTCGGTGTTTTGTATATGCTTTGTATTTGTAAGGATATACCGAGAAATCATAAAATGGTTTCACATCTTCAGATATATTTAATGCTCTCAGAGAAGAATTATTATAATATAAACGAATTTAAAATAAATAAATAAATAAATAAAAGTTATAATATGAAATGTAGTAGAAATGTTTGAAGTAGTGATAGGGTGTAACCAGGGGTCGGAAGTTTTGCGCTACAAGAAGCGAAACTACAGTAGTCGCTACATTTTACAGTAGTTTGTAGTGTAGCGCGCTACATTTTGAACAATGTAGTGTAGCGAGTAGCGCAATACAAAAAATCAGTAGTTTGTAGCGAGAACCGACGCTACTTTTACCGCTACTTCAGGAGAAAAAAAAAATGTGTCATTCTTCAAATCACGTGGTCAAAACTTTCTTATTTTGTGAAAAGTTTGTTCTGCACAAAAATTTACGAATCTCAGCTGCAAATTTCAGCTGCAGTAAATAGCAACGCATCGCATGAAATCCATTTCCCCATTGACACTTACTGCTAAAATCAAGTAAGGAATTAATTTTCTTGCTGGCAACACTTGTCTATTTATCCGTTATTAAGTCTTCATGTTTTAACGCCAAATTTCTTATTATTCGGAATTGTTTTATTTACAGATTTATTTACTGTTTGCATTTACTTGTTTTTCTGGGATTTTCTAGATTATAATATCTTTCTTAATTTTGCTACGAAATTTCTAATGTGTGTATAAACTAACATTTTGGAGACAAACACAAAACATTTTCTTTCTAAGTTGTTTATTGACCTCGGTTAGGTCGCACTTATTTAATTGTATTCCGGCAAACGCAATATAACGAAGAGTCACTGTATTTTTTAATCTGTGTCTTCCATTTCGAGTGTAAATTGGATCCTTTGGCAAAATCTGGAAGTAGCGAAGTAGTGACTACTTTTGAAAAGTAGTTTGTATTCGCTACTTTTTCAAACAAGTAGTTGTAGTTGTAGTTAACAACATTTTCGATAAAGTAGTTGTAGTTGTAGTTCGCTACAATAAAAAAGTAGTTTTTCCGACCCCTGGGTGTAACCTACATAAAATATCTTAATAAACAAATCTTGAAAACATTAGATTAATATTAATAGGTCGTTACCATTGAGTTTGTGTTAATAATTAAATTAAAAAATATACATATTCTGTCATGCATATTTTCGTCGCCATAATTAAGTTTAAGAGTGACATGAAGGGAAAAAGGTTCAGAAACATTGTTCTAAAATACGAGCAAAAACAGGATTTACTCTTAGACATGAAAAATTCACTCAAACATTTGGTGTCGCCATCTATAGGCAGCTTTCGGCATTTAATAGATAGTTTTGTTAATTGTCTGTAATTTATTTTTTCTGTGTTCAACGTAATCAATTGTTTTAACTCGTAAGAGGAAGTTTTGTTTTTTCTTTCTTTAAAAAAAAATTGAGACGAAAAATGAACTTGTTATAAAGCAAATTATTGGGCTAAAAATTCTGTTACAATTAATGCTGTTCATATTATATGTAAATATATATTCTTTTCCTGTTTAAGAAGTTTTTATGGATTTTTAAAAATGTGTTAAATAATTCACTACATTCATTTTTATATTTTCTATGAATACTTTTAGTCATAGACTGGGAAATATTTCATCCAGATAACGGTAAAAAATATTGTTACTAAAAAAAATATAAACGACTTATTGTTACATTATTATAAGTTTGCAAACGCATATGGCTGTTTTGATTAGAGTTTATTTTTTAAATTTTCAATTAAAAACAGTAAAAATCTTATACATGTAAGTATCTTATTTGATTCCAAATGTGTTGTCTAAGATAAAAGTTAAAAACTATATATTAATCTTAGTCACTGTGACTCATAAGTAATATGACAGTAAAATAAATATAATATATAATATAATATGCCAGCAAGGCGGGATTTTTTATTATTTGTCAAGGAAAATTTATTTTCTCATTAATTATATCAATACATAAAGTTTAAAGTATTTAATCCAAAATTTCCATTTCGTTTATGGGTGAATTTTTCTATGCTTCTGCAGATAACGATGACGTCTCTGCAAAATAAATTATTCATTTGAAAATAAATTATTCTTCAAAATAAATTATTCATTTGAAGGATTTCGGGGATAAAATAGCTTGTTAATATAAATAGGTTGAGAACATATTTGTGAACCAATTGTCTATTATAGTAGTAACTCCTTTATAATCAAGAAGTTAGATTATAAATTATAGACATTTTCACGTAAAACATTCATCCTCTCCTTTATATTATGATATATTTCAGCCTTTTGTTAAAATAAATATTGAATTAAACTATTCCTTCTCCTGTTCTTTGATTTATCCATTTTAAATACATCATTCAATATATTCAAATAATACCACCACCAATTTAAAAAGTACTTATCTGCAACTTTCTTTTAATAATTACGGGGAAAATCACACAATGCATATCCTCTTAAAATTGATAATAAACCACTGGAAACCACAAGCGTAGGGGAGGACCATGCACCTCAGTCCTATTTTCACATTTTAATTTTTCATTTAATTAAAATGTGCAAATAATGAAATCTAAAGCCATTTGCTAATTATTAATGATATTCTGCTTCCCTCATAATTTTCTTGAACTCTAATATTATGGCTATCATAGTTTTTCTTTTAATTAAAAAAACAGTAATCTTAGAACAAAGGTACAACATGGATGTTGTACCTTGGTTTAAGAATTTTTTGTTTTGTTTTAGTATTAATTAATTATTAATTATTATTACTAAGATTACTATTTATTGTTTACTATTCAACATGATTATCCCAGGCATGTTATACCGTGGGCCATGCATCATTTTACTATGAAAAATTAAAAATATATGTAACAAAACTTTTTTATAATGTATTTTAAATAAATTTTTAAAGTATATTTAATAACAGATTTTTTATAGATGCCTGTTTAAAGTTGTATTAAAAATAATACAAAACAGAAGGCGTAATTAGAGGGAGGAGGGGGATACGTCCAACCACAATAGACATCAATTGCATTTTAACTTTTTTATTGTATGTTATATATATATTTTTTTTATACATATTTGTTTTATCACGATGCAAAATCACCGAAAAACAGTTGCATAAAAGGATTAAGTTTTTTTTCCAAAACTGATACTATATCAGAAAATACATAAATAATTATTCTGTCTCTTTCAATAAGAATAGGTTTCGGCAGAATGCTAATGATTTGTTTGCGACTGACTGAAAAACAAATAATTTTCCTCAACTATGAATTGTATTCCAATACTATTAAAACGTTTTACGGACACAACAATCTTTTCACCCTTATCATCATTTATCTATTATATTCCGTATTATACACAAGTAATGTACATATATTGAGTTAAGTTTTAAATTTCTTCCATTAATGATATGAAAACAAACTTTCTTGGAATGACATTTTAATTTGTTGGATTTTTAAAAGAGTAATATGTAATTGTGTTGTACTTCGGACATGATCAAGGGACAACATTATTGCTAGGTTCAAGGTACAACACTTGGTGACTTGAAAAATAATGACTTCTCACCATTTTCTAGTTAGGCTTAACATAATTTGAATATCATGTTAATAATGCACAATAAATACTTTTTCACGCATAACTTGGAATTTAAAATAAATAACAGTTGATAACGAGATATAATGAAGTTGAAGCTTTAAAACAAAATACTTTTTAATGGTCAATTCTTTTTTTTTTTTTTTGTTACAATTTTCTGCAACATGTGTTGATTATATTGAAGAAACGAACTGCTAAGTGACATTTAGTGGCATATCTCACAACTACATTAATTAGTTTAATACAAATCCAATAGATAGAACTAAAAAAAGTACATACAGTACAATGGGCCACCTCATGTAGCACAGTGGTTCACACTTTCATACTGATTTAATAGTGATTTTTTTTCAATGGAAGAACTTAAATACATAAAATGTTTTCGTTTTTCATAAAAAATTAAAACTGCAGTTAAGGGAATACTCTAATATATTTTGTTGCATTTAACAAAATAGTCCAATTACTTTTGTATTCTACACAATTTTAATACCTTGAAGTATATAGCTACTAATTTATATTAAATTGATTTTATTTAGAAGGATAGCTATTTCTTTCTTTTGTTTTTAAGTACATATTATCAATTATATCACTTAAGGCATAGCCTAGCTGTGTCCTTTTAGGTAGATTTCGTAAGAAATACTACCTATTACAATCTCACCTAAGTTGGAATTTTTGAAAAAATTTTGCAGATCTACGCCGATCATGACTCCCAGAACCCAAAACCACCCCCAGTTCAAAACTTTATATATCTATCTATCTATCTAGCTAGCTATCCATGTTAGTGATGCAACGAATAATGGTTTGGCCGAATAACCGAATACCGAATATTCGGCCAAGTTATAGCCGAATATTCGGCTTATTCGGCCGCCGAATAATGAACTCATTTTCGTCTAAAAACAAAATATAGTATGCACTATATGCACAATTCTTGTATATTTCACAATTAAAATATATTATTATCTTTTTTAAATAATTATTTATATGCAAATTTTTAATTTTTTTAAGTATTCTTTTATTTTGAAAAAATATTCGGCTATGTTCGGCCTAAAAATTGCCTCATTAACATGATTCGGCCAAAAAATTCTTAGCAAAAGTTCCTCATTAGGTACTGTCTAGTTACATTTTAATAGATATTATGTATGTTTCATTTTAAAATAATGACAAAATTTTAAAAGTACTAGAAAACAAATTTCAACTTTCAGATGAAAAAATCTAGAGGTTTTTTTTTTTTTGGTGTAGGCACCATGAAAGACACTGTTTTACAAATTTTGGCGAAGCATTTTGCATAGATTCAAGACAAGGAACACTATTCCATTGCAACTGTTTTGGACCTCAAATTTAAAGTGTTCTTTTTCAACAAAGATGAAGCAAGGGATGTAGATGTAAAGTCCAAATTAATTGCTATAGTAAGACTAAGAAAGACTAGTATGAAAATGAAATTAGTAACAGAATTTCAACAAAATATTTCCAACATAACCATTCCAGCTACTCAAACTCAAATTTCAAATTCTTTGTGGGCATGCTTTAATGAAATTGCAAGCTAATCACAGAGTGAAGCTTCTATAGAAAATTCCCCTCAATGTGAAGAAGTAAAAGAAATTGGCAATTTTTTGTCCCAGCCACTTTCTAGAAAGACAACAATGTCCTTTGGAGTAGTGGGCGCAAAATTTGGAAAACTTTCCAAACCTTTCACAGTTAACCAAAAAATACTTTTCTGCACCAGGAAGAACCATATATAGTGAGCGATTATTTTCAGAAGCAGGTATCATTTATGGAAAAAAAAAAGAAATAGACTATGACCTGAAAATGCTGAATTATTATTTCTGCCTCATAATCTACGTTTATTAAAAACATTTGAATTGTTTTTTAAGGTATATATAAATTTAAACATTACAATGATGTTCTTGAAAATGTTATGTAAAACATACATATATAATAATTAAAAGAATTTAGTATTTACATTTCTTTCATTATTTAATACTAGTAACAAACTTTAAAAAAAATCACATTAAATTTAACTTTTAAGTGTATTTTACTCCCCCCCCCCCCACCCTAAGTATTGCAGCATATACGACTTAAATATCTATGTTATTCATCTACATCTAATCTATCAATATAATAAAATATAACACCATGTAATAGTATATTACTTTTAAATGCTAAAGGTGTAAAATTAACAACTATAATATAAATTAAAATAACTTTTATTAGTTGTTTTACATGTTTCGACTCTTCTGAGTCATTTTCAAAAACAAGGTTCAACAAATTCATTTTCAAGGTTTTTGAAAATGACTCGGAAAGAGTCGAAACATGTAAAACAACTAATAAAAGTTATTTTAATTTATATTATAGTTGTTAATTTTACACCTTTAGCATTTAAAAGTAATATCTAATCTATCATATATATTTACGTTCTTTATGGATATAATTAAAATATCATTGAAAGAATTTTGTTATGTAACAAGGGATAAATATTAAACTTCTCAATATGCTTAAAAAGTTTAGAATTTGCTTGTATGGCCCTATTAGGACAATTTTGAATAGATTAATTTTTAATTTAACAGATTACGTTAGCTTATTATAGATACTTTTGTACATATTGATATAGCATAAAAGTTTTAACATGATTCCAAAATTCACCTCTTATATAAAAATGGGTAGATAAAACCCATTCACTGTATGAAAGTTAAGGGGAAAAAAGTGTTAGTTAATTTCAAATAAAATTTCCATTATACATCATGAATATAAATTGTCAAATTAAAAAGTTTTACTTTGTAACATTACTACATAAAAATATAAAAGTTAAAGCTATTAAGTAGAAAAACATTTCTTACAGTATTATTCGGCCAAGGCCGAATAATGAACTTGATATTCGGCCGAAGCCGAATATTCGGCAAATAGGCCGAAGGGGCCGATTATTCGGCTTCGGCCGAATAATCGTTGCATCTCTAATCCATGTCACTTTTTTATGGACACGATAACTGCAATAATTCTGCACAGATCTCTTCGAAACTCATACATAAAATTAAGGGGCATAAAATCTCGGTCAAATTCGTTAATCGGCAAAATCGAACAAAGGGGGGGGATGGGGGGGGGGCTTTTTGTAAAAACAGAAAACCCCCCATAATTTCTTAATTATGATACGTATCGAATCCGTTTAAAGTTATTACTACTTCTAGGAGAAGGGCCGAAAATGTATGTATGACAGATTTTTGATATAATTAAAAATGGCCCCAGGGGGGGGGGGGGAAAGGGGGTGTTTTAGAAGAAAAAATTCATAACGTCGTCAATTCAGAAGATATCAAATCCGCTTCAATTTATTATAAATCCTCTTAATATAATCTAAAACTTTTATATTGACAAGTTTTTTATAGGACCCTTATAGCAAAAAAAAAAAAAAAAAAAAAAAAAAAAAATCCCTGCCGGCTCCGCCTGCAAACAAGTTAGGTTTCGAAGTAGGCGGTTCCAACTGCCGCATCATGGCAAAAAGGTCATTTCTTTCGCAATTCTCAACAAACAGGCGTCCCACGGTCTGCGTCTTCGAAATCTACCTGTGCCTGTAGGCCGAGTCGTCAGGGATTTTTTTAATGTGCTCTATATCTAAAAAAAAAAAAAAAAAAAAAAAAAAAAAAAAAAAAATATAATAAGATATAATTAAAAATGGCCCCAGGGGGGGGGGGGAAGGGGGTGTTTTAGAAGAAAAAATTCATAACGTCGTCAATTCAGAAGATATCAAATCCGCTTCAATTTATTATAAATCCTCTTAATATAATCTAAAACTTTTATATTGACAAGTTTTTTATAGGACCCTTATAGCAAAAAAAAAAAAAAAAAAAAAAAAAAAAAAAAAAAAAAAAAAATCCCTGCCGGCTCCGCCTGCAAACAAGTTAGGTTTCGAAGTAGGCGGTTCCAACTGCCGCATCATGGCAAAAAGGTCATTTCTTTCGCAATTCTCAACAAACAGGCGTCCCACGGTCTGCGTCTTCGAAATCTACCTGTGCCTGTAGGCCGAGTCGTCAGGGATTTTTTTAATGTGCTCTATATCTAAAAAAAAAAAAAAATCTTAACATAATCTTATTTACATGTTATTTAAAACAGCCTAAATAATAATGTTAATATAAAATTAAATACTTAAATATATTTATGTACACAATGTCATTGTGCCCAAAAATCCTTTTAGCTGTTTTTATGCCTCTTAAGACAAATCATTGTGTTCTATGTTATTTAATGCATTGAAAATTATGGTTAAAGATTTCTAATAAAGTGTTCTGCTCTTTAAATATATATTAATGGTGTAATTTACCTCCTTTCACCATTGATGGTTCACTGTGACATATGGGGGTATTCCACTGTAAAAAAGAACTATTAAGTGATTATATTATATGAAAATTAAGAGCAAAAGTTTATACCCAGGAATCTATATGTATATATTACGCTATCATATGTGTCACAGAAATCGCGATTGTTAATTTTTTAATGGCAACACCAGAGTGAAACGCATCTCCTTGGTTAGGTGGTGCCATCTACAGGAATAAAAGCGAAACAAGCAATGATTTCAAATTGTAATTATAATTCGTCAATATTAACAATTAAATATACAGATAGTTTTATACATTTTCATTTGAAATATTGATTTTTGTAAGCATTTAATATTTATAATTAAAAAAATACAATTAGCAATATAAAATTTAAAATGTAAACAAAACTAGTCGTTGGGGGCCACCGTAATACTTACCCATCATGGATATGCATAATGTAAAATATTAAAATAAAAATGTGTAAACTACTTATAAAATGCATTGCAATTCAAATAAAAGCGTGGCTTGATGACGTCACAAACTTTAAAGGCTCGATTACTGAATTGCTTGAAAGAAACATCCTTATAACTCCAAAAATAATAATACTATTAACTAGCGGTTTATTGCATCTGATTAAGCGTCCAATTTCCAATTAAAATATATCTTTGAAGTGAAATTTGGATGAAATACAGGGTCATGAAAAATCGAAGAGTGTGGAAATAGGATTACAAATATCTCTGCAATTCATTATCCGATCGACTTCATGCTTTATGCAAAATTTATGTTTTTTTATTGTCTTTTATATTTATTTCTTAAAGTAACCAATTTCGAAAATTTTTATATACCTTTTATCAGAACGAATATTTCGAGAGTCCGAAAAAAATAGTTCCGGTTACTCGAGGTTTTTGAAATGAAATAGGCTTCTTCCCATTATTACATACTAAGTACATACCAAATTGCAAGTCTCTATCTCAATTTGTTCGGCTTTTATAGGCTTCTTCCCATTATTACATACTAAGTACATACCAAATTGCAAGTCTCTATCTCAATTTGTTCGGGAGATAGAGCGTTTACAGACACACAGACACACACACCGACACACACACAGACACACAGACGGACGGCAAATTTTTTTTCTAAAAATATGTTTTTCGGAATCTCCAGTGTCTGAAACGCGTAAATCCGTCAAAATTTTTTTTTTCGATTTTCAAAACGATTACAAGACTTACCCTATACTACGTATGATGGGTAAGTAAAAGGGAAAAGTAAGTGTAATAATTTTCCACGACCGTTTCATTTTTTAAACGTAACTGTTATACTTTTGAAATTTTAGCTCTTATTTAATTTTTTTTTACAAGTTTTTAGTATAAATAAATATTATTCAGTCTGTTTTTCTTTCTGAAGTCCACTCCACTGTTATACTTTTCAATGACAGTCTACCCGAGACGGGTCAGTTAGTTTGTTCATATAAATTGATCTCTAAATTTAAAAAGAATAAAAACTTTAAAAGTGATCCACTTTGTCCCATCTTCCCCTTCTTATTCAATCACACCATCGACTTTATTTATTGTGTTATATTATTTTTATCTTTTCCAGTGTCTGGAACATTCTTGGTATCTGTCCTGTGACTTCCAACTCTTCATCATCGCGCTTTTCATATTGCTCGCACTCGTCAAGTAAGTATCGTACAGAAATATTTAAAACTTAACTCGCAAATTCACATTGTATTTCTTTGTTACTAACAAAACAATTTAAATTTTAAACATTTATAAATAATTAAAAAGAAGAGTATAATGATGCTGATAAATCTCGATTTCTATCACCTGTCCATTGTAAAAATAAATCGTGTAAAACAGATCTAACTTTGTAAACTATGACAGAAAAAAATAATTGAACCTTTGGTTTTGCAAGTGGAGCAAGTTTCATTTTGTGAAAAAATGTGTGTGTTTAATCCATTTGCAATAAATATATTTTAATATTAGTATAAATTTGTTATACTAGTAGTTCATTTAGTCAACGATATTTCAAATGTGTTGGTTTTGAAAGTGAGTCAAGTTCACAATAATTAGGAATAGAATTGAATAGAATTATTTTTTTATGTTGCATAATATTAACAAGCATAATCAAAATTTCATCATGAATACTTTTAAAATCGTAATTAAAAAATATATAATTATAGGCATACAACTTACTACTGAATGTTTTTTTCCACTGTTTCCCAGACAATTAAATTATTTTTTTGTTCTGTTGTAACTTTTCCAAAGAAGGATGAAATATTGAAATAAAATAAAATAAATAAATAAAAATAAATAAAAAATTCATTTTTTGTGTTTTTATAATCATATTCCATTCAAAGAAAATCAGCGTTTTCAACACATCATCGCCTTTGAAAGTGATGCAAGTCCATTGGCGCATACCAAAACCGTGACATTTGTACAACTAACACGAATAACCGTTATTGCATATTACATTTACATGAAATAAAACCACAAAAAAAATAAAATAAGTCTATTACTGCCTTACGAATATTTTTAAACATATTCAAATGTAATTAATTAAATATCGAGCAATAATATAAAATAACCATTGGAGCAAACTGACACCAGTAAATTTCAATAGAAATTTTGAAATTTGTAAGTTTGCTCCGGTGGTAGTCAGACCTTACGGTTCCACCATTTTGTGACTGCGTAAACAATTCTTCTGTCAAGGGTGGCTAGTGGTCCGGAAAAAATATAGACAAAAAAAGTGATAAACACCAGTATAATCTTATAGAAAAATTCATGTTTATTATTTGATCGAATAATCAGCATAAATTATTATAATAATAATATTTCCCTTAACCGGCATCAACTGTTCCGGACTATTCAACATGAATTTTTCTATAAGAATATGCTGGTGTTTATCACTTTTGTTGACTGTATTTTTTCCTGACCACTAGCTACCTTGCGTCAATGTCAGTTAAAGACATTATGATACCACCGCGCCAGGGCAAAACTCAACCATTAAAATCGAATGAAAATTTTTACTTTATTTATGGTACACTTTTTTCATGAATAAGGCGCTTAAATAAAGCAAAAATTCCTTTTCAAATTTACTGATGGAAGTTTGCCCTGACTGTAATCAAGCCCTGTTTTTCCGATGTAAACAAAGTACAGCCGCCATCTTTTGACTACATCCTCAGTTACTCCTCTCGCAACTGGTAGACGCTAGACTTATATGTCTCCTTCATTTTATTCATAGCTCCATAGGGCATACCTCTGGAAAATTTTATTTTATGGCTTAGATTATACTTCATTACATTCATTACATTAGTAAGCTAACTTATATATTTATGAGCAGGGTCGGACTGGGCCGTTGGAAAGAGATTAGGATTTTCAGAGGAATTCGCAAGTTACATGTTTTTGGTCAAGGCTCTACAAATTACGAAAATTCTGCTAGCTAAAAATATTTTTCCCTTCTCCTCCACCCCATTGTTGTCCATTTTTGTCCCCAAATTTTAAATTTAATCGTGGATTTTTATTTTTCTTATGAATTGATTGAAGAAGAAGAATCATGAACGTATAGTAATAGTATAGTTTGAATTGCCTTAACTTTTCAACTCAGTTAATGAATTAATTTAGGAAGAGGGAGAATTGAACTAGAATTGAGAGATTAAATATCTCATTCGTAACCTATCAGAATTATATAACTCTAAAAAAATGAAGCAAACATTACAAAGTTTGATTAAATAAGAATAATCATGAGCATAGTAAAAGTATATTTTGAATTGCCATAACCTTTCAACTCAGTTAATGAATTAATTTAGAAAGAGTTAAAATTCAGAAATTAAATTTCTCAACGTCACCTATCAGAATTATATAACTCCAAAAAAATTAAGTATACATTACAAAGTTTTATTGAATAAGGTAATCATGAACATAATAATAGTATATTAATTGCCTTAACTTTTCAAATCAGTTAATGAATTAATTTAGAAAGAGCAAGAATTGAATTAAAATTGAGAAATTAAATTTCCCAACGAAACCTATCAGAGTTAAATAACTCTAAAATAGGAAATATACATTACAAATATTTATTGAATAAGAATAATCATGAGCATAGTAATAGTATATTTTGAATTGCCCTTACTTTTCAACTCAGTTAATTAATTAATTTAGAAAGACAGAAAATTGAATTAGAGTTGAGAAATTAAATTTCTCAACGAAACCTATCAGAGGTATATAACTCTAAAAAATGAAATATACTTTACAAAGATTTATTCAATAAGAATAATCATGAGCATAGTAATAGTATATTTTTAAGTGCGTTAACTTTTCAAATCAGTTAATGAATTAATTTAGAAAAAGCGAGAATTGAATTAAAATTGAGAAATTAAATTTCCCAACGAAACCTATCAGAGTTATATAACTCTAAAAAAGGAAATATACATTACAAAGATTTATTGAATAAGAATAATCATGAGCATAATAATAGTATATTTTTAATTGCCTTAACTTTTCGAATCAGTTAATGAATTAATTTAGAAAGAGCGGGAATTGAATTAGAATTGAGAAATTAAATTTCTCAACGAAACCTATTAGAATTATATAATTCTAAAAAATGAAATGTACATTACAAAGATTTATTGAATAAGAATAATCATGAGCATAGTAACAGTATATTTTGGATTGCCTTAACTTTTCAACTCAGTAAATGAATTAATTTAGAAAGATAATATAAATTATCTTTCTCAACGAAACCTATCAGAATTATATAACTCTAAAAAAAATGAAACATACATTACAAAGATTGATTGAATAAAATATGCAAAATAATTGTTGGTTACAAAAATCATTATTTAGCTTCAAGAAAAATTTCGAAAGAAATTACTTAGGCAAAATAATGAACAATATGATTAAAATGTCAGATTTACAGACACTTTGTCTGGCATGGTTTCTTGAAAAACTGCATTTTATAAAATTGTTGCTGCTTGGTTTGAGAATATTCAATGTTAATGCTTACAGTCACCAGTTAAAATATTTTGGTTGCATTTGTCGAGCGCTATTTATGGCAATGTATATAAATCATAGTTTCATAGTATGTAGAAGCCAATACTATTTATTAAAGATAACTTGTATTTTTCTAGCGTAGCTTTGTTAAATATTAAAAATTTTCAAATATTGATGGATAGAGAGAGATCAACTGATTAAAGACAATTTATAACAGGAAAATTTTGAATTACAATAATCGAATAATAACTAACAATTAAAAAAAATAACAAACTGTACAAGATGCTAATACTACAGTTATTTGCACATACATAAGATTATTTTACACATATAAAAATAAATTTTTCTGTGTTTTTCCCTTAAATTATTTCTGAAGTTTTTTATGTATGCTAGAAAAATATTTTTACTCTAGATGTTGTAACAATTATATTTTGCTATTAAATGTGAAAAATCTAAAGATAAACACTAAAACACATTATTAATGAGAAAAAAAAAATTGGTAAACTATCACTATTTTCTTTCATCGTGAGAACATTTTTGGTAAGTATCAAACTATTGCATTATTTTTTCTTAAAATTGTAGAAATTTAACATAAATTTCTACAAAATAATTTATGCAACAAATACTGAATTGTCTTTTGAAGTACTAATTTATTTGAAACTATAAGTATTATGCTTATTTCTATAAAATGTGTGACAAGACAAATGTAGTGAGATTCCTTAATGTCCGATAAATGATACGTTATGGCATACACTTAACCCAGTACAATAAAGAAAATTTCTTACAGTTAATACTCTAAGTACAGAAATCATTGTATGATATTGTAAAAAGAAATCGTTTTCTCTGACAATAGCATGAAAAAATACAAGTATAAATTTTATAAAAAGAAGTATTTTATAAAACTAAATGCAAATGTCTTATCGTTAAACGACAAGAAAAATAATAACCTCTATTCTTTTAGAAAAACACATTTTTAATTGAAGACATATTTTTGTTACATCATATGGAATGTTTGCTCTATTTTATAAACAACCACCATAATCTCTACTTTGAATCGTCTAGTTTAAACAAATGCATCAGAAGATTCACGTAAAGTTATTTTAGCTAATGAATAGGTTATAATTAACTTAGCTTATTATATGGGGTAGAAAAATTATTGATAATCCGTATCTTTTATTCAATTTAGAGGAATTTCATTTCAGTTTAGGCTACTGTCTAAGCCCAGTGCCTGATTACCGGTGGGGCAAACTTCCCCCAGTAAATATGAACAGAAAATCTTGCCTTATTTTTGACATAAAGTCTGCATGAATAAAGCATTTAAATAAGCCAAAATTTTATTTTTAATTTATTGGTGGAAGTTTGCCTCGCCGGTAATCAGGCCCTGTCTAAGCCTAACCAATTCGGCATGCCTACGAAAATTCTATCTTCGTTAAATTATAACTTACTTTCCAACAACATTCTTACAGCTTATATACAAAGATCATTGTACGATATTATTGCAAGAAATATTATCAGATAATCCTATGAAAAAAAAGAATACAATTTTCTTTTCAAAAACTATTTTCTAAAGCTAAATAGATCATTATCTTTATACGATAAAAAAAGATAATGATCCCGACTCTTGTTCCAAAATCAATTTTCAATTGAAGATATTGTTTTAACATCATATGAAATATTTGTTATCAGATGTTTTTATTTCCACTTTATGAATAATCAACATAACCTCTTTACCTGGTATCATCAAATGCATCAGAAGATTCAGGCTGAATTACCTGAAATACCTTATCAATAATTTCAATAATTTTAATTAACTAATAGATTATCATTAACTTAGCTTATAATGTATCAGTAGTGTAACGTAAGGAATTACAGAGCACCAACCAATTACAGAAGGTGCAAACATTTTAGGGGCACCAAAAAAGAAAAAAAAAATCTAGCGATAAAGATCTGTACCATTAAAAAAAAAAACTATTAGTCACTGAGAAGAGGAGTGATATTTTGAATTGCCCCGTATATACCACTGTGTTGAGTAGAAAATTTATTGATAATCTGCGTGTTGTAATCAATTTAGAGAACTTTTTTTCAATTCAGGTTATTCCGTAATATAGTATTTTTTCATAGGTATGACAAGAGAATTCTAACTTTTAATGTACAAAAAATGATAAATTACATTATACTTTCTCTACAACATTTTTACAGCTTACATACAAAGATCATTGTACGATATTATTAAACCAAAACGAGAACGATATGAAAAAGAACAAGTATAATTTTCATTATAAGAACTATTCTCTAAAACTAAATACAAATGTCTTGATCATTATCGTTATACGACAAGAAAATTTATGACCTCGATTCTATTTTCAAAAGCAATTTTCAATGGAAGTTTTTTTTTCCCAACATCATGTGAATGTTTGCTACCAGATGTTTCTATTTCCACTTTATAAATATTTCCTGCATGACAATGTTATGAAATTCGTCCGTTCTTCTTTTAATTAAGTCCTTTCCTGACATAATATCTTTCTTTACTTTGTCCCATCTCACGCAGGCGTCCGGCCATTGGCATGGCACTGAACATTATTATGGTTATGGTCTCCATGGTGATGACGGGATTGCTGACATACCACTACAATGTACCACCGACCCTCCTGGCAAGTTTTCCCGATCCTGAGTAAGTTTTAATGGATATTGGAAATAAATAATTGAAAGTAGTGATTTATTTGAGATAGTCAATGTAGAAATAATAAAGCTTCTATATTTTTTCAGGCCTTCTGTAAAAAGTGTCGAATGATTTCAGATACTTTTGTTTTAACATTTAATTTAACATTTGTGTTTAAAAAATAAGTAAATTTGACAAGAAAAAGAACTATCAGCTACGACAAAATGAAAAAAAAAAAAAAATAATAATAACGTGTAACTGGTTCTGGGGTGGGGTGGTAAATGATCTATTTACCAACATTATCTTTTGCTTTTAATCATATAATATTTTTACACTAAAAATATTAAATAAATAAATAAAAGTATTTTTCCCTTTAAAAAATTACTACCCTCAAATTGACAACAATATTATTACTTATAATAATAATGTAATAACACATTTAATTACATGTATTCTTCAAGATTCAAGATTATTGTATAATTATTATTACATATAATAATAATGTAATAATATATTTATGTATGTTATAAATAACGAGTACAATAACAGAGAAAAACAAGCGTCATGTTTTTTATTTAACATAATCTTTGCCTCTGGTAAATTTTGTTTTTGCCTTTTCATACTTTGAAATGTTATATGTGCAACGGCGAAGTAACCCCATGTCTTCGATAAATATTTAAAACCCTCTAAGCGTGTAGAACGTAATATTCCGTTCACTAAGCTCCAGGTTTCACTGCAATATATGCAATGTTTAAGATAATATAATTCTATAGATTTAATGAATTTTCAAAACATTGAAGAATGATTAATAGTATCAAGGGTTATATTCATATTTGTAATTAAGTTTTATTTATAATGCTGAAAGAATCATATTTTTTTAGCATTTAAAACAAAATGCAGTAAAAACAACATTACAATTTTACCCTTTTTCAAAACGCTCAGAGGGTTAAACTTTCTATTTCTGATTCGCTAACTTGGTTCTTATGACTAGTAAACAAAATATAATAATATAATGTCTTGCACAAAATCCCCATTTCGTTACTGAGGATTTTAAGAGGTTAATTTAATATTTTACTTTGTATTTTCAGATGGAAATAGCAGAAATTATTACAATTCTTGTCCTCAAAAAATCCTCCAATAACCTCATCTACAAAGCCACAGGAATGGAGGCGTAAGAATGCGCCCCAGTACCAGGCAACAATAAAATCGGTACCATTAGTTATTAATTAATGCTGATGCTGCCAGTGTTGCCAATAGGCTACTTTTTTTTTTAATTCAGATTGCTTGATTGCCACCACTGTTTTGAAGTAGAAATGTTCGCCTTATTTAATGACAGATTAAAAAATGCCAAAATAAGGGGAATTATACTATTTTTGTAAAGTGGTGGGAATCAAGCACTCTAAACAACAACAATAAAAAAGCAACCACTGGCAACACTGGATGCAGCGGTGATTGCTAGTAAAGAAAACTTTTTTCGTACCAAGCACAAATACAGTCGTAAAATATTTTTTTTATCAGGGTTGCCAGTTTGGCCTTTTTTCTAAATTGAGAAATTCCAAATTTATAACGGAAATTTTTAACGAAAATTTTTATTTTATGCAATCACGAAAAAAAAATACTATTTAAATTTTCTGGTATTGCTTCGGAATATCAGACTTTAAAAAAGGTCAAACTGGCGACCCTGTTTTTGATTACAAAAACAATTCTCAAATTCTACTTTTTTCCCCCACGACTAAGCACATGAATCCTCTAAATAAAACAATTTAGTGCTTAAGATCTTTTATAAAGCATGTATTTAATTTAGAGAGATTATTTAGTGAGTTAGGACTAATAATTGATCAGCGACAGTGATAATTTTCAATAGCGTCCGTTTGAACATGAACTTTACCAATTTTGGAGAAGTTCAAAAACGTTGTTAAACCTTGATATCATGTAAAAACATTTTTTAAACTATTATTACCATTTTCTTTAGTGAACTTCACAGATTCCACTTTCATTATACATAATATGTATATATATATATATATAAAGTATTAGAGCATATATATATAAAGTATTAGAGTATATATATAAAGTATTAGAGTGGAACAAGATTTAAATGAAAAATAAGATCATTTATTTATTGTTGATAACTACAAATCGAACGTCCATAATTTGAATTATTGAATATATTAAAATAATTTTATATTCTCTATTGCAAAATGCCTATATTATCTTTATACAGGGTGTCCATAAATTATTGTTGGGATTTCCTTACTTCATTAACTTGGTTCTGGTGGCTAGTAAACAAAGTTTAATAATATGTTCTTTTATAAAGTCACCTTTTCGTTGATCAGGGTTGTAAGAGGTTAATTTAATATTACAATTTATTTCCAGATGGAAATTCCAGAAGTTATTACAATCCTTGTCGTGAAAAAACTCTCCAATAACCCCATTTATGAAGCCAAAGGAATGGTGGTGTGAGGATGTGCCCCAGGACTGGGCAACACGAAAATCGGTACCCTTAGTTATTAATTAGTGCTGATGCTGCAAGTGTTGCCAGAAGGCTACTTTTTTAAAAATTCAGATTGCTTGATTGCCACCACATTTTTGAAGTAGAAATATTCGACATATTTAATGACAGATTAAATTATGCGAAAAAAGGTGAATTATACTATTTTTTAAAAGTGGTGAGAATCAATCACTCTAAACAACAACAACAAAAAAGTTACCCATTGGCAAGACTGGATGCAGCAGTTGTTGGTAGTTGTTCCGTAGATAGCTCAGTTAATCTCGTTGGACTGTATTTCGTTAAGAAAACTAAGATGATCATTTCGTACTCAATAAAAAGTGGAGTTAAAACTTAACTAATTACATTTATTTACAAGGAGAACAAAATTGACTGGCAGTGGTTGGTACACTGCGCTTACGTCTCAAGCAAAAACATCACTACTGGCGGGAATGGGAATCCGCTCCGCGCATCATCCCGTCTTGAGCGCTCGGCAGCGCCCCCTGGATAACAAAATGTTCTACGGAGGAAACACTCCCCCGGGGATTGAAATGCAATTTCAATATACATTCACATATAAATTTGCAAAAATTATCATATAAGAAAAAATTATAAGATATAACAACTTACATACACAATAATAATACAATCTTAAATGCACTATAATTCAACATTACATACAGAAATAATATATACCTTAAAAATTGCTTAAAGAAAAAAAAAAGAAATCTGTTACTGAACTGGTAATATACAGACATCTCTGACATTTCTCTTATAAATTCGCCCGTCTGGTAACCGTAAGTTTACGGTTCGTATTATATTGTCCCTTCCCTTAAAAATTTCAATTATCCTTCCAACCTGCCATTTGGTGGAAGGTAATTTTCCTGCTTTATTAGTACTAAAGTTCCTTTCTGTACATCATCCTTTTTAAATTTCCATTTCCCCCTCTGCTGCAGATTATTTAAATAATCGCGCTTCCAAGTCTTCCAAATTTGTTGACTAAATTTGGTGATTCTCTGCCATTTTGCTAATCTATTTTCATTAATGTTATCTAAAGGTGGTTCGGAGATCGAACTGATAGGTCTACCGATTAAAAAATGAGAGGGTGTCAAGGTTTCAAATTTTTCGAAATCTGAGGACAGCGGGGTAAGGGGACGGGAGTTCAAAACTCCCTCAATTTCCGCTAGTATAGTAAGAAACTCTTCTAAGGTTAATTTTTGATCACCTATTACCCGTTTTAAATGAAACTTGAATGATTTTACAGCCGCCTCCCAGAGGCCACCAAAATTCGGGGATTTGGGGGAATAAATTCCCATTTGACACCTTCATGGGTTAAAAAATTACACAATTCCTCATCTGGGAAACTAATCAGTTTATGCAATTTTTTCAACTCTATGTCAGCTCCGATGAACGTTTTTGCATTATCCGATAGGATTTTTGCACATTTTCCCCTTCTGCCAAAGAAACGTTTTAGACTAGCTATAAAAGCCTGAGTTGTGAGATCTGAAACAAAGTCCAGGTGTATTGCCTTGGTGCATAAACACACATACACTACGACATAAATTTTATTCAATACGCCCTTCCTTTGATTTTTAAATTTAATAGAAAATGAGCCACAGTAATCCAGACCTGTCACCGAAAATACAAAATTTGGTGTCACACGTTCTCCCGGCAGATCAGCCATTAATTGGGAGCTGACAACAGGTTTATTCTTGAAGCATGTCACACATTTGTGAACAATGCTTCGGCAATTATTCCTGCCATTAAGTGGCCAAAATTTTTGTCTTACATGGAAAAGCAACGCTTGTGGGCCTAAATGAAAGTATTTGAGATGGAAGTAATTTAAAATAATATCCGTTAACTTATGATTTGCAGGCAACACAATTGGAAACTTTGAGTTAAGCGGCAAATCTGCATGTGCTAAACGGCCGCCAACTCTAATTAATCCATCCTCTCCTACAAATACGTTTAAGGAAGATAATCTACTTTTATTGTGAACAGGCTTACCTTTTTCGAGACATTTTAATTCTTCCCTAAATTCCCCCCTTTGTGCTGACCGAATTAGAAACGATTCGGCCTCTCTAACCTCGTCGAGGGATAGTGGTCCACTTCTTCTCTTCAATTTAGTACGACAGTTGAAGGTGAATCTAAAAATAAAACTCATTATACGAATTAATTTTACAAAATTATTAGTACATGCAAAAATATGATTAATTAACGGTTTATCGTGAGAAATAGTTAATGTAACAAAATCATCATCAATAATGTTCACGGAGTCTCTTTTTAGTTCGTTTATATATATGTCCTTGTTAGGAATCACTAAAGTCTGGTCGTTGTTACACTGATCTAAGTCTTTCAAAAACTCTGGTCCAGTCCACCATTTGGAACTCTGAACGAGAAGGTCACACTTGACACCTCTTGTTAGCAAATCTGCAGGATTCTCGGACCCTGCACAGTGAAACCACCTGGATGGGTCTGTCAGAGCTTGGATTTCCTTTACACGGTTCGACACAAATGACTTCCACCTGTTTGCAGAGCCTTTGATCCAGTACAAAACAATCTGCGAATCTGTCCACAAATACATAGATGATGGTCCCTTGCGGTCTAGTACCGTTTTTACTTCACAGGTTAAGCGTGCAGCAAGTAATGCTGCTAGAAGTTCAAGTCTAGGAAGTGACACCTTTTTCAATGGTGCCACTCTGGATTTTGATGTAATCAAATTTAAGGAAGATTCACTTAGTGAATCAATTTGCAGATACACGGAAGCACCGTATGCTTTTGGGCTGGCATCGGCAAAGGTATGCAAAGTTAAGGTGTAATTGGAGTCATCGGAAAACTGAAAAATGTTCCTTTGAATTTTTAGATTTCTCAACTGGGGAAGTTCGGAACACCATTGTTCCCACGTCTTTGTAATATCGGAGGGCAGTTCTTCATCCCATGTTAAATTCCTACTCCACAGTTCTTGAAATAAACATTTAATTCGTATTGTATATGGAGAAATTAGACCCAGAGGGTCAAATATTCTACCTGCAACTTGTAATACAAAACGTTTTGTATTTTTTGCGTTACGCAAAAATTCGAGCAAATTATCAATATCTATCAAAAGTATATCTTGCTTGGGTTGCCACGATATCCCCAAAACTTTATGTATTGTACTATCCTCAAAAGGTTGTGGCATTGTACTAAATCCACGATTATCCCATATTTCCATTAACATTTGGTTATTCGAAATCCACTTCCGTAAATTCATGCTAGCTTCCTTCATTATTTTATGAGATTGTTCCGAAATGTTCACCGCATCTTCGACTGTGTCTGTCCCGGTTATTAAGTCGTCCACATAAATACAATTGTGGAGTACTTCTGTCGTTATTGGATATTCCGTTTCAAATTTGTTAAGATGATGCTTAATTGTAGCAGATAGCAAAAATGGGCTTGAGTTCAAGCCAAATGTTAGGCGTAAAAATCTGTAGACAATAACATTAAATGCGTCACTGTCAACAGGATTCTTATCTATAAACAAGAATCTCAGCACATCTCTGT
Organism: Maratus michaelseni; assembly: GCA_963931845.1. NCBI lineage: Eukaryota > Metazoa > Arthropoda > Arachnida > Araneae > Salticidae > Maratus > Maratus michaelseni. The sequence goes on from OZ007594.1 coordinate 25,071,455, forward strand.
CCTTTTCGTTTATGGCAATTTGTAGAAAAGCCTTCTCTATATCTGCTAGAAAGGCAATTTTGTTTAGTCTGAAAAAAACCAATAAGTGAAAAATATTAGGGTTTAAATTAGTTCCTGCGTCAAGACAGTCGTTCAAAGACAATTGTCCTGCTTCATGGGAACTTGCGTCAAAAACTATTCGACATTTAGTATAAACACTATCTTCTCTAAATACTGTATGGTGCGGTAAGTAAAAAACTGGTTTATCTGAAGGGTTTTCTAAATTGGGTACACTTTCAATTATGTTCATCTCTAAATACTCATTCAAAATATTGCAATATTGTTCGTATAACTTTGTATCACGTTTCATTCTTTTTATAAGACCTGAGAGTCGCGCTTCGGCGGTTTTATAATTATTTTCTAAATGGTTCCAATCCCTTGTCCAAGGGAGACTGTATTCATATCTATTATTTTCAAAACGCACAGTTTCATGAAATTTTTCTAAAATTTTCTCGTTTTTAACACTGTTTGGGTCATCTTTAATTCCCAACGTCTCTAAGTCCCAAAAGGTTTTCAAATCTAATTCATCTTGATTTTCTATTAAATGGCACGTGAATTTACTTTCATTTCTATCTTGTATTGTTCCACCCGCGATCCATCCTAAATGAGAATTTTGTAAAATTATAGAAGTTTTAGGAATTTTTATTTCACCAGCTAATAACAATTCGTAATATACATCTGCTCCTAATAACACTTGAATTCGCTGAGGTTCAAAAAATCTTGGGTTCGCGTAGGTTAAATTCTGTGGTAAGTGCAGATTAGAAATGTCTACGGCGCTTGAAGGGGTTAAATCAGTGATTTTAGGAACCAAAAACATGTTGGATAATTTTTTAAAACTTCTATCCATGTTGGAAATTTCTACATTTATTCTGCTTTTAATTTTACAGACAGAATCGTTTAATCCAGTAATTAATGACTTGACCTTATATTTTTGCAACCCTAACATATCTGCTACAGAAAACGTGGCCAATGAGACATTACTCGCAGTATCAAGAATCGCAATACAAGGAAAAAAAGAATTATTACTTCCCCTTAAATAAATCACAGCTGTCGAAATCAACCCATTATAACTGGAGCAAGACAAATTTTGATCATAATTGTTTTGACAGCTCAATGTTAACGCATTTGTGGTGGGTTCTATTGAATTAGAATTTACGTTATCTTCCGTTTTCAACTGCGGTTCATTTGCAATACAATTAACTTGCCTATTTTCATAAGCAGGTTTCGAAAAATTAGCTCCATGAAGAGAACTATGATGGTTGGAGTAACAAATTCTACACTTATTATGCAATTTATTACATCGATTAACAGCGTGAGATAACGATAAGCAGTTATAACATAACTTCAACTTCCTTACTTGGTTCAATTTCTCTTGAACCGATAAATCTAAGTATTTTTGACATCGAAATATCATATGAGGTTTATTACATAATGCGCAATTAAATTTGTCATTCTGTAATACTAAACTTTTTTGTTTCTGAGAAATTTCATACCTAAGGTTTCGTAACGGTGTTACTTTTTTGTAGGTTTTCGAGAGCTTGAGCCCTTTTCAGTAAAAAATCAATAAAAATATTCCATTCAGGCAAGTCGTTACAGTCAAGACTCATTTCAAATGCCTTTCTTGACTCATCATCGATTCTTTGTAACACAAAATACATTAAAATTGATTCTGATAAGTTATTATTTTCTAGTCCTAATTGTTTCAGAGCCCTCAAATGACTCAATAAATTATCTACCAGATTGCGTATTTCTTTCGCATTTTCAATTTTTATTTTGTTGTTACTCAATAATTCAGAAATATGAGAATTTACAATTAACCGTTTGTTTTCAAATCGTTTTTTTAAAGCTTCGAATAAGGAAGCATAAGAATCATCAATGTTTTGCAATTGTTTCACAGGGCCTGTTAAAGCCGATTGTAAATAATATAATTTTTGAGCATCATTTAATTCGCCATTGCTATCAATCAAGGTGGTGAATTGTAGTTTAAAATTAAACCACTCTGTGTAACGTCCCGAAAATTGGGGTAAATTAATTGACGGCAATTTAATTTTTGACTCATTAGCATTAATTCTATCATTATTATTTTGACATTCAACATTAGAAACACTAGGCTTTATTAAATCAAGAAGACTTACTTCGAGAACTTCTAACTGTTCTTCTATCTCCGTCAAGGAATTTTCAAATTCCGGTAAATCATCATCAGAAATTACCGAATACGACTCGTTGCGTAACTCATCTGTTTTCTTTTTTAACGTTTGAAGTGCATTGAACTTTAGTTCCAATTCTTTCTGGCCAAGTTTTGATTTTATTGCATTTGATATACGTGTAACTTGGCTGCGTATGTTTCCGCGTTTCCGATTGAGGATCACAGTACCTTTAATTGTAGCCATTATAATTATCTATAACTACATACAAAAATCCAAGGGCGATGATTCTTTACAGTGTTCTAAATGAGCGCTGGGGCTCGGAGGACCAAAACATGTTCCGTAGATAGCTCAGTTAATCTCGTTGGACTGTATTTCGTTAAGAAAACTAAGATGATCATTTCGTACTCAATAAAAAGTGGAGTTAAAACTTAACTAATTACATTTATTTACAAGGAGAACAAAATTGACTGGCAGTGGTTGGTACACTGCGCTTACGTCTCAAGCAAAAACATCACTACTGGCGGGAATGGGAATCCGCTCCGCGCATCATCCCGTCTTGAGCGCTCGGCAGCGCCCCCTGGATAACAAAATGTTCTACGGAGGAAACAGTAGTAAAGAAAACTTTTTCGTACCAAAAGTGCCAAAGTTTCGTGCGATGCTGTGTTCAATTACACCGTTTGGCCGTTGATATATCAATAGAAATTGTAATAAAATATATTTGTGATTAGAAAAACAATTCTCAAATTCTACGTATTTTGTTTTCCGCGACTAAGCAAATGAATCCTCTATATAAAACAATTTAGTGTTTACAGTCTTTTATGAAGCACTTTTTTTCTATTTAGAGGGATTATTTAGTGAATTGTTAGGAATAGGTAATCAGCGACAGTGATAATTTCCGATAGCGTTCATTTGAACATCAATTTTTTCAATTTTGTAGAAATTAAAAAAACATTGTTAAACACTGATCTCGTATAATATTGTGTAAAAACATTTTTTTTTTTTTTTTTTGATATCATTATAATTTTTTTTAGAGAACTTCACAGAGTCCACCTTCGTTATAAATAATATGCATATAAAAAGTACTAGAGTGAATTAAGTTTTAAATAATGAATAAGGGACATTTTTTTTTACTGCTGATTAGCTACAAATTGAACATCTATAATTTGAATTATTGATTAGATTAAAGTAATTTTGTATTCTCTATTTATTACAAAATGCATATTTTATCTTTAGGGTGTTACTAATAAATTATTGCCGGGATTTCCTTACTTCATAACTTTTGATTTAAGGACAAGATGAAAAATATTATTACGTAAAGTACAACTCAAAAAGTTTTTTTTTAAATAACACAAACAAAATTAAGATTGCGTAAAGTTGCAATTCAAAACGTTGGTAATCAAACAACGATTACAATCAAATAATAATTAATATTTTATCATTTTTTTTAAGTTATTAATGAGCACAAAGTTAGATAGATATATAACTTTTTGATAAATTTGATAAAAGTTTAATATTAAATATTATTTGATCATAATCGTCATTTGATTAATAACGCTTTGAGTTTGGACTTTCCGCATATGTAATTTTGGTTGTGTTATAAAAAAAGAAAACTGTTTGAGTTGTACTTTTACGAATATGTAATATTTTTCGTCATGTTCAAAATGAGGTAAGGAAACAATATATTATGGACATCCTTTATTTCTATTATGTATATCTAATAATCTGTTGCAAAATGCATATTTTATCATTATATCTTTCAGTAGTGCTTCGAGATATCGATGTTTGACTGTGGTTGTTTATTTATTTAATTTGCAATTTGATTATATACGTATCTCACATGAAGTTATAAATGCAAATAATATGCATAAAACTTGTGCGAGAAACGCTAGCTTGAACAAGAATATTGTTTTGATATTGTGCGTGCCAACCGTGCGCATGGAGGTCTACTGCTGTTTTTAAAACAATATTTCAGACTTATTATTTACTCTTTCTTTATATTGTACATCGTCGACTTTAATGTTATCTCTCTGTTGTTCTACAATCAAATGGGTGCATATGAAAGCCTACTGATTTAAACTGGCTGTAATTTCAGCTGTACTACTTGTTTTTCTTTTTATTGGGTAAAATTTGTTGTACCATGTATTCTCTTTTACACAGAATATTCAAGTTGAGCACTTCTTTACTGCTCTGTATTTAATTTGTTTTTCTTTTTTGTTTTGTTATATTTCCTTGGACATTAAAATTAAATTATTCTAATACCTAACAATTTTGTTTCTCCAGAGAGCGAAAGTACCTGAACCACGTCATCATCAGTAAGCCGTTCTGCCACCTAGGTCCATACTGCATAGGCCTCGCTACGGGATATTTCTTCTTCAAATGCAAGGAAGTCAAGTTGAAAACCGTATGTATCCCGCACTGGTACAAAAAAAAAAAAAAAAAAAAGAAAATCCTCTAGCTTCCATTTCATAATGCAGCAGAGCCTTTTAAATTAAACTTTTAAATTATTTTAATTATGAGAATGAACCATTAAAGTGAAATGTTCTGAACTGCACGCTTTAAAATATGGGCTGATTTTAATTTTAGCAAATAATAAAATCGTGTATACTCGTGTATAAGTCGAAGAATTTTAGACAAAATTTGGGAGTTGAAAATGGGGGGGTCGACTTATATACGAGTTAGTAAAATAAATAAATAAATAAATAAAAGTTAGAGTGTTCGTTCTGCTATAGACCCTTTGCATGGGCAGTCACATTCTGTAAGAAGTGTGAAATAGCGGAATTAAATACCGCAGTCATAGGGTCTAGGTTGGAGAGAGAGGTTAAAGAGGAATTTCTGTGATTGACAAAAAAAGCTCAACAATAATGTCCCTGTAATTATTCTGCACCCATTTTCTCTTGAGATAGAATTCCCTTCAATACAGTTTCAACATTTTAAAAAGAGTCCAACTTGAGAACGCTTCTAGATTTCTCTCCTACAATACAAAGAATTACTATATTTTAGCAGTCTAAGAAGTTGTTTACCCTTGTAAATCAGGCTTGAATAGATCTTTCAAAGATTTTTTTTTCTTTTTAAGTATCATTAAATTGATGTGAAGAAGTTTCAAAATAGCTTAAGCTTCTTCAGTTTTACATAATTATACAGTTTTAAAACATTGAATTTAAAAAAAAAAAAAAATTCTGATTAGAAACGTAAAAAAGTTTACTAATTTAATGAAAATGTTTTATTATTTTTTTTTATCCTCGATTACAAATCATTTTTCAACATATACTACCAGAAATGTTGTTCGATTTATACACAAAATTTCTAGTCAGAATTGGTGGGTGGTCGACTTATACACGAGTATATACGGTAATGATTTTATATACAGGTGATTTAATTGAAAAAATTAACCCATTCTAGTCAGATTTCTTGATGGAGAGGGGTTATATAATATTATAAATCAGAAACATGTCCGTGAGTAACGCTGACGTTAAATTGACGGTGGTAACACCTGACCCATAAACTTCGCTTTTACTGCAATTTTTTTACCTTGCAAGCGTCACACAGTTTCAATATTTACACCGTCAAATGAGACAAAAAAAATTCCTTACAAATGCAATTTGTTTGAAAACTGTATCGCAATTTACTGTAATTTTATGATTTTTAAATAATTTTCAAGTATGACTTTTTGAAAAGTCTTTATCTGTTGCGTGCAGCTCTATTACAAAAGATTAACCCGCTTGCACTTAAAACAATACAGATAGTTCAGCATTTGTGTCCAACGAATATTCCAGAACGAAATTAAAACTTCATCAGTAAATAAACAAAAAAGTACAAATAAAAGTCAAATTTAACAAACATGTAATTGAACTACGTTCTGTTGTTTCATATAAAAATGCTTTGGCGTTCTTAAGAGGCAATCTAAAAAACATATTAAATGTAAAAAAATCTATTAGAGTTTTCAATTTAAGAAAAAAAAACTGACTTTTCTCTATGTTCTGTAACCGAGGAAACCGGGTTGGATCCCACTTAGTTATTATAAAGGAAGTAAATAGTTCTATTGGAAAGTAAAATAAATACTTGTTGTCATAAAAGAAATATTATAAATGAAAATAATCTGAATTAAGAATAAAATTCAGTAATTATTAGGTTGTTCGGAAAGTTCCTCCCGTTTGGGAAAAGCAATTCGTACCGGAAAATTCTGCCCGTAAATTATTGGACATTAGCTATCCGAATTAATCTCTAATAATTAAATGATAAAATTTTCCGGTACGAACCAACTTTTCTAAATGGAAAGAACTTTCCGAACAACCCAATACATACTCATACTTTTTCATTTTTTGCCATAAGTAAAAAAAAGACAATTTCAGGGGGGAAACCATTGATCATCATGGTTTTCTCTTTAACCCATTCAATCCTAAGTGGTACCGGCGTACTTGTCAACCATTTTGTTGTTTGAAAACCCGCATTTTTAAAGAGAAATATTATCTTTATTTGATGACAGCAACTCAGTAATAAAAGGAAACAAAAGTTGCTATTTATAAAAATTGGTATGAAATGTATTTTTTGCATTTTAAATCGAAAAATAATCCCGTCCTTTATTAGTTTAGTTGTAACTTGCGAGCAAGATTTTTGATTTTAGTATGACAGCACTTCTGTTAAATCTGCTTCTTCTTGTTTTTCAAACCAATTTTGTAGTCAAAGGAAATTAGACGATACAAGAATGTTTTGTTGGTGAAAATTGCTCATTATTTCTGAAAATTTCCGATCTATTTTATATGATTATTGTAACAAAATTCTGTATTACTTAATAAATTTGCAATGTATTGAAATAATTTAATAATATTTTTAGAATTTATTAGCATTTTTATCGTGTTTAAAACAAAATACAAATACATAAAGTAGGCGTGATAGACAATGAATGTACATGTACACTCTAAAAACGACATTTTCAAAACTGAGCAAAAAATATTCAAATCTGAGTATGTCGTATAGTCAAAATGGCTCCGAATCAAACTGACTCAAGTTTGAAACATGCATATACTCATTTCTGAAAACATGCACACACTCAAGAGTAAAAACATCTTGTGCTCATATTTGAGTATGTCCATGTTTCAAAAATAAGTATGAACTGACTTCGATGTGCTCATTTTTGAGCATGTCCATGTTTTAAAAATGAGTATAAACTGATTCTAATCATTTTTGAGTAGGTCCGTGTTTCAAAAATGAGTATGAACTGATCTCTATGTGCTCCGTTTCGAGTATGTCTATGTTTCAATATTCTGAGTATTTCAGAATGGAAAGCACGGGTCGTCCTTTTTGAAACAAAAAGTTTCATAACAAAATGAAAACAACGATTTACTCAGATTTGAAAGTGTCATTTTTCTCAGTGTATATCTACACTTACAAGTACTTGCACTGATCCTGAACCAAAAAGAAAAAAATAAACTACTACCCAACTACCCCCACTCCCCAATTCCCCGGTTTACTTTATATAATACAGTAATATCATGAACATAGAAATAGATATTTGGTTATTCCAAAAATTTGGTTATTCCACATCAATTTTAAATATTAAATAATTTTTTGTGCACATAAATTACTTAATTATGGAAATATCAGCATGATAGCCTGCTTATGAAATTTATCTTTGATCGTATGAATATGAATCACTATTATCGTATGAATATGAATCATTAATATCAATTTTACTTTGCTTATTTTACGATTACTCGTACCCGTATTTCGCACGTTAGCGGCTCAGTGCGATTCCTAAGTATTAAGGGGTCTCAAGACCTTAAACCTTCAAAATTTTCGAATTTTTAATTTTTTTATATATTAAACTCCTATTTTTTCTGAACATTTTAGTGTAAATGTTTTCTTGAAATTCCCATTAGAACAGACGTTATGGCTTTTAGAATTAATTATACCCACTCAAAGCTGAAGCGGCGTTTTCGAAAACTTTGAAGTCATTTTTCTCAAAATGATGTTTTTGGGCATAACACCCATGATATCTCAAAAACTTATCAATATTTTTTTCATGAAATTTTCCAAAAATATGTGTCATGTTAGTCTACATAAATTGAACCTAAAATTTCATTTTTACTATTAAACAAATATTTTTGTTAAGTGGTTATAATGTTGAAAAAAAAAAAAAAAAAATGTATTAGTTCAATACAACTTTGCATTAAAAATATAAAAATGCTTTAAATACAAATTTATTTAAGTTCAGTGTAATTATTACAATATAAAGTACAATTAAACTCCAAAATTTTTATTCTAGATGCAAAAATTATTTTGTAATCTCGCGCGTAAGCTGTCATGTCGATTTTCTGCTCGACAAATGTCTGACAGTTTGAAGCCCCCTATAAATATTAATTCTGCATCTTGTAACTTTTTAAATATGTGAAATAAAAGAACACACTTATAGCTTTTCATATCAATAAAAATTGTATTTTAAAATCATATACGTTTGAAGATATTAAATGTTAGAAATGACCATTTTTTTCATTTTTTTCCAATTTTAAGAGTCTTGAGACCCCTTAACAATTTCAACATTCATAACATTTATAACATTAACGCATCATAGTGTTAGCGGAGTTTTATTTTGGCATTTAGAGTTGTTTTACTATAGTTCTAGTTTGTACAATTGGTAAATTGGTAAAACACTTTAAGATTGTGTTGGAGATTTAGATAAATAAGAAAATTGGTAAATTCACAAATTGATTTCATGCCCCGGGGCAATAATTATTGTAAGAACAGTAAATAAACATTATGCAGTGCATAGTTAAGCATAAATACACACAAATGTGCATAAATATGAATCAATAATGCATAAATATGTTTAGTCAGCCAAAAAAGGAGAACACTTCATACATTGTAATCACCAAATTATCTAAAAAAAAATACAGAGCCACTAGAAATTATCAGTTCTTTCAATTTTTGTTACAAAAATAACCTTACACACTCTAAAAACGACATTTTCAAAACTGAGTATGTCGCATAGTCAAAATGGCTCCGAATCAAAATGACTCAAGTTTGAAACATGTATAGACTCATTTCTGAAAACATGCACACACTCAAGCATAAAACATCATGTGCTCCTATTGGAGTATGTCCAAGTTTCAAAAATGAGTATGAACTGACTTCTATGTGCTCATTTTTGAGTATGTCCATGTTTCAAAAATGAGCATGAACTGACCTCTATGTGCTCAGTTTTGAGTACGTTCATCTTTCAAAATTCTGAGTATTGAATTGAAAGCATTGGCTCGTCTTATTTGAAACAAAAAGTTTCATAACAAAATGAAAACATCGATTTACTCAGATTTGAAAGTGTCATTTTTCTCAGTACAGAGTCATCTTCATAATGAAATTGTAACAAACTGGAAATTGTCAATGATAACACCTGATTTTGACATCCTATTTACATTCTTTGATAAAATTTACCTTAGGATACCAAAGGATACTTAGGATAGTTACCTTAGGATACATAGTTTAGGTATTATGAATGTTTAAAGTTTGGTACTTCGTGTGTCAAATTCCGTTTTAATCGTTAGAAAACAAATTGCAGTGCGGTTAGTTTTTAAAGCATAACTCAAAAACTAATTCGAGGAATAAGCTTCAATTTCGAATTCGCGTATGTGAAGCTTCTAGACATCGACTTCTGATAAAAAAATATATAGGTTAAAATTCATATATTTTACAAAAATTAATTACGAAAATATAGATATTTTAAAGTTGATTTTCGAAAAGATATGGATTGTAAAGTAAGACATTTTAAAGAAAAATCTATTTCCAGAAGCTTCAAATATGGAAACCGAAATTTAGAGTTCCTGAGTTAACTTTAACCCTTTGAATACTGAAGTCTGAAAACTCAATAGCATTCAAAATACGGCAAACGCCCGAACATGAAATATGCTGCAAAATTATTTCTCCCCCTTCCTTCTACCTGCTTACCTGTCAGCAGGACAATAATAGGTAAAAGTGGAACCTCCCTAAGATAACTAGTATAAAAGGATCCCCACCCGTTGATTCCAATAATCCCTTGCTCTGCTATAATAGTTGGATATTTACGAGGGGGAGAAAATGGAACAGGTGTTTGGGCGATCTGCCAAGCGAAAGGGTTAAAAGTGAATTTAACATTAGGAGTTCCAAATTTTATACTTTCATAATTCCTAAACTATCAAACTGAATGACTTAGGCAAAATATTCAGGAAAAAAAAGAAATTTGTTGTCAAAATTAGATGTTTGTATTGAACATTCCAGATCTTTCAATATGAAGATGACTCCCTAAGCTTATTTTTTAAAACATAAATTGAAAGAAGACGTAATTCCCAGTCGAGTGAAGTAGTGATTACTTTTAAAAAGTAGTTTGTAATGACTATATCTCAAAACAAGTTGTTGTAGCTATAGTCAACTAACATGATTTATAAAATAGATGTAGTTGCGACATAAAAATACTGTTTTAACCACAATTTCGGTCGAACAAAGAAAACAAAAACGAACCCTTATAGTACTTTGTCACCAAATCATCGCAGGAAAGTGTGAACGGTACCGTTTGATAGGGAAGTGCGGTTACTTTCCGAATATGAATTCCATTTTTGAAATATAAGTCGTATACATTTTAAATATTCAACGAACTTTGATTTTTCCAGTGACAACGCCAACTTTTGGCCTTTTTTTTAGTTCTTTGGATCAAAGCAGTTTGGAAAAGTTTGAGTTAATATAGTTTTTCTTAAATCTTCATCATAGATATACAAGATATCACAGTTCGAGAATGCTAATGTTAAATGCACTTGACAAACATTAATTTAAATCTTTCCAAATATCGTATACGATTAAAATGTTTCCTTTAAAATTAGATGCAATTAACAGACCCAAACATACAGGGTTATTCTAAATGATGGACCCATTTTCAAAAAAAATGTATTTATTAAAGTACAAATCCAAAATGAACAATCTTTATACCAATGAAAAGAGTAAATTTCAAAGTTTTTTTTAAGACATTATAATTGTTCAATGTGTCCACCGTTTGCTGCACGGCAAACATCTATGCGATAGCCAAACTCGTCCCACACACGAGAAAGCGTATCTGCTGTTACTTAGTGCACGGCTTTCAAAGCGGTGATGGTTCCAGAGGCGGCCGGTAGAGGTCGCGCGGCAATAGGCGCGATTTCGTTTCACTGTCAGTTGTGAGTGAGGCAGCAGATACGCTTTCTCGTGTGTGGAACGAGTTTGGCTATCGCGTAGATGTTTGCCGTGCAGCAAACGGTGGACACATTGAACATTTATAATGTCTTAAAAAAACTTTGAAACTTCCTCTTTTCATTGGTATAAACATTGTTCATTTTGGATTTGTACTTTAATAAATACAATTTTTTGAAAATGGGTCCATCATTTAGAATAACCCTGTATTTCAGGTGTTTTTTTTTCGATTCGAAAACATATTTTTAATTGTGAAAATTATTAATAAATCCATATTAAAAAACTATTAATTATGATCTACATTAACTTTTTATATAAAAAGAATGAGCATTGTCCAAACAATGGCTATTTGTTTTTACAAATTATTCCTATCATAAGGGTTCGAGATTTTGAAAAATGTTACTTTCTGAAAGTCTTCTGTTATTCTGTGTGTTGAGAATCCACAAAGAAGAAAATCTCCTAATAACACCAGAAAAATTTTGTAGAATTTTGTTTTATATAAACTACGTTTATTTTGAATTTAAAAATTTTGTATAATTTTTCTGGCAATATATTGAGCATTTATGGTACTTTTCTATGATAAAACCTTTAACACGCTTTCTTTTATAACCGCAAACATTTATTAAAAAGTATATGAACTATGCTGTTCTAGATTGACTAGATCTGAGGAACTTAAATATGGTGTCAAAAATAGGTGTTACCACTTGAAAAAATTAAACTTGAAAATATTTTTACTATTTAGACGACACCTATTTCAAAAACTGCATTCATATTCGTAAGATTAAAAATTTCCACTCAAGTTGTACTTCTCGCATCTCAGTTTTTAGAGCCGGAAAGTTCCGAAATTTCATAAAATTCAAAATATCATAACTCGGTGAATTTTGCTCGTAAAAGAAAGGAATTTTTGCTTCTGTACTTGTCAGAGCATGGGAAATTTCTTTCTCAATGTAACTTATAAGACCCAGGGACCGTATAAAAATTTTAAAAGTGCAACTTTTTGAAAATTAACGGAAGGACTCATTCATCAACGCAATCTTAATACTTATCTTACTTTGAACACTTTTCTAATTTACATTGCTTACATATTTCCACCATGTAAAAAAATTATCGTGTGTCAAACTTTTTGGAACACCCTGTATAATACGAAAAAGCGGTTTGATTTTTTTTTCTAGCTCTTTTGTTTTCTCTATCTGGCTGTTGTTGTTACAAAAATCCCTTCTATACATATATAGGGTTATTCTAAATGATGGACCCATTTTCAAAAAATTGTATATATTAAAGTACAAATCCAAAATGAACAATCTTTATACCAATGAAAAGAGGAAGTTTCAAAGTTTTTTTAAGACATTATAAATGTTCAATGTGTCCACCGTTTGCTGCACGGCAAACATCTACGTGATCAGTGTTGGGCACGCTCACAAAAAACACGAACTAGTTCAAACTCAAGTTCACTTTCTCAAAAATGAGTCAAGTTCGCGCTCAAATTCAAAATTTTTCAAACGAACTCGTTCAACTCAAACTCATTTATAAAAGTGAACGAAGTTCACTAAAAACTCATTTTTTTTTTTTTTAATATTTAAAATCAAATATTTTACGGACGAACTTTATCGTCCAAATCTACAAAATTTCGCGAACTAATCTTTTGGTTATTCAATGTGAGGGTTTTCATGGGCCCGGCCCAATTTTCCTTCCCGACACTCAGTCCGAGCTTTGTTTGGGGATTACTTTTTTCTAGAGTTTTGGAACCAGCTGGGGGGACTAGATTTATTGCCGTCGGGGCTGGACTGCATTCTTCTTGAGGTCTGAGCATTCAGAAATTTTCAGTCCCAGCTCATATGAAAATCGTTGGACCGGCAAGGCTCTGGCCTGTCCAATAAAAATATCAGTAAAAATTGGCCCTGCCCCAATTTTTTTTTCAAAAAATGCACGTATTTTTAAATCGTTATTATTCCACAATAAAAAATTATGTATATATATATATATAAGATGGGTAGATGCATTTCTAGGCAATAAAATTAAAATACGGTATAACCTGAGAAAAAGAACCTGCCTATGACGGAATCTCGTGTTTTACAAAACAAGACAAAACAAAACGTTGATCTATGTAAAATGAGGATAACAGTACTTGTGAAAAGAATGTAATGCATTTACAACAGACGATGAACTTGCTCATAGGCGAACCAGCCCATGACGGATTTTTCTTCTTTCCTATGCAATTCCGCATTAGAATATTTTATTGTATAGAATTTTAAAAAAAAATTAATCTCCAAGCCATAGAAAGTGGACTAACGATATTAATGGTAACTGTGATATTTACATATAATCAGATGCATTTAAAAAATAAATACCACATCTCAGAACCCTTTTTTTAATGAAGAATATAAACATGATATAAAACGGTAAAATAAGTATTTTTAGTTAGGAGTTCTCGTACTAGTTTGAATATATTTTCATTCATACTCCAAAACATATTTATTTTAATCGGAAACATAGTTGTGATCAAACTTTTTGTGAAAATGCAAACAACCCGATCGCAAGAATTATTCTAGGCTACCCAACCTACAAAAAGAATTTTAGAATCATTAAAACCTGAAAACAGAAATTTGTGCAACCTGACCCGATGCAAGACTCTATTCAATGATCTCGATGTCTCTACTATTCAGAGGTTTTACTATATTTGAATATTAAAAAATTAATTTTATGAATATTTGAATATTAAACACTTGTCTTTTTTTCTATAAAAACATAAAATTGGTAGTAGAGATATAAATGTAGGTTACTTTTCACAATTGCATTAAAACAGAATTTACTTTCCTTTCATTTCGGGTTCGGGTCGGGTTGCAGGTCGCCGAAAATTATTTTTGGTGCGTTCGGGTTGGGTTGCGGTTCCAACTTATTATTTTTGTCGGGTTCGGGTTGGATTGCGGGCTGATTTCAAATAGAATTTTCGGGTTCGGGTAGAGCTCTTGACCAGCGCAGGGCTCTATGTCGGATTCTTAGAAAGACCCCCACGGAGGGCACTTTCCCCAGGGGCCTATATCCCTCGTGTTGATAATTGGTCTTCATAAATCAACCCAACCCAACTCTATGTCGGATAATCAAAAAAAAAGTAAAAGTTACTCGTCGTAAGTAGCGAAAAAAAAAACTAAACATCACGAAAACCAAGAATTAGAAATTCCTTTTCTTTATTTAAGACAGACATTTCATGATTACATAAAGAAAAAATTCTTTGAACATTTTCGGTATGAAATAAAAAATTTTGAATTAAAAAAACTTTATTCCTATTCTTTTTTCAAAGATTTTCATTTAATACTGGAAATTTTCAAAGTATGTAATAATATAGGGATTTTCTGGTATAAATGAGAAATTTTTAAGTAAAAAAAAGGACTAAATTGGCCCTTGGTGTTTGTACCTCAACGTCTCATTTGCGCCCATACATTCCTATACAATAAATGATGGTTACACTGTCCTGCCTGTACCAACCCTTAAAGTTTGTACCATGAAATTAGAATCAACCTGTATTTTCAATTTACTGCTTGAAAAATAAAATGTATATAAGAATTGCAATCATAGATTATTCTTTCTTTACGGTACAGTTAAGAACCATTTTTTCTTCTCTCGTAATATGGAAAATATTATCTACAATTCGCTTCTGACACACACAAAACATATATACCTTTTGTGATAGTTTATTGCACAGGTAGACATATTCAATCTATACGTGTGTATAGATTGTAAGATGTCCAGTATTCAGTGGTAAAAGCAGCATAGGTGTAGACTTGTATAGGCCTATGGGGCTCGAGCCCCCCCCCCTCCCAATAGTTTTTCAAGATGGTCTATATTTTTTTGCGCCAACTGATATAGACAAAAATCTCAAATTTTTGAATTTATAATCATTTATAGATTTTTTAGTGTATAATATTTTCCATAGATAATTGTACTTTCTCTAAAATCGTTGTTTACTTTCATTCTTTGTAAACGGCTTAAAACAATCTAATAAACCTTTTAGGAAGACCTTAGCATGGTGTGTGATAAAAAAAGACGCACTTTCCACAGGCAATAGCAGGGTGGAGGATTCTTTCTTCTTTTGAGTAGTGGACTAAGTTTCCGGGAAATTTTTCTCTTCCTGATTCTGGTCTAGACAGAGGGCAATAAATTAATGTTTTGACGCAGACGGCAAATAGTGTCCGATACCAGGACTATAGATAAGGGATCTTATTCTATAGTCCTGGTCAGATACGATCACATGGATAAGATGGGTTGCTTTTTCCGGAATATACAAAGAAGAGGCCCTCAGGCCTCTGATACAAAAAGGTTCCAATTAAGATTTGGAGAACTTGAGAGGTGGGGGTAGGGAAAGGGGTTTTAAAGCTTTGTTGGAGATGGCCAAACACGAAAAACTAAAAGTATCTCCAAAGCAAAATGTATAAAGAAGAGAAGTACTTTATCCCTGAATGTTGCATAAAAAAATAAAATTTCCATATAAATGCAGAAAAGCAGTACAATACAAATATATAATTGTGTTAAAATCTGAAAAGTGCTTGCTAAATAGAAATATTCGCTTTCCGTGTGTGTCTGCTATGGAGTTCTTATGGCATATAGATTTTTAATCTTTTTATTTTCGACACATTCTTTTGAAAAATCGGGTCTGCCCAAACCCGACCCGTAAGAGTCAAAACCCAATCCGAAAGCGACCGAATCCGAAACAAAAGTCAACCTCTAAGGCCAAGTCAGAGCCTTTTTAACCACTTTACATACCACAAACAGTATTGCTAAATCTGGCTGAATGTTTGCTCAGAAATTTCGAGAGTAAAATTTTCAATACTAATTTTCCTTTACTTTATTCACGAAATATTTATACTTATAATAATCAAAAATAATTATTCCAACTTTCTGTGAAGAATTTGGAATTTCTTAATGATAGTTTTTATAAATGACAGATAGAATGCATCAACAGCCTGTATAGTGTTAATTTTCTGTACAGATATTTATTTTTACGTCCATGTGTTTAAAATTTTGTCTTGTGCGAGGAGTTCTGAAAAAAAAAATATAATTTTTACAGTCTTTTTTCATGTTTATATTGTTCATTTTAAATAAAAGTGCCACCGACCGGATATATGCATGGGCAGGGCTTGGGCCTGTTTTCATTTCGGACGGCAATCTGCATTCTTTTCAGGGCTGGCCCCGGGCCATACTTTTTCTGAAGGCTCGGGCCGGGCCTAACTTACTTTTTCCGTACCGAACCGGGACTAGTATCATTCTTCTAGCTCTTCAAGGGCCTAAATTTTCCGTCCGGTTTTGACCCAGCCCGTATGAAAATCATTGTCTCGGCGTGGCCTGGTCCATTCAAAAATTAGCCAAATTTGCCCTGGCCCAAAAATTTTTGCGAAAAATGAATACATTTTTAAATCGCCATTATTCTACAATTAAACATTAAATTTTATTCTTTATTAAGAATAGTACATTTCCAAGCCTATTAAAATATAATAAAACGCGGGAAAAAGAACCTGCCTATGACGGAATCCTGTCTTAATCTGAAAAATATGTTGATCCATGCAAAATGAATGTACTAATACGTAAGAAAAGAATATATAATACATTTACACCTGCTAAAAAGGGAACTTGTCTATAACGAATTTTTTTTTTCTTTCCTATGCAATTCCGTCTTAGAAGATTTTACTGTATAGCATTTTTCAGATTTTTAAGTCTCCAATACATGGAATATGAATTAACTATATTAATGATAACAAACATTTACGTACAACAAATAGCGATTCATTAAAAAAATAAACATCGCAATAACTTCTATAAAAATGAAAACTATAAACATGACAATAAAAAGCAAAGATAAGCATTTTTGGTCAGAACTCCTCGTACGAGACAAAATTTTAACCAAATCGACGTAAAAATAAATGTTTTGTAGAAATTCATTCGGGTCGGGCCGGGCTCGGGCCGAGATTTTAACTTTTTGCCAGGCCAGGCCGGGCCGGGCTCGAGCCGAAGTTTTAACTTTTATACCAGGCCGGGCCCAGGCCTGGAAATTTCGGCCCGCGCAGACCTCTACCATAGACTGCATAGTACAGAAACCTTCGTTCCAAAATACTATTTGTACTACACTTCTTTCTACATATCCTATTGTAAACTATACTGAATTTTTAATGGATCTCTATTTGTATGTAAATATCTGAATTATTATTAATACCATTAATCCATTTACACGGCTTGGAGACTTAAAAATCTGAAAAATTCTATATCGAAAAACCTTCTAAGACGAAATCACATAGGACAGAAAAAAATCGTTATAGTTTAGTTCCATTTTTACCAGGTCTGTCATCTCTTGCAAAGTATTATTTATTTTCAAATGGATTATTATATCCATTTTGCAATTGATCAAGAAAATTTTCCGTTTAAAACAGGATTTCGTCATATACAGATTCTTATTATAGGTTTTACAGTACTGTATACCCCCCCCCCTCCAGAAATGTATATTTATTATTCTTTAAAGGGAATTTTATTTGTAGAATAATGGTAATTGCGCATACTTCTAGGAAGAATTAAACACAGGTTCAGGAATAAATCCAGTTCGGCCCGGCCCGCGCCTCCAGAGAAAGCAAGACCCGGGTACGACCCAGAAAGACTGATGATCAGGCTCGACCCGTTCCGAGTCCGCGAAGGCCTCTAAATTTCATTTGAATGGGAAAAACATGTTCTTAATGGCTGGAAAAATTTTAAATAAATTATGAAAAAAAAAATGAGTTTGAGTTGTAAATTTCGTTCAAACTCACAGATTTTTTGAGCTTCCGTTCAGTTCACGTTCGTTTATCAAAAAGTGAGTCAAGTTCAACTCACGTTCACAGAAAGTGAACTAAGTTCGCGAGTTTTCGTTCAATGAACGCGCTCATACCCAACACTGTACGTGATAGCCAAACTCGTCCCACACTCGAGAAAGCGTATCTGCTGTTACTGAGTGCCCGGCTTTCCAAGCGGTGATGGTTCCAGAGGCGGCCGGTAGAGGTTACGCGGCAATAGGCCGCGATTTCGTTTCACTGTCAGTTGTAAGTGAGATGGCTACTGCGGAGCACAAGGTTTTCTGCGCAAGTTTGCAAGAAGTGAGCAAATGGTGGACACATTGAACATTTATAATGTCTTAAAAAAACTTTGAAACTTCCTCTTTTCATTGGTATAAACATTGTACATTTTGAATTTGTAATTTAATAAATACAATTTTTTGAAAATGGGTCCATCATTTAGAACAACCCTGTATATATATCCTTTATCAATTTTGTATGGATATATTCTGTATATATTCATTGCATAAACTACCACTTTATGCATACATTCAATAATGTAAATATTGAAAATTTAGTTATGTATTTAAGAGAGTTCGCTAGAATGTTCTTTTGTAAAATTTCCTTCTCTCGTCATGGCCTGTTCAATATAGCACCAACACTTCTATAAAAGGAAAGTGACCTAAATTCATATTGTATAAAAATTCACGAAATGTTACTTTCAAATTATACGGTACACTAATTCAAATAAATTTGTCGCAACTAACCAATTTATTTAACTTCTACGTATAAATACTTTGAGTCTTTATTGTTTTTTCAGTACCACCATATCCTAGGTTGGGGCAGCGCAGTATCCGTAACAGCAGCCGTCGTGTACGGTGTACTGGAATGGAACAAGGGCAACCTTCCCAGCACCCCCACTGCCTTAGCCTATGCAGCTACCCACCGAACAGCCTGGGCTCTGGGATTGTCTTGGATCACTGTCGTATGCGTCGCAGGTTACGGAGGTTTGCAGACTACCTTAACTTTATTTTTTTCCTCTTTTTCCCTTGTTATTCTTATTTTTAATACGTTGTTAAAATGATGACATCCGCATATATACCACTGAGCTCCATATATAACAGTAGATCTGCCTTCCTATTCCCCAACATGATTGCGAGCTGTTGGCGGGGAAGGATACGGTGACGACAATTTTAGCTAGCTGCAAAACATGCTGTTTATCGCATTGTCTTACATGATTAGAGAATAATTATTAATTAGATAAGCATAGCTTAATTAAAAAAGCATAAATTAGAAAAATAGTATATGAGAACACTATAATATCTAACACTGACAACGCGAACTGTACTTTACCTTTGCGTTGCAAGCTTCTGATCGCCGACACACAACTTCTGTTATACATGGTCATCGAAAAAAGTTGGACAGATTTGAAAGAATCATAACTCTAAGAGTAATTGGGTAAAAGCAGTTATTTTCTTTCCAAAGTACTCGGCAATTATCCAAGATTTGTTAGTTGTAGCTGTTTTAAAGTTGTAACATTCAGACGATGCGCAGAATCCATGATCTGAAAATGCAAATCGCACTACACATTCGCAATTTTCACTTTTTGCTTATGTTATTCGCGTACATAGTAGATCCTTTCCTACTAAATCGACGATGTTGAAGAATTTTTCAATTGACATTTTTCCTATGCCTCCAATAGTTTTAGACTTATACACTTTCGACACCGGAATCATCAAAAAAGGTAGGACAGCACGAAGGTCTCGTTCACCGTGCAATTGCTTATTCACTTCGTCTGAATGTCACGACTTTAAAAGAGCTACATCTAACAAATATTGAATAATTGACGAGTACTTTGGAAAGAAAATAATTGCGTTTACTCAATTACTTTTAGAGTTATGATTCTTTTAAATATGTCCAACCCTTTCGATGACCCTGTATATGGAGCTCAGTGATATACACTAAGACATTCAAGAAGATCCTTGAAGTTTGCGTACAAAAATCAGTTTGTTACCAGGGACAGGTGTCTTTCTTACACTTTGTAAACAGAACCGAGAGCAGATTGGTCAAAGAGAACTGATTGTTCCGTGTGTATAAATCGGAATGTAAATTCGTGTGTATAAGTCGTACAAGTCTTTGAGATAAAAGACACACTAATACGATTTAATGGGCTGTACAGTTTAAATTGATAATACAACACTAAATTTTATTGTAGTCACCAGTATAATTTCAATAACTACCGTAATTTCGCGTGTAAACGCCGCACCTCAGACAATTCGATTTCCTACCAGAATTTATTTTAAATATAATGTGACTTACTTCTGCTTAGCACTTATTTTACTTCTTATTTTCAATAAAATTTCCGGTTTGAAAAAGACCTAATTAAGATGCAGCGCATACGCGCGAAATTACGGTATTGTACAAAATGATTGTACTTAGAGTGAAATGAGATAATAATGGTAGAGAAGATAATGGGTATAATCAAGTCATAAATCATCATAATTTAAAATGATGATCTTAGATGCTGAATACGGATATATCAAAGTTGCCAACATTTACGATTTTTGATTGGAGAAATTTATCTTATTTAATCGCCAAAAATTTGGAATTAATAAGACAATTTTTTCTGCTTAAAAATGGAGATTGGAGAAAAGCGTATGGGTTGGCAGCTAGGGATGTATTCTTATTCCCCATTTTTCAATAAGCAACAAACTAAAATATGATAAACCCAGAAAATTTACATCAAAAGATGTATAATATATAGAACAAAAGAAATGTAAAATTATTTTAAAATCGCATCTTACATCTTTCCCGGTATCTAACTAATTTAATTAGCTATTGTGAAGCAGTTCAACTACAGAAATAACCCACTTTAGTAATTCAATATTAATATGTAACATGTCCTGCAGATAATCTGTTATACCAAAAGCATTAAAAAAGTATTTCATTTTGAACTTTTTGTTTAATTTTAAAATATTATAATATGATAGTGCTGGCGTGATCCCACCATTCTTTAATTTGGGCAATCTTGAGAATGTGTATTATTCTAAATAATGTTTGTTTGCCACTACATGTTTTAATTACATATTTTTTAAATTATAGTATTATTGTTATTAATATTAGTAGAATATCATCTGATATGGGTATTATTTGTATTTCGTTATGTATAGTCTAGAACTTGCCAGCAGATTACATTGGGAGAAAAATAAAACATAAGTTACAATGGTAACTCCAGTTTGTATACTTAAAAGTAATTGTAAAGAGATGTTGTATTATACTGGGGATGGCATAGGTATAATCCGTACTGGGACTCACGGTTTTAGTAAATTCTCCTACTTTGAACTAGACCAGTGGTTCTCAACCTTATTTTAGCCATGCGCTCGTAGGCATCTCTAAAATGATACCCCCCCCCTCCTTCCTGAAAACATATGATCCTTATTATTTAAACGTGAAATCTTATTCACACGAAAACAGCTTTAGAAGGACATTAGACCTTTTGTAACAAACGTCCCGTATGCTTTTTTGAATTTTTATGCCCCACTTTTCTAAATAATAATTTCTACTGCATTTAATCATTGAAAATTGATATTAGATAAGATAAAAAATATATGTATTTGTGAAAATAGTGATTTTCAATTCAAGGATATAAATCTGTTTCAACTGACATCACACCCTAGCAACCATCTTAGCAACCAGATGGGCCGTTTGCTTTCCCCTCAAATTTGGACGATTGTGATTGGTTGACTCATAACACAGGCTAAAAATTGACGATTATGATTGGTTGGATAAAAATGGGTGGATTGGTGATCACGTGGTTGAAACTGATGTATAGTATGCCTTATAAGGCACGGATACGCGTTGCAAATCACAAACTGGTTAACGATGAAAGTCACATAAACTCGGTTTAGCTTATTA
Source organism: Maratus michaelseni (assembly GCA_963931845.1). Taxonomy (NCBI): domain Eukaryota; kingdom Metazoa; phylum Arthropoda; class Arachnida; order Araneae; family Salticidae; genus Maratus; species Maratus michaelseni. The sequence continues at coordinate 25,093,527 of OZ007594.1, forward strand.
AAGAGTAAATTTTTATCACTAATATGCTTTTATCATAAATCTATAAATTCAACGAAGCAATATATTTAGGTGGGTTTTGTTGTTCTTTGCCAACGCATCTCAGCAAGAAACAAAAGTGTTATATGATCTGCAGTTTTATTTTCATAGAACGCCTGGAAGAGATTCTCACGGTTGGCATTAATACATTTTATAATTGATTCTAATATCTTATTAAGAACAGATGGGATATTTTATGATACTCTTATTTCTATATAAATAATAACAATGAACTTAAAAGCATTTCTGGATCTTTATCTGTTTTAACACGCTTTTTTCCTTTCCGATCATAACACACATCTTCTCACTCAGATTTTCTATTCCACATTCTTGCAAGTTCGTTATGTATATATTTCTGTATACTGTCTTTCACCATAGCTATAAGAAATTTATTATCAGCCTATTTTCTCCTCTGATATACATTTGAGTATTTATTAATTTTATAAGGTTGGTTAAAATATTTTTTGAGTCTTAATCTGCTGAAGACAGTCATTTTAGATAAGTCTTTAAGTAATTTCACGTGTAAAAGTGTCTCCATTTGACATATTGCACAGCGAAAATAATTACAAAGCTATAAATAAATTAATTCTTTAAATAGACGAAAAATAATTCGTAAAATTCTAAAATACAATAATAACCAGAAAAATCAAAAAGAAATGTTTATATGAGGGAGGGAGAGGGGAGGTAAGGGGAGGACAAATTTTATTTTATAACGCTATTTACATAATTTTTCCGGTAACAGCTGTATAGCGTATAGCACTTTTGAATGAAAATTTATTTTTATTTTTATTTTTTTAATTTGCAGGCGTAATTTTTTATTAAAATATACACCATTCCTTTTTAAAAAAATACAAAAAGAACTAGCAGGAAATAGGTTAATAGCTAATCTGGAAATGACCCCCCCCCCTCACAAATTAAATTCCTCCCCCCCCCCTGCGGGAACCACTGAATTAGACGCATCCCATTTATAGTGGTTTATTTATTTTATTTTTTTTTTGGTTTATGTTTTCTTTAAAAAAGAAAAAAAAAATCATAATATTTTTTTTTTCTTAACAATTTTTCGGTTTTATACTTTAAGAGTTTGTTTCTTGAACATTTTGTAACATCTGTAAAATCTTCCTGGGTATTCCTTTAAATTTAAAGGCTCATTTTTAAATTTAAAATTCTTGTTTTCTGAATCAGTGTCTTACCTTTTCAAATGTTCTATCTCTTTGATCACCTATATGTTTATATAGCCTATTTTCATCATTGTATTCTTAAATGGCACCTTATTAAACAAAAGGAAAAATGTCATTGCCTTAGGACAGTGATAAATATCACCATCCCTTAATTGCAACACTCAAAAGGATTTCCGAATTTTTTCCAAGTGTCACTTATTGCTCTCTATATCTAATCCGTATTTTTTCCTTTTTTCTCCTTTTTTGTTTATTTCCTCTGAATAGGCATCATCAACCGCATCCTATCCTGGAAGGTGTTCATTCCCCTGAGTCGTCTCACATACATGGTATACCTCATCCATCCACTCATCCAGTACATCCTCACCGGATACATCAGAGAGAGGCTGCAAACGAATCACATCATTTTGGTAATCACGTCATTTATATTTTTAATTAAATTTTGTGAAGCTTGGAGGTTTTATGTTTTACTGTGTATTTTTGGTTCTGATTATAATGATACGCTGATAAATGTTTTATGCCTCAACGCAAATTTATCAATAATTCATATCAATCAATAATGTTTTCATTCGTCAATTATATAACGATATATCCAAAATATCGCCTCACATACATGGTATACCTCATCTATCCACTCATCCAGTACATCCTCATCGGATACATCAGAGAGGCTGCAAACGAATCACATCATTTTGGTAATTACGTCATTTAAATTTTTGATTCAATTTTGTGAAGCTTGGAGGTTTTGTGTTTTACTGTGTATTTTTGGTTCTGATTATAATGATACGCTGCAAAAGTTGTATGCCCAAATTTATGAATAATTCATATCAATAATGTTTCATTCGCAATTTATATAAATACCAGTGAATTCGTGTGAGGATTTTGCACTGTTGTCTAATAATTTTTTAACAATATCTAATATTTTTAAGATGTAGATTTAAACTTCTGAAAACGAAAACAAAGGATTAAGGATAAAAATATCTTCGAACAACATTACTTTAGTCAAGCCAGAATATCATTTCATTTATTCCATCGAAGTTACAGTAAAAGTTGATTAAAGATAGCAAAAGGTCCGCGCGAAAAAAACAACAACATAATAATCGTATTTTAACTGCATTAGACGATGACATCATCCACTTCTTGAAAAACGTGAAACAAAGAAAAATAAATTGAATGCATTTAAAATACAATTTAATCTAATATAACAAAGCATACCTTTTATTCTACATGTGAAATACCATTGTTTCGATTGATCAATGGTGTCTTTTTCTTCTAAACATTTCAATTTCAATTTTGCTTTTTAGACAAAAATATAAAATAAACTTGTGTGGTGAAATAATACTTTATCTTTTATGTACTATTTATTTTTATAATCATTGTTCAGCATCCTATAATGCGGTATTTTAGTTTTGTGGCAACACTCATTTGAGGAAAACCTTTCATTTCATTCATGAAAACAATGTCGGTTTAATTTTTAATTAACTACAATTTTTAATCAAAATACATTTTTAACGAAATGTGAGTGTACTATGTTAGGAGCTGCTTCAAAAACCTTTCGAATGATACCTCATTCGTTGTTGTGCGTTTCGTAAATTCATAGAAAAAGGGATGTTGACAACAGAAATAATAAATATGACATATCCAAAATAAAAACCACTGTCAAATCAGGGCAAGTTTTCAAAAGATTAACAGCAATGCGTAGCGATTCGGGATGCTTTCTTGAATGTTGTTACGGTTTGGAATTGTATTTTAGCTAGAGATTCTGATCTGTTTAGTCAGGTGAACGAAATTCCTAGTCTCTAAGTCATCATTGGCGACGAGAAATTGGAGACTGGCAACTAGAAGCAGTGTTGCCAAATCTGCACCAGAAATTTTAAAATAGTAATTTTCTTTTATATCATTCGCGGATTTCATTATTATCATTTATATCTTTATCATTTATATCTTTATCATTATATAATGCAAAAATAATTACTCAAACTTTCTGAATTCAGAATTTCTGAAGTAAAAGTTCCTCAGGTCGGATAGCACATATTGTAATACAGCATGCTGCGCATACTTCTTACAAAACTTACAGTCTGAGAACGATTTCTTGTTGAAAAAGCACTTCCGGAAAAACATGTTTACGTGCTCGTGTCTCGCCATTATTCTTAAATCCGTTCCTTACACCAATTTAACCACTAATATAATAGACCCCAGTGGTGCATCTTACCGTTTTCAACCGTCTCTTGTTCTAATCTTACTAGATTATTGCACTAGATAATGGATCATTTAAATTCTTAGCAGCGCTTTCATTTCGCCATTTTACATCGTCAAAACAATTCTTCAAAAAGGTATACATTCAATACAAATATTACATAATTTTCAATAATAAAAATAAAAATCTTTCGTTTCATCAATTACATGAAAATAATTTGAGGTATCCACATTGATTGATTCGAGCTATTTTTTATGATCAACAATTATACTATAACAAAGTGCATTTTTCTCTAAATTAGTTTATTTCATCATAGCTAAATGAGAAAAATAAAAATGAATTTTTTACTGTCACTAATTTAGTTATTAGATAATGTTACTATTTCACGGTTTTTAGTCCCATTAGCTATATCATGTAAATGTGAATAAATTATTTCTTTTTATTAATCGAAACATTATGCAGGCAAATTTTGTTTTTAAAAATATATGAATTAGTAATGAAGTTGTATAAATATTTTAATGCTACTCAAATAAAATATTTACACAATTTTTACTTAAAATTAGTGATTTAAATCTCTGATATGACATATACATAGCATACTTATAATGCTTGAAAAAGCTTTTTGTATGGCTAAATATCATTTTCCACATTGAAAACTTACTGTTTATGGAAATTAAGAAAAATCGATCAAAGCAATTTTCGTGCATTATTTATTACACTTTATTGAAGCAATTTCTAAGCCTGAAATATCTGTTAACAACAAATGTTTAATCAATAACCACTAATTTAAGAGGAAAGAAGCTTTTCCCATTGATTCTCTTTTTCTATTAAAAGTTTTTACGTACGACAAACATCTAAAATGAAACAGCTCTTTCTTGTTACGTTTTCTCAAAATAACAGATGTATTCGAAGTTCTACAGTTTTTATTTTTGAAGATTTGTGAATATATAATGTCTACCGAATGAGCTAATTCGAAACATTTTCCGGAATTTGTGTTAGTTAGAAGGTGGAACAATACAATAAATGGCATATGTATTTGAAGTTATGTAGTTTGTACTTTTGATGATTTGTGAGAATCTATAATGTCTACCGAATCAGCTAATTCAAAACATTTTCCGGAATATGTTTTAATTAGAAGATAGAACAATACTAAAAATGGAAGATGTTATTTGAAGTTATGTAGTTTGTACTTTTGATGATTTGTGAATCTATAAAGTGTATCGAATCAGCTAATTTCAAACATTTTCCGGAATATGTGTAAGTTAGAAGGTGGAACAATACTAAAAATGGCAGATGTAGTTGAAGTTCTGTAGTTTATACTTTTGATGATTTGTGAGAATCTATAATGTCTACCGAATCAGCTAATTCGAAACATTTTCCGGAATATGTGTTAGTTAGAAGGTGGAACAATACCAAAAATGGAATCAAACAATTAAATGGAATAATAAGGGATTACAAAATTTTGCTTTCTGCTTTTCTCATAAATGGACTGCCTTTAGCCCCTTGTCATTTATTGCAATCAGAAGAGGGTTGCGATACATTAATATTGACTGTTGTTTCTGCAATCTTCATTATTTGTAGAACACTAGTATGGATATTTACTTATTATTATGGAGAATTAGTTTTCCAAGTATCATCTCTATCAATGACCTTTGATTTCTTAAACGTATGTTCATTGATTTCAACTTGGTGTCTTTTTTTCAAACGAAGGGTGGTCCTTGATGTCATGCGATCTGTCATCGGTTGTGTAGGACAAATCAACACCACGAAATTCAAAAGCAAATGGAATATCTTCATCGCTATAACAATATATTTCGTCACTGTCGTGACACCATCGGCTACAGCAGTTTATATTAGCCTAACTGGAAAGGTGAGTTCTAATATCAGTTCTGTAACATTTTTCTGGCACCAATACGAGAACGAAGAGAAAGAATTTTTCCTCAAAATAACTTCTTTTCTAAGTGCTCTGACTTATTTCTACAGTATGTCTTCATGTGGCCTGGTAGCTATGGCATGTTCCACAACTTATTTTCACCTCGGCGATATTTTGCAAAGTTATGGGCGCAAGTTAAAAGAGCGATTTCGATTCGAAGCATTCGGATTTAATTCTATCAACGAAAATCTTCTGATGTTTCAAGAAATCATTGACTTAAACGATTTAATCAATAAAGCATTTTCCTGCAGCGTTTTATTTTTCTACGGTGCCACCATTAGTTGCTTTATTAATGGTATCAGCATTGTCATCTATTATGGTATACAACCGAAAATCCAGACCTACATTATGTTTATCCTTGCTTTCATATTTACTTTTATAACGTTCTTTGCAGTAACTATAACAGGGAACAGGGTTAGACAGATGTATACGTATCTTCTTCAATGTTTAATACCTTGTTCTCGCAAAGTAACTGTCAGTAATCTGCAAGATAAAGTAACTTATTCGATCATGACAGAGGACATTAGATCTGTAAACATGTGTGTTACTTGCGGGGATATGTTCGTCATCGGTAACGAACTTATACTTACTGTAGCTGGTGCGTTGATCACGTATGGTGTTATCATTTTCAAAATGGACGATCACTAAAATTTGAGTTTGATTGAAAATGCTCATACGGCATATTTCTAGTCATATTATTAATTTTCCACTGGCTGCAAAAAGAAATAGGGCGAGAAAAACGCACGTAAATCTACAAATATTTAATCTCTTCTTCCTATAAAATAACTGTCAGTAAACTGGAAAATAAATAAACTTTTTCCGTGATGACAGAGAATATTCTATCTGTAAATATGTATGTGTCACTTGCGGAGATATACAGGGTGATCTTTTTTAAAGTGACAGTGTTTGGAGCGCCCTGTAGCGCGATCTAATAGCCGAAATGGCACCAAACTTGGTATTTAGACTAATCAAGACATGGGAAAAAGGATTCCGGGAAAAAATTTAGATCCAAAAATTGCCGCAAGGCATTTTGTGACGCTTTGCAATGTATAAAATGTGAGAAAAGAAAAGTACTAACACATACAATCGTACAGTTAAATTATTAATGTTTATTTACTACATTAACTTCCCCGGTGAGGAATTAGACCACCTTCAATGTGAGCACCGTTCTCAGAAATAACACCGTACATTCTGTGCACAATGTTCTCCATAGCCGTACGTAACATATCACGAGGAATATTCCGCACTGTCTTTGTTATGTTGTTCTTTAGAATAGACAAATTTGATACTCCACCAACATAAACTTGAGGTCAGGGGAACGAGGCGGCCATGCAACTGGAAAACTCCGACTTATGACTCTATCATCAGTGAAGGTTTGGCGCAACAGCTGCTTTACCTTATAACCAATGTGTGGCGGAGCACCAACCTGCATAAAGAATGTCTGTTAGAGACAGCTTCTTTGCTGAAATTGTGGAATAACAAACGTTTGCAGCATTTCGTGGTACCTTTCTGCATTTATAGTGCACGATTCGGGTTCTGTTGGAGTGATGGTCTCAAGAAAGAATGGCCCAATTACGAATTCGGCTGTGAAACCACACCAAACAGTGACTTTTGGGGAATTTAATGGGATTTCATGCAGGGTGTGGGGATGCTCAGAAGCCCAAATTCGGCTATTTTGTGTGTTTACGGACCCATTGAGATAAAAATGGCACTCATCTCCCCACAGAATGTGCCTGGGAAAGCATCATCAATTTATACCCTGGCAAGAAACGATAGAGCGAATGTCACTCGCTTATCATAATCACTTGGTTTCAGTTCGTGCAAGAGGCTGATTTTGTAGGGGTAAAATAGAATAACGCGCCGCAAAACTCTCCATACCGTGGAATAATTCATGTCCAATTGTCGAGCTACACCACGAGCACTGCTAGTACCAGCAATAGTTCCCTGCGATCCTCCGACAATTGCAGTTGCCACATCAGTTATTACATCTTCTGATACTTGTTTACGTCCTCTCCCAGCGCGAATGGTCATTGACCCCGTTTCCTCGAACTTCTTAATCATTTTCTTAAGACCATTCAGCGATAAAGGCCCCTTTCGTAATTTTTTTTCTGGTTCGAAATTCCCGAAGAGCTGCGGATGCATTACATTGATTCATATAATACAGCTTCACCAGTAACGCACGTTCCGGTAACGTTAGAGCAGTGGTTCCCAACGGGGGGCGCACGCCCCACAGGGTGGCAATTTGACTTTTCAGGGGGGCAATTCCAGATTTTTGTGAACTCATACCCTCTGAATTATTTTTGTAATAGTAATGCTGTAGACTGAAAATGAAAGTTACACATTCAAATTAAAAAAAAAACAAAATGAAAAAAAAAACAAGTTTTTTATTCACTTTTTAAAAGTCTCCATTCAAAAGTTTTAAATACATATCTACCAGAACAATTATAGAAAAAAATATTTAAGATATTTAGATATTTCTTATATATTTAAAAATTCCTTATAATTTTTCTAATTTATAAGTATTTTAGAATTTTAAACAACTTTTTCGATGATTTATTGAATGAGTCGCTCTGCAATATGTCACATGGAAATCAATTTTACACATCAAACTATTCAAGTGTGTATTAATCAATTACTTGACGACCTTCCTTTACAAAATCTTTTATCACGTTTTATTCTGATTAGAAATTGTTGTGTAATTAATTCGCAGAACTTCTGTGATTAAATAAGACAAAAATGTTTTATTCAAAATTATTGAGTGGTCTAATCAAGGATTCTGAGCACTCTATACATCACGCATGCGTGGCGACCGTTGCGAAGAGATTAAAAGTGACCCTTTATGTGCCAACAATACTTTAAAGTACGAGTAGCATCAGATGATTATAAAAAATATTTGATTCATCCATTACGTTCGGTATGTTTCAGGATCAATGCTAAAGGTTTTTTTTACTCTATCAGTTCATTCATTTAAATTTTTATAAGAATTATATTTTTTAAGGGGAGGGGGGGGATCATCATTTTAGAGATGCTTTGGTGGGGCACGGCCAAAAAAGGTTGGGAAACACTGCGTTAGAGGCATGTCCACTGGAACTCTTTTACTTCAGCTGAGATTATTTGTCGGAGGTGTCTACTACTTGCTTTTATAGCCCTTATTACTGGCGCTGTTATCGCACAACATTTGCATTTTTCTTTGATACCCGTGTTTTATGCTAATTCTCGTTATTGTAAGCTACAGCAGCGCCACAAAATGCCCTAACGGCGATTTTTGGAACTAAATTTTTTTCACGGAATCCTTTTTCCCATGTCTTGATTAGTCTAAATACCAAGTTTGGTGCCATTTCGGCTATTAGATCGCGCTACAGGGCTCTCCAAACACTGTCACTTTAAAAAAGATCACCCTGTATTTATTATCTATAATGAAGTTATTTTAGCTGGTACGTTGATCATGTCTAAAGTGACTGACAGTGACTTGCAAAATAAAATAACTTTTCTTTGGTAATAGAGAGCATTGGATCATGATCATTTGTCTTACTTGCGTAAATATGTTCCTCATCGTTATCGACCTAATACTTGTGATGTCTGATTCACTGACCACAAATGTGATGAGGTCATTTTCCAACTGTACGACGGCGAGACTATGGGTTGAATCATGAGAACTGGTGTGACATTTATTTCTATGCATAACTTTTTTCTCAGTGACTGTGCGAGGAACAGGGTGAGAAAAACATACACATATAAGGTGTTGAGGATATTGAGGACGAATTCGACAAAGATTGATTTTCTTATATATTTTTTAAACATAACATGGAAGACCGTAAATAAGTGGTTCAAGCTTTCATAAGTCCAGTTCGCCTCTAATTCTATGAAATTAGCTTTATAAGACTCACTGGCGATAACGCTGTCTTTATAGGAACATTTTCGTTCTTAATATTCAACGCGTACGGATAAAAAGGAAATTTTCCGTTTATTACCGGAAAAATTACCAATTCCCCTTAAAACAGAAAGTTTCTGTTAAAATACAGAAACAGAATCACCCGTATATATACGGGTGTTTAAAATGCTAATTCTCGAAATTTGTGTTTTGCGAGTTTGAACTTAATGTTTGCAACGCTTCATGCACTGTAAAAATAAATCCGTGAAAAAACGAAAAATATACTGGTAGTAAAGTTGCCGCCCACTCTCCATTTTTTCACAAAACTTCCGTTTTGGTATTTCCTCCTTTTCCAAGAATGAAATTTTCCATTATTCAAGACGAGAAATTTCTGTTTTTAAGAAAAAATGTGAACAATAGTGCAATATTTAAAACAAAATCTAAATAATAATTATATACACTGATGCATATTTACACGGAACAGGTATTTGTATAGACACACACTCGTTTTCCAACGTCTTGCCTAATTCCAGTGGATGAATGCTGTCTTCTACACCAACTAGCCACATTCGTAGGCCAAAACATCAATTACGAGAATTTAACTGGACTTTTGAAGTTTTTTCTCAATGAAAAATAAACATATTACTTTTAAATGCTAAAGGTGTAAAATTAACAACTATAATATAAATTAAAATAACTTTTATTAGTTGTTTTACATGTTTCGACTCTTTCCGAGTCATTTTCAAAAACAAAATGATAATATTCTAAAGCTGCACGGGCTTTGAGGTTATTATTTCCATGTACTTTTTAAAAATTACGCACGTTATCTATTATTTTTTACTTGATTGTTTATTTTCATATCTTTGACCATGGAGTAATTCTAGCCACAGTTTCGGTAAATTAAAAGATGCCGCATCGTTACATATTGTATTTTTGCGCGTGAGTATCTCTATGGTTTCTCTTATTATGGATGGATAGTATAGACTGGAGGGAAATATTATTATTATAATATTATACTAACTTATACTGCTCGAATAAAATACCAAATCTTGTACATAAGTTATTTTACCTTGAGAGATTTACACTTACTGGAGTTAGAATATTAATTACGTATAATGTTGTCACTTTGAAAATGCACGATGACTAGGATGTAAACTAAATTTAGAGGCTTTACATGGGAGGATGTCATTTTGCAATTTTCTGAGTCATATCAAGCAAACAATAAAAACACAAATACACTGTCTAGGCCAGTAAAAATAGGATTATACTAACTGAAAATTCGCGGAAAGCTGGAAATTGTTTTAAGCACTTTGTTTTACATCCAAATGAAGGGATTAGAAGTTTGTCCCATTTTTCTTGGTGAGCTTTAGACGTAGCACCACAAAAACCTCAAAAATTTCGGACTTTTTTCAGTATTTCGCTAATAACTCAAAAACCGTTCACTCTACAGATTGTAGAGCATAAAATTCTTCGTCGATTGAGTACTACAGACTAAAAATTCCATCAATAATAAGCGAGATATGATGAATCAAAAAAGTACATTTTTTCAAATTTTTCTCAAAAAACTCATAAAATTGGTGTTTTGAGTACCAGTTATCGGTTAAATGAATCATTTCGATTACAAAACAATATAACTGCATAAATCGCCGAATGGTACTGTTTAATTAATAACTTCAAAATTTAATTACATCAATATGGGATTTTCACCAACCTTTTTAACAGGTGATTACACTTGAAATGCAACCGATGTCTCCAAATTATTTTTAATTCTGCCGTTTGTAAGCAAATTTTTTTTGAGGTGCATAAATGATTTATATTTTGAAAATTCAATGAAATGATGAATATAATGGATAGATAATTGAAAAATGAATTCTATGCGTACTTAAAATTATGTATTTTATAAAATGTTGGAGAAAAATACAATAATAATAGAAAATCAAGAAAAAATATTTATTTAAAAAAAAATTAAATAAAAGCAATCGTAATAAAATGCGTGCCCCCGTAATCGTGCCCCTTGTGGGGCGTGCACTCCCGTTGGGAACTATTGCTCTTTATGCTTGCTAGCATAACATACATGCTCCAAAACATACATACTTCAAAATGAATATAGTGTACATTTTAATATTTATAATAATAATAGTTCTACTATTTTATACTTGGTATCTAAGGTTTCAAAAATGTAATCATAAACACAAATATATGTGTGAGTACTTTTGGTTTGGTTACATGAGCACTTTTTGAGTTGTTCAGAGTCAAAAAACCGAGTTTATGAGTTTTTTTTTAGAAAAATTTGGAAAAATGTACTTTTTTGATTTATCATATCTCGCCTATTATTGGTGGAATTTTTAGTCTGTAGTACTCAATCAACGCAAAATTTTATGCTATACAATTTGTGAACAAGGATGTTTTCTGTAGAGTGAACGGTTAGTGAGTTATTTGAGAAATACTGAAAAATGTCCGAAAATTTTGAGGTTTTTGTGGTGCTACGTCTAAATCTCACCAGGAAAAATGGGACAAACTTCAAATTCCTTGATTTGGATGTAAAACAAAGTGATTAAAACAATTTCCAACTTTCCACGAATTTTTGGTTAGTACGGCTCTTTTTCGAGCTAATTTTATTGGCCTAGTATCAAAATATAAAATAAGAAATGGTATCGACGTTATCATCTATTTCAGTATAAAAAATAAGTAGAAACCTATATTATTTTATCTTTGCTTTCATATTTTCTGTCTTACTTTCTTCGCAGTGGCTATATCATGTAACAGGATAATAAAAATGGTCTGTGTTTATTCCCTTGTTCTCGTAAACGGAAAAAAAATCAGTGATCAACAAAATAACTGTTCTCTTCAATTACAGAGGCCATTATATCCATGAACATACGCGTCATTTGGTGGCATGTTTGTCATCAGTAATGAACATATAAATCCATAAAAACATTCTTTTACTTAACACGTTCACTGCCGGGTTAAAATTACCAGAATTCTATTTTATGTAAAAAGTTCGATTTCTTACCAGAAAATATTAATAGCAATATTTATTTTATTTTATTACAATCATTTCGCGATTATATAGAATAAAAATTCTTCTTTCGAAATTTCCGGTACGAATTCGTAATTTTAGATTGAAAAATCACGAGTATACTCCTGGTTGGCAGCGAATGGGTTAAATAAGGTGTCACACAAAATATACATATAAAACAAATAAACCGCTGATATGTTTTGGTTTCATTCGAGATAAAAACCATCATCATAAGAATACAAAATCGATCAAGACATCTTGTCTTGTTATGAAAAGGTGAAGTTCTCTTTTAAATTTTAAGATTTGAAAAACAGTTTTAGCATCAGTAATTAAGTTATCCTGATTGTAGCCTTGATCATGCTTCCTATTGTCATTTCTAAAATTAGACGATGATTTAGAATAGCATTTCAAGTCAGAGAACGCTCCTTAGAAATAGAAAAGTTTCCAAGGAATAGTTAGAACTCCTTAAATAAACATAATACTCCTCTTAAATGAACAAAATGCTCCTTAAATTACTATCGCAAAGCAAAATCTAGTGTTGATCAGTAATTCATATGGCTTTTTTTTTTTTTTTTTTTTTTTTTTTTGTAGTGACTGTATTAGAAAATATAGTAGTAAAAAAACAGAGTATCCCCAAGGTCTCTTTACGATTTCAAGCTTTTACTTCAAGCCAAAACTTCATGCTAGATTATGAAAGATTTCTCTTTTTTTTTTTACAGTGCAGCAGATAATTTTGCATAGAAAACCCAGAGTAACAATTTCTTTATTTTGTTAAAAATACAGAGTATATCCAACACTTCATTCCGTACTCAGATTTTCTTTTCATAACTTCATAGGTGCCAACCTCTCATTAATATTCCGTAATATGCGGGTTAATTTGACCCAGGTTTAACACGTTTCGCACCAGAAATTTGTTTAAGAAATGAAATTAAATAAATTCCACGTAGAAACCTGAAATTGAATAAATAAAGATTTATCCAATAATTTTTCTGGTTTGAAGCTTTGTTAAACTGGGTGAAATTAACCCGCATATTACGGATGATTAATGAGAGGTTGGCACCTGTGTAACTTTAACAATAATGAAGATGTTTTAGCGAAGGTTTTTTCAGACACCTTTATTTTTTGTAAACTGCGATGATATTATGAAAAGTATTGGAAGTGCGATGTATTTCGGTCAGTGACAACGTGAATGTGAAATACATTTCGAAATAGGGAGCTCCTAGTGAGCGTCATTTGTATGCGTATGGTGACCTCTTTAAACACTTCTCGTGATATATTATACATTTCGGACTAAGCAAGGTAAGTCATGTGGCATTTTCGTTAAAACGTTTTATTTAGTGTTGACGTTATGAGCAAAAATCTGGTTTGCAACTGGAATGATATCCTGTATATTTGGCAGAATAAACCCTCGCTTCCTATATAAATAATTATTATAATGTCTGCTACCTCTTCTTAAAGTTTGACCAATCTTTTAAAAACTTTCCAACATAGTTGAAAAGTGTTTATAAATTCGGTTTGTCTGTCTGTGCTCTAACTCTCGTAAATGAGCACGGATTGTCATGATTTTTTTATACATTATTGAATTTTACTATAGAATGTTCGGTATTGAAAATGACGTGTGTAGCATTAATAGTCCATTTAAAGGGCCACACAAAAGAATTCCGTTACATTAATGTCTATATATGGGAAACAATCGTTTACGGCTCATTTTATGGATGTTACGATAATTCAAACAGGATGAAATTATTGTGCATGATTACAGTATGCTTTCACCGGAGTATACAGTTAGTAGCATTTATAGTCTGATTACAGGGACGTACAAAATAAATCCTTTACATTATGATTTACGTGGAAATATCGTTTGCGGTGCATTTTGAGCATGTTATGATACTTGAAACATAATTAAATGTAAAAGGATCACTAAGGTTCAATACAGCTTATTTTCCATAGATTATGGAGTGCGTAGGATTTATCGTTTATTTACAGAGACGCACAAAAGATTTTGGTTAACGGACTGACTATGATCGTTAATTCCTGGAATTGCCTTTTCTGCTGCGTCTTCCTGTGCATTTTTATCTCATTTTTAGGGAATTACGTGTTGTTTACAAATTTTGTACATCCTATACAGGGCTGCACGACAGACTTCGAATATGGGCAGCCATTGCCGAAAATGGATTTTAACTGAGTTATGTATTTTTTAAATTGCTTATTTAGATATATCATTTCATCGTATGAACAATTATTTTTTTTTAATAATAATCTGTTAGTGTTGGAAATTGTTTCATAATCTATGCCGGATGCATGATTTTTCTTTCTTGTTTATAATCACCCGGTATATGTATTGAGTAATTTTAAAATTTACAGGTATTTATTTTTTATTTAACTACCATGGACTGCAAATAAAATCTCACAATAAAGCTGATTTTTTTTTTTTTTTTTTTTTTTTTTTTTTTTTTTTTTAGTGTACTACAGGAATTATGATGATTATTGTTGGGCTGAAATATTTTAATGCATAACGCATGAATTGAGATAGTTTTGGGGCCGTTCGTTCGTACCATTTGCGTTGTAAACAATCACCCAAAGGTTCTACATCTAGGAAAGCAGACATGAAGTATCCAATGAACGAAGACATCTCAGCTGAAAGTTTTTTATTGATATATAGCAAGTATAAGATGGTAAGAATGGGGTGGTCTCGGGTATTAGAGGCTTCGAACAGTTGTTGACAGAGCAAGAGCTAGGAGTGATCTGCCCTTTTTGGGCAGTACATTGTATCGCCAAGATTGGATAATACATTGAGCCAACAAACCGCAGACGCGTAGAAGAATTTTTGTACGTTAAGGATAATTAATATAGATGTTTTCGGAGGATGTAATGAAAAGGCTACCACATTTGGCGAAACCGTAACTTTTGTGAATTTTAGAGGACACAGGCGGGCAACCCGGTGGGAAAGGAATTTTAGTCAAAGGAAAAGTTACTTTGTATCTGGGAAATTACATTACTTGCACAATTTGTTTATGAACAGAAAAAGGTTGGGTACCCAAGCAGCTGTCAATGAATGTCCAGAACACATAACATTACATCTGTTATAACCGCATTGTAATTAAAATAGATCTCTAACGTACATGCTGCATTTAATAAAGATAGTCTTTCATATGAGAAAAGGAAGTAACACTTGAGGTTTTAGAATAAGAGATATTTGAGTGAAGAGAATATTAATTAATATGATTCTATATCATAGGAATGCTATTCCAGAACTTTTTTGGAGGGATGGGGAGAAGGGTGAAAAGTTTTATTTTAGGAAAGCAAAAATTTCTCTTGATCTCGTTGAAAAAATCTGAGAAACTATTGATACAGTTTTATTCTCACATATATTTTAAAAATTAGCCAAAGTACTCCTTAAAGATAAATGTCTTTCAGAATGTTGAAAAAGCAAGGATTTAGCAAGTGATATTGATAATTTATTAATTTCTGTGCATAAAGTGTTTGTTTAAGGCAGTGGTTCGAACCTAGTTTTAGCTGCGCCACAGCCTAAGTATTTCTAAAATCCTAATCCCCCCCCTCCCCCTCACACACCTTACTGTCACTTATTTCCTACTAGCGGCCCTTCCCGTCTTCGCGCGGGTAGACATTGTCGACTACAATGTAAGATAGGGATGGAAAGGTAATTAAAAAAAAAATTTCTAAAACTGATAAAAGCGGGAGTGAGACAAAATTGCAGTATACTTACAAATTTTAAACTTGAAATAAAAGTTTGTAAAAATGTGATAAACAATTCTTTTCTGTTTATGCACATATTGAAAATAATAATTTTATTTTAATATAGCATAACTACCCGGCTTCGCCCGAATTAACCTTGGCCTTACAGGTAACATAAGTAAAAATGTAATATCCTAAAAATACGCCAATCACAACAACGCATTCGCATCCGTAAGCCGTCAAAATGACAATCAGATAAAACTTATGCTATTTTGACGCAATCATACTAAATCCCTCAGCTTTATAAAAGATTTAAAAAAAATCCTTTTAAAAATGTCTTACGCAAAATGTCTCATAATAAATCAGCAATAGTTGTCTTATTCGTCTAATCTTCCATAATCGGGTTCATATCCGATGTTTAACACCCTTAGTGGATGAATTTCTAAAATCCCTGAAATATGCATTTAACTATTTTTTTAGTAGATTTGTTATCCTGATTAAGGATACCTCTTACCTAAAACTGCTGCTGAGATATGGCGAAATGACCTAAGACATTTGACAACCCCATTTAACTCCTTTAGGTGTTGAATTTCTAAAATCGGTGAAATGCGTGTTTAACTATTTCTTGAGTAGATTTGTTATCCTGAATTTCATGCTCCTACCTAAAACTGCTGCTGAGATATGGCGAAATGACCTAAAACGTTCGACTCCCATTTAACCCCCTTAGCGGGTGAATTTCTAAAATTGCTGAAATACATGTTTAACCATTTTTTTAGTTATTCTGAATTTCACGCTCCTACTTAAAACGGCTGCTGAGATATGGCGAACTGAGCTAAATTAACCCCTATTTGGAGGAGGAATTTTCAAAAATCATTTCTTATTGCTTGTCTAGGTTACATCTACTGTCCAAATTCCGTGATCCTGACTTTACTTCGTTTCAGCTGGGCGTTGATGAGCCAGTCAGTCAGGCGGTTTCTCCTTCTATATAGTACAGACTGCTTAATTGTGAATTCTTAAAAAAAAAAAAAGCACTGACAAGTTATGGGTCAAATCTCGAATTGTCTACCTGTTGGGAACAACTTATTTAAGTACAATGTTTCTATTTTAGTCAAATCTGAGAAGTACCTTTTGTGAAATTTCTTATTCTAAAAATCTGACATGTGATGATTGATACATTGCCCCTTAGCCTCACTCAAATGGTGTCTCTAGTGTATTTGCTGCATACCAGCTTTCCTAAATTTCGAACTTCAGTTATTCAGCGACTATCACACTTTTCGCTAATGCTAACCAGGGCCTGATTACCGAAAAAGCACGAAAAGTACGAGCTTCTTTGTAAAATTTAAGAGAGGCCCCAAAAATGACTGAAAAAAAAGGACAAACTTCATTTTTTAACATTGAATTTTTAAAATGTTTTCAAAAAGTTCACCTAATGCAACAGAATATCTAGGTACCACAGTAACTCTAGGAAACTTCTGTTATCTGAAAGGGAAATTTGAACGTGATCAGGAGGATGTTAACTAACCGTATGGCATCCTGATATCCGGGCAAAAACAGAACTGAACTAGGTAACAGCTCATGCAATGGCACCAACTTATATGGGCCCATGGGACCCGAGCACACCCAATCTTTGTTCTGTCGTAGCATACCCAATTTCCATTTTTCTATTTCATTATTTATTTAATTGTTTTTCATTTATTGGTTTGTCATCTGAAACAAAATTTATTTTACCTTTTATCAATGATCATAAATCTATGACCATATTTTTTAATGCCCCGACTGACACTCCTGAATCACTTAAAAGACTGAAATATTTTGCTCGATGTGCAACTTTTTGCTCTTTCAATTTGTAATCATATTCATGGTATGATAGTATTATAGTAAATATTAGTGTCTTTATAAAAAATAATTCAGATTATTTAATAAAATAGCAAAGTTATACTTTACTTTAAAAGATGATAACCTGACATTATCTTTCCCTATCTGCCAATTTTCCAAAAAAGAAAAAAAAACTGCCACGCCAATTTAACCAAAAAGTTTTAGCCCACCCAATATTATTCAAAAATTTGCGCCAGTGTGCGCATACGACAACTGTGTGTATGCCACTAAGTATTTTTATACCGGGAACATTAAAAAAAAAAAAAAAAAACTGTTTAAAAACATGAAAATTGTGTTAAGCCCAGATAATTTTTGCATCATTGATGAGTTTCCATGTATGTAGAATTTAAAAAAAAACTTTCTTCAGATTAAAGAGTACCCCGAAGTAATACTCTGCTTAGCCTAAATACAGACGTTTATTGGGTCCTGCTGTTAACGTTTATGTTTTATTTAATCCCTTCATTAAAAAAATGCATCACATCAAATGTGCTCCAAACTTGTTTAATTTAAAATTTATGAGAAACTGAAGCATTTTTTAGCACTAAATGTACCGGAAATTTTATAAAAATATTTTACACCAAAAGTTTTATTTAAAGTGTTTAATATTTTTTTTTTAAACTTTTTTCTGTGCGATTGATATTTTACTTATTGTATGAAAAAAATTCTGGTTAGAATCGAAATATTTTCATTTAGTACCTGTGAAATGACCGATTGTTAGTAAAATTACTGTTAAATGTTAAAGTTGAAGTATTCTTTTGAAAATCGAGCTAGCAGTTATTAAGAGACATTACTAAAAAAAAAAATGACTAAAAAAACAGTTAATTTAAAAACCTTCATGACTGTTTCACGCAACATAGACATTTGTAGCAGAAATTGTTTCATAAATGTTTTCCTATCATTAATATTTCTATTAAATTCACGGAAGTACCGGTTTTACTATTATATTTCGTGTCCACTTTAAGCGTTTGGTAATGCTTTTTTCGTGTTCATAATATTGCATAAAGTTTATGATGACTAGAAGACTCTAAAACATGGATTAATCTAGAAAACGAACTTGTTTACTATTCATTTTTTGAAAAAGACGATTATGCATAATATAATCAGTCAATTTAATGTAATATTTAGTGAGAATTTGTTATTGTAAAGTTTATTTATTTAGTACGTAACCTGTATGTTTCAATATATAGATCACGTATAGCAATTTAGCAGTGTTAAAGTATTACATTATGTTCACAATAGATTAAATTGTTTTTAGGTTACAATAGATATAGGCCACAATAGATTAAAGATTATAATAAGAGAATTAATAGATTTTAGGTCACAATAGATTAAAATGTTATTATAAACTGTAGTAATAATATTGTAATAATACAGTTGTAATAATAATTATAATTTTTTTTAACACTGAGTCGACTTTCATCACTTTTTTAATTTCATTTTGCACTCTATATTTGAACTCTGAACTTTAAATTTTGGCCACCATTACATTTTTCCAAATCGGTGTGTATGTGTTGCCAAAATTAAACTGTCTCTTCGGAGAGAAATGTTTTGGATGTTGTATTTTTTATAAATTACATGAAATTTCGACCAACTACATTTCATATCTTGCACTCCAGATTTAGGAAAATAATTAATACAAACCATACTCCGCGTAAGTTTTTTTTGCAGGCTGAATTCTTTACTCATAACAGCATCGATTTCGTCATTCTGAGGGAAAAGCTCTACTAACAAGGACTTTGTCCTTTTTAAAAATCAGTATTAGTCATCAGCGAACGTTAAACTGCAGCAGTGCAGTGTCCCTAACTTTTACCGAATACGTTGTCCAGATGACGTCAGCGTTACCCACGGACATGTTTTTGCTTCATAATATAGATTTAGATATATATTTTAAAAAAGTGTATTACATTACATTTCAAAGCTGAAAATTCTTATTTTTGCCATCTTGTCCGTAACTTTTTCCGAATATATCGTCCATATGACGTCAGCGTTACCAACGGACGTGTTTTTGCTTTATATTATATAGACATACATTGTTTTTTTTTTTTTTTGAAAAAATGCATTACATTACATTCGAAAGCTTAAAATTCTTATTTTTGCCATCTTGTCCGTAACTTTTTCCGAATATATCGTCCATAAGACGTCAGCGTTACCAACGGACGTGTTTTTGCTTTATAATATAGATTTAGACATACATTTTTTTTTTTGAAAAAATGTATTGCACTACATTCGAAAGCTTAAAATTCTTATTTTTCCCATCTCTATTTCTGTAAAAGTCACGGGGTTCGAAAATAACAATGAAAAGCCCGTGATGAGGAAATTGTTTACTTTCATTCATTACAATTGGGGACGACACGGCACACGGATATTGTAAAGTAGACATTTAAAAACCACATAATAAGTGAAGCTTGTTTCATTTGCCATGATGTAGGTCATTCTTCTTCCAAAGTGCCAGACGGAAGATGTCCGAATCTAATTGACTTCCATATTTAGCTACTTGCTTTGCTCTTTTTTTTTTTCGCTTAGAGCTTAAATAATGGAAGTGGTGTTAAAATGGAAATATACGTCTAGCAATAAAAAGAAACAGCTGTTAAAAAGTATTTTCTTTTTTAGTATATACAAAGGGAATTTTTGTTTAACGCAAACGCAACTTAAATCAAAGAATTTTCTTTATAACTGAACAGTTAATAAATTTAGCTGCGTACAAAAAAAGTAATTTAGTCAGAACGAGTACTTGATGTAATAAAGAATACATAGCAAATTATGTTTCATGCTGATCAAATACATTCACTGTTGTCTGATTGCAACATTTTCAACAAGAAGAAGTGCGTTTTTTTTTTGTTTTGTTTTTTCTTTTTTAGACTCCCCGGGTATTATAGTAATAGCAATCCTTTTAAAAAAGAAAAATGGCATGATTATACAAAATGGTAAAAGTGATTCTTACACTTTTGAAATTAAATGTAGATAGTTTCTAGAAAACAAAAAGAAAAAAAATGAAACATAGCAAGAAACTTTTGTTTTAATAAAATTGAGAAAGTAAGCATGCTGTTTAGAAACCTGGAGTGATGTAGCAATAGCATAATTTCCAAAGAAGAAAAATTGCATGATTATACGAAATGGTTCATTTTTAAAATTAACTTTAGGTAGTTTCGAAAAGATTAAAAATGCTGAGAATAAGATTTGGAAGTAATGATGACTTTAAAAAATACTACTTAAATAAAGTGACTTTGGTATTTGTCTATTTTCCAGTCGAAATAATTGTTGCCAAAGAATGGGATTTAACGCCAAAGAAGCATAAGCGTCACATTGGTTACACATTCACGATTTTCCGCCAATAACCGTGGCCGAATGCCTCCTCCGTGCAACCCAACTACCGAAGATTGTCGTAAAGATACCGCCAAAAAAAATTAAAACATACTATGCATGACTCCCATCCTAAATGTCACATTAAAATTCCTTTGTTTTGTATACTACTGTTACAGTTAAGTTTTATAGGGGGATGTAATAAACAACAATAATAACAGAAGATTGAACACAAATTGGTCTTTATTTAGTTTAAAAACGTAAATAGATATGTTAAGATTACATCATCATTGTTTATCTGTTTGCAGATAAAATGTCATATCATGCCAATTAATGCACACTTTTTTTAATGGCAGAATTCCACAATCATGAAAATGGTTTATCGCTTTAAGTTCTGCAGATAAAAAGAAGATCATGGATCTTTATCATTTATTATTTCAAAATTCGAGAAAAGACAGAGAAATATCAGTGAACTTATATCCTTCATTAGAAAAATTAAACTAGCTTATCTTCAAAATCAGTAAAATTGGAATATGTACATCGCGTGTTAGGGCTGCATTTGAAATCAAACGTGGTGGGATGCTTTTGTATTATTGGCATTAAATCACATTGTTTGGCGACATATATATATATATATATATATATATATATATATATATATATATATATATACAGGGTGTCCCAAAAGTCCTTGACACATTTTAAAATTCAATAAAAGATCAAGCAATTGGCATACGAGAGTGCGGTTAGGACGAAAATGCTTCGTATTATCTGAAACTTTAATAACTTTAACTTTACTAACTTTAACTTTACTAACTTTAACTTTAACTTTATGAACTTTAAGTAAATAAAAAAATTAGTTCCAAATTTTTCTCATAGATGGCGCTGTTTCTGGAAAGTTATCGAATATACCTTTATACGTAACAATGGCGAAAGACGCACAATGCGTATGCACAGTTTTTGTCCAAACTATGGCAAACCACATTCCAGAACTTAACAATACTCACCTTCCTGAATTTGATTAGACCAGTGAGACAAATCAACAAACATTAGTTTGGTGATAATAGTTGTTAATTTCTGGAATGTCAAATGTGGGTTGCCAAAGTTTGGACAAAAATTGTACATACGCATTGTGCGTCTTTCGCCATTGTTATGTATAAAGGCATTCTACATATTCGATAACTTTCAGAAAGCAGCGCCATCTCTCAAAAACTTTTGGAACTTATTTTTTTATTTGCTTAAACAAAAGTTCAGATCATAAGAAGGATTTTCGTCCAAACCACACTCTCGTACGTCACTTGCTTGGTCTTTTATTGAATTTTAAAATGTGTCAAGGACTTTTGGGACACCCTGTATATATAAAGTGGTGGACGGGAAAGTAACATGTGCAACGACATGTTTCTAGAGAAATATTTGTAAAAAATTTTATATGGAGTAGCTTTATGCATGGTAAGTTCATGCATAAGCAGATTTGAAAACTTAATGACGCTTTTGCTTTTATTAACTTAATTTTTTGTAAGTTCTTTATACTCACTCGAAGTATACGACACTGTTCATATATTTTTGGAAAAAAAGGAAAGAAGGAAGGAAAAGTTGATTCAAAATTTAAACACAGAGTAGTCCTCTAATTTCCCATAAGAATTAAAAGTCTTTACCTAAACAAATTCTGATTAGTCAGATTGCGTGGATTAACACTTAAATAACATTTTTACATCGCGCGATTCGTAAAATCATTATTAAAAATATTAAAAATATTGAACTGACAGAGCTAAACCAAAATATTAGACATTTTCACTTTAAATGCTAGAAAGTTCTTTTCCATCAATTGAAAGAAGAAACAATTATACACACACACACACACACGCACACACACACACACACACACACATATGTATATGAGTGTGTGTTTGTGTGTACATATATATATATATATATATATATATATCACAAATTACTAAAAATCAAATGTAATAATTTTAATTATCCTTATCTTGTTATAATTCCAAAATTTCATAAAAATCCTATTAAATTTCGCACTGTTACCATCGGTTGTAACACATATAATAAAAATGCAAGCAATTTACTACTTAATATTTTAAAGCAGATATATGATATAACGTTAAAACATAATAACCAACATTGCCTAAAAAATAGTTTTCAACTCATTAATAAAATACATAATATCAATCCGGTAAAATTCATAAAAACATTGGATTTTAATGATTTATTTAATAACATTGATATAAAAGACTTACATAAAACAATGTGTATATTATTTAAAGAATTTAAATCTCAATTAAAATTAAAAGAACATATTTCAGTAAATTTTTTTATAACTTTACTAAATTTTACATTGCATAATAATTACATTATATATGACAATATTATCTATAAACAATGCCAGGGAATTCCGCAGGGCGGAACCGCATCTAGTATTCTCTCTGACCTTTACTTATATTATTATGAAAGAAATATAAGTCCGAACAATGATTATGTATTTTATCGCTATATTGATGACATTATCATATTTTATTTCAATGAAAAAAATTGCACATCACCACTCAATTTTTATCCTACTCAGCTTAAATTAAGCGAAAATGATTTAATTAATAATAATATAAACTTTCTTGACTTAAAAATTAATATTACTAATAATTATAAATTAATTTTTGATATTTATGATAAGAGATTTGATTTCCCATTTAAAGTAAATATTTTTACCAATTTTGCTTCATGTTTACATAAATCTGTTTATAAAAATATAATTATCAATTATCTACATCGTATAAAATACTTATGCTCAGATATAAATAAAAACAAAAATATTAGATATATTCGAGATCAAGCAAAAATATATGGATATCCAATTTTTATGATAAATTCAATCATCAACTCTTTTAAATAACATTTATTATATAATTTAAATATAAACATGGTATGTAATAAATTATTGTTTTAGTGTGCGATAACATATAACAAATGATATAGAAAATAATAATTATAACATACATTATTACAATTATAACATATTAGGAAATTTAATATTTAATATTTGTTTGAACATTATATACACTTTATATAGAAAATTACAAATATAACATACATAATTACAATTATAACATATTAGGAAATTTAATATTTGATTGCACATTGTTTATACTTTGTATAGTTGTGATTGTGCGTTGCCGATCACCTCTGTTTAAGGTATTATTGATGTGCAGTTTTCATACATTTATAAATTAACTTATACAATAACAAATTAAATTATACAATGATAACATGGTGATTATAACTCATATACATATCTATTTGCAATATATATAAATATAAATATATATAGTTTTTATCTTTGTCTATGAATAATTAAAATTAACAAGTATTTTAATTACTGCATTGCATTAATTTGATTGAAAAACAGTAGTAATACTATTAATTATCAATATTATAAATTTTGAGATATTTTGAATTGTTTATGAATTATTTAATTAGATATTTAAATTAATCTATAAATATAAAATATATTTACAATGTAGTATAAATTAAACATTAATTATTTAATAACAAGTCTAATATATATTTAAGTAGTAGTAAAAATAAAACATTAATTATTTAATAAATGTCTATAATATCAGTGGATTAACACAGCTGGCAGCAAAAACAATTTGAATTAAAATAATATCTCTTTTACATAATATATTCTTGTTAAGAATATCTGAAATGATGTGCAAGTTGAATTAATTCTGTGTAGATTTATTCATATAGTAGTAATATATTTTATTTGAATTTAAAGTAAAACTACAAGTTAGTATTGTTTTTTAAAGTTTATTTATATAAATAAATCTAATGAAGTGAGTATGTAACTAATAAAGTGGATATTTAACTAAATATTAATTATGAATTATTATAATACCAATAGATGGCGACACTTTACCTTTCAGGTAGTTGTAGATAATATTGTTAATATTATATTTAATTTAACTATAGAGGGAGCTATTGATTGTATATTAATTTTACTTTCAGGAATTAAAATTGGATGGAGTAATATATATTCACGGATATAAATTTGTTATAAGTGTATTAAAACCAGAATTATTTTGAGTGTTTTTGAATCATTTTGTGATTGGGTGTCATCGATGGGGTTGAGTTTTAAAAAAAGTGTGCTCTCAACTTGTCTTACAAATCATTTCTCTCAACTCGACTTAGTAAACATGTATGATGAATTGCCATGTGGATGTGAATATTATGCAGAAGTTGTGACATTTTAAGGATTCTGTATAATTATTGTGAGTAAATATTTAATCTACACTTTACGCGTTCATATTTCCAATTTTATTATTTCAAAACTGTTATCTCGTGGTAATTTAGTGAGGTGTTAATTACAGTTTTTTGGATAATCGATGTGAATGAAATATATTGTATTTTCTTAATGGTTTTTTATTTCCTATTTAAATATTTCCAAATTTTAATATTTCCAATTGTTGTCTGGTAATAATTCAGTGTACCTGGATGATTCTACTGATCTTAGCATTATGCCAGTAGAATTATGAAACACTGAATTATTATTTAAAACACATGTGGGTGCATCCAGGCTGATGAGTACATGTGCATGTGTTTTTCCATATCCAATTCATATTTAATTCTCATGTGGTCCAATTTTCCATTGTATATGGTTCATATTTAATTTATTAATCCATTTGTATTTACTTAATTGCAACTCCAATTTATAATTTTTTTTTTTTTTTCCCTTTCTCTATATTTCTTTTTTCAATATTCTTTTGGTATGAGTAAAATTTGGCCAATTACCATTGAAGCATCAGCTATGGTAATATTATGTTTGCACATGTTAATTATTAGCTATGTGGTATTCTGTATACACAATATCATTAATTATCTCTTTGGAGATTTAAGTAGATTAGAACTTGATATGCTTTTTGAAATTCATAGATATTATAATTATATATATATATATATATATATAAATTAAATTCTAAATCAGAGAAATGATTTTAAACTATTTATCAAAATACAGATCAAACATTGATAGGTACGTATTAGTTGAACATTTATACAGTCCCTGGCCAAATTATTAGACGCAGTTGTTTTTATTATAATTTGTTAAATATCTGGAAATATACAGGAGGAATTATCTTGAAACTTTAGGAGTGTAAACAACATGATAAACGTCATATATTTCCGAGAAGATTTTTTCTTGAAACCCCATAAGGGGCCGTCAACAAATTGAAGAAAAACGAATATCTTTTGGATAACCCTGTAAAAACTAATATCACAAAAGCGTTGAAACGGTATCACACGCTTAGGAGGCTTATTGTAATAATTTGGGTTCATTTTTATGAAGATAGCATGTATACTCGAAGAGAAATTCAGGTTTTTATAAAAACAGTCCCAAATTTTACTAAGTTTTTTGCTTATAATTTGCAGACTTTTTAATATAAAAACAAGTTATTTGCAGAAAATATGACAAACAAAATTATACACAATACCCTGTAATCAGAATTAAAAAATAATAATAATTGCATGAAAAATGAGCAGGTTTACTAAATATTTTTTCACTGCGCATGCGCGAATTCAATCAAAATATACTGTGCATAATATATTAGCTAAATATATAGACCAACTTTTATGAAAGTCTCAAAAACATAGCTTGAAAATTTTGATAGTGGTCGTCGATAGAATAAGCTCGAAATTCGCTGTTTCCAAAAGGAAGCAAAAAGATGAGGGGTTGTATCAAATATAGAATGAGAGACGCTTCATTCTTATTATGTCAACTTTCAAAAGCTAGTATATTTGGATACAACCCCTCATCTATTTGCTTCCTTTTGGAAACAGCGAATTTCGAGCTTATTCTATCGACGATCACTATCAAAATTTTCAAGCTATGTTTTTGAGACTTTCATAAAAGTTGGTCTATATATTTAGCTAATATATTATGCACAGTATATTTTGATTGAATTCGCGCATGCGCAGTGAAAAAATATTTAGTAAACCTGCTCATTTTTCATGTAATTTTTATTATTTTTTAATTCTGATTGCAGGGTATTGTGTATAATTTTGTTTGTCATATTTTCTGAAAATAACTTGTTTTTATATTAAAAACTCTGCAAATTATAAGCAAAAAACTTAGTAAAATTTGGGACTGTTTTTATAAAAACCTGAATTTCTCTTCGAGTAGCATTTATGCTATCTTCATAAAAATGAACCCAAATTATTACAATAAGCCTCCTAAGCGTGTGATACCGTTTCAACGATTTTGTGATATTGGTTTTTACAGGGTTATCAAAAACGTATTCGTTTTTCTTCAATTTGTTGACGGCCCCTTATGGGGTTCCAAGAAAAAATCTTCTCGGAAATATATGACGTTGATCATCTTGTTTACTCTCCTAAAGTTTCAAGATAATTCCTCATGTATCTTTCCAGATATTTAACAAATTATAATAAAAACAACTGCGTCTAATAATTTGGCCAGGGACTGTACATGTCGGGTAAACCATCTTAAGTTAAATGTTAAAATATATTAGTTTTAGGGTTATTTTAACGTTCCTACCCTGAATGGGTTGATTCGACCCACTCATATAATTTATTTAATTCGATTGGAACCAGATTTTTTTTCATAAAGTAAGTTAAATAAATGCTACAGAGAAGTACGTTAAATAAATATGTTAAACCATTAACAAAAACAAATTCTGGTGTGAAATGTTTTTATCAACTTTGAGTAAAATTTCAACAGGGTACGAAGGTTAAATTCTATATGTTAATTCGCAGATCCATGAAATTAATAATTTTATGTAAAAGAATAAATATATGTAAACGTTTCCTTTTATTCCGCTATGTAATAAAAAACTCTAACGATCTTGGCTTCTTTTTCTTTCAGTTTGTTCACTTATCTATGAAACAGTGAAGCGAATTATTCATACAAAATGTTGCTAGCAGTGTGGTTAGTTTGAGGTTTCAAATAAGTTTAGTTCAGATTAGGGTAGCTGAACTGTAACCAGGTTTGTGCATTTCAACTCTGTACAGCAATCAAGAGGTAAAACTGTTGGTTACTTTGAAGCAGCAATAATTATTAATCGAACAATTATTAATATAAAATGAATTTTTCACTGAAGCTAAAAAGTATCGACTTACTGTAGAATCAGAGGCTTGAAACCGAATTAAATTTATTCGGAACCCCCCCCCCCCCCCCAAAAAAAAAAAAAATGTTTTTCTGTTGCAATGTTAGCTATACTTTTTGTCAATAAAGTCTTAAATCTCATACTAACGACTCATTTTCTACCGAGTCGATCCACTATCCCAGGAAAACTTTAACTGTGGTCTCCGCAGATCGCAAGAGGTGCGCAACGCATCTTCAGGAGATCTGAGAAGGTCTCGCGTTCAAAATACTTTTTTTCACCTCTCCAGAACCTGAGAAAAATATTGCGGAAAGGAAAAATGAAAAATGATGTAAAGAAAATATTACTATTGCAGCAAAATCTACAACTTCCTGTGTGGTGGAAGTAGCTTTGTAATAAAAGGTAGATTCTCAGTAGATGAATGCGAATTATTTCGCGAATATTCCAGAAACACAACATATAGAATTCAACCCGTATAAAAAAGATCAAGAAAGCAGCGTGATAAAATGAGAGTGACAAAGTGCAAATATCACCAATCAAAAACTAGCATATATCGTCAATAAACTCAATTCTCCCCCAGGAACAGTATTACATAGCTTCTCTTGATGGCGATGTCATGTGATTTCCCAGCATTTTCTGAATAATCCGCTAATTTTCTCCGCAGAATGTCCGTTTCCCGAATTTTCTACATATGTGTTCGCAATCAAAATGATCTCCAAAGTCGCCACCAATATCTCTAAATTCGTCGACAAGGTGACTGTTCAAGAGCGCAGTATATGGGCATTCTCATTCATATTCAGCTTCTCCTTTCGTTGGACATAATTTTCCTTATATTATACTTTGAGGAAATTTGTAACAATAAATATAGTTCACATATCCTGCATCCAATTATCTAAAGAATATCAATAGCTTGAGTCTTAAATCCTGGGGGTCGGCGAACATCGCGTATACACGAAACGAAAGTTAAATAATCGCTGCACTATTCTTTTCAATTCTTCACACATGCTGAATTCTTATTCAAATTTCATCTCCTTCTGAAGTACTAGCTCTTGCTCAAGCTCACCCAAAGTTTCGATGTTGCTTCATTATGTATTTTCCTGATCAGCCAAACTGGCGTAAAAATTTGCATAGTCCTCATCCTTAAAATTATTTTGTTGGCTCATGTTCATCGAAGGTTACAGAATGACAGACAATGTCATTTACTGGGAATTTAGAAGAGTAACTTCAAACATTCATGCAGAATTTCTCAGATTACTACCTAACTTTGTAACTGTTCGTATGGCTATAAACATTAATTATTAGACACATGTTTTAATTATATTAACCGCTTTGCACCCAGATGGTGTTATGTTAGTGCGAGCTTCTATCCTGGATTTTTTCCCTTTCGATTCAGTAAGACCGAGCATTGAAGCCATATAAATGGGTAAGGAAGTGCTACATATGGTTTAAAACATTAGTACTCCATATTATGCGTAGAATGCTTCCAAACACCAATATGTTATATATATTATCAGTTATTCAAAGGAACGATAACTAAAAGAATTCATTTTATTATTGTGATGAAATTGTTTCAAGACATGTTAATGACTATGTAAAATTTAATGCTAAGTGCAATAACTAAAAAAAAAAGCCAGCAGACAAACTTAATTTATTTGTTGATAATATCCGAAAAGATTCAGGAAGAAATCGAAATAGATGTCGGTTACGTCATAATACAAATTTAAAAATAAATAACCATTTATTCATGTATTGTCTGTCAAGGATCTTTTTGTATCCGCAAACCTTTTGAGAAATACCATGAAACTGTGTAAAGTAACATCTCTTATAACCCAGCCTACAGAATAAATGTGTGCACTTAAATC
Source organism: Maratus michaelseni (assembly GCA_963931845.1). Classification (NCBI taxonomy): domain Eukaryota; kingdom Metazoa; phylum Arthropoda; class Arachnida; order Araneae; family Salticidae; genus Maratus; species Maratus michaelseni. Next base: position 25,123,618 of record OZ007594.1, read on the forward strand.
GCAATAAAGTAAATCACAGTGCTTAATGTCGCTGTATGGTTACATGGGTTTTAAGCTTTTACAGATCATGTACCCACTACAGGATACATGGGTTTTATACCTTTACATAGAATGTATCCTCTAGCGTATACGCGAGGACAAAGGTATATTTAAAGAAATTCTATTGATTTTATGCACATAGCTTATAACTAAATTAATAAAAACTTTACAGAAAACACGAATTAAGTTCCTTGTTTCCTCTTGTCTGCATGAAACAAAACTGGGTGTGTTTTTAACTTTGCAAAAATTACCTTTATATCTTGCATTTAAAGTATGCATTCATCTTAATGAAATTCATTCAAAAATCGAAGAAAGGATCAATCATGTATTAATTAGTATTAAGTTTATATTAAAAAAATATATAATGCACTGAGAAAAATGACACTTTCAAATCTGAGTAAATCGATGTTTTCATTTTGTTATGAAACTTTTTGTTTCAAATAAGACGAGCCAATGCTTTCAACTCTGAAATACCAGAAACACTCAGAATATTGAAACATGGATGTACTCAAAACTGAGCACATAGAGTTCAGTTCATACAAATTTTTAAAACATGAACATACTCAAAAATGATTAAAACAGTTCATACTCATTTTTGAAACATGTACATACTCAAATAGGAGCATATGATGTTTTATTCTTGAGTGTGTGCATGTTTTCAGAAATGAGTCTATACATGTTTCAAACTTGAGTCATTTTGATTCGGAGCCATTTTGACTATGCGACATACTCAGATTTGAGTATTTTTTGCTCATATTGAAAATGTCGTTTTCAAAGTGTGGTATTCATTTTTGTTGTAAAATGATTCATAATAAATCTTTATAATTTTCCTCTGTTATATTTCAGGCGTATTTCTTCTTCGGTCATATCATGACCTCCTACGCTTTATCAGCTGGTTGCTACTTTCTGTTTGATGGACCCGTGGAAGTACTCATGAAACTGATCATGGGTGATTGCAGAGCTCCTGCACCTAAGCTCGCTAAAACATCTGAAAAGAAGACGTCCAATAACAATTTGTGCAACGAAAAACAGAGGAACGTTTAACGAGACAAGATCACCTCCCAATACTAAAATCGGATTCCTTCAGAATTCAAATATTGATTTGTTTTTATATCATACTATTTTAATGAAAAAATATAACGTCACTGCCCGTCATTTCATTTTTTGTTGCTCTGTATTACAGATGTTAGAAGCTTTTATATTTTAAAGAACATTGTCTGTTTTTGTTGTCTTTCTACAAATGAAGCAGAAACATTTACAATTCGAAGAAGTTTGTTTGTACAACGAAAAGCAGAAGAACATCTAACGAACATCTTTCAGCACCAAAATCATATTCCTTCAGAATTCAGATGCTGAATTTTTAAAATAGCGTCATTGCCTATCATTTCATTATCGTTGATCTGTCTGAACTGATGTCAAACTTTTATATTTCATATGTTTTTGTTGATTCGTCTGAATTACAGCACACTTTTAAAGTTCAGAGAACACATATATGAATCTGTTTTTGTTGTCATTTTTCAAATGAGGCACAAACATGTACAATTCGAAGAAGTTTGTTTGTACAACGAAAAGAAGAAGAACATCTAAGAACATCTTTCAGTACTAAAATCATATTCCTTCAGAATTCAGATGTTGAATTTTTAAAATAGCGTCATCGCCTATCATTTCATTATCGTTGATCTGTCTGAATTGATGTCAAACTTTTATATTTCATCTGTTTTTGTTGACTCGTCTGAATTGCAGCACACACTTTTAGAGTTAAGAGAACACATATGTTAATCTGATGTTGTTGAATTGTTTTAATTGAAACACAAACATTTACGATTCGAAAAAATACGCTTCTGCAAAGAAAAACAGAGGAAAATCTAACGTAAAAAGATCACTGCGAGATCAATAATAGAACTGAGAGAACTGTAATTGTTGGTCGTATAAGAGTTATTTTAATTCGATCCATGTCATGATTTGCCTTACATGAGAACACAGACGATTACAATCACATGTTGTTTGAATGAGGGATAAAGTTGTTTTCTTAAAAATTACCTTAAAAGTTTATGATAATAAATTATTAAAATGCCTGAGAGAAATGTTAAGTAAAAAGAGAGGTTTACTGGCGATTGTAAAACAAAATCATAGACTACAGTTATGTTAAACATGACAGCCATAATTAAAAATAGCGTAGTTCTAGAAAAGTCTCAAACAGATTTTTTTTTAAAGAATGAAAAGATGTACATATCTCCAATTTTGGTGCTGTTGTTTTTTTTCAAAAAGTGGAGATGTAACGTGATAAAAAGTTATTATTTGTTATCATCATAAAACTTTGTACAAATACCGAATTTACTGGTGTAGGCTGCACCCCGTACCACACGTGCCCCCCCAATTTTAATATCTTATTTCGAAAAAACAAATATATGTAATAAAAAATATGACAAAATATTTCAAACAGTTTTCATTCTTTTAAAATTTAACTACTATATTTAAAATTGCACAAGATTTACAACATATTGTTTCATTTCGTATGTTAAAATAAAAAAACAATCGTCTAACATCTACATATACAGAGGCCAATGATGGTGTAACAGAAAGGGAAGCTCCACACAGAAACCTAAAATTCAATGCTACCAGCTATTAGAAAAATTCAAAAGGAATAAATTAATTTAATTAATAAAAATACAAATGGTATTTTTGGTAAATGCATATAATGGTGGTAAATGCATACTTTGTACATGCATTAATTTTCACCGTCGATGTCGCTTTTTCCTGAGGTGGTCTTCAAATATCAAATCCGCGAATACAGCACCGCAGGAACTCTATTTGGCGCCTGGTGAAAAAAAAAACCTCCTTAGTTATTATACCGATCCTCTGTTTAACAATGATGCATTGATGATAAGTGTCGGTGCCAATTAAACCTACCACTGCATATCCTTCTGATCCCCGCTCGCACCACCCTTGCTGCGGCTCTGTTCGTGTATCACGCGACCACCCCCTCCCCATTTCTAAATAATTCTTTGGTATAAAAATCGAGCGATATACACCAATAAATACGGTATATTCATAATTTCTTCATAGAGCATCATTTAATACCATAAATGTACCAGTCTGAGAATACCCCAATCTACTTAAACTTCTAGTATCCATTTGTAATTTTTTAAAAGGGGTGTTTTTTTTAAATTGCAGGCAGTTGCGTTAAACATGAAATTACAGCTAAGATTTACACATCACATTATTGTGGTATGGTAATCTTTATCACATCAAATGATCCATTGACTTTTAACCAATCTAAATTAACAAGAATTTAAAATAAAGGGTTACTTTTCAAGACGTTATTCGATTATTAAGTATGACTTTACTGTATGGATTGTCTTCATATATCACCAACTCTCCATTATAATTTTGATATTCGGCAGAAATTTTAATTTTTTCTTTTCATGTTGAAGCACAAACAGAAGAAAAAATATGCAGCCATTTCTAGAGAGTTTTGTTATATTTAAAGAAGCAGTCAGCACTTTTCCTTCAGTATTTTTTAAATAATGTATTTTTAATGTATTACTGCAAAAAAATTCAGTCATTCCATCATCAGTGAATGAAGATCATTAAAACAATTCTTGTAAGCTATGATGAAAACCTGAAACAGATTTTAAGTAGCTCTTGATTTTATCATATTCATATGTCACTATTTTAAATCATATTGATTTTCATAAGAAGCTTAACCTTTTTCCATTTCATTTTAGAAGTACAGAGAAGAAAAACAGCCACTGATTTAAAGATTTAAAAAAATTCATTTTAATTCAAATTTAAAGATTAAAAAAAGATTTCAAGCAGAGAATTAAAGAAGAAACGTTAACAAAGAGATTTAAAGCAATTTTGGTAACATTTGAGATATTTAAAATAGCTTTTTATTCTCTGGATCATTGTCATTTGTCAGCCATCATCTCACAAGAGATAAAGATACAGTGCCAGATGTGTTATCCATGTACTACTGCATGTGCATCATGCAGGTCCATGTATTCATCCATGTATCCAGTACTCATTTGTTTGTTTTCTTTGTTTTTTTTTCTTTTCTTTTCAGAATAATCCTACAAGAGATAAAGATACACTGACAACTTTTAAAAACTTTTCATTGCACTAAAAAATTTTTTTCAATATTTCATGTAGTTTTTTTTTAAATTATTATTATTAAACAAAGTTATTTTAATGTGCATAAACTAAACTCTATTTTATCATCAGACAAATGATGATATAATATTTATATTATGTCAAGATAAACCTAGCTTTTCCAGATTTTTCAAGAACCCGATCTGTAATAAATCAATAAATAAATAAATATTAAATAAATAAAATAAAAATATAATAAACCATCAAAGATTCTTAAGGTCAAATGGCATTACTGCAACACCAGGATTTATCGCCATCATTATTGCAATTTATATGACTGCCTAACAGTTACTGAAAGGTAACAAACATTTCCAGCCTCAGAGCAATACCAAGAAGATTTGTGATATAGCGACGGACACCTGATGAGAACAAAAACCTGATAGAGCCATTTGAAGCTGTTATTTGAAAGCATAATGGTTTCGAACAATAATGGGATAAATAGAGAAAGATTTAGTACTATGTCATTCACCTCACTTCATTTCACTTTATCTCTCCTAAGAGAAGCAAAAATTTCAGTTGTTTTGTTTCATGAAATATACGAAATTGTATATAAAATTCATATTTGGCTGTTTTTTAATTATTATTTTAATAAACTGTTATTGTTTTCTTTTGAATAAAATGGGTGTTTTTCATAATTTATCTATACACATTCTCACTGAAATACAGGGTGTACGTTAATTATTGTCGGGGTTTCTTTACCACGTAAGTTTTGATTGAAGAGCATGATGAAAAATATTATTACAAATTCAAAAAGTTATATTATAACAACAAAAAATATTATTACAACTCAAAAAGTTTTTTAATAACACACACGCGTAAAGTTACAACATAAACTAGTATTAATTAAATAATAATTATAATCAAATAGTAATTAATTTAAAAATTTCATCTCATTTATCAAAAAGTTATTAATGAGCCAAAAGTTAGATAGATAGATATTACATAATTCATTAATATTTTTTTGATAAATTTGATGAAATTTTGAAATTAGTTATCATTTGATTAATAACGTTTTAAGTTGCAACTTTACGCATATGTAGCGTTGTTAGAGTTATTAAAAAAACCTTTTAGAGTTTATTTTACGACTATGTAATTAAATTTTTCGTCATATTCTTAAATCAAAAGTTATGAGGTGAGGAGTCCCAGAAAATATTTTATAGAGACCATGTACATTTATACTCAGGGATATACCGAATGATTTATTTCTTATATAGAAACTTCCGGTAGTTCAGAAAGGATTATATCATGTATAACTACTTAATTGTTAGGGTTTTAAATTGTTTTTGCTCGATAAAGCTTATTTTTTGTTTTGTTTTTCTTTCTTTCTTAAGGTAGCTTTATAATTGTAGAGAATGATAATAAAAAATCACACTTGCATTTTCTTAAGTTAGGAATCCTTAAAATTTTTATTTTCGGACAATGATTGCACTCAGTGAACACAGTTTCAACAAGAAACAGTCTGTCCGTATTTGTCGCGAGCAAGTAATACCAAACAATTAAAAAGACATAGCATTGAAGTCAAATTAAAAAAGTAATAAATATGTAGAACAATATGATAAGAATGTTGTCGAACTCGGTTATAGCGAGCTCAAATATTACGAAAACGCGATTTTAACGAGACTAAAAGGGAAAAATTATTAGTCTAATTTAAAATTACATTGCAGAAACCTCGTTTATAACGAGATAAACTCGGATATAACAAGCAAAAATTTTGCAATTCCTCAAAATCATTATTGATTTTTCTCATTTGCTACACTTAAAAAAGTCCTTCCGGCCTGTACCGGGAGGAAAAGGTAGCTTTCCTATACCTTCGTTTTAAAATTTTAGCTAATGTTACACGAAAACAGCAAGTTAAAATGCAAAGAAACGTTTACAAAAGATTCGTTAATACTGAATTTGAATAAGAATTTCGCCAAATTGGCTTCATTTATAAAGACTTATTTTGGTCGCCAAATTTGGCGATTTTTCGCCAAATGTCACAATTTTTGCCACTTTTCTCGCCAATTTTGTCGCCAACGTCGCCAATTTTGGCGCTAACGGATATGAATATATAGTTTTATGCGTATGATTGGGAAAATTATTGCAACAATGAAAGAAAATAATTTGCGAGTAATCACGTTAATGTGCTGTTTTGTTTCAAAATGTCAGCCACCCTAGAATTTCAAACTGCTCTATCTCAGCCATTTTTTAAGATAGAGGTAAACCAAAAAATGCTCTGGAATCCTTGTATCAAGGCCTAACACGTAATTAAAAAATAAATTTGAATTTTTAACTTTTTTGTATATTTATTTTAGATTTAAATTTTTAAATGGCCGCCATCTTGAAACAAAATGGCGGACCAAGCTGGCCAACGAACTCGGTCGAGACATTGGTGACCTTAATACACACAATTAGTTTCATCAAAATCGATTTATAAATACGAGCGTTATCGTATGATATATGTCAGATATATATATATAAATCAACATTTGAACGGAGGGTGGTTTTGGGGTCTGGGGGTCATGATCGGTGAAAATATATCGAAATTTTCCGGAACTGCTTTCCTCCGAACGGCTGCAATAGGTAGCTTTATACTTTTAGGTAGCTTTTAATACTAAAAAGTATAAAGCTACCTATTGCAGCCGTTCGGAGGAAAGCAGTTCCGGAAATTTTCGATATATTTTCACCGATCATGACCCCCAGACCTCAAAACCACCCTCCGCTCAAATGTTGATTTATATATATAGATATATCCATATATATATATATATATATATATATATATATATATATATATATATCTGACCTGTGTCATACGATAACGCTCGTATTTATAAATCGATTTTGATGAAACTAATTGTGTGTATTAAGCTCACCAATGTCTCGACCGAGTTAGTTGGCCAGCTTGGTCCGCCATTTTGTTTCAAGATGGCGGCCATTTAAAAATTTAAAACTAAAATAAATATACAAAAAAGTTAAAAATTCAAATTTATTTTTTAATTACGTGTTAGGCCTTGATACAAGGATTTCAGAGCATTTTTTGGTTTACCTCTATCTTAAAAAATGGCTGAGATAGAGGAGTTTGAAATTCTAGGGTGGCTGACATTTTGAAACAAAACAGCACATTAACGCCATTGCTTGCAAATTATTTTCTTTCATTGTTGTAATAATTTTCCCAATCATACGCATAAAACTATATATTCATATCCGTTAGCGCCAAAATTGGCGACATTGGCGACAAAGTGGGCGACATTTGGCGAAATATCGCCAAATTTGGCGACCAAAATAAGTCTTCATAAATGAAGCCAATTTGGCTATTGCTCAATAATTTGTTGAATTTCTTATTCAAATTCAGTATTAACGAATCTTTTGTAAACGTTTCTTTGCATTTTAACTTGCTGTTTTCGTGTAACATTAGCTAAAATTTTAAAACGAAGATATAGGAAAGCTACCTTTTCCTCCCGTACAGGCCGGAAGGACTTTTTTGTATTGAAAGCTACCTAAAATGGGTTCTCAAAATAGAGTAAAAAGTACTCAATTTTAAATAGGTTACACACTCAAAAAATAGCTCCGATCCAAATGTTCTCAAAATTGAGAAACACACGTACGCATTTTTTATTCCATGGATGTGTTCAAATATGAACAGTTATGTACTCATTTTTGATCTCATGGATGTATTCAAATATGAAGTATGATATGTACTCATTTTTTATCCCATGGATGTATTTAAATTTGAAATCTGTGTGCTCTTTGATAAATATTCAACACATTTTTTTTTCTTATTTTATGTAATCAGCAGTACATTGTGTAAATCTTAAATTATGCACAATATTTTAAAATAATTTAAAAGTGTTTGAAATCAATTCTGTAGGTAATAAAAATATGGAACATACGTGGAACATCATTTTAACCAATTGGATACAATGCATTTAATTTTTTTACTGCTATACTATAGAGAACATTTTAAACAGAAAATAGGTTACAGCTTACCTCATGAGCATATTTAAATTTTTGTACAAAAGATTGTTCTGCCTATAACTTATCTTTCAAAGAGAAATTAAGATTAATTGAGAAAAATTAATCCCTACTTTTGTAATTATTATTTCGCTTCCCGCATACCTACTTAGAGGGAGTTTTTAAGCACACGATAATAATACAGCAATAAAAAAAAGAAAAAACGCGGTAGCATATTTGAATGGCACGAGTCGAATCATTAGTACAGTTGTTCTCCAGTGATGTTCTATGTAAGGCAGTCAAACACAGAGAGTAAAATATATCATTAAAGCCAAAACCGGAAACTAATTACTGAACAGAAGTAGAATTGTCATCAAATTTGATTAATGAGGGGAATAGAGACATTAGCTACATATGTGCCATGCTCTCATAAAGAAATCTTAATTGCACTTTTAATGTCATTTCTTATTTAAAAGTACACTGTATATTCCTGCATTATGATATGTCACCAGACATAAGCGCATTTTGTAAAATTAGGTCTGTGTGTAATTTTGCTTTTGAAAGCCAGTCTGTCTATGCATGTGTAAGTTGGCCATTAAAAGCCAGTGTGTGTATATGTCTGTGTATGTAAGAGAGTAAAAGAGAGAGAGAGTCATATATTTGCCATACTAAACGTGTTCTATTAGATACCACCCTAAAATGTTTTAAATGGACAAAAAATGGTGTTTTAGGACTTTAATTCAATTTACAAATCAATTTTTTTAATGAAATCATACCAATCATTCGAGACACGATAACTATTTACCAAGATACAACTGCTTGGGGGGTTGGAACTTTCATGCTTCCTCAAATTCACTGGTGGGCCTTTTTTGTCAATCATGTGCACATATTGGCCATTTCCATAGACCCACGTAGGATCGTCACTACATCTCCAACCCCAAAATAAAAAATTCAGGCTAGGGGGTGAAGAGTTACATTGACACACGGGACACATATCGTCGCTACCATGTCAAACTATCGAATATGAAAAAATACATTTTTCATTACTTTTAAAAATGGGCCGATTGTCACCACTAAATTTTATTAGAATTCTTCGTATAATAAAAATAAAAATACTAATAAAATTTCTGTGAAGAACAGGGTTACCAGTTTGCTCTCCTTTCTTATTCAGAGATGACGAATTCAAATCGGAATATTTGAGAGAAAAAATTTTACTTTAAGTAATTACGAAATATGCTGTCATTATATAAAGTCATTATATTAAAGCTGTCATTATATAAATTTCTATTTTAAACTTCTGGGATGGATTCGAAATTTCTGAATGGAAAAGAAGGCCAAACTGGCAACCCTGGTGATGTTGCAACCCTGAAACCCTATTAAAATTGAGTGGTGACAATCGGCTTATTTTTAAAAGTAATGAAAATAGCATTTTTTCACATTCGATAGTTTGACATGGTAGCGACGATATACGGTGGTCGTTAAATCAAAACAAAATGCAATGACAAGTCAGTCACGCGCACACAAGTATGTATTGTCTGAATAAATCATACACCATAATTGTGGACACAATCAGTTACGGCTTCGTGCTCGACATCAAGCATAAACTTGTCTTGAACACTCAAACCAAAATCTTGTTTTTATCTGTGAGTGTAATTTTTGATAACAAATTTTGTCTTGAAATTTGTAAATACCATTATATGATAAGTGCATATCCTTCAGTTGCAATTTTAATTAGTTGTTTGATAATGCAATAAATTTTTGCATCCACCTATAATTGTTTGAAATGCAGATTCCTCTTTTAAAAAAGCCTTTTTAGTCGAAATTTCTGTGACTTGAATCAAATCATACTAACCCAAACTAAACAAACTATATAAACAAGCCCCATCTCTTAACGAAAAAAAAACATACTTTTAAGCGCCAAATTGCCAGAAAAACATGATAAAGGTAGCATTGGATTAGAAAATTGGCCTACTTTAAATTTGTATTAAAAAAGTGTTAGGAGCCGTTTCCATACTAAGAGACGAACAAACTTTAAAATTTTCATTTCTAACTCTTAATTTTTATGTTGTAGAATACGAATCTAGGCATTCAAATTAGCCTACGTATGTATTTTCATGGTTGTTTATGCATAATTCAGGAGATATATATATATATATTTTAATGTTCCAATTTTTGAGACAGCCGCGGAAATAAATTATTTACTGTAAGGTCCAGGCTTAATACAAATTATACAAAAACATTTACATAAAAATATTTTCAAAACTTTTCAATTGTATTAGAAAAACGCTAAATAAATCATCTAAATCTTTTATAAAATAATTAAATTCGCTGTTACATTTGAGGGGGTTAGAATGACAGTGGAGTAAGTCAATAATTAGTAATTTGACAAATGAAAGGTTTTGTGAAACTTGTCGTATTGCCGTTGCATTAAGTGGTCCAACTTGTTTTGCCCTCTAGCGACTTCTTAAGCGAATTATGACTTATTTGAACAGAAATTAATATACGTTCAGTGAAAATATGGTTATTTAGATTTTTCAAATTTTTGACTTACTACACTGTCATTCTCACCCCTTCGTTTATTAATATAAATTTATGAGACTAATAATTTCTTTCAATGAATACATAATTCCTCAAACTCTAGCGCTGATAAATATATAAAAATATCTCTAAAATTGCTCTGAAAAAATGAGTTGAAATTTCATATACGCATTTTAGAAGATTACAAAAATTGATATATCTCAAAATATTTGCAGATTACAACTAATTTTTTTTATATATTAATTTCACAAATTATATTTCATGGAAAGTATTTATAAAAATTAATGAAAATCATAAAATTATATGTGAAATGTTCAATACTTCCGCAGTAGAAATCAGTGAGAAAACATTAGTGCAGAAAATATAAATAAATATATTAAAAACTAGCTGATCCACCCGGAGTTTCACGGATCCGTCAAAAAGTAGTACGAAACGCGAAAACACTCTAAAAATCCCTGCACGAAATCCTTCCTCTGGTAACCCTTTCGTCTCTCAGAAAGTAAATAGAGAGACGCAGCACGAAGCGGAGGTAAATTCAATACGATCCCTTGAAATATCTGGGTCATTTGATTCACGGCGGGTCAGTTTTCGGCCAAAACTAAGAAAAATTATCGTCCGATTTTCACAAAATTTACATTTTTGTAAATCAAAAAAATAAATTACGTATATACTGTGAATATCGAATCGATATCTGCAGTAGTTTAATAAATATTCAAGCACGAGTAAAAATGAGAATATTTCGTTGTCTGGGATTACCAGATCGGTAATTTTCTTTTGTGGTTTCGATAAAAATAGCAATTTTCGGCGCACACGACACAAAATCTTTTAATTCCACCTTCCACCGAAATAGGGGCGCATTCTGTTCTAAACGAAGTCCCCACTGTTCACGATACCATATAGTAGGCGTGCTGCGCACGGGCTGAAAATTCTTTTAGTTCTACTTTCCACCACCGAGGGGCGCATTCTGTTCTAACCAAACCTCTCTGAACGAAACTCCGGTACGTGTCCCCGCTGCCTCCGGTAACGTATAGCAGGGGTGTTGCGCACGCACCGCAAAATCTTTTAGTTCCACCTTCCATCTCCAGGGGGCGCACTTTGTTCTAAACAGTCCTCTTTCCAAATGAAACTCCGGGACGTGTCCCTACTGTCTACTTCACCGTATAGCAGGCGTGCTGCACACGCGCTAAAAATATTTTATCTCCACTTTCCACCGCCATATCTAAATTAGTTATCTATATCTTAATCAGTTCATGTTAAGTTGAATAAACCAATTCCCGTTGAAATCGGGCCATACAACCTAAATTCCTCCCCGTAAGAATAATTTTTAGAAATGGTGGTAGCCATCTAGCAAGAATCCAGATTAACTCTCTGAACTAATATTACTATGAATAAACCTAAAGTGAAACCAAAATCAGCTATTATTAATGCGATATTTAATAAAAAACAGTTAAATCCCACTAATTATCTTTGATTAAGTAGATTAAAAGTTACCGCCCGATTTTTTCGAAAATTAGATTTTCTGAAATCGAAAAATGTCTTGCGTACATATGCACAATCCCAAATCGCTACGTGAAATAGTTTTCACATTTTTTAAACCCTGTACATTCTGACTTCTGGTTTTTATTAATTCCATTCATTGACGATTTGCTTTTTTTTCTTTCGTTTCGGAAAGTACCGTATTTTTCGGCCTATAATCCGCGGCTGTAAAAATTCATGTTAGACCCAGAAATTGCATTTGATAAAATGCTAGTTTCTTGAACACAGAATATACTTCACTTCAATTACTAAATATAATTTCTGGGTCTAAACTGAATTATTTGAGCCGCGGATTATACACCAAAAAATAGGGTAAATGGAGATGTGTGCTCCGCTCGAAGCAGAAGTAAATTCAATAGGATCCCCTTTTAGGAAGCAGGTGTTCTTACGAAATAAAAACATCACATTTTCGGGAAATTTTTAATGCGTTTTTAAATAATATCTCGGGTAATTATGGATCGATTTTTACGAAATTGGAAATAATGATAGAGGACAAAATTTACTACATTGGGATAAAAACTTTTCATACCCATGCTTAAAATTGAAGCCGTATTATTTTTATTAAAGTAGAAAAATTGCCTCGTAATCTAAATTAAAAAAAACACTAAAAATTGCATAAAAAATTAAATTAAAAAAAATGCATTCAAAAATTCTAAAATCAGGCTTCAAGGTGAATTACTTCAGATATAGAGGAACCTAATTCCAAACTTTTATAATTCTGCGTGCAGCGGTCTGTTCAGAACACATACACACACAGGGAGAGACAGACAAACTTCTTTACTTATTATTATAAATTAATTAACCTTGAGACCCCAACATTTTACACTTATATAATTCCCAAACTTCTTCACCAAGTAATTTCACATTTCATTTCTGAAATTATAATTTACTCTAGAATTAAAATATGATGTCAAATTTAGTTATTGCTATTGATTTTTTTTTTTTTTTTTTTTTGCTATTTCAGTATGCATAGACGGCCTCCTAAGCGTTTTGTATTCACACTTTATCATAGACAATTCAGTTACCAGTAGACTTTGTGACTGTCTTTTACAATTTCACTATTAAAAAATATGAAGGTTTTTATTTTTTTTTCCCGACTGCATATAAAAATTCTGATGCTCACAGAGCGTTAAAATAGAAAAATAAAACCGAAAAAGTTAAAATGATCAAAATTTGGTAACATTTTAGTAAACTACATATATATTTATTTTTATAATTATAATTATATATATTTTTTTAATTTTAAATATTTCTCAACTGCTTCAGATAAAATATAAATTTTGAACATTTCGGATTTATTTTTTGTAAAACAATGTACAGTCGTGAAAAAAAAAGAATACCACCGTACTAAATCTGCAAAAATCATCATATAATGTGACTGGTATCAATCGGTTAGAGCTAACGTCTACTAATTAATGATATACTTAATTTTTGCTTAGAGTTGTCTTCATATAGAAATTGTATAAATCTTTAAAATTTTCCATACCGACACCCAATTTCGACTTCATATATAGATTCCCTAGTAAATTTTATCTTGGCATACAGAAGGGAAAATCATTCTGTCCAGTAGTTTACGAATTATGCTAGTTTAAAGTTTGGAACTCCTAATGTTACATTCATTTTTAATCGTTGCAAAACAGATTACAGTACCGGTAGTTTTAACTTTAATGAGCGGTAAGTTTTAATTTGCATATAGAAAGCTAGCAGAAATCGATTACGTTTAAAAAATATATATAAGTTAAAATCATATTTTTCATAAAACTAATTTTCGAAAATATATATGTTTTAAAATTAATTATCAAAAAAATATGAATTTTTAACCTAGAAATGTTTTAACAAAAACCGATTTTTAGAAGTTTAAATATGCGAAACCAAAATTACAGCTCATTCTGCCGAGTCGTTTTAGAGTTATGCTTAAAAAAATTACCCGTATTGCAATCTATTTGGAAACGATTAAAATTTAATTTAATATTAGGATTTCCGTTTGGTATCTCAAAGTACATTTTAACGGAAAATCCAAATATGATGTCAAAATTGAATGTTTGCACTGGAAATTTCAAATTTTGTGTATGAAGATGAACCCTTAAGCAAAATTTAGGTGTAGCATTAATGAGTAGACGTTATTACAAATCGATTGGTATCAGTCACATTGGTATACGTTCACTTTTGGCAGAGTTAGTAAGGGGTGGTGTATCTGTTTTTTTACGACTTTTCATTAAACGCGATTTACCAAAATATTCTTAAGTTATTTCTAAATGATTTAAATTCAAAGATTTTTTAATGCAATTTCACCTCTTATAATTATAAATATTGTAGCATTTGTTTATACATGAAACAGTTATTAATAAAATCACAGGAAACATTTTCGGAAATCAGGCAATTTTAATCGATTTGGTGTCATATGTATACAATCATATATGTTGATTTTCAATAATTACTCATCATTTTTAAAATAAAGACGCAGATTGTTACATGCAAGACTAATAACATACTTGAGTTACAAGATTTGAGTCAGAAATAGTTTTCAGAAAATTAATTTACAAGAAGATTTTTAATACTCAATTACAGATGAAATTTTAAAACTACTTAAAACTAATTTAAATTTTGATGATTTCCCAGCTTTATTCCAACTAAATAAACTACGTGAAACTAGTTTAAAATTTGATGATGTTCAAATCATATTTAAACTGAATCCGGCAAATTTAAGACAGAAGAATGCAACACAAACAGAGATTTTTGACACATTTTTCTTTCATTAAACTTTTGTTGATTTTTAACATTTTGAAACTACACCATGTCCCTAACTTCTTTTTTCTCTCAAAACGGAATTTTCTACTTGCACATGATAATCGTCGCTACCATGTCAAACTATCGAATTTGAAAGAAATGCATTTTTCATTACTTTTAAAAATTGGCTGATTGTCACCACTAAATTTTATTAGAATTCTTCGCCTAGTAAGAATATTAATAAAATATCTGTGAAGAATAGGGTTGCTAGTTAGGCTGTCTTATTTATTTAGAAATTCCTAATTCATACCGGAAATTTTGAGAGAAAAATTTTTACTTCATTTAATCAAAAAAAGTCTGCCATTAAATAAATCAAACATTTCTGTTTGAGATTTTTGGTAAGTCTTCGGAATTATTGAACACAAAAGATGTCAAACTGGCAACCCTTGTGAAGAATGCTATTAAAATTTAGTGGTGCCAATCGGCCCATTTTTAAAATTAATAAAAAATGCTTTTTTTCACATTCGATAGTTAGACATGGTAGCGACGATATGTACATATACAAAAATACTTTAATTATAGCCTGAAAAAAGTTTCTACAGATTTATACTGAAACCTTCTTTAACACGAAATGAAATATTTATATTCATTCAAAAAAGAAAGAAAGAAAATTCTTGTGTTGCGCATGTATTATGAAACTTCAATACTACCAGAATATTATTGCGAAATATCATGTTTGGACATGTTGAAACCAATCTTCAGAGAAATTAGTGACTTTCATAGATTCATTATATTCATTATTTATAATTGCCTGGAAAAAAACTTTTACTGTAACAATAATGCATATGTAATAAAACCAATTTTAGCATTTTATTACCAAAATAAAATTTTGTTATGTTTATAAACTATAAAATACTTAAAAATTATGTAAAGCAATAACTGATCATATAAATGTATTACATTTCTTGTCAGTGTCCTTGTATAGCAGCCATATTGCGAAACACATGACAATATAGTTCAGCTGGAGAATGCGTTTCAACAAATAAACGCCTAACAGTAATTTATTACAATTCCTTTGTGCATGCAGCTACATACATTACATCTTTTTCCGGAGAAATTCTGGAATAACGTATTGGCTCGGTAAAGAGCTAAGGGATGGAGGGGGGCAGTTCTAGATTGAGAACTCTTGTAGTAGTCCAGTAGAAATAGCATTTTACCTTACAAAAATTCGGGTAGTTCTGATTTTTGGATATGTTTTAAAGGTTGACCCTCTAATAAAAAAACCAAGTTTTCGACCTTCTAGACCTTGTGCGTTTTTCACAATATTGAAAAAACCAATATTTTTTGGCACTTTTTTCGATTTTTCTTAAAATATCTCAGTTTTAGTGCATTTTACAGAAAAAGCACTTTCACCATTTTGTAGAGGATAAAATTCTCTACAACATGCAGTATTCATGTTTGTAAATTGTCCAAATAGGGAGTGAGATACGGAGCATGGAAAATAGGGTAAAATTTGCAAAAAGTGCAAAAATCCACAAATGACGTTAGTTTTTGCTTAATAACCTACTTTTAGTGCGTTTTAGAGACAAAAGTGCTATTATAAAGTTTGTAAAGCATGAAGTAGTCTATAAGTTTTATTTATTAGATCATTAAATATTGGTAATAGACTTTGAAAATCACAGCAAAAAGATTTTGGGTGAAAACAGGAAAATACCGCCTGACAAGTTATTAATTTAAAAAAAGAGCTTTTATTTTTGATATTGAAAACACGATGTGGTTAATTAATTATAGAATGTACAAGACATTAATCAACAGATATATAGTAAGTATAGTCGCTTTGTCATATATGTTTCCTTTTTCTGCTCTTGGACCTGGTAATGATACCATCGTCTCAGATACTTCATCGTCCATCTTTGTACTTGACTCGATTGGTTGTTTTAGGTCATCAAAGTCCTCAAGGTCCAGTATAATATCAGGAGCGTTGCCACATAGTTGGTTGTGGCACTTCACACAGATAACTGAGCACTTCAAGCGTGCCTTTCTAGAACTGCAATTCGTACTACTTTTTTTTTTTTTTTTTTTTTTTTTTTTTTTTTTTTTTTTTTTTGCATTGGCAAGATATGAAATCGAGTAGAGTTTGAGGAGCTGGTCCATTCATCATGGTAACTGGAATGAGCCCATGATCACCCCACTTCCAGCCGCATTCGAGAGGATCCTTTTCGTTTCCCAGCCATGTCTGAACGCATGACGAGTTGCATGCGTCGAGTCGAACGCATGACAAGTCGTGATGCGTTGCATGCGAGCATGCAGCAGCATCACGAGTAGGTGGTAGTCTAGCTAAATTAAATTTAATATTGTTAGCAGCTCTAGCGAAGCTGACATACCGTAATACATTCAAGTTTTGGTTGGGATCACCTCCATACAGGGCAAAAAATACACCTTCTGTGGCTTCAACAAGTTTGTGCCTCTTTGCATTTGAGTCTTTAAAGATTTGAACTTTTTGGTTCAGGGATGGATTCAGAAGAATTCTGCAATATTTCATTTTTCCATAGCTGTAGAGCGCATAAGTGGTGTCACAACCACTTACTGCATGAAGAAAAAGAATATTTTGTGCAACTTCCTTAAACTTGAAACACTTGTTGGAGTAGAGATTATCAAGCAGTTTCCCTCTCCCGGCCCTTCGGAGATAAACATTGTCTGCAGCTAGAGAAGCCACAAGAACAAGAAGGTCCATGTCTTCACCATTGACAATGACAGCATCGTAATCACGGGCTTAGGAAATAGCTGTGTTCACTATTAGCACATTTGTATCTTCAGTGGCCTGCGTAGTGATCATTTGTGCCTTTTCAAATTCATTTCGAAGCATATAAATGAAAAGATTTTTTTTTTCATTCCCCAACAATTTTTCTTGTGGCATCTGTGAAAACATGGTCTCATTGAACTTAACCTCAGCAGAAGTATGAATCTTCAAGCGACGAGCACTTTCTGCACTTTTTGTACTTTTTTGGTTATGTTATGGATAAGTTTCTTAAAATTTTCTTTATTTTAAAATTTAAAACTGAATTCAAAACGCCGGAAAACAATTCCCCTTTATACAGGTTTCCGTCTTATCAGGTATATTTGTTGTTATTTTTCTGTTGGGACTAACATTCTCAAACTCGTATACAATTACCATCAATGTAAACTTTGACTAACAAAAATATGTGGGACAAATGAATACAAACACGACAAACCAAATCTTCATTGGGTGCCCTCTTCTCCTTCCATTCTAGCGCCCGGACCACATGCTCCTTTTTCTCCCACCTTTAGTTTCGGCCTTAGATACTCCTTTTCCTTTTTAAAATTTATAAATTATAACTTATTTATCTTTCAAGTATTGTTTTACATTATTCCCAGCTATTAATTTTACTTTCGACTTTGAATTCTTGGCCCTGCACCTATGTCTACCGACTAGGTTTTTTGGTTAACTTCGCCCCACCCCCCCCTCCTCAACAATTCAACAGTTACCTATTATTGTACATACTATAATTAATTAATTGCATCGTTTAATCTATATCAAAAATAAAAGCTCGTTTTTAAATTAATGACTTATCAGGCGTTTTTTTTTTGTTTTGTTTTGTTTTAACCATAAATTGTATTATTCTGATTTTTGGAGTCTATTATAGATATTTAATGATCTAATAAATGAAACTTATAGACTGCTTCATGCTCTACAAACTTTATAATGGCACTTTTGTCTCTAAAACGCACTAAAAGTAGGTTATTAAGCAAAAACTAACGTCATTTGTGGATTTTTGCACTTTTTGCAAATTTTACTCTATTTTCCCGACTCCGTATCTCACCCCTATTTGGACAATTTACAAACACGAATACTGCATGTTGTAGAGAATTTTATGCTCTACAAAATGATGTAAGTGTTTTTTCTGTAAAATGTACTGAAACCGAGTTATTTAAGAAAAATCGAAAAAAGTGGAGAAAAATATTGGTTTTTTTCAATATTGTGAAAAACGCACAAGGTCTAGAAGGTCGAAAACTTGGGTTTTTTTTATTAGAGGGTCAACCTTTACAACATATCCAAAAATCAGAACTACCCGAATTTTTGTAAGGCAAGGCCCTTTTTTGCGCTATTTCTACTGGACTATAGGTATATTTAAACTTTACGTGTTTGAGAAGGGCTCTCAATCATTCTCACTCAACCAAGTCACTGGATGCGTGAGTTGAGGAAAAACAACGAGAAATCAACAATATCTGAACATGATGAAAGTCTATGCTGTACTTTAGCGATCGCCAGGAAAACTGTATCAATAATAGTCAAAGAACTCACGAAATATTTTTATTATAATTTCATTTATACAGGGTGTCCGAAAAGTCTGGAAACAGTCAAATAACTCGAGAAATATACATCGGATTGAAAAACGGCAAAATGCATGTTCAATAGTTTTGAAAAATCTATTTAGGGATGTGAAAGTTGCCCCCCGGGGGGAAAGGAGGTCAACTCTGAAATCTTAAATGATGACCCCCATTTTTTATTGCATATTCGGAATCTATGGGAAAAAATACGTAACTTTTATGCTGAACGTTTTCTTCGAAACATTGTAGTTGGCGCTGTAATCGAGTGCAATGCTGTGAGAATCGTTACCATTGCAATGTCTGGAAACGCTCGAATAACTCGAGAAATATACATCGTATTGAAAAACGAAAAAAATGCACGTTCAATAGTTTTGAAAATTTTTTTTAGGGATATCAAAGTTGCCATTTTTCTAAAATATTAAACACGTATTTTTCGTTTTTCAATCTGATGTACGTTTCTCGAGTTAATGGAGCGTTTCCAGACATTGCAATGGTAACAATTCTCAAAGCATTGCACTCGATTACAGCAACATCTACAATGTTTCGAAGAAACTGTTCTATACAAAAGTTACGTATTTTTTCTCGTAGAATCCGAATCTGGAATAAAAAATGGGGGTCATCATTCAAGATTTCAAAGTTGCCCCCCCCCTTTCCCCCCGGGGGGGGGGGGTAAATTTGGGGGGGGGGCAACTTTCATATCCCTAAATAAATTTTTCGAAAATATTGAACATGCATTTTGCCGTTTTTCAATCCGATGTATATTTCTCGAGTTATTTGACCATTTCCAGACTTTTCGGGCACCCTGTATAATCAAGACTAACTTTACTCTTAATAAAGTTCTTTTTTAAACTTAAATGAAGACGATTGCACTGCACATCACTCTCTACCCATCACACTGTGATGGATGTGTAATTATTTATAGCAGATTAAATGAAAATTACAAAACGCGTGAAAAGTTGAAATTTTGAGAGCCATTATAAGATAATCGGATACTTGTGTCAGGGTTTGTAAATATCATGATATTTTCGAAAATATAAAAAATATCCGATATTTTGATATATATCCGATATTTTATATATATATCCGGTATTTTCAAAATAGTCAACTTAATGATGATTATAAATATTTTCAGAGTTAATATAAGTCAGACATTAAAACATATGTCATTTAGCATGAAAACATTATAAAACAATATTCTGAATGCCTTTTTCTATTATTTTTTTTTCACTTACTTAATAAATTTTAGATCAAGTAATTGAAAACAGACACAGTTTGCTTTTTACTCTTACAAAAAACAAACTATTAGGATTTAGTAATCAAGTTTTATGAAAATTTTATACTTTATACAACAAAATAATTTGTTTTTATTGAAAATTTCGAACATAAATATAGTAAACTTGGTCTGCTTAACTGAAAAAAAAAAAAAAAAAAAAAAAAAAGACAAAAAATTAATTCTAATGAAGATGCAAGTTTATCTAAATTAGATAGTTTATCTTTCAGTAGATTTTCTAAGTAAATATTGTCCCACATAATTATTGATTCTACATTTAAAAAATCAACTTCAAACATAAAGCTTGTAAAACTTTTTTTTTGGTTGGGGGAGGGGGGGGGGCTAAAATAGCCACTATAAGAGCAAAAATTATTTATCTACAGAACGACACAGCCAATAACAGTTAAAAAATTCCTTTACACTTGTTTTGACTGAAATATCAAAAATATTATAAGCAATATTTTGAAAATACATATGAAATACGTGAAGATATCAAAAATATCAAACTTCATGATATTTTGAAAATAAATATCGGATATAAATCATGATATATATCAATATATATCATGATATATATCAAGATATATCATGATATATATCATGATATATATCAAGATATATCATGATATATATCAAGATATATATCCATTGATATATATCACCGAAACCTGCCTGTGCGAATTTGAGAATTCATTTGTGAATTCATTTCAATACTTAATTTGCCATATTTTCGGAGTAGATGTGACACATGCATACAATCAATAGTGTAACTAAGCCGGGTGACTTATTAATCTTTTATTTTTAATTAAACGAAACGACCTAAAGCTATCATTAGCCGTATGCTGAGCAGTCACATTTCCTATGACCATTATACTACAACTTAATGAGAAAATAAAACAAAATTAGCCAAGCGACTTATAAATTCCTTTTTATTGAGTTAAAACAGTGCACGCAATTTTTAGCCCAAAGGCAATGAAATTGTTTTCCGGAGGAAGCAATCAAGGTGTATCAATTCACGATCACACATTGTTTTCCTTACATTATAGATATCTTTATCTGAGTGAACAAAACAAAACACTTCCACTTCCACTTTGTATATTGAAAAAAGTGAAGAAAAAGACTGTCAGTTTTGATTTCCATAGCTTAAAGACTTTCCTCCTGGCATTCTTATTGGAAGGAAGTCGGAAGATGCAACTTCTATCGACCCTCGTTGCGTTTTTTCGCAGAGACTAACCTACTTTACGGATCATTGACTCGAAATTTGTTTTTCGGATTAGTCTACATTTTTTTTTTCTCTCGTGCGCTCTTAACTTTTATATATGTTCAGATAATGTTTGTGCTTGAATAATGAAAGTGTCCCTTACTTGGTAAAATCATGTCATGTTTATAAGGAAGAACATTTTCATAAACGATTGCTGGTCCTACATAAAATATTCGTGTGGTTTGTAGTGGTTTTATATCTCATTTATGAATAAACTAGCTGATTCGCCCGGCAGTTTCCTGGTCCAGGCCCAGCTAAAATAACCTTGCCATTTTGCAGGACTACTTTCGATATAGCTCGCACCGCAAAATCAATAGTATAAATTTATAAAAATAAACAATTAAAAATATCTTCTTAAAAAAAAAAGAAAATAAAAGAAAGAAGAAGAAGAAAACTAACGTAAAATTTTCGACTGCATAAGATCACTTAAGGTGCTCGTCAGTAAACTTTCCGATTTCCTTCGCTAATGTTAATCCTATGGGCATAGGGTGCATTCGTATTTTTAAAATATCTCCTCAGGAAATTAATATTTTTAACTTCTCTTTTCACAGTTCTTAAAGTATGTCTCTTTTTTTTCTTAGTTATCAAAATATTTCTAAAATAAGTGCTTAATTTAAGTGTTAAAATCTTAGCGAAACTGAATAAGATTTCAACACTTCACATAAAATTCAGTATATATTTTAGAAAAATTTTGACGAGACATTTTTTAAGAACAGTACAAAGAAAACAGAAGTTAATTATATTAATTTCCTGAGAAGATATTTTAAATATATACGAATGCATCTTACGCCCATAGGATTAACATTAGCGAGGGGAATCGGGAAGTTTACTGACGAGCAGCCTTAAGAATCCTCTCTCCTCACGCGAAAACCCCCGCTCGCTCATATTAATCCTATGGGACAGTTATTTTGCAATATCTCATTTGCATTTCAATATTTTCAACCAATTTTTTTTTAGTTCGACATGCACTTTGTTTTGGACATGCTGAGATCGATCTCTACAGCGCCCCTTTTTTCTGTTTTTTTTTTTTTTACTTTTTCGATTTTCTTTCCGGATTTTTTTTTTTTTTTTTTTACGAAGATAACTTTTACTTTCGAAATTAGTCCCGAAAGTAAAAGTATCTACGTAAAAAAAAAATCCGTCGCCATAACAACAGCCTTTTGGGCGATAAAGGGTAACATTAAACACTCCTAACACTATACGTAATAATAACAAAATAATAATTCCATATTTGAATTCGATACACTCTATTTATGTAATTTAATCTGGATTCATTTAAAGAAAAAATACTGTTTAAAATTCCCTGTGAAGCATAATTGAAGAGATATTGGCTATGTACTTACAGATATTTTCCAGTTAATCAACATAATTCATCAGTATTTTAGTTTCATTGGTAATACTTATACTAATAACTCCAACATATTAAAAATATTGGTTTAGACTAGGTTTAGACTAGGTGACCAATTTAACCCATTAGGCGCCGCTATATATATTAAGCAATTTTTTAATGAAACAGTTGTTTTTTATTTATGAATAGAAAGTCTTTAACGTATTTCTGAAGAAAAAAAATTAAAAAATTCGAATATTTAGAAAAAATAGCATGTTCCCAAAATGGGAGCAATGGCGCCTAATGGGGGTAAATTTTTTCACAAATTTTACTTATGCCTCCGTGCATTTATGTTTGTTATTTCTCAGTTTTTTCGCTATAAAAGGGATAATATCATTCTGAAACTGATATTTTACGATTAATTCATATAAATTAGTCCAACATCTACATTTATAATAAAAATAAAAAATAAAATTTCCGATTCCATAAGCATTTTCACTATCCACCTCTTTATTTTTCTTCAATACATAATTTTTGTCCTACTATTTTACACGAAAATGATTGAACATTTTTATGCAGCATTATATTACATTTTTTTCGTTTTCTGAAATTGGTTTTTTAACAATATTTTTTTTGTTTTTGCATTTTGTTTAGTTTTTTCCATATTCCAATTTGAAGTTCGCCTGAACTTTCATCTAAAATATCAAGCCTGTGTTTAATACTTTGTCCTTTTTAAACACTAAATTAGATATTTCTTGATTGTCTCTTGATTTAGAATTTACAGAAAGTTCTACTCCACCAAATATAACATGGGATAAATCATCACATAAATTATTTTCTATTACGTATGTAATAGAAAATAATTTATGCGACATACATATGAGGAAGATATCTTCCTCATATGTTACAATACTGCAATTGGGTGGCAAACAAACGATTTCGGGAACATCCGAAAAATCATCCAAATCTAAAAAATTGTTCAATCATCTTCCATGTAAAATAATCAGAAAAAATTATGAAATGATGAAAAATAGAGAGATGGATAGTGAAAATGCTTATGGAACTGGTAATTTCATTTTGTTTTTTATTATAAATGTAAAAGTTGGACTAATTTATATGAAATCTTCTAAAAATATTAGTTTCAGAATGATATTATACCTTCTATAGCTAATAAGTTGAAAAATAAATACCACAAATGCACGGAGGCATATGTACAAGTTTTCAAAAACCTTACCCCCATTAGGCGCCATTGCTCCCATTTTGGGAACATCTTATTCTTTCGGTAATTGTGATTGATCTATTACACATATTAATTCCGGATTGACGTTGTTTAACATAATACACTGTTATGAACATATTTTAACTAAAAAATATAATTTTTATTATAAAGTTTTTTTGTTTTAATTTTTTTTTTCGAATGCTGCCAAAAAGCTATTTTTTGTCTTTTTTAACACGTTTTAAAAAATAGAAATTTCTAATGAAACTTAACAAAAAAATTTCAGATGTCATCTAATATTTTCAAAATGCAAATAACATGAACCTTTTAACAATTTATAAAATATGCACTTCAGAAAAAAATCTTAAAGCAATGTTCCCAAAATGGGAGCAATGGCGCCTAATGGGTTAAAATCGCCAGTTTGAGTAAAAAGTCACAAAGCTTGTTTTTGATTTCATTAAAAACAACATCAATTTGGTTTTTATCTATATAAAAAGATTTCGCTTTGTCTTTTTTTTAATTGGTTAGGATTTAATTACGTTTATGTTTTCAACGCTGATTTGTATACATAATATGATCATTTCAAAAATTATAACTGAAATACTATAGAATCAGATTCCTAAAAAAATTTGTCAATAAAGGAGAGTTCCAAATTCCAATACAAACTTTAAAGGCAGATAGAGCAGACTACAACAAGCGAAATTTGCATAGGAAACCAGGATCACAATCAATTTGTTCAGTTAAATATGCAGGCTTTTTCATTCCAATTATGACTCGGATTTTTGTTCATAAAGATATTTTAACAAAAACTGAAACATACTTATCCCTTTTATATGTGAAACTAGCGGCGCAGCAACTCTTTGTGTCGCATTTGTTTTTTGAAAGATCTTTCGATTGTTATGAGGCAAAAATACTTACCAATCCAGTTTTTAAATTAAAATGTACAAGCTATGTCATAAGCTAAAAAAATAATTATTATAATTTATAAATCTTAACTGGATCTTTCAATTGCTAGGAGATTCTTTAAACTTGATTAATTAGTTTTCGAGTTTTTGAACATTGCATATTGGTTGATTGATTGATTCTCTCGTTTTTTCCCTGTTTTCTCAAAAAAATATTTTAGGCATGGGAATGTGACACATTGCATATTGTAGCCAGAAACATACTTTATTTGACTCTGATGAGTTTACTGTTCATTATGCAACCGTTTCTGTACCTAATGCAGAAAAACAGACTGACACAAAATAATAATAATAATAATAATAATAATAATAATAATAATAATAATAATAATAATTTTGACAGTACGACGTCTAAATTAAAATAGGTGTTTTTCTGAAAATATCAGACAGACACTCGATTTTACATATTAATATCGAAGTAACGATATTAGAAATAATTTTCTGGTAGTAGAAATAATTTTCTGGCGATGTAAGTTTCCTCAAAATTGATTAATTAGATCTCGAGTTTTTGAGCGTTGCAAGATTGGTGGATTAATCAATTTTCTCCCGGTTTTTCCCTGTTTTCTCAAAAACTATTTTAATTATCGGAATGCGAAAAACAGCAGATTGTAGCCAGAATTATAATTCATAAATCTTAATTAGACCTTACAATCGCCTTAAAAGCCTCCAGTTTCAAAACGTAAGGTCCAGCGATCGAATCCAAAAGATTCCATTGAATCAGAAATTTATTATTATGATTATGATTATTATTCATTTGCTTTTTACTTTCCTCTATCTTTACAAAAAGAAAGTGTCGGATTCGTGAAAATTTTCGATTTCTGATCTTCGACGGATTTACACATTTTAGAATGTCCTGAATACGATTTGACTGTCTTTAAAAAATGTCTGTCTATATGTGATAAACATTTTGTGGGCGCTTTATCTCAAAAACTAATGAACAGAATTTAATAAAACTTTAGATTCAGTTAGACCTTGATATAAATTAGTGCTGATTCGGTTTTGGTGAAAATCGCCCAAAAGTTGGCACTACTATGCTACATTTTTCACGATTTTCACGATAGCTATATCTCAAGAACTAATGCACAGAATTTCATCAAACTTCAGCTTCTGTTAGATTAGACGTTTATTACGTCTTGGTGTAAATAGCCCAACAGGTGGCGCTGCTATGCTACTTTTGTTATGATTTTCACGATAGATATATCTGAACGGATTTTCATCAAACTTCAGATTCAGTTAGACGTTGAAAAACGTTGCTGCTGATTAGTTTTTGGTATAAATCTCCCAACAGGTGGCTTTACTTTGCTGCATATTTCAGGATTTACACGATTTTAGTGATAGTCATATCTCAAGAACTAATGCACGGAATTTAATAAAACTTTGGATTCAGTTAGACCTTTTTATAAATTGGTGGTTATTCGTTTTTAGTGTATGTGAAACCTGTATGAGATAGAAGAGAGTTTTGGGATTGGCACATCCGCCTAGTTTACTTTTTGGACAGGCACACAGTATCAGTGAACAGGCACACAGTATCAGTGAAGTGACTTCAGATTTTTTTATATTTGAAATACCCTAAAAAATGAAGAGCAACGAAATAAAAGCATACTGGTGTCCTAATTCATATCTCTATTCACAATATTCATAAATCTAGCATTTAGATATAAATAAAAATGGTTAAATGTTTATATATGAAAAATTTATTATCCCTCCCTCTCTTTTCTTTGGTATATTGTGCGGAAAAAAAATGTGATAAAGGTAATCCAAATTCAAGGAAAGAAAGAACAAAAAACAACTAAAGCCATTTACTGACATTAGCTTAATGAGAGGAAATCTACCTTTATGAGAAGAAAGAATTAAACCAGAATAAACCAAATCCGAAAAAGAAATTAATTGAAGAAAAACAAAATCCAGTTACAAAAAAGAAAGAAATCTGTCACAATAATGCCTGAGATGAGATTAATCAGATGTTTCGAAATTTGAAGACCGTGAAATCGAGGAAGGTCTAATTTGATTAAATTCCACTATCACCGGTCCCTTATTTTTTTCAGTTAGATATACATCTGACGATGTGTGTGAGTGTTTGTTTTTTTTCACTAGAAACTTCTTCAAATGGACAAGAA
The DNA here is from genome assembly GCA_963931845.1 of Maratus michaelseni. Taxonomy (NCBI): domain Eukaryota; kingdom Metazoa; phylum Arthropoda; class Arachnida; order Araneae; family Salticidae; genus Maratus; species Maratus michaelseni. Next base: position 25,151,046 of record OZ007594.1, read on the forward strand.
ATATGATATTATGTGCTAGTCACGTTTGTCGCTGCTGTTTATTTACTGGAGGGCTGAGCAATTATTACCGCTTTCTCTTTTATCCTTGATCCCTAATAATGATCAAAGGAATGTTCTAGAATCATCAACAAAGAATCCTGAACGCCCTTGTCCTCTTGCCTCATCCTTCCTAGGTGTGGTGTCAATGTTCATCTGCAGATAAAGTACCTCAAGGGTTAAGGTTAGTGTTCTACTTCTTCACCTGAAGCAAAATATCTCGATTCGAAAAACATACAATCTCGAATTCGAAGAGAAGAGATTTAACCTTATAGCTTACTCTGCGAATTTTTTTATACAAAATACAGGGTGTCCGAAAAAATTTCCCTGTTTATAAAATTTATTCATATCTGCTATATATAAAATAGACATATAAAACTGCTGCCAAAATGATGGAAAACTAACCAAGTTTCTTTGTCGCAGGTTTCCTTAACGTGGCTGTAGTGTAACAGCGTCCAAGAAGCCGGACCATGTACCGAGAACTGCCCGACCATCAACCTTAGCTGCTAGGGTGGGAGAAGAGACATACTCTTTTGTGCGAAGTCCAAATCAGTGCATATGATCTCACGCGAATTGCAGATGCCAAAAGAGTTTCTTGATACCAGAGGACACACTGAGTTTTTTCCTGATTTGAACATTTCCGGTTTCCTCGACACTGACACTGCTACTAGAGTTGCAAAAAAGAGGTTTATTCCCAGGTTTATTTCCAACAGACCCCGTTTATTCCCAAAAGACCAGGTTTATTCCCGAAAAACCAAATTTATTCCCAAAAAACCCGGTTTATTCCCAAGTTTAAACCGGGTTTTTTCTCGCCTTTGCAACTCTAACTGCTACACTATAGCCACGTTACGGAAACCTGCCACAAAAAACGTGGTTACTTTTCGAATACTTTGGCATCTGTTTCACATATCTATCTTATATACAGCGGATATGAATAAATTTTGTAAACAAGGAAGGACTTTAAGACATCCTGTACTATGCCAAGGTTTCCAAAATTTTAGACTGGAGTACCACTAAATCAAAATGTGACATTTTCCGTACCACCGTTAATAAAGATAAGGCTTAAAGTTTAAAATGACATTATTATAATCACCAAATTAATATACTGATTCTTTAACTGGTATTCAAATAATAAGTAACAACATGATTACATTTTAATTACAAGATTCGTTCAATGTACACTGCAAATCTTTATACACTTTTCAGAACACTTATTTTGTCACCTTTTTTTAGTACACTTTGAAGCGCACTTTTTGGGACAGTTTTTAGAATACTTGTGAAAACACTTCTTTTGTTCAGCACACTTTCTAAAGCACTTTTTGAAAGCGATGATTTCACATGTGTGCCCAAATGTGCTCCCAATCTGTTCTCAAATGTGTTTCCAAGTTTAGATTTAGAAAATATCCTGAGCAGAACACTTTCGGTACACTTTCTATTTTAGCGGAGCGTCATTTCAGTACACCTTAAGGTAACTGGAACACTTTTTTTGAATCAAAGTGTTCCAAATGTGTTCCCAATGTGTGCTGGGAATTTGCAGTGTATAATCAGAAAATTTTTATAAATATTTTGAATTCGAAAAAACTTATTTTGTGATTATTAATTAATGCTAGTTGTTGAGGAGAATCTCATAGTACCGGTGACTTATTGGCATATATTCCCATACTAGCCCGGCGGACCGCGATTTTCGAAATCTAAAACGGTGAGGTTTTTCAGTTCTACAATAATTTTCTGTATAACTTTCGTATACCAAAACTACTACGCTTGCCATAGTCCGGGAAATCCAGTGCTATACAATATTATATAAATTATTAAAAAAATTCTACATTTTCGAAAATTTATTTATATAAAAATATACTTCAGATGTACTGCTAACATTACGCAGGGAGTTCGGGATAAAAATTTGACAATTTGTAAATAGATAAAAATTGCAGGTTATTTGGAAAAAAGGGACATATTATACGTATGTTTGTTATCAGATACGACCATGATGTCAAAAATAACGAAAAGCGAAAAGTTGAAGCCATCGGAATGATAGAAAATAGTAACCTGCATCATGATAATTTGCGTCGGTAGCCCGATTGCGCTACTCGAGACAGCTACCAAATGCTTCTTAAAAGTCATAAAACGATACAAAGGGTAAATGTATTTTCATATGTTTCTTGCTAAGAAAGTCGTAAATCTTTCGACTGGCCATTCTTTTCCAAAGGTTCTGTGGTTATCAACAAAAGAGAAAAGAGTTTCAACAAAAAAAGAGACGGTAATAAACCTCTCATGGATGTCCCCTACTGACCTCTGACCTTTAGACAAACTAGAGAAGTCATAAAACATGAAACAGACCACCTTACCACATGAAAAAGAGCGAATTACCGCAAAAAAGAGACCGCTAAGCAAAACGTAGTCTGGAAAAATCTTAAGTCTGGGTTCAGATCACATTTAAAATTTTTGCGACAAGAAATACATAAATTATTTCTGTGTACTTTATTTTCCAAAGGCTCTGGGTTCATCAACAAAAGAAAAGGGAGTCTCAACAAAAGGAAGGTAAGGTGATAAATAAGTATGTCAGGGAGTCTCCTTCTTTGAACTACCTTCTATTCGAAGAGCGACAGAAGACTCACCTCATCAAAGAAGTCGCCGTCGCTGTTTGATCGTATCTTTATGGCGAGGTGCGATGGAGACTACGAAACGGAGACAAAACAAAATGTGATGGTGTTTTGATGTGTCTCCTTTTAGGAGTGTGTGTTCATGTCCAAAGTTTCTGCCCTTAACTCCTTTGATTGCAAACCTATGAATTCCTATGTGTGTGGCATGATTGAGTAAGTAGCCAAATGCACTGCCAGTTTCAAAAATACCCAACTGATCGACAGAATTACGTAAGCTTTTGCCAGAATCATGTGCCAAACGTACGTTCATAACTTTGACAGCAATAAACATATACTGCGGCTTTATTTTCAACAGAATAACTTATTTAATTTATGAGAAGTGATATGACATGTCAGGGGATGGGAACTGATTCGTTTGGTGACAGGATATGTACGATCCCTCAAAACATTAATCAAGCATCATCGAAAATGTCCTATATTTTCAATCAAACACATTATATTTTGCATTATTTGAATTCCTCTACATAGCACAAATTTTCATTTAACTGTCTCGGCCATAGAGGTGATTCTTCCTGTATCTTGAAATTCATTGTTCTCAGCTAACCATTATTTACTGTAAGGAAAGGGCAGCTGACGTCACTATTGGTCAAATTACTGTCGGTTAGTAAGAACCACTTGTCCGTTATTTATGGCACCTACGTTGCACATGAGCATGGGCGATTTGATTGGTCTAGGTTTAAAATGTCTATTATATGATTGGCCTATGTCACCATGTCGCTTCCTGCAATGATCGCTAAGCCAAAAATGCATTGGTAGATTGGTTGATGGAAGTGTTTGTTTGTAATCATGCCCTTTCCTTATTCGCAACTGAAGATTTTCTTTTATCGCTATTATCTCATTAGGCAGCCTGAGATTTTTAGCATCGATGATTTTGATACATGTGATAGATTAGATGGTACAAATAACGAAACTGCCAATCAGCTGGCGAACCAGCGGAGGAAGTGTTGCCATAGGAACATCGTACACCCCGTTGAAATGTGAAATGAATGACAACATGATTATTGATGTTACCTCGACTCGAGAGCAGTCATCAGTAATCGGGTTGCCATTCATTTCACATTGCAGCGGACTGTGCGATGTTGCTATGGTAATAAAAATATGAATAGTAACCTATAATATTTTTTAACAGAAATTGATGCTAGGAGCTTCAAATATACAAATAAAAAATTACAGTTCATTCAGCGAATTAGTTTTTGAATTATGCTTCTTTTAACAATTGCACAAATCACCATGAGCATATGCAGGAGAGGGGGAGGGGTGCAGGTGTGGACCACGAGCATCATCCCTAAACCTTTGAAAATAGTAAGATCTAACATAAAATACTGAGAGACATGAACGCCGGCAGAAAGAAAGCTGGGGAGGGGGGGGGAGCAAGATTTTGGAACAGGTGTACCTGTAGCCTACAGCTTAGCAAAATGCAGAATATAAACACGAAATAAGCTAAACTAAGATTTTTTTTTTCTTTGCATTCCCGTGAAAGATAATAGATAACGTAGAAAGAAATACACAAATTTAATAATTAAGAAATATTAAATATTCAAAAATATGTTTCTAACAACATTTTATAAAAGGGATATTTTAAAAAGTTCATTATTTTTTCATCAGAAAATCTACGGAAATCTCTGTTTAACATAAATTAGAAACATGTAAAAAAAAACTGAATTAAAAATTGTATTTTACGAGAGGTTCAGGAAGGCAGATAGCTCATGATGAAAAATTATCTCTTCTTTTTTTCTTAGTGTTAAATTATTCTAAAGTTACTTAGGATGAATATTTTTTTTAAATCAGAAATAAAGAACTATACGCCTATGCTAAGTGAATTTATTAAGTAGATACACTGCCATATCCTTAACGAAAGTATTGCGTACACCCACGCAAAATACTATATTTCTACAAAAATATAAATTGCCAGTACGACACGCGACTGAAAGGATAAAACCCAGACCCGAGCCGGGTCGTGTCTGCAGCAGAATAATTAAGCCAGTGCTTACCCCGCCCTGACCCGAGTCTGCAATACAGCTGTGCCTTTCCCGAGTCTATTGAAAGAAAATTGGCCCCAGCGTGACCCGCAGGTCGGCTCGAGTTCGGAGAAAAAATTAACCTTGAGTCCAACCTGAGTCTAATGAAAGAAAATTAGTCGAGTTCGGCCCGCAGGCTGGTCCGGGCTCGGGAAGACGTCTAAAAGAGATGTCAATTTATGAACTCTTGTTGAAATACCTGATTAAAAAAATAATAATAAAGCCTTGTCAAATTACTACTTGTAAAACCGATATCTTTCAGATTTCATATGAAAGAAGAGAAAATAACGTGACTGCTGGAAAAGTGCCTTCAAAACGCCTGGAGCAAAAGGAAGTGGGAGCAAATCATCTTTTGATGGAGAGGTTGGAAAAGCAAAGAGAAAAAGGCATAAAGAAAACGGGCCACCAGGTTAGCGTGGTGGTGAAAAGTGCCGTATTTGGCGATTTATCTGAGTAATATCTCGTTGAAGAATTTCAATGAAATATTTACAGTTATCTTAAACGCTTCAAACAGTTGCATGGCAATTTAAAAATTATGGGAAGGGCTTAAGTAGTCGTTACCAGATAAATTTAACAGTTTAGATTATCAGTAATTAATAAAATAGTTGTGAGAAAGAATAACGTTCAAACTGATTACATCAATCAGGGCCTAACTAATGCAGGAACATGCGGAGCAGCTACCCGGGCAACCCAGTTGAGGAGCCCTCCATGGGCATAAGTGTGATTTTCGTTAAAAGGGAGCCAAATCTTAAAAATTGACCAAAAGTGACCAAAATTCTTACTTTTGTAAAGATTTATGCCTTCCTCCTCAGCTTCTGTACCCTATGCCCCCTTCCTTCCCCAAACAATAACCAATTACATCATCAGAAAGCTGATGATTAAAATTTTATTGTAACAACTAAATAATTCATTGTTTTCAAGAGAAATTCGTTGTTGACATTATCCTCGTAATAAGACATTAAACTTTTAATGTTGACCAATAAGGGACATTTTTCTATTAAACATCTTATGACATACATATGATATTATAACAAAAAGCCAAAAATGACAGAAAAAGCTGTATTTATATTTCAAAAGCTCTCATAAGTCCTTATATTCCTATACAAAAAAGAAGTATATTCTATCATCTCTTATCTTTCTTATGATACCCTGTACCCTGTATACAAATATGAATAGTATCTCGTACGAAATTTATGTGTGCAGTTTAGTCACTTCAGCGTAATTTCAAGAAAATTTCCTATGGATAGATAGAAAGGGGGCCCCGGAATAATGATTGCCCCTGGGCCCTAGATACTCTAAGTCGGGCCCTGATATTAATGCCATTATCATAAAATCGATATAGTCATTATTTTAGATGGAGATTTTGGGTACTGAATTGTATACAGTTGCAATTATCAAATTCATGAGACAAAGGCGGGGGGGGGGGGGGGTGCACATAGCTCCCTTTATACAATAAAGAGTTTTCACAAAAAATGAACATACATTCCTGGAGTACCAGTGCACATAGCGTGTCCGCCAGTCGTTGCTCCGTAGATGTATTCTGTAATAATGTCCGCGATCGACACTTTGAACAACTGTTGTGAAATATTTGTTTTCTCTGGACATCTGTGTTGTACCTATTCTGTGCAATAAATAATTTTCTGGAGTATTTCCTTCTTGTCTCAGTTTGTCCATTTCCAGACGCATTTTCTCGATTTTCATCCTTTGAAAGCCTTTCAGGGGCAAAGTACGTTTAGTACTAAAATGTTGAAATAAATGACTGGCACCGGAATTTACAAAAAAATTTGTTTGTAAATAAGAAAAAGGCTACATTTCACATACATAATAAATGGAAAATATTTTAGCAAAATTCTGGTGCCATTGTGGTGTTTTGGAATTAAAATTAAGTGGTTTCATAAACATACCACTGCCCCTGAAAGGGTTAAACGTCATTTGCGACCCCATGTTCCATTGCATTTTTTGTTCGTCTTCATGAGTACTATCATCCCTCTAAGTTTGTTGAAGCATTTCAGATACACCCTGTGTGTATATATATATATATATATATATATATATATATATTTCGATAGGGTTTAGAAGTGGAAAAATAATTCAACCCACGGGATTGAAATCTTATATGTAAAGTAAGTTAAAAAACGACTTTATTTTCAAGGCTACTTGTTTTTAAAATTGCGCCACATTTCTGTCAGAACAGTATGGTAATGACAGTGAAACGATAAATGTATTTTTATTATTTTCAAAATTCAGCGCTGCAGTAATTTATTTTTTCACTATTACTAAATAAATTTAAAAGACTGTTTATTATTTTATAATACTATTTTTTTTAATTTTATAAAAAAACTGAAGTTAAAATACATGCTGAAAAAAAATTATATACGATATTCACACCGCGTAAAATCTAATAGGTTGAAACCCCCAGTAAGTGACACTTTCAGGATTCTTTCTTGTTCAAATCACTATTGCAAAAATTAAAATCCATTTTATACTTACCTTTGTTTTTGAAAAGATAGTAGAGATATATTAAAAAATTATTGTTGGCAAAATTTTGAAAAATTACACATTTTATTTTTAAAAATTAATTTTATTCATAAATAGGGTCAAAAACTCCAATAACTGACACAAAGTGAATCAGTGACTGACACTTAAAAAAAAACTTTATTCTTTATTATAAAAACAAAATACATTAATATTTATTATAAAAAGTGGGATTTAGCAAGCTGTACTGCATTATTAGTTATGCAGAGTATATAGCCGTAATATTTAGTACTGCATTATTAGTAATGCAGATATCCAGTAACTGACATTTATGAACCAGTAACTGACATGTATGAACCAGTAACTGACATCTGGTGTTAGACACTTGGTAAAACAACTTAAATTTTAATGATGTTTACTACAAGATAGATTTAATTTATTATTATGCATTTTTAAACAGTTCAAATAATAGATTTCAACTTTCTTTAATAAAACCAATAACTAACACCTCTGTCAGAGACTGGTCAAATTATATTCTAGGATCCAAAAACTGGAACCAATAACCTCCCATTAAGCTAAATTAAATGACTATAAACTCTAAATCATGGCCCTAATATATCATATGCACCTTTAAATTAATTTCTACTAGTGTAACTTTAAGAAAAAAGTTTAGGATGGTTGCATTACAAATAGATTAGAAAAACACTTTCTTAATTTTAGAAATAAGATGGTTGCTTCAAAAATGAATTTTTTGTATTCTCAAAAAATTCTTCCTCAATGAATATGTATATGGCCCTCTAGTGGTAACTAAATTGACTCCAAAATAAAATTAAGTGTCTAATTTACCACTAGATGACATTACTTTTCAGAATTTTACAACAAATTGCTTATTTCAGTTAGATTTTTGCTCAAGTGTCAGTGACTGTTTAGGTGTCAATAACTGGGGGTTTCACCCTATAAATGATTTGGTAAAGTTAGTGATTAAAAGATACGATTTGTTCTTTTTTTTTTTTTTTTTTTTTTTTTTTTGCCTATTGAACATATAACAACAATACAATGTTTTATTTGTGAAAAAAGGAGTTTTTTTCTAGGGGGGGGGGGATAAATATTCAAGCGATAATACAATTCCTTCAAGCAAACTCTAGCACATCTATGAGAATGTTTGCATTTTAATTCTTACTATTAATTAATTTATATTAGCTTCAGGAAAGTCATTGATATTAGTACGCACACGTGGTTTTTAACGTATCTCCACATAACAAATTTAGATAATGTGATAGCTTGTGATCTAACTGGCCAAGCTATGAGATCGCCATGTAGAATGAATCATCTGGAAATTCCCTGTTTGATTACACATTTGCAAATACTTTTTTACTTAAGAAACACTTTGCTTACAAATAAAACTTGATGTATTGTTGTTACATGGACAAGCAACAAAACTCTTTTATCTTATTTTCTTATTTTCTTTCAAATTTAATCGAATATGAAAGTTGTAGAGATAGTTCTGAGAAATTTATAATTTAATTTAGTTTTTATAATATTGTATTGTATAATATAATTGTGTAATTGTATTGGATAAGTGTATTGTTTTAATATTATAGAGATAATTCTGAAAATTTCTCTTACAAATAAAGTTTTATAAGTTTCTGTTACATGTACAAACAACACAATTATGCTATATTTTTCTTTCACATTTTATCGAATGTCAATGTTCTAAAGATATTTCTCATTCACCCTATGCAGGGTATCTCCAAAACGGTTAAAAGCGCTTTAATCTTTTACCTGTTGGAGATAAAGAGACAATGTAAATTGCAAAAATGTTCAAAATAAGATAAGAAGTAGGATTATGAGAATGAATAGTCCTGCCAATTATTTTCAAAAATACGATCCCGTAGACAAAATTGACCAATTAGAAAAAAAACATTCCCTTTTTTTACAAAACTATCCTTATACAAAAGACTACAACATACTTGTATCTTTCATACTGGGTAAGCTATGCTTAATAAAAAATTGACCATTATAAATTTTGACTCTATATCAAATTAGAAATATAAATCTAAGAGTAATTAATTTTAAGAAAGAGAAAACACGAACGATAATGCACAGGCAAAAAGTTGACATTAAGCAAAAGTTAATTGATGCTTGAAACTAAATATTAATAAATAATATCTCAGTTAAGGCTAATTAGAATAGTGTTTTAGCTTTACCATATGATATAATACCTCACAACACCAGCATCCATAAAATAAAACAATTTTTAGAAAATGTAACATAGCATGTTTTTCTACTAAACTCTTCAATTAATAATTTTAATAATTAAATCTGAAATTGTAGTTAATTTTGAATATAGGATTATACGTTTAAAATGCAAGTTTACAGGAGTGTTGCAAATTTTTTACACCAAGATGTACTAATTGATTTATTGGGTTGTACGGAATGTTCTGAGTGTTTTATTCTAAGATTTCCGGAAAGTGAAAAAAAAAAATAACTTTTAAATCTCAAAGTATCTTCTGTTTTGCCATCATGTTTAAGAAACCTTTCTGGAGATATCAAAGTATCTCCAATTTTTCAAAGTATTTCCTGTTTTTCTCTCAAGTTTGTTTAAATAAACTTTGTGGACATTTCAAAATATCGTTGTTTTGCTCTCAAGTTTAAACAAATTTTTTGGTCAATTGAAATTATTTCCTGTTTTACCGTCAAGTTTAAGCAACATTTCTGTCTATTTGAAAATTGCGCTGGTTTGCAGACAAAAAGTTATTGAAGTGGCTTTTAGGAGTATCATTTTCAACAAAGCCTTTACTCCTTGAAGAATTTTAAATTGAGCAAAACAAACAAAAGTTAAATAGTGCAGTGACTAGTGGCGTGAGTATGTGTTTAAATTTTCCATTCTACTCCAAGTAGTTTTTTTTCGGGTGATCTAAAGACGTGTGATGTTTTGCCTTCTCGTTTTCGGAAGTCGCTATTCTACTGTTTGCACATTTTCAATGAACATGCTTTAGGTTTATATTACTTTATCAAGGTGTGAACAGTAAACAACAGAGTTTATTTTCTGATGCAATGAACGAAGTCTCTAGTAAAAAAATAACTTTACAATTAATTCAGACACAAGAATAATAATTTCTTGTGCATAAATATTATCCTTTGCTGCATATTTTGGTGACTCGAATATTTGATTGCACGACCCTCTTTTGCACCAACTTGTTATACAATACACTTTTTGTCTTCATTAATAATTCTTATCTTAAAAATAAGTATGTTCCTACGTAATGCCGCCCCCTATATATCAATCAACTTATGCCGTTTTTATTTGACAGATTATGTAGTGGCCAAATATAACATCGAAAAACGTAGCTTCTAACAAATGTTTGCGATGTAACAAATGTGTTTTTTATAGACTCCACTAAGTCTTCAGTAGTCAATAGTAATTTTTTGTTAAACTTTTATTTTTTATATACTTATATATGTTCTCCATACCCATCCTTATCTTATAGACCGAAATTTCTCTTTTTAAATTTTGTAAACTGTTGGTTCATCTAAAAAACGATCATATAGCCGATAAAAAAGTTTTTAAATTTTGCAGTAGCCATTTTTCTTTTTTTTAATGCCCCAAATTATGAATAAAGAAATTGCTCTACCGTAATAATTATCTTCCTTAATGTCTGAAGATGTATCAGAAAATGTACAGAATAATAATAATATGAAATTTAGATAAGTTTTTTCAAGTTTTTTCATTAAGACCGAATTACTAAATCGGTAGGTTTTTTCATAGGTAGCTCTTTTTTGTAAAATACTAGTCCTTTTTCTTTTCTTTTTTTTATGCATCAAATTATGAATCAAGAAATTGCACTATCGCTATAAATATCTTCCTTAATGTCTAAAGATGTATCAGAAAATTTACAGAATAATAATAATAATATGAAATTTAGATAAGTTTTTTGAAGTTTTTTCATTAAAATTGATTTAATAAATCGGTAGTTATAGCTCTTTTTTGTAAAATACTAGTCATTTTTCTTTTTTTTATGTCGCAAATCATGAATAGAGAAATTTCTCTACCGCAATAATTATCTTCCTTAATGTCTGAAGATGTATCAGAAAATTTACAGAATAATAATAATATGAAATTTAGATAAGTTTTTTCAAGTTTTTTCATTAAGACCGAATTACTAAATAGGTAGGTTTTTTCATAGGTAGCTCTTTTTTGTAAAATACTAGTCCTTTTTCTTTTCTTTTTTTAATGCATCAAATTATGAATAAAGAAATTGCTCTATCGCTATAAATATCTTCCTTAATGTCTAAAGATGTATCAGAAAATTTACAGAATAATAATAATAATAATATGAAATTTCGATAAGTTTTTTTAAAGTTTTTTCATTAAAACCGATTTAATAAATCGGTAGTTATAGCTCTTTTTTTGTAAAATACTAGTCATTTTTCTTTTTTTTTATGTCCCAAATCATGAATAGAGAAATTTCTCTACCGCAATAATTATCTTCCTTAATGTCTGAAGATGTATCAGAAAATTTACAGAATAATAATAATAATAATATGAAATTTAGATTATTATTTTTTTATTTTTTCTTTCATTAAAACCGATTTAATAATTCAGTAGTTATAGCTCTTTTTTGTAAAATACTAGTCATTTTCTTTTCTTTTTTTTATGCATCAAATTATGAATAAAGAAATTGCTCTATCGCTATAAATATCTTCCTTAATGTCTAAAGATGTATCAGAAAATTTACAGAATAATAATAATAATATGAAATTTAGATAAGTTTTTTGAAGTTTTTTCATTAAAACCGATTTAATAAATCGGTAGTTATAGCTCTTTTTTGTAAAATACTAGTCATTTTTCTTTTTTTTTATGTCCCAAATCATGAATAGAGAAATTTCTCTACCGCAATAACTATCTTCCTTAATGTCTGAAGATGTATCAGAAAATTTACAGAATAATAATAATATGAAATTTAGATAAGTTTTTTCAAGTTTTTTCATTAAGACCGAATTAATAAATCGGTAGGTTTTTTCATAGGTAGCTCTTTTTTGTAAAATACTAGTCCTTTTTCTTTCCTTTTTTTTATGCATCAAATTATGAATAAAGAAATTGCTCTATCGCTATAAATATCTTCCTTAATGTCTAAAGATGTATCAGAAAATTTACAGAATAATAATAATAATATGAAATTTAGATAAGTTTTTTGAAGTTTTTTCATTAAAACCGATTTAATAAATCGGTAGTTATAGCTCTTTTTTGTAAAATACTAGTCATTTTTCTTTTTTTGTTATGTCCCAAATTATGAATAGAGAAATTTCTCTACCGCAATAATTATCTTCCTTAATGTCTGAATATGTATCAGAAAATTTACAGAATAATAATAATAATAATATGAAATTTAGATTTTTTTTTTTTCATTAAAACCGATTTAATAATTCAGTAGTTATAGCTCTTTTTTGTAAAATACTAGTCATTTTTCTTTTTCTTTTATGCCCCAAATTATTAAGCAAGAAATTGCTCTTCCGCAATAATTATCTTCCTTAATGTCTGAAGATGTATCAGAAAATTTAAAGAATAATAATAATATTAATATGAAATTTAGATAAGTTTTTTCATTAAAACCGATTTAATAAATCGGTAGTTATAGCTCTTTTTTGTAAAATACTTAAAATAATAATTAGATTGATTAACAAAAATACTTTTATGGAAAATTCTAATTTAAAACATGTAAATAAATGTATTGCAATACTATCTATAAATGAAAAAATTTTTGCAGTTGCAAATGTAACATTTTTTAATAAGAGAAAATCTACACTTATCTAAATGCTTGAGAAAACATCCATTTCAAAAATATTTAATTTCGACTGTTTCGACGTTCTTTCTAAAATGGAACCTTGCCAAGTATTTTGTATAAAAAGTAAAATCTACTTTTATTAATAGATATATTAAATAAAATTTATATTAAATTTTTAATGGTACTTGAAAATATCGCCAGAGCATAAAAGATTTAAAAAAGAATCACTTCGATTGTCGAAAATACAGATTGTAAATATAATCGAATTTCACCGATTGCGACAAAGTCTCGGCTGAATATTTCTGTTAACTATGGTATACTTCCTTGTTCTTCCAAAATGCATATTTGTTTTCAAACGATATAAACACCCATATACAACTTCAATTTGCATCTGCAACAAACGTTCAGAATTTATGGAACAACATAATAGTTTATGAAAAGTTTAAATATACTTCGACCACGATAAGTTGGCTTCTAAGTTACGCAACTTTAGGCATATTTTTTCGTTGATTACGGTCTCAGCCAGAAGTAGTAACTTATAGAACCTAGTTTTCCATTAAATAAAGCTTTCTCTTTGCACCATTTATGTCATTTTAGCTATTTTCTTTTCGTGTACAGCGTAGCGATTTTTCAAGATCACAAGCTTATATCGTGGTTAAAATCAGTGTTATGCAAGAGCGAATCCAGTTTGATTCACTTTTTGAAAAGCAAGCCTGACTATCTTTAGACTCGAAAATTCCGTGAATTTGAGTCAAAATTACATTCAAAACTCATACAATTTTTTTCATAATTTCCTAAAATTTTTTTCGCCATTAAAAACACATTTTTTTTCTTCGCTTTAAATGCCAGTAACCACAAACTAGAGTAACTTTAGTGTAGAATTCTGAGAAAATATGCGTGGTAAACATGCATATGATGATGTGTTTGGAGTGTCATACTGTCAATCTCTCTTATAGTAATCTGCCCTCCCTCTCTCGCACAGCTTCACCTACTGTGTCAGGTCCACTGTCACAAAAAAGTGGGAGAGGAAGCCTGAAAAAGCAGGACAGTGTCTTCTAAATCAGGACGTAAAAATAAAGTAAATTTTATCAAAACGGAACTTGTCTATAACCTATCTTAAACGTAAAAAATCCATGGCCCCGACGGGAAGAGTACCACACAAATTTACATGCTAAGAGAAAACCTGAATAAAAAGGAATCTTTTTCTAGTCACTTGAGATTCCATCTTAGTAGGTTTCACTGTAACTAAATGAACACAATAATCTTAGTAAAATCTGTGAAAGTGGAATCATTCGGGATCTGAACAAAATTCCGTATTGAAGAGGTTTTCAATTGAGCAATTATATTTGTTTGGTATTCTTTGCGTAAGGACTATGACTTTTGTTTTGTTTAAGACAGGATTTCGTTAATGACAGGTTTCACTTTTACCAGATAGACTGAATAAATTACAGTAAAACCTGTAAAACCAAATACGTGAGGGAACATAAAAATATTCAGTCTTAGACAGGTTTCCGTCTGAGCAGGATTTTAAGGCAGGATCGTAAAAAGTTTCCATTATTGACAGGTTTCACACGTTTTATTCCGTAAAGTTCCACTCGATGCAAACTTACGAATAGCATGGTATTAAAATAAATTTAAAAGAATTTGTTCATCTTGAAAAATAGGGAATTTTGTTGGCCGAGCGTGGTTCCGCGGAACTGGTATTGGACATAATATGTTAAAGCATAATGTTTTCTTTCTTAACAAAATGCGTGTGAGTTCAGAAATTCTATTTGGGCTTTAAGTAATTCTTGAAAAGAAATTTTCTTTAACACGATGACCGCCTCATTATTCGAATTTGGTAAGAAAGAAATGGAAAAATAAAGCGGCAGAACATGTACTTCCCCGAATAGCAGCAGTGAAAATAAGCTCTGCAAATTTAACGAAGTTAAAAGAAACGCAAAGAAAAAGAAAAATCCTGGTAATTTTCGCTTTTCTTTACACCTGTTTTAAAAATTATATAATATCTATAATATTATTTTACCAGAGATAATTACTATGAGAATTTAACACTAAAAAACACTCATGTGATTCAAGAATTTTAGATTAATTGATAGAAATTATTTATATTAATTACAATATTTCAATTATACTGGTGTATTTTGAGCATTATTCCAATACTAAATTAATTATAGAGATCTTGTCGTCACTACAGTAAGTTCATAAACTTAAGCAATTTTTTTTTCTCATGATTTTCTTTTTCGTATTTATTTTTAATAAAAAGAGAAATATTAGCATATAATTTTAAAATTGAGTTTTAATTGAGCATATTCATTTTATAAATTTTGAATTTGAACGTGGTTTTAACTCATTTTTCTGACGGTAAATTTAAATAAATTCCCCGCTCCCACCCCCACCCCCCTTTTTTTTTTTTTTTTTTTTTTTTTTTTTTGGTGAAAACGGGTCAAAATATATCTTGCTCATTAAAAATCGAAGAAAAATTAAATTGTTAAAACTTTAATTGCTAATAACTTTGTATTCAGATATTATAAAAGTTAATTTGAGTTTCAAAGAGTCTTTAAAATACTGAGCACTCTTCTAATTGTACTTCGGTTTTTACTAGGCATTGAAAGTCGTGTAATTCTTATAAAACTAATCCTTTTGTTTATATAAAAAAAAAAAAAAAAAAAAAAAAAAGAAGAAGAAGATTTTCTCTAATCACAGAAAGCATAATTGCACCCTAAAAAAAATAAAAAACAACAATGCACATACGCAAGTGATGCCTTCGAAATCAACTTTTTAATAGCTTATATTACAATGATTTGATTCTTTAGAAATATTTTAAAAGAAAACCCATGGAAAAATTCGCTTTAAAAGGAGAGTTATGTTCAAAACAGTTTGTGCTATTTTTATATGATCAAGGGGAAATTTAACCTTCAAAGTCAATTTTCTCAAAACGTGGAATTTTGTCCTTGCGCGCATGATTTCTAAGAAATAGCTGCAAAAAATTTTCTTAAATTTTGACAAGGTGTAAACCTTTAGTAAAAAATAAAAAATAAAAATAAATAAATAAAAAAATAAAAAAATAAAACTAATATTTATATTTTTCATGTATAGTTCATTTAAACACATATTATATATCTACTAAAGAAAAATTTTGGTTCACTGCAACAATTCAATTATAAGAAATCGTGTGTGTAAGGCAATTAATTCATTTATTAAAAAGTATTAAATTTTATATTAAATTAAAATACTTTATATTCATCTAGACTCTTTTTCAAAACATTCACTTTTAGAATGCGTTCTCTTCTCAAAGTGTTCAAAGGTGTTCTGAAAGTGTTCAAATGTGTTCTCAAAGTGTTTAATGTGTTTCTTCATTGACTCTTTTAATATGTGTTTTAAATTTTATATCCAAAAGTTAATTAGACGTGGAGTTATTGCAAACCATATTAGGGTCACTTTTACATGTAATTTGTCTGTTTAAAAGGTACCTGACCTCTTCAGTTATAAATTAAAGTACTCGTGGGTTTTTAGAAGTATATGTTTTCTTTTTTGAAAAACAGTACGAATGGAAGTAAAATTTCGTTTATCGTAAAGAGTACCGCAGTATCGTCCACCCCCAAGAAATGTGAAACAAATCCAAAAAATTCATTTTGCATTTAATTCCATTAATAGATTTGACTTAGGTGCGTCTCGCTACAGGAGTAGCGTCATAGGTGTAGTTATCCGGAAGACCGCTAGGTTATGCTATGCGTCACTTTCAACCACAGTTTCGGGCCAAAAAGTGCGGGGAGTGATAAATTTACTAAACCATCCCTATCTCTTCTACGTCTTGATTCGCAAGTGTTTTACTCTTTTATGTATGCTAAGTGCTATATTTTATATTACAGACAAAAAATAGGCAAATCTCTTTTTGTTTCTCCTATGGAATGTAGGAGTTAAATAATTATTCAAATAATTCATTATTTGAGTTTTGTGACTTTTATTGCGGGCGAGCGATGTGTTGCATATCAAAAATCTATTTAAAGTTTTTTTTTTTTTTTTTTTTTTTTTTACAAAACTTACAAATAAAGGGAAGACTAAGGAGCTCTAATCTTGATCTTGATCTGAAGTTTTTTGTTCATTTTATACTTTTATACATTTTTGGAAGAAAAAGATGAAAACCAAAATTTTGATTAATATTAACAATGTTGTCTAAATTTAGATATTTTCTTCTGCAGCAAAAATAAACAAGAAATATTTTATTAAGTACATTCTTTGGGTTTTTTGAAAAAACAAGATGGTGACATCTATGAAGTCATATGCGTACTCGAACTTCAGATGAAATGAAACATGTGGAAAAATACCATGAGCTAAAATACTGCTCATTCTCTCAAAATGAATTCTATTCTATGCAATTATTCTTTTCATTCAAATTTATAGGATAAAAACGTCACAACTGCATTATAACCTATCTATCTTATATCTATACTGAGATCTAATCCAAGTTAATGATATATAAAGTGCGTTACTGATATACCCTGCAGTGTGTTGTAAATTTGAATGCAAGTGCAGGAATCAATAACAAATACTACATAAGCTTTTTACCTGGTCAAAAAATCTACAAAATTACTCAAGGAAGAAATTTTAATTCTATATCCAACCTTTTTGATTTGTAAAATAATTGTCATTTAAACAGCGTGAAGGGAAGTAAACAATCACAACAGTAACACGCGGAAGAATTAATCCGATTTTGAACTTTACTGTATCATTCAATTCTTCCTTTTCTTATTATTCCTTTTCAGACACCAAAACTCACAATATATCAATTGTTCAAGGTTTCGGATCTGATACCTGGTTGGCGAAAAGTTTACTTGGCGATTTCGTTTTCCCCCAACAATCCCTGTCAGCTTCAGGAAGCAAAAATGCCGGTAGAAAGTCAAACAAACTCAATCGGTTACCAGTTCTGCTGAGAGGGGAAGAGGTAGCCAGTCACAACAACCTGCAATATATGTCAACGAAAGGGACAGTTAAAAGAACAGATTTTTCGTAGATTAGAAACTTTATTTATGGACTTTTCTAACGCATTCATCGCTGTTTTCAAGTATGAGGGGTAGTTTAATTTTAATTATGAAAACTTAAGATTTTGTTACTTATAAATTTTTCTAGCATCTTTCTTGAGATAAGTGTTTTTACATTTTATTTGCATTAACCATTATATCTATACTTTCTCTTTGAATGTATACACAGTAAATTTTAGAATCGATTTTCTTATTTCTTTTTCGAAGAAATCCAAAATTTATGTTTTATGTGACTGTGCCAAAGAATTGAAATAGCAACCAGAAGAGATTATAATTATGTAAATAGAACTTTTTATTTCAGTCATAAATACCATGCGTTGTTTTAAAATCATAAGTGTGCACCCAATATAGTCCAAAGATAACATTATACAAAGATAAAAGGAAGCAAAGAAAGACGTCCTAGTGTAAAGTGCATTATAATCTATCGTTTATCAAAGTTAAGTACAAAGTATCCTTTATTTTAAGACAAACACAGATACTTTATGCATTTTTAAAACTTTTTGAAGAGAAATATTTTCAACTCAATTTATACTACATTAAAAAATTCTCAAGTGATATTTTACTTATTGCATCCAAGATGAAATGCTGTGAAGTTTTTATTACATTCTTTGCTATTCTTATATTTCAAACTGTTATTTCCAAAGAAATTCTTCCAACGAGTGATGAAACGTCAAAAGTGTTAATAGGCGAATCAGGACTAAGCCCACATGTTGAACCTTCTGCTTCGCACAATAAGTCAGAATCACTATCACCGTTTAGAAGAACTTTAAGCAGAACACGTCTATGGACACCCGTAACGACAGAAATGCCAAAAACGACCACTGCAACAGTGCAAACTACGAAAATGTCGGAAGCTGATATAGTACACGAAAAGTGGAAAGAATTCGAAAAGAACATGAAAAAAATGATTGAAGGGCAGATGAAAAAGGCTCTTCCGAAGTTCTTAAGGATGAGTTCAGACGCAAACTTATCTGCAGAATGCTCCAAAGGCATCATGTCCTTAGTTCAAGGGATTCGAGGACTCAAAAGCTGGGCGTTTAGAAGTAAGTCATGATTTATTTATTTAAAAAATTATGATAAATGCCAACCTTGTTTTCTATTATTAGTACTGTTATTTTTAACACTTTCCAAAGTAGTTGAAACGTGTTTATGAATCAGGTTTGTCTGACCATCTGGCAGTTCTCTAACTCTAGAAAATATAGTCGGATTGTCATGTAATTTATATATGTTATCGAAGTTTGCCATAGCACATTCTGTATTGAAAATAAAGTATGTATCATTTATAGTTTATTTATACGGGAACTCAAACTAATGCCGTTACAGTGTGGTATGTGGGGGAAAAATCGTTTTTAGTGTATTTTAACTGTCATTTTCAACTATTTCAAACATATTGAAATTGATATACATCACGGAGGTTCATTAAAAAATGCTTGCTATAGAATATGGTGTGTATAAAACTTATCGTTCATTTACAGAGACAAGCAAAATAATTCGGATACAGTATTGTCTATGAACAATAATTGCTTGAAATGCGTTTTCAATTGTGGTATGCGTTTTTAAATGTAACTATTTTTTGCATATAACTTAGTGAATATAAATTCTATGGATTATTTACAAGACCGTACAAAAGAATTCGAGTACATTTCAGCTTATTGAGTTAAATAGCTGAACGAGAATTTTCAACTGACTCAGCATTTTCTAACTCAGCTAAATTTTGACACACTATGTAGTATATTTACAAATCTATAGATTATATACCAGGGCTGGGTTTTTGCCGGCAGAAAGTAGTTTCTGCCGTGCCAGTGGCAGAAAGTGGTTATAACCGGTTTTAACCGGCAGAAACAGGCAACAACTGGCATAAACACATTTTGTGACATAATCTGAGACTTTTTTAGTAGTATTAAATTCCTTAAGTAGATTTCACTCAGAATAAATAACAAATGAAATACTGTGGATAGTTTTAATTTAAAATAAATAAATTTGCATTAGAAAAAATGAGTAATGTAACAGATAAAATTTTTGTTATAATATGGTTGTGTAATTTTATATATAAACAATTATTAGAGTATTTAAAATGTCAGTTTAAAAATCAAAATAGAAAACTATAGCCAATTTTTATTTTAAATTAAACACTGAAAAGAAAAAATAAATAATCAATACTTACTCAAAATACTTTTCTGTAATTTAGTATAATAATTTAATATTAACTGTAAGAATCTTTCTCATAGAAATCATACAGCTCCAAATCAAAAAATTAGAGTAATTAATTCCATTTGTATTTGGAATTGCATTTAGCTTTATTTCACTATAGTACAATTGAAAAAGAACAGCAATCGATGTTTTAATACATTTGCATGTTATTAAAGAAAATTAAAACTGTAAAATATTATATTTTGAGTGAATATTTTATTTTTGTAAAATTATTTTCATTATTCAAAATATTAGAATACTAAAATAGGTGGTTCATAAAATTAGAATACTTATGAATTTTCCTGATTGGTTTAGAAGGTTGCATAAAAGCATAGAATTATCTTCTGAGGGACTTCTTCTTAAGTTATAAAAACACTTTGCATCATAATTGTTTTCATTTTGTGAAAAACATAGGCCATTCGTCCGACATAAAAGAATTTACAAAGCATCATATTATTGATTTGCATAAAGAAGGTCGTAATCAGCAATATATCTCCAGTTACTTAAAATGTTCTCAACCAAGTATTAGTAGAGCAATAAAGCAGTATTCTAACAATGGACATTTTGAAAACAAGCATTTGAATAGCGGCCGAAAGCCAAAAACTACTCAGAGAGATAATGGAAAGCTAAAGAGTATTGCTAAAAAAAACTGTTTTGGAAGTGTGAGACATTTGCATCAAAAGTGGAAAGAACACTGTGTTGATTTGAGTAAATCTACAACAC
Organism: Maratus michaelseni; assembly: GCA_963931845.1. Classification (NCBI taxonomy): domain Eukaryota; kingdom Metazoa; phylum Arthropoda; class Arachnida; order Araneae; family Salticidae; genus Maratus; species Maratus michaelseni. The sequence goes on from OZ007594.1 coordinate 25,171,973, forward strand.
TAAGACGTCTCCATAAACTTGGATTTCAATCTTGTGTACCAAAGATAAAGCCCCTCATGACTATTAAACAGAAAAGGGAGAAAGTGAAGTGGTGCAAAAAAAAAAAAAAAGCTTTATGAGGTCTGGATGATTGGAAAAAGATATTGTTTAGTGATGAGAGTGTGTTTTGCGTAACATATGGTAAACATTGTGTTCGTGTATGGCGAATGAAGCAAGAAGTATATGAGAAGAACTGCATGAAACGATCAGTGAAATTTGCAGCCAGTTTAATGGTATGGGCTTGCATGACTGCAGATGTGGAAGGTTATGTATTATTAACGAAACGATTGATTCTAAGATATATCAGGAAATCCCTGAGCATTTCATGGTACCATCGTCGGAAGATCTGTGTGGTGACGATTTTAATTTCCAACATGATTTAGCAACTTCACATAGATTAGTGTTAACCAAGAACTGGCTTAGCCAATATTACATTAACGTACTTCCCTGGCTGTATTATTTGTATATACCTGTATTATTTCCTTTAATTTTAATGCTAAAAGATTATACAAACTATATAGATTCTCACAATATTAAGTTTTATCCTGTTCTACTTTTTGTATAAGCAATACATAAAAAACCTTTTTCACAATTCCTTTTTGTCTATTATTCTAATTTTTTATTTTGGAGCTGTAGTTATATGTGGATCTTGTAATTCCGTGGGTTTAAAATCATTTCATTTAAATAGAGTATTCAAAGGAACAAATCTGACTTCTTTTTTTAAATTTAAGACTGTTAGTTGAAAATGTTCTAACCTTATATAAATAAGCATATTCCATATAGTAGATTAAGTTATTGCATTATATTATTTATTTAAAAATTCTCTGAACAGTGCAAGTAAAAGAAAATTAATATTATATAAATAAAGTAAAAAGTATATTTATATGATCATTTTGAAGCATTTTGCTACTTTGAATAACATTCATAATCTTTAGTTTTAATGTTTAATTTAATTGTTTACATAACAAATACATCTGTGAATTATGAATCATTGCAGTTAAAGTTCTTATTATTATTTCTCAGTTTCTGCCAGTTTTTGCCACTTACTGGCAGAAACTAGTTTCTGCCATGCCGGTTTTAACCGGTTATAACCACTGGTTTTAACCACCCCGGCAGAAACTTGCCAGCCCTGTTATATACACAGCTGCACAAAATAATTCGGTTATTTTTTCCAATTTTAGATTGTAATTGCTGAAATTTTGTTTTGAAATGTGTTATGCGATCTTGTTTACTTGAGATCTTGGCGGGGTAGTTGAGCAAAAGCCGAAAGGTAGGCCTCGCCACCCGGTTTGACTTTGACTTTGTTTACTTGAGATCATCGTTCACCTTATTAAACTGTGAAGTTTGTTATAGTATTCTGAATGCGTTGGAAACCGTTTCATAACCTATGCTTGACGCATGATTTTCTCTCTTGCTGAAATATCGCCAGATGTATTACTCGATATAGTTTGGGGCAAATGTTTTACAACATTCTTAATATATTTTGAATGTATAATTCTATTTTCTTAATGAATTTAAATTCTAAATTTAATAAATTATACGTTTTTTAAAAACGATTAAATTTTGTAGAATTTGAAATTTTAACAATTTCAAAATAATAGCAATATTTGAAAAGTTATGAAACTAAGACTAAGAAACACAACTGATCAAAATAAAAATTGACTGTTCAATTAAATTCATAGGCTTGTTATAAAGCTTCTGGTATTTTGTTATTTCGCCTAATTGTTTTTAATTTAAAATTATTTAAAGTATACAAGAAATATATATATTTATAATGCTTATATTAGGTTTAGAGATTTTTTAATTTTCTCATAACAACATTAATAATGCTAAAGTTATTTTAAAATTCTTGAATTGTAGGCAAAATATCTCACATAAATACTTTATTTTTTTTAAATTTAGCATTATTTGTTAATGGGGTTAACTGCACAAAATACACGCTTCTATGAAATAATACGTAACAACGTCATAACAACAGACTTTATGGCAATCAGAAGGTAGTAGCATCCCAATGCGACGCAATCTCTAGGCACACACGTTCTGCCTCATCTCTTGAAACATTTATTTTAATTATATAATCCTATTTTCAAAGTTAACTTCAAACTTTAAAGTTAATAAGTTAGACATCACTTTTAAAAAACAACTTTATACAGAATTCAAAATACTTTACTTTTTAAAATAAAAGTAGTACCACGGAAAAGTTGGGAAAATAAAGACTTATTCATGAAAAAAAACCTATCAATAAAAGAAAGTCCATAACATATTCAAATTCATTTCTTCGCCTAAACGGTTTTATATCAAAAGTACGTTTATTTTATTATTTCCTTTTACTTCAAATTAAAATTAATTAATTTTTCAAAAATTAAAAAATATGATCCTGTTAAAAATGAATGTTAAATTAAATTTTTTTAGCAAAACAAACTGCATTGCGGGTTAGTTTTTTAAGCATAACTCAAAAAATACCTGAGGGAATGAAGTTAAATTTTATGTTTGTGTATTTGAAACTTTTACAAATCGATTTATGTTAAAAAGATTGGAGATTTACAATTCATATTTTTTTTTCGAAAAATAATTTCAAAATACATAAATTTTTGAAAAAAAAAATTATCTTAGCTTTACAGTTTCTTTCCATTTTCTCGTGAAAGACATGGTGCAGTCGGTCAAAACAAAAAGTTACCCTCCCCAACTATTATATCAAAAATACGCAAATAAAAAGCAAAATAGTCATTCGATTGAGAATTATGTAATCTTTAAATGTATGTTTAAAAAAAGAAAAAAAGATTATGGGGTCGTCTGCATAGTGAAGTTGCATAGTTGCATCAAACTTTTAAATTTTCAACACGAACACCTAATTTTGACATCTTATTTGTATTTTTTAGGTAAATTTTGCCTTGGGATACCAACCGGGAAGTCATTTGGTCAAGTAGTTTAGGAAGTATGCAGGTTTAAAATTTGAAACTCCTAACGTTACATTTATTTTTAATCGTTGCAAAACAGATTGCAATGCGATATATTTTTTTAAGCGTAACTCAAAAACTACTTGGCGGAGTGAGCTGTAATTTTCAATCCGCATATTTGAAACTTTTACAAATCGATTTCAACTTTAAAATGTATAAGTTACTTTTTTTTTTTTTTTTTATGTATTTTGAAATTATTTTTCGGAACAAAATATGAATTGTAACCTATTACTTTTTTAACATAAATCGATTTTTAAAAGTTTCAAATATGCAAACATAAAATTTCATTTCATTCTCTCAAATATTTTTTGAATTAAGCTTTAAAAACTAACCCGCATAGCAGCTTGTTTTGCTAAAAAAAAAAAAAAAAAAAAAAAAAAAATTAATTTAACATTAGGATTTCAAAATGCCGTAAACTTCAATTTCCTAAACTACTTGTCCAAATAACTTTCTTTTTTGAATAAAATTTAACAAAAAAAAAATAAATAAATAAAATAAAATAAATAAATAATAATAATAATAATAATAATAATAATAATAATAAAATATTAAGTCTTTGTATTGGAAATTTCAATGTTTTATACAATTTCTGTATGACGACGGCCCCAAAGCTTATTTTTTAAACATACATTTAAAGAAGACATAATACCCTATCCAATGGTTATTTTCATTTTTCTCTGCGTATATTTGCCGATAAAATATATGGGGTGTAACTTTTTTTTCCCCACTGTACAATAATGTTCTTATTCTAAATCGTTTCAAAAATAAATTCTCTATCAAATTCTCTTTAGTCCAGGGGAAATGTACCAAAAAAAGGCGTTACCTTGCAAAAGGTCGGGTAGAAGATTTTATTTTTCTGACTTGTATATAATGATTCCAGCATGGAAAAACCGAATTATCCAACAAAATTTCTTAAGGGAGAATTTTCTGTGGCCAAAAAACAACAAATTTTTGGGACTTTTTTTATTGTTTTTAAAATATCTCGAGACTCGTTGTCGTAGCGTATTATTTGTTAATTACAATGTTAAAGAAGACAAAATGCTCTACAACTTTCATATTTACAGCTTTTTAATACACTCAATAGCAAACGCAGTACGACATTTCAAAAATAAGACTTTTTTTCGATTTCCTTAAAAACCGTGAAAAACGTAGTTTTTCCCCGATGATTCAATGTTCCCCACGGATATAATGATGTATGTCAACTTCTACATACTGACAGCAGAAAATTATCTATTATTTGTACACCCTCTTCTTCATTTTGATCAAAACAGACATATTTTATAACACATTGTTCGCTTTGAACTGGAAGAGCTTCTAGGAGGTGTTGAAATAAAAGTTTTATTTCAAATACATTTCACAAATTAATTCATTCTGTTCATTGAAATTTTTTCTTTTCTTGTATAAAATGTGCATAATTCCTTTCTATTTCATGAAAATTGTTTTTTAACAGAGTAAGGTTATTTAAAAGGGTGATCTGAAATCAAACAAAAACTGTGGTCATATGCAGTGCAGATTTGAGGTAAAGCTACATATAGGTAAAGAGGTAAAGCTACATAGGTACATATAGCTACATAAAGGTACATATGTTTTGAAGTAGTATATACATAAATATATGAAGAAACTTGCAAGTGCTAATGCGCGATATTATTGTCACATTTATTATTAATACAGTTGTATCGAGCCTAATAATCGAGTTAAATGCGCTAACTAAGCTTTCGATAAGAAATTCGTTTCTCATTTGAGACACCCTGCTACTGTATCTCACGATAGAGGAAAGAAGTTAACTTATTCAGCTCTCCTGTGATGGATTACTGGAGTCCACATTCAAAAGGATGAATGTAACAGATTTTTCATTGGCGAGAATGTGAGAGTACTGTCTGTGATATCGTCAAAGTCTGCTTGTGCAAAGTCTGCAAAACACATCTCTGTGGATGTGCTTTCCCACCTTCGTTATATCAAACACAAATATAGGAATAAACTAAACATAGAATCTGACTTATGACTAAAACTACCTAAATTGAGCTAGATGTGCTGGAAGCTGTGCTTGATAAAACAAGTCCACCCTTTTCATTAGCGATAGAAGCAAATTAGTGTAATCAGCCTACTGTAACAGTATATAAATCAGTGTGCGCCAATATGTCATTAAGTTTTGGGGCTTTTTTCCTAAACCAAAACACTTTTTTTTATATTGTATACATTAATAAAATTTAATGGTGATACTACTTTTTACTTGAATGTTATTATGAAGCAGTCTATCATAGTACCAATTTAGTAATGTAATCATTAATTTTTATATACAATAAAACCTGCTATGACGGAAACACGAAAGACCGAGGATACATTTCGTTTTAGACAGGTTCCTTTTTATAGGTTTTACTATATTAGCTTTACGTTTGTTACCTGGTGGTACGCGGAAGTATGAACTTCGATTTAGTGGTACGTCGGTCTAAAAGTTTGGGAACCCCTGCTGTAGAGGAAAACGATCCTGATATATATTCTATTCAGGATAACTGAATGCTAATAATCCTACAACAGTCCCATCAAAGAGACAAAAATATTGTTAAATATCCCGTATAAATTATTATTATTAAAATACATTTTTTCATTTAGCTTATGCAGTCATATAGCGTACCTTACTTTATTATGTAGGGAAAGTGGACTTGAATGAAATCAGGGATGAATGTAACAACAAAAATGTTTATATGATCTACAATCATAAATAACTTGGTATTTCATTTGATAAATGGTAGCACTGAGATCATTCAATAGATATAGTTTCAAAACAGTACATATTACAGAAGATTAGACTATTCCACAAAGTGTATTTTTCAACAGCCAAAGTCAGTTTCTCTATATAAAATCTTAAAACGCTAAAATGTTATAATCTCTTGTTATATATATATAATAAAAGTAGAAAAACATTAACAATATTTACTAAAACTAATACTTTGAACATTTTTATGAAAATAGTGATCTCAAATATTTTATTGATAGAATTTTTAAATTTTACAATAGATATCAATCCATAATATTACTTAATGAAATAATCTGTTGTCATTTTTATTGTAGATATTTTATAAGGTAAAAGTATTTGTTACATAAGATATTTATTTTTTGAGTCCCTCCTTTTATATGGAACTACAATTCAATGTTTGCTATACTTAAAACAGTAAAACATTAAAACATATGTCATCAATAATTGGTAAATTAAATATACCATTGTACTATATAGAATAAAATGTTTATGGAATAAAATGAACTATATGTATGCATTATAAAAATAATTATTAAAATGAAATAAGATCTTTTCTATTGAAACTATCGTGCCAATAAGTTACTAAATCCTGAAATATTCTTTTAAACAATACCTTAAAATTAACAATTGTATATACTTAAAGTTACTGCCTAAATATGAAAATTGTCTCAGTCATCCACACTCTCCCCTACTTGCTAAATTATACAGATTTATTGAATATAAAATATGTTTGTTGTGATGAAAATGAAGAAGAGGGTGTACAAATAATAGATAATTTTCTGCTGTCAATATGTAGAAGTTGACATACATCATTATATCCGTGGGGAACATTGAATCATCGGGGAAAAACTACGTTTTTCACGGTTTTTAAGGAAATCGAAAAAAATGTCTTATTTTTGAAATGCCGTACTGCGCTTGCTATTGAGTGTATTAAAAAGTTGTAAATATGAAAGTTGTAGATAATTTTGTCTTCTTTAACATTGTAACTAACAAATAATACGCTACGACAACGAATCTCGAGATATTTAAAAAACAACAAAAAAAGTCCCAAAAATTTATTGTTTTTTGGCCACAGAAAAATTCTCCCTTAAGAAATTTTGTTGGATAATTCGGTTTTTCCATGCTGGTCTCATCATATACAAGTTGGAAAAATAAAATCTTCTACCCGACCTTTTGCAAGGTAACATGTACAATTCCCCTGGACTACTTCACATTCATACATTATTTATTGACTTTATCATTAATTTGGAAAATCAAGTTAAACACATAAAATATCTGCTTTTATAAAGTGTCGCATAACGTTTGCACCAAAATGTATTACTAAGTTCAATACTTGTCAGGTTAGAGTCCTCTGTTAACGTGGTTTTAAAAGCTAAATTATGATAGTTACTAACAGTGAATATCACCTTAATTGCCAAAAAGTCAGTTGAAGCTTAGTGTAGAGACCCTAAAAGTTTTTGTTGTCTGTTTGTACGTCTGGCTATAACTACCGAAAAAAGCATCCTTTCAGTCTGTAATTAGGTAGATATGTTAGCGAGGTACCCGGAATAAGCTGTATAATTTTTGGATAAATTTAGTTCATTCGTTCTAAAAATACAGAAAATTTTATTTTAAGTCACAATGCTTTTCAATGGGAAATCAGACGATTTTTAAATTTTAAGATCCATCGAAAGGAAAATGACGCATTGGGATAATTGTAAATGCTAAATTATCGAAATGGAGATCTTAAATTAATCCGATCGCTTTGAAAATTTGCCAATATATTTATTAGAATTTCGAAATTAATTGTATACATTATTTAGAAATTTTACGTGTCAATTTGAGGGATATAAACATTTCAATTTCTCACTTTTTACAAAAGTTTCTAATGCATTTCTTTTTTCCTCTCTTTCATTAAATGGTTGCTTAGCAATATATTTCAAAGAATATAAAAAAACAGAAAATTCAAGTAAATCGCATTATTTTCACGCAAACCTTTATTAATAAAATCGCTAATTTTCGGGTGATTTTAGTTTTTATTATGTTTTTTCTAATGAAACAAATGAGGATTTATTTTAACTACTAAAGAATTTGTACTACTAAATAATAATTACTAAAGAATAACTACTAAAGAATTTATTGAATTCAGTGCATTAGTTCTTGAGATATTATTGTCCCTAAAATCCTGTAAATCCTGAAAATGCAGCATAGCAGCGCCACCTGATGGGAGATTTACACCAAAACCTAATAAACAACAACTTATGTCAACGCCTAACTGAATCTGAAGTTTGATGAAAATCCGTGCACTAGTTCTTGAGATTATTGCGGAAATCGCGAAAAGTGAAGCATAACAACCTGTTTGGCGATTTACACCAAAAACTAATCAGCTCCAATTTATATCAGGGACTAACTGAATCTAAAGTTTTATTAAACTCCGTGCAATAGTTCTTGAGATAGAGTGCCCACAAAATTTTTGTCACAGACTCACAGACAGACATTTTCTAAAAACAGTCAAATCGTGTTCAGGACCTTCTAAAACGTATCAATCCTTCGAAAACTGGAAGTCGAAAATTTTCATGAATACAATACTTGTAAAGATAGAAGAAAGTAAAAATCGGATTTTAGGATACTAATTATTATGCAGATTATATTAAAAAATCAGTGAGATATATAAACAATGACTTTTAGAGCTGATGTTGAGGCCTCTCATCTGTAGATTTACTAGTTAACGAATAAATTTTGTGCTATGCATCAGCCAAGTTATCATAGGAGAACATTGAAATTAATACAGTTCTAAGTAATAATTAGACCATATTACTAAAGGTCTAAATTGTATAATTCGACAGATGTCTGAATTAAAGATATGTTCAAAATTATCAGGGTCTGGGCCCTATCCGGTTCGACTCAGTTTCTAATTAAAAAATGCCACTATTTGTTTCAACATAATCCTACAATTAATATTCATTTAAAAGGATATAATCTGAAGTAATTGAAATTTAAAACGTATAAACTGAAAAATACTGTACTTTAAAATTTTTGCACCAATATATGTCCGCAATTCATTGAATACGGAATAAAAAGCATTAACGATTACCCAGACAATTACATTATAATGAACACTCATTAAAAAAATAATAATAATATAGTTTAGAATGAAACAAAAAGACTTTTAAAAAATCTAAATTCTGATATTCTATAAACAAAAGAAAAATAAATTTTAAAAATATTTCTGTGTAATTTATTAAATCGAAATTGTGAACGATTCCTTTAAAATATAACTTGTTTTCACAAAATTTGCCGGTTTAGCATGGCCTGGAAAGAATTAAGTCAAATTAATTTATAATAAGTTTTATATATGAACAATAATATTCAAAAAACAACGAACAATAAGAAAAACCAACAATATTATTAATATCAACAATAATTTTGATACATAAGTATTTTATTTTTCTTTCAAGTACACTTTTTTTTACACAGTATAACTAACAAAGAAAAGTAACATGAAAAAAAAAAAGAAAAAAAACTTTGCCTGACCTGAAAAAACAAAAATTATGTCAAGATGAAAATCCCGTAAGAAGCCCCCAGACTTTTTTTTTTTCAAATATCCAAAATATCTATTTTGTAACATAATTGCATCTTCTAGATGCTGCTAGCTTAATAGATCAATCAGGGGAATATATCCTTCACATTTACTAAAATTCCGAATGAAGAAATTATGCTACATTTTTCTCATTGATCTCAACTTCCTGTTTCATATTCTAGTAAATTAAGATATTCTGAAATCCCAATGGGCCTCTACGTAAATGAAACCCACTGGCCCGTTTCTGCCACTCACTATGCCAAAGTGCTTATTACCTTTTTTCTTTCGGAGCATTAAGTTTTCCTTTCTGTTACCTAAATACAATTTTAACTTTCAGCATGATTTGCGTAAAAAAAAACACAGATTTCATTTGGCTGGCTGGCTGTCGTTTATTTTGTTTCTAATCCCAGACTGGATTTACAACACAGATTTAAGTAACTTGAAGAAAAAAAAAAGTTCTTCTTTAAATTTAATACAATACCTTAATTTTATTTGTTTGCTATACAAATGATTGCATGTGTGTATATTAGAGACAAGTTCGGGCTCTTTTTTCGGAGCCCGAGCCCGCCCGAGCATGACGATTTGAAATCCGAGCCCACCCGAGTTCGATACGAAAACTATGCAGTAGAAAAATGTTAATAACATTTTTAAATTGTTTGAAATTAATTTTTTCATTTAAAAATCTATTCTTACATAGAAATAACTATGAATACTTTCTCATGACAACGTTTCGCGATTTTTCTGTCCCTGAAAATGTGTTTAAAATAACACATTTGTTAAATATACCCAATCAGTAGCAGAAATCTACAAAAATCATAATTATTATTCTTTTAAAATATCATTTTATAACTATGAAAGAAAGTGATGAGTTCTGTTTTCCTGTAATTCTAGAAAAGGACTTCACGCAGAAAACATATGGATAGACAAGGGATATTTAATAACTTTTAATGTGCAGTTTTCTTAATTTTTAGCATCAAAATTCATTGCGGGGAATGGATTCTCCTCTTTTTTCTCTTCAACTGGTCAAAATTCACAACTGATGGCCTGTCACTTCTGGGTTTGATTTCAAAGCTGAGGTCATAATTTTCATCTGCTATTAGACTAATCTAATAACAGATTACTTTAGTTATCTAATGTCATCTGTAGATAACTACAAATCTAATACAAAATTTTATAACTGCATTCTCTTTTAAATATAACCGGTATGTTCAATCAGCTGTTGTTGAATACATCAGAAATTCAACATTCATATATTATATATGAATATATACAGGGTGTTTCAGTTAAACGTTTCAGAACTTCTAAGAGGGGTAGGGTACATCCTGACAACTCGAAATCATATAGCAATGTGGGGTCGGAAATGCTTTCCTGAAGCGGTGTTGTACACAGAAGCACCATAAAGAAAAGAGACCGTAAGTGAGAAATCGTTTTAATAATACATGAAAAGAAGCAAAAGGTACATGGATTAAAGTAAGTGTTCGAAGTTGCTTCCACGGGCTACAATGCACGCCTCACATCTCCGACGCATGGACATCCGAACATTCTGGAATACTCCAGGTGAATTTCGAATTTCTCCGGCAGCTACTGCGATTCTTGCAACCAGCTCCTCAGCATTGTCAACAGGGGTGTCATAAACTAGCGATTTCATATGACCCCAGAAATAAAAATCAAGACATGATAGGTCAGGTGACCGAGCAGGCCAATGCACGGGACCACCACGTTCGATCCACTGTTGACCAAATGTGACATCAAGGTAGTTACGAACAGCTCCGCTATAATGGGCAGGGCTCCATCGTGTTGGAACCACATTGTCTGTTGCGTCGATGCAGAAATATGTTCATCTCTCAAAAGTTGTGGCAGTACTTGCTGCAGAAAGAGCAAGTAGTTATCTCCCGATGAGGTCCGATGAGGTGATCTCCCATAATACCGGCCCATACATTGACCGAAAATCGAATCTGTGCTGCACGACGTCGTATTGCATGCGGGTTTTCGACCGCGCAGATATGGTCGTTATGCGAGTTGAAAATTCCTTTCTTTGTGAAGGATGCCTCATCGGAAAGCAACACTTCAGCAGGAAAAGCGGGATTTGTAGCACATTTTCCAAGGTACCACTCTGCCCCACCAGTGGCTGAGAGGTTGTGCTCTCGAAGCTGGTAGACGGGAGGTGCTGGGTTCGATCCCAATCGCGCCCGTCGGCCTAATCGTTCGGAGTTTTCGTGGTTTTCTTCGAACCGTGGATTTATCCATGCGTAAATACGGGTTAGGTTCCCTTAGAAAGACCCCCACGAAGGGCACTCCCCCCGGGCCTATATCCCTAGCGTAGATAATTGGCCGTCAACAATCAACCCAACCCAACCCAAGGTACCACTGTGCGAAAGCAATACGAGGTGCATAATCCTTCGGTTGCTGTGCCTGGACACGCTGCACGTGAAACGGATGCATGTCTTGTTCACGGAGAATCCTCCAGACGCTGCAAGGGGAAACCCCGACTACGTTTGCTAGACTTCGTGTACTCGTTCTTGGATTCCTCTGTACATGCTGCAGCACATTCTGTTCGACGGCTGGAGTCCGTGCTTTTCTTACCGTGACCCTGTCAGCTCTTTCAAATGAACCTGTCTCAGCTAACCTCTGGTGCAGTCTTGCAAATAAATTATGACTGGGAATACACCTCGTCGGATATTGTTCCGCGTACAAACGCTGTGCGGCTGGCCCACTACAATTTGCAGCCCCGTACACGAAATGCATATCGGCTAATTCTGCGTTCGTGTAATCATCCATCCTACTAACTTGGCGTTCTTGTGCGAAATGAAAATTCCCTGCACGAAAGCTCGGAACTTTCGCACAACGCCATCTACCGCGTCAGGAAAGCATTTCTGACTGCCCATTGGTATATGATTTTGGTTCGTCAGGATGTACCCTATCCCTCTTAGAAGTTCTGAAACGTTTAACTGAAACACCCTGTATGTTAAATTATAGATATATAATTGGGTATATAAGTATTCATAATGACTCCACTCTGTCTACGCCACTGTATATGTCCCTCTATATTCTATAATCATACAGGCTTCCTTCTTTCATTTAGGTCACATATAAAAAGTGATACAAATGTTGAGATTTTATGCATCGTAAGTCATTATTTTAAATTAGGCCCTTAAACCAATGAAGCTGTCCTCAAAACTCGTGCAGTTGGGGGCCAGGACAAGAGTCCGGTCAAAATTCACAACTGGTGGTCTGTCATGTCTGGGTTTAATTTCAAGGCTGCGGTCTCCTTCCTTAAAACGTTTGGATTTGTTTTGAAGTGTCCGGACACTACTCCTGTCCTGGCCTCCAACTGCACGAGTTTTTGCACACCTTTATTGGTTTTTAAGGCTTAGTTTAAAATAATGCCTTATGATGCACAAAATCTCAACATTAGCATCACACTTTATGTGACCTAAAAATGTAAGAATAAAAATGAAGACTGTCTGATTATAGTATATAGAGGGACATATAATATCCTCTTAAATAACATTTTATGTTCAACAATAGGGGTGAGAAAGTGCCAGATACATGCTTTCATTTAAAAGCATTCAAAAAACGAAAATACTTTTGATACACCCTAATAAAATTTCACTCTGAGTCCGACACCGAAGAGTGGTAGAAAAATCGAGCCCAAGCCCGTTTCGGGCCTGGTCTCGGACTCGGGCTGATGTCGTCTCATCTCTAGTGTACGTATGTGTGTTTGCCTGCATGTTTGCGTGTATGCGTCTGCGGTGCGCGAATGTGTATAAGAGGATTTCATGTTTTAAGAAAAACAAGGAAAGTAATTATTTGAATTCATATTTCTTTTACATTAGAGGCCATCTATATATTAAAATTGAACTTTTAAAATTTCAATCGCAACGCCATAATTTTATTTCCTATTTAAGATCAATAATACAAAACTTAAATATACAAATTTTCATCAATTTTGAATGATTAATTAGTGAAATGGGATTTTTTGTAAAGTGCAATAATCATTGCTAAAGATAAAGTTCGTTATTTAGACATAGCTCGAATAATTAATTTATATATTTCATTGCTAACTAAATATTCATCATGAATTTATGACATATGCAAGTTAGGATTTTTTTTTTTTTTTTCAAATGAAATGTTTTTAAAAAGTGCAATAATCATTGCTAAAGATAAAGTTCGTTATTTAGACATAACTCGAATAGTTAATTTACATTTTTCATTGCCAACCAAACATTCAATATGAATCAACGCAAGTTAGGATTTTTTTTTTTTTTCAAATGAAATATTTTTAAAAAGTGCAATAATCATTGCAAAATATAAAGTTCGTTATTTAGACATAACTCGAATAATTAATTTACATATTTCATTGCTAACTAAACATTCAATATGAATCAACGCAAGTTAGGATTTTTTTTTTTTTCCAAATGAAATATTTTTAAAAAGTCCAATAATCATTGCTAAAGATAAAGTTCGTTATTTAGACATAACTCGAATAATTAATTTACATATTTCATTGTTAACTAAATATTCAATATGAATCAACGCAAGTTAGGTTTTTTTTTTTCAAATGAAATATTTTAAAATAATACAACACTGCACGTTTCTATATTAAGTCTGGTAGTAGCTTCGGCATATTTTCATGCGGCAGCAATAGAAAAGGCAAAAGTGTTTTGAATACAAGACCGCTCTATGTATATTCTAATGCAAAATGAATATAACATCAGATTCAGATTCAGATTCAACCAAGCAGGGTGGCCTACCATGCGGCTTAAGCTCTACAAGCCCTGCTTGGAAAGTTTATTAAAAAAAAAAAAAAAAAAAAAAAATACAAATGAGGCCAATAGGCCATTAGGCTTTTACATAGTACTGAATTGAAAGTTTACAAGATATATATACAATTCAGATATGTTTTAAAAGTTTTTACAAATGATTTTAAGTCTTTGTATGATGCGGACATAGTCTATAAATATATTTTTAAAGTTTTTACAGATGATTTTAAGTCTTTTTATGGTGTAGGCATAGTCTATGTATTGAAATGTTCGGTGATTATTAGTCTACAACGTTTCTAGATTAATTGAAGTATTTTGAGCTTTGAGTTTATAGTTTTTATTGTGATATTCCACAATAAATAAAACAAAAGAATTCGCAAAAAGTAAAAACAATCAAACGCCACTGAATAGCGTTATTAGACGAAAACTTTTTTCGAAGAATACATTTGTGGTTATACAGTTTTTAACATATTCTTTATATATAAACAATGATATTCAAAAAACAACTAACAATATAGAAAAATCAACAATATTATTAATTTCAACAACGATCTTGATACATAAAAATCTCACATATGTATTTCAGATCTTCTCTTCTCAGAATATGGAGAATTAAGGTCTGAAACAAACACCAATTATTTGTAAGGATCTGAGGATGAACAGATATCGAAGTTTCAAAACTTAAGGTGCCTGACTGCATACGGAGCTTTTTTTTTTTTTTTTCAAAAAAGTTGTTTAATTATGTTTAAAACTTCTTTTTATTAAGTTTATGACTAGAAACTATGAAAAAAGGCAAAAAATATATATCATTCACTGATAAAATTTTGGTTAATGGATGAATTTATAAATAATATAATAAAATCACTTGTTAACTTTAAAAAGTGTAATTATTGCTTAAAGTGATAAAAACATAACACGAAATGTTTAAAAGTATCTTTTAATATAGATGACATATGTTTCCTTCGCTCTAACGGCGACATCTTCAGATCAAAATGATAAATAAAATATTCTCGCAAAGTTTTGAAAATGGTAAACATAAACCACGCGATCACTTGTCTAATGTAAGCAGGTGCTTAAATGGGTCACATTGGAAAACGTGAAAATTATTATTTATTTTTATTTTTATTGCTTTTTCAATCTGTAAAGCATCGCGTACCAAATTTTAGGTAATTGAAAAGAAGCCGATTCGTTGCAAATGCTATCTTTTCGCAAATATCTTTCTATTTACTCACGGATAATGGATGGGAAATAAATTCTTGATTGCAAAATTATTTTACTATTCTTGAAATCAATCTGCAAGGGCTCTATTCTATATTGTCTAGCTAAGGCAGTAGTTCTTCTGTCCTATTTGATATCTGACATATGTTCTTTTATTCTTGTTTTGAATTTTCTGTTTGTCATTCCTTTATAGTATTAAACTGTTCCACATGCTTTGGTCAATCGGATATAATTATTAATTATATTAATATGAAATATATTAAAATGAATTTATAATAAAAGTTAGGGAAATTTGGCCCAATATGCAAAACACTCTACAAAAAATTCTACTGTATCTTAATTTCCTTTTCACACTTCATATTTATGACATTGGTGAAGACAATGCACTAAAATCTAAGAGACATTTTAAATGTTTCAAAACTTCTAGCATATCGCACCTGTTTACATGCTGATTTTCATAAAATTCATCCATGTCATACCACGAAAACATCCACAAAACAAAAAAAATATTTATTCTCAAATTAAACCTGTAGTAAACTAAGCCTCTCGTGAAAAGAATTCTGACGTAAAATGAAATTTATAACGCACCACGCAACAGAAACATGTAAACAACATGCAATTTAAATTTCATAGTGATATTCCAATAACTGTTTGAGAAATCGTAATACGCATCTAAACTTCACTGTTTTTATAAGTCATACACTTTTTTTTTCAAGTTTTGAGCCTTTTTAACACTTTCCAACACTGTTGAAAAGTGTTTAGGAATTCGGTTTGTCTGTGTGTCTGCCTGCCGTTTGTCCGTGCTCTAACTCGCGTAAATATACTCGGATTTCGATACAATTGATATATGTTATTGAGGTTTACTATGGCATGTTCGGTATTGAAAATGAAGTATGTAGTACTTACACTTCGTGTACAGGGACACTCAAAAGAGCGCCGTTGCATTATGGTCTATGGGGAAAAATCCTTTGCAGTGTATTTTAATAATATTACACAATTTCAAATACATTAAAATTGATATACATAGCTGAAGTGCACTACAAGATGCTTCCTATGGAATATAGCACGTGTAGCACTTATAATTAGTTTACAGGATAACTCAAAAGAATTCCGTTATATTATGGTCTATGGGGGAAAATCCTTTGCAGTGTATTTTAATGATGTTACACTATTTCAAATATATTGAAATTGATATGCGTAGCTGAAGTGTGCTGAAGTGATGCTTCCTATCTTATATAGCACGTGTAACACTTATAATTAGTTTAAAGGATAACTCAAACGAATTCCGTTATATTATGATCTATGGAGAAAAATCGTTTGCGGTTCATTTTAATCATGTTACACTATTACAGACATATTGAAATTGATATCATTTTTTAAGGTGCACTAAAAATACTTACTGTAGAATATGGAGTGTAAAGCTTTCATTTACAGGGCCACACAAAAGCATTCGGTTACATAACGGTTTAGGGGGGAAAATTGTTTGCAGCGTATTTTAATTATGTTACAAGATTTGAAATATAATGAAATTGATATACATAACTGAGGTTTACGACGAGATAGTTGTTGTGTAATATGATGTGCATAGCATTTATCGTTCATTTACAGGGAGGGACACACAAGATTTCGGATACAGTACTGTATCCGAAGTGTTTATCTATTAGCGATAATTACTGGAAGTGCGGTTTCAGTTAGGTAAGCGTTTAACTAATTTTTGCATACTATGTGGTATGTATAAATGGTATACATCATATACAGGGCTACACAAAACAATTTGTAATCATTACTGTGTATCAGTGTAAATTGCTTAAAGGGTTTTTATAATCGAGTTATGTATGTTGAATGTCAAATATATTTAGTATACTAAGAGATGTTTGTTGAATATAAATAAAATCATATACAGGGTGACGCAAAGAACTGGATACATAGCACCCTCTGTATGATAATTTTTGTAAGTGTGATTTCAATAGTTTTCAGCATATGTTTGTCTGAATTAAACTTTAGCTTAATATGTAGCGTGTATAAAAATCTTACTGTAGTATATAGCGCTGCACAAAAGGTAGAGAAAGTGTCTATTGGTAGAAACTGCAGAAGTTGAATTTTCAACTGTGTTATGTATTTTCTTATACTAAACTAAATGGCAGTATACTATATAGAATATATAAAAATCTATAGATTATATACAAGGCTGCCCAAAAGAAAGGGAGTACATTTCTGGCTATTGGCCTGTAATTGGTAAAATCTGGCTTTCAAATGGATTTTGCGTTTTCTAAAATGTTTACTTAGCTATTTTATTTACCTTATTAAACAGGGAAGGTTTGTTAAAATAGTCTGTTATTGTTGGAAAGTGTTTCATAATCTATGCTTGATGCATGATTTTTCTTTCTAGAAGAACATATTTTTTGCTTCCTCCTTTCCTAGTTAGAACCTTTAAATAGTGTACTTCCAGTCCTTTAAACAGTACTTCCTGTTTGAGTGACAGCTGTTGAGTAATTTAAAAAACGCTATAACTCCGGTTCTATTTTATATTACAATAAAAATAAATACGGTTTTCTAAAGGTAAAAGGTTGTGCTTTAATAAAATGTTTTTTTTTTTTTAATTTATTTATTCATTCATTGATTTGACAATTTTGGTCGAAAACGGATTTTTAAACGTGGTCAGATAAATTAAACTAATTTCTGAAATTTTTTTAACTTTTTAATAAAATTTCTTTAATGATTACAATTAGGTTATTCCATTGTTTTGAAAAAAGAGAAAGGCGGAATATTAGCGATTGTTGTACTTTTATTACTGCTATTTTCTGAATAATATTCGAAAAAAAGTTCAATTTGAATAGATTTTTCAAGGTTCGCTCGAGTACCGTAAATGCGGATTACTTTTTAGGATGAAAATTACACAATCTTATAAATAAAAAAAAACATGTAATTAAATTTATAAAAATTAAAAAATATATTTTTTAATTACATCAAAATGGCGTCATTTTTATTCTGCTGGCTCTACACTTAGAAATAAATTCTTTCTGAGGAAATGCCTTTAAGAAATGGCATCAAGTTTGAAAATGACGTCTTTGACATGGTGCCTGTTCATCTCAAAACTGTTTTACAGTAATTGCATCAAAATCACGCCAATTTTCAAAATGTAATCTTTTTTAACTTGTATTGTAGATGCAATTTCTTAATTATTATAAGAAATTTAATAAAACTGATGTTGTAAATATTTTCTAAATGTAGAATGAAATTTGATATTTTTTTAAATCTTGTATTTTATTAAAATAATGATCAGGTTGAAATAAAAGTGTCGTTTATTTTTTTTTTTTTTTATGTCGCTTGTTTATTTTATTTTTTAATAACATTTTATGTTGTGTAATTTTTAAAGCATTCCATTTTATGAAAATAATTATGTCACCAATGTAAAACACCTATAAAAAAAGGAAGCAATTGTTTCAATATTAATTGAATATCTGTATTTCATGTGCAGGTTATGCAATATAAAAGTCGTAAAAAATCGTGCTTATTTTGCATTTCAAATAGCATTTCAATAAATGAATAAATTATTATAATTAAACAAATTTAACATTGTTTTTTTCGCTTTTCTACATGTATTGGTAGTTTGCAGAAATCCATTCATTAAGGAATAATTTATGCGAATATACTTTCCAACGGAGTTCAAAAGTGTTAAATATATACAAAATACGAATTTTTTTGGTAAAATATACCGTTATTTACTGGCATCTTAACTGTGTTTTTTTTTTATGTAAAAAATAAAAAGATTTTTTCTCTGTATTTTTCTTTTCTTGATTTTGGAACATATAGAATTTATTATTTCATTGTTAACTAAATATTCAATATGAATCAACGCAAGTTAAGATTTTTTTTTTTTTTTTTCAAATGAAATATTTTTTTAAGTGCAATAACCATTGCTAAATATAAAGTTCGTTAATTAGACATAACTCGAATAATTAATTTATATATTTCATTGCTAACTAAACATTCAATATAAATCAACGCAAGTTAGGATTTTTTTTTTTTTTTTCAAATGAAATATTTTTAAAAAGTGCAATAATCATTGCTAAAGATAAAGTTCGTTATTTAGACATAACTCGAACAATTAATTTATATATGAAGAGAAAAAAATCTCTTTATTTTACATTAAAAAAAAAACACAGTCAAAATGCCAGTAAATAACGGTTAATGTTACCGAAAAAAATATGTGTTTTGTATATATTTAACACTTTTTAACTCCGTTGGAAAGTGTTAAAAAATTACCCCGTAAAAAAGAAGAAGTGAAAGGGACAGTAACTCCTCTTAAGCGGCAAATAATAAGGTCAACAACCTGAATTTCTGATGTATTCAACAACAGCTGATTGAACATACCGGTTATATTTAAAAGAGAATGCAGTTATAAAAGCGTGTTCCAGCACTGTAACTAATGTTGCGTTATTGCGGCCAACATGCGATTTATGCTTTCAGATAACTGACAATTAGTAGTTTGACCGAAATACTGCAATAAAAGAAACTTTCACTAACATTATTAAATATTTCTTATTTGCATTCTTTCATCATGTACTCATTCAGTACTACT
Source organism: Maratus michaelseni (assembly GCA_963931845.1). Classification (NCBI taxonomy): domain Eukaryota; kingdom Metazoa; phylum Arthropoda; class Arachnida; order Araneae; family Salticidae; genus Maratus; species Maratus michaelseni. The sequence goes on from OZ007594.1 coordinate 25,191,846, forward strand.
GTGTGTTTAATTAAAATTCTAATGTGTCAGTCATTTGAGAATATTCTGCAGAATTTTTCAATATGAAGTTAAAACTAGTATGCTTCAAAAGAATTTGTATTATTTTTCTGCTCTATAAAGTAAAAACATGTAAGTTTGATAGCAAAAAAAAAAAAAAAAAAAAAAAAAAAAAAATCAACAGTAATATCAATATATTTTACGAAAACATTTATTTGTTCATTTTACGAACTTTCGCGTTTTAATACTGAAATGTTGTTTCAACTATTTAAAAGAAATGAGTTTTTTCCTGTAAAATAAACGATTTTTCACTTTATTTTAGTTGGATTTTTGGATTTTTTCTAAGCGTAAAAGAAACAAATTATTTCCATCATCTCTTTAAAAATAAAATTAAAATAATATATTCAACTTCACATACATTTTTAAATTTAAGTTAGCTTTCAGTTTTCAAAATCCCACCAAAACCATATAAAACCATTCGAATTTCATCTGAATATCAAGTTTGTTTCCCTTTTTTTTTCTTTTTACTTTTTCTATCTTTACAAGAAGATATTGGATTGATGAAAAATTTAAACTTCCGATTTTCGACGGATTTATACGTTTCAGAAGTTCCTGAATACGATTTGACTGTTTTGAGAATATGACTGTCTATGAGTCTCTCTGTCTGTCTGAAACTGAAATAACGAAATATATTAAACATTAAAAAGTAGAAAATATAAATAAAAAATAAAGAATGTGATATATATTTATGAAAATAAGCTTTAATTATTTAGTAATAGTTGTAGTGTATCTCATATTAATTAAATTGTGATTATACGTTCAGAAATCAATTTAGAAATCCTAAAAAGATAATTTAAATTTTTTTTTATTCTTTGCTGCCTTATCTTAAAAAAAGAAACACAGTAAAAAATTAAATATTTTTAATAAACTCACTAGCTCGCGCTTTCTACCATGCATAAAGAAAAGCGGAAAATTTTCCATAATCGGTTTCGGTGCTTATGCCCAATTAACGTATTGTAAAGGAGTTGTGTATGAAATATCATGAACTGTAGTCATGAAATTGGGCATGATCTTCTCGAAAAACATTCAATGGTTTTTTTTTTTTTAACTCATTTAATTTTATACCTAGTAGTACTTTTCTCTTTCTAAATACACTCATTTACCTATTCACACCCTAAAGCTATCAGAGTTTTTTTTAAAGAAGAGATAAAAGAGTGTTTTTTTAGACATTTTTAATTTTATATTCATTAGTACATTCCTCTTACAAAATACACTCAGATACCCATTCACACCCTAAAGCTCTCAGAGATTTTTATAAAATACAATTAAAAGTTAGATAAAAGAGTGATTTTTTGAAACTATTTTTAATTTTATTCTTATTAATAGATTATTTTTTCAAAATACACTCATTTACCTATTAACACACTAATGCTATCAGATTTTTTTTAAGAGATAAAAGAGGGGTTTTTTTTAAGATATTTTTAATTTTATACTTATTAGTAAATTACTTTTAACAAATTAATTCACGCATTCCTACAGAAAATCACAGATGTTTATAAAATACTATTAAAAGTTAGATAATAGAGTGTTTATTTTTAGAACTATTTTTAGTTTTATATTTATTAAAAGATTGCTCATTCAAGTTACACTCATTTACCCATTCACGCGCTAAAGCTATCAGAGTTTTAAAAAAAGAAATAAAAGAGTGTTTTTTTTTTATATATATATTTTCTTTTTATACTTAGTACATTCCTCTTACAAAATACACTCATATACCCATTCACATCCTAAAGCTATCAGAGATTTTTATAAAATACAATTAAAAGTTAAATAAAAGAGTAATTTTTTTTAAAAACTATTTTTAATTTTATACTTATTAATAGATTATTTTTTCAAAATACACTCATTTACCCATTCACACACGAATGCTATCAGAATTTTTTAAAAAAGAGATAAAAAAATGTTTTTTTTAACATATTTTTAATTTTATACTTATTAGTAAATTACTTTTACAAAATACATTCACACCCTACAGAAATTAACAGATGTTTGTAAAATACTATTAAAAGTTAGATAAAAGAGTGGTTTTTTTTAAAACTATTTTTACTTTGATATGTATTAAAAGATTGCTCTTTCAAATTGCACTCATTTACCCATTCACACGCTAAAGCTATCAGAGTTTTAAAAAAAGAAACAAAATAGTGTTTTTTTTTTTAAATATTTTACTTTTTATACTTAGTATATTCCTCTTATAAAATACACTCAGATACCCATTCACACCCTAAAGCTATCAGAAATTTTTATAAAATACAATTAAAAGTTAGGTAAAAGAGCGATTTTTTTAAAACTATTTTTAATTTTATACTTATTAGTAGGTTCCTTTTTCAAAATACACCCATTTACCCATTCACACCCTAAAGCTATCAGAATTTTTAAAAAATATATAAAAGAGTGTTTTATTATATATATTTTTAATTTATACTTATTATTAGTACACTCTTACTTATTATTAGTATCTCTTACAAAATACACTCATATACCCATTCACACACTAAAGCTAACAGAGATGTTTATAAAATACTATTAAAAGTTAGTTAAAAAAATGTTTTTAAAAAAACTATTTTTAATTTTATACTTATTAACAATTATTATTAATTTATATTTTATACTTATTATAAAGATTGTCAGTGGTCAACTGTAGTTCCTCATTATTCTGGAATATTCCTTTTTTTGGTACATTCCTCTTTCAAAATACACTCATTTCCCCATTCACACACTAAAGCTAACAGAGATGTTTATAAAATACTATTAAAAGTTAGTTAAAAAAATGTTTTTAAAAAAACTATTTTTAATTTTATACTTATTAACAGTTATTATTAATTTATATTTTATACTTATTATAAAGATTGTCAGTGGTCAACTGTAGTTCCTCATTATTCTGGAATATTCCTTTTTTTGGTACATTCCTCTTTCAAAATACACTCATTTCCCCATTCACACACTAAAGCTAACAGAGATGTTTATAAAATACTATTAAAAGTTAGTTAAAAAAATGTTTTTAAAAAAACTATTTTTAATTTTATACTTATTAACAATTATTATTAATTTATATTTTATACTTATTATAAAGATTGTCAGTGGTCAACTGTAGTTCCTCATTATTCTGGAATATTCCTTTTTTTGGTACATTCCTCTTTCAAAATACACTCATTTCCCCATTCACACACTAAAGCTAACAGAGATGTTTATAAAATACTATTAAAAGTTAGTTAAAAAAATGTTTTTAAAAAAACTATTTTTAATTTTATACTTATTAACAATTATTATTAATTTATATTTTATACTTATTATAAAGATTGTCAGTGGTCAACTGTAGTTCCTCATTATTCGGGAATATTCCTTTTTTTGGTACATTCCTCTTTCAAAATACACTCATTTCCCCATTCACACACTAAAGCTAACAGAGATGTTTATAAAATACTATTAAAAGTTAGTTAAAAAAATGTTTTTAAAAAAACTATTTTTAATTTTATACTTATTAACAGTTATTATTAATTTATATTTTATACTTATTAACAGTTATTATTAATTTATATTTTATACTTATTATAAAGATTGTCAGTGGTCAACTGTAGTTCCTCATTATTCTGGAATATTCCTTTTTTTGGTACATTCCTCTTTCAAAATACACTCATTTCCCCATTCACACACTAAAGCTAACAGAGATGTTTATAAAATACTATTAAAAGTTAGTTAAAAAAATGTTTTTAAAAAAACTATTTTTAATTTTATACTTATTAACAGTTATTATTAATTTATATTTTATACTTATTATAAAGATTGTCAGTGGTCAACTGTAGTTCCTCATTATTCTGGAATATTCCTTTTTTTGGTACATTCCTCTTTCAAAATACACTCATTTCCCCATTCACACACTAAAGCTAACAGAGATGTTTATAAAATACTATTAAAAGTTAGTTAAAAAAATGTTTTTAAAAAAACTATTTTTAATTTTATACTTATTAACAATTATTATTAATTTATATTTTATACTTATTATAAAGATTGTCAGTGGTCAACTGTAGTTCCTCATTATTCTGGAATATTCCTTTTTTTGGTACATTCCTCTTTCAAAATACACTCATTTCCCCATTCACACACTAAAGCTAACAGAGATGTTTATAAAATACTATTAAAAGTTAGTTAAAAAAATGTTTTTAAAAAAACTATTTTTAATTTTATACTTATTAACAGTTATTATTAATTTATATTTTATACTTATTATAAAGATTGTCAGTGGTCAACTGTAGTTCCTCATTATTCTGGAATATTCCTTTTTTTGGTACATTCCTCTTTCAAAATACACTCATTTCCCCATTCACACACTAAAGCTAACAGAGATGTTTATAAAATACTATTAAAAGTTAGTTAAAAAAATGTTTTTAAAAAAACTATTTTTAATTTTATACTTATTAACAATTATTATTAATTTATATTTTATACTTATTATAAAGATTGTCAGTGGTCAACTGTAGTTCCTCATTATTCTGGAATATTCCTTTTTTTGGTACATTCCTCTTTCAAAATACACTCATTTCCCCATTCACACACTAAAGCTAACAGAGATGTTTATAAAATACTATTAAAAGTTAGTTAAAAAAATGTTTTTAAAAAAACTATTTTTAATTTTATACTTATTAACAATTATTATTAATTTATATTTTATACTTATTATAAAGATTGTCAGTGGTCAACTGTAGTTCCTCATTATTCTGGAATATTCCTTTTTTTGGTACATTCCTCTTTCAAAATACACTCATTTCCCCATTCACACACTAAAGCTAACAGAGATGTTTATAAAATACTATTAAAAGTTAGTTAAAAAAATGTTTTTAAAAAAACTATTTTTAATTTTATACTTATTAACAGTTATTATTAATTTATATTTTATACTTATTATAAAGATTGTCAGTGGTCAACTGTAGTTCCTCATTATTCTGGAATATTCCTTTTTTTGGTACATTCCTCTTTCAAAATACACTCATTTCCCCATTCACACACTAAAGCTAACAGAGATGTTTATAAAATACTATTAAAAGTTAGTTAAAAAAATGTTTTTAAAAAAACTATTTTTAATTTTATACTTATTAACAATTATTATTAATTTATATTTTATACTTATTATAAAGATTGTCAGTGGTCAACTGTAGTTCCTCATTATTCTGGAATATTCCTTTTTTTGGTACATTCCTCTTTCAAAATACACTCATTTCCCCATTCACACACTAAAGCTAACAGAGATGTTTATAAAATACTATTAAAAGTTAGTTAAAAAAATGTTTTTAAAAAAACTATTTTTAATTTTATACTTATTAACAGTTATTATTAATTTATATTTTATACTTATTATAAAGATTGTCAGTGGTCAACTGTAGTTCCTCATTATTCTGGAATATTCCTTTTTTTGGTACATTCCTCTTTCAAAATACACTCATTTCCCCATTCACACACTAAAGCTAACAGAGATGTTTATAAAATACTATTAAAAGTTAGTTAAAAAAATGTTTTTAAAAAAACTATTTTTAATTTTATACTTATTAACAATTATTATTAATTTATATTTTATACTTATTATAAAGATTGTCAGTGGTCAACTGTAGTTCCTCATTATTCTGGAATATTCCTTTTTTTGGTACATTCCTCTTTCAAAATACACTCATTTCCCCATTCACACACTAAAGCTAACAGAGATGTTTATAAAATACTATTAAAAGTTAGTTAAAAAAATGTTTTTAAAAAAACTATTTTTAATTTTATACTTATTAACAATTATTATTAATTTATATTTTATACTTATTATAAAGATTGTCAGTGGTCAACTGTAGTTCCTCATTATTCTGGAATATTCCTTTTTTTTGGTACATTCCTCTTTCAAAATACACTCATTTCCCCATTCACACACTAAAGCTAACAGAGATGTTTATAAAATACTATTAAAAGTTAGTTAAAAAAATGTTTTTAAAAAAACTATTTTTAATTTTATACTTATTAACAATTATTATTAATTTATATTTTATACTTATTATAAAGATTGTCAGTGGTCAACTGTAGTTCCTCATTATTCTGGAATATTCCTTTTTTTGGTACATTCCTCTTTCAAAATACACTCATTTCCCCATTCACACACTAAAGCTAACAGAGATGTTTATAAAATACTATTAAAAGTTAGTTAAAAAAATGTTTTTAAAAAAACTATTTTTAATTTTATACTTATTAACAATTATTATTAATTTATATTTTATACTTATTATAAAGATTGTCAGTGGTCAACTGTAGTTCCTCATTATTCTGGAATATTCCTTTTTTGGTACATTCCTCTTTCAAAATACACTCATTTCCCCATTCACACACTAAAGCTAACAGAGATGTTTATAAAATACTATTAAAAGTTAGTTAAAAAAATGTTTTTAAAAAAACTATTTTTAATTTTATACTTATTAACAATTATTATTAATTTATATTTTATACTTATTATAAAGATTGTCAGTGGTCAACTGTAGTTCCTCATTATTCTGGAATATTCCTTTTTTTGGTACATTCCTCTTTCAAAATACACTCATTTCCCCATTCACACACTAAAGCTAACAGAGATGTTTATAAAATACTATTAAAAGTTAGTTAAAAAAATGTTTTTAAAAAAACTATTTTTAATTTTATACTTATTAACAATTATTATTAATTTATATTTTATACTTATTATAAAGATTGTCAGTGGTCAACTGTAGTTCCTCATTATTCTGGAATATTCCTTTTTTTGGTACATTCCTCTTTCAAAATACACTCATTTCCCCATTCACACACTAAAGCTAACAGAGATGTTTATAAAATACTATTAAAAGTTAGTTAAAAAAATGTTTTTAAAAAAACTATTTTTAATTTTATACTTATTAACAATTATTATTAATTTATATTTTATACTTATTATAAAGATTGTCAGTGGTCAACTGTAGTTCCTCATTATTCTGGAATATTCCTTTTTTGGTACATTGTTCTTTCAAAGTACACTCATTTACCCATTCACACCCTAAAGCTATCTGAGTTTTAAAAAAGAGATAAAAAAGTGTTTATATATATATTTTATTTTATACTTATTAGTACTTTTCTCTTACAAAATACACTCATATACCATTCACACCCTAAAGCTATCAGAGATGTTTATAAAATACTATTAAAAGTTAGATAAAAGAGTGCTTTTTAAAAAAACATTTTTAATTTTATACTTGTTAAATAACTCAAAAGCCCATTCACAACCTAACGCTATCAGCGTTTAAAGCTAGAGTTTTTAAAAACAGAGATAAAAGAGTGGGATTTTTTTATTACTTTTCTTTTTATACTTATTAGTACATTCCTCTTACAAAATACACTCATTTACCCATTTACACACTAAAGATATCAAAGTTTTGACATTAGATAAGAGACAATTAATAGAAGTAGAAGCACAGAGCCAGAAGACATAGGTGAAAGCAAAAAAAGTTTCACATCAACTGTTTAAAAATTCAATCACGTACAGTATGCGTATTGTGAATAACCGATAAACTCACGTGCTGGATCACCAGACAAGTCCCGCTAGCATCCATTTCCACGTGAGGATAATGGGTTAAATGGATTTCAGGATCATGTTTAAGTTAGATGAATGAGAAAATTCTTTGTCAATTGTTGCAGCACAATGTCGTATCAATAATTGAGAAAGAATTGTTTATCAGTTGCCAACACATTTGTACACCATTTCACGTGGAAAAAAAAGTCTTTTGCAAGTAACGAAGTATGGGCTGAGTACTTGAAGGCACTATTCTTAATTTTTAAAGGAACGTTTTGAAAATGATGATAGAAAAGACATGAGTTTGAGAATTTAACATTAATTGAAAACTACTTTTTTTAAGAGCGCGCGGGGTGGGGGGGGTGGGGGGGGCATTTATGCTATTATTACTTAACCAGTGGACCCGTGCGAAAATTTCGCACTGCCATCTAATGCTTTTTTTAACAATATCTGATACTCTTTAGATGCAGTTTTAAACTTCTAAAGGAAGATTTAAGGACTAAACTAAATTTAAAAAAAACATTAGTCAAGCCAGAAAAGAATCTCATTTATTCCACCAAAGTTACAGTAAAAACTGATCGAGTATAGAAAAGACAAATAAACCTTATCGATAGTATTTTAATTGCTTTAGAGGATGACATCATCTGTTTCGAAAAAAGCATGGGACAAAGAAAAATAAATTGAACATTTTAATTTCAATTTTGCTTTTTAATCATAAATATAAAATAAACCCGTGCAACAACAATGTCCCACTTTATCTTTTTTGTACTATTTATTTTTATAATCATTGTTGAGCATCATATAATGCGGTATTTTATTTTTGTGGCAACACTCATTTGAGGAAAACCTTTCATTTCATTTATGAAAACAACGCCGATTTAATTTTTAATTAACAGCAATTTTTAATCAAAAAACATGTTTTACCGAAATGTAAGTGCACTATGTGAGAAGCCTGTTCGAAATCCTTTCATATGGCATCTCATTCGTTGTTGTGCGTTTCGTATTTTCTGAAAAAGAGGGATGTTAACAACAGAAATAATATATATGATAAACGCAATGTTATTTAACAAAATATATACAACCAATGAGGTTTATATTGTACATAAACTAATGCATACAAATGAATTAACCCAGGATCATTGGCGTTTTAATATTCATACATGTAATATCAAAGAATCATTATATGTCGTATAATCATTAAGGAAATATATTTTGTTGAAAACTAGAGAGTAGCCAATATAAAAGAGACCCGGTATACAGAAGTACAAATACTTACTAATTTTTATTTAAAAGTAGTAAATACAGAATTTTATGAATAACAGCACCTCGTGTGAACTATTGAATGTTCAGTATGTTGTTATTCATAACATTCTGTATTTACTACTTTTAAATAAAAATTAGTAAGTATTTGTACTTCTGTATACCGGGCCTCTTTTATCTTGGCCACCCTGTACAATGTGCAATAGAAACACATGTCAAAAGTTGAGCTAAAGTCTTTTCAAATATTTTTATTCATTTGTTTCGCTAATTCTAAAATGATGCCGATCTAATTTGGATGATAGCTTTCAAAATTTGAAAGCTTCTTACTATTTCAACATAGAGATGGTCCTCCAAAATTATTTTACTCATGTAGATTTACAAAAGTTAAAAATCACAGACAAATGGTGCTTTATACCACATTTATGCGACAATTTGGAGATAAAATAGTATGTCATATTTTTTTCATTTTATTTCTTTTCTTTCCTTTTTTTTTGGGGGGGGGGGGAGCTGTACAAGAGTATGAAACAAAGATTGTCAGTGGTCAACTGCAGTGCCTGATTATTCTGGAATATTCGTTTTTTGGCACATTCCTCTTTCAAAGTACAATCAATTAACCCATTCACACCCTAAAGATATCAGAGTTTTGACATTAGATAAGAAAAGACAATCACAGAGCCTGAAGACATAAAGTAAAAAAAGTTTCGGCTCTTTAAGTAGTAAAAAAGTCGGCTCTTTAAAAATTCGATCACGTACAGTATACGCTTTGTGAATAACGAGTGAACTCACGTGCTGGATCACCAGACAAGTCCCGCTAGCATCCATTTCCACGTGAGGATAATGGGTTAAATGCATTTCAGGATCATGCTCAGGTTAGATGAATGAGAAAATTCTTTTAAGCTGTCAGTTATTGCAGCACAATGTCGTATCAATAAGTGAGAAAGAATTGTTTATCAGTGACCAACACATTTTTTTACACAGTTTTACGTGAAGAAAAATAAGTCTTTTGCAAGTAAATAAATGTTGGCTGAATGCTTGAAGGCACTTCCTGGAGTGTTTAAAGAATTTTTTTTAAATGATGATAGAAAAGACACGATTTTGAGAGCTTAACATGAATTGTAAATTACTTTTTTTAAATGGGGAGAGTGCTTCTGAGTGTTATTTTTACTTAATAAATACTATGTTACTTAACAAAATATATACGATCAATAAAGTTTATATAGACTATCACAATCCCTTGTCGCGTTTAACGGCGGGTTCAGCGCCAGCTAAATATTGTTTTTCTTTTTAACACCTTAATAAAGGGGACCGGGAGGGATACTATGTTCTACATACTTGGTTTACTGATCTGAGCAGTTCCTCTCAGGCTATCAAATTCGTACAAATAGAGCAATTAGAATCATTGCTGCTATAATATGCTTACATATGACTATAGTATAGTCATTTAGGAAGTATATTTTGTTGAAAAATACAATGTTCAATCGAAACACCGTGTCAAAAGTTGAGCTAAAGTCTGGCTATTGAAGAGTTAAAAGAGAAATTTCAACAACAATAAAAAAAATTAAACGCTGATCTCAATTGCGACAAATACTAATTAAACAGGAAAATGAAAAGTTTAATTTATATAAGCATTTTTATGCATTTGTTTCGCCAATTCTTAAATGGTGTCTCTTAAAGTTACACACAGGAAATATGTGACAAAATATTTTGAATAAGAAGAAAATTTGATTTTGAATTATTATTATAGTAAAATACAGTGCACACAGAAATGGAAAGAGTATAAGACGAAGTCATAAATGCTCTTTAACAATCAGAAATATACTTACCAATGACCTAAATAATCTATTATAAAGATTGTTTTGAGGCGTGTATTTTAGCATTCATTATTTTATAATTCAATATATAATTTAAAAGTCTAGTATTTTATGTATAATTTAATGTATAACTTAATATACAATTCAAACAAAAAAACATCACACTCATCATTAAAAAAATCCTGCTTACTACCTTCAAAAATACAATTAAACTTTTTCCTCTTCCCACTAAAGGATGATTTCTTGTTTTCAATTGACATGAGAGTAATTACATTTTCTTCTAATTTTTAACAGTTTGAAGGATTTCAAATAAGTTTTAAAACGGGAATTTGAAAAAAAATGTTTTAAAAAATGAATGCAAACATTTACAAATATTACCGCCTTCCAATAGCATAATATAAAACACTGACAAAAAATCTTCAGGGTGAAACCACTTTATTTCTCGGTATGGAACCGAAGGTTACCAATGTGTTAACTATGCAAAAGGCCTCCAAAATACTCAGGATTTCACGTTTGTGTTACTGTATTAAATATAACAATAAACATTGTAAACATTTTTCATAATATTTTAACACCTTTACTTAAAAACATCTCCCCAAAAAATATTTAAAGGCAAACATCTAACATATTCGGAAGAATGGGAATTTTGTACGTCTCTTAAACATAAACAAATTACATCTAGAGATTAAAAGTTAATAAATTCTATTCACAATTTCATTCTTTGGAGAAAAAAACAAGAATATAAAAACGTTGATTATAAAATTAAAATCTGAACTACGACGAAAACTACCATATGTACTGCATCCTTGTAATCGGATTGTCCATCCCGATTTTACTAGCAACCAACCCAACAGTGGATCATGTTAAGTTGAGTTTGGGCTCTTTAGAGTCGAATGCTTTTAATTTTCATTAATTCGATAATTTATACGAATGTGCCGACTCTAATATTATATTAGAATTTATGGATCTGTTATGGAATCTGTTAAAATAAAAAGCAACGAACCACAAATGGTAGTTTTCGATATAATTTAAAAATCATTTTGCATTGTTTTCACATAAAAAGTAAAAATAAGTTCGACAACAGAATTGTAAAATCGCAGTCTATTATTTGCAATATAGCAGTCTATTATTTGCATATTTGATTTACATTTAAATACATGTGAATTACATATATTTTTGAAATTGACTCGACAAGGCGATGACTTGATACTCGTTTCACTGTGATTTGAAAAAATAATTTTTTCGTCCAGTATTTTGATAGCTGCTGTCTACCATAGTGGGCAGTAGTTACTGATCATGACGTCACATACACTATACCGAGGCTAACGAAAAAGACAGGCTAACGCGGTGCATTCCTGTTATCTTTTTTTACAGACCGCTAGAGTGACGTGATGCCCTTTTCGTACACCTGCATTGGTGCATTCGAGCATCACGTGACTCCCGCGGTCTGTAAAAAAAGATACGCGTAAAGCACCGCGGTAGCCTTTCTTTTTCGTTAGCCTCGCACTATACTGTCCTTTGCATCCAGGCGAATCCAAAGATACCTTATTTGTTATAACCGGTTCAAACGCTTGCGAACTTTACACTAATATACACTAATATATAACGACATGTCAAAATAATTTACTCTACTTTACACTTTATTTTAATTAGATAATAATGGTATAACGAATAAACAAATGAGTTTTAATGAAATGAAAATATATCGAAATTCAAGGAATGCAACTTCATACAACTTTATTTGAGTGCAATTTATGCAACTTTACTTGAAAGTGCAATTTAACACGATTCTGAGAAATATTTTTTTTTATATAAATGAAACATCTATGAAAAAAAACATGTTTTAACAGAGCAAAAAAGACAGACATGTCATTATCCCGTCCTAATAATATGTAGATGGAAACGTCTGGAAAACCTACTTTTTCAAACTACAACCTATTTGACAACTAATTCGCTCATCCTTATAATATATAAAGATACACTTAAAAATATAGAAAAAAAAACGGGTTAAGCTTTTTTTATTGAAATTAAATGAAAAAGAAAGCAAATAAGTCTAATGAAATAGAACATTGCTACTATATTTCAAAAACCGTTACAAAAACATGAGTTCTTTATCGTTGTTCTGTTGAAATTATTCATTTTTTTTTTTTTTATGAAATCACTTTTTTTTTTTTTTTTTTTTTTTTGTACAAACAATTACATACGGGTTAATTATCTTGACAGGTGGAAAGTATTAAATCGTATTTAAAATTGTATGCATGAAAGGAAACAGGTTTGCAATTTTACTGCCAAAGTTTTACATTATTTGCTTTTGATTATGTCATTTTTCACTACTTTTGTAACTGATGAATTATGTTGTGTAGTTCTGAAGCCATCTTATAGGTCACGCTGTTTGTAAACAAAACTTCATACAGCAAGATGCAGGACACGCACAATCAGGGGTTAAAGAACGATACAGAAGATGGCTTCCGCCTTGGAATCAGTCGTATCGTTATGAAATTTGAACGCGTTGAATCTTTTTACTTTCCAGTTGGTAAATGTCGTTCTAAATACGTAAGTCAAAAACTTTGAAATGGGACAGTTAAATATCAAAAGTTAACTACAACGCATAATCACTGACCAAAAGTTTCACCGTGATTTCCTTACGAGTAAGCACGGTAGAATGTATGCGCCGTACATATTTATTAAAATTTTGAGTACGGGGTCGGAACATACCGTCGCTACCATGTCAAACTATCGAATGTGAAAAAGTGCATTTGCATGTTTCATTACTTTTAAAAATAGGCTGATTGTCACCACTAAATTGTAATAGTAAACTTCAAAAGGGTTGCCAGTTTGGCATCCTTTTTACTTACCCATCATACGTAGTATAGGGTAAGTCTTGTAATCGTTTTGAAAATCGAAAAAAAAAAATTGACGGATTTACACGTTTCAGACACTGGAGATTCCGAAAAACATATTTTTAGAAAAAAAAAATTTGCCGTCCGTCTGTGTGTCTGTGTGTCTGTGAGTCTGTGTGTCTGTGTGTCTGTAAACGCTCTATCTCCCGAAAAAATTGAGATAGAGACTTGCAATTTGGTATGTACTTACTATGTAATAATGGGAAGAAGCCTATTTTATTTCAATAACCTCGATTAACCGGAACTATTTTTTTCAGACTCTCGAAATATTCCTTTTGATAAAAGGTATATAAAAAATTTCGAAATTGTTTATTCTAAGAAAAGAATATAAAATACAGTAAAAAAAACATAAATTTTGCATAAAGCATGAAGTCGATCGGATCATGAGTTGCCGAGATATTTGGAATCCTATTTTCCACACTCTTCGATTTTTCATGACCCTGTATTTCATCCAAATTTCACCTCAAAGATATATTTTAATTGGAAATTTGACGCTTAATCAGATGCAATAAACCGCTAGTTAATAGGATTATTATTTTTGGAGTTATAAGGAGGTTTATTTCAAGCAATTCAGTAATCGAGCCCTTAAAGTTTATGACGTCATCAAGCCACGATTTTATTTGAATTGCAATGCATTTTATAAGTAGTTTACACATTTTTATTTTAATATTATTATGCATATCCATGATGGGTAAGTATTACGGTGGCCCCCAACGACTAGTTTATTCAGAAATTTCGTATTCATATACCAGAAATTTCAAACAGAAATTTTTGCTTTGTTTAATGACATACATATCGTAATTGCTTAGAGTAAAAAGTTTTCTTTCAAAATTTCCGGTATGAATTTCGCATGTCTGAATAAAAAGTTATGCCAAACTAGCAACCCTGTTCTTCACAGAAATTTTATTAGTATTTTTACTAGGTGAAGAATTCTAATAAAATTTAGTGGTGACAATCGGCCCAATTTTAAAAGTAATGAAAAATACATTTTTTCATATTCGATAGTTTGACATAGTAGCGACGATATGTCACCTCAGTGACTATTTTTTATTTTACTCGTACCACGTTTTGAAAAATAATATTGCCAAATACTTATTCTAGGATATTTTCAATAGAAATCTAGCACAAAGACATTTTTTTGTAAATTGTAGTACAACTGAATATAAAAATAGTCGCCATTGCTATCTCGTAATCAAAAGGTTAACAATAAAAAACTATAAAAGAAAACATATAGCAGATGTCAAATACAACAAAAGAACTGCAGCTTTAGGCAGACTACATAACACAGAGCTTTTACAGATTAATTGTAAAACTAGTAAAATAATTTATTCTTCAATATGTTGTTCCCCATCTGTTATCGCTAATCAATAGAAATCTACAGGCACAGCGAGAAACTATGCAATGAATCAGCCTCCTTTGAGTTTTCTAGAATTTGGCTCGAGATGCTTTATAAATTAAAAAACAATAGGATAAAATAATTCACGTTCACAGCTGACGTTTTTATTAAAGCACCAGCTTTTTTTATACCTGTGATCTCGTGGTTTTTGTTTTCCAAGTTCATTTTTCATTTTTTTGCAGAACTAGTGTATTTTATCAGTATTGATCATGAGAATGTCGCCAATTGTGCGAACGAAACTTGTTGATCTCTTTATTAAAAGGTACTTATTTATAAGCTTTCAAGTGTATTGTTATCACGTTTAGCAATATGGTTTTATTTTGAGAATAATAAGTGATTTTTATATATATATATAATTATAATAGAAAACTAATTGTAAAATACAACTTTTTATCATTATATAATAATGATGGCACTATTTGAATTATGTATATCAATCTATGTAACATTGTGCTCACAATTCATTAATACATTTTTAATAAATTTGATAAAATTTTAACATTAATTATTATTTGTTATAATCGCTATTTGATTAACAACGTTATGAGTTGCAACTTTACGCCTATCTAAGAATATTTTTCCTCATTTTCTTAAACTAAAAGTTATAATCTAAAGAAACTTCGACAATAATTTATGAATAATCTATATAGTAATAAAAAATAGTCAAATAGTCACCTGTGGCAAAGCTGCTTATAGACAAATTGAATTTTTTTAAACAAATATAGTAGACGACATTTCAAAAAATATATGTTAATAAATTTGGGAAAAAAATGCGAAAACAAAATGCATGAATTTCTCATGTGCAAATTATTATTTAGAACTCGAACGAAAACTAATGCTTTATTTTCTTTTTTCAAGTGCTCGATGCCAGTGCCAAATTACCGTCTGGTGTCCTCGATGGTACACTGACAGAGTTCGGAGATTACGATGAGTGTCTGGCGATCGAAAAGTTTGACAAGAAGAAGAAAGTGCAATTCACCGGACAATATTGCGTAGTGGACGCAATACCATTGTTACCACCGGTGCCTCACCGAGTTCAATTCAAAACAGTTGTACTGGACGTATCCAATTTTTCAGCACCCGATTCAGTAAGTGCAAATATTTTTCACCTGGCATAGATGAGTAGCGATTTAATTTAAAGGGTTATCCAGAATTGGTTCTTAAAATTTGACTTATTTAAATTTAAAGTACAAAAGTACCAAATGTAAAACAAATTTAAACAAATTAAAAATCAATAATCTTGCTATAAAAGTTGCATTTATTTCCTTAAAAAGCTGTTACAATATGTAAAAAGTTGTTATCGCATTTAAAATCAGTTTTAAAAACTTAAAACTTTAATATCACTCGCAGAGTATTGTCGATCCCAAACGTGATCATCATCAGGGCAGATTTGATTCCTTACTCAGCGCTGATTATGGTCACGTTTGGGAACGACAGTAGTCTGCGAGGGATATTAAAGTTTTAAGTTTTAAAACTGATTTTAAATGTGGAAAAAACTTTTTACATATTGCGATATCTTTTTAAGAAACACCTTTTTAGCAAGATTATTGATTTTAAACTTGTTTACTCCAAGGTGAATGTGACATTCCAGTTATATATATATATATATATTTCATATATATAAATTTCATATCCAGTAATGATATTTCATATCCAATTACATATATATATATATATATATATCTTATAATACAAAAAGTACCTTTGAGATTTTAAATTGAGTAAAATTGTATATGTATTGAATGAATAAAATTTTATTGAATAAAATGGAAACTATTAAGAACTTCTTAATGACATAAATTTTTATTAGTAGTATATTCGCTGGCAATTGAATATGAAAACATGGTGTTATTTAAATGACTATCGCGGATATGTCTGTCCGCATAGGTTCTGTAATTATTTTGAAATATCCTTTCACAAATAAATTCGTTTATCTCTTAAATTTGGGCACAAGTGATTGATTGATTTCAATTCATAGAGTATTTTTTTTTTAATTCGTATAAATTTTACACTTCAGATAACTCTTTATCCTCGAAAAAGAAAGTCCATCTATGCTGGATGGTCCTGGTAATGTTGTTACAGCCAGTGGTGAAAGTTACTCAAATATCCTTATTTATTGAATTTTAGGAAATTTCCAAGCTTTCCGGCAATAAAAAGTGGTCTATTTTTAGTGCCAAGAAGCTTCAAAATTTCATACAATCCAAACTATTTAAACCTTTAATGCATAGTGTATCAAATTTGCAATACTTTTCATTTAACTTTTAATAAATAAATCAAGTTCTTCGCTACCACTATATTTATATAGAAATATTAATGTTGTAAAAATCTCATAAATATCCTACTAAATAAATTGAAAAATCTATCTTAAAATTTCTGGTTTCTAATCCTTAATATAAGTGTAAAAAAACACAATTCTAAAAGAAAAACTCATGTATTTAACTGTTAAAGTTTTGGTTGTAGAAGAATGAAATTTTTACTATTTTATTTCTCAAAGCATGAAGAATTTTTTTTTTTTTTTCAAAATATAACTGATAGGACCCTAGTATCGTATAAAAAAATTAAATTTCGGATTTTAATATGTATACAGCCCCTTGGAAAACAAATGTAGTAGCTAAAAGCTATACTTGATTTGTGTACATTTTGTAATTGGATGTATATTTCTATCAGCGATTTAAAGAATAATCGCTGTAACCTATATATTAAATCGTATATTTCAATGAAAATTTTATCTAAAAATATTAAATGAATAAAAATTTTGAAAAAGTCTATATATTTTAATTAATTTATAAAAATACGGGTCTTCATAGGTAATGTCTGATTTAGCGTCCAATGCCAATATGTTCTACCTGATGACCATGCGACTAGGATTATGCATGCCGTCCACCTGTACCGCAAGTGATGTACAAGAGATCGCCAATTTAGGTAAGTGTGTTTCGCTGACGAGATTTTTTTTATTTATTTACACCCGATAAATCATTATAAAACTAACTTTCAAAGTATATACCCTAATAATAGAGACTGTCGATAAGATGTCACAATTGACCATAGATGTCATAATCACGACGTGACCAAAATTAGATTTTTAAAGTTAGTCACGTTGTGCTTCCATCAATTGATAGTCATTATTTAATGACTTCAATGCGAAGCCTCTGCGAGTATTTTTCTATGACGACTTATGGCTTACGTCACATGGGAATCGCAGTTAGACCACTTATCGGTTAAAATACCCAAATAGCACAGCCAGTCGATGTGATGACACAAATGTCACAGTCACAAACTGTGACCGACCAAAAGGTGACTCCTTTTGGTTGATTTCCTCACATAACTATTGCTCGAGGCTAACGAAAAAGAAAGGCTACCGCGGTGCTTTATTCATATCTTTTTTTACAGACCGCGGGAGTCACGTAATGCTCGAATGCACCAATGAAGGTGCAAGAAACGTCACTCTAGCAGTCTGTAAAAAAAGATAAGTGGAATGAACCGCGGTAGCCTGTCTTTTTCGTTAGCCTCGACTATTGCTAATGTAAAGGAATGCAGTTATTAGCAATAGTTACGTTCATTTTAGCACGTTTAAGCTGGTTGCTGTATCCTAAAGTTTCTTAGCGACGTGAAGGAATGCAGTTTATAAACTCTTTATTTTTAATATTTTACTATGAGCGCATCTTTGCAACATTTTTATTTTTACATACATTGTACATTTTGATGTATTTTATAATATATGTAAAGAAGAAAGGGTTGCACGATTGCGCTCATATAAATAATTGAGGTAAAATTAGGAGAAATTGCGTATTTTGCATCAACAACTACGAATAATACGAACTTTGATCTTTTTTGTGCAAGTCCTATAAATTCGAACAAAATGCAAAAAATATTGTTGAAATCGTACAGGATAAACCTTCTAATATTAAAAAGTGAAATAATTAAGTCAGTATAACAAAATCGAATTTTAGTCTTATTTCATGGGCCAAAAACATGGCTTATGGACCCTGATCGTTTTAAAATCTGTATGCTGGGGAAAGAGAGAAGAGGAGAAGAGGAATTTTTGGTGTAAGGGGGTAATTTAGATGACAGAATATTTCTTTATTTACTTTTACTTCAAAACAAATGTACATACAATTCTAAAAATATTAAAGAATTTTAAAGATAAAAAATTTGCGTGCTGAGAGATTGGGGGGGGGGGGGGGGGGGAAATAAAAGTCGGAAGTGGAAATGATATTTGGAGGTGGATTTTGGATAAAACTTCTAAAAAAGTGAAAATCTACCAAAACGAACAATATTCTCACCTTTGTGATACTTGCCATCCTGTGAAATTTATTGTTTTCAGTCATTTAGTCATATAATAGATTCCCAGATATAATTTTCTGAAGTTGCATTCATAGTTTTTTGTGTTCGTTTTTCATGTATTTAAATTATGTGTCATACCACTAAACTAAGATATTTTTCATTTCCAGCCTTGAAAAACGTGCCATTCTCCGTCAAAGTCGACCGATGCGAGCTGAAGGAGCCTTTCCAAGTATCCAACTTACAAATAGGATGCATGTAAGTCAAAAAACTTTTTTCTAATTTTACGAATTTATACGTATATAACTTTATACTCAATCCAAACGTGACAACTCAAGAAAAAAAAACACTGTGAGTTATTAATAGGAGTTAATCATAAAATGCTTCCAAACTTGTCAATTAAAAAGACGTCTAACTTTGAGAATAGCTGAAATAGAAGGATTTTTCCCCCATATCTGATATTGCAAAGCGCTATTGTTAACAAATCAAAACATAATTAATCAGTTTTAACCTGACACATATAAATGTACTTTTGACTTTGTTTTAAAAATTATTGAATAATTTTTGAGTTTGTCTCGTTAAAAATAAGTAAACGACGCACGCATGGCTGATTTCTGTTTTACAACAATGCGTAAATACAATGATTTAATTTTAATCGTCGATAATATTTAAGGAAATATACAAGGTGGCTCAAGCGTTACCAGATGTTTTAAAATTTATTAACTTTAATTTAGTTTTTTTTTCTCTTTTCCTTTACATTTAGAGTAGTTTAAGCAAGCAATGATACACGGTTGAGTAAGAAGATATAGAACTTTATACCTAAAATAAACTCACGATTACTGTGACACAAAGAGATATATTGCAAATGTTTATACGAGGAATTCATACAGAAAAATAATAATACACTATTCAATAACACATTTGTTGAAAGCAAGGTGTTGTAAATGACTTAACTTGCCTTTCAAAGGTATAATACACTATTTAATAACACGTTTGTTGAAAGCAAGGTGTTGTAAATGACTTAACTTGCCTTTCAAAGGTATAATACACTATTTAATAACACGTTTGTTGAAAGCAAGGTGTTGTAAATGACTTAACTTGCCTTTCAAAGGTATAATACACTATTTAATAACACGTTTGTTGAAAACAAGGTGTTGTAAATGACTTAACTTGCCTTTCAAAGGTAGACCATGTGTGATGCTGAATCTGAACATCAGAGATCAGTTATTCTACGCTGTATGTAAAGGTAGAACTGCATCAAACCGCTTGGGTCACTTCTCACAATAGAACCCATTCTCAATTTACCCCAATAATATAATATAAATTTCCTCCCGACTTGACTTTTGGGAAGGAAAAAACAATTAAAGCGAGCGTCGTGAAACGACCCCGATCTTTAGGGTTCAGTACTTAAAAAGAAAAAAACAGAACCATTATAAGATCACTCCTGTATCCGTCTGTCCGTCTGTCAGAGCACTTTTTCCCATAAGCTATGGCACGTGGAAAGTTATAAATCCTTTTTATACACATATTTCAGATTATTAGCCATTCACAAATACGTTTAGGAAAAATTTAGGGGGCTAATTAAGTTACTTAAAAGAAAAGTTTTCTTTTTGTATATCGTGTGAAAAATCTCGTAATACCGAACTCAAAAATATATTTATTTTAATTTTAGGTATAATATTTTCAGAGATATCATCAAAAATGCACTGCAAAAATATTCCCTACCCCCCCCCCCCTCCCCTCTATTTCCGAATCTGCTGAAAGTAAAAATATGAAAAAATAGGGGTAGTAGAAACTTATTTAAACTTTGAAGGAAAACTGTAGAGATTTTCTTAGGTAACATAGTTTTTGCGAAAAACTCATTTTTCCTTTACACTCAAACTTTACTTTTCGAGAGGTCCGCGGAAGAGTAGATGAGCTCTCGAAGTATCTATCGACGCATAATCATCCAAGGATATTTGATAATGATTTTCGAAAAAAATTGTCGGTAATAAGTCGAGATATTAATTAAGTTTACTGGAAAAATGGACATCGTTCAAAAGACCTCGAAACATCGAACTCAAAAATAGATTTATTTTAAATTTATGTATTATATTTTCAGGGATATCGTCGAAAGTACTGGAAAAATATGCCCCCTTCCTATTTCAGAATCTACTGAAACTAAATTTTGAAAAAATCAGGGGTAGTAGGAGTTTGTTAATTAATAAATAGTAATTAATAAATTCAATGTACGGAACCCTTTGAGCGCGAGTTATACTCGCACTTGACCAATTTATTAAAATAAAGTTCTATCACCGCCACTTTTTTTGTTCAATCATGTATCTCTAAATTATAAATCCCCAAAATGTCCTAATTTAAATTTAATATTACGAGAAAAATATAATCAAGTGAAACATTATTAAAATTACCTAGTAACTTTTTGTCTAACGTGTATTATCTTCAAACGTGTCTACCTTCAAGAGTATGATGCTTCCTCATTAAATTTGGGTCTAGTTACGTGAACACAGATTTTGTTTTCCCCTAACATTAAAAAAAAAAAAAAAAAAAAAAAAAATACCATTAGCTCGTGCTAAAAATTGTAGTATTTTTCAAAGCGAGTTGCATGAAATAGCCATGATTTAATCGAGGTCTTTGATTTGCTTGTTACGATTTATATTCAAACATTTTTTACGAAGTTTGGACAGCAAAAGCAGTGGTGAATGAAAAGACAACCAAAGTTAGAGACAAATTTCGTTGTTTTGTATCATCATGATATTAACCTACTTCAGTAATATATTTAGATAACGTGTGTCTATCAAAATCATTTTTACGAAAGTTTAAAGAGCGTGACCAGTCAGACAGATAGAAGTTATAAATACATTTCAAACATGGTACAAAGTACAGTGATACCTCGGTTAAGGAAGAAAACTCGTTCCTGAATTACATCCGCTGGCCAAAATCTCCGTTGAGAGCCTATGCTAATCAAGTGAAAACACTCGCAAGCTAATGTTAAATCTACGGGAGCGTTCTTTTCAAATTTATCATTTAAATTTCAATATTTTAATCTCTTTTTTTGTTGTTGTTTATTAAAGGATAGCTGAAGTCGATCGCCCTTTTTTAATTTTGGTTGCATTTTTTTTATGAAGTCATTTTATATTCCAGAACCGGTTCTAAAAGTGAAAGAATCTTCATTAAAAAAAGAATATCAATCAAAATCGAAAAAGTAAAACAAGACCCGTTTAGAGATCTCCTCAGTTATACTGTGCAAAAAATAAATAAATAAAATTAAAATTTAATGAATTAATTAATTAATTAAATTTGAATTTAAATTTAAATTATATTAAAATATTAAATTAAAATATTGAAATGCAAACGAAACATTTTAAAGGAGCGCTACTATTAATTAAACATTAGCTGCGAATGTTTTCGCGAGACTAGCGTAGGTTCTTATCCCAAACGAGATTACCCGTCCAATTAAAACGCAACGCTTCTGCATTTTGTTGGCGAACCCATTCAGTAAACATTCCTCAGCTGTGGTAAAATTTTATATAATGCCATTTAATAATTCTGCCGATTTAAGAAGAGTTTTCGTTGATCAAAACAATTTAAGAGTTGTGAGAATTATAATTTGAAATCGTTCAGAATTCTGCCATCATAAGGATCGTATAGGTTTATTTTAATGCGTTGTGAATTATTTTTAAGAAGAGCAAATAACACTTACTAATCACTGAGTTCTTTGGGACCATTGAGAGAAAAAGTATAATTAAAAATTATTACTCGATCTTGGAAAACAAAAAAGAATGAAGCTAGTAGAATGAAGACAAACTTTATAAATAAAAATTCTTCTTTTATTTTTATCTTGAGTTCAGAAGTGATAAATTTCAGAATGAAAATTAAATAATCCCGACGTATTAAGGATAAAGGAAAGTTAAATATTATCTTACTTGAGAATTAAAAGAAAAGGGCAATTT
This sequence comes from Maratus michaelseni, assembly GCA_963931845.1. Lineage (NCBI taxonomy): Eukaryota > Metazoa > Arthropoda > Arachnida > Araneae > Salticidae > Maratus > Maratus michaelseni. Next base: position 25,215,038 of record OZ007594.1, read on the forward strand.
TTAATCAGACACAACATCGCCTCAGACCGTTATCTCAGACCACCGTCAAAAACTCAACTGACTTTAAAATCAAATGTTCAGAACTTAAATGTAATTAAACGAGGCTACAAAAATAACAACAGGTAAATTTTAAAATTATTAGCTGAAAAGGGAATAACCAGATTTGAAGAGCGCAATCAAAATATTCCAAAAGCAGAACTGCATCCTGCTATGCAATCGGCCACGCCTTTGAGCGCGGATGTCATGTGCTAAACATACTAAGTAATTACGTTATCTGTGCGGGAAGAAATCAATGCGCTCGTACGGTAAGTGTGAATGCCGATAAAGTGCCGACTCGCGAAATAATTAATGGAGATTCCTCACATCAGCCGAGTCCATATTCGTTAGCCAAGTCAAAAAAATTACAAAAGGAATTTTTGTTTGCCAAAACATTCGCAAGCAGAGGCATTCGTTAGCTGATTTACCACTGTATTACTAAAGACAAAGAGAAAAGGTGTAAATACAAAACTACAAATGTTGCGATTTTAACAATGACTGCTATTTACTCTTCCATGTGTATCTCTTTTTTATTTTCCTCTATCTTGTCTAAAATCGTAAATATAACTATTCCTATGTAAATTATATTATTTACTTCTCTTAAATTCGTTCTCATAGGAGCATCATAGGGTTTCTGATCCTCTTAACAATTCTAGGCACCATCATTGACATCAAGACTGCCAAATCTTTCAATTCATGGAGCGACAGCTGTTCAGGTAAGAAAGCAATATGCGAGAGCAATGATACATTCAGATTCGTAGTATCACTCTTTACGTGACCTAAAAATGAAAGAAAGAAGCCTGTATGATAATAGAGGGACATATATCCTCTTAAATAACATTTTACGTTCAACAATAGGGGGTGAGAAAGTGCCAGCAACATCCTTTGATATAAAAGCATTCAAAAAACGAAAATTCTTTTCATATACCCTAATCCTAATACATAAAAAATACAAATATTAAGATAAAAAATTTTGAAGAAATTGAAGAAGAATTTGTGTAGCATTTATTTTGAAATTCGGAAATAAAAGGTCTAAAATCAATAGCGTCCAACTTGTCGCTATATAATGTATATACAACAGCTTGCTTTAAAAATGCATTTATTACTCTGAAATAGAGTATTTATCATTTAAAATGAATTTAAAGAAATCAGATACACTATATAGTCAAAAAATCATCGGACGCTGTCTGTTTTACTTGTTTTGTTGAATAACCACAGAAATACTTGACGAATACTTCTGAAACTTCGGAAATAAAAAGAAAAATGTTTGACTTCATATATTTAAGCGAAGGTTTAATCACGAGGGCATATTAGCAAAACAACAACAAAATGAAGAAAATAAAATATTTGATGTCATCCTGTAAAATAAAATGCTCGGAATGATCTGTAGCTGAGACACATGAATACGAGAATAGTGTACAACATTTGTGTTCATTTGTGTAAGAATAGAAAAGCACGTATATTCATGGAGATATAAAGGTTTCTTTAAAAAATTCAAGAAATTATCGCTGGTTTTTTATTTATAGCATGCATCTCTTTTCAACCAAATTTAACACAACTTTCAAAAAACTTGACAGTGTAACAGTAGAAACAACATAGTATCCGAACAAAAGTATATTCCAGGTTAAGAAAACTCATTAATACACTGTTAAAAAACTACTCGGAAACGTTTCCGAAAATATGTGGTAGCAAAAGAAACTTTGTTTTTGTAAATGCTTCTCTAAATCTCGAAAATATATACTTTTCTGATGTTTCTAAAAATAAAGTACGCTTTTTGGAATTGTAGAAAACGCGGAAAACACTCTAAAAACGGCATTTTCAAAACTGAGCAAAAAATACTGAAATCTGAAAATGTCGCGTAGTCAAAATGGCTCCGAATCAAAATGACTCAAGTTTGAAACATGTATATAGTCATTTCTGAAAACATGCACACACTCAAGAATAAAATATCATATGTTCATATTTGAGTATGGCCATGTTTCACAAATGAGTATGAACTGACTTCTATGTGCTCATTTTTGAGTATTTCCATGTTTCACAAATGAGTTTGAACTGATTCTAACATTTTTTGAGCATGTCCATGTTTCAAAAATGAGCATGAACTGACCTCTATGTGCTCAGTTTTGAGTATGTCCATGTTTCAATATTCTGAGTATTTCTGGTATTTCAGAATTGGAAGCCTATTTGAAAACGCCTATTTAGTAATCCTATTTGAAACATAAAGTTTCATAACAAAATGAAAACATCGATTTACTCAGATTTGAAAGTGTCATTTTTCTCAGTAAGGTTATTGTATATTTTCGTTTGTCGTTATATTATATTTTTTTTAGGTTAAGAAACTTTTATCTTCTTTTAAAATGTAGTTTGTTGTTAGTTTATTTTTATATGTATCGCTTATAGTTTGTTAGTATAGATAATCCTTTTATTAATTTTTTCTTCAGGTATTGTCGGCGAAAGCCTGATATCTTTCTCCGTTAATAAAAACTTAAAGAAGTTGCTCAAGATCAGTCAATCAAAGGAAAACTTTGGGGTACTTAACGGACTCAGGGTGTTTTCCATGGTCTGGGTGGTACTAGCTCACACTTATGGTTTCAGCCATAAGCAAGGATTTTGTAAGTATGATTTTATTTGCATAAATAAGAACCTCAGTACTGGTTTATTAAAATGAGATAGTTGTATTTAATTTATCACACATTTTAAAATTGTACTGCAGTGAAGTTGTTTTTCAATGATATTTTTCAAATTACAAAATCTAATCATTAAAGAAGAAGTAATCGTTGTACGGTAAGCCCTGTTTCATTAGGATTTTTTTTTTTCAATATGTATAATAGATGCATTTAGCTTACACAGTTTAATGTTGTTAATTTAACTTATTTTAGAAGTTTTTGATCAAAGCAGAGGTCAACGGTACAAATGGGAAGTATAATTCACTATTGATCTTTTCCCAGTCTACTGAAATATTAAAAATTTATCATATGAAATTATATGAAATCATATCAATTTATTGTGTCATTTTTCATTATGAGATTTATATTTTGAAATTTTTAATCAATTTTTAACTCTACATTAATTATATAATCAATATTGTGTATTTTTAGAGTAAGATGAAATTGAAGGCAAAAAATATATTTATTAACATACATATTTATATGTTCATGAATATATATATATATATATATATATATGTATATATATATACATATTCTAAGGTAAATATGTATTATTCATACAATGTTCTTTTTTTTTGCCTCCACGGTAGTATAGAAATGGGCGACCCGAATAAGCACCAGGATTTATCCCTAATTTCGCTTGATCAATTCCTTATGGAAACATACTATATATCACAGGCGGTTTACTGCGTATGAAATGTATTATAAAAAGAATCATGTGAGATTTAATAAATTTATGTTATTCATACTAATAATAAAATTTAATATTATATTTAATAATAATTTAATATATTTAATAATAATATTTAATAATACTATTTTAATATAAATATATAATCTTAAATAAAGCTGCAATTCTATAGTGTTGACACTTTGTACTGGATTTATTTTTAAAAGGTCTTTGTTTGTAGAAAAAGGACGCTGCATCTGCAACATAAATAGTTGTAGCAGTTGATAGCTATTGCTTGCCTATAAGGCTTTTTTGCCTATAATAACATACTTTTTTGCAGTAATGGGATAATTTTCGTACCAAAGTGAGATGCAACAACAGTACACCATGTTTGATGTACCTCATATTAAAATAATATGAACACTAATAATACTAAATAATTCCATGAACGAATAAAATCGAAACAAACAAACCTTCCGAAGTTTCACCGTTTGTTGTACCTTCTTCTCGTAGATTAAAACAAAAAATTCTCATGGCATTCTCCCTAATCTAAAGAGTGTTGGTTGGATACCCAGGTTTTTATAACTGCTTAATTAAATTTATTTAACTCTTTCTATAGCTCGAATGAGGAATGCTCAAGATACCCTGAATGAAGTTACATTTGGAACTATCATCAATGCCTGGATCATCGTAGACACATTTTTTGTACTCGGGTAAGTAAGAAATTAGTGCGTTAGATGCTGCCTATACTCATTTATTTGTGATTTAGTTTTTCATGAAGGATGTAGTTTGAAACGATGTAGTAAACCGATATGTATAAACTGTTTATGATGCATGTTTATCTTTCAAAGTGCACTGAGAAAAATGACACTTTCAAATCTGAGTAAATCGATGTTTTCATTTTGTTCTGAAACTTTTTGTTTCAAATACTAGGACGAGCCAATGCTTTCAACTCTGAAATACCAGAAATACTCAGAATATTGAAACATGGACATACTCAAAACTGAGCACATAGATGTCAGTCCATACTCATTTTTGAAACATGGACATACTCAAAACTGAGCACATAGATGTCAGTCCATACTCATTTTTGAAACATGGACATACTCAAATAGGAGCACATGACGATTTATTCTTGAGTGTGTGCCTGTTTTCAGAAATGAGTATATACCTACATGTTTCAAATTTGAGTCATTTTGATTCGGAGCTATTTTGACTATGCCACATACTCAGATTTAAGTATTTTTTGCTCAGTTTTGAAAATGTCGTTTTTAGAGTATGTATACGAGTATAAATACAGAAAATTTAAATGCTTTTCAAGAACTATTTTTTTGCGTCAATCTATAAGGAGATTTTTTTTCAGTGCAGAAGAGAGCTATTATGCAGGAAGTGCTGGTAAATGTGTTTTTACATGCTCGCTGACTTGCGTTACACGGTATTCATGTTTGCTTATTTGGCGCCACATGATTCAGTGGCAAATTTGACTGTCGACCTCCCGCAGGTTGACATTATTTGCCGCTTACACACCGCTGAAACAACATGTATATGTTGTTTTTAGTGAAAATATATGAAGGTTGCAGTTACCTTATTTTAATATAATTTTTAGAAAAATTAATATCAATGTTAAATAATAATATTTAGTAAAAAAATTATTTTAAATAATTATGCAGGAATTATGGCACCATAATGCAGACTATAATGGTTGATAGAGACATTTTCCACCCTAGGCAAGGGCGTAACCATAGGGAGACCATCAGAGTTTATCATCCCCTTTCTGAAATTTCTGTCAGGATAACAACAAATATCCCATTAAGCTCCAATCAAGATAGTCAGGATTCAAAAATCAAAATACTATGCTAATATTTTTGTATCCTGAAATTCCATCAGCGCAAAGCAAAATCAAGTCCCCAAAATTCATACGAATGTTTTGGAATGGGATAATATAAAAGCAGAATTTCAGCACTGTCAAGTAAAATGGCTGGCTGCAACACTGTCGGGACAAACGACAAAAATGTCAGCATAATTTGCTGTAAATTTATACACCCAAATTGCCAGTATTTTTTGCTGTAACATTAAGTATGATTATAGTCACATTTGCAGTAAAATTAGCATGTTTGAACCACATTTTGCTGTAAAACTCCGAACATAATATTATTTAATACCTATTTTGCTGTCAATTTACAGTAAAATATGATAGCAAATTGGGTGCATAAATTTACAGCAAATTTTGCTGTAATTTTTGGCGTTTTTTCTTATAGTGAAGAGCCAGATATAGATCATCCATTTTATTTAACTGAAACTATTGAAGAATGCAGTGAAAGTTTTTTATTTTCAAATATCCGTAAACTTTCAAAAAAATTTGTAAACTTAGCTGTTTTTATGTATGTTATTGGAAAAAACATTTTTGTCAATAAAACGCTTGAAAACGTATACAAAATCCGCTAAACATGAATTTAGTCAACACTAATGGCAATGAATCGGCGAGGCAACATCAGCACAAAGGAGATTATGAATTTATTTACAATAAAGAAGATTGAAAGGTTAAATTTTCTTCTGGAATCCTGTACATTTAATTATTTAAATTCAAAATAAAACATAATAAGCTTATAGTCATTTGTCTCTATTAGTAAAAAACAAATTTAAAATAAGGTAATAAGAATAAAATTTTGATCCCACAAATTCCCGTCCGAAATATTTTCTCCTCTTGGACCTAGGCCAGAGTCTAAAGGGTAAATCCACCTCACTGACTTGATTATATATTTGAAGATCATCAAAAACAGTCCTTACACAATGATAAACAAATGACTTTTCCTTATCTGAAATACCACGCAGATAAATGAATCACCATATGTTATAATCCTTGGTAAAAAGTATTGATGAAACAGCTTTGTTTGAATACCACTGGAGGGTTGGGGTAGAATTTTTGTAACATCGATATAATTTTTAAAACTGTAACAACTTTGCGTCGAAATTTTTCTACAAATGATTATTTACTTCAAAATTATAATCTTCCTTTGTGTAAACTCTCGAGAAAATCATACATTATTAAAAGCATTATTTCTTTCTTTTAAATATCGAACTCAAAAATAAAAACAATATTTATTTATAAACACGTGGATGTAAAATAAATTATTGTAGCATATGTTTTTTGTTCCCTGTAAGAAAGAAAAAAAAAGTTTGGTATTACAACAGAAAAACATCATCTCAAAAATTTTTGTAACAAAAAAGCGAAACTGCAGCAAAATTGCTTCAAAATGACTGTTTATATTGTAGCATAGCTACCAACTTTCTGCTTTTTTTTTCCAAGTCAAATAAATATATTTTCTGTAAGAAAATGTGTGCATTGAAATCTGTCTTATTTCGACGTGGTATTTATTAATTTATTGAGTAAAATTTCTAATTTGATTTGATTTGAAGAAAAAAGAAAGCGGAAGGCAGGCAGCTGTGTTGTAGGTAATTTTAACAATTAATAGTTATTAATTGTTTTATACGCTTTATTTTAGAGCTTTCTTAGTTGCCCATTCGAATCTCAAAGCCTTGGAGAAAGACAATGGACATCTGAATTACGCTCGTTACTACCTACACAGGATTTGGAGGTATTTTAGTAGATTTTCCAACATTAGTCTCTATTTCTTCTTTTATTGTCAATTTGCTTTCATAAACGATTCATATTATTATTGCAGTGCATTCATTCAAATCCGTACAACTTAGGAAAAGATTTTGCGAAATCTACCATAATTAAACTGAATTGCAATATATACGCAAGCCGCATTTTTCTTGAAGCCTGGTACACAAAGTTAGTATATGGTTCTGCTTTAACTTTAACTTCGATTTTGAGTGTTTTGACATGATCACTTCTGTAAGTTGTTTTAATTTCATCTTTCATGACTATAGCGTTTTTTTTGTACTGAGGAGGGACTAATATTGGTCCGAAATTTCTACAATATTTTAAATGTATTTTAAATTGTCTGACAATAGGTTTTTAGTTTTTATATAATTTTTGATCAGGCGTAAAGTTTACCTTTCTTAAATTAGGAAATGATGTTTTACAGATTTAGAATTTTAGTATTTTGCAGATTTTATACCGCCTTAAATTAAAAAAGAAATCAATTAAAAAGTTTATCTGTGAAACAAAGAAATGTATCCTATTTTATTTATAAGAAAATTAATAGTTCAAATAACAGCATAATAGACAGCGATTTATACTTAAAAACAATATATTTACAAAAATATATGCCTTTATTAAATTATAACTTATTATATAAATTACTACAGTCAAACCTCGTTATACCGCCATTATCCGTTCAAGAAATTTTTGGCGCTATAACGAGTTTGGCGGTATATCGAATTAAAATACAATAAAAATTAATTTTCATACTATTATACTAATATTATTATTATTATAAAAATAAATATCAGTAATGTCTTTTTATTAAATCCTTCAGGTTTAATCAATCCAGTATGTTTCCAGCAGTTAACAATAGTTTCTGATGAAATTTCATCCCATGCTTTTTTTATCATGCGAATAGCATCATGTAAAAGGATTGGAGAAAAATCATCTTTACTGATTTTTTCAATGATGTGGCGGACGTGATACTTTCGATAATGAGCTTTGAATGAGTTTATTATACCAGCATCCAAAGGTTGCAAAAATCCAGTACAGTCAGGAGGTAAAAATTCAATGCGGATATTACTCATTGGATATGCTTTGTGACAAGGGGCATTATCCAAAATCAATAAAATATGGCGTTTGCTTCTTTTCATTTCTATGTTGAAATTCGCTAACCATTTTTGAAATAATGCTGAAGTCATCCACGCTTTGTTATTATTCTCATAATCTACATAAAGAGCAGGATTAAAATTTTTAAAACATCGTGGCTTAGCTGATTTTCCAATCACTGTCATAGTTCTTTCATCAGATCCATCACTATTCGTAAAGAACACAAGAGACACACGATCTTTTTTTTTTTAATCCTTTACCAGGCCCACTCGAAATTGTTTTATCTGGCTGCAAGCGGTAAAAAAGGCCACTTTCATCCATATTGTAAACGTCCTCTTGTTTATATTCTAAAATCAGCGCACTCAGTTTTTTGCGACCATTTGACACAATATCTTCATCAACACCTGCAGTTTCACCACTTCGTATGTACTGAGAGAATCCTCGTCGCTTTTTAAATCTGTTCAACCAGCCACTACTGTATTCGAAATCTGTAATATTCATTTGCTGGCCAAGAACTTTTGCCTGCTCTCTGATGACATCTCCGTTGATAGTGGCATTTTTAGCACTCATTTGTTGTATCCATGTGCAAAGGGCATCCTCTAAGTCTTCATGTTTCGCTGTTTTCAGTCTTTTTACAGATGATTGCAGTTCGTTGGTGTTAATCCATTTTTCTGTATTCATCAAAATGTCTCCGATGCAGCGCCTGCTAACAGGCTTTTTCCAGAGTGTAGAAAAATGATTGGAGATGTGTTGCTGCGATACATTCACATTTCTTTCTTTATATTCACAAATTTCCCGCTTTTCTGAAATTGATAAAACTGCTCTTTTCGCCATAATGACTTAAAATAAAGCGACAGAATGATATTTTACAGATTTAGCTGGTGAATTCTTCGATGTTTCAATCAACGTCCGACCAAAATTTTGAATGAGAGATTTTGCACTGCACACCGTTTTCTTTCTAAGAAATCGACATAAAGTACAGGGAGAAGTTATTTTTTACATTGTTCTCACCTGAGAGAGGAGAGACCCTTTCAGCCAATGGCGTGCCATGCCTTGTTTTCTCCCCGCTCCAGAAGCGGATCGGATCACGTGACTCGCCAGTCTGAATCAGAAGTTTTACTTGCTGGGCACTCAGTGCGCGTTATTTTTCTTCTCCCAATGACAAGTAGAATGGGTAGCAGGTGCATTTTGGCAGGTGTTGAGAACAATATAAATTCTTTGCTATTCAATAAAGTTTGAATTGAGCTTGAAAACATCTAGACACATGAAAAGGAAGTGTCCTTTGAAATTCTAACAAAAAATTTAAAAAAGAAAGATATGCAAAGAAAATACAGTAATTTCTAGACATTTTTTTTGGCGGTATATCGAGTTGGCGCTTTAACGGATACATTACATTGAAATTCCTATTTGGCAGATTTGTTCATAGACGCAATTGGCGGTTAAACGGAATTGGCGCTATTTCGAGATGGCACTAAATCGGGGTTTGACTGTATATATATATATATACTATATAAATAACTTATTATATAAATTACTATATATATATATATATACTATATAAATAACTTATTATATAAATTACTATATATATATATATATACTATATATATAACTTATTATATAAATTACTATAAATTATAACTTTATTTTATAACTTAGTTAAAATAAATTAACTCATTCAGTCTCCATATGTATTGTTTTGCCAATAGTTAATTCAACCTTATAAACATTTGTAAAGACACTTTTTAGTTAGTTTAAAAAACACTTTTTAATTTCAAACTTGTGTTTCGATACATAAAATTAAATATTTTCCCATAAATTTGTCATTTAAAAAATATACTGAAAATCAACTGTTTATTTTATAATGTAGCTATTTAAATGTATTAGATTAATAACTTCCCATGTGAATGACATCTTCCAAACAGTCAATGCTTCATCATGCAATGCCAAAAATGTACTACGATTGTTTTAGGAGCATGGTAGTGATCTTCATTAACATCCTGTTCTCTTAAGGGGACATCCTGTTCTCATTGGACAAAGAAGGACATTTAGAAACTGAAAACTGGGTGACCTATACTTGTGTGTATGTATATATATATTAATACAAGATGATAGATCATGAAATTTAATGAAATGCAAGTTCAACAACAAGATTAAAAACATTGAATATAAAAAACATGAACCATAAACCTGTAAGAGCTGACTAGCGCCTGGTGCACATAATTTTTACACCATTTTAAAATTATATATATATATATATATATATATATATATATATATATATATATATATATATATATATATATATATATATATATATATATAACATTTTCTAAAATTCTATATTTTTTCCCATTTAACTTACTTATGCCCAGCTTAAAATACTTTTTTTTACTTTACCTAGATCAAAACTGAATTGTTTCTACGCGTGGTAACTTGACTTTAGCGTGTCAAAATTCATTCCAATTTAGAATATTCCATTTCTGTGGTAAGCTTAGTTTTAATTTTCTGACAGACGCGTTCGGGATTTTTCCAGCCGATTTCCGCGCCGTATTACATCAAATTTTTCCATACTCCATTAAAAGAGTACCGGTGGGTGCTTTGATTGGCTAAAACAGTCTGCCGCAGTGCGGATCTCCGCGACTTTGTGTTCATACGCCTTGACTGATAAAAGCTGATGCACACATACAGAGAAAGGATTTTTCGTTGCTTTGCATTGTCATTTAACTCTACGCCGGCCAGTTATTAAGGACTTTTAGTTTCCACTCCCTGAAGAATTGCAAATAGTTTCAGCAATACAATATTATGTGGCTAGTCATAGTATTCTGTCTGGTGTTCTGGTTCATTTTAAAAAACATTTTTTAAAAGATAAGAAATCCAAAACTATTTTCTGCGCCATTGTTTCATTTTACCACGTTTGACATTATTAACATTTTATTTAACAACAATCGCCAGTCGCATTGCCTGAGAAATCTTACAAGGAAATTATACAATGTATTTGCGAACCGAGGAATTATTTTGCCCTCTAATGCTGTCCGAGGAAGCCAAAGGTTGGACATATCTTTTTTACATCAAAAATAGCATACGTGGATTTTAAGGTTACTCATTTCAGAAAATGTACTATATTAAAAAAATAATAATAATAATTAAATTAAATTTAACTTTTTTTTTTTTTTTTGTATGTAAAAGTGGAATTTCGTATTCGATTTTTAAAGTCACTTCCTGATAGGCTATAATTACAAAAATTATGTACACAGGTGTGTTTTCGATGGCAATAATTCGTCGTTTTAATATATTGAAAACTTAGATACAAGTTAATAAATTTATTTGAAGACATTTTTCCGTTAGCCGGCCCCGGGTGATAAATCGCCAAATATTCTTTAGGGTTAAAACTATGGACGAGATATAAAAACAATGGAGTTCATTATACGGCAAATTACGCTCACCAAAATATGCTAACTGGCTATGAAACTAAAACAATGAAATATTTTAAGGACTAAAAAGTAGAAAATATAAAAAAGCTAAGAGTAATATAATATATATGTTTTTTAATATGGTTTAATAAGTTAATAGTTTAATATTAAATTACGATTATACATTTAGTAAACAAATTAGAAATCCTCAATAGTTAGTTTAAATAATGGTTTTCTTTCTTATATGTTGACTTATGTTAAAATTTTAAAAAAGCAAAAATGTGTTTAATAAATTCCTCAGTTCGGGCTTTCTACCAAGAGTAAATCAAAGCAGTGAATTCTTCCTAATCGGGGTCCACGCCAAATTAAGATACTGAAACGTTTACTTTTTTTTTTATACATGAAATTAGGCGTGATTTTTAAGATAAACATTGAGATCTTATAAAAAAGTGTTTTAAAAAACTGTGTTGGCAAGCAATGCACTGCTATAGAAGAATCTGCGTGCGTAGCTTTTACAGAATCTGATACATATGGACAGTTGGAAATTATTTATAGAATTAGAAGTTTTGTCAACCGCACTCATCGTACGCTAATTTTGATTTTATATTAAATTAAAAAAATTCCAGGGGCCCACGCTGTATTAGCATACAAATCCCTCCACCGTAAAAATATAGTCCTTAAAAGGAAGTGAGTTACCGAAGAAATCTTGGGTAAATTTAAGCGCTCTGCAATTTTTTTTTAACTGACTTTTTACGTCATAAAAGTTTCTAACGATTAATACATTGTTTTTATAACGGTATCTGGGGATCGTGATGAATATAAAAGGAAAAATTAATAAAGGGTGAATCACCAGCGACTCGCACCGGAGTGATTCAGAAAACCTAAAAATTTAGACAAAACATATATTCAACACTTTCCCCAAACACCATTATAGGCATGATCGTAAGTAGCAGCACATAATGCGATGCCATAAAAGTTAAGCTTAAAGTTACGTTAAATTCATAAAGTTAAATCTTAAGTTATAATATACTTATATAAATTAGAAAATAGAACTTATTCCATTACTTCAAACATAGCTGAAACACATAAATATAAATAATAGAAAAAGACAAACTCACCAAGATGAAGTACAACTGTCATTTATTTACAAGTGCACTCAATAAATAAAACACAAATTCCACTTGAAATTTTTCTTTTTACACTTTATACAATGAATATATATTTACTTCTTTAAAATTTTTAAGATTAGATATCCACATTAATCACATCGTTATTTTTTTCTACATAAATACATTTTATCTCATGGGTGGTATATTATTATATCTGAGATAGTTAATCTTATTATCAATTCATATATGATAATGATGAAATATTATAAAGTTGAATTTAAATTATCTTTGCTTGAGTTCAGTGTTCAATTTAAGATTAATTAAGTTTCTTTCATAGTTCCTTAGTCATAAAGATGAATTCGACACATTAGTTCTAAAGTTAATTGAGGGTAAATAGTAGAGCTGTGGAAGTTAAAGATTAAATTTCACCGTATGAAGAATTTTCAGCCGCCAGTACATGAAATACGATGATGACAAAGTTTCATTCAGCAGCTTTGTAAAGAAGCATCAATCGGATGTAGATATCCTTAGTTGCCGAAGATATCAAGATCTAAATTAAGGAGAAAGCATCCATTCGGAGGCTATAATCATTCTGAAGATGTGCAGAAAAAATGCGTATTATCTAATTATCTTGACTTCTCATATATATATTTGTAAACAGCACAAGAGCACTTGAATTCACCATGACGCTGGAAGTAAGTTAAAAATATATTGTATATATCTTGAAACCAAAAGCTGACTTGTTAAAGATTAGTAGGAGCACCTTTTTCCTGATCATTATCAATGATGGCTATAACATTTATAGTTGAATGAACTTAATAAAAATGAAGAAATAATTTAAGGAAGAAATATATCTTGATGTATGACATTCATTGTTTTCACCGCAAGCCAAAATGGCTTAAGCTCCGAAGAGCAACATCTAGCCCACGCTACATCATACCAAGTTTTTCAGGAACTGAAAGAGTCTTCACAGTTTCCCACTCAGGTAAAACTCGACGGCGGTTACGGAACAACCAATGAAAAAATTCGAACCGTCTGAATGTCAGTGAACAAGCCCCAACAGACCGTAGTCAAAGTTACAGTCAGACGTTTCACTGACACTTCCAACCCTAGCAACAGCATTAAATAGTATTTAGAATATTCGATCGCGACCTTGGAGCGCTGTCAAAACGACCTTGTTCAAAATCCGCGGGAAGAAAGGTTCTTGTTTACTTGAAACATCTAAATACCCATCAATGGCGTCTGATCGCAAATCTCGACGAAATTCAAAACAGAAAAAACAAAAGTAATTAAAAATCTATAATTGCCAAACTAATGGATGAAAACAAATGAAATTTTAGCAATCTAAATAAAATTAAAATTTCTTTCCACCAGATATGTTTTTGAAAGTAAAAATATTTAAATTAAGAAATTTTGAAAAATGATTATTGGACTTAGAAATTTTGCAATGATATATGGAAAAGTTCGTTATTCTGAAAGAATTTGCCTGAATTAAAATAAATGAATTTGAACTTTCTGAAAAGAATAAAATTAACAATTAACCAATTTTTTAATCAATATTATTAAAAAGGAAATACACTATATTTTGGAATAATTTATTTTAGACTGTATATTATTTAAAATTTAGAAAAAGTAAGTTATAAATATTTTTATTTTAGATCATGTAAGTTATAAATATTTTTATTTTAGATCATTTGAAATGAAGTTTAATTAATATTGCAAAGTGAATAAAATGTAAATTAAATTGAATGAATAAATATCCTAAAACATATGTAATGGAAAGATTCTGAAATTAAATTATACTCTCACCAAAAGTAAACAATTTAAAAAGAATGTTTGATTTAAAATGCAAAGATGAAACTAAGCTTAATTAATTTAAATGAATATAATGAGTTGAATTAAATGGATGAATAAATTAAAGTTAAATGTAAAAATACTGAATAAATTAAGAGTTAAATTTTTAAATCATAACAGTTTTTATGTTTTCCCTACAATAATCCTAGAAACAAAACCGTATAAAGAAGGGGGGGGGGAGGGGAATCGCCGGGTGGCGACTTCTTGCCAAACGTAAAATCGTTAAAAATGAAATGCTTTAAAGATGTTTATTTATTTATTTATTTTATTATATTTTTATTTTATTTATTATTTTTTATTATTATTATTTTGCTGTTGAATTTCTAAAAAAGTACTGAACCAATTTTGATGAAATTTAAATGGAACGAATTCGAGAGTATCCTCTTTCAATTAAAAAAAATCACATGAATCAGTCGCGTGGTTTCGGACACATCGTTAAACATACATTAAAAAAATCGAATTGAGAACCTCCTCCTTTTTTTTTTTAAGTCGGTAAGAGTAAAATCTATTTTTAATTTTATATTTATTATGTTGTTATTTTATATCATATCACAGATTGACTCCTCCGGTGGCCGGAGCTTTGCTGGTCATGTTCCTACTGCCATTAATGGGGTCTGGCCCTCTCTTTAAAGACGTGATCGGAAAACAAGTGGGAAACTGCGAAAAATACTGGTGGCAAGCTCTCATCATTCCCATCAACACGTGGACTCATTTTGATGATATGGTAAGTTCAAGAAACAAATTAGAAGCAGAAAGGCTGTGCAAGGATTTAAACACACTGTAAAAAATGACAAATGTTTCTTAATCTACGAAAATATAATGTAATCACGAATAAATTTATAATATAAACTCATCCTTGTTAACCATGATTCTGAAAAGTGTTTCTTTATCTTTAGAAACCTCAGGCATCAATGACATTTCGAGATTTAAAGAATCATTTATAAAAACGAAATTTCTGTTGCTGCCCGAAAGTTTCCGTAACGTTTACGAGTAGCTTTTAAAGTGTATTAATCAGTTTTCTAAACCCGGAATATAGTTTTTTCCGATGCTATCCATTCTCAAGTAAACATTTTCATGTTCAACAAATATGTTTAACAGACAAACATGCAAAATTAACAGCGTTAACATTAACATTAAAATTAAGATTATTTCTTTACTCTTTCATACATAAATTAACTTATACAGCTGAAAACGTTTACTTGAGAATGGATGACATTCGAAAAACAGGTATTCCAGGCTGAGGAAACTGATTAATACACTATAAAAACTATTCGCAAACGTTTCTGAAAAATACTTTGCTTTTATAAATAATTCTTTAAATTTTGGAAATGTATTGGTTTCTGGGGATTCAAAAGACAATGAAACACGCTTTTCGGAATGTCGGATAACTCAGAAGATTATATTACATTTTCGTTCGTGGTTATAGTATATTTTCATAAAATAAGAAACATTGGCCTTTTTTTACAGTGCAGGGTGCGTAAATTTCATACAGCGGGCGCCCTCATGCGTGCATTCTGTAATATATTAATATAATTTTCATGGGAGTATTTATTACATATATTTTTATTGTATTCATAATTAGACATATTTAATGCATTGAGAACTTCTAAAAGTAGGTATTTTAAAGAAAATTTCAATATAAAATATTTTTTTTAATTAAATTAACTAATTTATATAATAATTTAGAATTAAAATGTTATATGATGATAATGAATTATTAATTAATAAATTAATATTATTAGTATATATTATGATATATGAATAATATATTATATTAATTAATAATTAAATACTAGATTGTATGGGTTTTCTCATACCACTAAAATTTAACAGTAAATTTTGTGTAATTTAATCGCTGTATTATAAATATTTTTTATGATAAAATTACGCAAACATTTTCTATTAAATTATGTGAGTGGTAACAAAAAACAGTGCAAATTGGTAGCTTTGTTAATGCCTTAAAATAGTATAACCAACAAATTGTATACGAAACTAATTAAATTATTTTATTACTAAACATACGAAGAATGTACCAATTTCTAGGAGTATTTCAATTCTTAGATTGAGAACTTCCGAAAGTGGGTATTTTAAAGAAATTTTTCATCTAAATTAGTTTTAAAACTGCAATTAATTTATGTACTATATATTAAAATATTTCTAGTGATAACCAATTATTAACTAATTAAATTAATATTAGTAATACATATAATATATTCATTATTAATATTCAAATAAATAATAATAATAATTGATTAATATCTCATTATCATTTAATTATTAATTAAATTTTAATTAATAATTTATTATTAATTTATTTATGTATTTTTTATTTTAAAAATAATTTGTTATTAAACAATGGTTCATGAAACATGATAAATCTCTTTAAATGCAACTAATATATATAATATAATATATAAATTGGCTATACCACTGAAGAAAAATTTTCGTGGAGGGTTTTTACAACATCTTCAATATAAATAACCTCCCTAATGGGTTTCTACAAAATTCTCAAGAGAACTCTAAAACGAAGATTTTTCTTTGAAAAAACTGGTATTAAAAAAAAAAACGGACCAAGTGGGAACCCTTCTAATATATTTCAGAGTTTCAATAATAATAATAATAATAATAATAATAATAATAATAACAATAATAATATAGCAGTGGTTAATTCATAGAAGTTATGCACTTTTACAATTCTCTCCTTTTTATACCCATAAAATATACTTTATAAACTCCAAAATATTATTTAACTGTGTTGAAAATTTATTCTTTTTTTTTTTTTCAGAACTAATAATTTTTCAATAAATTTCAAAAAATAAGTTGTACGATTCATTTTACCAAATACACTTTAATTTTATGCATTCATACTGGATTTCGCATGTTACAAACTTGAATTTTACCATAAAGTTATGTATTATCTATTAGATGTATTTTTAAATGATTTAGTATTAATTAATATTCATTTAGTTATCTCTTCATTTTCAGTGTCTTCTCCACACGTGGTACATTGCTTCAGACATGCATTTCTATTTCCTAGCCCCGTTTATCCTGATACCCCTTTACAAGTAAATGATTTCCTTATTTATTCCTTTTATTTTTTTCGATAAAAGAAATTTATCTTAATCAGTATGAGTTAAACCAATAATCTAATCTGTAAGCACACAAATTATTGTTTGAGTATTTCATGTTCAGATAGTTGTGAGTTTATTTAGTAGATTAAACGTATATAATAAATGTAGTAATAATAATTATATACAGTTGTGGAAAAAGGGGGGTATTCCATCCAACAACACCACCTCAAAAAAACTCTGTAATAATAAATCATCTTATACAAATTTTACTGGTCCTGCACGGCTCAGTTGTACCCAACCTGAACCTGAACTGCAACGTAAAACCTACCCGAACCCAAAATATCCAAACCTAAATCCAGAGAGAAAGAAAGTTAATCCATATTTTAATCTAAAAAGGTTTGATTAAACTGTGTGCCATTATATTAAAAATAAATAAACAACGTGAAATAGCACAAATAAAAATATATAAATTCGCAAACAGCTATTTCGGAGCCCCTAAATCTCCATCATCAGTGCCAATTCAAAAGATTTAAACCGATTTAAAAGTTTAAGCTATGTAAAATATGCTTGCGTCTTTCGCACGCGCCAAGATTGAATGGCGGCGACCTTTTCAAAAACAAAAGCGGATATATATATATATGTGTGTGTGTGTGTGTGTGTGTGTAAATCAAACTTAATTTTGAATAATTATTATTCCTATAGAGGGCAGCACATTTCTTGTCAAATAAATGTTAAAAATATTTTTAATTTACCTATAGAGGGTGCTTATCGCTTATGTATTTAAATTTTACTTTTAAAGATTAAAATTAAATGGAAAATTTGTAAATTCACAAATATAAATTTGTTCTTGAGTGTATTTATTTGTTTTTATCACAAAAATAAATTTCTGTGTTTTAAATCAATTTGTGTTAATGTGTAATAATTGAGGTGTTATTTCAAATTATGTTCTCTCGACTTAACTATCAAAATATGTTCTCTCAACTTGACTATCTCATCAAGATTATGATATTTCATGATGTGCGCCATGTGGTCGTAATGGTATAAATGTAGACCTTGTGATGTTTGCGGAATTTTTGATAATTATTGGGAGTAAGATATTTTATCTATTCTTTACAAGTTTTTTATTTCCAATTTTACTATTTCCAATTGTTTTCTGGTAATAATACAGTATACCTGGATGAATATACTGATCTTAGCATAAATGCCAGTATATTTATGAAATACTGTATTATTTTTAAAACATGTGTGGATACATCCAGGCTGATGATTATGTCTACATGTGTTTTTTTTTTCATATCCAATTCTAATTTAAATCTCATGTTATCCAATTTTCCATTATATTTAGTTCACATTTAATTTCAAAATCCATTTGTATTCACTTGATATCAAATTCAAATTATTAACATTTTATGGTTTATTATATAATTTTTTTTCTCTCTCTCTCTCTTTTTAAATATTCTTCATATTTTCAGTATTTTTGGCCAATTACCATTGAAGCAAATGCTATGGTAAAATTATGATTGCACTTGTTAATTTATTAACTATGTGGTATTCTGTCTACACTTTATTACTAATTATCTCTAAGGAGATTTAATTAGAATGTTACAAGAACTTGATATGTTTTTTGAAATTCAAAGATATTATAATTATATATATATATATGTAGTCCCAAAATCATATTCTTTAGCAATGTTATGGCTAATATGATGATGAAACCACTCATTTTATTTGTGGTATTTAGGCATTTGGGACTTGAAAATTCTGTCTAAATTCCACAAATTTCATTTCATTCATTCAATTTCATTTATTCAATTTTTAATTTAATTTCTTATTCTTTTAAATAAGTTTTTGGTATCCATATTCAGTGTGTTGGGGAATACTTTCATTGACAATTAATTATTACATACTTAATCATTATTTCATAGTTTACGTTGGTGTTATGGTAATGTTTCATTTATGGTTATATATATGATCATATAGACACCGATTAATATTCAAATATATAGTTTTTCAATTAAGAAATATTCAGGACTTTCTTTTGAAAAATTTGGTCAAACCAAGTCCGACTCGTAAGAATCAAAACTCAACTCGAAACTGACCCGAACCTGACCCGCAATGAAAAAAATTAGCGTCAACCCGACCCGGACTGCAGGACTCTAGTACTAACCCACTGCTAATAACGTCTACTATTATAATTTGTGCATGGATTAGAGGTGGGTAGGGTGGAGGACATCTATATATTAAAAAAATAACCAACTTTTTTTCATTTTTTTTTTTCAAATAATAACTCCTATTTTTGTCACACTATTTTAGCTCCTTGGATCAAATCAGTGCCATAAAGAATGTAGTTTAGGGAGTTTTTTTTTAATCTGCATAGAAGAGGTCAAAAATTGTGGATGGTAACCCTCTAAGCGTTTTGCCCGTATTTTTTCCGTTAACCAAAATCAACTTAAATCGGTTCTAGACAAAAATATTTTTAACAATATTGTATTTCAAGATATTTGCATCCACAAAAAGGAAAATGTTAGAAAGTAGCCAGTTTTATTTTAATAAAATTTCTTTTATATAAAGTAATTTTACATTTGGAATTTTTTATGCAAAATTTCCAATTACTAATTGAATGTTTCCGATGTTTTTTCTTGTAAAATCTTTATTTATCTAACTTTATGGATAAATCCATAACATTTTTTCTTATATAACTCTATAAAGAAAAAATACATAAACTGAAATACATAAACCCTGAATCGGGGTATTAATGATATGTATTTCTATTTATGTATTTTATTTTTTATTTTTTTACTTTTTAAAAGTTTTTTTTACCTTTTTAAACCTCGAATTCGAAGTATCTAAAAATACGTAAACCTCGAATAAAAACATAAACACTTTTTCTGCTGATTTGATTCAAGGATTATGGAGTCAAAAGTGGGCGCAACCATATAAAAAAGAACTTTGGTGCAATTTTTAATATGTAGACAGCCCCAAACATTAATTCATGTATAACATTTAATGATAGATGTTATGACCAATTGGTTGGTTCCAGTATCATATTTGTAGGATGATTTGTCGCAGACTTAGAGAGGGGTATATCCTTTTTTTTTTTCACGACTGTACGTCGAAAAACATCATATTCTTAAAAATTCATTTCATATTCTTAAAATTTTAATTCTATGTTTATAATGCTTTTTTAATGTAATTTATAGTGCAGAATAATTTATATTTAGTGATTTTTAATTTAGCTGTCTTTTCATTTTCTTTTCATTTTTCTTTTTGGTTTTAGGAATAGCATTTTTTTTAAAGTAAATACTAATAATAAAATGTATTTTATTTCTGAATATTCCAGGTGGCCAATCATCGGCTTCATGGTCATGCTGTTTTTGACTTTAGCGTGTATAGGTATTGTTGCTGTCCTAACAATCCTACACGACTTTTATCCCACGCTGTTGTACTTCACCCCAAATGAAGCGTAAGTCCACCTCATTTTTTAGAATATGATTACATTATGACTTTTCAAGAGACACTCAAGTAAAGGACACTAAGATATACATATCCATAAATTCTTACCGGCAATCGTTATTTTGGGACAGAGATATTCGGGGTTAACCCATTCGCTGCCAACTACAAGTATACTCGTGGTTTTTCAATCTAAAATTACGAATTCGCACCGGAAATTTCGAAAGAAGAATTTTTATTTTATGTAATCACGAAATGTGTGTATTTAAATAAAGTAAATATTGCTATTAGTATTTTCTGGTATGAATTCGAACTTTCTAAGTAAAATAAAATTCCGGTAATTTTAACCCGGCAGTGAAAGTGTAAAAAATACACAAGGGCATGTTAGAAGGGGAAATTTTTAGCATTCTTGTAGAGAAAGCATAATTTTATTGATTAATATGTACATTACTTACTATATTATGTTCAATCCTGGGGGAAAAAAGGATCACCCCTTCTGACTGCCGCAGATCATTGCAGACTGTTCACAATCGATTAGTAATAGATTCTTCTAATTGATGTTATACTTAAATTTTGCTTACAGGGTTGTCTATATATAGAAATTTTAACAAACTTTAAAATTTTCAGTACAAACACCTAACTTTAACATCATATTTAGACTCTTCAGTAAATTTTACCTTCTGTTACCAAATAGAAGTCATTCGATGAAGAAGCTTAGGAATTATATTGATTTAAAATTTTGAATTTCTAATGTTAAATTCAAAGTTAACCCTTAGATTACGGGTAGGCACATATACGTAGCAGTAGACTATTGTTTTAATTCTGTTCGTACCACTTTTTGTAAAATAATCTCTGCCGTACACGTACAGTAAAGCAGGGATAGCAAACCTTTTTACATCAACTTTTTTTTTTTGTGACTATGACCAGGCGTGATTTTGTTCCGGTATTTTGTACACCACTAAATTTATATAGCAATATTTTTAGTATGTCATCGCAGAATTTATCGATTAAAGAAAAAAAATATTGCTATATAAATTTAGTAGTGTACAAAATACCGGAACACAATCATCCCTGCTATGACGTATCAACTCAAAATCAAATTTAATGGATCGAAAAATGAGGAATTAAAATTACTTGTAAATTTTTTATTACGATTTAAAAATACGGGTAATATACATATAAGTATTACACCGTAATAATTATAGAACGAAATATATTTTAGAAATTACTACACTTTTAACGGTTTTTTGCTTTTACATTTAAATAGGATTCTCGATGTTACATCTTGGATGACAAATATCTAATATCAGGTTCATACATTATCAATTTTAACAGAATGCAAACTGAGCTGGAGTTATCTCACAAGTACAAAATCAATAATTATCAAACCAAATATATTTTAGAAATTACTAGGGGAAAAAGGGGGAATGCAATCAAATGAGTTTCATGTTGAATCATCATATTGGATGAAATACAATTAATATTAGGTTCATATTTAGTTACTTTTAACAGAATGCAAACTGAACTGAAGTTATCTCACAAGCACAAAATCAATAATTATAGAACCAAAAGTATTTTTTATTTAAAGGGGGTGGAAATGCGATTAAATAAGATTCCTGTTGATACATCTAGTATGAAATACAATTACTATTAGGTTCATATTTAGTTACTTTTAACAGAATGCAAACTGAACTGAAGTTATCTCACAAGCACAAAATCAATAATTATAGAACCAAAAGTATTTTTTATTTAAAGGGGGTGGAAATGCGATTAAATAAGATTCCTGTTGATACATCTAGTATGAAATACAATTAATATTAGGTTCATATTTAGTTACTTTTAACAGAATGCAAACTGAACTGAAGTTATCTCACAAGCACAAAATCAATACTTATAGAACCAAAAGTATTTTTTATTTAAAGGGGGTGGAAATGCGATTAAATAAGATTCCTGTTGATACATCTAGTATGAAATACAATTAATATTAGGTTCATATTTAGTTACTTTTAACAGAATGCAAACTGAACTGAAGTTATCTCACAAGCACAAAATCAATAATTATAGAACCAAAAGTATTTTTTATTTAAAGGGGGTGGAAATGCGATTAAATAAGATTCCTGTTGATACATCTAGTATGAAATACAATTAATATTAGGTTCATATTTAGTTACTTTTAACAGAATGCAAACTGAACTGAAGTTATCTCACAAGCACAAAATCAATAATTATAGAACCAAAAGTATTTTTTATTTAAAGGGGGTGGAAATGCGATTAAATAAGATTCCTGTTGATACATCTAGTATGAAATACAATTAATATTAGGTTCATATTTAGTTACTTTTAACAGAATGCAAACTGAACTGAAGTTATCTCACAAGCACAAAATCAATAATTATAGAACCAAAAGTATTTTTTATTTAAAGGGGGTGGAAATGCGATTAAATAAGATTCCGTTTGATACATCTAGTATGAAATACAATTAATATTAGGTTCATATTTAGTTACTTTTAACAGAATGCAAACTGAACTGAAGTTATCTCACAAGCACAAAATCAATACTTATAGAACCAAAAGTATTTTTTATTTAAAGGGGGTGGAAATGCGATTAAATAAGATTCCTGTTGATACATCTAGTATGAAATACAATTAATATTAGGTTCATATTTAGTTACTTTTAACAGAATGCAAACTGAACTGAAGTTATCTCACAAGCACAAAATCAATACTTATAGAACCAAAAGTATTTTTTATTTAAAGGGGGTGGAAATGCGATGAAATAAGATTCCTGTTGATACATCTAGTATGAAATACAATTAATATTAGGTTCATATTTAGTTACTTTTAACAGAATGCAAACTGAACTGAAGTTATCTCACAAGCACAAAATCAATAATTATAGAACCAAAAGTATTTTTTATTTAAAGGGGGTGGAAATGCGATTAAATAAGATTCCTGTTGATACATCTAGTATGAAATACAATTAATATTAGGTTCATATTTAGTTACTTTTAACAGAATGCAAACTGAACTGAAGTTATCTCACAAGCACAAAATCAATAATTATAGAACCAAAAGAATTTTTTATTTAAAGGGGGTGGAAATGCAATTAAATAAGATTCCTGTTGATACATCTAGTATGAAATACAATTAATATTAGGTTCATATTTAGTTACTTTTAACAGAATGCAAACTGAACTGAAGTTATCTCACAAGCACAAAATCAATACTTATAGAACCAAAAGTATTTTTTATTTAAAGGGGGTGGAAATGCGATTAAATAAGATTCCTGTTGATACATCTAGTATGAAATACAATTAATATTAGGTTCATATTTAGTTACTTTTAACAGAATGCAAACTGAACTGAAGTTATCTCACAAGCACAAAATCAATAATTATAGAACCAAAAGTATTTTTTATTTAAAGGGGGTGGAAATGCGATTAAATAAGATTCCTGTTGATACATCTAGTATGAAATACAATTAATATTAGGTTCATATTTAGTTACTTTTAACAGAATGCAAACTGAACTGAAGTTATCTCACAAGCACAAAATCAATACTTATAGAACCAAAAGTATTTTTTATTTAAAGGGGGAGGAAATGCGATTAAATAAGATTCCTGTTGATACATCTAGTATGAAATACAATTAATATTAGGTTCATATTTAGTTACTTTTAACAGAATGCAAACTGAACTGAAGTTATCTCACAAGCACAAAATCAATACTTATAGAACCAAAAGTATTTTTTATTTAAAGGGGGTGGAAATGCGATTAAATAAGATTCCTGTTGATACATCTAGTATGAAATACAATTAATATTAGGTTCATATTTAGTTACTTTTAACAGAATGCAAACTGAACTGAAGTTATCTCACAAGCACAAAATCAATAATTATAGAACCAAAAGTATTTTTTATTTAAAGGGGGTGGAAATGCGATTAAATAAGATTCCTGTTGATACATCTAGTATGAAATACAATTAATATTAGGTTCATATTTAGTTACTTTTAACAGAATGCAAACTGAACTGTAGTTATCTCACAAGCACAAAACTTATAGAACCAAAAGTATTTTAGAAATTACTTGGGGGAGGGGGGGGGGCAGGAATGCGATCAAATGATATTTCTGTTGTTATATCTTGGCTGAAATATAATTAATACCAGGTTCATACTTTTGTCAATTTTAACAGCAAATTGAACTGGAGCTATCTCACAAGCACTAAATTAATAATTATAGAACCAAATATATTTTAGAAATTACGGGGGGAAAAAGAATACAATTAAATGAGAGTCCTGTTGATACATCTTGCATGAAATACGTATAATGTTACGTTCATACTTAGTTACTTTTAACAGAATACAAACTGAATTGGAGTTATCTCATAAGCACAAATGCTTTCTATTTGAGTTGTATGCCATTCATTTGAGAAGAAAATTATTTGCGTGCTTAGATAGACGGAAATATTGTTAAATTTTAAGCACCATCTTCTTTAAATCAATTTGGAATTAAACTCCTAGTTGACATAATTTTATCATCGGCATTTTTACATATAATGTCTCATAATCGTTACTTTTTAATAGTTTCGAAATATTGTCTTTCTTTGATAAATTTTTGAGCCCATATAGTGAATTAGATTGAAATTTAATAAGTCGCAATGAAAACTCCCCAATTTCCAATCAATTTAGACAAGATGAGCACATCTAAACTCATGTATTGTCTAATCTCACTGTATTTTGATTTAAATCAACAATCATAGCAAAGGCCAAAATAATTTACCTTTCGCATGCGAAAAGTGGCACGCGTGCCATAGTTTCGCTGCCCCTGTATAGGATATTTCAAGAAAAATCTACCACAAAGAAATTTTTGTGAAAATTGTGGTACAATTGCATTAAAAAAAAAAAAAAAAAAAAAAAAAAAAAAAAACAGTTGTTATCCCTGCCCAAAATCAAAGGGAATATGTCACATTTTCACGGTAACTCATAATTTTATACTATTTACAAACTGTCAAATTTATCTCGAACACCCTGTATTTCTGTCAGCGTCTCACGCTTTTACAATTTTTGTTTTGGCCACCCGATTTTTTATAAAAAGGTTTATATCTTTAAATACAGCAATAAAAGCTTGTTTTTAAAAGATTACTTTATTTTATTTATTTATTTAATTAATTTTATTTTATTTACTTATTTATTTATTTAAACTAGAAAAATTAATTTAGGTACGTTGATATTATCACATCAAAGTCTAATAATTATTCTTTTCCTGTTAATTTCTTATTTGAACGATGTCGTATTGTTTAATATGATATGCTACATAATGCGAGATTAAAATTTCTGTCGCTATTATGTAGGTTAATAAAAAAGCTTTTTAATTTATTTTCGTCAACATATCAAAATAGTTTTAGAAAATAAAAATTTTGACTTCATTCTCAACAATTGTTTACAAAGCTATTTTTAGCAAGGGAATAAAGTGCTTTAAATATTTTAATAATCCTTTTACTTTATGAGTTAATGTAGTTAAATGAGAGTTTTGCCTGATAAGTAACCGAAAGTCCAAATAGTTGCTTTTAGCTATTTTCTTCTATTGTTGTTACTAAAATATGGCATATGACAAATTACAAATTTTCACTGTCTATGTTAGCACACTGTAATTTATATGTTTTAATAAACCTTTTAATTTTTCGTATTAATATAGTTAAGTGGGAGTTTTTTTTTTCTGGTAAGAAAATATTTTTACTGTAGAATATTTAAATAATTTGTATCACATCCTCCGATGTAAATAACCGAAAGTCCAAATTAACGCTTTTAGCTATTCTCTTCTAATGTTGTTGCTAAAATATGGCATATAACAAATCACAAATTTTAAATATCTATATTAACACATTGTACTTTAAATATTTTAATAATCCTTTTACTTTTCGAGTCAATGCAGTTAAATGAGAGTTTTTCCTGATGATAATACATTTTTATGATACAATATTTAAAATAATTTGTCTCCCATTCTCCGATGTAAATAACCGAAAGTCCAAATAGACGCTTTAAGCTATTCTTTTCTAATGTTGTTACTAAAATATGGCATATAATAAATCACAAATTTTCAATGGCTATGTTAGCACACTGTACTTAAAAATTTTAATAAACCTTTTATTTTTCGAGTTAATGTATTTAAGTGGGAGTTTTTCCTCATAAAAAAAAATATTTTTGTTGTAGAATATTTAAATAATTTGTTTCAGATTCTTCGATGTAAATAACCGAAAGTCCAAATAGACGCTTTTAGCTATTCTCTTCTAAGGTTGTTGCTAAAATATGGCATATAACAAATCACAAATTTTCAATGTCTATGTTAGCACACTGTACTTTAAATATTTTAAGAAACATTTTATTTTTTGGGTCAATGAAGAGTTTTGCCTGATAAGAAAATATTTTTGTTAAAATTACTCGTCTCATATTCCCCGGTAAAAATAACTGAAAGTCCAAATAGACGCTTTTAGCTATTCTATTTTTTTTAATGCTATATCTGAAACATATGATATATAACAAACCGCAAATTTTAAATATCTGTATTAACACATTGTACTTTAAATATTTTAATAATCGTTTTACTTTTTGAGTTAATGCAGTTAAGTGAGAGTTTTTCCTGATGATAATACATTTTTATGATACAATATTTAAAATAATTTGTCTCCCATTCTCCGATGTAAATAACCTAAAGTCCAAATAGATGCTTTAAGCTATTCTTTTCTAATGTTATTGCTAAAATATGGCATATAACATATCACAAATTTTCAATGTTTAATATAGCAGACCTTTAAATATTTTATTACGTTAATACAGTTAAATGAGAGTTTTGCCTGATAAGAAAATATTTTTTTTTTTGTAGATTACTTAAATAACTTGTCTCATGTTCTTTGATGAAAATAACCGAAAGTCCAAATTGATACCTTTAGCTATTCCATGTTTTTCTAATGCTGTTTCTAAAATAAGACATATAATAAACCACAAAATTTAAAGGTCTATGTTAACACATTGCACTTTAAATATCTTAAGAATATTTTTTACTTTTCGAGTTATTGTAGTTAAATGGGATGTTTTGCCTGATAAAAATATATTCTTTATGATACAATATTTAAAATAATTTGTCTCATATTCTCCGATGATATGACCGAAAGTCTAAATAGTCTTTGTTATTCTATACTTTTCTAATGCCGTTATTGAAGTATGACACATAACAAACCACAAATTTTAAATGTTTATGTTAACACATTGTACTCAAATATTTTAATAATCCTTTTACTTCTCGAATTAACGTAGTTAAATAAGAATTTTGCCTGATAAGAATTTTTTTTATTGCAGAATATATGAAACAACCCGTCTTATATTCTCCGATGAAAATAACCTAAAGTCCAAATAGACGATTTTAGTTATTCTGTGATTTTTTCTAATGCTGTTGTTAAAATAGAGAAATATAGCATAGTCGAAATATAGCATATAACAATCCACAAATTTTAAATAAATGTCTATTTTAAGACCTTGTTAATCGACAGTTTTTCCAACTAAGAACGTTTTCTTTTTTATTATTTAAAATATATACCAGAGTTTTCCAACAGTAATTTTCGTTTTATTTAACGACAGACATTCCGTGATTAAATATAGCAGAGATTACGACTAGAATGTGTTTTGAATAAGAAAACGCGCTAAGTTATTGACGAGTATACACGTAAAAAAAAGCATTTATTTCTTTACCTGTATATTCTACTTTTGAAATCCGGTATATATATATATATATATATTAAGAGCCACCGAAATTTTCGTTTCATTGATAGATATGACTTATATTTTAGATTTACCAAGCTCCAGTGTGACTTGATGTACTTTCGACCGTATCCTCACATGGGAGCCTACTGCGTTGGATTGGCCCTGGGATATATTATCCTTCATCACAAAAAAGTCGAAATCAAAAAGGTAACAAACAAGATTACAAAAATTAACTGTTTTTATGATACTTAATTAAAAACCCTCATCTCATTCTCATACTTGCCAACATCCCACTGTTCTTCCGTTAAAACTCAGTTAATTTGACCAAAATCGAACATATTTTGATCCAGAAAGCTTATTTAATAAATAAAGTCATATAGGTCCACATGGAAACATGAAATTCATAATGAAGCATTAAATAAATATTTCGGTCCAACACGTGCTTGACTTAGATCAAACGAGCAGGGAAGACCGAGCTATGCTCGGTCAAAATTAAATTTGAGTTTAAATATCATGACCCATGACCAAAATGACCCACTAATTGAATTTTCCGAACATTTGACTTAGCCCAACAGTCTTTTCGTGCTCGAAAACCATAGGATGCAAAATTTAGTGTAAATAGTCTGAGCCGTTTTTAAGATAAAATAGTTTGACCCAAAATGACCCATGACCAAAATGACCCACTAATCGAAATTTATCGAACATGTGACCTAGCCCAACAGTCTTCTCGTGCTCGAAAACCATTGGATGCAAAATTTAGTGTAAATTGAGCCGCTTTTTAGATCTTGACCCACAATGACCCAGAAATGACCCACTAATCTAATTTTCTCGGACATGTGACCTAGCCCAATGATTTTATCGTGCTCGAAACTCGTAGGACACAAAATTTAATCAAAATCGTTAGAGCCGTTTTTAGATAAAATTAATTTGATCCGCGTTGACCCAAAAATGACCCACTAATCAAAAGTTCTCGAACATGTGACCCAGCTCAATAGTCTTCTCGTGCCCGAAAATGGTCGGATACAAAATTTCGTCAAAATCGTTTGAACCGTTTTTTAGATATAATTAGCTAGACCCAAAATGACCCACTAATCTAATTTTCTCGAACATGTGACCTAGCCCAATGGTTTTCTGGTGCCCCAAAACGGTAGGATACGAAATTTCGTCAAAATCGTTAGAGCCGTTTTTAAGATAAAATTTGCATATATAACCACACACAAGATTTGCTCGTATTAGAATATATGATTAACCCAGTTTTTACGGAAGACTAGTTGTGATTGGCAACCCCTTTGTGACCAGCGTCGCATATACGAACATTATTCAGTTGGCACCACTTTTTTTAAACAGTTATCTTTAGTTATTTAATCACGAAATTACAATTATACATGCACCCGTGGCTCTGAAGGACTAAATAGGGCCATTTATATCTGAATATCAGTAACGAAAAGAGTACGAAGAACAATAAGTGTTTAAACATCAGAAAGTAATGCAAAATAAAATGTATGATATCGCTGAAAATAGAGAAAATTAGAGATGACAATTTTAAAGGATGGTAAAGAATACTTTTTTCATTTTCTAATTAGATTAATAAAATTGGATCTCTACTTTAGTAGCGATTTTAAATTCCATTACCATAGGATGATATACCGAGTATCACATAAATTTGTTAACATTTCAAAAATTCATAAAATGTGAAGGAATTGGTTTATTTGAATGCGGTTTGCGACAAACTTCTTCTCATGCGGGATTTGTTTTGGTAAAGAAAAAAATTAGAGTGAAAATTTTTGTCAATAGATGGCGCTTTAAGTATTCCAATTACAGGATGGATTTTTGGCTACTGGGTTACGTAATGTCTTGAGTGTACCGCAGTAGTCTGTCTTCCTTAGCGGAATTAAAGGACGCTATATGCGCCACGACATAGTCTGCATCCGTCCGAATATGCTACATGCCTCCCTTGCTAAGTGTAATTCCTTGCGGTGGCGGACACACAGAACATTTACTGCTATGGAGCTTTTATTTGCATGTAAATAAACGTAATTTTCCAGGAAATTTTGTGATTTGAATGTTAAAGCGACCTCTATTGTCAAAAAATTTCACTAAACAATTTTTCTTTAGCAAAAAAGAAAAAGAAATCCCCCACTTGAAAACAATTTTGCCATAAACCCCATTCAAATAAACCAATTCCTTCACTTTTTATGAATTTTTGAAATGTTATCAAATTTATGGGACACACGGTATTTGTTTTTCAAATATCAGATAAAACAGTCGAAATACTTTGGATCGAAAACATTCTACTGGAACTTAGCCAAAATTTTCAAAAGAAATCATTCAAATGATAAAAAAAAATCTGATTCATTTCACTCAAACTAAAATAAAGAAGCTAAATGTGAAACTAAAATAAACAATTTAAATGTATTGTGAAAAGTTGCTGAAACCTTTATTGATACAGGCAGAAACGTTTCTGAATATTAAGAATAACAAATAGGCCATCTCATATCAGATACATTGTTTGTAAATCCAGGATATATTTTAATTTCTGAGATTTCTGATTGGTTTTTCTAATTCTTCTGAAGATGCGGCAGGAATTGCTGGAATTTGACGAGATTACAAAAAATTTTCGCAGACAGTTGCCATATTTGAAAAAGTGCCTGAAATGCTTTGTAGTGTACACGATGCCATAATTTTATATCAAATCGCCCTGCAATCTGTCGAAACGACTGACGGATTTCCACGACATAAGTGAATATTGTATATACGAGGTTTTTTTTTGTAAATAAAGTCCGTTTGTGAATGAGAGTGAGAATGACGCACGATCGCCACAGTGTGCATGCGCGTCTGCTCCCAGCATGCTTTGCGTGTGTTTACAAGCCATTTGCATCCGTATCTTCTGTCTGTGTGCTGAGCTGTAGAAGTTTATAATGTTTAAGAAAATTGATTCGCCCGCCGACTGTGATATACGATCTGTAACTCGATTCTTGAGAACAAAAAACTTGGCAGCAGCGGAAATTCACCATTAGATTTGTGAAGTCTACGATGATAATGCTATGAATGATAGCAAAGTTCAAAAGTGGGTGAAAATGTTCAAGAACGAGCGGGTTAACGTGGATTATGAGCTACTCCCAGGCCGACCTTCTCTGATTAGTGAAGATTAGGTTCGTGATGTGGACAAAAAAATTCGAGAGGACCGTATTTTCACCTGTTTTGGTACTTAAAGAAGTTCCTTGGTGGTCAACGGTTCAACGACGATGAAGAAGTGACAACTGCAGTCATGGATTGAGCTTCTTCGCAGGCGGCAGATTTCTTTGACGTCATAATTCAAAAACTTGTTGAACGATATGACAAATGTTTAAACAAAAATAGAAAATATGTAGAAAAGTAAATGAAAGTATGTAGAATATGGGTATAAATATATTTTAATGATATTTACAGTATTTTTCTTCTTATTAAAAAGCGGACCTTATTTAAAAAATAACCCTCATATTTCCTGTAAGTCTCACAGCATGAGAAATCACATATGTTTTTTAGTCTACACCTGCTGTTTCAATCTACCCCTGTTTTTAGAACAAAATGTATCGGAAAAGTTCGAAAAAAAGGTGAAAACCAAAAATGAGTATGTGGTGAAAAAAATCATGTTAGGCCAATTTATATTGTTTTTTGTATTGTTGTATATTATTTTTTTCATCTTGTGAGCAATTCTTCGCCTATTTTTTTTAATAATCGAGTTTTGATACCATGTATGGTTTTTTATTTTATTTTTTTATTTTCAACATTTCTGTCTTATAAAGTCAAGATCCCGCTCTATGACGTAAAATCGTTTCTACATTCCTCTTCTGTAGGCATTTGAGTACTAAGAAACATTAGGATCATCTGCGTCCGCTCAGGTGTGACTTTGGCAGTTACCTGTATTTGACTTGATATTTTTTATTTAAAAATACATAAAATTAACACTTTGTATAAAATTAACATAAATATACAACGAGGCATATTGAAACAAAATAACTTATGTTTCAATATGCCTTGATGTTTTAGGTTTTCGCACAGCATATGCGGTCAGTATCTGCAAAAAAAAATCCACTTCGTCACAGTACACACACTTTTTAGTTATTTAAGTTCATTCCATAAAATAATGTAATACCTTAGAGTTTAACACATGGGCTGATAAGTTCCCGGTCTGGCACACAGATGGCGTTGCAATCGCCGAACCGATGTTTTTTTAGTAAATACTAACCTTTAAAAGGTAGTAGAAAAAATGCCATGATGATTCGCCGTGTGGATAAAACGTTAGAGTGGTTTTAGTTGAACGACTTTGTTGATAAACAAAAAAATGGATAACAAGAATTTCAAGAATTGTTATTTGATGAGGAAAAATTACCGTTCAAACAAAAGCTTGTCTAGATAAGCGTTATCCGGACACTGCACCAAGTAAATCAACCATTATTGACTGGTTTGCTGAATTTAAACGTGGTCGTACGGACACCAGTGATGCACCACGCAAAAGTGGTGGTTACTCCGGAAAACATAAAAAAGTCCACAAAATCGTTTTGGGGAACCGTAAAGTGAAGTTGCAGGGGATAGCCCAGACTCTGAAGATATCCAAGGAACGTGTAGGTTTTATTTTGAATGAACATTTGTCTATGAAAAAGCTGTTGTCAAAGTGGCTGCCGCGCGTGTTGACTTTTGACCAAAAACAATAACGAGTTCTGAGCACTGTTTGGAGCTTTTTCGTTATAAAATTATGTTATTTATTATTAAATAATTATTATTAATCATTTATTAAATTATTATTATTAAATTATTTTTTAAATTATTATTATTAAATTATTATTATTAAATGTATTATTTTTAAATTATTATTATTATTATTAAATTATTATTATAAAATGTATTATTTTTAAATTATTATTATTATTATTAAATTATTATTATAAAATGTATTATTTTTAAATTATTATTATTATTATTAAATTATTATTATTTATTATTAAAGTTATGTTATTTATTAAAGTTATAAAGTCATAAAGTTATAAAGCTTTGTTAAAAAGTTGTGTTTTCTTTATTAGACCGGGAACTTATCAGCCCATGTGTTAAATACAGATTTGGGCAGTAATAAACTCCAAAAACTCATCATGCATACGGTTCATTAAAATGTGCAATTTTTTTTATTATTAGGTATATCAAGTATTGGGATGGTGTGCTGCCATTGCCTGCAATTTGTCTGTGCTGTACAGTGCTTTCGAATGGAATCGTGGCAACATCCCAACTAAGGTGGTCGACGTAACCTATGCCGTCTTCCACAGGACAGCCTGGGCAATGGGCATAGCCTGGATCGTCTACATTTGCATAATAGGAAAAGGAGGTAAGAGCAATGCAACTGAGTATGAAATATGCGCTCTCTTTTACAGAGTGATAACCAAACAATTAATAACGAGATCTAACTATGTCTTGTCTACATGGTATTAAAAGACAAATGTTTCTGAATCTTGGAAAATATAATATAACTACTAACTAAAATATACAATAACCTCTTTCGAGTTACCCACGATTCCGAAAAGCGTTCTTTATCTTTAGAAACCTCAGAAAGTAAAATGTTCGTGAGATTTAAACAGTCATTTATAAAAACAAAGTTTATTTTGCTGCCACTGATTTTCGGAAACGTTTACGAGTACTTTTTAGAGTGTAATTAATCAGTTTTCTTCACATTGAATATATGTTTTTTCTAATACTATCCATTCTCAAGTAAACATTTTCACGTTCAACAAACATGTTTTACAGACAAACAGGATAAACTAACAGCATTAACATTAACATTAACGTTATTTTTAAAAATAAGTACATTTATACAGACAATTAAATTATAACGTTAAAAAGCACAAATATTTATTAAAAACAACATTATACGTTTCGGACTTTTCCAGAACCACTCATCAGTGATGTAAAATTAAAAACACAAAATCACAAGGGATGACAATACAACTTACAGAAGAGAGCATGTGTCAAAAACCGTTGAAAAAAATGGAGGAAGGAAGGATAGACGTCTGAATCAGAATAATTTAGCGTTATTATTTTGATTCAGACGTCCGTATCTAATTACCCTCAGTATTCTCTCCGTTTAACCAAACTCGATGTAGATCACACCAATCGAGGGCTTTAATTGAAACAGTCTTTTATCATGCTCAGCATATGCGTCAGTGCATTATTTTGTTTAAATTCCCATTGTGGATCAGCTAAGAATTCAGCAAATACAGTAAACGTCCATCAAGTATTCGTATATTAGTACTCAAATATTTGGTAATTATCGAGAAAAATTGGAGAGATTTGCCCATTGAAGTAAGATTTTAAAAAATTGCAAAAAACACTCATTTAACACTTTCCAAAATGCAGTCTTTGAGGCCTATGATAGTCTTTGCTTATCTTTGGCGATAAAAATGAGATTTACAGGTAATTTTTCTGATAATGGGACGCAAATCTCGCCAAGTTTTTTTTTTCTTGCCAATAGCAGCTTTTTTGTTTGCCTGTGTGTAAATTAGAAACAGTGCTTTGATGCTGAAATAAAATGGTTTTAGTTTATGATAGTATTTTTTACTAAAACATTTCTTTTTTTTCCCTTGTACTTTAAAATATATAAGTGAAAGGTATGTATTTTAATGTATATATTTTAAATGTAAGTAAAGGGCTTATTTTAAAGCAAATGAATGAAAGGTAATGTTTTAAATGAATATGAGTGCTGCACGAATGATAACGATCGAAACTATACTTAATATTTCGACATTTTTCATCTGCGCCCGGCTAACAAAAGTGTGTTTCATTGAGAATGCACTGTTAAAAATCCGCAGAAAACTGACCATTCATTCAACCGTTTTTACAGAAAATGGTTACATAACCGTAACTTATCTCTATTTTAACCAATGAGATCACTTCAAATTATGGTCAAGTAACCGTTATCTATAAAAAAGGTTGATTGCCTGTACAGTTTGCTGAAGATTTTTAACAGTGTGTGCTTTATTAAGAGTGCCCATGGCGAGTAATACCAACAAGAGTTCAATGCACGTCTCACAATTAAAGAAGGTCATTCACACTTTATGTAAACGATTGTCAAAGTTAATTTCTACGCATAAATGACATATTCTTTGCAACAATTTGACTTTGTTGGATAGCCTTGACTTTTGGCTATAACTCTGGCTCAAAATTTCTATGATAATAGAATTTCTGTTTAAAATTTGCAACAAACTGTTCTGTCATTCGACAATTTTTATAGAAAACGGTTACATAACCGTAACTTAACTTAAATTCTGACCATATTCTTGCCCATATTATGGTCAGAATAGAGTTAAATTACGATTATGTAACCGTTTTCTATAAAAACGGTCGATTGATTGAACAGTTTGCTGTACATTTTTAACAGTGTACACGCGGTTGAGTTTCCCAATACACGAAAGCAAACAATGACGGAATATATTCATTTTTGAATTTTGTTTAACATTTTATTGTGTATGAATATGCTATACTAGGGAATTAAACCCGGGCTTCCCGAGTTACAGAACATCGCTGAAAACTATTTTTTTATTTAAAATTGTACAGATTTTTTACATTTAATATATATATACTAAAAAGATATGGCGCATCTAGTATTTGTCGAGAATTAAATAAAAATCATGCACTCGTGACATCATAAATCACTTTTATATTTTAACAGAATAGTAAGGCTACTATAATTTGTGACTCGTGCTATAGCCAGTATACGTCAAGACACATGGCCGTTATCATTATCTTTTTACGCGTGAAGATTTCGCTGTGTATGGTACTTTTTAAATTCAATATTTAAAAAACGGCATAATCATTAGAGTTGAAATTTATATCAAGAAAAATACAATTTTTTACTTTTCTAACGAAGTTTGTCTAACAATTTTCTGACAAATACTTTTCGAACTATTAATTTTTTAGCAACTTCAAATGTTTCATATTTCGAGATTAATCTGTGGCAACAATTAGCAAAAATCCCAGTCGTCAGCAACGCATAGCTTTTTATTAAAGAGGATTGTTATCAAAACAATTGCAAATTGTTCGGTTTAAAACTCTCTATTCATTATTACATTGTTGTCGTACATCCACATACGACACTTATGAATGGTGCATTATTTGTAAAACTTCTTTCTTGTGTTTAGACGAAACTGCTTATTTGAAGTATTGTTATAAAAGCTCTGTATAAAACTTCTCAGAATTGGAGTTTATATTATAATTTCTTTATATTTACTGATTTTTAAACGATATTGATATATCTGACTTGGATTTGACATCTTTTTGCCTTTAAATATGGAAAGTCTAAGA
This sequence comes from Maratus michaelseni, assembly GCA_963931845.1. Lineage (NCBI taxonomy): Eukaryota > Metazoa > Arthropoda > Arachnida > Araneae > Salticidae > Maratus > Maratus michaelseni. Next base: position 25,252,109 of record OZ007594.1, read on the forward strand.
AGTTTAATGGGAAGAATTAGAAACACACTCTCTTGCAGTAACGATTCCAGAAAGAAACAAGAAATTGTTAAACAGATGATCTTGGATACAGAGAAAGCTGAAGCTGAAAAACTTTACTGGTTGATGGATTCGTGTATCGAGTACGCTGAAAATATTCAAGAAAATTTGCAGCTCAAGACAGACAATCCCGTTGTTTTAGGAGATGCGAAATTCTGGATCGAAACACAAGTTCAAATGATTAGAGCTTCCTGGTGGCCTCGTAAGAATCAGATTTTACCTGGAACTTTCTGGCTAGCAAACATGTATACTCCTTACATCATGGAGAATTTATCAGAATCTTCGCTTGCCGCTATAGAATATTGGATGGCGTTAGTCAACTATACAAACAGAAAATTCGTTGAATTTCGCTATGCAAGATTTCCAGTTCATCGTAGAAGAAGCAGCTGTATGTGTTGACTTTCTTGCTTTTCTGGACAGTGATTCCATTGATCAACAACAACGTCAAGAGCCAAAAGAGTCTTTCAAACAACTTGTTTGCATCCTATTTGTGCAAATTGGTTATTAAATTACTACTGATATTGCAACTTCACGGTTTACAATCTTACCTATTTTTACAATATCTACTACTACAATAAAAAATTTACCACGATATCTATAACCTGTCGTTATTGCGTGACAGTATCTTTAAGTGTTAGATTAAGTTCTCTAACAAAAGAAAAGAAAATTCAGGGTCATCAAAAAAAGATTGGGCACATTTCAAAAATCATAACTTCAAAAGGCAATGAAAAAGACAATAATTTTGTTTGCAAAGTGCTCGGCAATTATCCAAGATTTGTTAGATGCAACAGTTTCGCATCTATGACCATCAGATGATGCGCAGAAGCGATGCACGGTGAGCATTTTAAAATGAATCTAACCCTTTTCGATGACCTTGAGTTTAGAAAAACTTTCCCCATGATGTTACAAGTAAAAATACCATTCTACTATGACCAACGCTTACCGAGTTATGATAGTTTAAATTTCATAAATTTTTAGGGTACTTCTCCATTCTCCCATCAATCACTTTCCATTTAAAAAAAAAAAAAAACTATCGCCAAATTATTCGCCAAACTGTGTATTTGCCCAATAAACAAATGAAATAATATTGCTATTAGAATCGCAAAAAAGAAAGAAAAAAGAAATTAGGAAAAGCCCCATTCACTAAAATATCATTTCTCAGAGCAACTTTAAACAATAAAATTTACAATCTATTAATGAAAACAGAAACAAAAATAATCTCAGATATTTATTTATTTACACTGCTTGACAATTGCTAAGGAACAGAGACATTTTTTGAAATAAATTATCACAGGCAATGGTTAAAGAAATGAAACTTAGAACATATGTAATAGAGGTAGAGTGTTATATTTATCATGCAAAAGGGTACAGATCGCACCACATGGGAAAGTGGGATAACAAAAAAAGTAAAGAAATGTCTCCTTTAAAAATTTTCGGCGTCGCAAAAAAAACGGTATTTTCAGATGGAAGGATAAGATATATCAGTAAGGAATATGGCGACCTCGGACACTAGTGCACATTTTGCATCTGTTATTCATGCTGTCTATTAAACTATTGAAGAGCCCTTGGGAGATATTGTCCCACTCCTCTCTCAAGACATTTTTCAGCTCTTGCACCGTTCGGGGAGGGTGACTTCTTTGAGAAACACGTCTGCCATGCCAAGACCATCCCAGGCAGACTCTATAGGATTTAAGCCTGGAGAGTAAGCAGGCCATTCCATACGTTCAATATTTTAACTTTCTAGTGTGTCCGATACTTCAGCGGTCCTATGTGGACGCACGTTGTCGCCAATAAACAGAAAGTCTGGGCCTACCGCACCCCTAAAAAGACGAACATGATCCAGAATAATATTTCTGCAATACCGTTGTGATGTTATGGGGCCTCGCTCAAAGATGTGAAGCTGTGTTCTGCCATTGTACATAATGCCTGCCCTCGCCATCACGCCTTGGCCCTATCGATAATTTTCATGAACATTCTTTGGTGCGTGAAGTGTTCCTCTCTCTCTCCACAGTAATTGATGACCATAATCACTTGTCACAGTGAAGCGGGATTCGTCGGAGAACATCACTCTGGATCACTGCTGCTGACTCCAACCAATATGTTCCTTACACCAACGCAATCTTTCTCGACGATGGCATAGTTTAAGTGGGATGCATTAAACAGGTTTCCGTGCATACAAACCAGCCTGATTTATTCGCCGAGAAATGATCCTGGCAGATATACGTGTACCGGTAGCGGTTGCAAGGTCTGCAGCTATCTGACTAGGAGTGAGATTTCTGTTCCTTTTTGCCACTAGGTATACATATCGATCCTCTTGAGGCGTAGTGTTCTTTCTACGACCACCGGCATGCTTTCGCATAGCATTTGCACCTTCAGCGGTCTTTAATCGCGATATGACACTTTTTGACACTCCCATTGCTTTGGCCACAGAAGTGACACTTTGACATGCTTCGAGCCGTCCAACTGCTCGCCCACGATCGTAAGCACTCAAATGATGTCTTGGAGACATTTTGCACTTGATTATTGCCGTACCACACGGAATTTCACAGAAATTAGTTCAACAACCTAAGGCGCTATTTTTTCCAAACACCTAACTGCATAAATTTTCGAATGAATAAGGATCTCCCGTACACTACCTTTCAGGCAGATAACAGGTCCTGCCTTTGTACGCATCTGCAATTAATTTTACTATGGTTGGTTGGCTGTTGGGAACGTTACGTTGAAAAAACGAGTTGTTCCTTAGAAATTGTCAAGAAGTGTACATTGTTTTTCTCAATTATCCCTCTCGACTGTTGGATAAATGTTTGTGACGTCAGTTAAAATTGATCTATTCTACATAACTACGGATTGCAAAATATTTTCAATGCCTTTTCTCTTTTAATATCATGATGTCGAAGACGTAATTGTTATTTTAGTTAACGAAATAACTAATAAATTAGTAAACCATCATTAAAAATACATTAAACATCGAATTTAAAATCACTTGATGAGATAACAAGCACTCTTTGATGAATACAGTGAGCGATAGCGACTGAATAAAATACGATGTCATCTAAGGGACAATTTGACAAAAGGATTGGAAAACACTATACACTGAGAAAAATGACACTTTCAAATCTAAGTAAATCGATGTTTTCATTTTGTTATGAAACTTACAAGGTACAAAAAATGGTTCGTTATATATCCAAGGATTTATTATAACCCAGATTTTTTGTAGGGGTAGTTTTCACCGTATTGTTAAATGTGTATTAAATATCTAATTAAATAAATCATGTTGTTTTGCGTCAAAACATTCCATTATGAAAAAAAAAAAAAATATTACGTTAAAAACTTGCCGCTTATTAAAAATCTCGAGAACGCGAGAAGAAAAGGCGGTGATTTTTCAAATAAAAGCTAAGAATAAGAAATCAGGAATGAATACTTAGAGAATTTTTGCCTAGTTGAAACAACACGATTTGCCTACTTTAGGGGACAATTTCCATATAGTGCGTTATAAATTTTAAAGAATTAAATGGAAATCACGCCAATGTAAAGTATAAAAGGCGTCGGTTTTCCATTCAAGAAATCTCTGACACAAGGTTTAGTATATTTCGTTGCAAAATATCCCTTTAGACTTACTTGTGATTAGAACTGATAATATGTTTGATATTTTAAATTTACAGCGACCTTGTTGAAAAAAAATAAAACATCATACGCACTTTCAAATTTTCAATTTGTTCAAAGTTTCATACCTGCGACTAATTTATTCTATATTCCTTCTGTTTAATATACCGGATGTTTCAAAAGTTCGGTATGAAGGTAAAACGCGATAAAAAGGATCTATGGGTTGGAAAGCAATGCGGTTTATAGATAAATATTCAGCGTGGTACGAGATTTTGTATGACACAAAAAAATTAGTTCAAAATTCCGACAATAGAGGGCGCTGCAACAGATAATTACATTTAATAATTCCATATAGCGCAGACAATGCAATATTTGGATACAAAAACATTAGAGAGTACTGCATGTAGACTTTTAATACGCAAAAATAATAATGGTGCGTTAGGTTATCATGTGCAATTTTCAATCACAATAACAACACGGACCATTATTAATTTTGCGCATTAAAAGTGTACGTGCAGTATTCTCTAATGTTTTTGTATCCAAATCTTGCGTTGTGTGAGCAATTTGGAATTATTCCATGGAATTATCTGCAAAAGAGACCTCTATTATCGGTATTTTGAACTATATACATGTTATATAAAAAATTTATTTCCTTCGCAAATCCTTCACATTTATTTCGCATTAGTCCTTTAAATTAATCTAACTTCTGACATAGTCAGTATTTCCTTAATTCTTAATAATATTTATTCTTATTTAATGTCCTCTTAAAAGTATTAACCCGTAAATTAATCTTATTATCTTATAAATCTTATTCCAAATCTTAATCTAAAATTTTAAGTTCATTCGTAACTTTTATCAGCTCCCCAATCTATAAAGTTCTGAGATACGCCTTTTTCATTTCGAATGTTTTTAAAAGCCATTCTTTTTTATTTTTATTCCATGCTCTGCTTTCGCGCGCTGGGTATTTTTCACTTCAAAATTAATGCGCGGCTACGAGAGGAATTCTTTCGTGTTGGGTCTTCTCCCTCGCGCTTCATTCGCTGGGCTGGAGCTCGCCTCTCACTCATTGGTTCGTGCGCTCGTGACGTCGTATTCTGTATCACTACGCTCAGTGAACAAAACTTGCTTGCACGCTTTGGAGGGCAGATTTTTGACGTGTTTGGAAGTGTAACCAAATGGGTATCTGGTGTTGTAGTCATGTAGAATTTTCATACAGTTCTTTAAGATCTTTTAAAACGATGTAGTGAGCCATCGTGAAGCCTGAGGGTTATAAGTTTATACCTGTGGGAACTGTTACTGCATCGATCTTATTCATAAATAAACGATTTGTCTGGAAATTGGCTGGTCTTTATTGACGAAACTCTTCTGGTGTCTTCTCATTGCCTCACCTCTTCGCCATGATTATTGATATCGACTGCAACCTTTTATATATTTAACAAACTGCCATTTTCTCGTGGTATTTCATCTTCATAAAAACACCACATACATATATAATTTTGTGTGTGTGTGTCATATAAAATTCCGCACCACGCTGGATATTTATCTGCAAACCGCGTGTCTCTCCGACCAATAGATCATTTTTTTTTATCGTGTTTTACTTTCGCACCGAACTTTTGAAACACCGGTATCTCAATTGTACTTGAAGATGAATAAAATAAAATAAAATAAAGATCAACTACACAAAGAAATTAAACAAAACTTCAGAATAGTTATTTGGGAATGAAAAATGGCTCAGCTTTTCCGAGCAGCTCAAAGTAAGAAAGAACCATAATTAGTAATTTTTCATGTGAAACAGAGATTAATTCACAGAATTCTTTTCCTAATTATTCATATCCAAGCAGGCTAAAAAAAGAATTCGGAAACCTTCAAAATTAGATATTTTGATAAGTCTTTAATTAAAAAAGGATAAATATATTCCAGTTTCAGATAAATTTAATCTTATTCAAATTCGAAATTTAATCAGTAACAGAAATATTTAAGCTGTAAAATATAATAAAAATTTACAACAGCATTTTTGTTTTGTTTGTTTTTAAAAGTTTTTTTTCTTTTTTTTTTTTCAATTAATTTTGTAAAACTTCTTGTATAAAGCTACTAAATTTTTATCTCCTCACAGTAAAAACTTATGAGAGCAAAAATTCCTTAAACAGTTCACTTTCAATAAAGTAATTATAACGCTGCGTAATTAACCCATTGACTCCCCTAGCGGCATACATTAACCCATTGATTCCCCCCGTGGCATGCATTAACCCATTGACTTCCCCCCATGGCATATATTATTCCGAGACACATGTATCCCACCAAAAGAGAACACAGACATTAAACATAGTATGCAACTCGCAAACTGCTGTCCCAATAATTTAACGGCAACAACGCGATGTTTAATTTCTAAAGTTCTCTTTATAATGTGAGTTAGAAGTCCTTGTAAAAAGTTTATCACCGATTGCTTATAAATGGTTCTGTTTTTCAGTCTTGTGACGCAGATTTATGCTTATTTTATGTCCATTTGTGATTCTAAGGCGCAAGAGCCAACATTGGCCCCAGGGACAAAGCTTCCTCGGAGGCTCCCATATATGTATTCATATAAAAGAATGGAATTTTAGAAAGTATTAATTATATAAGTTTGTTATATAAGTTATTTTTTAAATAATTTATAAGTTTATAACGATTTTTATTTTAAATAATTTCAATTAATTATTTTTATTTTAAATCAAATTAACGTTTTAATTAATAATTCTGTATACTATTTGTGATTTCTATAGAAAATACTATGTAGATAATACATATACCTGTATGTTTGTTTTATGATAAACAGACTGAATGTAGTCTTCCACATCAACTAAGATAAGGGTGCGTGTCCTTTTACATTATTTTTACATGGAACGTTCCTTAAAGGGTACCAGTGATCAACCATGAATTTTGTAATAGACTGTTTTAAATCAGAATAAACTTATAAATTTACAGTTTTGAGAAATGTATTTTATCATTCTTATTCTACACAAATATAGAATTAAACTTTGAAAGTTCCGAAAAAACAGTATTCCCATAAAAATGCATAAAATTTACAGCCGTCTAGGTTCCTTTTTTCTTGGGGGACCCAGGAAAATTTTCCAACCAGCCCCCCTCCCCTCCCAAACCCTCTCTGCGCCACTGTTGTGACTTTGTTCATTCTTGACCTCCACGCACCGTTACGCAATAAAATCCATGCCCAGTAACGAGGGTATATCAACTAATTACATCGGTTCTCTCCATAGGTTTTTATTGTCCCACTGGTAGCGATCAGTGGGTTTTAAAAATATGCTTTTTTTAACGAAATAAAATCAGATATGACTAACATCTACAAACGTATGTAACATGCACATTAAAGCAAGTACAGAGAAGTTTTTTTTTTCCCTTTTAAAAAACGGTACTTAAGAGTTAATATTTGAAATTTTGCTCAGTAAATCTTTCAATCTAAAAAAGAACAAGTAATATATAAAAAAATAAATAAATAAGTCAATTCCTATTTAGGTCAAAAAGAAATTTTTGTTCCAGCGATCTACACGCTTCGCCACTGACGGTATTTATTCCTAAATTTATATTCTGCTAAATATCTTATATAAGAGAACAAAATTTTTCCCATATAAAAATCAAATCAATTAATTTAATTTAATTAATGAATTAATATTTGAAAAATCTGTATTAACATCAAGTGTCATCCACTACAAGTTTAAAAAAATGTATTTGAACTTGAGTGGATGAATAAAAGTATTTTATTAACGATTGAAAATTTGAACAAGATATATATAGGGAGAGCGTGAACTAATAGTCGGAATTGAAAAATACCACCAATTGTATCTCTTTCTTACTTTTAGGTGTCATCAACAGATTCTTATCATGGGACCTTTTTGTTCCACTGGGACGCTTGTCATATTCTGCATATATACTTCACTTCCCGGTCCTCTGGATGAGAAATGGTCTGAGGAGGAAACTCCTCTACTTCAATCACTACGATGTAGTAAGTATGAAAATACCTTGCATTTTGCCCCTGAATTTAACTTATTTCCTATCATCTTTATTTATTTTTCTTCTCATCGCTCATTTTTTCCTTCATAGCTGCCAAACTTACGGATTTTTTTTCAAGTCAAATAAACTTATTTTGAACAAAAACAGTTACAGAAGAATCCTGATTATCTGAGTTAATATAGACCAAGCTCACCTCGGATAAACAGAAAACTCGGATGAACCGAATTTATATAATTCGCCACTAACTAAGGAGATTGATTAAATATAAAGGATCAGGATACATAAGCATTCTCTTTTGACCCATGAAATAAGCCTAAACTCGATTTTGCTATACTGACTTAATTATTTCACTTTTTAATATTAGAAGGTTTATCCTGTACATTTGCAACAATATTTTTTGCATTTTGTTCGGATTTATAGCACTTACACAAGCTCAAATATCGTATTATTCGTAGTTTTTGATGAAAAATACGCTATTTCTCCTCATTTTACGTCAATTATTTATAGGAGCGCAATCGTGCAACACTTTCTTCTTTACATATATTATACAATAGAACAAAATGCACAATATATGAAAAATAAAAGGGTTGCAAAGCTGCGCTCATAGTAAAATATTAAAAAATATATTAAAAATTGAGGTAAAATTAGGGGAAATTGCGTATTTTTCATCAAAAACTACGAATAATACGAACTTTGAGCTTAAGTAAGTTACATAAATCCGAACAAAATGCAAAAAATATTGTTGAAATCGTACAGGATAAACATCCCCACCAGTGGCTGAGAGGTTCTGCTCTCGAAGCTGGTAGACGGGAGGTGCTGGGTTCGATCCCAATCGTGCCCGTCGGCCTAATCGTTCGGAGTTTTCGTGGTTTTCTTCGAGCCGTGGATTTATCCATGCGTAAATACGGGTTAGGTTCCCTTAGAAAGACCCCTACGGAGGGCACTCCCCCCGGGCCTATATCCCTCGTGTTGATAATTGGCCGTCATAAATCAACCCAACCCAACCCAACCCGTGCAGGATAAACCTTCTAATATTAAAAAGTGAAATAATTAAGTCAGTATAACAAAATCGAATATCTATTGTAAATAATAAAATGTGTGTTCTTTCTAAGTAGTACGTATTTGGTTTCATTTATTAACACCTTCCTGACCGGTGACGAGCACACTTGTCACTAATTTAGTAATTTTTTTTTTTCAAATTTCTACCAGAATTTTTATGTAGTAAATTTTATTTTATTTAATCACGAAATGTTTGTTATTAAATAAAGTAAACATTATGTTGTGCCTATCACAAAACTTTCTTCTGTGTAAATCAATTCAATTAAATGATTTAAGTTGCACTTATAAAAACTTACAAATAGGTTTTTTTTTTTTTCACATTCTTTTAGATATCTGCAACCAAAATTGAATGACAATGTGTTCCCATTATGAGGATGCTAAGCATGAAGTTCCGTTGAATTCTGTATATTTAAACTTTTGATATAAACATCGTATACTTCGAATAAATCATAAAATTTCGCCCCCACCCCCACCCTCTTAGAAGACCGCGAATCAAAATTGAATACAAATGCATTCCTATCATGAAGATTCTAAATTTGATGTTTCGTTCAATTCTGTGCACACAAACAGGAGATAGATACTTCTCATAAATCGAACCAATCGTCTATTTGGGGCAACCCCTCTTGAAGGATTGTGCCCAAAAGCTAATCAATACTAGTTCTCATAGGTATAGAACTCCATACGAAATTTCCTCCTATTCTACTTCGTGAGTTAGAGCGCCCACAAAATGTGTGTCACATACAGACAGACACACAGACTCACGGACAACGTCCATTTTCTAAAAAGAGTCAAATCGTGTTCAGGATCTACTAAAACGTATAAATCCTTCAAAAATCGAAAGTCGAAATTTTACGAATCCAATACTTTCTAGAAGAATGTAAAAATACCGTTGAAAAATTTCTGAGAGCTGCAATGCTGTGAGAATCGTTACCATTACAATGTCTGGAAACGCTCGAATAACTCGAAAAATATGCATCGTATTGAAAAACGGAAAAATGCATGTTCAATAGTTTTGAAAAACCTATTTAGGGATATCAAAGTTGCCATTTTTCTAAAATATTAAGCACGTATTTTTCCGTTTTTCAATCTGATGTATATTTCTCGAGTTATTCGAGCGTTTCCAGACATTGCAATGGTAACCATTCTCACAGCATTGCCCTCGATTACAGCGCCATCTACAATGTTTCAAAGAAAATGCTCAGTACAAAAGTTACGTATTTCTTCACGTAGAATCCGAATCTGCAATAAAAAATGGGGGTCATCATTTAAGATTTCAAAGTTTCCCCCTTTCCCCCCAGGGTGGGGGGCAACTTTCATATCCCTAAATAGATTTTTTTTAAATATTGAACATGCATTTTGCCGTTTTTCAATCCGATGTATATTTCTCGAGTTATATGACCGTTTCCAGACTTTTCGGACACCCTGTATACATGTATATACATATATACACATATATATAAATCAACATTTGAATGGAGGGTGGTTTGGGGGTGTGAAGGTCATGATCGGTGAAAATATACCAAAATTTTTTGGAACTTCTTTCCTCTGAACGGCTGCAATTGGTAGCTTTGTGTAATGAAAGCTACCTAAAAGAGCTAAATTGTTTTTATCTATCTAATAGAAAAGTTTGCTTTATTTAATCATGAAATGTCTGTCATTAAATAAAGCAAAAGATACAGTTAAAAAATTCAGGTAGATATTTTTAGTAATAATAATAAGAATAATAATATCGCGCTAAGCTGTGAACATTGCCGGTCAATAATGTGGTAAGTAAACTTTCTAGTTCAAAGTATGTTTATTTGACTCGAAAAAGAGAGTAAAAGTTTATAATTACGTATGTCTTCATTTCATTACACACCACGTATTACTCGAGTGCATCTGATATATTTATTCAACTCGAAAAAGCGAGTAAAAGTTTATATCTCATCAAAAACAACTCGTTGTAAATGATCCCGCCAAGCCACAAACCTAAAACGTCAGCCATAAAAAGAAGTGATATCACATAAAAAGAAACGATATAGAAGTGCATACTCCGAGTCCCGTGTAAAAATCTATCACCACTCATAATGTTTCCAAAGGACTCGGAGTGAGGTACAGTATGTGAAAACTGATTGGCGACCTGCAGACTTTTATAATGTTCGCGTTTCCTGCAATTACATATGACTATATTATTTTTATTTTTATTTTTTTTTTATTTGTTTAATTATTTTGCTCCCATAAAATTGCAAAAAGCTGAAGCTTCTGTGTTTGCATGTCTTTTCTTATTTATGAGCTTGAAAAATTAATTTGTTGATTTTATTTACCTTTATTTAAACTAGAAACACCACTCTTACGAAGAAAATTTCTTAAGTAAACATGTAAAGATTTTGAGTTTGTAATATATATATATATATAATGATCATACGCATATTAATAACAATGCACCTTATAATAAACGTTAACTAAATTGAGATATATTGCAATAATTCTAGCGTAAGCGAAATCGCATAAGTCTGGGGAAAAATCCGTTCTGTCAGTTCTTTCGCATACAAAAATATTTATAAAAGTGATATAACAAAAATTAAAAATTTATTTTTTCGATTTTCAAAATTGATATACTGCATATATTATAAAAGCCTGCAGGTCGCCAAGCAGTTTTCACATACTGTACCTCGCTCCGAGTCCTTTGGAAATATTATGAGTGGTGATAGATTTTTACACGGGACTCGGAGTATGCACTTCTATATCGTTTCTTTTTATGTGATATCACTTCTTTTTATGGCTGACGTTTTAGGTTTGTGGCTTGGCGGGATCATTTACAACGAGTTGTTTTTGATGAGATATCACTCCTTTTTGTAAGGTGTAATTTCAATTACACAGATCCCATTTTTATTCAGAAAAGAAAAGATAAAAGAAAGATGAAAGGGGCAAAATAAAAGAATAATTGTGATGCTATAAACAGAATTATACATCAGAATTATACAATTTATTGAGTGACTTATTCCAATGTACATGTCGCTACCATCGCAACGGGGAAACTTTTGTATTCATTTCCTTACATTGTATTCATCAGATTATTTATGACATGTTTATTTTCCTTTTTCTTTTGTCAATATCACTCTTCCGTTTATATACATTCAAAAAACAAAAAAAAAAAAAATAATTTACAGTAGTTTACAAAGTAATTAAAATACTGCAGCTTCAGAAAAATGTGGAAAAATCAGAAGCACCTTTTTTTTGGTCAATTATAACAATGAGTTTACTTTACCGAGAATAATCAAATTTGTTTTTCTACGAACCATTGTAATTTACAGGGATTTTTATACTAATATATTAAATATTATTCTTGAAAATTACTGAGCACCTTAAAAGTTTTTTTATTTGTTTTTTAACTCAACGTTTCGAGAATTGGAAAAATACAAGATTCGCAACGTTTGCAAAAGTATAAAAAGTATTAAAGTGATTTCAAAATAGAAAATGTTCGTAGGATGACATGCATTTCAAAATTTTGTGGGATTTTGTAAATATACCACAAAGACTAATGCGTTTACATAATGAACCGTTTAAAAAAATGTAAAATTTTATTAAAATTTTTGATCTGATAAATCATAAAGCTTTAAATTAGATTTTAAAAAGGAGCGTGATTAAACCAAAAAGGATTATATTTACTAAATGCACAAAATACATAATTAATGTTTCTAGTCTGTCCATTCCAATTCGGGGATACTAAAATATAGGTCCTCAATCCCCGGCAGTCCATGAATTAATTAGGACATATGTATGCAACTGTTAAAATATTTCCAAAGTGGACAATAGAAGCAATAAGTATAGCTCGGCAAATATGAAACACGGCATTGCTTCATCATGACTTTGTTTCGTGAGGTGTTCGTTCTGCAAACATAAAAATCTCTTGAAAGTGTCCGTTAACCGAACATGTGTTCGTTATCCGAACATAAAAATCTCACGCGAAAGTGCTCGTTAATCGATTTGTTCGTAAACCGAACAGTTCGTTACCGATCACCTATTGTATACGAAATATAGCATTTTTAATTTTTATGGGGAATTTAAGAAGATATTTCCTTTTCATTGTGCTCTAGGCCCGTTTTTACAGCATTTTAAGTTCGTCATAGCCGGAGATTCGATGAACGGTAAATATTTAAACGCAAAACTTCTAATCTTGGGGTAGCAACATTTTTACATTCTATTACTCAGCGCATGAATGTAAAGTTGGAATTTTTTAATCACTTTTTCAATCAATTCCTGATACATTTATTAATAAACACAATTTTTTTAATCGATGAAAATACTATATTTTAATAGATTTAGAGCTTAAGATCGACGAGCTTTCAGGCGGGCAAAATGAACGTGTGTTAAATTTTAAAGCAAGATAATGAAACCTTACAGAGATTGAAACAGTATAAAATTATTAAAATACATCTCACTCAGTAAATATACATCGGTTATAATGTAATCAAGATCTTCTAACAGACTCTGTAAACGAAACGTATATGGTTCAACAATACAAACAATAGAGAGTTTAAATGAATCGGATGTAGTAACATATTTAAATATCTTGTGTATATAGCCACTTTGACAAAAATTATGCTATTTGTACTATTGTTTTTCCTCTGTGGTGAGGAATCAAGTACTTCAACGTAAAAATTCACTAATTACACAACTATTTAGTCTTATTAAAAAATCTTTTGAGTTACCTTGTAAACGAACAGTAAATTCTACAATTCTGTTTTACAATAGGAAGCTAACTTAGGTCGTTCGTAGTAACATATTTTAACATCCTGCGCATACGTTCTTTTTAAAAAGAGTTAGACCATTTAATATTTATTTTCTTCATTTTAGATATAGGAATAAATCACTTTAAAATGATATACATAAAAAAACTAATTCATATTTTTACACGAAATATTAAACATTTGAACTACTCATAAAAACAATGCAATTGCTGAAAACCGCGTAAAAATCGGATAATTACACAATTCTTTAGCCCTATATCAAAAGATCTTTTGTGAGAACTTGTAAACGAACCTTAAATGTTACTATTTTTTTATAATAGGGAGCTTACTTGGGTCGACTGTAATAACATATCTTAATATCATGTGTATACGACTATTTTAAAAGAGTTGGGTCATTTATTATTTTTTTGCTCTATGTTAAGTATAGGAATCAATAACTTTAAACTGATATAACTCAAAAACTAATTAATATTTTTACATGAAACTTACAAAGGTTTGAACTACTCATAAAAACAATTCAAATGACGTAAACCACGTAAAAATCCGATAATTACACATTGATGTAGCCCTGTCAACAGTTTTTGGTCTGTACAAGATTTAAAAAGTGCAAAAAACAGCACTTTTAAAATCGCATTTCCTGAAAACCTATTCGACAGATCTTGCGTTTCTTTTGATTTTTTAGTCACGTGGCACGCCCCATTCCATAGAATCAAGAATTTTGTTTCTATCATAAATAGAACGCGAGATATAGATATGTCAAAAACCCGTTTTGTCCCGTCCGCAAAATATAAACTAGACAGAGTTAAAAAAAAAAATTGTAAAATCGTTTGGCATCCATTGGCGGAAATTCCTTTCATTTACGATTCAATGCATTGCTGTTTCTTATGCTTGGCGAGAAACTCTGTCGAGTTTCTATGATAATTATGTATGTCTTCATTTCATTACATACCACGTATTACTCGAGTGCATTTGATATATTTATTCAGACAGATTTTAGTACATTACATCATTTTATTGCATTCGATTAATCCATTCTTTTTTTTTTTTCAGTTTTATGAATTTTTAGCCACGCTTACTCTCACCCTGTGTCTCTCCTTCACGTTCCACCTTCTTTTTGAAGCGCCTTTTCTCAACCTGGAAGAAGTATGGTTTCCCAAAAAGGACAAGAAACTGAAAAAATCTCACGACAGCGATGTGACCATCGTAACTGTAGCCAAAATCGAAAACTGATGTCAATGATATCAACTTTGTACAGTCATATTTCCCTCTCCTCTATTGTAAATAAACTTTTCAAACTTTTATTGTGGACTTTGTCTTTACTAAAAGTAGCAATGTCGAGAAATTTCTTTTTCGAAAGACATCATTTTGTAATTACTGATTTATACCTCAGGTTTTTCTCAATTTGTCTGCTCAGCATTGAACAATCAATTGTCACATTTATTGTCACATTAGTTAGTACTTAGTTAACATTAGTTACAAACTCTAAATACACACTATTACCCTTGAAAATTTAATTTGAGATTAGTTTTAAAAGGCATTGAATTAAAAATAAATAATTTATCATGAATATTTTTTTTTTCAAATTATATATGTTAACTTTTTGGACACGATAAGTGGTAAAATTTGGGACTGTGACAGTGCAATTACATAATATGTGCACACTCTGGGGACATAATTTTTATGAAAAATACTATATTTTATTATTAATTAATTACATATATTTTATTATGATTAATACACATTTCCATTATTACATGTTTTTATTTATTTAATAAACATTTAATGACATCGTTTTGTACTTTTCTAGGAAAATGACTCAATCATCAAATCTATTATATACATTATTAAAAAAAAAAAAGTCTGTTTTACACATAATTATAATACTTTAGTTCCGGCTTAAAATCTTTATAACCTATACATTCGCAGAAGATCCGGCTTGTAGTATAGTATTAAGTATACCTATGTATGTAGTATACCTATTAAGTATAGGTTAGAAAATCCATACTCAACCTGCTTTTCTCGCGGGCCATAAGACATACGTTTGCTACGTTAGATTTACAAAACACTATGATTATATAATGGGGGAAAATGTAATACAATCACAAATATAATTAAAATAGTTAAATAACAAAAATAATACAACAAAGCAATAAAATTAATATAATCATTACAAGCTATTTAATGGGTATAAAACGTAATAGTATAAGAATGCAGAATTTCCACGTTCTAAAGAAAAAAATTATATTTTCTTTAAGAAATTAGATTTTTCTGAATGCAAAAAACTTTATATTTTTAAATGAAAAAAAAAAACAATGCTACAGTGCAAATTTAATTAATTTTAAATTACGTTAGATTACTTTTAAAGATTTATAAAATACACATACCACTGTAACGCAAATAGGACTATTACGTAAAAAGAACTTTTCACTAAGCAAATGACATCAATTTATTGACAGCAATTTAAAAATTTGTTTATCATGTTACTTATAGATAAATCGATGTGTCATGCAAGTACACACACTGCCTTTACATTAGAATGCATTAAACAAATCGGCTACGATTTTAAACATGTCCCCGTTATTCTGAAATTTACCGTCGAGCAAAAGGATCAGGGTCCCATGAAATAGACTAAAACTCGATTTTGTTATACTGACTTAATTATTTCACTTTTTAATATTAGAAGGTTTATCCTGTACGATTTCAACAAAAGTTTTTGCATTTCGTTCGGATTTATATAACTTTACACTAGCTCAAAGTTCGTATTATTCGTAGTTTTTGATGAAAAATACGCAATTTCTCCTAATTTTACCTCAATTATTTATAGGAGCGCCATCGTGCAACACTTTCTTCTTTAAATATATTATAAAACACATCAATGTGTACAATATATGTAAAAATAAAAGTGTTTCATAGCTGCACCCATAGTAAAATATTAAAAAATATATTAAAAATTGAGGTAAAATTAGTAGAAATTCACCCAGCTACTGTGTAAATATTTTTAAATTAATTAATTAATGTCAAGGAGATTATGTTTTTCTTGCCATCCCCAGGATCAAGGATGTATATAAATGTTAAAGTATTATCACAAACTCATTAATCACAGGCTAAAATTTAAATAATCAAAATAAGAACTTAATAACTTAACTGGTTAATATATTGTATTGTTAAAATGAAGTCTCGTGAATATAATGTGTATTACCTTTTTGTATAATTATTTTACTCTTTATTTTTATGTTTTATATCTATCTTCTGTAAATAAAACCTTTTTTATTTTACCCTTAATTTAGACTCCAGCATTTATTTAGTTTACAGTGTGATGTTTAATCTAGAGTAATATATATGTTGGTTTAAACTACTACTTTAAGTAAGGTTTTACAGCGGGCTTGAGGGTCAACCTTAAGGATAAGTTTCTTCAAAATAACACAACGCAGTGCACCTTTTTATTTAATACAAAAAATCTATCCCAAGTTGCTCGATCACAATTTGCCCTCAAATTGCCGCTAAGATAATTGGTGTGTTTCTGACAGGAGGAGTTAATTATTATGGGTTTGAGTAACGCCCTGCAAGTTTTATACATATGTTTTAAATCTCTCCAACAATATTAAAAATTGAGGTAAAATTAGGGGAAATTGCGTATTTTTCATCAAAAACTACGAATAATGCGAACTGAGCTTGTGTAACTCATATAAATCCGAACAAAATGCAAAAACTATTGTTGAAATCGTACAGGATAAACCTTCTATTATTAAAAAGTGAAATAATTAAGTCAGTATAACAAAATCGAATTTTAGTCTTATTTCATGGGCCAAAAACACGGCTTATGGACCTTGATCTTTTTATCTGTAAAACACAGATAGATTAAGAAGTATAAATTCGCTCCCTTTTCCGGGCGGCAGGACACAAGAGTTGAAAAATTTCTGTACTTCACGCCTACATTTTTAAACGCATAATTTTAAAAACTTTCATCTGGTTTATCCTCCTCTGTTCTGGGGATATCAGGGGACAGATTTAAAAAATATATTTACCAGCCAACAAATTTCCTCTGTAGCGCCCTGATACACTGAGAAAAATGACACTTTCAAATCTGAGTAAATCGAGGTTTTCATTTTGTTATGAAACTTTTTGTTTCAAATAGGACGACCCAATGCTTTCGATGCTGAAATACCAGAAATACTCAGAATATTGAAACATGGACATACTCGAAACTGAGCACATAGAGGTCAGTTCATGCTCATTTTTAAAACATGGTCATACTCAAAAATGATTAGAATCAGTTCCAACGCATTTTTGAAACATGGAAATACTCAACACCTGATGTTTTATTTTTGAGTGTGTGCATGTTTTCAGAAATAAGTATATACTATACATGTTTCAAACTTGAGTCATTTTAATTCGGAGCCATTTGGACTATGCAACCTACTCAGATTGGAGTATTTTTTGCTCAGTTTTGAAAATCTGGAGGCACGGCAGTGCCTCCGCCAAGTCGAGAAAGCACGGCCGTAAGCATACTTTTCTGGAAGCAACTCAGGGCACTTTTGACCCCCCCCCCCCCCCCCATATCTCCGCACTGGAGTATCCCAAAAAATTGAAACTTCGTTTTTCTAGAGTATTTGGCACGCAGGACCAAAATTTTAAATTACAACTTTCTGTCTTTTCCAGTTCAGACGGTATATGAACTCAAACATTCGATTTTTTGTCACTCACTCACTCACTCGTTCACGCGTCATCAAAAAGATTAGGTAGATCCCGTAGCCCTAGAAACTTGACATTTCGAAAAAAGGTAGTGTTTAAGATACAAAGAAAGGAAAAATTATAAAATCCGGAAAATTCGAAAAAAAAACATTCGACAATTCAACAAATTCCATCAAAATTGAAAATTGAAAATAATACGATCTTGTAGTCTTAGAAACTTAAGATTTAGTGTGAAAGTAGTGTTTAGCATCCAGAAAAAGAAAACATCAAAAACACCAAAAAAATCGAAAGCAAAATTGAAAAAATCGAAAAAATCGAAAAATTTCAAATAATCCGATTTTGTTGCGCTAGAAACTTGGAATTCGGAATAAAGGTAGTATTTAGGATGCAAAATGAGGAAAAATTGAAAAATCCGGAAAATTCGAAAAAAAAATTCAAAAATTCGAAAAATTCGAAAAAAATTGAAAAAATTAAACTAATTTATCTTTTAGCCTTAGAAACTTAAAATTCGTGGTAAAAATAGTGTTTAGGATTCAGAATAAGTTAAAATAAAAAACGCAATAAAATTCGAAAATAAAATAAAAAAATCGAAAAAAATCGGAAAAATCGGAAAAATCGAAAAATAAGGAAAATTTGAAAATATTTCAATTTCATAGCGCTATAAACTTGAAATTTGGAAAAAGGTAATATTTAAGATACTAAATAAGGAAAAATTAAAAAATATGGATAATTCGAAATATACCCATAAATTAATGCAGACGATATATGAACTCAAAGGTTCGATTTTTTGTCACTCACACACTCACTCATTCTCGCGTCATCAAAAAGATTGGGTAGATCCCGCAGCCATAGAAACTTAAAATTTGGAATAAAGCTAGTGTTTCGGATACAAAGAAAGTAAAAATTATAAAATCCGGAAAATTCCAAAAAAAAAACATTCGAAAATTCAACAAATTCGAACAAAATTGAAAATTGAAAATAACACGATCTTGTAGTCTTAAAAGCTAAAAATTTGGTGTGAAGGTAGTGTTTAGAATTCAGAAAAAGAAAACATCAAAAACGCCAAAAAAAAAAAAATAGAAAATAAAATCGAAAAATCGAAAAAAATCGAAAATTTTCAAATAATCCGATTTTGTTGCGCTAGAAACTTGGAATTCCGAATAAAGGTAATATTTAGGATGCAAAATAAGGAAAAATTCAAAAATACGAAAAATTCCAAAAATTGAAAAAAATTGAAAAAAATAAAATAATTTGATCTTTTAGCCTTAGAAACTTAAAATTCGCGGTAAAGATAGTGTTTAGGATTCAGAATAAGTTAAAATAAAAACACAATAAAATTCGAAAATTAAATGAAAAAATTTAAAAAATCGAAAAATAAGGAAAATTTGAAAATAATTCGATTTCATAGCGCTAGAAACTTGAAATTTGGAATAAAGGTAATATTTAAGATACTAAATAAGGAAACATTAAAAAATATGGATAATTCGAAAAAAAAATCGAAAATTTCAAAAATATAAAATAAAAAAAAGAAAGAAAGAAAGAAAGAAAAAGAAAAAGAAAAAGTGAGAAATTGAAAATAATATGATCTCGTAGTTTTAGAAACTGAAAATTTGGTGTAAAGGTAGTGTTTAGGATTCAGAAAAAGATAAAATCAAAAGCACAACAAAAATCGAAAATAAAATAAAATAATCGAAAAAAACAAAAATTTGAAAATAATTCGATTTTGTAGAGCTAGAAACTTAAAATTTGGAATAAAGGTAGTATTTAGAACACACACACACACACACACAAAAAAAAAAAAAAAAAAAAAAAAAAAAAAAAATCTGTAAAATTCGAAAAAAAAATCGAAAAATTGAAAAAAATTCGATTTTGTAGCTTTAGAACTTAAAATTCGGCGTAAACTTATTGTTTAGGATACAGAAAAAGGAAAAATTAAAACACAATAAATTCGAAAATACAATAAAAAACTGGAAAAAGATCGGAAATTTCAAAATAATTCGATTTTGTAGCGCTAGAAACTTGAAATTTGTATTAAAGGATTCAAAATTTAAAAAAAAAATTAAAAAACCCAGAAAATTATAAAAAAAAATTCGAAAAAATCAAAAATTGAAAATAATTTTATCTTGTAGTCTTAGAAACTTAAAACTTGGTGTAAAGGTAGTATTTACTATTCAATAAAAGGAACAATTAAAAAATTCGTTAAATTCGAAAATAAAAATCGAAAAATTGAAATATCTTTAAAAAATCGAAAATTCGAAAACAATTTGATTTTGTACTGCTAGAAACATTAATTTTAAGATAATTGTCCTATTAGCTAGTACAACGCCCCTAATTGTTTTATGTTATTTTCCCCGGATTATGGTTTTCTTTTCTTTCGTTTACGAATTTCGTTATAGAAAAGTTCCGCTTTAGGCTGGCTACGTTGTAGGCGATTTCTTTATAGACAGGTTTGTTTTCTTTCACAGGTTATACTCTATTTACTTCGCATATGAAATATGGATTGTTAAATGATGTTAGCCCCACAAAAATTTTCACAGCTCCCCCTACCCTCCCGACATTACTGGCTGGTTATGGCTTGATAGTCCTTTATAAATAAAATCATGGTGACTCTAAGATTCACTTGATTTATCTCTAAATTCAACTTAAATGATCCTAAGAAGACGGATCAAATAATTACTATATTGGCATGACAATCAGGTAACTTAGAATTAAAATCGAAAAATCAATAAATTTATAACAAGTCGAAAATTTGAAAATAACTCGATTTTGTAGTCCTAGAAGCTTGACATTTGGCAGAAAGGCAGGGTTTAGTATACAAAGTAAGGAAAAATTAAAAAAACCGTAAATAATAAAAAAAGACTAAAAAAGGGAATAAAAAAAACATCGGAAAAAGGAATATAGTTTGATTTATTGGAAATTTTAATTTTGGCTTTCTTTTTATACTAAAAAGTTCTTTTATGTTAAATATCAAATATCTAGGGCTGCGAGTAATATCTCAGATGGATAGCACCTATCCTGGAAGCAACTGAGAGTACTTTTAAAACTCCGCCTCCCATAACTTAGTGCTTGCTTAGGAACCTGAAATCTCTTTTTATCTACAGTACTTTGCAAACGAAACTAAAGCTTCAAATTTTTGATACCTGTAAATAATAGGGACAGAGTGTGGGCTTAGCGAAAAGCAGTGGATGATATCCAAAAAGAACCCAAAATCAAGAAAAGGAGGATTACTTACAAAACGAAGTGAAATCTCATCAAAAACGTCACCTGTAAAAAATGCAGCCAAGTCTCGTGACTTTTTCCGTAAAAAGTTCTGAGATCGTGTAAAGCCAAGTTTAGCTATCTTATTAACTCTGAAATTTTCATTCACAAATCACTCCTAATCTCTACATCTTTAGTTAAATATTATTTTGTGACTTGGCAATTACGCAGCACAGGGAAGTTATTACAACTTACTATGTTATGGGATGGGATGGGATAATTTAATTAAGGCAAATTATGTACGCGCAGGGAAGTTATTACACTTTAATATGTTATAGTATTAGTTGATTAAGACTAACTATATACATCACATTCTCGTGCTACGTAATTGCCAAGTCACAAAATAATAATTAACTAAAGATGTAGAGACTAGGAGTGATTTGTGAATGAAAATTTCAGAGTTAATAAGATAGTTAAACTTGGCTGTATACGATCTCAGAACTTTTTACGGAAAAGGAGTCACGAGACTTGGCTGCATTTTTTACAGGTGACGTTTTTGATGAGATGTCGTTTTTAGAGTGTAAGATAAATAAGCTATATAGATTTGCGCTCCCAAGAGCAGGGGACCAAATTGACAAAACACCTTATAGCAGACTTACATTTTGAAAGTTGCTATCCTGGAAAATTTTTGATAGATTCTGGGATATGATTTTCAAAAGTTGAAGGTTAGGTTGCTGATTTAAAAAAAAAAAAAAAAAAAAAAAAAAAAAAAAAAAAAATCCCCATTTTACCATTATATAATTGTAAAAAAGGGAATTTTTTCTGCAATTGTGCATTGTACTCCAGAATCACTCATGAGATGGCGCCAGCACTGTGACTTTTTAGGTATTTCCTCAAGAAAGACTTTCTACGTATTTCCTCAGCAATGACTTCCTAGGTACTTCCTCAGGATCGACTTCCAAGGGAGGTTGCTCCGTAGGACGTTACTGGGAGCATGTTCCCCAGAAAATCTGAAAAGACTCTTCCTCAGGAAGTCCTGAACTTGTCATTTTAGTATCAGGAGGAATTAGGGATGAGTTGGAGCTCCTGGGGAAGTATTCAGGAGCTTTCGTGCTATATGGGATGTTCTAAAATTTTCCAATCAGCAAAATTTCACCTGTAAGACTGTGGCAGATCAAATGATATAATATTGCACTTCAAGAAGGCAAGGGGCCGAATTGAATAAACACTATACTCCAGTGCTTGCGCTTTGAAAATCACCCTGGAAAAAATGTAATCCGTAAGGATTTGGTAGATTCTGAGATATAGCTTTCCCCTAGGGAGGGGTCATTGGACTGATTTTCAAAAAGAAAAAAATCCGTATTCGGCCTTTATGTTCTAAATTTTAACAAAGAGCAAATATACATCTGAAAGGCTCTGATAAATCATGAGATATAATTTCGTCCCCCGAGGAAAAGGTGGATAAATTAATAAAACAGTATTTTATTCTAATTATTACTCTATTTACCTTTTATTTATACTTTATACATTTAGAACTGAAAATATTTCTTTGTTTCAGTTTCACAGCCATCTGGCACATTTTGGCGAGAATGGTTTGGCACCTAATTAAGTCCACTGTTGTTGCTAATCCCGGCTAACGGGAAAATGCCTTAAAATTAATTAAATACCACTGTATATATATTTTTTAAATTCTCGCATATCAGGAAGTGGCTGAAAAATCAATTACAAAATTCCATCTTTACATACAAAATACAATTTGTGTTAAACATAAATAAATAAAAAGTGCCCAGTTAAATTGAGGGCATTGACCTCACAGGCTGTTCACACTAATTGTATGTTATACTCTTATTTCAAAGAATTTGAAATAAGCCCCTCGAAAAATAAACATATCGACAGTATATTAAGGGGGTATCATCCCTCCATCCCCCTCCTAATAATTAACCAATGAACACCCAAAACTAATCAGGGAAGCGCCTTATTACGATGAACATATATACAAAATTTTAATGAAATCGGATAATTCGTATGAAAAACCCCTTTTATCTAAATTAAGGGGGTTAGCCCCCCGTTCCCCCTTTATATTTAACCAATGAACCCCAAAACTAATCAGGGAAGCGCCTTATCACAATGAACCTACATACAAAATTTGAAGCAAAACGGTTATTTCTATCAAGAGTTATCTCGTTACGTACATACATACATACATACGTACACATACACAGAACCGGCAGGAACATTAGCCCTCAGGCTTTGATAGCCTGTGAGCTAAAAAGTGTAAAAAGAAAATACCATTTATCACGCCTATACAATTTTGACAACCTCTATCCTAAAAACTTTTATCTGTAAGGAATTGATAGATCCCGAGATATGGATTTACTTCCCGCAGAGTTAGGGGACTTTCATCATTTTTTCAACAAAATCATCCATTTTCCGCCTTTACGTTTTTAATTTCTCCATCTAGCAAAATTCCACCTCTAAGGCCCTGAAAGATCATGAGATATTGCCCCCCCCCCTACTTTCCAGGAAATGCAAGACAAGAATTGAAAAATTCCTCTATCCCTCACTTATATTTTTAAACTTCTGATCCTGGTAAGTTTCATCTGTGGGCTCTTAACCCTTTAAAGCCTAGCGTTGAAATAATGCAACGCCATAATTAACAATATACTTTTGTTGTTTGCACACCAGTAACTCTGAAAAAAAAATTCGCTTTCTTTAATGACCAAAAACTCGTCGATGGAATAAGATAAAAATTCTGTTATTAAAAAAGCGGTATGGAATGCAATAGTTTCATTTTCCAAGAACAAAATAATAGTGGCGCTAATGGGTTAATAGAGCCCGAATTATAGTTTTGGATTCTCCCCTCGTGGGGGGATTGAGAACATATTAAAAAAAAAATCTTTTCTAGGCCTATATTCTAAAATTCACCATCCATCAAACTTTCTTTGCTTGTCTCTGAAATAATAAAATATAGTCCCTCCCCCCCCCCCCCCCTATTTGGAGAACCGCAAGGGACCAAATTCACAAATTTCAATACCCTACGCCAATAATTTGAGAACCAGCATCTTGTAAAATTTCACCTGTAAGACCCTGATAGATTATTCTCAAATAGAGGAGGTTGGGCAGTTCAAGAAGCCGAATTTTAATGAAAATTCCTTCTTAAAGCACGCCTATATTCTGCCATTCAAGATCCTACAAAATTGGCGTAAATAAAAGCGGTGGATTTTCATAATCGGGCCCACACCAAATTCACGTATTGTAACGGATATGTTTCGTCAATTCCTGTCATGAAATATACAACAAGCATTTTTACAATAAGCATTCAATGCTTATAAAAGCGTGTCTTATTAAAAAAAAAAAAAATCTAATGTTACTTTTACATTTATTTTGCAATTCAAGCGTATCCATATCCCAAAAATAATGAGAGTTTTTTTAGTTATTTCACTTACTGAATTAAGTGCCCGATGTGCTGTGATGCTAAATTAACTAGTCATTCGTTATTTAAGCTTTTCGAAGAAATTGAACTACTATGAATGCAAGTTGAGGGCAGACCTTTTCAGCCAGTTCCGGAAATACTATAAACATCATCCGACGTATATTATAATTATTCTTAAACAAACTAGTCTGCTTTACACATAACGCTGTTCTTTGGTTCCGCTTTAAACAAAATTATATCAGGTGAATTCCGAGAACATCCCATTCTTAGTGCATATTACCGAGATGCATTTTTTTTAGTCTCCGTAAAAGTGGTTTATTTTAAATATGTCATTAGGCAGTTCGTCGGTCCAAATTCTTAAACTCGTCCTATGTGATTTCAGATGACGGCAAAATGGTAATTGTATTAATACTTTCTTTGCTCATATCTCATTAAGGGGCACAAAGTTTTACTTTTTTCGTTTATAAATATTTTTTTACTCTTTTCTTAACACTTTCCAACATAGTTGACAAGTGTTTATGAATTCAGTTTGTCAGTCTGTCCATCTATTTGTGTCCGAACTCTCGTAAATATATTCGGATTTCCATACAATTTTTATATGTTATTGAAGTTTACTATAGCATGCTCGGTACTGAAAATGAAGTGTGTAGCATTCATAGTTCGTTTAGAGGGATACACAAAAGAATTCCATTACATTATACTCTATTCTCAAAAATTGTTTCCTATGCATTTTACTGATGTTGCAGTACTTCAAACGTAATAAAATTGGTATGCTTCACAAACATGCTTTCTCAGGGACACAAATAAGTAGCATTGGTAGAATTAGTAGCATTTATGTTTCGTTTACAGGGACGCATAAAAGCATTCCATTATATTATGTCTGCACTGAGAAAAATGACACTTTCAAATGTGAGTAAATAGATGTTTTCATTTTGTTCTGAAACTTTTTGTTTCAAATACTAGGACCAATGCTTTCAGTTCTCAAATATCACAAATACTCAGAATATTGAAACATGGATATACTCAAAACTGAGCTCATAGAGGTCACTTCATACTCATTTTTGAAACATGGACATACTCAAAAATGATTAGAATCAGTTCAAACCCATTTTTGAAACACACTGCAAGAAAATTCCGTATCGTCACGCAAATGTTCCAGCAACGTTCCGTGTTTTCGCCGGTTTCTATCAGATTCCTGGAAAAAATAAGTTTTTTATATGAATAGTTTCCTGAATTCAGGAATTAAGCTTTTTTGCGTGGCAACGTCTGAACTCTAGCTCTTAGCTCTGCCATTTTGGCTTCTCGACGTATATACAGGGACCGATTTGGGGGCCCTTGCATCTATGCTTACAACGGCGTTGAGTTAAAAAATATCTTATTGAAAGAGGTACTTGAAATGAAAACTTTCCTAAAAATGCAATGCAATATCAAATCATCTACGGTAGATAAACAATGAATAAATAACAGCTGCGTTTGTACAGTTTCGAAACTCTGCCATTTTATTATTTCTACCGCAAGCACAAAGCGGAAGACGTTCTAGAAAGAAGGTTCTCTAGGAAGACGGAGGAGAACTATTTTTAAATTATATTTTAATCTTATTGCACGTAATAATAGTCAAGTGGTACTGAGTAGCTTTGCAAGGTTAATAATTAATCCCTTGATTGTTACCTGAACTACTTTTTAGCTTTATGTAATTAATTCTTCTCCATTTTTGGGTTATATTATTCTTACGATTCCCCAGGAAAACGGATAACAAAAAGAAAGGTATGCACGTAATTTAATATAATTAAAAATATTTTAAATAAATAATTGATTGACATTTTTTTCACAATTCTGGTTTCCCCCTTTTTTCCCTTTAAACTACAAGCTTTTAACTTTTACAATCTAAAATTAGTAAACTTTTCATACTGTTTAAAAGTATTTTTTTTTCTTTTATGCTTCTGACTTTTAAAGTTGTATATATAACTTTTTTCACCAAATAAAATCCATAAATGGGAGTGTAAAATAACAATAATAATAATAATAATTATTATTATTATTATTATAATTTGATGCAGACATTGAGAGCAACAGAACTTAAGTGTATAAAATAACTTTTCTGTCATATTAAAATTCACCCGACAATCGGGGAAAAAAAAGAATTAAACCTATATTGCAAGAATTGTAATATTTTAAAATGTACATTTACTCATATATGAAAAATATTACTATGTTTGTATATTTGAAGTATGCCTGCTTTTTAAAAGGAATTAAATTTTAATCTTCAAAAATGTAACTTTTTCGAAAAAAAAAAAAAAAACATGAAAGAGCAACATTGTTTGACCATTTTAAGATAACCTGTATTAAAATATCCCAATATTTACGCGAGTTATGGCTAAAAAATATATCTGTTGTTCTCATTTTAAGAAGTTATTAAAAAGATACTTTAAAGTGGTCTATCTCAAAAAGTTAAAAACGTACTTTGTTTAAATTGTGCACAATAATTTTATTAAATTTGGTAATGTTTCCACTTGCAATCTTTGTGAATTTATTATATTCTGAACCTAACTTTGTGAATATTTTAACAAAGTTTCTGTTAATAAATAAAGTTAAACAGGTTGTATATTTTTTTTCGGAGTTTATCTATGCTTTTTTCTGTGTTTGAAATTATAAACAAATTTTGGACCAATCTTAAGACATAGATATAATCTCTGAAACCGTAAAGTTTACCTGTAAAAAATATAAAGTAGCTTAATAGAAATCTTGTTTAACCAATTTCTTTTTAAAGGCGTTTTTGAAATAAACCATTTTAAATTTGTATAATTTTAAACATTTTTACAATAAGAACAATTGACACAATTTTAGTTCCAGAATAAACACTACAAACACAGTGATCAGGATGCTAAACTGAGAAAGGTACAACAGACAATATTTTCGTTTTGTTGAAAAGCTGTTTTGTTAGAAATTATTAATTTTCATAAACATATTAATTTTTATATACTGTTTGAAAATTTTATTTTTGATTATGTTTGAAACTGTGTCCTGAAATTTCACCAGTACTACCCTTGTATTGAAATTTTTGCTTTTCAAAATGTGATTATTTCTCGTTGACAAACAAAAAAAAGAAAAAGAATAATTAATTCTAATAACTGGTAATGAATATTGGAAAAAATACTTAGCATTGCAAGTATGCTAATATGTTCTGGAAACTTCTTGCTTAGGCTCATTTGAGTATAAAATAAATGGAAAATCACACCTCTTTCAAGAACAAATAATTTCTCAAGATCAAATAGTTTCTTATAATATTTTTTCTTTTCTCAGCCTTCACCGAAATTAAATTAATGAAAAAAAAATGGTCTTTAATTTTTAACATGAGATTACAAAGAAAATACTAAGCAAATTATTTGTAAATGTAGGTATATGTTGAAAAGAAAACGGTTTCAAATAATCTGCCACAATTTTTTTTTAAATAACCAAGTCTGTTAATGCTTTGAGTGACTTTATCCTTGAATACATTCTAGTTATAATAGTCCAGTCAAACTAACAAAAAAAAAGGAAGTCCATTGATTTGCAGAAAAAAAGCAAAAATTTTCAGTATTTAATATGGGGTGATCATTACATGGATAAAAACTAAATTATATTTCTTTATAATCCAAAAGGTAATATTTTTAGTAATTGGTTGTTCAGTCAATTACTCATAAAAATATTACATTTTTGAAAATTTTCAATTACTCATAAAAATACAATATTTTTATGAGTAATTGGCTACTCTTATGTCAGAATAGCAATCGATTAGCTTTAAAGTTTTGCCAACTAATTTTTAATGCATTTCATGAATTTTCTAAATATTTAACTTAAAAAAGGAAATATTATACAATTTTAAAATGAAACAGCATATATTTATCTTAAAAATAAGTTTATTTTTAACATCAAACTATATTTTGTATAAGAAAAAATTGAAATGCAGTGACATTAAAAAAAAATTACAGACAAATTTGATGTTATAATTAAACAAATATGCTTATAAGGTAAATATTAAATTAAAAAATATATATTTTATAAGTTAAATATTTTAAAATATTCTTAAAACATACAAAAATTACTTTGCAAAATTTTGAAGCTAATTAAATTGTGAGCTACATATCAATAAAAATCATATTGATGTATCAGAAACATCCCTGAAATATATAGGACGTTTCCTTATATTTTCAAGTACTATTACTGGCTTTCTGTGGAACTTTTCTAAATTCTTAAAGAATGTTCCTAGTTTTTACCAGGAAGATGACAGGATGTGAACATATATAAATTGTTTTGGAAGATTGCTGATTTTTTCCAGGAAGGTTACTGGCTTTTACTGGGAAGATTTTAGTATGTTCATGGTTTTTTCCAGGAAGGTTACCGACTTAAACTTGGAACCTTTCTGAAGAATTGAGAAACCTTACCACTATAATTCCTGGAATGTTACTGACTTTTAATATTAACTTTTCTGAATTATTAAAAAAGTTTTCTATTTTCTGCCAGAAATGTTACTGGTATAAATTAGGCACATTAGCTGCCCATTATTTTCCAGGAACGTTCCTGAATTTTTTTTACAGTGCATGGACATACTCAAAAAGTCAGTTCATACTCATTTTTGAAACATGGGAATACTCCAAAATGTGCACATAGGAGTCAGTTTCATACTCATTTTTGAAACATGGAACATACTCAAATAGGAGCACATGATGTTTTATTCTTGAGTATGTGCATGCTTTCAGAAATGAGTCTATACATGTTTCAAACTTGAGTCATTTTGATTCGGAGCCATTTTGACTATGCGACATACTCAGACTTGAGTATTTTTTGCTCAGTTTTGAAAATGTCTTTTTTAGAGTGTATGCGGAAAACTCATGTGAGATGCATTTTAATAATGTTATGACACTTCAAACATAATGAAATTAACAAGGATCACTAAGGTGCACTACAACTTGTTTTCTGTGGGTTATAGAGTGCGTATTATTTATCCTTCATTTACGGAGACGCACAAAAGAATTCAGTTACAGGACGGATTATGAACGATTCCAATGTATGAAAGAATGAAGTTTCTTAATAATATTCTGTTAGTGTTGGAAAATGTTTCATAATTTGTGCCTGATACATGATTTTTTCTTGTTTTTCTTTAAATGTATGTGTATTCGTTTTGTTAAAGTATTTTTAATTACATTTTCTTTTTATCAAAATAAAAGTTTCAAAATTTAGGCATGCTTGAAATTTTATATACAGTGTGTCCCAAGTCCTTGACACATTTTAAAATTAAATATACGATCAAGCAATTGGCGTACGAGGGTGCTGTTTGGACGAAAATGCTTCTTATGGTCTGAAATTTTGCTTAAGCAAATAAAAAAATAGTTCCAAAAATTTATCATAGATGGCGCTGTTTCTGGAAAGTTATCGAATAGGTAGAATGTGATGCTACATAACAATGGCGAAAGACGCACAATGCGTATCTACAGTTTTTGTCCAAACCACATTCCAGAACTTAACAATACTCGCCCTCTTGAGTTTGATTAGACGAGGGAGGATGGATAGACGAGTATTGTTAACTTCTGGGATGTGGATTGCCATAGTTTGGACAAAAACTGCGGATACGCATTGTACGTCTTTCGCCTGTAAAGGCATTCTACCTCTTCGAGAAACGTTCCAGAAGTAGCGCCATCTATGAGAAAATTTTGAAACTAATTTTTATTTACTTAAACAAAACTTCAAATCATGAAAAAACATTTTCGTTTAAACCGCACTCTCGTATGCCAATTGCTTGATCTTTATTGGAATTTTAAAAAGTGACAAGGATTTTTGGGATAGCCTGTATATCTTCTGGAAAAAAAAATTCATCTGCATATTTTTGTCGTTTTTTGAGACAGAAAATAATAAATATTAATTTTTGTCTATCGAAATTAAAAACTATTTTCTTTTCTTTTTTAGGGTTTCGGTCATCTTACGAAACCCTATTCGTCCCGCTACATTGTCTTTCCGTCACAGAGCCGGTTCTCAGAAACTATATAACTTACAGTCATGATATTTTGTGTACTTATAGCTGAATATCTACTGCGAAGCTCAAAATCATAAAATTTGAAAAAAATCGTATTATTTTAATATAGAGAGATAAAAAACCAAAAATCTAACATCCTTTTCCTATTAAACTTAAACATTTTTCGTTGTAGCAGTTGCCAACAATTAAAAATCCAGACTAAAATTATTTCTACAATAATTAACTTTCTATTGAAAGATTTCCACGTGAAAAATGAAAATGAAATAAAAAGTTTCACCCATTGAAAAAAAGATTAATAGGACGACATATTGGTAATAAAACGGAAAATTTCAAACATTTCTCAATAATACAAGGAGTATGAGTATGTGTAAATACAGAAAACAGCTTAATATGACGTCATTAGAGAATTAAAAAGAAAATTAATCTGACGTCTTATTAGAAGTTTAACGGACTTTTTCAAATGTTTGAGAATAATACAAAGAAAGTATCAATATGAGTAATAGAGAAAGCAAGTAGATAGGACGTCAGCAAGTGATTATAACGTCATATGTATTTGAGGAACGTATTGAATCATGATAAAAACCCAATTATGGAAATATTGGCATATTTTAACATTTTGAAGGTCTCTATACAACATGTTTAATTTTGAAATCGATTTTTCTTTTAATATCACATTTAGTCCACGTAACAGATATTATTATGAAAAAGTATAATAGCGGCTTTCGCCCGTTATCAAACCGGTTCAGATTTTCGAAAAAAATGAGAAAAATAGACCAGTAAAGTTTTACTTTATAGAAAACATGACTTTTTTTTTTTAATGAAATTTATTTGGATTTATTAAAGAAAGGATTAATTTTTCAAATTAATTAGTATATAAATATTCACCGATAATGGGTTTGATTTGTCTCATGTATGCCAATAGGGGTTATGCTCATGATTGACGTTCCATCTTGT
The DNA here is from genome assembly GCA_963931845.1 of Maratus michaelseni. Classification (NCBI taxonomy): domain Eukaryota; kingdom Metazoa; phylum Arthropoda; class Arachnida; order Araneae; family Salticidae; genus Maratus; species Maratus michaelseni. Next base: position 25,283,844 of record OZ007594.1, read on the forward strand.
GCTGCGTGGTTGTAGCCTAGCCATATAAGAGTGAGAGAATGCTAGACCGGTTGTCGTCCGGGTGGCTTAATCGTTATAGCACTTGGTGTGCTATACCAAGGCATCCGGGATCGAACCACGGTCTGGGTATTTTTTCACTCCGTTGGTTGTACGATGTTTAGTAAAGTGATAATTCACATCCTTTGAATTTCAGTAATTTTATTTTAAATATTCTTAAGAAATTGTTCCCCCCAGGGGATACCTTCTTTAGGTATTCACGGGCTTCGCAACCCCGGGCACCTGAGCGACCTTTCTCTTTTCTTTTTTCCCTCTATATTCTCTTGTCTACTCTTTCTTCTTTGTTTCACTCTCATTGTGGTTTCCTCTTCTGAGGTGAGGGCGATTCTGCATAAGTCGATATCATCCTGTTTATATCGACTTATGGAGAATTGTAAACCACACACGCGTTTGCCGTGCGTGGCGACCCGTGTCCCTGGAAAGGGGATCCTGGCAGTTGAGGGAAACCAACACACTGCTTTGGCCTTTGCTTCAGGTAGACGGGAGGTGCATATTGGTCCCGTATGCATCAATCGGCTGGTCAGTTGACTTGTCACTGGCTGGGGATCAAGTGAGCAGGCACATACTAGTCATTTCGTTAAGGGTGGAAACCAGTGTTGGGCACGCTCGCGAAAAAAACGAACAGTTCAAACTCAAGTTCAATTTCTCAAAAATGAGCCAAGTTCACGTTCGAACTCAAAATTTTTCAAACGAACTCGCTCAACTCAAACTCAATTATAAAAATGAACGAAGTTCACTAAAAACTCGTTTTTTTTTTTTTTTTTTTTTTTTTTTAATGAATTTGAATTTTATCGTCCAAATTTACAAAATTTTGTGAACTAAACTTTTGATTATTCGATGCAAGGGTCTTCATGGGCCCGGCCCAATTTTCCTTCCCGACACTCGGTCCGAGTTTGGGTTTGGGGATTACTTTTCTAGAGGTTCGGACCCAGGTGGGCCTAGACTAGATTTATTTTCCGGCCCACGTCGGGGCTGGACTGCATTCTTCTTGAGGTCTGAACAGGCAGAAATTTTCAGCCCCAGCTCATATAAAAATCATTTGACCGGCACGGCTCAGGCTTGTCCAGTAAAAATATCAGTAAAATTTGGCCCGACCCAATTTTTTTTCCAAAAAATGCACGGATTTTTAAATCGCTATTATTCCTGAATTGATACATATATATAGATGGCAGCTCTAACCAATTTATTTCCTACTATCATTTTTTTTTTCAAAGCAATGTTTGTATAGATATAGCAACCATTTTGAGTTAATGATGACTGGCTGCTCGTCAAGTACTTATAATCTTGTTCAGTCTACAGTAACATTAGTCTTTTTTAGTGAGTCTTACACATTATTTCATGATCTAATTTCTTTTTAAGTTGTATAATTGTTTATCTATCTTATTTCTATTTAAGTTGCATATTTATTTATTTATTTATTTTGTTATTTGAACTATCACGGTCTATTTCTACCTACTGTCTACTATCACTACTTCACTGTCTACTATCTATATAAGTTGACGTGTTTTTTCTTAAAAAATTTAACTTTTTATGAAATAATTGTATTTAAAGCGAAAGAAAAATAAAGTTCAAATCTAACGAACATGGAAGACATATTTTCAATCGTTCAATGGTACTAAAAATTTATTTTTATTATTTTGTTTTTTATACTTTTTCATTTATACAAAAAGGTGATTGTGAATTAGAATTATATCATTAGTTTTCATTAAATATTTTCACATACAAATAAATATAGACATCGTCTCGGAAGGAATATATATGCCAGCTGTATCTTGAAATTAAATTAAATTTTATCCGTCTCTAATTTGTTAAACAAAGGGTAAACTTTATTCATCCTAAGTAACTTAAAATAATTAAACACACAGAGAAAGAATAACAAATAAAATTTCTAAGGATATCTCTGTTTTTCTTACCCTTAATCCCCGGAAAAGACAATTTTTGTTTTATTTTATTTATTTATTTTTACATTCATGCGTTTCAAATTTATGATATCTGTTTAAGACAAATTAAAAAAATGAGCTGTTTAATTTTCCGATTTTGAACTATAGCGGTAGAAACTTATTGTTCAGTATTCAATATTTCTTAAATGTTAAAATCTTTGAAATGCTCTAGTGTGTTTATATGTTTAAAACAAAACTGTCTTGTACGATGAGTTCTAAAATCATTCCTAGTTCAGTTTATTTCATGTTCTACGTTTTAAAAATTAGCCTGGACTGCGGATTACAGCAGCAAATACATTTATTCCAAAAATCATGTTCCTTCTCTACTGAATTTTGTTTGTACGAGCGCTGATAAAAATTAAATGTCTGACATAATAGACCGGGAGGCGGCAGCACAGACAATCACCTCATCGAGTTCACGGTTGAAATTCCAGAATTAGTTAAAACTCGAATCGCATATTAAAACGCACTCGGTCTGCCAAGTCATATCTTGGTGGAAAACACGTGAAAACCCGATTTTAGAGGTTGACTCGTAGGTTTACCATTGTGTATTCCTGTACTCAAAAGTATGAAAACATGGAGAACTGGGTGCAGGAAAACACAATGGTCAACCTACTAGTCAACCGCTAAAGTCAGGTTTTCATGTGTTTTCCACCAAGATATGACTTGGCATACCGATTGCATTTTAATATGCGAATCGAGTTTTAACCAATTCTGGAATTTCAGCCGTGAACTCGATGAGGTGATTATCTGTGCTGCCGCCTCTCGGTCTATAAAAAAAGCCCTTTTCTTTTTGCATATGAATCGATAACATTTGCACGTGTAACTTCTTAATAATCAAATAGAGATTTTCATTTGCCCATAAAGTTGACGTATCTTTAATTCTTACAAGTTATTGCCCCTGACGACGGCCCTTCACAGGCTGCCGAGTCTCAAAAACAGACTTTAAACACCTAATTTGACATCATTTTCTCAAAGATACTTTGCATTTATAGAAAAATGAAAAACTTTTCAATTTACTGCTGTTTGAATGAGGATTGTACAATTTTTTTGAATGTATAATTTAAAATGAATTAAAAATATATTGAAAATTTATTTATTACTTTAGGAGTAAAATTCTTTTTAAAATCAATAATCTACTTATAAATTATAAATTTTTTTTATTTCTCATTGAAGAAAAAATTGTCAAAACTGACAGTTTGTGAAAGCCCCGTGGCTAGGCTGCATGCTGCATCTCCTCTTGCCCTCACATAAATCCGGATCTGTGTATCATTTCTTTAAAGCCAGACTTTCTTTTCTTTTCTTTTCTTTTTTTTTCCCTTAAACAGTTTGTATGGTTTGTATGGTAACAAATACATAATAATTATTAAGGTGCTACTTGGTGCAGCATAATATAAATTTAAAAACAACGTTAAAGACGCCTGTTACATAATATACCTAATAAATATTTAGATGAACATATATTTTTATATCAGTCTTTTTATACTCTAAAAGTACACAATATTGATTGTAATCAGTAGAATTTTTTGCAATAGATTTAAAATATCAATATAATTTATTATATTGTTAAAATATCACCTTTAAAAACCCCAAACTTTTAAGCCTCCTTCCCCCTTAAAAATAGAATAAAACTGTAACCACCATTTTAATTTATTAAACAATGTCATTGATAAAGATTCGGAACTCACTAGTATTGTTCAAAATAATAATAATTATTATTATTATTATTATTATTATTATTTAAAGAAATATATAATAGTTTTAATTGATGTTTGTTTAGAATCGCAATTCATCCTAGTCCCTCTTATACTCAGAGAATATTTCCATGCTTAATAAATTTCAGCTGCTTTGAAAAATAAAAAATTTTAAATCTCTTAAATTTATTGTGAAATACTGGAGATTGTACTCATTAAATGAAGTTTGATATTTTTTTTTGGAGGAAACTATTTAAAGTATCGTATGCCAGGAAGCAATACATATCTTTATAATTATTAAATGTGCATCATATCTCATATCCTATACAAAATACAAAATTAGAAATTCATTTAATAATACTTTATATTTTATCAATATATGCATTCACGTCAAATATACAACTGTACTATAGAGTATATTTTAAGTATGTATTTCTCTGAGACACTTCATGTTATTTCTATTTCAATATACTGGTTTCAGATTTTGTTAATTTGTATTAGCTAAAATTTATCTAATAATAAATTTAATTGTAGAAATCGTAGCTGCTTTTATTTGAATGAATGATGTATTCCAATAAAATAAACAATTACTTTTTATGAGTTTCTTTAGAGTAGCTATTTTTATTTTAATAAATGGTGTTCTAATATAAAGAATATTTTTTACGAGATATTTTTTTATGTTTTGTGTGTAATATTTTAAAATGTCATTTTTGTTTCCTCCTAGATTATCAAAAATATTAATTTTTTTAAATGAATTTCAGTAAAATATATTAAAAATAACTTGTAATCATTAATTTCTTCAATGCATTTATATGAAGACACTGACATTCATCGCGTACAGGGCCGGTGAGAGGGGGGGACACAGGGGGCAACTGCCCAGGGGCCCGGGAACAAGAACGGGCCCACACCGTACCGAACAAATATAGAAATTACATAATATTCTAAATCTGAACTTGCACACATTTTTTATTCTTTTACAATCTAACTGAAAAAATATTTCCTGGAAGTTTTGTAAAGAGTTTTTTCAAAGACATAGAAGTCTTATCTCTTGTCTTGTTCTGAGGCGAGTACTAAAGTTAAAGCTATCACTTCGTTGATCAAAAACAGCTGTTCTTACAAACTGCCGGCACTTCCTGTTTTCCTAAGAAATTGAGAAAAGGACTCTTTTTTGACCACAGGCCATCATGCCTATGCCTTGGGGCAAAAGAGCCTCTCTGAAACGGCTCTCTTGATGGTAATGACTTGACTGGTTCATCAGTCATGCCTGTCGTAAAAGGTCTCGTCAAAGGGAACACCTATACCTATGTGTCATTAGGCATTCTCATTTTATCTGACACTGGCTACAAGACCGACGCAATCATCGGGAAAATAGGCTGGCTGTAAGGGCAGGGAGTTGTTGCTAGGGCCCGCGCTAATTGGCCTACATCGCCTGTTTTGGAATGGTGTCTTGCTAAAGCAATAAAACTATTCTTTTCTACCCCACTTGCGGTTTTAAATAAAAGAACGGGAAAAACGACAGTAGATTCAACAATAGGTCAAGAGATAATATAAAATCGTACTTGAAGGAAGCCCTCCCCTCTTTCCAGGACATACAGAACTTTACATGTAAAGTCATTAGAGAAACCGCAATAAAGGCCAGAACAATAAAATCCGCCATTGACAGCAAGTACAGTATGAGTTAGGGGCTCCGAGTCTCTCTATACCTTTCGAAATAATGTTTTCTCTGTATAAAATAATAAAACATTTTTGCTTTAGATCTGTTTTTAAATACTTCTTTTGAAAATTTCTGACAGTCAAAGGTGATATAATTGTCGGGGAATGTTTAGATTCGACGATCCCAAAAATCACCGTTAATGCAAAAAATAAATATTTAAAATATTGTAATGGATAAAAGATTCTGCGAAATAAAAAATAATTATGCACATTAAATGTGAAAATAGTGGTATTTTTTATATATTTTATTATAATGCATTATTCTATGATATACACATTTTTTTATGAGCCCAATGTTTCAGTATGCGTTGGGCCCTAGTAATTGCTTTGTCAGGGCCCTGTTTGGCAGTTGCTTGCAGGAATTGTCTAACTGCTGTTTTCTTTTTCTAAATTGATGGTACATAATATTTATGTTAAATTTATGCTTAATAACGTATAAATTTCTGCGGGTTTTTTATTATTATTTCTTATTTCTTCTTATTTTTTTAATAAGCTGTATCTGTTATAAAGTATAGACAGAAGTGTAAGAAAGAGAAAAAAAAATAGAATTAGAGTAATTTTTCATCTTGCTGAAATTTACAAGCACATATAAAGAAAATTAACTAAAAAATAAATAAAAATAAACATTTTGGATGTATACAAAAAAATGCCCATTATCAAATTAGAATCTAATTGATATGAAATATTACATAAGTCATCAAGACTCGGCGTAGAAAACTAGACGCCTAAAGTATAGACACTTAGACTTATAGACACCCTTTACTCAAACTCCCTTACAAATTCGGTTTACTCAATTATTAACAATCTTTATAACCTTCGTTTAATAAATGACTTATTAGAAAATTATTTTTGCTAAATTATCATTATACGAATAGTAGGGGCAATACACTGAAGGCGATAAGAGGTACAAATCAGACCCTAAGCTGAAAAGGTCTCGTAAAGTTCGATTTTGTACTATCTGTATGCATATATTATATAAAGAATATGCAGGGACTCAGCCCCCCCACCCCCCTCACCTCTGTACTTGGGTTCACATTTTCGGAGAATGCCTTTGGCTAGCGAACTTAAACTATTATTATGTAAGGAGGAAAAAAGAAAGAAAAAAACTCTGAAATCATAAATAATATAATACATTTTATTAAGCTTTTAAAAAGTCTAATTCACTTAACTTCATTACACATGAAATTCACTATGCATACAATTTAAGTTTATATTCAAAATCTGTCGTCACCCTTTAAAATTTCTGAGCTGTAGCCCTATACCTACTATGTAAAATGAAAATTGCAATATTTTCATTTGGAAAAGAAGACCAAAGATAATATGACCATGGGCTCGAGTCGGACTGGCGTTATATATTTTCGTTGCTAGTCTGGTTTGGGTTAAGTTCATTTCTACTTTTTTACTGCAGGTCGGGTTGACTATCCTTTTTCGGGTTCGGATTAGATTTTGACTCTTGTGATTCGGGTTCGTGTTGACCAGATTTTTCTAAAGAATATCCAAAATATTTTTTCATAATAAAAATCTATATACAGTAAGATCTTCATAATGGATACTCCGGAAAGTACACATCTAGTCAGCGAACACTTTTGCAATTCCTAATACTTATATATTTATCTGCTTATATCACTGAAAATGGGCACCTCCCAATGTACACACATGCAACATGTGTATGTGTGCATAAACTATCACAAGTATCATACATGTGTTTTTGTGTGTATCAAAAATTAAATGTTAGCAATATTTTTCATATTCCGAGAGAAGAAAAATGTTCTTTACTGTACCGTAAAGAAAGAATAATCTATATTCACATTTTTTATAAATTTTATTTCTCATGCAGTAATTTGAATATATGCTCATTCATACTCAAAAACATATTTGTTTTCATCTGAAACATAGTTGAGCTCAAACTTTTTGTGAAAATGCAAACATCCCTAATTCCAAAAGATCTAATTAGGACTAGCAAGAATTATTATAGGCTACCAACCCCGAAAAAGAATATTACAATCATTAAAACCTGAAAACAGAAATTTACGTGCAACCTGACCCGATGCAAGACTCCATTCAATGATCCCGATGTCTCTACTATTCAGAGGTTTTACTATATTTGAATATTAAAAAATTAATTTTATGAATATCTGAATATTAAACACTTGCCTTTTTTTCTATAAAAACATAAAATTGGTAGTAGAGATATAAATGTAGGTCACTTTTCACAATTGCATTAAAACAGAATTTCCTTTCCTTTAATTTCGGGTTCGGGGGTTGCGGATCGAACTTATTCTTGTTGTCGGGTTCGGGTCAGATTGCGGGTTGATTTCAAATAGAATTTTCGGGTTCGGGTCGAGCTCACGGTCTCGACTCGCGCAGGGCTTTATCTCTGCTCGGGTCAAGATTTTAACCTTTTTCCGGGCCGGGCCAGTCTCGGGCGAAACTTTTAGCTATTATGCCGGGCCGGATCGGGCCAATAATTTTTTCTCTACGTGCCAGGCTCGGGCCGAAGTTTTAACTTTTATACCGGGTCGGACCAATATTTTTTTTGTACGGTCCAGTCCGGGCACGGGCCGAACATTTAGTTTTTATACCGTTCCGGGCCGAACATTTAATTTTTATACCGTGCCGGGCCGAATTTTTCTTTTATGGATCGGGCCTTGAATTTTCGGCCCGTGCAGACCTCTATACCTTAGACTCCATTGTACAGAGACCTCCGTTCCAAAATACTGTTTCTATCACATTTCTTTCTATATATATCTTATTGCAAAATGTATTGATTTTTTAATGGATCTCTATTTGTATGTAAATATCTGAATTATTATTAATACCATTAATCCATTTATCCGGCTTGGAGACTTAAAAATCGAAAAATTCTGTATCGAAAAACCTTCTAAGACGGAATCCCATTGGAAAGAAAAAAAATCGTTATGGTTTAGTTTCTTTTTTACCATGTCTGTCGTCTCTTGCAAAGTAATATTTATTTTCAAACGGATTATTATATCCATTTTGCACCAATCAAGAAATTTTTCCGTTTAAAACAGGATTTCATCATACACAGATTCTTATCATTTGTTTTACAGTACTGTATATCCTCCTTCCCCCGTTAGAAATATATACGTATTATTCTTTAAAGTAAATTTTAATTGTAGAATAATGGTAATTTTAAAGTTTATGTATTTTCGGCAAAAATTGTTAATCCAAGGAGTTTGTTCCTTCAACAGATTTTTGCATGAATCAGACAGGGCGGATCAATGATTTTCATACAAGCAGGGTTGTTGTGACGACCATGCCAGAAAATTTCGGTCGGTGCAAACTTCTAGGAAAAATAAAGTACAGGACCAGAAATAAGCCTGGTTCGGCTCGGCCCGAGCCTTCAGAAAAAGCAAGACCCGGGCACGACCCAGAAAAACTAATGATCAGACTCGACCCGTCTCGAGTCCATGTAGGCATCTAAATGGCATTTGAATGAGAAAAACGTGTTCTAAATGGCTGGAAAATTTTTAAATAAATCATGAAAAAAATTGAGTTTGAGTTGTAAATTTCGTTCAAACTCACAGATTTTTTGAGCTTCCGTTCAGTTCACGTTCGTTTATCAAAAAGTGAGTCAAGTTCAACTCACGTTCACAGAAAGTGAACTAAGTTCGCGAGTTTTCGTTCAATGAACGCGCTCATGCCCAACACTGGTGGAAACTGATATAGGTGTGTCATGTGAGCGTATGGGCCCTGGTTAGCACTGGTGCATGAATGTGCATCCCCTTGTTGGGCTCGGTAGTGGGTGGTGCGGCCGGGGTCTGAATTAGTTTTACCTTTAATATGGATGGAAAAAAATCAACTCCTCCTATCCCTCTCCCATCTGGAGAGCAACGAATTGTACAGAATGAATCATTCACACGTTTTTTCATAATTAAACGCACTGATAGTCACTCTGATAGTTCTTTTAAGAGAACATCACCGTTTCTTATTGCAAAAACATTCCAATCTGTATTTGAAGATGGTTACTCACTTAAAAAACTACAGTCTGGAGATTTGCTTGTTGAGGTTTCTAAAGCCAAACATTCACAATTTCTCTCAAAATCAACAACAATAGGATCTTTCTCTGTTTCTGTTCAGGCCCATCAAACTCTTAATACAAGCCGTGGTGTAATATCCGAACCAGATCTTTTAATCACTACAAAAGACGAACTCCTACAAAACTTAAAACATGAAAATGTCATAGATGCACGTCGTATTACTATCCGTCGGAATGAGAAAGTGCTTCCTACGAAGCACATTATTCTGACTTTCAATAGCCCTACATTGCCAACCAGAATTAAAGCTGCCTACCTGAGCTGTCCTGTCCGACCTTATATACCTAACCCACTCCGTTGTTTTAAATGTCAGCGCTATGGTCATACTACAACTACCTGTCGTGGTTCTGTTACCTGCGCACGTTGTGCAGAAATCGTCCACGATGGTAAGTCATGCGAAAAGCCTGAATGTTGTACAAACTGTAAGGGTGACCATACAGCATACTCCCGCTCTTGCCCAAACTGGACTCGTGAAAAAGAAATCCTTGCAGTTAAAATCGCTCAAAAACTTTCTTATCCTGAAGCTCGAAAACTTGTAGAATCCAGAACACCATCTGTAGGAGTTTCCTATTCCAGTTTACTTAAGCAACAAACAAAATCCTTAAGACTTATTAGCACCCAAACTGAATTTTCTTTACCAGCAAATGATCCTTCTATGACAATAACTAGCACTAAAAAGAAGAAAACTCGTGATGCGTGCTGTCCGACTTTTAAAAAAGCCATACCTGATCTAGAACGTTGGGCACCATTATCAGAACCTGTGAAAATAGAATACCCTAATAATCGACAATTTAAACAGTCAACCGAACATGAGTCTGTAAAAACTTCCATTTCATCTGCAAACAAAATAGAAAAACCTGTTTCCTCTACTCAAAAAGCAAACCAAAAATCATGTGCACAGAAAGAGAGAAAGAAAACCTCAACCCAAGCCTCTTCACAGTGGAAAACTGTGAAGAAGAAAAACAAGAAATCATGTCTCAGCCCATTAATAACCAATACGAAGGATTCCAAACAGCTACTCCACTATATGGAAGAGGCTATGGAGTCCGACAATTATGACACTGATACAGATGAAGAAAATACTGTTTTTGAGGAATTTGTGCCGACATGAGTAATTTTTTTTTTGCTTTTTAATATTCTGTGTGTAAATATACCAGTTTTTCTGCATTATTTAGATATTTTATACTATTTTAGATAAATGTTACTATACAGAATGTAAAGATTTGTTTGTGTTTTTTAAACATCAGTATGAAGTAATTTTAGTGATTTTAATTACATATATCATCCCATTACTTTTTTCATTAAACTGTGTTCTTTTAATTATTTATTTTTTTGACAAGGTTTTGGATAACTTCTTTGATATAATTTTATGTACTCTATTCACTTTTTCTTGGCGCAGCATGTTCCAGAAGGGACTTTGTGCCATTAAACCCTATTCAACCAACCAACCTTAAGAAATTGTTAGATATTATGTCTTGCTCATATGGAAGTTGTTTATTTTAACTGAATTTCTCTTCAAACCTATCCTTCCCCTCCGAAAAAAATCTAGGGGCCCTTGGTATGTGCCTAAGCCATAATCAGACCCAAATACTGTTGCATTTCAACCTATAAATATCAAAATAATAGTAATTTAAAAATTACGATTTGGGATTCGAACATTTTTCGAATGAAGCTTAAAAAATTAGACAATCGTGATTAAAAAACGGATTAGTAAAGAATATTCCAAAGTTTGGAAAAGATTCTTTTTCGATAAAGAATCTTAGTTCTCTAATGTTCTTTGTTTCATTTCCCGAAATGACTTTTAAAGATATTTTTGGACCTTGGTACTTGTTTATTTTGATAATTCAATCACATTTTCAAATAATGCACATGTTGTATAGAACTGCACGTTTTTACTTATAAAAAGGTACAGGTTTGCTGTCACAACTCGCCATACGGCGACTAATTTTTAACAGTAATTATTTTTAAAAAAATTTCAAATGTTTTCACTTTTCTTATACTTTTTTCAGATTAGATTATTTCATTTAGACCAGTTCAAACAAGGGACTTGATCTCACCACAATGAAGATCAGTCGGTGGATGAATGACTTTGTTCGTTGTTTCAGTTTAATTCTATTTAAATATTATGTATTAATAGTTGTTTCATTTCTCGCTTTTCTGTTTTAAACTAAACAAAAATAATGTTTTCTATTTCGCTTTAGACATTATTTGCCATTTTTACCCAGCTGAAACTTCACCAGTTTTAAGGGAATTGTCAGGAATAGACAGATTTTTTTTCTTGTGATGCATTTTTAGGTGCGTTCGTAATTATATAAGTACTTATCACCTATGGTCGTCGTCTAGTCCGTCCGTTTGTCCTCGTATAAGAGCTCAAAAACTACCCAACGGAATGGTTTGAAATTTAATATATATAATTGTTGCAGAATTTTGTCAAGTACTTTCATATTTTATGAAAATCGAATCAAAACTTTAAAAAATATTAATAAAAGTTTTCTTCATTCTATTAAATCCTATCCTACGTAATTTATTCAATGATATCCCATGATAGGTAAGGATTCTAGGTTGTCATGCTGATGACGTCCTATTTAAGATGGAGTCCTATAATTTCCGTGTTACATAATTTAAAAACTGAATTTGTATACTAAAATTGTGTAATTATAGTAATTCTATAATCTACCGTCAGTGTTTTAGATAGATGTTTTCGGAAAAATAGATATTAAATAGCAAAAGAGTCTAAATATGGATTTCAAGTTCTGAAATTTTCAAAGTCAGGCTTCAGTTTCCCATTGGAATTTTCAGTCAATGTCAACAAAGGATAAAATGTGGCCAACTTAAAATGTACTTATTTTATTATGGAAATTAATCATATCATAATAACAGACGATAGAATTCATTTCACTGAAACTAGTTATATTACGAACGCACCTCATTTGTCACTTTTGACGTACAATTTCCAACTTGCTCACTTTTCTGTTGTAAACTAAACCAAAATATATTTTTTTTTTCACTTCAGATGTTATTTACTATTTTTACTCAGCTAAAACTTCATAAGTTTTAAAAAGGAGACAAATCCAACAAACTTCTACAACTCTATAAATCTTCTGGGTATGTAGGGTGCCAAATCTCATAAGTTAGATATCTCATTTTTAAAAGTCTCTTATTATGCTCAATTTGAATTTTAAATAACCACTGATACGTTGCCGAATAAGTATTAGTAGATGGGCACAAACTTTATTGAAAAAGAAAAAATATGATATGACAGTTTTCATCAGACAAAATCACAAATTGTAAGGGACAGAAGTAACATTTTTTGCAATTTTGCCACTGTACTTAAAAAAGAATTTTTTTTGGAATGTTGTATGCACTATTACTTACCCATCATACGTAGTATAAGGTAAGTCTTGTAATCGTTTTGAAAATCGAAAAAAAAAATTGACGAATTTACACGTTTCATACACTGGAGATTCCGAAAAATATATTTTTAGAAAAAAAAAAATTTGCCGTCCGTCTGTCTGTGTGTGTGTTTGTGTGTGTGTCTGTAAACGCTCTATCTCCCGAACAAATTGAGATATAGACTTGAAATTGGATATGTACTTAGTGTGTAATAATGGGAAGAAGCTTATTGAATTTCCGTAACCTCGATTATCCGTAACTTTTTTTTTCGGACTCTCGAAATGTTCGTTCTGATAAAAGATGTATACAAATTTTCGAAATTGTTTATTTTAAGAGGTGAATATAAAATACAATAAAACAACATAAATTTTGCATAAAGCATGAAGTCGATCGGATAATGAGTCGTCGAGATATTTGTCATCCTATTTTCCACACTCTTTGATTTTTCATGACCTTGTATTTCATTCAAATTTCAATTCAAAGATATATTTTAATTGGAAATGAGACGCTTAATCCGACGCAGTAAACCATTAGTTAATAGGATTATCAATTTTGGAGTTTTAGACCATTTAAAGTTTAGGACGTCATCAAGCCACGATTTTATTGGAATTGCAATGCATTTTATAAATAGTTTACACATGTTTTATTTTCATATTTTATATTATGCATATCCATGATGGGTAAGTATTACTGTGGCCCCCCAACGACTAGTTTTCAGACATATCAAACCTACTATTACATGGCTAGATATTGGTTAATCTATAAATATCAATAATTAAATTAACAATGGGAACAGTAATGATGGTTAATAAAGGTACGCTTACCTTTTCCCTATTCTTTTCAATCAAGAAAATCTCATTTATAAACAAACAGCAAACAAGGGCGACTTTCTCAGAACAACATGTGCTCCCTTACTGGAAACAATACTGAAAATGAATGCATACTGCCATCTGGTGGAACTATGAAGAAATCCATACACCGGGACAGTAGTGATCGTAAACATAAGGGACACAACTTTAAACCCAACAAAAAGAAATATTACATATTTCACTCCTATAAAAATCATATTATTATGCTCCGTGATATTCATATTTATAATAAATGCATTGGTTTTTCAAAATTTTTAAATAATTATTGTTTGTTGATGGTTTTAATGATCCAGTACGGGTTGAGGAAAGGGGACAGTAGTGACTTTTGAAATATTTATATTTCATTTTAAAGATTAAAAAAATCAAAACAAAAAAAACAAATTTTCTCAGTAGAACTAACATAATATTGAAGAATTAATCACAAAGAAACATTTTAACATTAAATGAGAATTTATATTGCAAAGAAATACCTAGAGATATACTGGGGACAGAGAAATCACACTCATATACACTTATATTGATATTTTGGCCCATATATACGTTGTTTTCAAGTACTACTGTACACTTAAACAGTATTCTGAAGTTCCAATAAAATTTGTGCTGTTAAACGCATTGGTTTTTCTAAAATTTTTAATTATTGTTTGTTGAAGGTTTTAATGATCGAGTTACGGGTTGGGGACAGGGGACAGTAGTGACTTTTGAGATATTTAAATTCCATTTTGAAGATTAAAAAAAAAAAGAAAAGAAAAGAAAAACAGATTTTCTCAGTAGAAGTAACATAATATTGAAGAAACAATCACAGAAAATCATTTTAACATTAAATGAGAATTTATATTGCAAAGAAATGCCTAGAGATATACTGGGGACAGAGAAATCCCACTCATATACACTTATATTGATATTTTGGCCCATATATACATTGTTTTCAAGTACTACTGTATACCTAAACAATAAACTAAAGTTCCAGTAAAATTTGATGGTTTATGAATGAAATCTCTACCACTTATACAGATTTTTTTTTTTCCATTTCTCAAAACCTTGAATTTTGGACTTATTCCTTTCTTAAACTTGACAATTCAATTATGCCCAGATATACGATTTGCACGCATTTTTAGCAACGTTAAACACACTAACATTTTGCAGTGTGAATAATCGGATGTCATTCCAGGTGTACCCGGTGTCAGAGACTAAACCATCACGAAAACTTCAGAAAATTCAAGTCTCCATTGCCGTCTTATAATATAATCTGAGCGAAAATTAAATTTGTTTCACTCACAGAGGAACCACTTTTGGTGCAGCTCGCACCTACCACTGAGACCTAGTGCATTTTAAAGCCTTATATTACGAAGTTTGAGAATCGTTGAAAATGTTCTGTTAAAATAATATTTTTTTTTTATTTCACAGAAGCATAACTTTCTGAAACTGCAATTTTCGAGACCACTTATCGCACTATTAAGATAGATTTTTTTCCCGGCAACCCTGGCCGAATCTTCTGCTGTGTGTAAGAAGTGGTTGGGATTCTAGCACCTCATTTGGCGACTTAACTCGCTTTTGGCCGGAAATTAACAATTAAAAATCCAATAATAAAAAATTAATAGAATAAAAAAAATGCATAAAATATAATTTTAACAGAGAAATTTTATCGGTTCTCTAACTTTTATGTATAGGGTTACAAAATGCACCAGGTCTCGGCGCTAGGTGCGAGCTGCACCAATAGTGGTTCCCTTGTCACAGGTCTTTTAATGGTTAAATGAAACGATATATCAATTAACAACAGATAAGAATCCCAAATGTGAAAAAAAACATTCTACCAATTGTCATGACATATAAGAAAATAGGTTCATAAATGTGGTTTCTCTTATTCAATAAAATCAATTTAATAATATAAAAAATAATTTGATTTTCTCTGAATTTTGGACATGTGCGCGCATATTTATATTTAAATTTGCCGTATCATTAAAAACATTAAAAAACATTATTCTCATTAAACATTCATAAATATACTATTAGAATAAATATTATTATAAATATTCTTAAGTACACTATTTTCCTTTTAGAAAATATCGTTAAAGAAAGACATGCACACTCACATCTCCATTAAATCCATCTACAAAAATTCGGAAGAGATTTCTTAGATCTCAAGAAGTTGAGGTTTGTTAAACATTTACACGTCGAATTTTCTTCTATAACAATACTTCACACTATTAGAATATGTTTCTTATAAATCATCAGATATGTTTGAATTTCTCAGATCCTGGGGCCCTACATTCAATTAATATTGCTCCATAAGGTGATCACATTTCAAAAACTTTTCAGCTTCCTAAATTTATAAACGTTTGAAAATTCAGTAAGGTTTTTCTTTTCTTTTTTTATGAAAGAGCTGAGGCTGACCCTCTAAAAATAAACGCTGATCCTGAGAATTGGCGACATATGTCGACGCTAACGAGCGCCCCTCAGGCCCTGGCGGCGCAGCTCAGTTTTTCATACCCTTGTATCTTTTTTTTTTTTTAATGAATTACCTTCATAAATTTTGTAAAGAAAAAAACGTAATATTTTTATGTAGCTCCTTATTTAATTCTAACTAAAACATGAAACTTCTTTCTTTTTTACAAAATTTCAGGTAGAAGTGATTTTAAAAAATATATGAAGGTTGGTAGTTATGCTTTGTGCATTCCCAAATGATTCATTATCAAAAAAATGTTGCCATTTCGCTACTTTTTTTAAATTCAGATTTCTTGATTGTCACCACTTTTTAAAAATAGTATAAGTCGTCGCCTTTTTATTTCGCATATTTTAATCTGTCAATAAATAATGCGAATACTTCAAAAAAGAGGCGGTAATCAAGCAATCTGATTTTTTTTTTAAATAGCGAACTGACAACATAGTATCAAATCCATTCTTCCCATTAGTAATTAGTAGTACATGGGCCTCCGTTTGACTCAACTTTCAACAAATATTGTTTTCTTTTATATATGGGTATTTTTGTTAGATCATTTGTAATCCGAATCTCTTCTTTTTTACAGGAACTAATTTCTATGATGAAAGTCTATCTAAGCAAGTTTCTGGGACTTGTGAAATCAAACCGCGGATGTTTCGTGTTGCTTTTAGTCACCTTCTTCCTTTTCTACATTTTTAACACTCTGCTATGGTACGCAGTGTCAGAGATGAAGGATCCTCATGATAGCTCCGGGCTCATTTTAAACACACCGGGGTGCAAAATTCCGAAACTTGATCCTTACGATGAAACATTGAAACACATCATAAATATAACGAAGCCTTACATATGCAAAGGAAATGCAACGTTTATATTTACAATGCCAAACAGTACGATAATTCTCAAAGACACCATCTTAAGAAATTCTTACAACCTTTCTCCAGAAAATGTATCGTGCAATTATAATGCCATCTACCGGGTCAAACCAACTAAGAAATCAAAAAGTGAAAACAATTGGAAATTTGGAAAAACTACGCCGTTAAAATTTGGGGTTCCACTCGGCCAAGAATTCATCAAAGTTCAGTGCAAATTAGGCTCTTTAAATTACAAGCAATACATTCCTTTAGTGCCTATCAAACCAAAAGTGGAAAAAAGAGCATGCAAAGCCGAAGCAAACAACTCGAACTTACTGAATGTAATTTTAATTGGTATTGATTCTGTATCAAAACTGAACTTTATCAGGCAATTCAAGAAAACTCGCAGTTTCCTAACATCTAACGTTTCGTCACTGGACATGAAAGGGTATACAAAAGTAGGTGATAATACTTTCCCAAATTTAGTTCCACTGCTTACCGGACATTTTGTAGAACATTATTGGAATGAAAGCTTAAGACATAAAATGTTTTTCGACAATTTGGATTTCTTATGGAAAGATTATTCTAAAAAGGGTTATAGAACCTTCTTCGCTGAAGATTACCCATTTTATGGAACTTTCCAGTACCTGAAGAAAGGGTTCGAAAACCCACCCACTGATTATTACTACCGGCCCATGGCTCTTGCATTAGAAAAATCGGACAAAAAGACAGGATCGTATTGTTTCAATGATCAGTTGGAGATTAATATGATATATGGATACCTCAAAGATTTTGTGAAAACCATGCAAAATAAGCCTTATTTTGCTTTTGCCATGGTGTCGTATATGACTCACAATTTTATAAATGATGCTGGTTATGCAGATGAACCGACATTTAAACTTCTAGAAGAATTATGGTTGAATGGGGCACTGAATCGAAGTATAACAGTTATTTTTAGTGATCACGGCATTCGATTCGGAAAAATCAGAGAAACTTACATCGGTAAATTCGAAGAAAGAATGCCTTTTATGTACATAATCTTGCCCGCATGGTTTTCGGAGAAATACAAGACCATCTCGAAAAACTTGAAAGTAAATCAAAATCGTCTAATTACACTTTTTGACGTCCATGCTACGCTTTCGCACCTGCTGAATTTTCCTAAGCCAATGTCGGAGGACGTGAAATCGAAGAATACTCCCAATGGCCTTAGCTTGTTCAATGACTTGTCAGAATATCGAACGTGCGAAATGGCTAGCATCTTACCTCATTGGTGCCTCTGTGAAGAATACCAGTCCGTGGCACCGAATGATGAAAAAGTTACAAATGCGACAGCTGCACTGATAGACGACATAAATCAACAACTTAAATCGTATGTAATCGAAAACATTTGCTCACGGTTAGAAGTCGAAGAACTGACAGATGCTAGGCTTAGACGAGCAAATGACGTTGTTTTAATATTTGAAAAACACAAAAACGATGTAATAGATCGTTATGTTGCTTATGACGATCGAGTGAGTCCCTTCAATGATTACTTGATCACGATTAGAGCTCGCCCTGGCGGTGGAATTTTTGAGGGAACTGTTCGACATGTTGTAAAAAGTGACAAATTTAAAGTTCTCGGTGTTAGCAGAATTAACATGTACGGGAAACAGTCCAGATGTATAAGCAGTCAAATTTTGAAAAAATTCTGCTTTTGTCCGTAAATGTTTCTTGATTGAAATGTTTGAAATCAACATGCCACCACAAATGATAATGATTTCTTAATGGGAGGTTCGACTGCTTTGAGTCAGAATTCTATTTTTTTTTCTCAAGTGAGTAGATTGTTTCCTAAAGCAGTTTCGTGATATATTTCAATTCCTTACAATCTTTTCTGCTCGTTGAACGTAACGTCGCACTGTGGAGTATTTGATGCAAAATCCTGGCCAAAAAAGCAGAAGTTAAAATTTGCTCAACAATTGTAAAAAACAAATTTTATAATAGCTGACTAACTGGTCAATCGATCTATGTGTATTTCAGAAGTATGAGTCATATCCGACATCTTCTAGACTCAGCTGACGTGAAAGTTTCTTTGTGAGAAGACGTGATTCTTTGTTATGTTTCAGCTTTGTTATTGCGTTTAAATGCATACATTGACATGTGCATTTTAAATAGCTTTACTTTTCAGATAATAAAAAAAAAATTAATTGAAAATGGGTTAATATTAAACCTTTTTACATCTAATTTATTGAAATATATTATCTAATATATTCAAAGCTTCCTAAAACTGTGTCGGGGTTTGTCGGACCATTTTTGAAGGCATAAAAAAAATAAAAATAATAAAAAATCCCCATATTGTTGCCATTTTTAGATATCAATGTTTTTTGGGAGGATTTCAAACCTATTAAAAGCACTCAAAAACTAGCCTCTCTATACTATAGAGACTCAACTTTGATAAATACTAAATGCAAGTAATATATATATATAGTATATGCATTGTTTTTTATAAATAATTACACATTTATGTGAGTAAAATTAACCACATTTAATTAAACATTACTCGTAAATAAAACAAACCTATCGAAAATTAATTTCCTTTTATAAACAATAAGCAATTAAGTAAACATTGTACTATATATATATACTTATTTATATAAATGCATACATTTATGCATATATAACATTAATTAAGTGCATTTACTAATGTGTAGTAAGTCAACAACAATGGTTTTAACTTTAAAACACGGGAAAATTAATTTTGTCCATGATTTTGTGTCAAATACTCCACTGTGCGCCACAGCAGCCAGTAAACGGCTTTCTAAGTTCGAAGTTTATTATACATCTCAAAACCATGTTGAAAACATGTCGAAAAATAAAAAATCTCTAAACCACATCGAAATCGTCTCGAAATTATGTTTTTCAATCTGGGCGACCCCTTTTTCTCAAGAACCATTCGAATAATTTCCTTAATTTTTTTTTTTTTTTTTTTTTTAAAGAAAGGTAATCGTTTTTGCTTGAGCTTATACCGCCAAAAAGTTATAATTTTCATTGATTAATTATTTTTTTCGAACTCGCAAAAGCTAGAACAAAAGAGCGAAAAAATTACCTTTTATGTTCAAATAACCGCCATTTTGTCAAAAATTAACTTTTAAAACTAAATGTTGGTATAAGCTGCAGAGAATTTATTGTCCTTTTAACGTTTAGAGACCCAATTTGTTTCAGATGCTTGTGGCCGGATAAAAACGGCCGCCCGATTGGAAGGTCGCGGTGCTCATCTGCGGGTACTTCCCGTCGTACAAGGCGTCATTTTTTTATACACAAAAATTTAAATATCTATATTATAAAGGACAAACGTGTCCGTGCGTAACGCTGACGTCATTTTGCGAATGGTAACACTTGAAGATGAAATTTCGGTTTTGCGATTTTTGCTACTGCATTCTGTTTTTAATTTCTAAACATCAAAATTTTTAATTTATACAACGTTATAAAAGAAAAAAAATCTACTTTCAAATTCAATTTGTTTGAAAACTCTGTCTTAATTCGCAGATTTATTATGGCTTTTAAAATATTTTTCAAGCATGATTTTTTGTTAAATCTATCTCTTGCAGACGATTACAAAATATGTATGGGACGTTTACATATATTTTGTAACCTGGAAATCTCGGGTTGGATCCCCAGTATAAGTGAAATTAAAAAAAGTCCGAATGTGATATCTTTTCTTCTTTGTAAACGAATAAACAGTCGTAAAAGCAATGTCAATTTTCGGCTAAATAGAAGTAGAATCTCCCCTTCAAGTGACTACTTACGTTCGGAGCCTTTTTTTATATTTATTTGTTATTATTTACTTACTTATGTTTATTTTGATTTTTTATTTATTATTTATTTTATTTATTTATTTATTTATTTATTTATTTTGATTTTGATTTTTTATTCATTTATTTTATTTATTTATTTATTTTGAGTTTGATTATTTATTTATTTATTTATTTATTTTATTAATTATTTATTTTATTTTATTTATTAATATTTTTATTTTATTGAATTATTAATTTATTAATTAGTAAAATGTAATACATTGGCAAAAATGAATTCATTTATACATGAATTCTAATTTAAAAATATTTTAAAAAGTAAAATTTTATTTATATATTTTTTAAATTTTTAAAAGGCGCAATTTTGAACAGAAATTAAATGAATTTTTATGGTTACGCCAGCAACTGCACTTAGAATTGTACTTCATAAATTTTAATTCATTTTTACCTAATAATATTCAGACAATTTTTCTGTACAATGAACTAATAATTTTGAAATATTTAAAAAATGGACTGAAATATGTTGAATTTTGTCCAAAAAGTCAAAATTATCGTAAAAAAAAAAAAAAAAAAAAGGGTTTTCTTCTGTTTACACGTTAATTAATGTTTAATTAATTTTGATCACAATGTTGATCATAATGTTTAATTAATTTTAATCTAGTCCTTTGCATAAAAAATGTATATATGTATAAAGGAATGTATGACAATTTCATAAGAATATCTGTAAAACTTTTTGAATTACAATGCTTCTGCAAACCGAACTTACTAAAATAAGAGTTAAAAAAAAAAACTTATTTGAAACTTTTTTTTTTTTCGAAAGAAAAGATTGCTAAGTTTTCATTTAATAATAAAAATTCAATTATGAAACATTATTAAAAATTATTTTCTATTAAACATAAATAAATACTGGGAAATCAAAACAATTGACTCTGAATTATAACTTTCTGTTATTAAAAGTTCATTTCCGATTGATCAAATTACCTTTAACTTTGTAGTAAATTGAAGTTAGAGATGAAAACAAGTAATATAAAAACTTTTTTTTAAGTCATTTCCTACTTAGGTCAAACAGAAATATTTTTCCAGCGATCTACACGCTTCACCACTAACGGTATTTATTCCTAAATTTATATCCTGGTAAATATCTTACATAAGAGAAATTTTTGAAATGTATTAAAAATTAAATAAAAAATAAATAGCTAAAATACCAAAAATTAATAGCTCGAAAAGTATTTCTCACAAAATTGGTGAGAAACGGTTCATGGGTGAAATGGGTGAAATGGGTGAAACGGTGAAATGGGTTCAAACTGCGTTAGAAAGTTAAAAAAATTGTATTTTTTTTAATATAAATTTAAAATCGAATGATTATGCCGTTTTTCAAATATTGAATTTCAAAAATTACCAAACTTCACAATAAAGTGCCATAGCGATGTTACAGTTAACGATAATACAGTTTTTTTTTTCAAATATTAATTAATTAATTAAATTTTATTATTTAATTTTAGTTTTATACTTCATTTCTGTTCAAAAGTATAGACTCACTCCACATTATAGTCTCCTTCGCCCGCGAGCCGCCTGATCTTCGTCCGTGAACAGCCCCATTATCTTTTTACGTGTGAAGGTGAGACTATAAATATGGAGTGAGTCTATACTTTTGAACAGAAATGAAATATAAAATTAAAATTAATTAATTAAATTTAATTAATGAATTAATATTTGAAAAAACTGTATTAACATCAATTGTCATCCAGTACAAGTTTTAAAAAATGTATTTGAACTTGATAGAATGAATAGAAAATATTTGATTAACGATTGAAAATTTGAACAAGGTATATACATATATAGAGAGTGTGAGCTAATAGTAGGAATTGAAAAAAAATAAAGGATTTTTTTTTGTAACCACAAATCAGTTGAATATTACAAACAGTTGGATATCACAAACACATAAAAGAAATACTTTATTATTTTTTACTCAATCATACTGATTGGTAAAGATATCATACGAATGGAGTGAAAAAATGTCCAAACCGGAAGTAGAACCCAAGGACCTTTGGCTTAAATTGCCAATGCTCTGCCTATTCAGCTACTTGGACCGACAACTGTCAGACGCAATTCAATCAGACAACCTTATTGGCAATAACATCTTTTAGGTAGATTTCGTAAAAAATACTACCTATTACATTCTCCCCTAAGTTGGATTTTTCGAATTTTTTTTGCAAATCTACGCCGATTATGACTCCCAGAACCCAAAACCACCCCCAGTTCAAAACTTTATCTACCTATCTATCTATCTATCTATGTCACTTTTTTATGGACACGATAACTTCAATAATTCTGCACAAATATTTTCCAAACTGATACATAAAATAAAGGGGCATAAAATCTCGGTCAAGTTCGTTAATGGGCAAAATCAAACCAAGGGGGAAGGGGGGAATGGGGGGATTTTTGTGAAAACAGAAAAAACCCTATAATTTCTTAATTATGATTCGTATGGAATCCGTTTAAAGTTATTATTACTTCTAGGAAAAGGACCGAAAATTTATGTATGACAGATTTTTTATATCATTAAAAATGGCCCCAAGGGTGGAAAAAAAAGGGGGGGGGGTTAGAAGAAAAAAATTTATAACTTCGTCCATTCACAAAATATTAAATCCGCTTAAATTTATTATAAATCCTCTTAATATTATCTAAAACTTTTATATTGACAAGTTTTTTATAGGACCAACCCTTATAGCAAAATAATAATAATAATAATAATAAAAATCCCTGCTGGCTCCGACTGCAAACAAGTTAGGTTTTGAAGTGGGTGGTTCCAACTGCCGCATCATGGCAAAAAGGTCATTTCTTCCGCAATTCCCAACAAACAGGTCCCCACGGTCTGCGTCTTCGAAATCTATCTGTGCCTGTAGGCCGTCAGGGATTTTTTTACCATGTAGCCAGCTCAACAGAATATATCGCATGTAATGGAACTCCATTAAATGATGGCAAAGATGTCATACAAATTGACATTTTTTCCAACTGAGTTAATAATAAAGTATATCTACGTTTAATGGAATTCCATTACGTGCGATTTGTTCTGCTGAGCTGTCTACTTGGCAGAACAGATGCTATTGCCAATAAGATTGTCTGAGTGAATTGAGACGGCCGGTTGTTGGTCCAGGTAGCTCAATAGGCAGAGCGTTGGTAAGTTAAGCCAATTGTTTTTGGGTTCGACTCCCGGCTTGGACACTTTTTCACTCAATTTTCAGTTCGTATAGCACTTTGAAAATTTAAGTGAAAATGGTCATTTGAACGTGGATAATAATAATTTTTTTCCCTACCTTAAGTGTTTCAATCAAAATGAAATTAACTTGGATACATTAAGGTGTAACTTTTATGACACGAAGAACAACAACTGCTAACCTTTCAGCTCTTATATGGGATCTACCGGTGCAATTTTACTTTTACTAGTTGTCTTCCGTTATTCAAAATCTAAATAAGACATATATATGCAAATAAAATGTCTGTTCTTGGTTTTTATTTAGTTGTTGAATCATCGTACATCGCATTGTGCATTAAACACTGCAGCAACAATTCCTCAACAATTTTCATTCACTATTCAAAACTATTATTCAAACGATAAATCGTGAAAAAAAAGGTCATTGCTCATCTTTTAAACGTCAATGTATATACTACTCAGGCAACGTCAAAATGTCATGAGTCAAAAAGACACGAGGAAATTTGCAATGTTATAAAAATCATCTGATTATAAAATCAAGTGTTGATTAGATATTAACACCTTCATTCATTCTCCAAGAAGGTTCTGCGTCAATTCGTCGCGCACAACTCATCGCAGCGTCAATTCGTCGCGGTGACAACTCATCGGGTCGTCAATTCGTCGCAGCGTCAATTCGTCGCAGCGTCAATTCGTCGTAGTGTCAATTCGTCGCGACGTCAATTCGTCGCAACGAAAATGTTTTTGAAGACTATGATGATAAAATAAAGACAATTTAGTAAAAATGTTTAATGTTAATTAGTTTTTTAGATATAGAGAAGTATAACTAACAATTTACATGCGTTTATATCTAAAAAACAAATTATTATTAAATAATTTTACTAAATTATCTTTATTTTATCATCATAGCCTTTAAAAAAAAAAAAAAAATCGTTGCGACGAATTGACACCACGGCGAATTGACGCTGCGATGAGTTGTGCGCGATGAATTGTTCCGCGATGAATTGACGCGACACCCTCCAAGAAGCAAACAGACGGACTTGGACTTGCCTGTGATGATTTTTTCAAGAATTATGGAACAAAAAATGAGGTTTATTCCAACAGAGCGAAAAATGTCCGGACCAGGACACGAACCTGGGTACCTTGGCTTGCCGTGTCGACGCTCTTCTTACTGAGCTACCCGTTGGCACCGGGTAGCTCACTGATGAGCCCGGACATTTTTCGCTCTGGTGGAATAAACCTCAACTATGATACTCCAACCAATGAATATGATTTGGCACAGATGTCATATACGCACCACATTGGTGCGAGTGCAACAAAATGGCAATTTTATGCCTCACATGGTAACCCGATTATTTTGTTTATATTGTTGTTTATTTACTTTTACTTTTTATTTTAACTCTACGAATTATTTTTATTATGTATATCAATATTTATTTATATCAAACTATCATTTATTTATTTTCAATTCCTTTTCTAAAATAATAGAAGCTATTTCAATACGTTATTTTATTTTTATATTGAAATAAAAAATCACGTGCTATTATTGCATGCTATTTGTAACTAATATTCAAAAACAAAGTTTTCGCCAAATTGGCGGGGTGGAAAATCACGCCAACGTGGTGTGTATATGACATCTGTGCCTATGATTTACCTACTTGAAAAAGCTTTCCTCTCTTCATTATGATACTAAATTTTTTTTATTGAAATCGAAGAATATTAACATGCATTAATAATGAATTAAAAACATAGTCTCATTGACCGTATAAATATTACTCGGATTTTCGGCTTGATGTCAGCTTTACGGGAGGGGATGAAAATATCCGGGGAAAAGAAAAGGGATTATATGCTGTCAATGGTACTCGTTGACACACCCCTTCACACTCCTTATTGAAATACCCGTAGGGCAAGTACCACGCAGGATTACCCAAGGTTCGAAGAAAACCACGGAAAACTCCTAACGATTAGGCCAGTGGGCACGATTGGGTTCGAACTCAACCGTTGGTGGGGCTGATTGTCGAATCAGAAGCCTGCTTAAAAAAAAAAAAAAATCCTATTTTCAAACATTTTGAAAAAATTAAAAGTCTTCTGATAGGTTAATCTCGTTTCGTTTTTGTCCCAGCAAAACACCTAAGCGGACCCCTGCCTTTATTCTGTTATGTAGATGTATCATTCATTTTCGGATATTTTTCGAAATAACAATAATTTTTTGCAGTGGCAAAATTTCAAAATACTACATTGATTCCCCCTCATGATTTATTTTCTTATATAAGCAAAGAACTTTTTTAACAAGCTCGAAACAAGATATTTAATTTTCTGTAGGTTTTAAGATTTTATTACAAAATATAGTCTATTTAATATTTCTTTTTAAATGATTCTTAAAATAATAAAAATTAGATTTTATTTTATATTGTATTATTTCTGTGAATAATATGAGGCTGAAATCCTGAAAGAGACTGTTAGAAAAAAATGTATTATTCAATTGAGTAGATCTATTGCAATTTAGGAAAAATTTCGTAATATATCTACAAATCTAACTTAACTGAACAACAGATTTCTCGAAATTAAAGAAAGATGATAGAATTCACAAAATATATTTGGATCTACTGTTACATGCAAACGTAACACTTGCAATTGCAAAGCTTTTTGCAACCCAAATTTATATGTAAACTTTACTTTTGCATGTAATTTTCAGTGCAAATTAATATTTATTAGGGTTCAAATTAAAATTAATTTGGGTGCAAATTACATGTAAATGTTACATTTGCGTGTAATTTCGGGTTGCAAAAAGCTTTGCAATTGCAAGTGTTACGTTTGCGTGTAACATTCGGGCTTAAATTGTGTTGCTTCCAGCAGATAATTTGTTGTATTTTAAAATTTAAAAATAATTGAGACAATATACTAAAAGTTACCATAGAATTTCTTCAAAAAAATTTTTTTCTTCAACCACTACAAGCAGATTAAGAAATTTTAAGCAGTTATTTCGTAAGTTGCCTAAGAAATAGCAGCAAACACAAGGGGAAAAATGCATTTCGCAAATCCCTAAATACATCGATTTTTTACTTACTTTGACATTAATACATTGCCAAAACCAAAAAGAAAACAAAAGAAAAAAGAAAATACTCGATTACCAAGTATTATTAGAAATAAATTTCGAATGTAGCATGTTTCACGCCTTTGTTATTGAACCAACCAACCAAATCCCAGCTAACTGCACGGTAACCGCGAATCTGGTTGCCATGGTAATTATGTACATATTTTCAAACTCTCTCTTTCTAGCATGATTTACTCTTATTAAACCACGCGCAAGCTTTGATAATGAAATGATTGTGTCTGCTTCTTGACGGAATATGAAAGGTAAAATATTTATTTGAGTTCTGATGCAGAAGTTGACTTTTGAAATTTATTTCCTTCTTTAAACTTTTATAATGAAGTGGATTAATTACCTTAGTTACCTATTGTTTAATCTTGTTATGTTTAGTTTCGATATTAGTCAAATACCTGAAGTTAAAAGTTATATGTATAAATACTGCGCTTTTTTCATTCATAAAAAAATATATTCATTTTAAATTTCTGATGTTTGATTGATTTTTCATAATATCTGTTTTATTTAATTTCATTGAAATAATTCTTTATTAAAAAGTTATGCGTAGACGTTTACAAATTATTTATTTTTTTTATTATAAAACTTGCTTGCACTAACAGTATACTAATGTCTTATTATTTTTTATAATTTTATTTCATCTTTTACAGATTTATCTGAAATTATCTAAAGTACATTATTTATTATATTATTCTGCAAAATAAATTGATAATTTGGTGATAATAATATATTAAGTTGTTTAAATGATAATAATAGTAATATTCTTATACTCCTTAACATTATTTTTCTTCGTATGCGTATGCGTGTATACCTAAGTTAAATACCATATTTTCGATAAAATAACTTCCAGAAGAATATGAATTAAATATATTGTACCAATTTTAATCAATATTTTAAGATACTTCAATTAAATTTTTAAATCTTCATGTAGTTCTTTTTCTTTTATTAAGGTTATTATTAAGATTTTGATTTCGGATTTCATAATGAAAAACATAAAATTAAGACTTATAGTGTTTTAATAAAATGGTTTTTTTTATCCACTAAATTAATTTATAAATAAACTTATTATCTTTTATTGTCTCTTTATTCTCCAAAATCAACTGATAACTTTGAGTAATAATATGTTAAGTTATTTAAAAATAACATTATTTTTAATCTATTTAAAATTATTTTTTTATTTTATTTATTATTTTTTATTTATTTATTTATCTTTTTTTTTTTTTTTTTTTTTTGTCGATCAAAATTAATTATTATATTTTTAAAATAACTTTAGTTTAGACGAAGTATAATATACCAATTTCATTCAACATTTTAAGATGTCTTAATGTCCTACAATTGTTTTTGATTATTTTTGATTAATAATTTTGATTTCAGATGTCAAACTAAAAATTATAAAAATAGTCTATTTTCGTTTTTTTTTTTTTTTTTTTTTTTTTTTTTTTTTAAGAAAGTTCAAGTTATTTAAAGTTGTCTAAATAATGCATAAATCTCGAAAATAAATCAATAATTTTGTGTAATAATAAATTGTTTAAAAGCTGTAATACTTTAATTTTCAATTATTGTTTTTGTTATTAAGGTTAATAATTTTGATTTTAAATGTAACCGAAACTCATAAAATTAATACTTGATGTTTATTAAACTCAACAGATTGCTATATTTCAAATATTCATTTTGATGAAGTAATACTTTATTTTAAAAGAAAAAAAAAAACAGAGTATTACAACTGTTTGTACCTTCCGTATACTGGTCTGATTTTATTTTATTTCATTTTATTACTTTACGATGTTTACTTTATCCAAAGTTATATAAATTATTTGATAGTATTTTTCTTCAAAATCACTTAATAATTTGAGCTAATGTATTAAATTGCTTAAACAAAATTATAATTTTAAATATATAGAGAATAAAAGAAATATATAAATTTCTATATTTTCCGTCTCCAGTTAATAACATTATTTCTAAATTTAATTTCTATATTTTTAAACTCTCAAGAAATATTTTGCTTTTTTGTGAGTATATCTAAGTTAATTACTTCTTATAAAAAATAATTCCAGACATAGTATAAACTCAGCATAATATACCATTTCATTCAACATTTTAATATGCTTTAATTACATCCTTTCCGTGCATTCTTTTTTTTTTTTTTCCTTTTCTTTTCTTCTTTTTTTTTCCTTTTCTTTTCTTCTTCTTTTTTTTCCTTTTCTTTTCTTCTTCTTTTTTTTTTGTATTATTGAGGTTAATAATTTTGATAATTCGCATAGAAGATTAAAAAATATATAATTCCATTTTATGATTTTCCTTTTAATAATAATTAAAAATTGTATTTAAGGTTTTTTTTTTTTTTTTTTTTTTTTTTGTATTATTGAGATTGATAATTTTGATAATTCGCATGTAAGATTAAAAACTATATAATTCCATTTTATGATTTTCATTTTAATAATTATTATAAATTTGTATTAAAGGTATTATTAATTTCAACATTTAGTAATTTTATCTGAAATGTTGATCATTCTTTTTTTTAATTTTAAATATATAATAAAGTTTTCTTAAAACATTTTTTTAAATTAAATAATCAGTTTTCAAAATATTATAGGCGAGATGATTTGATATTTGAAAAATGAGAATAAAAAATGCATACTTTTGTTTATTTTTTAAAGAAACAAGAACATTTTAATGGTGATAGATACAAACTAGATGGCGCCACATTTAATGGAAGCATGTATTTTGAACATCGTATCCTATTTATAAAGTTACGAAAACATTTTAGCACTGACAGATACGTTTAGATGGCTCAAAAGTTAATGAAAGCGTGTATTTTGAACATCGTATCCTATTTATAAAGTTACAAAAATTTTTTTGTTATGACAGATACGTAGATGGCTCAAAAGTTAATGAAAGCGTGTATTTTGAACATCGTATCCTATTTATAAAGTTACAAAAACATTTTTGTTATGACAGATACGTAGATGGTGCAAAAGTTAATGGAAGCGTGTATTTTGAACACTGAA
Source organism: Maratus michaelseni (assembly GCA_963931845.1). NCBI lineage: Eukaryota > Metazoa > Arthropoda > Arachnida > Araneae > Salticidae > Maratus > Maratus michaelseni. The sequence continues at coordinate 25,313,966 of OZ007594.1, forward strand.
TCCTATTTTTTAAATTACAAAAACATTTTAGTGGTGATACATACGTAGATGTAATGGAAGTATGTATTGAACATTGTATCCTCTTTTTAAAGTTACAAAAAAACATTTGAGTAATGACAGATACGTAGATGACGCAAAAGTTCATGGAAGCATATATTCGGAACGTCTTATTCTATTTTTAAGGGAACAAGAACATTTTAGTGGTGCTAGACTATATACAATGTAGATGGTGCAAAAGTTAATGGAAGCATGTATTTTGAACATCTTATATCCTATTTAAAACATAATCATTTAAAGTTAAAGTGAATAAATAGTAATAATGTTAATACATAAATGTGATAATTTTATAAAATATTTTTTTTTATTAAGATTTAAAATAACAACATTATTTATTGTAAATGCTGTGCATGAGAAAATGAAAAGAAAACTGTAAAATTTATCTAAAAAATTTATTTTCATATTTCTCAAAAAATATTTTTTTTTCAATTAAAATTAAAATAATTAGGTAAAATAACAAAATATCAAACGTTTTATACAGTGGAACCACAACAACTTGCCATCCGTCTGGAATCGAATAAGTATAAAAGTAAAAATAGTTGTAAAATAAATAAATAAATAAATAAAACATTTTTATATAAGCAAAAAAATAAATAAATAATAATAAACACTTTTATATAAGCATTCAATGTTTATCTTTAAAATTATGCCTAATTTTAACACTATAATTCATGTTTTTTCCCAAAAAGTTCCATTACTATGCATTAATTTGGCATGGGCACCGAACGAAAATTTACTGCTTTTTCTTTTACGCTTAGTAGAAAGCGCAAACTAGTGAATTTAGTTTAAAAAAAATAATTTTTGCTCTTTTCTTTTTTAAAAAAATACAGTAATAGGAAAGAAAAAAATGAAACATTATTTAAACTATCTTTTAGGCTTTCTAACTCGATAACACAACGTATAATCATAATTTAATTACTATGAATTTATTAAACCGTATTTTTTAAAAACACTTATTATTTTTCATTTTTATTTTCTACTTTTTAATGTTTAAAATATTTTGCTGGTACAGTTTCACAGCCATTTGGCCTATTTTGGCTAGAGTGGTTTGGCGCATCATTAAATATATTGTTGTCCAAACTCATAATCAGTTTTAACCATAAATAATATTTTGCGATTTATCACCTGTGGCCGGCTAATGGAAAAATGCCCTAAACTTGTGTTATTAATTTATAGTTAAGTACTAAAAACATTAAAATGTTGTATTACCATCGGAAACACGAAATGTACTGGCGCAAACAGGAACGATATTCCGGTTCCTGAAATTATGAAAAATATTGTTCCGATTTGTGAAATTATGGTAAATATCGTTCCGGTTCGTGCAATTATTAAGACATATTGTTAAAAATAAATACAAATAAATTCAATTAAAATAGAAAAATTGCTAATTATGACAATCTCCATAACGCATAAATGGAAGAATCAATTGAAATATGTTTGGCAGGGGAAAATGTATCCAACGATATGATTCATACAACAATAGACAGCCGTTGGCGGAGAATGTTAAAGGAGAGTGAGAAATTGAGGGAAAAACGACAAGAAGGGAAATGTTTTATTTTGTGCCAAGACTGATGAAATTGAAATTGAACATCATTTGAATTGAAGAAGCCTCGGAGTAGGGGCGAAAGCGATTTAAAAAAGAGTCAATGTAGTATGATTGTGTCTATATGCATAGAATGGAATATAAAGGTTTTTTCAGAAAAATGGAAACACGAGAAACGTGATATGAAAGATGAGAGAGAGTAGAATGGGAAGTGTTAAAAGAAATCTGTACAAGAAATCGGGTATGTGTTATACCGTTTGAGACATCGGACTATATCTATATGTGTTTTTAAGAAAATATCTAACTATGCTTTTAATAATAACTTAATGTATGTATTTTATTGACAATACAAATATTTTTTTTTAAAGAATATAATGTTATTCTACACATAATTGCCTTCCAAATGGTGAATGATATTATATCTTAGAATTTTGAAAAATGAATTATACGAACAAAATACTTGAATTCTACACAAAATTGGCTTCAAAATGAAGATTAATATTAGATCTTAGAATTTAAGTCAATTTTGAAAATAGAATTATACGAACAAAATAATTGAATTCTACACGAAATTGTTTTCAAAATGAAAAATAATATTATATTTTAGAATTTAAGTCAATTTTGAAAATGGAATTATACGAAAAAAATACTTGAATTCTACACAAAATTATTTTCAAAATGAAGAATAATATTATATTTTAGAAGTTAAGTCTATTTTGAAAATAGAACTATGCGAACAAAATACTTGAATTCTACACAAAATTGTCTTCAAAATGAAGATTAATATTAGATCTTAGAATTTAAATCAATTTTGAAAATAGAATTGGCGAACATTGTAGAATTGACGAACATGTATTGTAGAACAAAATACTTGTTTTCTACACAAAATTGTCTTCAAAATGATGAATAATATGAGATCCTAGAATTTAAGTCTATTTTGAAAATAGAATTAGCGAACAAAATACTTAAATCTACACAAAATTGTCTTCAAAATGAAGAATAATATTATATCTTAGAATTTAAGTCTATTTTGAAAATAGAATTATACGAACAAAATACTTAAATCTACACAAAATTGTCTTCAAAATGAAGAATAGTTAGAATTATATTAGAATAATAAGAATTATACGAACAAAATAAAAGTTTTAACAGTCGTTTCAGAACGTTTGCCCCAAGTTGAACCTACAAAAAACTTTCTTCCACATTCACTAGTAATTAGTGTCATTTATTTAACACTAAACATAACAAAGTCGTAATATATAGTTGTAAATGTAAGAAATTGTCTAAGAAATTACATCTGTACTTGGCATTTATTAAAATAACCAATAACATATATTTACATCTAATATTTTTTTATATTATTTGATTTAACTCAACTTGATTTATGTATGCAAAAATGGAATTTTGTAATCGATTATTCATTAACTTTCTCATAGTCGAGAATTAGAAAAAAAAACTATGTTCAGAAGTATGTTTTCGATGGCGATACAACCTTTTAATGTTTTTAGAACTTAATTATAAATTAATAACTTAATTTTAAGGAATTTATCCATTAACTGGCCACAGGTTACAAATTTCCAAATATTCTTTATGGTTTCAATTGTATACGATTACAATTACAACATCAATCGATTTAATGATGTCGTCAATAAAAGCCAACTCATCAAAATGATGAATAAAATGATATAGAATTTAAGTCTGTTTTTAAAAAATAATTATACCAAAAAATAACAAGTTTTAACATGCGTTGCAGAACTTTTGCTCCAAGTTGTACCTGTCAAAAAAAATAATTTCTTCCACCTTCACTTAGTGCACTGACTAGTGAATGTGAAATTACAACAACGAAATCTTTTAAACACTAAAAGTAGAAAATAACAAATGTGAAATTGTACGTCAAACGTGACAAATCAGAAGCGTTCGTACTATAACTAGCTTTATATATATTCAGATCTTGGTGCGATAGCTCTTGCACTCTTATGCAAAAATGCATGAATAGAAAATTAATGTTACGTACAGATTTTCATAGTATAGATATTAATTTTATTTTATGAAATTAAGTTTCAATACACTTTTACAAACAATTAATTACAATTCTGTTACATTAAAATTATACTATGCGCAAATATCCAATACAAGACAATGTAAAAAAAAATCATCGTAATTATTTCACTGAAATAAATTATATCGTCTGCCATTATGATATAATTAATGTCCGTAATAAAATAAGTACATTTTCAGTTGGAAACATTTTATCCTTTGTTGACGTTTACTGAAAATTCCAATGGGAAACTTAAGCCTAGCTTTGAATATGTCAGAACTTGAAATCTATATTTAGGCTCTTTTTCAATTTATTATCTATTTCTTCAGAAACATCTATCAAAAAACTGTCGGTAGATTTTAGGATGGCTATAATTAAACAATTTTAGTATACATATTCGGTTTTTAACTTCAGTAATACGGAAATAATAGGACTCCATCTTAAATAGGATGTAATCACCATGGCAACCTAGAATCATTACCTATCATGGTATATCATTGAATTAATTACGTATGATGGGATTTAATAGAATGAAGAAAAATTTTATTAAAATATTTTTAAGTTTTGAAACGATTTCCATAAAATTTGAAATGACTCGACAAAATTCTGAAACGATTCTATATATTAAATTTCAAACCATTCGGTTGGGTAGTTTTTGCGCTGTTACATGGAGACGGACGGACGGACCAGACGATGACTATTAGTGCTACGTATTTATATAATTAGGAACGCACCAGAAAACAGAGTCCACTCTGTTCGAAACGTCGATTGTAAGTTTTTAATGTTTGTATAAGTTATAATTATACATAAAAGTTTATACACCATACAGTAAAAGTGGGATTTATTTTTCGAAAAAAAAAAAAAAAAGCGATAATTCTTTAACAGCGTTCAATTTTTTTTTTTTTTTTTTTTTTTTTTTTTTTTTGTCACATCATGCACAGCAAAAATATTATTTTGCAATTAATTAATTATTTTATAATTAAAGTTTTTTTTATAATTTAAAAAATATTTTGATTTATATATGATTTTATTCAGATATTAGATGATGTCTGAGTAAAAAATAATAATAATAATAATAATAATAATAATAATAATAGTAATAATGTTCATGATTAATTCATTTATTTATATTTCAATTGAATAATAAAACATTTTGTGTGAAGGTACTCATCTTGATGGCAAATTCATTTATTATAGTCCTAATAAATATGCACAGATTTAAAGTTTATCTCATTTTTTTTTCTTTATGTACTTTAATTACTTTAATATGTTATTGATTTTTCTTTTACTAATTACTTTGTAAAAAAATTGGCTATTTGAACTCATATCGTGCTACCTACATTTTCTAATAATATCGTTTGTTCCATATATTTTCTGGAATTTCTTTTCATTTTTGCCCGAATTTTAAATCATTAACACTATAACTTTTAATTCTGTAATGATTTTTCTTTTACTAATTAATTTTGAATTAATTATTGAAATTCCTAATTTTTTCCTATATGCTTTCTAGTAAATTTTATTTGTTGCATATATTTTTATTTTATTATTATACATGTAATTATTTCTGTACGAATTTTAAATATGGCAACTACGACTATTAATTTGAATAGACAGCTTTTATTAATATAGTATACTATTGTATTATTAGTTAAGGTCATTATACCGAAATGTGATACGATTTCTCATAAGTGTGTCACATTTGGAACATATTTTGCTTTTTATTAAATATAAAATGCCAAATTTAAGCAATAAAGATTTGATTATTATACTTTTAAGTCAAAATTAATTTATATTGAAGATATTGATTTATTATCTGCAATCTAAGCAGAAATATATCATTGTCACATTTATGTCATTTCTATCACATGTAACGGTAAAAATCTAAATAAGATTGCCAAAGTACCTAAATGTGACAATGCATATTTTATGCATGTCAATTTCTCTCAATTTTATTAATATAATATTGTCATCAGTTCTTTAAATAATTTATGCTGCATTATAATTAAATAATGAATCATTTAACAATCATACTTTAAACATTTTTAACTTTGACAATTCATAGACAAGAAGTAATAAATGAATCACCAACGCAACATTAATTTTATCACAAAATAACGTTTATTTCTGCATGTGCTACACAACCATCTCTTAACGAAATTTTTTATACGTACAAATTCCTGGAACGCTGTAGTTGCTGTTGCTTTTGGAGTTAATCAATTGAATCCATGATTGTTGAAAGGAACTAAATCCATATTTTTGCATTTCTCATTTTAAAACGGTTCCAATGGTTCTTTTTTTTTTTCTTTTTTCATGTTTATTAACTGTTTTGTGAAGAAAGGAACTCAGTCTGGGTACAACCTATGCGTGTTTGAAGGGAGAAACTTAAAAGTTGAGTCTTGAAAGGCACTATGTCCATTAACTGGGAAATGTCAAAACTAGGACTTGGTTCCTTTAAAAAAAAAAAAAAAAAAAAAACATCGATTCAATTGTGGTACTATCATACATGCATACTTTCCGTTTTTTTTTTTTTTTTTTTTTTTTTTTTTTTTTTTTTTTTTAAACACATTGAGTGCTTTAATATATATGCAGAGTTGCCAAATCTTCGGCTTTTTGCACACCAGTATTTTCTTAGAAAAAATGTTGTTCTTTTAAATCGCAAAATGCTCCAATTAAGAGCCTACATCAGTCATGCGAAAAAACGCGCAAGCTAATGTTTAAGTCTATGGGAAGGTTCTTGGCAGATTTCTCGCTCGCATTTTAATATTTTTAAATGATGTTTTTTGCATAAGATGGCTGAGGTCGATCTCTAACGTTGTTAGTTTTTACCTTTTTGATTTTGGTTCCAGTTTTTTTTTTATATATATAAGGGTACTTTCACTTTCAGAACCAGTTCCAACCGGTTCCAAAATTGAAAATGTCCGCTGATTAAAAAACTATAACCAAAATTTAAAAAGTAAAAACTAACAACGTTAGAGATCGACCTCAGCTATCCTATGCAAAAAAAAAATCATTTAAAAATATTAAAATGCGAGCGAGAAATCGGCCAAGAACCTTCCCATAGATTTATCATTAGCTTGAGTGTTTCTTCGCGTAACTAGTGTAAGCTCTTAAACAAATAAACTTTTTCTGTACTAAAATATTGGTATCCAAAAAGCCGTTGACTTGGCAGCTCTGTATATGAATTAAGTTTTAATAGGATGCATTATTCAGTGATGAAACAGTTGGGCGATTCTCACCACTAAATTATAATAGTATTCTTCGGCTTAAAAAATCTCTGAAACTCTTTCCTTAAACAAGACAAAGAGTTCAATTTAAATTTAACGGTGTCAATTCAATTGATTCTCTGCTGCGCCGCTGTTCCATCACTGCATTATTCAAGATGGCGACAGATCATAGGGAAAAACACAGTAAAATAAAAAAGAAAACTGTCCAGTTAAACTGAGGGCATTGAGCTCACAGGCTATTCACACTAATTGTATATTATACTCTTATTTCAAATAATTTGAAATAATCCTCTCGAAAAATAAAGAAATCGGCAATATATTAAGGGGGATCATCCCCCCCCCCTTATAGTTAACCAATGAAACACGAAAACTAATCAGGGAAGCCCCTTATTACAATGAACATATATACAAAATTTGAAGGCAATCGGATAATTCTGTATGAAAAACCCATTTATCCAAATTAAGGGGGACAAGCCCCTCCTCGTATCCCCCTGTGTATTTAACCAATGAACCCCCAAAACTAATCAGGGAAGCGTCTTACCACAATGATCCTATATACAAAATTTGAAGAAAATCGGATAATTCTGCATGAAAAACCCATTTATCTAAATTAAGGGGGGGTTAGCCCCCCGTTTTTCCCTTTATACTTAACCAATGAGCTCCCAAAACTAATCAGGGAAGCGTCTTATCACAATGAACCTATAAACAAAATTTGAAGCAAAACGATTATTTCTATCAAGAGTTATTGCGCTACGTATATATATACATACGTACATACAGAACGGGCGGACACATTAGCTCTCAGGCTTTGATAGCCTGTGAGCTAAAAAGGGGAAACACCAGTATTTTCTTAAGGAAAAATTCATATTATTTATTTGAACGATAAACAAATCGAATTTTCCTATAAGAAAATACTGGTACATTCCTTTTTTTTTTTTTCGACTGTGTTTTTCCCTGATCTGTAGCCACCCTGTTATTACATTTAGCGGTAAACTAATAACTTTAGTCATATTTATTACAAGTGTAAGTAGAAGTTGTAAGAAATGTGTTTTATGCACCGCCGGTTGTCACGCAAGTAACTTTTTTTATTTAAAGGAATTTTTCTCTTTTTTCAATTTATAACGGTATACCGAGATTGTTTTTATTTTAGTAATAATAAGAATTAGCAATAAAAATGGATTCAAGTTTCTTTTTAATGGAAAACGTAAAAAGACTGGTGAAAGTGAAAGTGAAGAAATAAAATTTTGAATTGAAACCAAAATATGTCTTTTATTCCTTTTATAACTCATCCGAAATAATAAGATTAGAAATTAATTTCAAAAATATAGAACGTATAAATTTTTGAACAAGAAACTTTTGTGTTGCCCTTTTGGAAGCAAAACTTGATCCATTGATCATATTTTTTAGTTTTAGCTTAAATATACACCATTATTATTGCGTCAAGTTTTTTTTATTATTTTTTTATAAATCGAGGAATTTTCCTCTTTTGATAATTTGAAATATGTAAATAAGTATGTAGCCAAAGAAAAACACTAATATATAGAAATCCTTAAATGCATTAATTCAACAAAATTCAATTATTCACAATTTCTGCTTTTAAATGTAATTTTAAATTTAATATGTGAAAATAGCACATTAACATACCTTAGTACATCTGCTGGAAGCCTCTCTACATTGTATCCAGTTTGTGACTAAGAGTCACTTACTATCACTTACTATCACTTACTTACTTACTTATTTACTTACTTTACTTACTTTACTTAACTTACTTTACAACTTTAACACAAGAACTTTATCACAATTATGGGTCATTACATTGAATCACATTGACCTTGTGGGTTTCTTGAATTTATAAATTATGACTTCAAAGGTTTTTAATATACATATATAGATAGATTCTTTTATATCTAAATTATTGTATATGAGGTAAAAAATAAAAATAAGCTTGTGTGTTGTAATAAATTAATAATTCATGTCATAAAAAATATTGAGATACAAATTGAATTTCAATTTATTTTGCCATTAAACTCTTTTAACAACTTTCCAACATATTTGAAAAGTATTTATGAATTCAGTTTGTCTGTCTGTCTGTTTGTCCATGCAGTTGAATGTTATAGAGGTTTACTATGGCATGTTTGGTATTGAAAATGAAGTGTGTATCATTTATAGTTGATTTACACGAACACTCAAAAGAATTCCGTTACATTACCGTCTGTGTGTGTGTGTGTGGGGGGGGGGGGTAATCGTTAGCGGTGTATTTTAATGATGCTATCCTATTTCAAACATATTGAAAATAATATATATCACTGAGGTGCACTAAAAGATGCTTATTATAGAATATTGTGAGTATAGCATTTATCATTCATTTACAGGGATGCACAAAATAATTCGGTCACAGTACTGTCTATGACCGATAATTGCTAGAAGTGCGTTTTCAGTTGTAGTACGCGTTTTTAAATTTACCTAAATTTTTGCCTGTAATTTGATGTGTATAAATTCTATAGATCATATACAGGGCAGCCCAAAAAATCTCTAGTACATTTCCGTTTAAACCTATATTTAATACTTTGGAAATTTTTCCATAGAAAATTTCTCACGTCTTGCATTCATAATATTTCAAATTTTAATTGCTTAAAAGGCGTATAACCAACATAGTGAAAAAGTACCCAAGCCGGGACTCGAACCTGGGTCATCAGTATAGCACACTAACGTTCTACCAACTGAACCACTTGGGAACGATACTCAGCCTGGCACTTTCTCACTACAACATGTTGGCAAGACTACAAACGCAGCATAAGGTGGAATATTTTCCGTGAGCTACCAACCCTGAGGCAAACACGAAACCAAAGAAAATCCAGCATCGATAATTGAATAAATCTATACTTAATAGTTGGAAATTTTTCCATAGAACATTTCTCACGCCTTGCATTCATAATATATCAAATTTTACTTGCTTAAAAGGCGTATAGCGAGTCCCGGCTTGGGTACTTTTTCACTATGTTGGCTATACGCCTTTTAAGCAATTAAAATTTGAAACATTTCCGCTTATTGACGGAAATGTCTGAAAGAGAATTTTCAACTGTGGTATGCGTTTCCTAACTGGTTTCCTAAGTTTCCTAACTAGCATACTATGTAGGTATGTGGTATACATACAAATCTATGGATCACATACAGGGTTACACAAGAAATACTATTGATGACACTTGCTGAAATGAGTTTTCCAAATTGTTTATTTAGACATAATCTTTCACTTTATCAAACGGTGCAGTTTTGTTAAAGTTTTCTTGAAGTGTTGGAAAGTATTTCATAATATATGCTCGCCGCGTGATATTTCTTACTTACTTTTTTTTATTTTTCTCGTTTCTTTGTGAATGTGTACATGTGTGAGTGTTAGAAAGAAAGTGAGTTCGTCATTCAATCATTTTGCATGATAGCGTAAGTCACCATTGTAATACTTAAAGAATAACATTTAAAGTAAGTTGTACGAAACACAATAAATCCTTTGTTGCTTATTTGTAAAATTTATTTATTCTTAAATTATCTTTGTATTTATTTATCCCAATTATTAAAATTTTATTCGATATTCTATGCTTTTTTTGTGTAATATCTTATGGTTAAAAATTTCTGCTGAAATGTTTTAAAGAATAAATGATTTAGTCATCGTTGTTGTAAAGTGATTTGTCTTTTTCAATTCCAGATATTTGGATAAGAATTGGATTGTTCGGAAAGTTTTTTCCGTTCGGGAAAGTTGCTTCGTACCGGAAAATTCTATCATTTAATTATTAGACATTAATTCCGATATCTATATAATGTCTAATAACTGATGTGCAGAATTTTCCGGTGCTAATTTTTTGCGGTGCGGTGGTTTTTCCTAACGGAAGAAACTTTCTGAACTACCCAATATTTTGGGAAAAAAAACTTTAATTTTATTGCATAATTTTCCTGTTACATTGTTTGAATCACCTTTTGTTAATAGATGGCACCGCTAGTCTTATTTTAAACGTTTGTCCTTTTTTTTTTTTTAAATCAAAATTCAGTTGCTGATTGTTGTGTGAATTTTGCTCCAATTATGTAGCATGAAAATATTTTTCCGCCGTTTTATATATTTATGAAAATTAGCTCCTGAGGATGGCTTTAAAGGTAAGCCGAAACGTTGAATATTATTTGTTGTTTTGTAATTTTAATTTTTACATCTCAATTTAAGGGGTTTCAGGAGTCCTACTTTTTCACTGAAGGTGGAATTTTAACGTCATATCACATTTAAATTTATTTCATATTCCCCATAAAACATAAATACATAATTTTTTTACAACTAATAGCTTAATATATGTCCTATACAGCATAATTATTTCAACATTATACAAGTGATACCTTTTTTTTTTTAATCTTTAATATTGATTTAAAAGAAAAGTAATTATTTTTTGCCTTGCATCCGCTGAGCGCAAGACTGTAGCAAATATATTGGTTCTAGATCCCTAAATAATATTAATAATGATGTAAAACTAATGTACCTTGAACGTGTACTTCTTTTTTAAGCAATTAAAAGCATAATTGTTTTTAAATTTAAATTTAAATTATAAAATGTTTTTTTAAAAAATCACCTTTTTTGTTGAAAAAAATGCTAATTTTAAATAAAAAATGCAATTATAATACTAAATTTGAAGTATAAGTTATTCCTGCATCAAAAAGAGTGTATCTGTCTAGTTTCCTACAAATTGCATTCTAAGTTTTTGAGAAATGTTGCACGCAAGTAATATATATATATATATATGTTGGATTGAGGAGGTGTGTGGCGGAGTTGTATGGAAAAAAACGCATGGTTAATTTATTTTAAAAAAATGGAGCATTTTGATTTACACAACTGTTTGATATTACACATTTTATAATGGACTGGGATGTGATATTTTATATGTATATTAATTTAGTTATATTTACATATTCATTATTTAATTAATTTAAATGAATTTATATTCATTAATATTAAGAATGTTTTTGATCTAATGCATTTGGATTAATTCGTACGATGGACAATATCATATTAACTTCTAATATAATGTATACTTTACTAAAGTGTTAATATAATATGTTTTAATTTTTATTAAACGTTCTACCCTTACCACTTATATTAAGTGTATATAATTTTTTAACTATGTATGAAGAAACATTATATGTTACTAATTCATTTCAATATTTAATTAATATTAATTTTAAATCCTTTGTATATCCTTTGTATCCTTTGTCCTCCTTATTCAAATATTTAGTATTTTATTTTAATTTAATTTATGTGATGTTGCATTTTTGGCACAGCTATTTAATAGTTGATGTCATTTCATGGTACATATATTTTTATGTTGCTTTAATTATTAATTTTTCCTTCTTACATCTTATTTTTAACATAGAATTATTCATTAATACATCCATTACTTTAATGTAATTAGATATTCTATTTATTAATTAATTTCATTTATTTATTATTTAACTAATTGCTATCATTTCAGATAGTAATTTGGTTTAATTTTTAAACATTAATTTTCATCCATTACTTTTTTTATTCAGTGTATATTCACTTTTTACCAATATTGTTGGCAGCACTAATGTTCCTGTTGCTTTACAATTATATTCATATTAGTCTAACATCTTTTCTGGCAACACAGTAAATCATTTTCTAATTCTAAATTTGGCAACATGTAATGATTTTTTGCAATTCATTCCCTAGTTTTGGCTGTGTCATTTGTGGTTCATGTGGTGCACAGGTATCTTTTTTAATCAAAATGGATTATATATTTTCTGACTCTATTTCATGTTTTCTCTGTATATTATAGGTATGACTTCTTTCCTTTTTAATATTGTATTTATTTTTTATTTTTCACAGGTTTGATTCAATGTTTATGAGCAGGTAGTCCCAAAATCATATTCTTCAGCAATGTTATGGCTAATATGATGATGAAACCTCTCATTTCATTTTATTTGTGGTATTTAGGCATTTGGGACTTGATAATTCTATCTAAATTCCACAAATATAATTCCATTTTTTCAATTTTTAATTTAATTTCTTATTCTTTTAAATAAGTTTTTGTATCCATATTCAGTGTGTTGGGGAATACTTTTATTGACAACTAATTATTACATACTTAATCATTATTTCATTCATTGTTTAAGTTGGTGTTATGGTAATGTTTCATTTATGGTTATATATATATATATATATATATATAACAAAATTAAATGTTTTAAAAAACAGGAAAATATATGTTGTATAATATTGAAATAATTATGCTACATAGAATAGATATTAAGCTGTTAGTAGTAAAAATGTTATGCATTTGTGTTATATAGGGAATCAGAAATAAAATTAAACTAGCTGCCCGGCGTTGCCCGGGCCCGTGATAATAAATTTTAAAAACAAACATCAAGTTTTTATTATTTTATATATTTAACCCGATTTTGTATGAAATTTGTATGAACGCTCATTTACTTTTTTTTTTCTTTAAACATAGGGTTGTTTCATAATTTTAAAATAAAAAGTTCTTTTTGTCCGAACTGTTTGAAATCTTTATTGGTGATAAATAAAATGGTTTTACAGCCCGTGTAAAAATTTCGTGAAATAATATTGTTATCGAGTTTTAAAAGAAATGTTTTCTTCTCGCTTTTTTGTTTGTTTGTTTTCGCGTCGGCTCCTTTCACATAGCAATTTAAAAAAATAGTTCTCATCTTCCGAACTCTCTGAAATATCAATCGGTTATAAATATAACTGTATGCAAGCTCTCTTTAAAATTTTGCGAAAAAATATGCATATTTAGTAGTAAAAGCATGATTTCTTAAAAAAAAAAAAAGCTTTAGCTCTCAACGCAATGGCCATATTACACCTCCATCCGTTTTCAATCAACTCTTTTCAATCCCCCTAGGCTAAACGGGTGTTCCGTTTCTGAGGGACGTTGAAGCATGCGCAATGAGACCATTTTCGTGTGGAAAAAAGAATGTGGAATTTGACAGAATGCGCTTTTCGCTTTAGATATATGGATGTGACATGATGCTAAATTGCACCTTCAATGGAAAAGTAACACCACTGAGACCACTTAAAACCTCGTAGTCAAATATACGCTGGTTAGCAACTTATTGTTTTGTCTTCATGTATTATTTTAATGCTTCCTACATGGATCACTGATTGACATATATGATTCAATTACTAAAGAACAGAATTATCGTGGTACTTTCATATTCCATTATCTATTGCAGAATGCATTCAGATCATGCAAAATACCAAGGGAAAAGAAATTCATTCAAGTCTAAAGAGAACGCACCCAGTATAGAAATCATTGGAGAAAGATGTAACATTTTCAACAATTTTCAAGATTCCATCGCAGGTGATTTATTTAAAAACTGAATTGAACATTTTTAATTGTTCTGCACTTAATTTATCGTTCACCTTTAAAAAACATTTAAAAAAATTGATTTTTTAATTTTTATGTTAAATGAAATAAATTGCAGTTATAAAGAGTTTGATAAGAAATTCATATATCTATTCCATTCTGTATAAAACAAATCACACAAAAAAATTACTGCATTTCCATACACTCAAAAAAAGACAAATGTTTCTTAATATACATAAATACAATATAACCACATATGAAAGTACACAATATCTTCTTCCGAGTTATCCACGATTCCGAAAAACGTCCTTTATCTTTAGAAACCAGAGAAAACAATGTATTTTTTAGATTTAAAGAGACATTTGTAAAAACAAAGTTTCTTTTGCTGCCTTTGATTTTCGGAAACGTTTCCGAGCGGTTTTTATCTTGTATTAAACAATTTTTTCAAACCGGAATATCGGTTTTCAGGATACTATATCTATTATCAACTAAGCATTTTCAGACGCGAAACCGATTTTATACGTGCAAGAGTAAGAAAATAATATTAACTTTACTGTTAATGTTAAATGTTGTTAATTGAGCATGTTTGTCTGTTGAATATGAAAATGTTTACTTGAGAATGGATGGCATTGGAAAAGTCGATATTCCGCTTTGAGAAAATTGATTAATACGCTATGAAAACGACTCGCAAATTTTTCCGAAAATCAGTGGCATCGAAAAGATGAGTTACTTACAAATTTATTTAGGTGGTAGTGCCAATAGTACCATTGCCGGATTCGCGTTATCTGATAAAAATTATCTGGAAGCAATAGAAATCCTAAAACAACTATTTGGACGAAAAGATTTAATTGTTACAACACATATTTCTCTTTACTCGTTTACTCTTCTCTTTTACCTTTGAAACCCGTATCGAAAGCGAGGCTAACGAAAAAGAAAGGCTACCGCGGTGCTTTACGCGTATCTTTTTTTACAGACCGCGAGAGTCACGTGATGCTCGAATCCACCAATGCAGGTGTACGAAAACAGCATCACGTCACTCTAGCGGTCTGTAAAAAAAGATAAGTGGAATGAACCGCGGTAGCCTCTCTTTTTCGTTAGCCTCGATCGAAAGAATATGACGTCATCGCCCTACGAAAATTATTTGATACTATTAAAACACAAATAAGAAGTAGATTTAAGTAAGACACACAAATAAGAAGTAGAATAAGAAGTAGGTCCTTAGATATTGAATAAAATGGATTTGATAATCTTTTGACACCAATAATTCTTAAATCTTTCATTAGACTATAACAAACAGTGTATTAAAAATTACAATGGCTTACAATCAAGCATTGATGATTTATTATTGTTTATTCGTACTGAAATCATTTGATTGGTACTAATTACCCTTCGGAGTACCCAAGCTCAAAACAATCATATAATAATTCGTTGTCCGCTTTTCGTAAACAGGCGTTCGCTGGCGATAAAATTACTTCTGAATTTTCTCATATTGCAGTCAAAGTAGAAATATTTTGTATATTTTGTTCGAATAATAATCATTCAATGGAAAAATGCAATAAATTACCCACTGAGCAGAAAATAACAAAATTAAAAATAGAAGGACGTTGTTTTGTTTGTTTCAGAGAAGGAAGACACATCGCTAAGGACTGCAACTTAAAAAATATTTTAAAATGTAGTAATTGCGGGAGGTACTATAATATTACAATATGTAATTATTTATTTGGTAATGCCAATAAATTGGAGAGGGAATATAATTCGAGCGGAAACGAAAAAGAAAAAGCATTAAGTACTAGAGTGAGATCGAATGAGTTATTTAATTTGAAATTACAGCAGAAAGAAACGAAATTAATTGAAACATTGCCGACAGTAGATATCGAATGTAATAATAAAATGTTACATGGCGTAATAGATAGTTTTTTTTTTTTTTTTTTTTTTGAAACAAAAAAGGTGCAGATACATAATTTTTTTATGCTAATGTTTAAAACTAAAATAAATGGCTTCTTTCACTCAATATAAAAATTGAAAAATCCAATTTTTAACATAATAAAGGGGCGTTTAAAACTTTTGACATTTAAAGCTTTTTAGTTAATGGAAAATTTATGTAAACACGTTCATTCTTTTTTGATAATTTTGAAACAAAAAGGATGGAAAAACATAAATTTTAAACTTTTAAACCTTTTAACTATTAAAACTTTTGAGTTACAAGAAAACTTATGTAAACATGCTCATTCTTTTTTTTTTTAAACATACTTATGTTATGATAATGTTTAGCCCTAAAATAAATGTCTTCTTTCACTTAATGTAAAAATTGAAAAATCACATATTTAACATATTACAGTGACATTTAAAACTTTTGAGTTAGAGGAAAACTTACATAAACATGTTTCTTTTCTTTTTTTTTTTTTGATAATGTTGAAACAAAAAATGTGAAGAAACATAAATTTGATATGGTAATGTTTTGAACTAAAATTGGCTTATATCACTTAATATGAAAATTAGAAAATTAAATTTTTAACATATTGAAGTGAACTGTTCCGATAAGTTACTTATCTTGCTTATTTCTTACTTTTCTCTTTGTTGTTTTTCTCTTGAAGAAATCACGTCCATATCATCTTTCACGCATGAATCTCAAAGACAGAAAAACATCACCACTAATATCAAAGAAAAGTTGTTTCAAAAGCTGAATAATAAACCTGAAGATGTTATTCAAGTTAGTAGATTTTAATTGTTCCGTAGTTCAGTCTTTATATATACAGGGTGTGACTGAAATGCTTCAACAAACTTTGAGGGATGGTAGTACTCATGAAGATGAACAAAAAATGCAATAGAACACGGGGTCGCAAATGACATTTAACCCTTTCAGGGACAGTGGTATGTCTAAAAAACCACTTAATTTTAATTCCAAAACGCCACAATGGCACCAGAATTTTGCTAAGATCTTTTCCATTTAATATTTATGTGAAATATAGCCTTTTTCTTATTTACAAACAATTTTTTTTGTAAATTCTTGTGCCAGTCCATTTTCAGACGCATTTTCTCTATTTTTATCCTTTAAGCCTTTTAGGGGCAAACAACTTTTAGTACTAAAATGTTGAAATACGTCATTTGCGACCCCATGTTCCATTGCATTTTTTGTTCGTCTTCATGAGTACTATCATCCCTCAAAGTTTGTTGAAGCATTTCAGTTACACCCTGTATATATATATATATATATAATGTTATGCTAATTAATGTACTATATTTTTACAGGGCTTGAAAAATTATGATAAGCATCTAACAGGGAAAATCCTGCCTGCAAATTTGTACAATGTTTTACGGATTTTTTGCTTCCCGTTATCCTTGAGCGACTTCAGTAATTTAATAAAAGAGGTATAATTTTCTACTGCTGCTTTTTAAATCAAAATTGAATGTATATTTTATTTTTATTCAATTAGTTTCAATACAATTATTTATTTAATAACGTTGTTAAATATATATATATATTTCTTGTTCTAGCAAGAAGGTTTATGAAAAAGTAATACATTCTCTTTCGAGTTACCCCCGATTCCGAGAAATGTTTCTTAAGAACTTTAGAAAAATATTCGAAGAATATTATAAGGATAATTTTAAGCATTATAAGAATTAATAATAACAATAATTTAGAATAATATTATAAAAAACAATTCAATTATTACTCAATTATTTGTGCACAACTATTTTATGTAAATAATAATAAATAATCTTTATTTCCACTTTAGGTAGAATGTGATGAAGATGGATTTATTTCATACAAATCATTTTTATCCAGTTTTGTAAATGATAAGAGGAAACTGAATGACCTATGGTCAAAAAGAGAAAATGGGTGAGGAAATACTTTATTAGTTTAATATGTTTTCAAATGATTTTCTAAATTACTATAGGTATACTTATTTATTAGTTTCAGCCCTGACACAACATCTCTGAATACTGAAGATTTAGAAATAAAAATTAGAAATAAGGTATTTTGACATTTAATATTTTGATATTTTAAAAAAGCCTATTATGATGATTTTTAGCAGCACTTCATCAGAAATAAATTAGTGTGAAATGTTATTTTTAAAAGAAGTTGCTCATTGCTTTTATTAATGCAATTATTGAATTTTAATTGCTTTATTTATTTATTTTTTGCACAAAACTAACAGAAAGCAATAATGTAATGTTACCAATATAAAAAAAAAAAAAATAAACAAATAAAATTCAAAATTTTGGGCTTATGTTATTTGCTTCAAAAGCATTTCCTTAAATGCAATTAAATCGGTTATTTCAAAAACCACGTAAGTCACAGAATCAGAACTTTTCAAAATTAAAAAAAAAAAAAAAACTGCATTATTCACAAGTAAACTAATTTTTATGAAGGTTTTTTTTAGCTGATTATAGAGTTTAGACTTCAAAGTTTGTAAATATCGAATAATTTTTATAATTCATGAATAATAAAAAGAAGAACAAAAAAATGTTCCTGACTTACGTTGTTTTATCAAGAAACAAGGTTAGGTGGTATTTCATTTGAACAAAACAGTCCAATTAAACATATTTTTAATCCAAATTAATGAAGATAGTACTTAAACAGGAACATTTTTATGTTTTAATATGGTATTGCATGCAAATGGTAATAGGGTAATGTAATAGGGTATCCCCATGTAATCTGGTATTGCATGTTAAAACCACTTAAGTCGCTGACTTTTTTTTCGTTTAAGTAAGGAACGGCAATTAGAAGGTATTGTTTGAAGAGGCAGGAATACACTGACTTATGTGGTTATTTACCCACATCAGGGCTTTAACTTTAAGGAAGCATTTGCGACAAAAAATGTATATTTGGAAAAAACTTGACTTATGTGGTTTTTGAAATGACTGGTTCAATTATTGTTTACTCTCTGACAGCAAAGTATAATTTGTGGACTGTTGTTAAAAAACCTTTAATATATAACATTCAAAATGTTGCATATTACATTTTTGAAATAATCAATTATGCAAATTGGTATCATATGAATTCAAGATAGTAATATTGTTCCATTTATTTATTTACTTATAATATTTTGGCGATTACTTCACTGATAATCTAAATTAACAGAAATACAGTACAGTCGATTAAAGTCTTAATAAAATAATTTTATTTTATTATATTGAATCTTCTTAAATGTAATTTAATGATGAAGAAATGCTAAATGATATGTATCTATCAGTAATAGTAAATACCCTGGAGATGAAAACGTTAGTATGCTATAAAATAAAACTATCCTAACACAGAAGAAACATTTACTAAAATTAAATGTAACTTCGTCGTTACCCAGGATTCTAGAAACCTTTCTACTATCTTCAGAAACCAATTGGAGAAGGACCCATCAGAAACTTAGATAACAATAGGTTCGAAGGTTTATGCAAGCGTTTTAGAAATAAAGAAGACCCTTTGATGACCGTAAATATCAGAAAGGGCAATTTTGTAAATTTCAGAAATCTGCTCGGTTCTAGGAGTTCTTATTGGCTCTTTTTTATTTCGAGAGGCCACTCAAGATAGTGGAAAAGTTTCCAGAATTGTCGATAACTACAGAATTATACGAAATTTTAACAAATGCTTCAGCATTTTTACACTCTTTTATTTAACTTAATTTGGTTCATGTATGTAAAGATGAAAAATTTGTAATCGATCTTTCACTCGCTTCCCGATGTGCTAGAACTGTAAAAATTATGTTTGTTTCTGATGACAATACACTATTTCAATATTTTTAGAACTTAATTATAAATGGCACTACAAAGGATGTGAATGTCTTTTCACTTTGCTAAGCAGCGTACAACCAACAGAGTGAAAACTGTGTCCAGGCCGGAGATCGAACCCAGATACCCTGGTATAGCGCACCAAGTGTTTTACCATTTAAGCCATCTGGACGACATCCAGCCTGGCATTTTTCACTCATATATGTTGGCAAGGCTGCGACTTCGCAGTACAAAATTGTTGGGTGTACGCTGTTTAGCAAAGTGAAAATAAATGCACATCCTTTGTAGTGTCATTTAGAAATTTATGGCGTAGTTTCAGTCCTGCTGAAAATTGAATTGGAAAACTTACTTATAAATTATTAAATTAATTTTAAGTCATATTTGAAGTAGCGGGCGCAGTTGATAAATTCTTAATTATTCCTTGTGGTTAAGTTACTGTATTTATATGTTTGTTTATGTTTGTTTATGTTTATATATTATTTATACTGTATTATTTACTGTATATTGTTACTGTGTGTTACTGTACACGAGTTACAACAACAATGGAGTTAATTATGTGCCAAACCACGCACGCTAAAGTAAGCCAACTGGCTGCGAAACTGCAACAATGAAATATTTGAAACACTAAAAAGTAGAAAATAAAGTAGTAATAAAAAAGAAAGTATATAGTCATTAAAAAAGCTTGTATTAATTAATAGTATAGTATTAATTAAATTTTGTTTATACGTTGAGAAAACAATGTAGAAATCCTGAATGTATAGTTTAAATAATGCTTTTTCTTTCTTACCGTTGCCATTTCTTAAAAAAATATATATATATATATATATATATATATATATATATATATATATATTTTAATAAATTGCGAAGTTTACACTTTCTGCGTAAATCAAAACTATGAATTTTTCATAATCCGGACAAAAGACAAATTAACGCATTTTAACGGAACCTTTTTTTGGAACAACAGGAATTGCATTCCTAGAATTATGTGTGGTTAAGATAAACATTAAATGCTTATACAAAAGTGTTTTTTTATAACTACTTTTTACCTTTATACTTATTTTACAGTATACCATGTGTTGATAATGGTGTTATTATATTTTAGTACCATAACACGGTAATTTGTTAATATAATTTTTTTAAATAACCTTTCAAGTTAATGCGATTCAAAAATTGATAATAATATGCAAATTAATTTTCGGCGTATGAAAATATTTTATATTTATAAAACATATTCTAATAAGTAGTGCTTATATGAATCATTGATTAGCAAAACAGTCGTTGGGGGCCCCGTGATACTTACCCGTCAATGGATATGCATAATATAAAATATGAAAATAAAACATGTGTAAACTATTTATAAAATGCATTACCATTCGAATAAATCGTGGCTTGATGACGTCATAAACTTTAAATGCCCTATTACTGAATTGCTTAAAAGAAAATGATATTACTATTAACTAACAGTTTACTGCGTCAGGTTAAGCGTCTCATTTCCAATTAAAATAGATCTTTGAATTGAAATTTGAATGAAATACAGGGTCATGAAAAATCCAAGAGTGTGGAAAATAGGATTAGAAATATCTCTGCAACACATTACCCGAATCGACTTCATTCTTTATGTAAAATTTATATTTTTTTATTGTCTTTTATATTTACTCCTTAAAATAAACGATTTCGAAAATTTTTATGTACCTTTTATCAGAACGAATATTTCGAGAGTACAAAAAAAAATAGTTCCGGATAATCGAGGTTACTTAAATTCAATAGGCTTCTTCTCATTATTACATACTAAGTGCATACCCAATTTCAAGTCTCTATCTCAATTTGTTCGGGAGATAGAGTGTTTACAGACTGCATTTTTTTTTTTATATGTTTTTCGGAATCTCGAGTGTTTGAAACATGTAAATACGTCAAAAAAAAAAAAATTTCGATTTTTAAAACGATCAGAAGACGTACCCTATACTAATGATGGGTATGTAATTAGAAGCTTTTATGAATAAAAACATTGAAAACACGATGTGAATCATGTTAGTGTTTCTGTTTAATGGAATACACATTTTTATTGAATCAAATTGTGGTGTACTTATTTATAAAAACATATCGTTTGTTATAGTTTTTTATAGTTAAATCGTTTGTTATAGTTTTTAATAAATGTCTATTGCAAGTTTTATTCAATTTTTCAGATCAGCAAAAATGCAAAAAATTTTATCCGGTGCTTATGGTTGCATGATTTCAATAACGATGGGCTGATTCAGAAAGATGATTTAAAGACTGTTGTAGATAATATTTGTTTCCCATTAACAGATGACCAGTTTAACAGGTAATTTTAACCCAATAAATGACACTTTTTTTTTAATTGTGTAATTATCTTTTTTCAGTTGCAAGAATATAAAATTCGATTATATGTGTGCGTTAATAATATATAAGTTGATTTTATTATTATTATTATTACTATTTATTATTATTATTATTATTATTACTATTTATCATTATTATTATTATTATTATTATTATTATTATTACTATTTATTATTATTATTATTATTAATATTTGCCTTGTAAAAATATTTTTCATTTTCACCCAATAAGTAAAATGTTGTTTAATTATGTAATGAATTTTTATTAACTTACAAGATTAGAAGATATTATTTTTTACGTTGTGAAAATATTCTTCGTTTCAAAATTAAGAACAAAATTTCGTTTAACTACGTGATAGATTATATAAGTTATTATTAGTTATTATTTTTCATCATGTAAAGTATTTTTAAACTTTTCCTTTTCTGTTTATTTTTTTCCTTCTTTTTCTTTTTCTTTTTTTTTTCTTTGAAAATTTTAATACAATTTTTCAGGCGTGATAAAAAAAAATCATAAACAGTAAAAGTTTTAAAATAAAATTAGATTCAACAGAATAAAATATTTTTTTTCTCTTTTTAATGCTTGTGCTAATTTAAATTATAAACCAGTTATATCCATTTCTATGAAGAAATAACTATAAAAGTTCAGCAAAAAAAATTATGCGTTACTAGTAAAACAAACAGAAAAATGCTTCTAGTAAATGTAGCACTTCTATTTTTTAGGTTATAAGAACATTTTCAGTTATGAACTTTTATTTCTGTCAAACCTTTGAAATAAAATATTGCGTAGGTTATTATTGTTAGTTACAATCCTTTTTATTGCCTATTTTGAAATTTATAATAACCTTAAACAATTATTTTCAGCAAAAAACTGCTTCTTATACGCAAGTAAATACATATAAGTTTTTACAATAAGATATTTTTTTAAGGCGGTATTAAAAAAAAAAAAAAAAAAAAAAAAAAAAAAAAATTCACGCTCAACAACTCAAAATTTTGAGACACATTCCCAGACTCATTTTTAAAAGTAACAACAGGAAACTTGGTGGCGTGATTTATAACGACATTTATAAGGGCCCCATGTTTTTATTTTTCGTTCAATTAATTAGAAATTGATTTACAGACAATTATTTTCACAGTACGATAATTTTTTTTGTTTGTTTCCAGCGCTATCGCTTCTCGAAATTCGGTTCAAAATGTCCACTTTGACAGCATTTTTTAAAATAGATTCTGCCTTTATCAAAAAATCGAGACAGTGGGGACATTATAAAGTTTCTTAATAAGAGAACCTGCTAATTGGATGCATTTTAGAGCAAAAATGAATTTTCGAATGTGTCTCAAAATAAGCAGTTTGGATTTGAATACACCCTTAATGTTAAATACTTATTTTCAGAAAAAAAAAAAAAGCTTCTAACTCTAGTAAAAGCCTATAAATTTTTACAGTAATATTATTTTAATATTAAACAATTATTTCCCAAGAAAAAAAAAACATTCTTATGTTCTAGTATATGTATATAAATTTTTTTAATAATAAATTCGTGATGTTAAACAATTTTTTCCTGCAAAAGAAAAAAAAAACTGCTTCTTATGTTCTAGGTAATGTATAAGTTTCTAAGAAAGCTTTCAGTAACAATATTTTATTTCCAAAATTTTAGAATCAAAGTTATCTTTCTCAATAAAATCATTAAAGATGGACGTTTACGTACCGCTTAATATACAAATTAAAGATATATTGCACTTTGCTAAAAGCAGTGTAAGATGGAAGTATTAAAACGTAGTTAAAAGACATATTCTTCCAACAGTTTCGGCTAAACTATATAGCAATTTTCAGGGACATCAAAAGAATTTTTTGATGAGGATGGCTATAAAGTTTAGCCAAAACTGTTGGAAGAATATGACTTTGAACTACGTTTTAATACTTCCATCTTACACTGATTTTAGCAAAGTACAAGAACAATCATGTACTGTTTATATCTTTAATTTGTACAGTATACCTCATGTTAGTGCTGTTAGTTAACAATAATATTTATTCACATTGGGGAATTTGTAATCTTAAACAGTTATTTTCTGCAAGAATCTTTTGGAAATAGAAAATGCAGTATCAAAAGCATAGTATCTAAGCAAAGTATAAGTACGTCTTGAAGTTTTCTAAGCAAAGTATCACTACCTCAAAATTTACAAAAGCATCATTTTCAGACATGAACATTTTATTTATGTCAAAATACCGATTATCGGTTGGTTGGTTGGTTTGTTTATAACGGCCGATTATCTACTCAAGAGATATAGGTCTTTGGGGGTGGGGTGGGGAGGATGCCCTCCATGGGGGTCTTTCTGGGGGATCCTGACCCGTATTTACGGCATACCGTTTATCGGAAGGAAGTATTCTCAACGTCATTACTGTTACACTGGCCAAACAGACAAATGTTTTTTTTTAATCTACAAAAATATAATATAATCACGAAAAAAAATGTACAATAACCTCTTAAGAGATATCCACGAAAAGCGTCCAAAAAGCGTTCTTTATCTTTATAAAAGCTTTCTTTATCTTTAGAAACCTCAGAAACCAACATATTTTCAAGATTTAAAAAAACATTTATAAAAACAAAATTTCTTTTGCTGACACTAATTTTCGGAAACGTTTCCGAGTAGTTTTTAAAGTGCATTCATCAGTTTTTTTTTCAAACCGGAATATCAGTTTTTTTGACGTTATCCATTCTCAATTAAACATCTTCAGCTGCGTTATTGAATTTATACATGCAATAGTAACAAAATAACATTAATCTTAAAGTTAATGTTAATGCTGTTAATTTATCATGTTTGTTTGTAAAACATGATTATTGAACATGAAAATGTTTACTTGAGAATGGATAGCATTCGAAAAACCTCTATCCCGTTTATAAAAACTGATTAATTACACTCTAAACACTAGTCGGAAACTTTTCCGAAAACCAGTGGCAGCAAAATAAACTTTGTTTTTATAAATGATTCTTTAAATGTCGAAAATATATTGGTTCCTGGGGTTTCTGAAGATAAAGACGCCTTTTCGGAATTGTGGGTAACTCGGAAAAGGTTATTGCATATTTTCGTTTGTAGTTATATTATGCTTTCCTAGATTCAGAGACATTTGTGTTTTAATACAGTTAGACAAGACTTAGCTAGATCTCATAAATTTTGTACAGTGCAGTTATACTAATTTTCTGTTACAGATTTTGGAATCTGTATGATCCTGTTAATTCTGGAATTATAAATTACAAAGATTTTCTTATGAAGTTGGGAACACACACCGAAGCATACAGAAGAACTGTACCTATGAGATCGAAACCTCACCAGTATTCTGCGCCAAACACAACTAGATATTCAAGGTAAAAGGAATATTATTGTCTAGATTTATTTCAGAATATTTATATATTTCTCCTTTGATGAATTTACTTTGCAATAGGATATTAAGAAAGTTTTAGGGATTTTATAAATTATCATTTTTTTTTTTTTTTTTTTAGTGTTTTGTATTTGAAAAGGAAAAAAAATGGCAGCCTTAGAGTCTCGCTTTAGCAATCACTTAGTAAATCGACACCTACAGGGTACTTCCAGTTGACCTGGAACTTTGAATTTGGCACGAAAGAAAGTCTTATATAGCACATGTAAAGGGAAAGATCCGAGCATCAATAATTTATAATTCTATGTCGATTTATTAGGTGACAAACTCTTGAATTTCCATAATCGGGAATACTGATCATATATATATATATATATATATATATATATAAATTAATGATTTTCGAGTTTTTTGCTTTACATGTTCTATAAGACCTTATTTCGTGCCAAACATCAAACTTCTAGGTCAACCGGAAGTACCCTATAGATTCTGAGAGTAAAACCTATAAGATTTATTCGTTTGACCCAGAACCTTGAAATTTGGCACGAAAGAAGGTCTTATAGCACATGTAAAGGGAAAAATCCGAACATCAATAATTTATAATTCTATGTCGATTTATTAGGTGACAAACTCATGAATTCCCATAATCTAATCGAGAATACTGACCATTAATTAAAAAAAACAAAAACAAAAAATATATATAAATTAATGATTATCGGAAATTTTTCCTTTACATGTTCTATAAGACTTTCTTTCGTGCAAATATCAAACTTCTAGGTCAACCGAAAGTACCCTATAGATTTTGAGAGTAAAAATTGTACTTCCAGTTGACCTAGAACCTTGAAATTCGGCAAATTGAGCATTGAAATTCGGCAAATCGAACCTTGAAATGGTCGGCTTCGTGACTGATTAAGAAATATCAAATACACATTAAAGAATCAGCTTATATAAAATGGTTAAGTAATAAATGTCGCTGTCACCACGTTTAGAAGAAAAGTTTCTTTTAGATGCTATAAGAAAATAGTTTTAAATATGACGTTTTAAATA
Source organism: Maratus michaelseni (assembly GCA_963931845.1). NCBI lineage: Eukaryota > Metazoa > Arthropoda > Arachnida > Araneae > Salticidae > Maratus > Maratus michaelseni. The sequence goes on from OZ007594.1 coordinate 25,340,699, forward strand.
TATCGTAATTTTCACCATTAAATGCTTTTGTCATGAAATAGCTTAATTATTTTTAAGTTTTTTTTTTCTTTTTTAAAATTCACGTGTAAATATATTTTTCAATTGAAAGTGTTTGTAAATATTATCATTTGGGCGTTTTTAATTCTGGCAACAGTAGATAAAATATTCGCTAGTTCAAACTATGAATTAAATCTCTCTTCAGATGATGAAATTTTCAATAAAAACTAGAAAAATAAACTTAAAAAATTGGACACATTAAAAAAATTATTGCACAGTGCACACCACAATCTAGTAAAGTATATGTGCCTGCAAAAAATCATGAAATTGTTATGCATAGTTTTTTATCCTATAAAACATGTAACTGAACTATCTTGGCCGATTTCAGCATTAAATAGCGCTTCAAATAATTCACGCTTAAAGAGGTAGGTATAGTTTCTCCTTCATTTTTTACCCTGAAAAGTGCACTACAAAAATATGAAAAACTAATACTGGCTGGTGTTAATGATATTAGCATACAATAAAATTGGTCAGTCTATAAATTACATAAATTTCTATATTAAATTAAACTCTAAAATGCATGTAATTTATGCAAAACTTATAATTTTTTTTATTATTATTATTAATGCCTTGCCTTTTTTCCAGAGAAGAACAAATTCAAATACTGTGTGCCAAATTGGGAAAGGATGATCCAGCAATTCAAGGTCAACTTTTCAATCGCATCATCGACATCTTTAAAACAAGGGTTAGTAAGTCTTTTTTTTTTAAACTAATTCATCCTTTAGCGCTGGACGTGACCAAAAAATGCAAAAAATAAAAATAAATAAAAAGTCAGTAAATGGCATTAAAACATGATTTTTTAAAATGTCATACGAGTTATAATTTTCCAATTGAGTGAAAAGTGTCTAGGCCAGGATTCGAACCAGAGAACTTTTAGCCCAACTTGCCAATGCTCTGCTTCTGTAACTGAGCTATCCTGGGCGAATCTGACGGACACAATTCAGCTAACCTAATTGATCATAGCATCTGGGTCTGATATCTGAATCAGCTCAACAGAATAAATCGCAGGTAATGAGATTCCAGTAAACGCTGGATACATGATTATACTAGATTAATTTTAACACAATTATTTTAATTGATAAATAAATCATATGTGTATTTACGTATCCAGCGTTTATGGTGAGAATTGTGACAAGTCTGAGTTTTTACTTTGAAAGTTTAGAAATGAAGTACAATATACTATCGTCACAACGAATGACACTGTAACGAATTTTTCAGTTTAATGAATATTTTTTAGATTGTTAAAAAACTCCTATGCTTTCACATTATAAAAATTTTCAGTTTAACGAATTTCATATTAACGGATTTTTCAAATTAATGAATTTATTGAATGTTTAAAAATAATAGTCAGTTCAGTTTTACGAATGTTGAGTTGGCAAGAAAAAAAAATATCTATTGAAAAACTACCATTTGGAAGAAAACTTTCGTCGGAAACTCAATGAAGGGGGGACGGTGAAAATGAAATTGATGATGAGTGTCCATCAAGTAAAAAGATTGTGTTTTGCGATTGCAAAAGGGAACAGAACATTGAAACTCTTAAAAAGAAATTATCTCAGCAAAATAATGTTCCGAAAACATTTCATACAATTTGTTTTTAAAAATACATAGTCAACTTCAATGGAAAAAAAAAAAAGTTACATTCACGGCAGATGTCCGTGAGGTTTTTTAGGGAACAGAACATTGAAACTCTTAAAAAGAAATTATCTCAGCAAAATAATGTTCCGAAAACATTTCATACAATTTGTTTTTAAAAATACATAGTCAACTTCAATGGAAAAAAAAAGTTACATTCACGGCAGATGTCCGTGAGGTTTTTTAGGGAACAGAACATTGAAACTCTTAAAAAGAAATTATCTCAGCAAAATAATGTTCCGAAAACATTTCATACAATTTGTTTTTAAAAATACATAGTCAACTTCAATGGAAAAAAAAAAAGTTACATTCACGGCAGATGTCCGTGAGGTTTTTTAGGGAACAGAACATTGAAACTCTTAAAAAGAAATTATCTCAGCAAAATAATGTTCCGAAAACATTTCATACAATTTGTTTTTAAAAATACATAGTCAACTTCAATGGAAAAAAAAAGTTACATTCACGGCAGATGTCCGTGAGGTTTTTTAGGGAACAGAACATTGAAACTCTTAAAAAGAAATTATCTCAGCAAAATAATGTTCCGAAAACATTTCATACAATTTGTTTTTAAAAATACATAGTCAACTTCAATGGGAAAAAAAAAAAGTTACATTCACGGCAGATGCCCGTGAGGTTTTTTTTATCCGTCAGGTAAGTAAGACAAATTATAATCCCTTTACAATAGTTACGATTAAAATATTGAAACTTAATTAATTTAATAATTATCTCATTTCTAACTCGTAAGTTCGCAATAGTAATATACTGTTCATTATTTATTATTATAATATACTGTTCATTATTTATTATTATTATTTCATAAATAAATGTTGGAATGTTTTATTAGTAGTTGTTATGTTATATCGCTTATTTTATATGAAAATCATATTATCATTTATTCATTAAAATTGAGACAATCCTCAATTGTCTCAGGTGAGCGAAGTATATTTGAGAGATTGTGTTTTGCTCTTGTTATCGTAGTATTAGTACATATTTTTGTGCCTGAAGACGAAGATAAAATCTTTCGAAACGCGTTGTACTGTCGAAACGTGTTGTACACATAACATCATAGTGACGGTGTTTAGCTATAAAACATATTTACGATGGTAGTTTTATTTTGGCGGCTGTATGTTACACCCTTCGGAATGGGTTTGAAATATATATCCTTATCCCATACTATATCTATGAATATAATATACATATATCTGATGTATATATATATATATATATTCGTATATATATATATATATATATATATATATATATACATCTATATCTACACGTTTATATTATATTATACAGTTATATATATAAATGCTTTAAAAGTTGCTTCACTTCTTGTGGTGTTTTAAGTTTTTTCAATGATATTTACAACTTTGATATTAATGATTATATGTAAAAGTAAATTTAAAAATTTTACGGGTCTTTACATTATTTATTTTAATTGTATCTGTTTGTTTGTTTTTTGCTATCGTTGACGTTGTTTTCTTTTTTTAAGGGGGGTGGGGCACAAATTTCAGTTATATATATTTATTTATTTTACAATAATTAAATTTTATAATTTTATTGCGTATATAATTTATATCCAAATTTTTAGACATTTTAAATTATTTTTTGGAAAATAAAACAGAAAATATCGTTTTCTTAAATGCCTTTCGCCGTTCTCGCTATATAAATATTTTTTATTACTTATAAGTTATAAATTTAAAGTATTTTCATTTTCCATATACAAACATATAAATAAGGACATATAAATAATACACATAATAATAAAATACGCAAGTGTTCATTCAAGTGAAGTACATGACCTATGAGTGTGATATTTATTACAGGTAAAAAAGGAATTTCCACTTCTGTTACGTACGCTGCAAGTGAAAGATTCAAATGGAAGTGGCTACATCCCCCTCTCTGTATTTCACCAAGTATTAAACTATTTTGTAATGCCAATGTCTTTGCAGCTATTTAAAGAAATTCTAAGGAGGTAATTATATTTATCAAAGTACTGTTAGATCGCTAAATCTTTCGTTATGCGCATGAACGTGTTTTTCCGTTATTATTGAATTTTTCCTGTATTCGTTATTATTTCCTTGACCTGATGTGTGTTTTATTTTATTTTAGAGTGTTGAGAGAATATAAAGGTATGCTTGAAGGATACCTTTAATTTGAGAGATAAATATTATGTGAGAATATTTTCTATTTTATGTTCCTTTTACTTTTTTAGTTTTCTATTATTATTATTATTATCATTTTCCCTATAAGCTTTAACAAAGACATATTTCAAAATATTAAAAATATTTTTATGTAATTTCATTTCATTTGTACATTAAGTACAAATCAAACAATAACCCATATAGAAAGCATGATGACAGGGTAGTAAATGTGTTGTCACTGCAAGTCACAGTGGTCACGTCACATCTGTGGCAAAAATGCCACCCCTCAGTGACACCACATTGTGACTAAAAAAAAATGTGAACTTCTCCGAAAACTTTAAAAAATACAACAATACATGAAAATATGTTATTCATTGTAACATTTATCCTTCCAACAAATTTTATAAATTTTGTGACGTCACTGTGACATTATTGCATGTCACGTACGTCACAAGAAGAATGGGACCAAAAATACACCTTATCGAGAAGTCGCATTGTGACCAAAATGTGAATTGTTAAAATATATGAAAATAAAGAATTCTATCTAGAGCCAAAAAGAAAAATAAACACACCAGCCGGCACAATAAGGTAGGTACGGGTTTCTGGTAAAATCTGTCGTCCGACCCGCTGCAGGATACGAATCCTACCTACTGAAGAAAAAAACAGCCGACCCAATCAGGTTGGGGTGGGTTCAGGTAAAATGTACTCCACCGACCCGATACTGAATTGTCACACTTTTCACAAATTAGTCACACTGTGAGTTCAAAACATTGTCGCTTTCGTCAAAGAATCGTCACAAAGTTAATGACAAAATCATCACTAATGACACACTGTTCACATTTTTGTCACACCGTGACTTCAGAAAGTGGTCACAATGTGTCGTCACAAACGAGCTCTAAAACGGCCATAACGAGTTCACATTCACGTCACTGTGACTTCACATCGACGGCCACAAACTCACAGTGTGACTTCCCAATGACGTCGTCGTAATGTCACCATTCTTTACGGGAACATTGAATTTTATGTGATGCCTTGTGCTGCACAATTACTGTACTTTTTCGTGTATGCCGCTTATTTGTTGTTGTTATCGTTTGATTGTTTTTCTTTTTACACTTTCCAACACAGTTGAAAAGTGTTTATGATTTCGGTTTGTCTGCTGCCGTCTGCCTGTGCTCCATCTCGCGTAAATATAGTCGGATCGCCATGCAATTGATACGTTAAGAGCCTACATCAGTCACGCGAAAAAACGCTCCAGCTAATGTTAAGTCTATGGGAAGGTTATCGCTCGATTTGTCGCTCGCATTTTAATATTTTTAAATGATTTTTTTTACATAGGATAGCTGAGGTCGATCTCTAACGTTGTTAGTTTTTACTTTTTCGATTTTGGTTCCAGTTTTTTTATATAAGGGTAATTTCACTTTCAGAACCGGTTCCAAAATTGAAAATGTCCGTTTATAAAGAAACTGGAACCAAAATCGAAAAAGTAAAAACTAACAACGTTAGAGATCGACCTCAGCTATCCTATGCAAAAAAAAATCATTTAAAAATATTAAAATGCGAGCAAGAAATCGCGCGATAACCTTCCCATAACCTTCCCATTAGCTGGAGCGTTTCTTCGCGTGACTAGCGTAGGCTCTTAATGATGTTTAGTATGGCATATTCGGTATTGAAAATGAAGTATGTAACGTTTATACTTCATTTAAAGGTGCACTCCGTTACATGACGGCCTATGGGGCAAAATCGTTTGCTGTGTATTTTAATGATGTTATACTTTTTCAGACATATTTAAATTGATATATATCAATCAGGTTCACTAAAAAAGGTTTACTATTGAATAGGGTGTGCATAGCATTCATCTTTCATTTACTGAAATACACAAAAGAATTCGGTTGCACTACGGTTTAAGAAGAATGATTATTTGCAGTGCGTTTTAAGTTCTGATACGTGTTTTTAAATTAAACTTTTAAAAATTAAATTTAAAGTTTTTTCCAATTAATTGGTGTGCACAAAGTCTGTAGATAATATACATTTCCGTTTATTAACGGAAACTACTGAAGGGGAATTTACAACTGGGCTATGCGTTTCCCAACTGAACTAAACTATAGCATACTCTGTAGTATATATACAAGTCTATATACAGGGATGCACAAAAGAATTTGGATGCTTTCCGTCTATTAACGGTAATTGCTAATATTTGATTTTCAAATGTGTTATAAGTTTTCCAAATTCATATTTCACTTTATTAAATGGTAAACGTTTGTTAAAGCATTCTGGAAGTGTTGGAAAGTGTTTCATAATCTATGCTTAACGGGTGATTTTGCGTTTGTTTTTATTGTCCCACAACATTTATTTAAAAATCGGGGTGCGCGTGATAAATGAGTACTTGCTATTTGAGTTGCCATCACCATAATCACTGCTTAAAATCATTACATTGTAAAAACTGTAAAATTATGATAACTAGGGCATCCAACCCGGGCTTCCGGGTTAGAGAATATATGTGAAAACTATTTTTATTATTATTATTATTGAAAACTCTAATAGATTTTTTACATTTAATAAGCCCCCTAACAACACCAAAGAGCATTTTTATATGAAATATGTCGATTATATATTCAAATAAAATTTTGAAATTTATTAAAAGCGGTCATTTCGTCTTGGCCTCGTGCCAAAAGTAATATCCGAAGAAATCGCTAACATTTTCATTATCTGCAGCAGTTTTTTTTTCTATTTGATAATTTCAGCGGTTTTAAGCGCTTATTTCGATTACAAGTCTGTTAAATTTGTGTTTTATTTATACTATTTTATTTATTGTTTAATGAAGTTTTAATTTTGTTATGGAATATTAGCTGGAAACAAATGCTGAACTATTTATATTGTTTTAAGTGCAAACGGATTAATAATTTTTAATCTTCTGTATGCGATAGATAGATTTTAATAAATTCATGTTTGAAAATTATTTTAAAAGTCATAATAAATCAGTCAATTAAGATACAGTTTTCAAACGAATTGTATTTGAAACTAGATTTTTTTTCCCTATATAACGGAGTAAAAATTAAAAATGTGTTATAAAAGTTAATAATTTTTAAAAATTACAATAGGAAAAATCGCAAAACCGAAATTTCGTCGTCAAGTGTTGACATTCCCAAAATGACGTCAGCTCTACGCACGAACACGTTTGTTCTTTATAATATAGATAACTTTTATATTTTAAATCAAATAAAATGTGTTTTAATTGTTTTTCTCTTATTTTTACTCGACTACCCCCCCCCCCCCCCCCCAAATGAGGTATTGGGAATGAATATAATCCTAAAAAATTATATTCAACTAGAGAAAACTGAATAATACACAATAAAAACTACTCGGAAACGCTTCCAAAAGGCAGTAGCAGAAAAAAAAATTGTTTTTATAAATGTTTCTATATTTCTTTAATCTCAAAAATATATTGGTTTTTAAGCTTTCTAAATATAAACAATGCTTTTCGAAATCGTGCTAACCCGGAAAAAGTTATTGTATACTTTCTTTCGTGGTTATATTATATTTTCATAGATTAGGTATTTATTCTGGTACTAGGTATTTATTCATTATTTATTTATTTATTTATTAGGTATTTATTCCTGTATTTTTTTACGTTGTACAGTGCTTGAATTAGATTTAAAAAATACATATATGCTTATTTAAATCCTCATTTAACTTTTTAATAATTATAATAAAAATGTTTTTCTCCTTTCAGCTTCAATATTTCACCAAACATTTCGAAAATAGCCTGGTACTCGTTTTTGAAGAAAGTTTCGGTGAACGGTGACACAACTTATGATCCTAATGCCTCGCCATTGCAAGGGTAATTTTGTTTTTCAAACATTAGAAGTTCATTTCTAAATTAGAATGCACATAGCAGGTACAACTTAAAATAGCAATAATAATAGAATTGCATTGTATTAGGTCAGCCAGTTGGAAGATATGCAAATCATTTCTTGAAAAGCTCAAAAGAAACGGAAAGAATGAAGTTAATTTCTTTAAAAATGCATTTACGATACCAACTCCGGTGAGATTCTTTTTTAACTTTCTCTACATATTATTATTATTATAAAAAAAATAGTATTTTTTAATATAATTAATGTATAATACTTTATAAATGATTTTTTATATAATTAGTGAAGTATTATGTAAGTTGTTACAAAAATTAGAATAATTTAATTATATAAAAATTATATATTACTAGGGGGCTCAGCCCCCTACTCGCTAACACTCGCCAACCCCCTGTGAATTGCGAAGCAATTCACATTGAGACCGCTACGCGGTCCTTTGCAACAATTCTAGCCGGAATAAATACTACCATAAATCAGTTGAGCATATGAAATTGACAATTTTTTTAATGCGAAAAAGTAATTGAAAACACAACTAAAAATTCATTTAGTTGATGCTACCAATGGACATATAAATCATTTAAATACTATGATAAAAAGTTTAAAACTTATTACACCTATAATATTGTATAACACGGTTTAAATTCATTAAAAAAAAAAAAAAAAAAACTACGTGATAGGAAGGTAGTTTATATATATATCATCAATCATTGTTTAAATTTCGTTCGACATTTTACTGTTCTAATTGATTATATATTTTTACAAAAGACATTATTTTTTACTTCATCAAGACAGCAACAGATGGCAGCAGGCGCAATCTAGACAGTTGATATTTTTATTCACTCCGACTTTCGTGAGTGAAATTCGTAAATAAATTTTGAATAAGAGTTGAGAATTCATTTGAAATTAACGATATTACTCATAAGTAAAATGAGGAATCATCTCAGACGCTTTGGATTACGTACATGTTATTTTATTTTTAATAATTGCTAGTTTGAGTTTCATTCTATAGTTTCACTGCTATCACACTGACCGCCATATTGGAGGCGGAGTTGATCTAACACAATCTGGTCTATTCATTGGTCTGAGCTCTGGAAACTACGATTGTTGCCAAACGATAAGCTACAAATTCAGCCCTAGTTCCGCGCCACGTAAGAGAAATATATATATAGAACTTACTTTTTCTAACTTTTAAATAATATACAGTCTAAAATAAATTATTCCAAAATATAGTGTATTTCCTTTTTAATAATATTGATTAAAAAATTGGTTAATTGTTAATTTATTCTTTTCAGAAAGTGCACATTCATTTATTTTAATTCAGGCAAATTCTTTCAGAATCGCGAACTTTTCCATATTTCATTTCAAAATTTCTAAGTCCAATAATCATTTTTCAAAATTTCTTAATTTAAATATTTTACTTTCAAAAACATATCTGGTGGAAAGAAAATTTAATTTTATTTAGATTGCTAAAATTTCATTTGTTTTCATCCATTAGTTTGGCAGTTATAGATTTTTAATTACTTTCGTTTTTTCTGTTTTGAATTTCGTCGAGATTTGCGATCAGACGCCATTGATGAGTATTTGGATGTTTCGGGTAAACAAGCAGGCATTATTTCTTAGTTCCCGCGCATTTGTATCTGGATCAGTGACTCACGAGAGGCAAGGTCATTATCAGTCCGATTCAAGGTGACAGATAGAAGCTCATAGAACATTCGCAATGACGTGTCGTCAACAGTTAATATTTGACTTTGACCGCGTGGGTAAGCTTCTTCAAAAAATCCATCAGGTGGTGTCACGAGCGCGACAGTTAGATTCGGAACCGTTAGGAGATGCTCTTTTTTGATTGGCGGAGATTTCAAATCTCAGAGAGAGATCGTACTTTGAGTATTGAAGGAGAATCACTTCGCCAAATTCGTTTGATCGACTAACAACGTTTTTTTAGGCTGTCGGGCCTCTGGCCTGGCGGCAGTTGAGTTTGTTCCAGCACTGGATGAAGTTATTCACTTAGTGGGTGGAAATGTGTTGTGATTTTCTCGAGAGATAGAGATACTAAAATTTTTAGATGCTATGGAGCAGTGTTACCATCTCTTTTCGACATCTTGAGCTATTTATTAGCTGTCGCTAATTTATTGAAGAGTATTTACGATGTATTAAATTGAACCAGCAGAATTAGATGCTAGCCAATCTACTTTGACATCTAGACCCACCTACATTCTTCAGCGTGTTCGGAGAGCCAGTCCGTGAATTTTCGTACATGCCTGAGTGATTTCTCATCAGATAGATGCAAGCTTGATAGAAGAAAAACGTTCATATTCTTTATTTTTCTATTCCAACAATGAACTCCATTTCTTGAATTTACCCATATATAACAATAGCATTTCACTTCAAGTATAAATAATTATGTTCATCGACAACTGAGAGCACCGTGTAAAAGAATCTGCCATTTTTCTGAGAGACTTTCTTTTAATCTTCAAGAACATCCTTAATGACGAACATTAAATTTGAAACAATAAACTTATTTAAACGAATATCATTTTAAATTAATCTAAAAGGACTGAACATCATACATTTTGAATGTATTCTCATGATTTAAAATTATTAAAAATTATCTGGTAAGAATTATTGTGAAAGAAGAAAGAATGTGAATTAATATAATCAATTGAAGTTCTTTGCATATTAATATTTTGTGAGTGCTCTTTCTGCTTCAAATAAATCTATGTGTGTCATCTATTTGGTGAGTTATTTATTTTCTTAATTTACATTTCACCGATTTCAGATGGATCAACTTTGGTAAAAATGTTTATCATTCTTAAATTTTACAATTAAGCTTTCACCTTATATTCTAATATTCCAACATTAAATTTTAACCTTTTTAATTTAACTTATTTCACAACGCAATGTTACTGTCACTTGAGATTACGCCATATAGAGAGATTTTGGGATAGTTAACTTGTACTATTTTCAAAATTGAATTTTCAGGTTTGGATTCAATCGGAGTATTTTTCGTGAGAATCATCACTTCATTAATTTTTCCCGGTATAAGTTCTCCGATCCCTAAATCTCGCTATAAATTATATCATGCAACCAACCTCCTTCCAACCTTTTTCTAACTTAAGTAAATGGAAATGAAGAGACCAACTCTCCAAACTGCTGTAAACTGAAGTGAAGAGAGGAGGAGAGAGTCAGTGGTGGTTTCTGTTATGAGTAAAATGCCGGTAGTGCATCCGAGTAAATATTGTTTTTGCTTTAAGGTTGGTTGGTTGATCTATGACGGCCGATTATCTACTCGAGGGATATAGGCCCTAAGGGATAGTGCCCTCCGTGGTGGGGGGGGGGGGTCTTTCTAAAGGATCCTAACACGTATTTACGCCAAGGTTCAAAGAAAACCGCGGAAAACTCCGAACGGTTAGGTTGACGAGCGCGACAGGGATTTGAACCCAGCATACCTCCCGTCAACCAGCTTTGAGAGCAGAACCTCTCCACCACTGGTGGGGCTGGTTTTGCTTTAAGAAGTAATATGAGTGGTTTTATGGAAGTATTGTTGTTCATAAATAATAGTAACAGTGTATACAATTCCCCCCCCCCCCCAAGTGTAACTATTCTTGTATATAACCGTTATTAATTAATAAACTTCATATTTAAATTTTCAAGGGGGAATGTAAAACATGCTTTTTTCAATAATTTCTCATTAAATATTAATTTTTAACACATTTAAATAGTTCCATTATTATGGATAAGAATAGTTTGAAGTTTATAATAAAAAAAAAATTATCAAAATACATATCTTCCAAGTATTTTTCAAAAAATCATGAGAAGTACCAAATATTCTCAGTCCAAGAGGAGATATGCGGTTGAAATAGCTCAAACCTGAAAGTGTTAACAAGTGTTACAACTTTAAATTAAAGTCCTACAATGCTTAAAGTGATAAAAACATAACACGGAATATTTAAAATACCTTTTTAATGTAGATAACACATGTTTCGTTCACAACTATCGGTGACATCTTCGAATCTTAATGATAACTACAATATTTTCGCATATTTTTTAAAATAGTAAACATTATAATAAATAGAAGTGAAAATAGTATTGTTTACTATTTTCAAAAATATGCAAGAATATTGTAGTTATCATTAAGATCCAAAGATGTCACCGATAATTGTGAACGAAACATGTGTTATCTACATTAAAAAGGTATTTTAAATATTCCGTGTTATTGTTTTATCACTTTAAGTGTTACAACGTTTGACTTTTTTTTTCCCTCTAGAATCAGAAAATGACTGTCACTCGAGCTGAGTTGAGAAGGATAATCAACCAGTCTTTAGTTCTTCCTGTTAGCGAAGAAGAGTTTAAATCACTCATGTTCATTTTGGATCCTAGTCACACGAACCTCATTGACTGTGAAAGTTTTTTGGCTCTCTTCAAACTAGTCGATGATGTGAGTATTTGTTTATTTAGTTGATAATACAGACGATTCTGCTTACTCCGAACTTGGAAAATTTGAAATATTGGTTAATTTGAACTTAAGATTTATTTTCCGTGAAAGCCGTATTCAAAAATTGTGTTGAAAATCTCATGTTTTTCCAATTGTCGAACCACTTGTTCGATTTAGAATCATGCACGAGTCGAGTTGCGCCCGACCCGAATCCGAAAATTCTGCTTAAAGTCAACCCGAAACCAGGCACGAACCTGGCAAAAAAAATAAAATATCGTCAACTCAAAACCCGACCCGAAACCGAAGTGATTGAAAATTAATACATATTTTAAATACAATTGCGGAAAAGTAGTCTAGAATTATATCTCTACTGCCGATTTTATGTATTTTTATATGAATAAAATATATTGTAAATATATTGTAATAAAATATATTATAAATAAAATAAAATATATTGTAAATATATTGTAATAAAATATATTATAAATAAAATAAAATATATTGTAAAACATAATATGTAATGTGTATATGTAATATATGTAATATATATGTAAGCAAGTTCACATATTCAGAACCGCCTACGGGAAAGATGAATACAAAACGCAATGAGCCATCTGAAATTTTGCTTCCGCTTGAAGAAATCGTCAGCCAAAGCCATTAAAGATGCTTCACGGCGCCTGTTCACTGTTTCATACACATAAGCATTTTTTTTCAATATTTACATTATTTATTTAATATACAGAAGTCATTTATCTATTATTATGTAGTACAAGCAGAAGCAGTTTATCTAATACGTGTAATCAGAAGCAATTTTTTACTTTATTCTGTACACAAGAAGAACGTATTGGATTCGTGAAAATTTTCGACTTTCGACGGATTTATACGTTTTAGAAGATCCTGAACACTATTTGATTGTTTATAGAAAATATCTGTCTGGTGTGTTTGTCTGTATGGGACACAAATTTTGTTGGCGCTCTAACTCGCGGAATTTAATAATACTTCATATTCATTTAGACTTTGACATAAATTGAAGACATAAATATTGGTGTATAACGTCCAACAGGTGGCGCTGCTATGATGCATTTTTTTACGATTACCAAAATAGATATATCTCAAGAACAATGCACGGAATTTCGTCAAACTTCATATTCTGTTAGACCTCGACGTATCTAGATGCTGATACAATTTTGACTTTGATCAATCCATAGAGGGCGCTTGTATCCTGTGCTTGGAGAAAGATTCTTAATTTTTTCCACAAGCAATTGATGCAATTTAGCGAGAGTAATTTTTCTATTATTATTCACTGATCACTGTAATTCAATGCTAAATTCAGAAAATGGCATTATACTCTATATCCATAATTGTCGCTGTGTGAGTAGGCTATTTAATTTAATGTATTTTAATGATATAGAAGAAAGTTTTATGATGGCCACGACATGCTAGTTTTTTTTATACATACTGTGAGAGCTTGGAGAACTGAAAGGACTTAATTGTGAATTCCTTTCTAATTATATTGATCAGCACTTAAATGGAGAGGCGAGCCGCACTTTCTAAGATGTTAAAAGAACGTAACCATATGTGATTTATAAAACTTATTCAAGAGGCCATCGATATACTTTATTGGGATCTCCTGAAGTTTCAGAATCCATAATTCTTCTAAAGAATCTCAAGGACATAAGCTATAATGACTGGAATTGAGGGGTCGGGGCAAGAGAATGCCAAGCCACATCTTTGAACTTCTGAGATATTTCAGTTTGAAAATTGGATCCAATACTCCAATCAAGATATATAATCTAAAGTTTTTCCACCAATGTCTTAGTAACATCTGATATACTCTGAGTAACAATATGGCATTACTCTAATGATATTACCATTACGTTTTTTGTAAATTAGCTATCTTCATGGGGTGCATAAACATCTGGGGCAAAAACGAAACCTGTCACATAGGCTGCCACCAAGTGATATTAGAAACAAATTATATGTAGGATATTATAATTTACAATATTAAGTATCAGATTACAGTGTTAGATTTATTTCACCAAAAATGTGGCTTGGCACTTTCTTGCCCCGACCCCCTCAATTGCTCCATAAATTTCTAGTACTCGAGAGCGGCATTTACATTTCTTAACTTACTTGAAATGCCTTTGCATGCACGTTTAACTTTTTTCCAAGACTCTATAACCCCACTTGAATTTCATCTACGATAAATACTCAAAATACTGAGAGGCTTTGAGGGGTAATTCGTTGCAGGCTCTGTCTAGAGAACAGATTGGAGAAGTTCTCTCGAAGGAAAACGGGAGATACGGCCTGGAGTTCTCGTGGAAATGATTGCTACTCTCGGATCGTACCCAAGACGCGAGACTTTCATGACAGAAAACTTTAAGACTTAAACGTATATGTTGCTTTGTAGCTGTTTAAGTGTGCTGTGAAGTTTCGCTAATAAATTAATGTTGTTCACATACAAGTATTTTAATTTTTACCGTTACAATACATAAACAAGCATAATAGTTCATCAGTTTTGTTTTAGTAGCTGTTTATATCATTTGGCAACAAATCTGACTTTCTTAAGTCAAAATTGCGCCAAGCATTTTAAAAAAAGCACCAAGGCCTCTATAACAAAGAAGTGCCTCATTTCCTTTAATATGCAGATTTTGAATATTTCGAATATTTGACATGTACACTTGGAGTTCGAATTAAAAAGATTCCACTGTGTTAGTTTATAGCATTTTATCAGAAGATAATGATTCTGTCTAAATGTTTTGAATGTTCAGAAGTTATTTTATTTTATTATATTTATTTATTTATTTTTATTAATTTTTATTTTTATTTTTTCATTCCACATTTTTAGAACATAGGAAGTCCAACTCCTCGTCTCCCAGAAGAAGCTGTTGAAAGTACAGACCAAAATGCAAACTTGAAAGGAGATAATCTTAAAAAGACTTTTAAGAAGCATTTTAACAAGAATTTTAAAAATATAGAGAAGGTAAACCTCTTTTTGAATTCTTTAACGTTTTAAGCAATCATGTCAAACTGGTCGGTGGGCCATCGAGAGCCAAATTAAGCATTATATACAAAGTCGTGGACCACATTACAAAAAAAGAAAAGAGAGAAAATTTCATTTTAATACCATCGTACAGAATAAAATTTGCACATACAAAATATTACAATGTAAAAAAAAAAAAATCTAAATTTACCCACTGGAAAATTAAAAAAAAAAACATGCACCAGAAAATTTTAAAGGGAATATTTTTTAAGTAAAAGCCATACATTAGGATACCTAATTCATACATTAGATGATTAGACTGTTATTTAACATTTTTCCTTTACATTTTCATTACTTTTTTGTACTTTAAACTTTTTTATGGCTCCCTCGTGATATGATAAACGCAAACTCATACCCAGGGGGTTGTTTTTCTCAAACAAGGTACCCCATTGAATGATAAACTGTTCACCTGTTCACCAATACCGAATTTCTTGATTAAAAGTTAACATCAAAACTATACCAAAAAGAAAAAAAAATTATGGCTCTTTTGAGTGCCTTTCTTTTTTTTGTGTATGCTTTGCCCGCCTTTTCACCACCTGGCATTTGTGTGCTGTTTCACGAAAATGTTCCGAACCCTATTTTTATATTCTTCTTCAACTTCCTTACAAGTAGTTAGTTAACTACAGCAATACCATTTCAATTTCTTCCTATTATTTAGACTCTATCCTTAATCTCCTTCGCTTTACTTTTTTATTTCAAATTTGTTATCATCTCTTTTCTTAACTGTACATCTATTACATCTTTCATTGTAATTGTTCTTTTATCTTGTACTTAATACTACATCTTAACGTTTCCCAACGGCTCAATTTAATACAAGACACTCTACTTGCAATAGACTGGGCGTTAAGTTGATTGCAACTCGGAAGCCCCTTAACCGACATAGACTGTTCGGCAATTGTTCGACAAAAAAGTGAACTCTATTCAAGTTTTCTCCACACTTTAATTCTTGTGTTAAATTGAAAATAGCAAGAAAGTTGTACAAAAGTGTGCTGCCAAACATAAATAAAAAACGAAAAGTGTGCTCACGAAGATAGGTAAAAATACATTTAGATAAAAATAAAAAGGCGTTTAAACACATACCTGCATTTAAAAATTTAAATCGCTATCAAAATCATACAAAAATGTATTATTGAGTGTGTTACACTGATCTTTAAATTTTTCTTTGAATTTTGTAACTGCATCTTTTTTATAAAATCAATCATCGCAGGTGCACTGTTATTTTCAATATAAGCTTACTTTTTTAAAACGATAAACTTTATTCAGTCAAACTTTGCATAACTGAGTCAAAAATATCAGCTGTGGTGGTTGTTCCAAGCATAGGAATAATTACCAGAAGCTTTTCACGTATTTTTAGGTACACTTCATGTCTGCAAATAAAAAACTGCTAACTGAGTGGAATTTCATGCATCTGTATTTACACGAATTACAATGTAATAAGCAACAATATTGAAATTATAGATTTAATTTGATTATTGAATTTTTGGCTATATCATGAATGCTTTTAGCAATGGCACTTATATATTTTAGCTGATATTATTTTCAAATTTCTGCTCTGGACATAATTTCTTCAATTCGTAGTGAATGATTATGACTTTCTTGCAATTAAATGTATTTTTTTTTTAAGCAGATGCATTACTTTTTACAGGCTTCATGAATACACTTTTTTTTTTAATGAGCTACTAGCTGACCCTCCCGGCGTTGCCCTGGCCGTGATAATAAATTTAAAAAAGCCATCAAGTTTTTATTATTTTCTATCTTTAACCCGATTTTGTATGAAATTATATTTTAAAATGAAAAATTCGCGAGAAAAATATTGATATTTAGAGATCAAAGCGCTCATTTTCTTGTTTTTTCACGTTGGGTCGTTTCATAATTTTAAAATAAAAAGTTATTTTCGTCCGAACTCTTCGAAATCTTTATGAGTGATAAATAAAACTGTTTTACAGCCTGTGTAAGAAAAAATATTGTTATCTAGTTGTAAAAGAAATGTTTTCTTCTCGCTTTTTTGTTTGTTTTCGGGTCGGCTCCTTTAACATAGCAATTTGCATTTGGGAAGAGGATTGAAAAAAAAAAAATGCATCCTGAATTTATTCGGCTAAATATCCAACAACATTCAGCCAAATGTTCGGCCAACCAAATATTCGGCAAAAAGGCCGAATATGCGTTACATCCCTAATAACAAGCTTTTTTTTTTTTTTTTTTCAAATATAAACTATAATACAATCAATACGATTATTCAGTTATCACTCCTAAATAAGTAGAAAAAAGTGTGTTAAAATGTAAGTTTAATAATGATTTACTGTTTTTTCAGGCTTTGCATGCATTTGACCATGAAGAAACTGGCACCGTCAAAGTTGAAGATCTGAAGAAAATATTAGATATTTTTACTTTTTCATTGACCGATAAACAATTTTATGATATAACCGATAATTTTATAAATGGAAATACAATATATTATGGTGATTTTATTAATTTTTACAAAAAAAGTCCTTATGAGGTAATTATTGATATTTGTTTTCTATCTCAATTATAGAATTATAAATTAATATAGCTGCCAACCTTCCGAATTTTTTTCTACAAATCAAATAATCATACTTTGGACCAGAAAAATTATTCAATGAAATGTCTCGTCTTTCTATCTGGCTATTTATTAACTTCTTTATTTAAGTTTATTTTTTATTTTAATTGATTTGGAAAAAAAATGGAAGGTTGGCAGTTATGAGTTAAAGGTTTATTCTCGTTTTAAACTTATATTTGTCATTCCTATATCTCAATGCTCCATCTGCCCTTGTGAACGGGATTTCATAAACATCTGATAGTTGATATGGCTCTATTGGATCTATTTTCCTACAGACAATGTTTTTTAATCCATTTATTTCTAGATCAGGGAGTTATAATAATTGATAACGAATAAGCTGCTATAACGTTTTTTGAATACAACAGAAATGAATCTATTTTAATACTTGGAGATTTTCCCATAGAAAATTTCTCACGCCTTGCATTCATAATATTTCAAATTTTAATTGCTTAAAAGACGTATAGCCAACATAGTGAAAAAGTATCCAAGCCGGGACTCGAACCCGGGTCATCAGTATAGTGCACTGACGTTCTACCAACTGAACCACTTGTAACGATAGCCAGCCTAGCACGTCTCACTATTACATGTTGGCAAGGCCACAATCGCAGCACAAGATGAAATATTTTTCCGTGAGCCACCATCCCTGGGGCCTTGCCAACGTGTAATAGTGAGAAGTGCCAGGCTGGGTATCATTCCAAGTGGTTCAGTTGGTAGAACGTCAGTGCACTATACTGATGACCCGGGTTCAAGTCCGGGATTGGATACTTTTTCATTATGTTGTCTATACGCCTTTTAAGCAATTAAAATTTTAAATATTAACAGAAATGATTTTGAATAAAATAAAAAGTTTGTTCGGTTATAGAAATAAGTAAATCAATTTTAAATAGAAAATAATAATAATATACTGTTCAATGTAGGAGAATTTCTAGGAAGGAACTGCGATGGAAAAGTTCAAACAAGTTGGTATGTCAGATCTCAAATTCCCCTGGCTAATGTTAAACCTATGAACATGTGATGAATTCGTATATTTAAAATATATCCTCACTAAATGATTATTTTTAACTTCTTTTTTCTGTGTACTCTTAAAGGATGTCTCTTTCTTTTTTAGTTGACAAAATATTTCTAAAATGTATGCTTAATTTAGTATATTATGCACAGGGCTTGAAAAATGCGGTCGTCAGGTCCCCGCTGGCGACCAAGATTTTTTATATGGCGATCAAGTTATTTATTCTGGCGCCTTTTTTTTTTTTTTTTTTTTTTTGTACAAAAATTTACATATAAAATGAACACAAAAGGCATTTTTACCCCAATACCCCACACCTACTCGGACGCGGCAAACTGTGATCTTCCTATTTTCTCGTACTTTTAATGGAAGAACAAAGTTTAAAAGGCATTTTTCATATCATGCACAGAAAATACAACTCTTTGCCGCTCTAGCCAACTAGCATGTCAAATTATTAGAATATGGGGGGGGTCAATAAAGCAGTAAAAAAGAGTGTCAATCCAGCCTCTCTGGCATCTAAAATTGGATACAATGCTAAAAAATGCTCAAGTTTTTTGTAAACTTAAAATCGGATTTTTGTGTTCATGGCTTATACATGGATTAAAACTGCTTAATCTATCACATTCATTTTAAAGAATAATAACATATAAGTGATTACGAGCAGGGAAAAACTGGCTATGCGCGGTCAAAATCAGCTTTGAGTTCAAATATCATGACCCATGACCAAACTGACCCAGTAATCAAATTTTCTCGAACATCTGACCAAGTTCAATTGTCTTCTCGTGCCCGAAACCCGTAGGATATAACATTTAGTCAAAATAGTCTGAGCCGTTTTTTAGATAAAATTAGCTTGACCCACTAATCGGATTTTCTCGAGCATGTGACATAGCCCAATGATTTTCACGTGCCCAAAAACTGTAGGATACAAAATTTAGTTCAAATCGTCTGAGCCGTTTGTCGATAAAAATAGCTTGACCTATAATGATTCATGACCAAAATAACCCACTAATCGAAATTTCTCAAACATGTGACCTAGCCTAGTAGTCTTCTCATTCCCTAAAACTGTAGGATACTAAATTTAGTTCAAAACCTCTGAGTCGTTTTTCGATAAAAATAGCTTGACCTATAATGATTCATGACCAAAATGACCCACTAATCGAATTTTCTCGAACATCTGACCTAGCCTAACAGTCTTCTCGTGCCGGAAAACCATAGGATGTAAAATTTAGTCTTAATAGTCTGAGCCGTTTTTTAGATAAAATTAACTTGACCCACAGTGACCCAAAAATGACCCACTAATCGAATTTTATCGGACTTGTGACCTAGCCCAATGATTTTATAGCGCCCGAAACGCGTAGGATACAAAATTTAATCAAAATCGTTAGAGCTGTTTTTAGATAAAATTAACTTGACCCGCGTTGACCCAAAAATGATCCACTAATCGAAAGTTCTCGATCATGTGACCTAGCCCAATGGTTTTCTGGTGCCTCAAAACGGTAGGATACAAAATTTCGTCAAAATGGTTAGAGTCGTTTTTAAGATACAATTTGCATATATATATATATATATATATAACCATAAATGAAACATTATCATAACACCAACTTAAACATTTATATAATTAAGTATGAAATAATTAGTTGACAATAAAAGATTCCCCAACACACTGAATATGGAATCAAAAACATTGAAAGAATAAGAAATTAAATAAAAATTTGAATATATGGATTATGTACTATTCTAAACTATGTAACTAACGATTCTAAACTATGCTTGTTATTATTCTTTTATAATTAATTCATAAAAACTTTTTGTGGTTTTTCAAAATCAATGATGGGAATAGGGGATGAATATTTTTTGCTGACGACTGGAATTTTTTTGCTGGCTACCAGAGTTTATAAAATTTGTAAAGCCCGGGTTATAATCTTAGCAAAGCTAACGAGCTGTGGGTAAGATTTTAAACCTTCCAATAAAATAAAGTACATATTTTAGTAATATTATGTCAACTAAAATAAAATGAGACATTCTTCAAGAAAAGTATACAGAAAAAATAGAAGTTTAAAATATTAATTGCCTGCGGAGATATTTTTAAATAAGAATTCATTCCATGCCCATAGGTTTAACATTAGCGAGAGGAATTTCAGATGTTATTTATTAACAACCTTAATTATTGTGCTTGCATGTTTCTAATTTCTTTAGACCATAAGTAGAATTAGGCATAGATGTTTAATATTGTACGTCACAAATGATTGTACCAATGTTAAAAGAATATAGCATCAGATTTGCACTGGAGTCTTGAATCAGGATAAATCAAGTTAGCTCTAATTTTTTGTGCTATGGTGAAAACTCGGGATTTTTGAATAAACAAAATCAGTTAACATAAATTACAGAAGAAATAGAGTATTTACAGGGTGTGCGGGACCTGAAATAAACGCTCCAATTTGAATGTCTAATAATTGATTAACTATGGAAAATAGGCAGATGAAATTAGTGATATTTATCTCTGGTAACTCTTAAATTTCATATACTATAATTTTAAAACAGTTCAAATTTTCAATAGATGGCATTGCAATGTCTGAAACATAAGAAAGCTCAAATAAATTTCAAAATATAAACCTTTATTTTTCGGGTTTTAATCGCTAAATAGAATAAAGAATAAAACTAAGGAGAATTACATGTTAGTTTGAGCATTCTTATAGTTTCAAGTGGCACAGTGCCATCTATTGGTGAAAATGTGAACTGTTTTTGAAATTACAGTATATGAAATTTACGAGTCACCAGATATAAACTTCACTTTTTTCACCTTCATATTTATTTCAGTTAATGAAGTATTGAATTTTCAAATTGAGGCGTTCATTTCTGGTCAGCCTGTATACAAAATGTTTTGCTTGATGTTTGTAAAATTTCTGGTGTAGAATACATTAAATGCAGCAAATTGGATAACTGCAATCCTGTCTAAATTGCAGTGTTCTCAGAGTGAGCGGTGTTCACTCTAAAAATTTTAACCCAGGAAAAAAACATGCCCTTTTAATTCTGTCTATTATATCTACAGTACGGATTATATCTTATATATATTATATTTTATTCAATAATACGTGTCCTTGCGTTTATATCTTACAAGGAAGGTCGCCTTAAAGCGCATGCTCAGAATATTTTGAAAAAAATCTTTATGAAACTACTCATGCACGTAATAAAGGATCAGTCAAATTTAACTGCGAAATCCCTGTAGAAAATCTGCAAAAAAATAAAATATTTTCGAGTATTTGGCGAAAATGATGCGATTTGGCGAGCAACAATTTTTTCTCGCCAAATGCAAGCCATTTTAATCTATTTGAAAATTTTTGATTAAGTGAGTGTTTAAATGCGCAGTACTTTATGAATTTAAACTTAAACGACTAAATAGTTTGTTATTTTTTCTATAAGCGTATATAATATATATATATATAAGTTGTGGATTGTTGATTTACACGGTTTCGCCGACATGATAATATATGTTTTAAGTGCATTTTAAACAGTAACTGTCCGATTAAGAATGCTCTCATTAACACATTTCAACGTCGTTGTTTCCATGGTAACAATACTTTTATCTTGTCTCCGATACTAACAATATCGAAGTAAAATTGACAGAGCTCAGAATCAAACATTAATTTTTCACTTGAAGCATTTTTAATCAATTTAAATTTTCTTCTAAACCGTAGAATACGATCGTTAATGTTCTTTACATATACATATAAATATATATGGCAAAACCGTAGTCATAAAATTGTATTTATTTAAGTTAAGCTTACTTAAACTAGTTCAGTATAAAGAATAGAAAAAAATAATTCTAAAAGAATATTTATTATAACATAGTTTCTTTTTTTATTATTTCATTCTGTCGCCAACTAGCCATAAATATCCAAAAAACGTAAAATTTTCATATTTTTTTACGGACGTTATATCGAGGTTCCACAGCAATTTTTTTTAAGAATATTCTTCTCATGAGGATATATACGTTTACATCCTCATAAGAAGAATATTCGGTAATTTTTTCAAAATTTTCTGAGTATGCACTTATGGAGACATTCCTTGTTAGATAATGGTGTTCTGAGAAATTTATAAGTAATTTTTTTAAAATAATAATAATAATAACAATAATGGGTTGATTAATTCTGAAATTTTAAACACATTTTTACAAGTGTCAACCATTAGTTTGCCAGTAATTTTTTATTTAAATTGTAGAAAAATGTATTTTTTCAGGATGAAAAGTAAAAAATAGGGAGTCGGGGAAGCATATGAAAGTGTTTGGTTAAAATTTACATGCAACGATTCAATTGATTAAATACTGATAATTAAAAAAAAACGCTCAAAATTAAATTCCGAATCTTGTTTAGATGACTAAAATTTAAAAATAGTAAATATATTGTTATTTCTGGTCTGAAAGCAGTGAAACTATGTAAAAAAAAATAATGTATTTATTTTTATATATTTTTTACAATGTAGGATCATGTAACATTGAATAATTTTCAATTTTAGGATGAAGAGAAATGGAAAAACTCCATTAAAAGACTTACTTCTCCTAAAGTCATGCCCAAACAAACATTAAGTGCTGAAGATGTTATCAGATACGTGAAAGACATTATAACAAATAAAAGAGATGTATTTTTAAAAGAATTTGAAGAATATGACTTGTGCAACACAGGGTCTGTCAGGAAAGAAGTTTTGTACAAAATACTTCAGAAATATGCTTTTAGACTGACTGATGGTCAGGTGAGATTTCTAATTTTCTTCCAAATATTTATTATAAAGGAATTTGAATATTTGTTTTATTACATTATCTATATATTTAAAATACAAGCCTTTTTTTTTTCGTCATCTGCTTTGAGCTTTCAACTGAACCAAATTTAATATTTATTTATTTTAACTGAAAGCTGTTCATCTGTAGATAAGCCAGCACTAGCTATATTTTAAAAATAATTTCCATTTTCAAATGTTAATAGGGGGCTCTGCTCCCTGTATCCTCTTCGTGCGTCAACCCTCATACTTTTTTTTATCTGTCTGCCCGTCTCTCTCTCTCTCTGTATGTGTGTGTGTCAGTCTCTTTCTCTCTGTGTGTGTATGTCTGTCTCTCTCTCTGTTTGTCTGTCAGTTTCTCGCTCGTGTGTATATCTATCTCTGTCTATCTGTCAGTTTCTTTCTGTGTGTATGTTTATCTATGTATGTCTGTCTGCTTGCCTGTATCTTTCTCTGCCTGTGTGTCTCTCTGTCTATCTCTCTATCTACCTCTCTGTGTGTGTTTGTCTGTCATTTTCTCGCTCGTGTGTATATCTATCTCTGTCTATCTGTCAGTTTCTTTCTGTGTGTATGTTTATCTATGTATGTCTATCTCTGCCTGCTTGTCTGTATCTTTCTCTGTCTGTGTGTCTGTCAGTCTCTCTCTCTCTATCTCTCTATCTACCTCTCTCTCTATCTCTCAATCTATCTCTCTATCTCTTAATCTACCTCTCTCTCTATCTCTTAATCTCCCTCTCTCTCTATCTCTCAATCTACCTCTCTCTCTATCACTCTGCCCCCCCCCCCTCTCTCTCTCTATAGATTGGCAGATTTCTGCATACCGCTGGTCTTTTATCAATCCAAAAATCCCGAAATTTTCGGGATCAAAAATCATCTGGGATCCTGTAATCCCGAAACTATAATTGCTATTGACGAATGTATATTTAAATATATATACAGGGTTCGTACGGATCCTGGAATTTTGAGACCAGGAAATTCTTCTGTACCACTATTTTATTACAGAAAATAACTCCTTAAAAAAAGGCGAAGTTTCGCGAGTTTAACCTAGATTTGCTTTTTCTATAAAGAAAATACTGGTGAAAATCCTGGAAAATTCCCTGATCCGTACGAACCCTGTATATATGAGTGTTATTTTAGTAGTTAATTTCACTCTGATTTTTTTAATCTACAGTTTCAAGAATTATGGCAAAAGCTTCCAAGTAACGAAATAGGATTTTTGAAATATCAAGAACTATTGAATGAATGGTGCCCTCCTGTCATTTCTGAACCTGCTCTTCAGTGTGAAGTAAGAACACCGTGTACCAGTAGAAGCAACAGTATTATTTCCCTATCCAGTAAAAATTATTCTAAAGCGTCTTCTGTATCCAAAGAGAGACCAAAGACAGCAAGTTCAGTGTCCTCGGCAAAAAGCATAGCATCTAAAGTAAACAACAGGCCTAAATCTGCAGCATCATTATCGCACAACTCTGTAACAAATTTAAATGAAAAATCAAATCATCACTTTTCTATTGATGGGATGAAATTTGAAAACTGTGGCATACTTACAAAAGAACAATATAAACAATTTAAATCACTGGATTTTGGAAAAACAGAGAATTCATCAAGGCCTAATTCAAGAACAAAAAATGACAGAGTAAGTGCACATATTACCTTTTTTCAATTCCTACTATTAGCTCACACTCTCTATATATTTATATATCTTGTTCAAATTTTGAATCATTAATAAAATATTTTCTATTCATCCACTCGAGTTCAAATACATTTTTTTAAACTTGTAGTGGATGACAATTAATGTTAATACAGTTTTTTTCAAATATTAATTCATTCATTAAATTTAATTAATTAATTTCAGTTTTATATGGGAGAAAAAAATTTCTCTCAATGTTTTCATAAATAAAATGAAAGATTTTCCTCAAATGAGTGATGCCACAAAAATAAAATACCGCAACGATGATTATAAAAAAAATGTTCAATAAAGATAACGTGGGACATGATGCTGCACGGGTTTATTTTATATATTTATGATTAAAAAGTAGGAATTGACTTTTAAAAAAATTATAGTACTTGGTTTACTTTTATGAAAATATTAGTCTAAAACTGTAACAAGAACGATAAATCATGCGTCAAGCATAGATTATAAAACACTTTCCAACACATTCAGAATAATGTAACAAAATTTCATAGATTAATAACGTTAAAGGTGATATCTAAGTAAACAAATGAAATGAAATCACCCTCTCGTGGATCCACGAGGGGAAATGTTTATTGAAAATTCATATTTTAGAATACAGATGTTGAATATTACATTAGAGATTAAAATAAAATTAGTACAAAGTTCGTTTTTACAATACTGGTTCAGATCACAACATTTCTTAATATTTAATAAAAACAAAATGATATAAGAAAAAGTATAAAAGAAAGTAATTAAAAAATGTCGAAAAAGAATACTTAATCATAACACAACTAATAATTTTGTATGGTTCAAACAGTAAGGTGAAATAGGAACAGTATGAGTAAAAAAATGGGATCAGTATGGGAACTATAATATACAAATTTCAAAAACAAAATATATTCTATTAAAAAGTATCGAAGTAAACAATTTGGAAAGCGCATAATATACTTGAAGACCCAATTTCAATAATTACCATTAATAATCGGAAAAATATCCGAATTTCTGTGTGCAACCCTGTATATAATCAATAGATTTGGTAAAATACTACATAGTATGGTAAAATTTAATTCAGTAAGGAAACGCATAACACAGTTGAAATTCCCATTCATAATTTTCGTCAATGAACAGAAATGTACTCGAGATCTTTTATGCATATATGACCTATAGAATTTATACCCACCAAGCACTATATACAACAATTTGGTTCAATGCATTTTGAGCATATACTCGATATCTTTTGTGTATATGACCTATAGAATTTATACACACCAAGCACTTACGCGTAGAACAACTGAAAATGCACTTCCAGCAATTATTGTTCCTAGTCAGTACTGTAATCGAAATCTTTTGTGTGTTCCTGTAAATGAAAGTTTAATGCTATATACTCCATAATGTATAATAAGCCTCTCGTAATGCACATCAGTGATATATATAAATTTCAATAGGTTTGAAATTCAGTAACATCACTAAAATACACAGCAAACGATTTTTCCCCATAGGCCTTAATGTAAAAGAATTCTTTTGAGTGACCCTATAAATGAACTATACTTGATTTTCAATACCGAACATGCCATAGTAAACCTACATAACATACATCAATTTCATGACAATCTGAGTCTATTTACGTGAGTTAGAGCACGGACAGACAGACAGACAAACCGAATTCATAAACACTTTTCAACTTTGTTGGAAAGTGTTAATAAAAAGTATCCTTTTTTGTCCATTTTTTTCCAAAATGTGATTACCATGTATAATTCTATTCGTAGATTATCATTCTATTTGTGGGCTTTGAATTTATTCCTTTTTTATGAAATTTCTTATGTCGCCGCTGGGCAGCGAACTGGCCTGTTGAGAGGAAATAACATCAAGATAACCGCCCTTTTAAATTCTTTCCAACATAGTTGAAAAGTGTTCATGAATTCGATTTTTCTATTCGTGGTCTAACTTTCGTAAATGTACTGGGATTGCCCTGTAATTGCTATATGTTATTAACATTTACTGTAGTACGAACGCTACTGTAAATGAAGTGCGTAGATTTTATAGTTTGTTTACAGGAACAGTCAAAAGAGGGCAAACCATTAAATTACGGACAAGGAAAAAAAATCGTTTCAAGTGCATTTTGATGATGTTACACCATTTCAAACATAATGAAATTGATATTATTTTTATGAAGTGCACAAAACATGCTTTCTGTAGAATATGGGATGCAAAGCATTTATTATTCATTTACAGGGTCTCACTAAATAAATCTGTTACATAATGGTGTACGGGGAAAAATCGATTGCAATATACTTTAATGATGTTTCACAATTTCAAAAATAATGAAATTTATATGCATTACTGGGGTGCACTATAAATTGCTTACTGAAAAATAGTTAATAGTGTTCATTTATCGTTCATTTACAGGGAGAATTCGGTTAAAGTATACTGTTTATGAGCGATAATTACTGGAAGTGCATTTTCAACTTTGGCTTGAGTTTTTAAGTTCAACTAAATATTTGCATAGTATGTGATGTGTATAAATGCTGTTGATCCTATACAGGGCTACACAAAGGAATTCTTAAGTATTACTGACCATTAGAGTTAATTGCTAAAGGGTAGTTTTTAAATTTGTTATGCATTTTCTACTGAACTATATTTGGTATGCTAATAAAAGTTTGTAAAATATAAATAAATTGATATGCAGGGCTATGCAAAGAACAAGAAGCATTGCAGTTTATGTTTTAGTAATTGCTGGAACGACGTTTTAAGTTGTGTTATGCGTTTTTTACTTGAATTAAAATTTAGTTTAATATAGGGTGTGTACAAAAGTCTTTGAACAAGGCACAAAATAGTTCGAGTGCATTTCAAATCTATTGGCGAAAATTTCTGAAAATGAAGTTTTTAATTAAACTAAATTGTAGCATTCTCTGCATAGTATATATGCAAACATATGGATCACAAACAAGGTTGCACAAAATAATTATACTACTCTTTTAACTATAGAAGGTAATTGCTGAAACTGGATTTTTCAATGTGTTATATGTTTTCTAGACTGATTACTTACATATCTTCTCTCACCTTATTTAACGGTGAAGTTTCGTACAGTTTTCTGGATGTGTTGGAAAGTGTTTCATAATCTATGCTTGACGTATGATATTTCGTTCTTGTTTACGATTCTAATGGAAGTGGGAAGAAACATAAAACTGCTTCTTTTTCTTTGTGGACGAATTATTAGTGTGGATTGTCCCCTGCTATCCTTTGCATTTCCCTAGTAATCTAATGTCAAAAGTAGTTTTATTTTAAAAGTTTGTAATTTTAAAGAGTTTTGTTGTCTATTGTTAAAAGTAGTCTTGTTTGCAAGTTGTAATTACACTCTTTTATTTAACCTAACTTATTTTTGTATGTAAAGGTGGAATTTCGTAATCATTTTTTTACTCCCCACCTGTTATTAAAATTATAAAAATTGTGTACACAGGAGTGTTTCGGATGACTATATAACATTTTAATCTTTTTAGAACTTATTTATAAATGAATAAATTAATTTTAAGGCATTTTTACATTTGTTATTCAAGTGCCGATGTTAAATCATAATATCACACACATTATCATAATTATCAAATATCATTTCTTTGTTTACGAGTTACAAAAACAGTGAAATTAATAATACACCAAATCATACTCGCCAAAATATAAGCCAACTGGCTATGAAACTGCAACAACGAAATATTTTAAACTTTAAAAACAAGAAAATATAAATAAAACTTTGTTATACAGTGAGTGATCGGTTAACGAACTTAATCCGTTCCAAATCAATGTTCGTTGACCGAAATGTTCGTTAACCAATCATAGATTTGTATGGGAATTAAATTAATTCGTTCTTAAAAGCTAAATAATATATAAAAATGTATATAAATTCTCCCTAAATTTATTTAAATGTAATAATAATAAAACATACATTGCATACATACAGCCTTGTCCTTCCTTCAGTCATGCTTTTTTGAGTTTGGGGTATTAAATAATATATAAAAAATTAGATAAATTCTCCCTAAATTTATTTAAATGTAATAATAATAAAACATACATTGCATACATACAGCCTTGTCCTTCCTTCAGTCATGCTTTTTTGAGTTTGGGGTATTAAATAATATATAAAAAATTAGATAAATTCTCCCTAAATTTATTTAAATGTAATAATAATAAAACATACATTACATACATATAGCCTTGAACTTCCCTCAGTCATGCTCTTTTTGAGTTTGGAGCATTAAATAATGTATAAAAAAATTTAGATAAATTGTCACTAAATTTATTTAAATGTAATAATAATAAAACATACATTACATACATGTAGCCTTGGCCTTCCTTCAGTCATGCTCTTTTGTTTGAAGCGGCATTAAATATTTGACAAAAGTTTATTTTTTCTTTCTGAAGTTTTCAATCCTCCCATTTAAATAGGTTTAATATACGTCTGTATTTAATATATGGACAGATTGCGCAGTTTCATGGCTTTGTCCGTATCATGCCGTACTTAAAAAAAATAAATGACATACCCTTTGTAAAAACTTTTAGGATCACATTCATTGACTACAGCATTAAATCATATAAGTTTTGACCTATCAAAAACTCCATTAGTTCTCTAAAAGATTGTGTTTACTGCAGAGCCCGATAAAGCCCAGGTGGTGCCTAGAACCTGTTAATAATTTAGGAACTAAATTTCAGTTAAAATAATTAACTTCCAATTAAAAATATTTCTTTAAAAAAGGATACAAAATATAAAAATTACTGTTTTTAATCTGTTCATTCTAATCTGAGGGTCCTAAAATGTAGAGCCCGAACCCCCGATAGCCCTTTAATTAATTAGGCCATAAGTATACAACTGTTAAAATGTTCTCTAAGTCGATAATAGTAGATGCAATGAAATACAGCTCTGGATATCTGAAACGCAACATTGCTTCTTCTTGGATTTGTTTTGTGAAGTGTTCGTTATCCGAACATAAAAATCTCACGCGAAAGTGTTCATTAACCTATCTGTTCGTAAACCGAACAGTTCGTTAACCGATCACCCACTGTAGTAACCTCCGAGGAAAAGTCGCGAATCGACCAAGATATACATCGGCCTCACTTAATCGGGTAACGAATAATTGCATATCCCGCTTATATGCATTGGATGTCGTGAAACAGACACGGTCCCCATAAGGTTAATGTTAAATATACTCGCTTTATCGCATCACAATACCCGGTTAATCGCATAAAATATCTTCAATCTAGTAATCCAAATTTTGATAATTCCTGTGATAGCGATGAATGGGAAGAAAGAGAAAACGGAAATATTTTCTTTTGTAACAATGGTTTGTTATGTTTACAATCGAAGAGCAGAAA
Organism: Maratus michaelseni; assembly: GCA_963931845.1. Lineage (NCBI taxonomy): Eukaryota > Metazoa > Arthropoda > Arachnida > Araneae > Salticidae > Maratus > Maratus michaelseni. The sequence continues at coordinate 25,371,263 of OZ007594.1, forward strand.
TCGTCGTGAAAGAAGACTTTATTCTCTTAATTCTAGGAAGTGCATGAGAATGTTAATTTTGGAAAGGTGCGATTTTCTTTTAAAGCTTTGTCGTATAAATAGCGACTCAATATACTGGGGTACTTCCTGTAAAATGCTGGAATTGGTGGAAATGCAATCCAGACGGTCAATAGATATTTAGCGCCGGTGTTTCCCTACTCATTGGACGACAACTGCGTCCCCCCTCCCCCGCCATATTGTGGCATCTTGGGAGATCTGGAACATTGTGCAGCAAGCTTTAAGATTACTTTGCAGTTTTATTGATTAAAATTATTAATATAATAATTTTTTAATTATGCAAATAGTTATTGTCCATTAATATTTCGCATATCTGTGGTATGTAATCAAATGATAATGTATACTGATAACATTAATTGCTGTCCTCACTTAAATGCATACAAATCAGTGGAACCATCTGTATGCAATTAAGCGAGGCCGACTGTATCGCCAAATTATACGACATACATGACTTTATGGTAAAATATGACCAAGTTACAGTCATATATGACGTATGTTACATATATTTATGACATGCGCATAAGATGTATATGACGTATTTATAAATTATAGGACGTAAATATTACGTATATATGAGTTAAATATATGACTTATATATGACGTATGGGATATATATGATGCATATATAATATATATAAAATTTGACGACGACTTTGACGAAATCGGTAACTGCAATCTTGGCGCAAATTTAAATGCGCGAGGCCGCTATAACAAGGAAATACCCAATTTTTTTATTATTTTATTATGCACAGCTAAGAAGCAATTGATACAGTTTTATTATCACATATATATTTTTTAATTAGCCAAAGTAATCGTTAATTATAAATGTTTCATTTAGAGAATGTTGCAATAGCAAGGGTTTCGCAAATAATACTGATAATTATTAATTAAGAGCATAAAAAGTTTATTTAATTCTAGTATTTGTACTGAAGTCAAATCTGACAAGTTATTTTAGCTTTTGTACAACTTCCTGGAAAAAGAAAAGAGTTTGATCTCGGATGAATGATACACTCTGAAATTTTAAATTCTTTGATGGGGGAAATCTCCCTCCCTAGACTCCCCCAAGTAGCGTCCCTGTTTCTAATGCATTTATTTGATTTCTTTGCATAATAATACTCATATCCATTATGCACTTGTAATTTTTGTTTTCATAATTTAGAACAGAACTAATGACAGGAGAAACCACCAGAACGAGTATGAGACAATTATTAAAACAAGATGGAGGGATATTCTGAGGAGGTGCAAAGCAATGGATCATGAAAATCAGGATGTTATTATGTGGGATGATTTCTTAAGTAAGTTATCTTGTTTTCAATAAATAATGACATGAAATATTTCGACAGGATTGAAAAAAAATTCCAATATTTAAACACCCATTTGAAGTACGTTTTTCTTTTTTTGCAATTTTTAATGCTTGTTCTTTAACTTAAGCTATTGACTCTTTCTCGTAAGATATCTTTGTCTCAAATGTTGCAATAATCAACTACAAAAGCATTATATTTTTAATTAGTCCAATTATTGCAATTTTTTATAAAAAGCTATAAAAAGGAACAAAAGTTTGAAAAGTTCGAGCAGATAAAAAAACATATAAATATACTTAATTCTTAAATGGACACTAATAGCCGCTCTAAATATTTTTTCTTCTTTCAAATATTTATAATAATCTTTATGACCTCAGTATCTCCATGGTCTTCTGTTTAATTGCATTTTAACACAGCATTTATTTTGATGTTCCAAATTATAATGTCACATAGCACATGATTTCAGACATCTTCCGCCGGGAGTGATTTCTGCAGCTCAGCTCTGAAAAAAGGATAGGGGGGGAGGGCGTGAATATGAACTAATGGAATTTTAATAAGCATAAAATCCTAAATCTTCTGGGAGAGCGGAAGTTTCAATTCTCAGGGGGGGGGGGGATGCTCTCCCTGCTTTATTTACTATATGAAATGGTGAAAAAGGCACAGTGATGAGTGTTTTGGTAATTCTTATTATATCCAATTTATTTTATTTAAAAACAATAACATGCACTGTGATATCTCCTGTTAGGGTTGCCAATAAAAGCTGATATTAGATTCGTAGTAACAGTCGGCGCCAGTTATAACGTACTTACACGGGACCAGAAAATATGGTACGTTATAACCGAAGTACGTTATGAGCAGTAACCAATAAACTGCAGTGCATAACGTGAAAGGAAAAAGCGCATATAAAACCATAAGCAATAATAGAGATTTTAAATAGAAATTTTATGTGTTTCCCAAAATAAAAAAATAAAAAATATTCAAAAAAAAAATACTACTTACATGTTTATTTAGAAAAATAATCTGTTATTTTTCGTTGTTTTCTTTTATTGCATTTTCTATAGTTATAATGGAACTTTGCAGAGTCTCGGAATAGTCAGTATGGAATTCAACGAACCATGATAAAGTTTTTAAAGCACTCAATGCTTCTGATACGTTTGGTACCTCCTCTTCACTTTCATCTTCACTTATCTTCTTATCATCACTTTCACTATTTTCATTGATTGATCCAGAGACTGATGCAACAATCTCACTATCGGATGATGTTTCGGATGTCGTCAGATCATCATCCACAGACAAACGTCCACGCAACCTAGAATCATTGCCAATCAGGGGATGTGATTGAATTAATTACGTATAATAGGATTTAATAGAATGAAGAATGTGAATATAACTTGGTCAAAGAGGTTATAAAATGTCATATACGTCATATAGGACTATAACGTCATGCATGTTAGATAACTTGGCGATACATCTCGGTCGCTTGACGATGAATCCTCAGAAACAGCTATAACAAGGAAGTGCCGATTTTTAAAAAATTCAAATTACTTAATAAATATTTTTATTAATATATTTTAAAGTTTTGATTCAATTTTTCTAAAATTTGAAATGACTCGACAAAATTCTACTACTATTATACATATTAAATTTCAAACCATTTGGTTAGGTAGTTTTTGCGCTGTTATATGCGGACAGATGGACAGACAAACGGACAGATGGAAGGACCAGGCGACGACTCTAGGTGCTAACGTATTTATATAATTACAAACGCACCTAAAAATGAAAATATTCCTGTGTTAATATATAGTGACGTGTAACACTACATGGGTCTGTCCTCATTTATTTGCACCTATATCACTGTCCTTAGTCTCTTAAGTCACTTACGGTACTACACTGTCCTGAAAATTAAAATCAGGAAACGAGGTTTACTTACAAATTTACTACTTCAAATTAATCATTCATTTTCTGACTGTTAAAACAGATTACATAATTTAGGATAGATTTGACCTTTAAAAGAGCACTGGCCAAAGTTTTATTTTGAAGTTTTCTATAGAGAATTATCCGTCAGACGATTTGTGCGAAAATCTATGCGACAGTGGCAGGGCCTGGCTAATGCAGGGGCATGCGGGGCAGCCCCGGGCCCGCCATTTGAGGGGGGAGACTTCGGTGTAATCTGGATTTTCGTTAAAAGGGTGCCAAATGGTTAAAATTGGCCAAAAGCGACCTAAATTCTTACATTTTCAAAGATTTAGGAATGGAGTGTGGTCCTTCCCTTCCGCTCTCTGTTTCCCATATAACATCTCCCCACCCATTCACACACACACAAAAAAAAAAGAACGAACTATATCATTAAAAAATTAATGACTAAAATTTTATTATAAAAACTTAGTATTCCATTGTTTTCAAGAGTAATTGATTATTTTTTTCGTAACGAGGAAAGTTAAAACAATTAATGATGACAAGTTGAGGACATTTTTCTTTTAGACATCTTATGACATACGTAGATAAGCAAACGGAAAGTTTGCAAACAATCAAACTCTTGTCAACCAATCCATCAGTTTTTCTATTATTTTTCTACTAGTATTTTTTCCCCCTTAAGTTGTAACAATCATCTCTCTTGTGATAGCCTGTTTGCAGATGTGAATAGTAATTATGTATACATACAATAGGTATGAAGTTTAGTACTAGTCACTTCCACAGAGTTCAGGGGAAAATAGAGATGAAATGTATACGTTTCGAGTGACGCTGAAAATACAACTCTAAAGTCGGTCCAAAGAACTGGCGGCTTGCTTTGAAAATCTCTTCCCGTCCAATGAATCCAGTCCTTGTTCCACGTGCAGTCTCTCTCCGGCCAATGAATTCAGCCCTTTTTCTACGTGCTGTCCTTGTTTGGGTCTAATGATCTGAGCGATAACCTGCTTCATATTGCAAGCCGTTTTACAGTATAGCGCCTCTCTATCTATTACCTCTGAGCTCTGTGAGTCACTTCAGCATAATTCACGAACAATTTCTATGGATAGATAGCAGCCCCCCCCCCCTCCCCCTGCAGAATGATGCTTGCCCCGGGGTCCTAGATAGTCTAAGTCAGACCCTAGACAGGGGTCTATAACATTTCTGACAAAAGTTAGGAAATCCATCATATCAATCGGAAGTACCGTTTGGGAATTATTGTGTTCACACACACACATAGATACAAATAACTTTCCTTGCACTATGTTTTCGGAAAGTAAAAAAATAAATAATGATGATTTTTTTTTTCATTTTTTCAGGTGTTTTACAGAGAACTGGTATCGATAGCAGTGAAGAAACAGTGAAGTCTCTAGAAAATAGATATAACGTAAAAAGAGATTATCCAGTGAATTACTGGATATTTTTGAAAAAGTTCATAGTAAAACTAAATTCAGAAGAAAATTTTAAGGGTCCGGATGCCAGGACAGGGAGTCAAAAACAAAAAGTAAGTCTCTCCACTTGTATTACGCACAAGATCCTATTTCTGTTGACTATCACCATGTTGTTGTCACTATATACGCACTTTTCGGTCGTCCTCACAAATGTGTTGTCCATTTACATTTCAAATGTATCCCGAAAAGTAGTATGGTTTGCTGATCACATGACGATGGGAGTAACAATCTGTGCTACTGCTTTCATCACTCATACATTCACTTCTAATTTACCTTATTGATATTACATAATTTCAATTTTTGCATCATCGAATAGGATGAATCGAATGAGTTGTAATTTTCCGGGATAGCTCAGTTGAGCACTGGCAGCTTCAGCCAAGAGATCCCATGTTCGAATCCTGGCCCGGACATTTTTGACGCCCAGTTGGAAAATTACAACTCATATGATTTCTTTACCAATTTGAATAATTGTGTTAAAATTAATCTTATGTAACTAATAATTCTAAGCTATGCGCATAATTATTTTTTTCTCAATTAATTTATAAAAGAACTTGTGTATTTTTGAAAATCAATGACGGAGGAGAGGGTTATTGGTGACTAAAAGTTTTTCCTGGCTACCAAAATTTATCAAATTTGTAAAACCCTGGGTGCAACCGTTGGACAAAGGTCCTTATTACACAGAATTGAACTTAAAATTGACTCGTTACTGTTTCTTAATTATAACTTATTAAATTAGTTAACACATTAATGTTAATGAAAATTCGTGTAAATTAGATAAATTTTATTTAAATAGTTTCAAATCAATTACTATATTGTTTATTTATGTATTTTGGGTTTAAAGAAAGTTGACTGTGAATTTATTGTAGTTTTTCCCAATGGAATATAAGTTTCAATGAGTGTAATAATATCGCAAGATCAATTAACTACGGTGTCGTGCACAATTCATCGTGGCGTCAATTCATCGCAATGAAAATGTTTTTGAAAAGTAAAATTAATTTAGTTCTGTCTGTACATTTTTATTCTTAATTTTTCATAGGTGAGGGGGTGCTCACTTGCCCCTCTCCCATTAGTACGCCCATGCTAATTTATACTTTTTTGAAATTTTTCTAGCATTATTCTTTGTCTTTTCTTTCATAATCTTAGTACTTTTATCTAAAATCTCACGCCATTTTTCCAGTGATCAAAAGCAATATTATCTACTCTATCTGTAATTTAAATAAGAAATGACATGGTCTAATCTATCGCATTAAACATGTATTTCTTTATTGAAAACTTCACAAATATCACATATTTAAAAAAATCTTCTCTAGTTTCATGATTGATATTTTTAGACGAAAACAGTAAAAGGAGAAATATATCTATATAAATATTGTAATCTGCATCTAAAATCGGCCTTTAAAATGTTAGTTAAAAATCTCTATTTCTAAAAAAAAAATTAAATTAATTATCATTAAATAATTTTTTACTAAATTAATTTTACTTTTATCATCACCTCCTTCAAAAACATTTTCACTGCGATGAATTGATGCCACGACGAATTGACGTCACAACGAATTTGCGCTGCAACGAATTGACAACACGACCAATTAATGCTGCGTTGAATTGTGCGCGACAAACTGACATAGAAACAATAACCACGCTAATTGAGGGAAATCTGTATTCCTCTGCATCTGTTCTACGCCTAATTGAACTTTGTTGATTTAAACATGTTTCTATTACATTATTCAAACAAAATGAAATATTATACATAATAAAATTTTAAAACTATATTTATATTGTAAGCAATCTCATTCCTAAAAGCAAGATTGATAATTATGAGTTCAGATGTTGATTCTAAAATAATGTTTTGAAGCAAACAAAAATATTACGTCTGAACATATTTATATTTATATTAAAATCATTAAAATTACAGACATTACATTACAATTACATAAAACATTAAAAACATATTAAAATTGGACGTTTCGGATTTACACGAAAATCCCTCATCAACAAACATTTTTCTTAACGTAAGTCACAGTTCAAAAATATCAACACATGTAAATCCGAAACGTCCAATTTTAATATGTTTTTAATATTTTATGTAATTGTAATGTAATGTCTGTAACTAAAACAATGCGTTATCATTAAAATAAAAACATAATATGCTAAAAATTATTACAGTAAACATAAAGACTTAAAAATTTTTTTAATAAGCATGTCTACTAGTTTCATACACACAATCGGTGACATTCTCAAGGTCAGCTATTCTCCTCTGTCGTCCGATAATTAAAATGCCTCCCGAATCTCCTGGCTGATTCCTTAAACTTGTTGAATTTAGCTTTTAAATTTTTCTAGTGGGATCTTCCGTGATTGAGCCAGCCTTCTTTCAAACAGTCTTAGGGGAAAGTCTGTGAGTAGCGGTCTGATCTTGAGAATGTCACCAGTTGTGTGTACGAAACTAGTAGGTCTGTTTATTAAAGGTTTTTTAAGCCTTTATATTTACTGTAATCATTTTTAGTATACATATATATATATATATATATTTTTAGGGATAATAAGTGACGTAGCAAATTTTATTTTAAAATTCTATAACGATGTGTTATTTTACATACAATCAAAATTTAATTTTGTTATTCTTCCCAATTTTAACTTTATTGCAGGAATCAGTAGGATTGTGCAAAGTTCTTCTCAATTTCCATGATAAAATAATGAAAAACTACAGAGATCTGCATCACGCTTTCCGGAGAGCTGACACACAACGTACTGGAGAACTGAACGTTTTAGAATTCAGAAAGATATTGACTTTTCACAAAATCTACATGACAGACAACGACTTTTTTCATATACAGGACTACTTTGACCCGAAACTCACTGAAAAAATACCATACAATAAGTTTTTAAAAGCTTTTATTAAAAAATAATTCTTATTTTATAAGAATATTTTCAAATGTCCTAATATGAAATTGAGTTCATCAATTTATTTATTTTTTTTTTTACTAATCACAAGAAACTACCAAAATAATAATAGCAATGTGTGGACTAGAGATGAGACAGGCTCAGCTTGAAGTGGTTTCGGACTGAAAGTGAAAAACCTAGCTAGATGTTTTTGAGAAACAAGAATGTAGTCTAAAGGTGTTTTTATAATCTTCTAAAAATTAATTTGAAAGGAAAAGGAATTGTTATTGATAGGATATAAAGAGAAATACAGGATGTATCAAAAAACCTTGACACATCTTAAAAATTTATAAAACAAAATATATACAAGATAGAAACTAGAAATTGCGTATGTGTTACCTGAGATATTACATTTTTTTTTTTAATATAGTCAATAAATTTCAATGTGTGAACCTTTTGTGGCACGAAGAACATGTACTCAATAATTTATCTCGGCCCATGGGCATTCCAGCATCGATTGCGTGACACATGAAATTGCAGCAATTATGCATGTTTTCAGTTCTTCAACACTGTTCACTTTTGTTGAATGTTGCTTCATCTGTAAAAATGATGTTTTTTAAAAAATCGCTATCTTCTTCTAGATAATTGAGCATTTGCACCGCGAAGTCAAAACGACGAGGTTTCTCATTCCTTTGTAAATTTTGCAGTACCTGCACTTTATACTCATGAAGGAGAAGTTTCTTATGAAGCACGCAATGCACTGTTGGAAATGGAATTGATAATTGCCTTGGGGCAGTGCGTACCGATTTCTGCGGGCTACGAGAAGATGCTTGGCGGATTCTGTAAATGTTGCTATCATGAAACAACAAGCGCCATCTGTTGATTTTTTTTTACACATAAAAAAACTCCAATATCTAAAGTAACACATATGGGAATTTCTAGTTTCTATCTTTATCTTGCATATTTTTTTTATATAAATTTTTAAAATGTGTCAAGGTTTTTCGATACACCCTGTATTTTATCTGATTCTGAAACCTTGGCATGGTCAGTGATAAGCACATAAAGAAGACTTGAGATATCCCTCATTTATCCTTTCTTTCAGCTTAAAATCATTTTGCGAAATTACTGGAAAACAAAATTCATGCATTTCTGCCACAGTTTACAATAATATTTTAAAAGAATAAGAATTTTGACTTTTGCAGATTTCTACCACTTGTTGGTTATTAAGGGTGGAACGAGGCACACTTTAGGTTTTATTAAAAATATTTTTATATTTCAATATGCCATATTTTTTAAAAGTTGTCTTTGATCAAAATAAAGACTGAAATTAAATATCAGCATAATTGGATTATGTTTAGAGGTGCCGCAAGAAAGGCAATCTCTAGGCTTTTATGAAAATTTTGACAATTTCGCAATTATGTTGAAATTGACAACTGAGTACTGAATACACTTGTACTATAAAAAAGGTAAAAAAAATATATATTTATACAATGCTTTTAGTCAGAAAACATGCTAAACTGGCTACATAATACATTTTACTTCAGAAAAATAGTTCAAATAGAGGCAGTCAAGATCTGCCTCTATTTAGAATGTTTTCTGACTAAAAGCATTGTATAAATATATATTTTTTTACTTTTTTATACTACAAGTGTATTCAGTACTCAGTTGTCAATTTCAACATAATTGTGAAATTGTCAAAATTTTCATAAAAGCCTAGAGATTGCCTTTCTTGCGGCACCTCTAAACATAATCCAATTATGCTGATATTTAATTTCAGTCTTTATTTTGATCAAAGACAACTTTTAAAAACTATAGCACATTCAGATACAAAAGAAAAAAAAATTAACACAATTGTGAAATTTGTCAAAATTTTAATAAAACCTAAAGTTTGCCCTTCTTGCGGCACCTCTAAACATAATCCAATTATGCTGATATTTAATTTCAATCTTTATTTTGATCAAAGGCAACTTTTAAAAGCTATAGCACATTGAAATACAAAATAATTTTTTTTAACATAATTGTGAAATTTGTCAAAATTTTAATAAAACCTAAAGTTTTCCCTTCTTGCGGTACCTCTAAACATAATCCAATTATGCTGTTATTTAATTTCAGTCTTTATTTTGATCAAAGGCAACTTTTAAAAACTATACATATTGAAATTCAGAAAAAAAAATCGTTCCACCCTACTGGGTATAATAAAAAAAAATTTGCTATTTTAAACAGATTTTCAGGAACATGGAAATCACCAAACGTCATCATGGTAAGGTATTTAAGATTAATAGATATTTCTATGTTTCTTCTTCTATATCTCTTCTTACATATATGTAAGAAGAGATATTTTAATAAAATAATTAATCTTGAAACAATTTAAAAATATTATTAACAATTATCTACTATATACTTTCGGACAGAGGCTCTGATGACACAATTTCTTTCAAGCTTGGTTGGATCCAGTTCAGATTTTAAATCGTCTGGCTCGTACTCCGAAAAAAGAGCCCAAACTCATCTCTAGTGTGGACAATACTATGCAGAAAACTACTGACCTATCCTTTCAACTTTTTTACATATGTATATTGTTGAAAAGAGAAACATTCAATGGATAGGCTAACATCTACTATAAATGAAAATCTGAAATGATTGCAGATTTAATTTATTGAATATTCAAATATAGTATAGTTCTGAGTTACATAATATATTGCATCTATTGGATTGCTCTGAATCTTTTTTTTATAATTACCAGCAAAGTTGTTTTGGCCAAAAATAATCATTAATAAATAAGCAAGAGTAAATAAATAATCGTTTGATACAATATTACAAACTGTATGATGTCCTATTAAAATATTATCTATTTGACAATTTATTTTGTCTTAGACTTTTATCGTTCTAATAAAAATAACTATTTTTCGATATTACTAATTTATTTTAGTTCTTATAACTTTAAAATTCTAAACACAAAGAATTAAAGTTAAATACTTTAGGATATTTCTTGTTGTTGTTGCTGTTAAAACAATAATAATAAACAAGGAATAAAAAATCTAAACAGAGAGATGACTGTACGATTTATTGAATTATAGAAACATTGAATTTCTGAGACATAATATTTTTGAAAAATCCTCCCAACTTTGTCGACTGGAGGGGAAGATGGGGGCAACTTTGAAATCTTCCCTTTTTTATTGCAAATTCAGATTCTACAGGGGAAAAAAACGTAACTTTTGTATTCAACATTTTCTTCAGAAAATATTGAACGCGTATTTTTCCGTTTTTCAATCGATGTATATTTACAGAGTTATTCGACCGTTTCCATACTACTCCATGGAAACGATTCTCATTGCATTTTACTCAATTACACTGCCATCTATGATTTTCCAAAGAAAATGTTAAATATAAAAGTTACATATTTTTCCCTCTCGAATCTGAATCTGCAATAAAAAAGAGGGGTGGGGGTATCATTTAAGATTTCAAAGTTGTCCCCCCTTTCCTCTCCAAGGGGCAGGGTTGGAGGGATATCCCTAAATATATTTTTCAAAAATATTGAACACATATTTTCCGTTTTTTAATCCGATGTATATTTCTCGAGTTATTCGACTGTTTCCAGACTTTTTGGACACCCTGTATATATATATTTTTTATTAACATACCATAATCATACACATTAAACACAAATGCATATTCACACTACTGTGGCCTTTATAAACTAATAATTATATTGAAAATACAGGAATTATACATAAATGCATACATCCAGAAGTCATAATTTTCTTTAAAGGATGATGGAAGTTACAGAAGAAAAATAAGTAAACAAGAGACATTATGCATGGATTTTAAATTGAGTGGAGTGGGATTTCAGTCGATACTAAAGTCTTGCACCCTATGAGCTACCAGTGTCAGTATTTATAAACAAGGTGCATTCCATAAAAACAGATTAAGATTTCAAATAATAATAAATCAAGAAAAGAAAAAAGAAACATTATTCACTCTTAAAATATCTTCCCTCCAACAGATGATATGCAATGATTCCAAAATTCCGTTCATAAAAAAAAAAAAAAAATGGCAAAGATGTTTTGAAGAAGTTATTTTAGTGAATGCTGTAAGTCAGCATTTATATCAAAAATATTTTAAACAAAGCTTTCATTTGAACAAAACAGTTCCAGAAACAATTAATTTAATGGAACAAACGTACATGTTTCGGCGAGTCAATGATTTTTGGATACATCATGCAGTGATGTTGCTAAGGTTTTTGAAATCCTGGGTCACATAATCTTTCCAGGACCCAGACACTTCCAAAAAACTGGCTCTTCCTTTAAGAAATACAGAGCGTCCCAAAAGTTTATAGACAATACGGGGTTTTCTAATTTTACAATTGAATACAAGATTTACAAGGAGTAACAATTTCAAAACAATTTATAATTATAAATAATATCAAGATAATAATATAACTATACAAAAATAATATTACACAATCACAGACTTTGTGATAAAAATTAAAACTTAAATTTTACTGTCCCAAAAGTTTATATACAACTCATTTTTTTTCCCTTTAACATTAAAATTTTTAAACCGTTTTTTCTAATTACTTCAAAAACTTGATCAGGCGTGTTCAAAAGAAGAGCTTGAAGAAATTCTGGCTTTAAAGAAAACCAACTTAGTTCATTTTGCAGCTTTAAATCGTGGACCGTTTTAAATTGACGTCCATTAGCATATACGTCTCTAAATAACAGATTCCATACAGAGGTTCTTTATTGGGTTCAGGTTCAGAACTTATGACTGACCAGTCCATAACAATTACTTGGCTTTGTCTAAACCACTAAATTGTAGAGTTGGACACGTGAATGAAGCAGCTGTCTTGCTGGTATATCCATTTGTTCCCACATAGCAATTTTCCAAATGGAAGTAACTGTACTTCAAGCGTTTTCTGGTAATCTTCGGAATATTGACGACCTTTCAAAAAAGCAATATCAGTTGTTCCATTGTAAGAAAATGCTCCCCACACCATGAGTGAACCCCCTCCTTGTGGTCCGCTGAAAAAAGTTCGTGGTTCCTTGAGAATATCGTGCCAGTAATATGCCCAACCATCAGGACCATCTAAATTAAATTTATTTTCATCACTGAAAAGAACACTCAACCATTCATCTGTCCAATTCATGTGATTTCGGGCCCACTGAAAACGAGCGTCTTTATGCCGTTTTGTAAATATTGGCGAACGACGTATTTTGACGTTTTATCAAGAAATGTACTTGCCTGCAGCCGTCGATGGACCGTGGATTTTGATACTGGAATTCTTACTTCTTTAGAAACTGACCGTATATACAGGTTCTAGGTTGAAACTAATCTCAAAATCTCTTTGTCGTGTCGTTTAGTTGTTTTCTTTGGTCGTCCAGAACAGGATTTTATTTCAAAATTGTCACCTCTTGACAGAATTCGGTAAATGCCAGCCCTGCTGTGTCCAATTTTTCTTGCAATGTCCACAACTTTCCATCGACGAACCTTTAAACGATAGATTTGCAAAATTTCCTTTTTGGAAAGCTGCACATTGCAAGGCATCTTTGCAATCAGTCAGAAATGGAAAGACACATTTGGTTTTATCTCAGAAAACTATTTCGTCACAAGTACAAGACCTTCAAATATGAAATTTTGGACATCAGTACTTAAATCAGCTTTTAACACCGGTTGTCTATATATTTTTGGGACAGCATTTCTTTGTTTTTATTTTTTATGTTAAATCTATAACTGTTAAACGTTGTTTGAGTATTTTATTATTTTTATTTCGTCATTATATATTTCCATAATTTATTTTGTCTTTCTTACTCGTTTAGTTAGCTCTTAAATCCAAAAAAATGGTTATTATACTCTATAAACTTTTGGGACGCACTTTAAGACAGATTCGATGTATTTAAAAAAAAAGTATGCCTCTTCTGTGATCTATCAAGGAAAAAATTATGCATCCTTGGACCCATCGCAATTTCTTTTTAAGCCTCCCTTCAATTTTTTGCTTAAATACTGTGCTACAGCACATCTCTGTCAGTATCACTCAATGATTTCAAGCTTCCACGGAACGCTTTTATTCCTTACTGTGAAAAATGGACTGAAAAATACGACTATTGTGTAACACATGAGGAGAGCTATTTTAACAAAGAATGGGGTATTTTTTATGAAACACACCTTGCACAAATTTAAATAGTTTAAAATTTATTCTTTGTTACATAAAAACCTGCCATTTCATGAATATACATAAAGAATCAAAAAGAATATGTAGTCTTCTACAACAATAGTCTCAGATAAGCTGCTTGAAAATTTTACAATATTTTATTCCACTTTCTGTTAAATACAGGTTAGTAGTATTCTGCATATCACTGTTATTGCTATACATAGAAGTAAAGCCCAATCTTTGTTTTATTATTATTATTATTATTGTTATTATTATTATTATTATTATTATTATGACTATTATGTTCTTGAAATTCATATATATTTGTACAATTCATAAAAATTTATTAAAAAAGGCCTTTATTTACATTTTTTTTAATATTTGTGTTTGTGATCTTAATATATTTTTAATGTCTGAAAATGAAAAAAATATACCAACATTTGCTATTACATAGACTGAATATTGAATGGTAAGTTTCCTTGTTTTCAACATGGCATTTAATGTGTTATTCTTAGCAAAAGTTAAGAAACTTCATCTAAATTATCATTCTCTATGAGAAAAAGCATTCATCAAGTTAATATGAAACATTTTGTTTCCATAAATGAAATCTTTAGAATTGAAAATAACATTTGATTAGCAGTTGAAATTTTTCTAAACTTAGTGTAAATTATTTTTTTGTACATGAACTGAATCACAATAAAATAAGGTAATATCTGTAATCACATTAAAGTATCATTGATTATATGAAATACTGTGTTCATAATGCATTTATTATAAATAAAGTGTTTTAAAATTAAGACTAAGATTTTCTTATTTATTTATATTTTATTTTTCACAGTAGTATGCTTAGAGAAATCTTAATTAACAATCAAGTCATATTTAAAATATTCAGATATTTGCTCTCTATAAAATATTCAAAGGTATTAACAGAATTATTTGAAATAACAAATTAAATGTTTTCAGGAGGATCTGCATCAGTTGTTACCAACTTGTCCCCCACCCCCAACATTTCAAACACCGGGGGGGGGGGGGGGGGGGATAGTCATTAACCAATATTCTGCCAACTTTTTTTTCAAATGTTGTAGAATAAAAGTAAAGGTAAGAAATACAAAATAAAAAAAATAAATTTTTTTTTTATTTTTTAAGTCTTTATTCAAAAAAACAAAATACAACTATAATCGGAAGAAATACATCAAAACTTTTTCAATTGCTAAATTGAATTATACTTGTGTTTCTGTTCACTCTACAATATCTCACAAGAAGAAATTTTATTACCGATGAAATGATTTAAAGGTGTATATAAAATTGACTGTCACAAAATATATAATATAAAATCATTTCAAATTTCTAAACTTACTACTAGCAACCTTGAAATATTATTAACCATTGGAAAAATGGTTGTTGTTTTCGGTCCAGAATGGACCTCTTGACGTCGTCACTTTATTTTTTTAAGCGTTTTTAACGAAATTATTTTTTAAGCGTTTTTAATGAAATTATTTTTATGCGTTTTTAACAAAATTCCGTAACTTTAGAAGAATTTTTCTTTGAATAGGCAATAGAAATGCATAAAATCGTTACAAAAATGTTAAAGTTACGAAAAGGATAGATGCAAACTATAAGATATGAAAAAAAAGCCGAATTCAAAAATGGACGTCGGATGAGAAATCGTCTGATAAAGCTAAAAACGTGGTCTTCAACTCTAATTTCCTTAAAACACTTTTAGCTCAGACATCCATCTAAAGAAGAGTTAAAGTTGTTGTAGGAAGAACCCGACAAAATATTACGGTATATATTAAGGATAAGGTATAGTAATGGAAAATGCGTTTCAGTAAATGCGGCGATGGTTCAAATGAATATTTTTGCGAGGGCAGAGAATGCCAGGATCTTTTCAACTGTAGTAATAGAAAATGCGTTTATTTGTAGATGGCTCCGATGAATATTTTTGAATAAAAAATATTTTTAATTAATTGATTTTTTTTTTTTAAATACTGAAATGGGGATCATAGAAAGATACTGATTAATAGTAAATTTCTCATACAAAGTATATAACACTAGCGGTGTAGAAACCCAACGTGTTGCTTTTGAATTGCATGAGTTTTGCAATGTGCATCTAGATATTTTGAATCCTTAGGGGGAAATTAAATCTAATTTTATTGCACATTTAGAACAGATCTATTATATTAATTTTATTAAATACTGAATATCAAATATGAAATAATAATTACAATGCAGGTTCAAATTTTTTTTAACTTGATTTGTCAAAAATTCGTACTTTTAAGATTCGGCTTATAAAATTGCAGATGCTGTAACACAACTGACATCATTTTGACGATCTTAATAAAACATGACGTCATCGTGACGAACTTATGCAAAAATATTCAGATTTATAAATTAAAGTAAATGCTAAAAAAATGCCATTTTTCATGTGAAACTATTCTTTTTTAGGGTTTCGTTCATCTCACGAAACCCTAATCGTCTCGCTTCTCTGTCTGTCCGTCACACAGCCGGTTCTCAGAAACTGTATAAGATACAGACTTAAAATTGTGTGTACTTACAGCTGAATATCTACTGTCACGCTAAAAATCATAAAATTTTGAAAATGTCTTCATTAACACAAGATATTAATTAAAACCTTAAAAACCCACTCATTAATGGATAAAAATATTCAACTAAAGTGTAGAATTTATTTGAATTATTCCCTTTCAATTAAAAAAATGTATTTACACGTGACTATCAAAAACAGAAATAAAGCTTTAAAAATATAATTAAATGATCATGTGTTGAAAGCAGTAATTGTAAAAAATTATGTAATAAAAAATATACTTGCGAGTGGATATTACAAAGAGAAATAATTAAATTATTACACGCTCAAAGCATTAAATGGGGAAACTTACGTCATATTTAAAATGCTCAAATAACAATATTTCCAAACAGTTTCGTTATAAAAATATATTTACACGAGGTATTAATTTATTTCGACAAAATATTTTACCTATTATTGCAAATTTTAAAACAGCGTAAATAATATTTCCCTTCAATTAAATATTTTAAAGTTTAATAATAGGAAAAAAACTTTGAAAATTACGTCATACTGAAAATGATACATTTAAAATGTCTTATTGAAAACAATTTTTGGTACTTCTGCATTATACCATTGATAACTTTCTAGTTAAAAAAAAAAGCTATAGCCTAATTATTCGCCAAACTCTAGTAAAATATCATTAAAATTACAGATAAATGTCAAATAAAAGGCTCTCGATGACATAACAAACACATGTAATGCATCTGATGTCATTTAATATGACGCCACGGTAACACACTTTTTTTCCTTTATATTTTTTGACAACAGTTTTTTTTCTTTTTTGGATAGTGAAAACAGTTGTTAGCTCTTTTGATCAGGGCCTTATTTAGACTATCTAAGTCCCTGGGGCATCATTCTAGGGGGCCCTTCTAGGGGGATCCATAGAAACTGTTCATGAATTATGTTGAAATGACTAGTACTAAACTTCCTACTTGTTGTATGTATACATAAATTTCGTACGAGGTACTATTCATATCTGTACACAGGGAATTGCAAGAAAGATGGTCACAACTTTAAGAAAAAGTACTAGTAGGAAACTAGTAGAAAAAATGATGGATTGGTTGATGGAAGTATTTGTTTGCAAACTTTCCTTTGCTTATCTATGTATGTTATATGATGTCTGAAAGAAAAATGACCCCAATTGGTTATCATTAATGCTTTTAGGAAAATACCAGTAATACATTTATTTAAAAAACAATGAATTACTAAGTAAAATTTTAATCATTAGTATTCTAATAATATAATTTGTTATTTTTTACAGTGTGTGTGTGGGGGGGGGAGGGGAATATGGGAAGCAAAAAAGGGAAGGTGAATACCACACTACCTTCCTAATTCTATGAAAATGTAAGAATATTGGTGACTTTTGACCGATTTTAACTACTTGGCATCCTCTTAATAAAATCCTGATTACTCCCCCCCCCTCAACTAGTGGAGCCTAGGGCAGCTGCCCCACATGCCCTTGCATTAGTCAAGCCCTGCTTTCGAAAGCAGTTGATTCAGCCTTAAAATACCTCAGTGAAAGGAAAATGAATGGAAGCCAGATTACAGCAGATCGACACTGGTCACTTAATTATAATTCAATCTTCCATAATCATTTTAAAGTTAATCAAATTAGCATATTTTTAGTTTGCAGTGTCAGAACGAGGGTTGGCAAGTGTAGCTCGTAAGGGGCAAAGCCTCCTAGTAGAAAAAAGAAATAAAACATTAATAGTCAAGGGATTGTTAATAAAGAAGGGGAGAGCGGGAGACTACATTTTTTTTAAATATGGCATTTAGTCTACATGACAGATATTATTATGACAGAGTATAATAGTGGGTTCAGCTATCGTCCGGTTCAGACATTAAAAAAAATAGACTGGTAAATTTTTACTTTATAAAAAACATGACTTTTTTTTTTTTTTGAAAATGAAATTTATTTTGATTTATTAAACAAAGGATAAAGTGGATAAGGTGGAAAGGATAATATTAAACGAAATCCTTTGTGCGATCTTCGATCACACTTACCCACTTGTTTTTTCTTCCTTGTAAAAAATTTTAGTAGCCATCTTTATAAAAATATGGAAAATCTATGTCTCCTTTTTAAATACATTTTGAGTAAATAAGGAACAACAACACTCTAGTTTGAATACAAGGAATTTAACTTTGTTTTTGTTTAACCTCCTTGGTTGGATATAAAACTCAAAAAGCCTATGATGAAATGTTTTCTGTTAGTTTGTTGACAGTTTTTTTGCTTTCTAAAATAAACCGATTCCTGAAGCTTATATATGTGAAAAACAAGTTTAATACTGTTACACCATCTATTCAAATAAAGGATAATTTCGACTCCAGTTTAAAAATGACATTAAAACAATCTAATAATCCCTATCAATTTTCCATTCCTCCACAAAACTGATGTAATTTAGTTGCTATCATTACAGAAATGTCATTAAAAAATTACAAAAAAAAAAATCTCTCTGAAACTAATTTAAATTTTAAAATTTTGAGACCTTATATGACATCTCTGGATAGACATAGATAACTAGTGATAATTTGATCACCCAGTGTTCCATATTCTAGGAAGAATAGGTGTATACATATTTAAAAATTTAAAATCACAAGATACATGATCAACTGGCAATGATGGGTAAAAGAAGCTCTTTAAGGCTGTTCGTAAGTAAACTTCCCGATTTCCCTCGCTAATGTTAATCCTATGGGCGTAGGATGCATTCATATACTTAAAATATCTCCTTGGGAAATTAATATTTTTGATTTCTGTTATCTATGTACACTCCTTAAAAGATGCCTCTTTTTTTCTTAGTTGTCAAAATATTTCTTAAATATTTGCTTAATTTATAATTTTATGTGTTAAAATCTTAGTGAAACTGAATAAGATTTTAACACTTCACATACAATTAAATATATATTTTAGAAAAATTTTGACAACTAAAAAAAAAAGACATATTCTTTAAGAAGTGTACACAGGAAACAGAAGTGAAAAATATTAATTTCCTGAGGAGATATTTTAAATATACGAATGTATCCTACGCCCACAGGATTAACATCAGCGAGGGGAATCGGCAAATTCACTGATATACAACCTTAACAGAGAAGAAGGTTTGGATGGGAAAGAGAAATGGCTACTTTAAAACTGATAAAGATGATAATCCAGAAATGTATCTTGGGCATTGCGTTATTCTCAGAGAGATTTTATTGTCCAAAATCTTTCCCTGTTTTTAAGGCTGCCCGTCAGTAAACTTCCTGATTCCCCTCGCTAATGTTATTCCTATGGGCGTAGGATGCATTCGTATTTTTAAAATATCTCCTCGAGAAATTAATATTTTTAACTTCTGTTTTCTTTGTATTATTCTTAAAGAATGTCTCTTTTTTTCTTAGTTGTCAATTTTTTTCTAAAATATATACTTAATTTTATATGAAATGTTAAAATCTTATTCAGTTTCGCTAAGATTTTAACACATACAAATATAAATTAAGCACATAGTTTAGAAATATTTTGATAACTAAGAAAAAAAGAGACATTCTTTAAGAACAGTACACAGGAAACAGAAGTTAAAATTATTAATTTCCCGAGGAGATATTTTAAAAATACGAATGCATCCTACGCCCATAGGAATAACATTAGCGAGGGGAATCGAGAAGTTTACTGACGAGCAGCCTTAATGATGTACTAAGTTCAGTTATAAAATGTATCAATGCTATTGGAGTCAGTTATTGCTTAATGTGAGCACCTTTTTAAGAAATTTTGGGAAGTGAAAAATACAGATCATATAAAACTAGTCGTTGGGGGCCACCGTAATACTTACCCATCATTGATATGCATAATGTAAAATAGTAAAATAAAAATGTGTAAACTACTTATAAAATGCATTGCAATTCAAATAAAATCGTGGCTTGATGACGTCACAAACTTTAAAGGCTCGATTACTGAATTGCTTGAAAGAGGTTTTTCCTTATAACTCCAAAAATAATAATCCTATTAACTAGCGGTTTATTGCATCTGATTAAGCGTCAAATTTCCAATTAAAATATATCTTTGAAGTGAAATTTGGATGAAATACAGGGTCATGAAAAATCGAAGAGTGTGGAAAATAGGATTCCAAATATCTCGGCAACTCATTATCCGATCGACTTCATGCTTTATTCAAAATTTATGTTTTTTTATTGTCTTTTATATTCATTTCTTAAAATAAACAATTTCGAAAATTTTTATATACCTTTCATCAGAACGAATATTTCGAGAGTCCGAAAAAAATTGTTCCGGTTAATCGAGGTTATTGAAATGAAATAGGCTTCTTCCCATTATTACATACTAAGTACATACCAAATTGCAAGTCTCTATCTCAATTTTTTCGGGAGATAGAGCGTTTACAGACACACACACACACAGACACACAGACGGACGGCAAAATTTTTTTTCTAAAAATATGTTTTTCGGAATCTCCAGTGTCTGAAACGTGTAAATCCGTCAAAAAATTTTTTTCGATTTTCAAAACGATTACAAGACTTACCCTATACTACGTATGATGGGTAAGTAATATTTGTTTCATGCTGGTGTAAATTGGGCAGTAAGAGAGAGGCAAGAGATATGTAAAGAAGAAGAGAAAGTCTTCATTTTGTTTATGTAAAATACATATTTCAGACAAAAATTTTACCTGTTTCATAGGTTAAAAAAATGTGAAAGTTGTGACAATAATATGCAAATCATCTCGTGTAAATAAATACACTCGATTCTGACAAAAGCTACCAAGATACGACTTGTGACAGTATTAACACTAACAATTGAACTAGTTACCAAGAAAAGTGACAGAAAAAGTCCTAGTAACAATAAAATCTTGCAAATTGACTAAAATGCAAGCGAGAGCGACCGGCTTCACGACAACACCAAAGATTGACAACAAAACAAATCAACAATGACAAAAGGAAAAAGATAAGTATAAATTTTGAATTGTAATTTATTTTTATGTAATTTGTGTTTTTTATGTATTTTTTATGTAATACATAGTCAGTGGAAACACATATATTTAAACTGAATTATGTTAACTTGACATAGTCTATGTTAGAAACCACAGTTTATATTGGTGTTAAGAACTTTCATAAATGTACTCCACCCATGCTTTTCAGTGTGAACGCAGCCCGCAAGTATAAGCGCACATACAAGAATTTTTTTTCCCTTTTCTTGTACCCAGAAACCCATAGTTAATAGCAATCTGAAGCCGGAAAACACAGTAACAAAAGTGACTCTCACCAAATAGTGCTGCAGCCAATGACAACCAAGGAGCTAGTCAGGTAGATCTACGTTATGAAGAGACCACAGTCAGATACACAAACTTGTTAAGCTAGGCATAATGTCCAGCATGTAGGGGCCTGGTCTGCGGTTTAATACTAATAATTAAAAATGTAAAGTACCTATTGCTGCTGCAATTGTCATTGTTAATGCTTTTTTAGGCTTTTTAAATAAGAAGAATTATATGTTCTGGGGAGATGGGGAAATGACAAAAACACTTATCTAGATGAAACATTTAAAGGATTCGTATATTTGTTTTTTATACTGAACATATTAACAAAAAATACATTAATACATCAAATGCAGCCAAAGATTAAGAAAATCTGAATTATAAAAATGAGCTAAAAAATAGTGTCGCATCAATAGAAAAAAAATATATACATAAAATACGCTTAATAATATTAAAACAGTGGACTTTGTGCATTTGATGCACTTTGTGCATTTTGACTTCATGTACATAATTAATTTAAAAGAAGTAAAATACAAACAGCATTGTATTTCAAACTGCTCTCACACTTTGTTAAGTAATACTTTTTTTTTTCATCTTACAAGGAAAGTTTTCAAAAAAGCTAATTTATAAATATAAGTATATATATATAATAATAATGGATAACATAAAATTTAATAGGTTCAATCACAGCATAAATCCTGTAAAAAAGTATTAAAAACAGAAACAAGTTTGTACTGAAGAAAAATATGATTAACTACATTACAGTATTAATAATTCTATCAATGGTGATCGTAGGGTTCTGCTTCTTTTTTCTTTTTCTTTTCTTTTAAGGATATCTTTGTTACCCTTTGAACACTTGAGTGTGTGTGACCTGAGTAAATTATTTTTATATGCTTGAAGACTTCTCTTGTTAGTTTTTAATTTTTAAATAATCCAGGAACTCTTGAATATAGTGACAGAAGAACCTGGACAGATATACTTTGTGTCAAATGCTTTCTTTTCATAAAATAATTCAAACAGTATTTTATTTCAACTTTCGAAACAGAATTTGTGTCAGGGTTGTCTATTTAAACTGATGAATATAGAAAATAATCAGAAATAATGAGTGAAACTTTAACTTTAAATTAATAATAATTCTCTTTAAAATCCATCAACTTTACACAAAAACTAAAGGTTGTATCAAATTGTATACATTTATTTTTTAAGAAATATTAGAAAATTGTGCGCTAAACACAAGAATACACTACTCTGAAAAGGATTAACTTTATATATGCAAATCAAAAAGGAAAACTCATAAAAAGTATGGTTAATAATGCATTTATTTTATTCCTAATTAAATATACTATATTACAAGCGTGATGAGAACAAAATGGTTAAATACTTTTTGGATCAGCTCCTCTTAGACAAATGCACACATTTATTACCTAAAAAATAAATAAGAAATTTTCATTTAAAAGGATATTCAAATTTTGACTGATTTCACTGATATATTAAATAATTTTATTCATTATAACAAACAATACAAAAAAGTGTAACGTAAAAAACAGGAAGAACTTGTACATAATAATTAGACATCCTTATTTAAATTTATAACCATATACAAGCAATTTATAACAATTTCTGGTAGTTTCTAAAATTAGCTGTAGTTTTTTAGGCCTCAACAACATGAAACATAATAATTAAAGCTATATTTTACTTGAAAATAATTTCAGTTTCCATACTAAACTTTTTTCTTTGCAATAAGTTGGCTCACATTCTCATCAAGATTTGGTTGCATATGAAAGGAAAAAACTGGAAACTCTGAAAACTATCAGCTAATGTTGAATTGCATATGTTAAACCTATTCAACATATCCATATTATTTCAAAAAAGAGAAGTAAGCAGAAACACATTACCAGAAATTTTATGAAGAGTCTGGCCAAAATGGAAATTAAAAATGCTTAGAGATCTATCATTTGAAAACAACTGCAACCAATGTGAAAAAAAATTTGCAGATATATATTTTAGACTAGGAAAAATTGATTGTGAAATTGAAAAAAGAAAAAAAATATATCAGAGATCACCACAAGTCACTGTATGAGAAATGATTTGAATAGGTTGCACTTAAAAAACTTTTTAAACTAGATTCTAAGAATAGAAATTATGACTATAAAAGGCAGCCTATATCCATAAATCTGCCAAGTGCTATTTTGTTTTTATAGGACCAAATAACACTTGGTATTAAACTATCAAGACAGTCTCAAAATAGCCTTTAAATGAATGTCTTTTTAATAATCATACAGCCAATGTCATATGAGATCAGACAAATGGGACAGTAAAGGTTAAAATTCCCAGTCGCCACTGGCCACAGGGTGACTAAATGTAAAAAGTTGGCGACTTTATGCTATGCATCTGATCACCAAAATGGCGATTTCTACTTTCCCTGTAACAGTACAGCCAATTTCTTAGCACCATTTTGTTTCCACGGGTGCCACTTTTCCGCTGAAAGGCAGATTTCCGCTTTTTAAATTAAAAGAAAAAAAGAATCAACAATTTCTGTGGAAAACAATCGCAATTTTCGTCAAGTGATTGCAGGAACAAAACTAGGATTTTTGTCAAACTATCGCAAAATAAAACCTCGATTTTCGGTAAGCAATCATGAAGTAAAACAGTTATTTTCAGCAATTGACCATGAAATGAAACTGAAATTTTTGGCAAATGATTATGAAAAAACGATTTTCATCAAAAGATCGCGAAATAAAACCACGATTTTCGTCAGGTGATCGCGAAATAAAACCGTGAATTTCGTCAAACGATTGCAAAATAAAACTGCGATTTTCATCAAGAGACAGCAAAATAAAACTACAATTTTCATCAGGCGATCACAAAATAAAAGCATGATTTTAGTCAAATAAAACTGCGAGTTTTGGAAAGGGACCACAAAATAAAACTGATTTTTGGCAAACAATCATGAAATAAAACTATGATATGTTTTTGTTACTGTTGGGGTAAGTAAACTGCCACTGTGATAATTTTATTTTTATATACCTAAAAATATGTCTCTGTAATATTCATATTTTTTAAATATTACCTCTAAAACTATTTAATTCTACAAACCACGGTAATAAGTGGCCACTAACTTGACAGTAGTGGCTACTAAACATAAAGCCTCTACCGGCCACTGACTACTAGTGCAAATATTGAATTTTAACCTTTATGGGACAGCCATCTGTTAACAAGAAAGTGCAAGCTGAACTCCATGCAAATACAAAATTATCACAATATTGACATCTGTGCATAATTTGGCATAATGTACAGCATAATATGTTAAGTCACAATTTCTTAAGCAATTTGCATCAATCTCAAACAGAGCCAGAAAGGCATTAAAAAAAATTTTCCATATAAACACGAAAAATTTTCATGCCTCTAGTAAAAAATGATTTACTAACTATAAGCTTCATAATAATTCTGATGTAAAAGAATATGTTATTTTTTCAGTGTACCTCCTTCCTTAAGATTCATGTAAAGATTCACTTTATATAAGGAGGCTGGTGGTGATTTTGAAACTCCTCTACCCCTCTTTCTAAGTTTAATTCTTTTGATATAAAACATTTGGGCACCAAATGTGGTTATGATAACCCCAATCATTTTAAAATTACGGGTTTCCAAATATCTCACATATAGTTATAGAAGCCTGGTAGTTAAAATTTTTAATTTTATAATAGTTCTTTAATGCAAAAATATTTTATAAGGGTAATTAGCTCATTTTTTAAGCTTAATCACGTTTGAAATGACAAACTGTAGAGGGGCAACAATAGCAAACTCTACAAAGCTAATCACAATGATTTTTACAAACATACCCTGTTCAAACATTTAAGTGTGGAGAATGTTTATCTATCTGGGTTAAATATGCAATTTAATGAACAAAATATTACAATCTTTGATATATAAAAAAAAAAATTATTTCGTAAAATGAAATTCCATTCTCAAATACAGATCTTAACTATCTTTTAACACTATTTTCATTTTAAAGTAAAAAACTGACAGTCCTTGACTTAAAGACCAATCATAAAATAAATAAAAGCATTTAAAATAAAAAATACAAAACTGTATTACAGAATTCATTATTTGTGAATTGCATGGTTTTACACATTACATAGCAATAACATTTCAAGAAGTTCTCTTTGAAAATGCAAAACCTTCAGTTATATACTACAAAATGCATTCAGAAATTTACATATTAGTTTTTCCCAATTAAATATCTAATCGACAGTCAACTTTATGCAGCACCTAGCAAAACTTGCTACAATTTTTAAAAATAATTTATTGTTCACTTTTAATCAAATATTGTCAAAACAACTTACGTAAATAAGTAGCGTTTTTTGATGCAGCTTTTTGAACCTCATCTGGTGATAAAAATTGTACATCAAACTCTCCAGTCCTAAAACCACTTTCATTGTACACAGGATGCACTGATACTGCACGGGCACCTACAGGCCAAAAGAACTGAAAAGAAAGAAAGAAAGAAAAAGTTAATTTAATAATTTTTATAAAACAAAAACATGCAATTAATTTAAATTAAAAACATAAGAAATAGTCTCAGATTATTGTACTAAATGCTTTTCATTGATAAACTTGTTTGTTAGCAATGCAAGATAAATAAATATAAATTATTTAAATTTTTGTAAAAATGCAACTTATTTTTAATGATATCTCTCTCTCTGCGTATATAGTCCCCACATCATGAAATATAATTTAGCTCCTTAATGTGAAAGAAAATATTGTGCTATCCTCTAAATAAAACCACACTAGTGCTTCATCAAATATTTCACTAAAGTCTTTTTTTGCACCATTTAAAATAATAAAAATAGTTTAGTTTAAAATACCTAAGGAGTGCTTATTTAGTTTTAAAATAATTTAAACTAACAATTGCAGAATTCTGACAAAACAGGAGCTTCATTTTTAGAGATTTTCTTGTTATAATAGAATTTTAGAATGATCTACATGGATTTTTAATTATTTTTTATGTTAAACCATTAATATGTAATAAAATGCTTCATTTTCAGCTGATTTTGTCAGGTGTGGATTTTTTTCAGGTAACATGGGTTATTTTTTGGAAAAGTGTTTTTTTTTTTTTTTTTCAAATTATCGCATAATTGGCTGCCACTTTGTAATAAAGTTATAAAATGAAAAATGCTCAACATTAAAATCTTAGTCAGAACAAGCTGTAAAATTTTAACCATGTTTTTTTTTTGCATTCTTTATTAGACTTTATATAGAGAATACTTCAAAAAGTAGGTTATTTTTAAAGGACAGCACAATACATTTTATTGCAGGAATTTTTCACCAATATGTTAATTTAGTTTGGCTTCATTTGTTGATTGAAAGTTAAAGGTGAACAAAAGTTACCAGCAATAACAAATTTGAAGCGTTCAGAAGTCAATCCGACTAACTCTATTAAAAAAAAAAATTCAGGTAATAAGATGGGTTGCATCAGTGAATACTTTTCAGTGGCCAAGATGACTAACACCACAGTTCAATGGTTTGCCACTAGAATGCGCTATCTGCTCTGGCAACTGAACATTTTATTAGATGTTTCAGTGGCCAACATGATTAATTCCATGCAAGCGCGGATCCAAGGGGAGGGGTCATGACCCCCCACTAAATGTAAAACATTTCTATAGAACAAAACATTTTTTAATATAAATATGTATTAAAGGTGTTCTAATTTTTTTCTTTTACAGCTTAAAAATTTTAATCTTTCTGATACAATCATGGATACATAGAAATGCATGAAAATTGCATGCATTATTGTTTGTTTAAGCACCAAGGAATCAAACATTGTTTTTAATTTTCTATAAATGTGGTACATTTTGAATCGTTATTTATGATTTTTCCTTCAAGACGATATTTCTATGATTGCCGAGCTCCAAAAATCGGCTTGAAATGAGAAATTTTGAGAACTTTCTGTAACATTTTTTGCTTTTATAAGAAAATGAGAAACTCTGATTTCTTGGTATCTGGATAAAACATATGCATATGTTGTATATTTACGAATATACAGTGGTGGTCAAAAGTTTGGACATTTTTTGTAAGTTTCATGTTTTTCAACTTTGTGTGCTTGTAGAATATATTAATTTTCACTTAAATACAAACGTTTATATATCAAATTGAAGGTAATTTAATGTAGAATTTAATAATAAAAACAGTATTACAATATCTGTATTACAAAAAAAGTTATGCTCATTTTAGTAGAACAAACAAACACAAATCGTTTTGAAAAAGGACGTGTTTTGTAATAAAAGCGTACCTCACAAACACTGTTCTGAGGACCAATCGAATGTCTGTAACTATAGTTTAGGTTATTTGGATGGTAAAAGAGTTATTGTTGTGAAAATATTTTGCGGAATGATGCATACTAGTACAATTAAATAGAGTATTGCTGTTTTTGAATATTTAAAGTCCTTTTTTTTTTAATTAAACTAATTTTAAACAATGTCATCAACAAGAAGAACTAATTGGACATCTACAAAAAGAAGCCGAATTGTCATATTGAGAGAAAATGGCCTCTCTTATGCTGAAATTGCAAGAAAAGTTGGTGGTTCAGTGACTTGTTCTGGTGTACGAAAGTTCTGTTTACGTAATGAAAAAACGAAATTAGTAAAAAATAAGGCCAAATCAGGCCGAAAAAAATGCACAAGTGCTACTGCTGATAGAAAAATTAAACGGCTATGCCTTCAAGATAGAAAAATTTCTTCAGATGCCATTAGATGTGAAATGAATGCAGCGGGTATTGCAGTAAGTTCAAGAACAATAAGAAGAAGGTTATCAGGATTTGGACTACAAGCTAGAATTCCAAGGAAAAAACCATATTTAAATCAAAAGCAACGCGAAAAACGAGTTAAGTGGACAAAAGAACACATTAAATGGTCAGAAAATCAATGGAAGCAAGTAATCTGGAGCGATGAGAATAAGATATCGCTCTTTGGTAGTGATGGTAGAAAATACGTGAGACGTAGAGTAGGAGAAGCACTTCATCCTGATTGCATTGAAGCAACTACAAAAAACCCAACAAATGTCATGATTTGGGCATGTATGTCTGCAGATGGTGTGGGCTGAATTCAAGTGATTGATGGCATCCTGAATGCCAAAAAATACATCGAAACTGTCCTGGAACCAAAATTGATACCTTCCATCAGGGATCTCTTCCCCAACAATGCACCATTTATTTTTCAGCAGGATTCAGCTCCATGCCACACAGCAAAAGTATGCAAAGCATGGTTTCAAAATAAAGGCATAGATATATTACCATGGACAGGAAACAGCCCTGATCTCAATCCAATTGAAAATTTGTGGCGACGTTTGAAAATTCTTCTACGAAAAACACGTCCATCCAATAAAAGACAACTTATTGAAGCTATAATTGATTCTTGGCACCATGTGATTACGAAAGATGAACTCCAAACACTCATTCACTCGATGAAAAGACGCTGTAAATCTGTCTTAAAAAATAAGGGTTATCCTACTAACTATTGATTGTGTAAGTATCACTTTAAAAAATGCAAATCTAAGATAGATCTTACTATTAGTTGCATAACTTTTTTTGTAATACAGATATTGTAATGCTGTTTTATTATTAAATTCTACATTAAATTACCTTCAATTTGATATATAAACGTTTGTATTTAAGTGAAAATTAATGTATTCTACAAGCACACAAAGTTGAAAAACATGAAACTTTCAAAAAATGTCCACACTTTTGGCCACCACTGTACATGCAAATTTCATTCACTTATGAAAGAAAATGAATTCGGGTATATGTCTGAAATTAGTCAATTTGGATCTAAGATATAAAAACTGCAAATGAAGACATGTGACCTCCCTCCCCCCTAAAAAAAAAGTCATGACGTCCCTCTAAATGGAATGCTGGATCCGCCTCTGACTCCATGTCTCCATGACAGCTGATGTTTATTGTACAATTGTTTATTGTCGTTGTTGAACTGACTTTATAGTGATTGTGTCTGATGTTTGCGTCCTTTGTGATGCTTACTTTCTTATTTCAATCAAGAAATAAGTCTAAAATGAGTGAACATAGCAGTGAAAGTGACATTTTAGGCGACAACATGGACTCTGATCCAGACTACATTCCACGCTCAGGTTTAGATCTATGTACTAATAATTCTTCATTCCGATTAGGTCAAAACCATATAAGATTAAATAACTTAGGCTCTAATGAGGTTCAACAACTGAATTATAATGATGTTTTAGTTGCAGAAAGCAGTAACTCTGCACGTTCAGATTTTGAGGTTAAGTCTAGCCCAGAGCCTGTTAGAGGCCATAAACGTAAAAGAAACCCCGATAGTTCAGAAGAAAAAGAGACGTTCTAGTAAAGAGTATAAAATTAGATCAAGCCACACAGTCGCTGCAAAACTCTTTAGTGATAAAGAGTATAAGTGTGCAAAAAAATGCAATGAAAAAAAAATATCAACAGATGAAAGGGAAACTCCTTTTAAATCATTTTATAGTTTAACTACCCAAAGTGAACAAAACATAATTCTCAATGATTGTATCAAATCAAGAAGTATTAAGAGACGTCGACTAGCATTGGGCGATGCATCGATGTATCACGAACAATCAATTTAAATCATAAATCGTCAAACTGGCTTCTTGATCTCTCGTTTAGCGATGCATTGCGGCCGCCGCGATGCGTCACATGCACACGAGATCGATGATGAACGTGGACAAAGCTTTCTCCAGCGATCTTCGAAATGTATAAACAACGCATGCGTGAACGAGACCGGTGTCAAAGATCGTCTTCTCCTCCGATCTTTGATGTGCATAAACGACGCATGCGCGAACAAGACCGGTGGGGAAAAGGCGATTTTGTTTCTCCTCTGGTCTTGCGTTTCCAAAGTGGATAAATAACGCTCCCATGAAGCATCGTTGAGAGATCGCATCGTTGATTTAGTAGACATCGGGATTATCCAAAATCGATGCCGAGCGCAAATAACTGCATGCCCGATATCAAGTCTGTTTTCTAGCTGCATAAATGATCAGTGAGCATCACCACGATGTTCATTTGAGAAAATACGGCGATGCGATTTGTGAAGTTTATATATTTCCATGATTTAGTCACTTAGAACATGTGCAATAAGCATTCAAAGCCTGTTGAATTTTCAACTGTAGGGGGGGGGGGGCAGTTTGCGAATTATTTCACATTTAAGTTTAAGAGATATAATAGTGTCAAGGGGGATTTGCCTCATGAATTTTCAATTTAGGTATTCATCTGAAATGAAAATGATTTTCTTTTTTCTTAAAGTCAGAGCAGTAAAATATTATGGGTTATAGTGCTTGTTCTATTATTTGGAATTTCTTTAGGAACTAGTTATTAGTCAGAATTAAAAGTGCAATACATCTAAATATCAGATATTAATACTTGGCCAGTACGGAAAGGCGAGCTTCGCCCGCAAATCAATAACATCGTTACTATTGAAGATAGTTGCTTAAAAGTTTCAGAGTGAATAATTAAGTGAAATCTATTAAAATATCACAAATTAAATTTTAGCCTGTACAGAAAGTGGTCTACGCCCGCAAATTGATAAAATCGTTAATATTAAAGATAATTGAATAAAAATATGAGGGTTAATAGTTAATTGTAACCTATATAAATATCAGAAATTGATTTTTGGCTAGTACGGAAAGGCGAGCTTCGCCCACAAATCAATAAAATCGTTAATATGAAGGATAATTGCTTAAAATTTGAGAGTGAATAGTTAAGTGCAATCTATTAAAATATTACAAATTAAATTTTAGCCAGTACAGGAAATGGTCTACGCCCTCAAATTGATAAAATCGTTAATATTAAAGATAATTGAATAAAAATATGAGGGTGAATAGTTAAGTGCAACCTATCTAAATATCAGAAATTGAATTTTGGGCAGTGCAGAAACACGGGCTACGCCCGCAAATAATCAATAAAATCATTAATATGAAGGATAGTTGCTTAAAATTTGAGAGTGAATAGTTAAGTGCAATACATTAAAATATCAGAAATTAAATTTTGGCCAGTACAGGAGGCAAGCTACGCCCGCAAATTGATAAAATCATTAATATTAAAGATAATTGCATAAAAATATGAGGGTGAATAGTTAAGTGTTACCTATCTAATTATCAGAAAATGAATTTTTGGCAGTATAGAAACGCAGGCTTCGCCCACAAATGAATAAAATCGTTAATATTAAACATAACTGCAAGAAAATTTCAGTGTAAATAGTTAAGTGTCATTTATTTCAGTATCAGAAATTAAATTTTGGCCAGTACAGGAGACGGGCTACGCCCGCAAATTAATACAATCCTTCATATTAAAGATAATTCCATAAAAATATGAAGGTGGAATAGTTAAGTGAAATATAGCTAAATATCAAATTCTGGTTTTTGATATTATTTTAAGAATTAAAGCTTATTTTAAAAAAGATTCTTCTAATTAATTATAACATATTTTTTCAAATTTTAAATTTTTTGCAACAAGTTTTATTATATTTTGCATTTTTGTCTGTAAACATAAGCCTAAAGAAAAAAGGTTTTTTAAAACATAATATAAGTTTAATGTGTATGTATAATAAATACTCTTAAAATTTATATTAAAATTACGATCATGTTTGTAATACTAAAAGTCTAATATCGTGATGCATCACAATATCGCAACTTAGCCTTGATGATGTATCGCGATGTAGAAATCCTAATATCGCCCAGTCCTAACGTCGACCTACAAATCAGTCTAAACCTCCAAGAAGTTACAGTTTTTCGTTTTTTCTTCGAGTCGAGAACAATGATGTTGAGGTTTGTAAAACATACTTTAAGCAAACCTTTCAAGTGTCTGATGGCCGAATTCATAGTTGTAGCATTAAGAATGACGTAAGCTGTATTGTAAATAGAAGGGGAAAGTCAACCCCAGGAAATAAAGTTGACATATCAGATGTTGTAAATCTCATAAAATCAATTCCTCCTTACTTCAGCCACTACACAAGATCACACAATCCTCACAGAAAATATTTTATCCCTGACCTTAAAATAAAAAAAATGCACAATTTATATGTCTTGTGGTGTGGTGAAAACCAAAAAACTCCAGTTAAAGAAAAAATGTACTACCATGTATTTTCAACTAACTTTAATCTGCATTTTAAACTACTGCTTAAAGACACCTGTCAAGTACGCGATGGTTTACAAAATAGACTTTTAGTGGCAAGGGAAGATAGAAGGAAAGTAATAGAAACTGCGAAGGAGCTGCATCTAAGAAAGACGGAAAAAGCCAGAGAAAGTTTAAAAGAGGACCAGGGTAGATGCTCTGACGATTACTACATGTTAACTTTCAACCTCTAGGAGGCTTTGGCTTTCCCAAAACTCTCAACATGTGTAGCGTACTACAAATGAAACTTGTATGTTTATGATTTTGAGGTTCACGTTTATAATACCGAAAAAGCTTACATGTACGTATGGCCAGAAACCGAAGGTTTGAGAGATGCGTAGTAAATTAGATCTTATATTATAAACACCTGACTGGTCATGCCAATAATGCCAAACATATTGTTATGCACTCTGATCCATGTGGCGGCCAAAACCACAACATAAAAAGTATTCTATTTCTTATGAAATACCTGCAAACTCAGAGTGGTAACACTGAAACTATTGACTTAAATTTCCTTGTGCCAGGACACAGTTACCTTCCGAACGATTATGATTTTTCTTTTATTGAGAAAAGAGAAAAAACTAGTTCCAACATCTTTTCTCCAAGAGATTGGTATGATATTATTCTTGACTGCAGGAAAATAAACAAGTATTTCCTCACAGAAGTGAAGCACGAAGATTTCTATTCAACAGAAACCCTAGAAAAATCTATCACCAACAGGAAAAAAATGTCAACGGTGAACCAGTTAAATGGCTGAAAATGAGATGGATCAGGGTTGAGAAGGCTGAACCATTTACCATCAAATATAAAATTAATTTCTTACCCGAGAAGCCATTTGGGAAAATAAACATAAAAAAGAAAAATGAAAAGGGTTGGAATGAAAAATGAAAATAATATCCTTGCTAATGTTCCACAAGATATTCTTTATCCCACATCAAGACCGATCACCATGGCAAAAAAAATATATGATGGACCTCTTGAAATATATACCTCCTGTACATCACCAGTATTATAAAAACTTAGACTGGAAGAGTTATCCCGCAAGCCGAACCTGACAGTGATGACGACTGTAACATTTACACAGAATAGAGTAATTTGCATTTTTGAACGTAATTTCTACACTTTTTCCAAAACCCAGGATATCAATTTTATTACTTGCAATAATAATGGATACTTTTTCATGTAAAGAAGTTTTGTAATGTGCGTATTTGTTTAATAAAATTATCTTTATACAAACCACTCAGAATTTTTTTTCAATACCTTTCAGTTGGCAATGCGACTAACTCCATACAAAGTGGCTTTTTTTTTTTAAACAGAGGGACATTGAAATTTGTCTATATATTTATACATTGCTGAAAAGTTACCCTTAATTATAAGAAAATTAATGAGTTTAATCAAAATATGCTGGAAAAATAATAGAGTTTTTTATAGATACATAACTTTAACTGTTTATACGGAACATTTTCATTTGATGGAGTTAGTTGTGTTGACTTCTGAACACCTCATTTATCAAACGATGTAAGTTGTTATTTTAATGATTAGAATATTTCTTAACTAGCATGTATTAAAAGTCTTACCATCCATTTTAGCATTTAAAATATGCTATAATGATAAAAATAACTAATAGCCAATTATTTAACATAACCCCTTAATCGTCGAGCCGATACATTCAGGGACAATGTAGACTATTTTTTTTAAATTCAGATTGTTTGATTCCCACCAGTTTTTTAAAATAGTGTAATTGGCTTTATGCTCGCATTATTTTATCTACCATTAAGTAATTTGAATATTTTCTACTTAAAAAAAATTGGTGGCATTCAAGCAATCTGAATTTTAAAAAGTAGCCTACGCTTATCGGGCTCGACGATTAAGGGGTTAATTGTTTAAGCTGAATTCACTTAATATAAAACATTAGGTTGTTAGTATAAAACTTGGTTTATTTAATAAGAAAGATACACAGGAGTTTCAGCATTAATAAAATTATAGTGAGATACAATTTAATCATTTAAAAATCAAGTAAATAGAGTAAACAGTAATACAAAGCTTTAACACAATTTCTACCTCTTGATAATTAAATATCATGTTTTAATATCAAATTTCAGTTTATACTATTAAACATACAATTCTGCTGTTATATTCAGTATACCTTTTTTAGGATAGTAAGTTCAGGATAGTTAAAACAAAGTATTCAATTAGAGATTTAAAATCACCAATTCATATCACTTTAATTGTGAGTTAAATTAAAAACTTATTTGAAGAAGTTAATATTAATTTTAAAATTTAATTAGAAGTATTATGGACTAATCATCTGCATTTTCAGGATGATAACCTTTAACTTAAAACAACACAAATAAATTAAAAGCATGAATTTAACCTTTAACAAGTAAACTATCTGAATTTACAATGTTAGAATATTTTTCATGCTGGCATATTTTTTTTAAATTCTGAATTCAAGAAAGTAGTATTTATATTTCAATTAAATGATATCAAAGATATTTAACATATTCAAACTTTTTAATGTAGGAACAACATTGATGTTTAAATCAAACTATGAAAGAGTTTTATGACTTCAAAGTCACAGTGAACAAGCATACAATTAATTTTGAAAATATTGATTTCTTACAGTTTTATAATAAAACAACTGAAATGAAGATACCTAAAAACTAATATTTAGCATTGCTTATTCTAAAATAGTGAACATAACACCACTTAATTGTCTGAGTGCAACGAAGACTCATACACAGCGCAGTATTACTTTGCCCCATATATAGCTACGATGGATATTAAAACCTTTCGTCAAGCATAACTCAAAAAATATTTAACGGATTTCGTTCAAATTTTTACAGCAGGTACCTATAAAGGTGACAACGTCGTCTATTTATTACCAAGAATAAGTGTCAAACCGTTTGGAAGTTATATTAAAAAAATAGATAAAAAAGCACAATTAAAGTACATACGTCACTAAATTTTGTGCGTACGTCATTTTCACCGGCGGGAGATTTTCGTAGACAATCGGAATTGAAAAGTTCATGGAATAATATTCAGCACAATAAAATATATTTCAATTTAATAAAAATGGAAAGTTAATCTGGAATTTTTTCTGTTTGAAAAGTATTAGAGATTAGTAAGAGTAGTATTAGTATTAGAGATTTGGCGTAAATCACACCATTAGCAGCTTTTTTATTTTGCGTGTGTATGTTAGGAACAATTCTTTGATGTTTAAATAAAAGGTTTCGATTTGTGGCATTATTTCTTATTTTCTTTTCCTTTTTAGTATTTTAAATGGAATTAGTGAAAGGCGTGTATTTTAAATTAAATGAGTGAAAGACGTGTATTTTTAATGTATGTATTTCAAATGAAATCAGTGAAAGATTTATATTTAAATGAAATGAATGCAATATGAAGATGTTATGAGAAAAATATTTGGCGATTTATCAACTGCGCCAAGTTAACATAAAAGTACCAATACATATGTGGGTACTTCTCTATTATCCCGTCGACCACTTTTCATAACAAAAAACTATCGCCAAATAAACGGGAGAACGTTGTCATTAAAATATCAAAATACATAAATAAATAAAATATAAGAATTTAAGGACACAATTGTTATTTTAATGAATGAAATAACTAATAAATCAGTAAAACATAATGAAAAATACACGCAAATGTCGCGTTAAAAACCACTTGATGACGTAACAAACACGTATAATGCTTCTGATATCAAGTAAATGGGACTGCATTTTTGGCGTTTAATCTAACAGTTTGCGATAGTTTTTTGTTATGAAAAGTGGTCGACGGGATAATAGAGCAGTACCTCTATGTGAAATGAAACAAGGCACAGATGTCATATACGCACCACGTTGGCGCGATTTTTCCCTCCACCAGCTTGGGGAAAACTTTGTTTTTGAATATTAGTTACAAATAGTGTGACAAATAGTACACGTGATTTTTTATTTCAATATAAAAATAAAATAACGTAATAAATGAAACAGCTTCTATTATTTTAAAAAAGGAAATAAAAATAAATAAATAATAGTTTGATATAAATAAAGGCGCGGATGTCATATACGCACCACATTGGCGCGATTGCAACAAAATGGCAATTTTATGCCTCACATGGTAACCCAGTTATTTTGTTTCAATTGTTGTTTATTAACTTTTATTTTTTATTTTAATTCTATAAATTGTTTTTATTATATATATCAATATTTATTTATATCAAACTATCATTTATTTATTTTTATTTCTCATTTTTGAATAATAGGAGCTATTTCATTTATTACGTTATTTTATTTTTATATTGAAATAAAAAATTACATGCTATTATTGTATGGTATTTGTAACTAATATTCAAAAACAAAGTTTTCGCCAAATTGGCGGGGGAAAAATCGCGCCAATCTGGTGCGTATATGACATCTGTGCCTAAATTAATATTGATATACATATAAAAATAATCTATAGAATTAAAATAAAAAATAAAAGTAAACAAACACAACAAACAGTTTTCACCAAAGGGGCGGGGGAAAAATCGCACCAACGTGGTGAGTATATGACATCTGTGCCGGGATTTTTACCCTTTTATCTGTGCTTTCGGAAATATAAAAAAATAAAAAAAATTCTTATATCAGGTGTATAATGTTTTGCATTTTTATACCTACCACTTCTCCATTTTAAGATTTTAAATGCTATTTATATCAGATATTTCTTTCTTGAGATTCCCACAAGTTTTTTCCGGTAATTTTTTTTAGTTCGCTTATTAATTGTTTACAATTTGCCCCCCTGGCAATAACAATTATTTATCACAAAAAATGGGTACTTCTCTATTATCCCGCCGACCACTTTTCATAACAAAAAACTATCGCCAAACTGTAACGCTAAATAAACGGGAGAACGTTGCCATTGAAATATCAAAATAAATAAAATATAAGAATTTAAGGACACAATTGTTACTTTAAAGAATGAAATAACTAATAAATCAGTAAAACATAATGAAAAATACACGCAAATGTCGAATTAAAAACCACTTGATGGCATAACAAATACGTATAATGCTTCTGGCATCAAGTAAATGGGACTGTATTTTTGGCGTTTAATCTTAGTTTGGCGATAGTTTTTTGTTATGAAAAGTGGTCGACGGGATAATAGAGAAGTACCCAAAAATGGCTTAGTTTTGTTAAATTTGTTTGTTATGTATTTTCATTTCTTATTAAAATATCGAAAATGGCAATAAAATTTTATTTTAGCACCGTACTTAATTTTTTAAAATGGCTCAAAAACATGGTTTAATAAACGTATATTTGTAAATATTTTAAAAAACATGTTTTTCCGCTCTCTAGAAAAATTTGTAAGATTCTACAACTGCCTTTGGCACCAACCAGTACATGATACGGAACTTTTCCCTATTCAGATACACAGAAGAGGTTGGTCACAAACAAGAGTAATGCTAGCAACAATATTGTTTTAACTCTATAAGAGTTAGAAACAATAATGATATTAAATTCCCCGATTAGCTTAGGGCCCGATTACGGAACTTTCTCCTAGAAAAAAAAAACTGTAAAAGTCTTTTACATTTGTTTCGAATGAAGCTCGATCAACAAAGTATTAATTGATAATACAAACAACACTAATATTAACATGGGGGCAAAAGTTTGAATTTAAGTGTATATATTTGGAACCCTCCCCCCCCCCCCCCCCCCCCAACCACCCACCAAAAAAAGAAAAAGAAAGTTACAGAAATGAATTTAAAATGGCGTGAAGCCACCCTTTCTGACATAAGAAATTGGCTGCGAACCGATTACGAAACTTTCACTTAACTTAATAACATGTATCTAATAGCCCTGAGGACAATTCCCCTTCCCAGTTATACGGACCTTGGGGCTTTTTTAAAAAGCTTGACACAGTTTGGGTTGAAGAAGTTGAGATTTACTGTCAAATGACATAAACTACTATGAAAATAAAACTGGTGAATTATTATGCTGGTTTATGTATGTATTTAAAAAAATTGCATCTGATTACACTCTTTAGATAAATTACTCCTGTTCGCATTTAACAACAGATAAACGGCTTCCGTTTACTAAATTGTTTAAATATTGGGAAGAGTTGGCGAGAGATAGATAGACGTGTAAACAAACGGGTAGACAAACGGGTAGACAAACGGGTAGAGAGACGGATAGCGACAGAGATAAGCTAACGGGTAACGAAACGAATAGACAGACGGGTAGCGAGGCAGGTGCAAAAAAGGGTTGACAGAGGGGTAGTGAGATGGGTAGGGAGACGGGTAGCGTGGTGGATAGAGAGACGAGTACAGAGACGACTTGACAGACGGGTAGAGAGAGGGGTATATAGACAGACAGACGTGTTGATAGACGAGTAGTGTAACAGGAAGCGAGACAGGTAGAGACACGATTAAAGAGTCAGGTAGAAAAACAGACGGATACTGAGATGGGTATGCAGAAGAGTAGAGAGACAGTAGACAGATGAGTTCGGAGAGAGACACAGCTAAGACATACGAGTAGTTAGACTGGTAGACACGTTTGTAGCAAAGCATGTTATCAATGTGGTTTGAAGTATACGAATTTCCATAAATAGTTATACAAATAAACAAAGAAAAATTTTTTAATTCAAATATTAAATATTTGATTTAATATTTCAATATTTAATATTTTATTTTTTAATATTTTATTTAGATATTTGTCACAAAGAAAATGTTGCAAAAATTAAATTAAATTTGCGTTAAACTACGCTTGTTAAAATACGCTATTGGCTGCAAATCTGATTATGTGACTTTAAAAATATCGTTTTAAAAGATCTGGCGTTTTTTTTTTTTAAGTTTTGAGCAATTCCCGCTTAAGAAAATGAGATTATTTGCCAAATGTTATAAAAAAATGCATATGAAAACATAACAGTATATGAATTTATATATGATATTTTGTAATTATATCATTTAATTTACTATTTTTCATATGTTGTATCTTTATCTATCTCTTGTCTATCATATGCTGTATATTCACTTAGATTCTTGTTGATATCTTCTTTATATCGTAATTGTTAACTTTATGTTCTCAGCAATATCACTCAGACTAATCCCTTTGAGGGAAGTCCTAGTGACAACATCAGTAAAGCTGAATGTTAAGAAACTATGCAGAAATTCATAAGATTGATAAAAGTTTTGAAATATCAATCAAAATTAAAATACTCAAAACAAACTTACTAATTTAATATGCCAGAAAATGGTGATGAGAATAACATCATATGCTTTTAAGAATTTTTCTTAGGCATGATTTATATTTTAAGATACTTTTCTTTATTTTTATTTTAAAGTAATAATAAATAAATAAATAAAAATGCAAAATGTGAGAATGCAAAGAACTTTATGCTCATTAAAACTCTTTACCAATTTCATGCTTCCAACAGAATGAATACCATACAAATCACGGTTGAAAGTTATAAAATTTCACAGGATGGAAAAATAGAAATATATTTTCATAATCTATACTAATAAAAGAAAGTTTCGCTCTGTGTGTGTGTGTGTGTCTGTTGGCGATGGCTAGGAAAATTTAGCCCACCTAGAAGGCTGGAAATTTAGATTTAGGTAGTCCAAACCCTCTCCTGGTGCACCATTACTTCAGAATTTTAACATTTTAATTACTTTTTGAAATATTAATTAAAATGCACAAAGAACACTCATCAAAAATACGCTTTTATTCTCTTGGGTTGGTTGGTTCACTGGTTGGTTGCATCGATTCTTAACAGAAGTAATTAAATAAACCAGAGTAGCGATGCATAAATAAGGATTTCTAACTAAATAGTGTCAATATCGATTGAAGTTATCAGCGTAGAGGAGCCATGCGAATGTCACGCCACCTGTACATGACAAATTACACAGTCCCCCTGATTGAAATATTTTCCAGGGACATTTTTCTTCATGACAATTAGTCGAGTGTTTAGGTTTTTTTTTTTTTTTTTTTTTTTTTTACATGACATTTATTCATTTATTATTATGATGGAGATTGTTAATACAGAAAACTTTATTTAACAGATTCTTTTTTATATTTGCGGGAATGAAGAGGGGCAAGGGTCTAATTACATTTAAGCTTCAAGGTGTATTTCTAGAAAGCAGTTACCAGAATATACGAATAATAGTGTAAGCCAAATTCCAAATTAAGTTCCTAGCTTAACCAAATGAATCAATCTTTAAAGATGTATTGTGATCCTCCTAATTAGTTATTTGCTGAAGGCCACTTGAACCCCCCCCCTCCCGGCCCGTCCTTCAAGGTTTTTTCTCTAACTCTGCTCCGTTTCCATATCTCAGCAACTATCTTTCCGATTTCAACGCAAGTGATTTCAAACATTATAATTAATTTAATAGTCACTCTTTGTAACATTAAACTAAATTTATGAGTAGTGGTTACCACTATTTACGAATAACAGTTTAAGCCAAATTTGTAAATTCAAAGCTTAAAGAAACGAACGAATTTTGAAGTATGCATAGTGGTCCTCCTAATTAGTCATTTGCTGAAGGACACTTGAACACCCCCCCCCCCCCTCTTGCAAGGATTTTTCTCTAACTATGCTCAGTTTCCATATCTCAGCAACTATTTTTCCGATTTCAACGCAAGTGGTTCCAAACATTAGAATTAACTTAATAGTCACTCTTTATAACATTAAACTAAATTTATGAGTAGTGGTTACCACTATTTCCGAATAATAGTTTAAGCCAAATTTGTAATTACATTCCTAGCTTAAGCAAGCGAACAAATTTTGAAAGATGCATAGTGTCCTTCTAATTAGTCATTTGACGAAGGACACTTGAACAACCTCTCCCCCCCCCGCCCGTCCTTCGAGGTTTTTTCTCTAACTCTGCTCCGTTTCCATATCTCAGTAACTATCTTTCCGATTTCAACACAAGTGATTCCAAACATTATAATTAACTTAATTGTCACTCTTTATAACATTAAACTAAAATTATGAGTAGCGGTTACCACTATTTACGAATAATAGTTTAAGCCAAATTTGTAATTAAGTTCAAAGCTTAAGCAAACGAACGAATTTTGAAAGATTCATAGTGGTCCTCCTGGTCCTAATTAGTCATTTGCTGAAGGACACTTGAACACCCCCCCCCCCCCTACGGCCCCTCTTGCAAGGATTTTTCTCTAACTATGCTCCGTTCCCATATCTCAGCAACTATCTTTCCGATTTCAACGCAAGTGATTCCAAACATTATAATTAACTTAATAGTCATTCTTTATAACATTAAATTAAATTAATGAGTAGCGGTTACCACTATTTCCGAATAATTGGGTAAGCCAAATTTGTAATTAAGTTCCTAGCTTAAGCAAACGAACGAATTTCGAAAGATGCATAGTGCTCCTCTTAATTAGTTATTTGCTGAAGGGTACTTGAACAACCCTCCCCCCGGCCCCTCCTTCAAGGTTTTTCTCTAACTATGCCCCATTTCTATATATCAGCAACTATCTTTCCGATTTCAACGCAAGTGATTCCAAACATTATATTTAACTTAATAGTCATCCTTTATAACATTAAATTAATTTATGAGTAGCGGTTACCACTATTTACAAATAAGAGTTTAAGCCAACTTTGTAATTAAGTTCCTAGCTTAACAAAACGAACGAATTTTTATGCATGCATAATGGGCCTCCTAATTAGTCATTTTCTGAAGGACACTCGAACATCCCCTCCCCTCGGCATCTCACTCAAGGTTATTTTCTCTAACTGTGCCTTATTGCAATAACTGGGCTAATAATGTTCCAATCTTCTCGAAACCAGCTCAATTTTGTAGTGCGCCTACTATACAGTAACGTAGGCAGCGGGGACCTGTCTCAGAAGTTCGTTCAGAAAGAGGTTTGTTTAGAACAGAATGCTCCCCTGGCGGTGGTAGGGGGAAATAAAAGATTTTCTAGAGCGTACGAGCATGCCGGGTATACGGTTCCGAAGCCATCGTAGACCGTGGCCAGAGTTCCGTTTTTTAAGAGATTTAAGTTTATTACAAGGGCTCGGGCAACGCCGGGCGGGTCAGCTAGTGCTTGAATAAAATATATATATAATGTAACAATATATAAGGAAACAAACTACAAGATGATCTTGCAGGTCTATACAGGCATACTCAATTTCTTAATGGAATTACTCATGACTATACTTATTACTTTATGAACACATAGTGTAAGGGAAGTATTGCAATCATGATGCATGTATTTGAATGAACACATTAGCTTCCAAACAGTACTTTCAATTGAGCTGTCATTTCGCCAATAGGTTAGACCACAGTTACGAGAGCTGTATACAAATCGACCGATGAATTAGGTATTTAAACCATTTTTTAACGCATTGTTAAACAATTTTGCGACCTTTAAAATAGGAAAAATCACACAGAAAACATGAAAGAGTGCAAGTGATAAATATTGTAATGATGTAGTCAAGTATTAGTGGTTCAGAAGTGGCATCTCCAGTTTGGAAACGGAAGGTCCAGCATTCAAATCCAGTTGATTCTATTTTGTCATAAATTTATCCATGGTATTCTATGAAATGTCCGAAAAAAATGAGATAAAGTCACTCCATTTTTTTTTTTGGGGGGGGGGGTTGGCAAGGGATGTAGTCAATACATTGCTGTTAGCAATTTCTTCAATGGAACAGACCTTTAGGCAAACTACGTGTTTAGTAACAGACAGGGTTGTAAAAAACCCGCCTTGGCGGGTACCCGGGTAGCTATCCACTATAACCCTGGTAAGAGATGAATATTTTTTCTCCCATGAATTTATGTCTTCTCAAACATATAAAAGATGGAATTCTGTCACAAGGCAGAAAACTTTCACCCTTGTTACAAATATACCTGCTGAGACAGAATTTTTTCCTACTATCTACAGATCCAATTTTCTCATGTTTTACCGTAAAAGTTTTATTAAAGAATTTTTACTTTTTATTAAAGAAAAAACTGGCATAAGCCACACTTTTAGGGGATTATACAATGTAACATATTCAATGATTAAATTTACATGGAGAAAAAGAATACACACTTGTGTTAAAACACAATTTAAGATAATAATAATTTCATACAGCTGGACAAAATCAACAGATTTATTATTAAGGATATTATCAACATCATTTTATTAAAAAGTTACCATCTTAGGATAAACAGTAAAACAAATAGGAAATATTCCACCTAGAATCATAAAACATTTGATATCTTATTTATATTTGTTATTCATAAAAACAATTTAACTGAACCAATGATAAATATAAAACAATAAAATTGCATTAGCATTACCGAATTATTGTCTATTAAACTATTCAAGTTTAACTTAAAACATACTGCAGCATAAAATTTCCAAAAATATGTAAAGCATTTTCGGAATAAAAATTGACATTTAAATACTCATTGTTCTTTTTCCTATATATACACAGAATTAATAAAATTGAATAGGAAAAAATTGTATTAGAGAATGAAATAGCTCTATAACTTGATTTATTTTTAACAGCCAGAGACTTGAAGATTTTTCGAATAGGTTAGTTAAAAGAAATATTCTGAATACAATGTTCATTATGAGAAGTATTCAAAGTTTTTTTTTCAAAATTCATGTTCACATATGTACAGGATTTTATAACACCACCATGACCACTATTTCTTTTAGACAATTGTCAAAGCATCAGTAAAAAAAAAAAAAAAAAAAAAAAAAGAACAATCATTGTTTATTTTAAGTATGTGATCATTTATGGGAGTTTTGAATCAGACATGTCAGTTGAAAACATAAAAAAATCTATCACTAATGTAGATTTCATTGATGCATCAGAATGTGAAATATATATTTTAATATAGAAAATGAAAGTATTTACTAGCCACTCTGTCACCTAAATAAGATCTGACTATAAGACATTTTTTTCCCTTAACCCTTTAATTGTTAAGCCAGTGTTTTTCAATATCTAGAAGTAATGTTAACAAAAATATTTTTAATATAATTTTTTTGAACTGTATGTAGAATGAGGGATTATAAAAGATATTGTAGTATCAAACTGCAATTAATATATATATATATATTCTGGGATTTACAAGCATGAAAATACAGGAAAATCCTCCAATGGTGGAAAGGGTTAATATTCCAAACAATGACAGGGAGGGAAAAAAAAAAAAAAAAAAAAAAAAAAAAGCTCATTTATTAAAAGCTGAAAACTTAAAAAAGATCCT
Source organism: Maratus michaelseni (assembly GCA_963931845.1). Taxonomy (NCBI): domain Eukaryota; kingdom Metazoa; phylum Arthropoda; class Arachnida; order Araneae; family Salticidae; genus Maratus; species Maratus michaelseni. Next base: position 25,416,213 of record OZ007594.1, read on the forward strand.
ATTTATCGTGGCAAAGCAAATGTGATAGAGTTGTCTAGTCAAAGCAGATACAGAGAACGGAATAAGTCCACTTCCAATGTGAATTTCTATTGCTTACTTAGTTCATTATTTAAAAAATGAAATCCATCCTAAAATCCTTCTATTCTCTATCAAAAAATATAGGACTGTCTGCTAAAATCTGGGCATGAGCAGTGGCAACCCTCTAAAAATTAGGGCTATTTTTTGGACACTCACTTAGTTCATGAATTAAAAGATGAAAACAACACAAAAATTATCGAGCTTACTTATCTCTATTGAAATATATAGGGTTGCTTAGAGAAATCACAGTGCAACTAGTGGCAACCCTCCAAAATTAGAGCATATTTTTGGTATTTACATTTAATTTAAAGCTTAAACAAATGCTAACGTGTAGGGCTTAAAAATCTGTACTAAAGTATATAGGGTTGCCTAGCAAAATTGCAGTACAACTAGTGTCAACTCTCCAAAACTTAGGTTACTTTTTGGTCACTTGCTTAGTTCAGATGAAACCAGTGCTAAAATGGAGATCTTACAGTTGTCTATTAAAAAACATAGGGTTGTCTGCTGAAATCTAGGTACAACTAATAACAAATCTCCAAAATTTAGAGCTATTTTTCGATATTTTTGAAGGGTTGACACTGGTTGCACCCAGATTTTAGTAGGTACCTTTATGTTTTTTAATCGAGAACAATAAGATCCTCATTTTAGGACTAATTTCATCTTTTAATTAACGAACTAAGTATGCGATGGAAATTCACACCAGAAGTGAGCTTATATCACTTCTCTGTACCCGCTTTGATTAGGCAACCCTATCACACATTTGCTTTGCCATGATAAATACTATATTTTTAAAAATTTTCAGCTTTTAATAATTAAGCTTTTTTTTTTCAAATTGCCGTTTGGACTATAAGTATACTAGGTATTTAAATCAGGGTTGCTATACATACAGAAGAATGAAATTCTTTGACTTTTCCAGGTGTATACAGGGTCATCGAAAAAGGTTGGACAGATTTGAAAGAATCATGACTCTAAAAGTAATTGAGCAAACGCAATTATTTTCTTTCCAAAGTACTTGGCAATTATCCAAGATTTGTTAGATGTAGCTGTTTTAAAGTCGTGACATACAGACAGTGTGTAGAATCAATGATCTGAAAATGCAAATTGCACCACACATTCGCAATTTTCACTTTTTGTATAGGCTATTCATGTACATAGTGGATCCTCTCCTACTAAATCGACAATGCTGAAGAACTTTTCAATTGACAATTTTCCCATACCTCCAATAGTTTTAGACTTATACACTTTCTGCTCGGAATTATAAAAAAAAATTAATGTGTGGTGCGATTTGGATTTCAGATCATCGATTCTGCACCATCGTCTGAATGTCACGACTTTAAAACAGCTACATCTAACAAATCTTGAAGAATTGCCGAGTACTTTGGAAAGAAAATAATTGTGTTTACTCAATTACTTTTAGAGTTATGGTTCTTTCAAATCTGCCCAACCTTTCCCGATGACCCGGTATTTTAAAAATTCTGATCTAGCATTGTGCTGTGTACTGGGCACACAGAAGGTAAAATAAATACTGTATCACTTGAAAATGTCTCCAATATAGATGACATTGATTAAAAGATCCACTTCTGAATCCCTTCAAAAACTTTCCCTCAGAATAATAATAGGGATTGCTCTCCTGAACTTATTATAGTTACAAACTTTCAAATAAAGTTTTATCCAAACTGTAAAAATTTGCTGTACAATATTTGTGCACTTCAGTAACTGTATCACAAACTCCCTAAAAAGTTTAAAAAAGAGAATCTACCAAAATATGGAAGATTTTACCCCTTGTGGCACAAAAATTGCACTTATTTGATGACCATGAAATTTTATCAAATTTCTTGACTTTTCCTTCACTTATTCATCCCATTTCCAAATCATCTGACTTTTCCAGATTCTCCAGATAATGTAGAAACAGAAACCCCATTAAAAGAATAGCAAACAAACAGGAAAATAAGCTTTCTCTAATAAGAAAGAGAAGATTAAAATTAGATCTGTTCTAACTAATTATTTTTAACAGAAAGTTTCGAAATAAAAAACGAAATTGAAGTGGAATGAAAATATTCACCTTGTATTTAAAGTTTATAAAATATACATTAAAATATGCTTAAAAGGTGACAAAATACAAATATAAATATTTATTTATTTACATCCCGAGACTTTCGAACACTAACGTGATCATCTTCAGTGGGGAAATGTTGACTGAGTTGAGATGAATGTCGCTTTCACTGTGCAAATATGTAACGAGGTTTTAACGGGGCCAGTCTATCTTTTGTAGGGGTGTATCAGGAAAAGTCTATTAGCTTCGGCGCTGGGGTTCTTGATAATTTCAAAATATTAAACCAGATTTTAGGTATATTATAAGATAAGCAATCATTACAGACTCTATTTCCTTTACATAAAATCTCCAAAGACTCTCTGATTTTAGCTGTAAACTCGTTATTTGCAGGAACTATAATTTTTGCGTTTTGAAAATCAATATTTATAATCTGTCGCTGATACAATCTTGATAAAGCTGTGGATGGACGGTTAAATTTAATGTCAGAAATGTGTTCTTTTAATCTTTCTTTAAATTTCCGGGTGGTCATCCCTATATAGGACAAACCAGTTTGTGTTTCTGTGCTAAATGGGGTAGAGTATATTCCTGCGATTTCGTTATTGGGTATGGGATCAATTTTATTATGAACTAAAACTTTCAATTTTTGCGGGGGTTTTGCAACCAAATTGATATCAAATTTCTTTAATGTATATCTTAATCTTTCGTATAACTGTGGTATGTAATCGAATTTGCATAATTTAAGAGACCTCTTGTGTGTAATATCCTTAGGGATTTTCTTCTCTGCTTCATAAATTAACTTATTTATGCAATGGGGGGGGGGGGGGGGGGGGGGAAACCATTTTCTGCTGCAATATATCTAATTTTATTCAACTCTTTATATAAGTACTGTTCTGTACAAATGTCGAAAGCACGCTTTATATAGAATCTGTAAGCTGAAATTTTATATTTAAACGGAGAATTGCTGTCATAAGCGATGGTATTATTTGACCTGCACTGTTTTCTGTTAACTTTACTTTCTATCGTTCCTTTGTTTATGTTTCTTATTAGTTCAATATCTAGAAAAGGCAAAATCTTGTCCTTCTCTAATTCCAACTTGAATTTAATATTCATGTCAATTTGATTAACTTTTTTAACAAAATCGTTTAGAGATTGGATGCCATGGTCCCAGATTATGAAAATGTCGTCCACATAGCGTAGCCATAGCGTAGGTTTCAAATCAAAACTCCGGTTTAATGGCAGAGCTGAAACTTAGACCCTTTGAAAAGCATATTATGGAAATTTTTTATTTGAAACCTACGCTATGGCTACGCTATGTGGACGACATTTTCGTAATCTGGGACCATGGCATTCAATCTCTAAACGATTTTGTTAAAAAAGTTAATGAAATTGACATGAATATTAAATTCACGTTGGAATTAGAGAAGGACAAGATTTTGCCTTTTCTAGATATTGAACTAATAAGAAACATAAACAAAGGAACGATAGAAAGAAAAGTATACAGAAAACAATGCAGGTCAAATAATACCATCGCTTATGACAGAAATTCTCCGTTTAAATATAAAATTGCAGCTTACAGATTCTATATAAAGCGTGCTTTCGACATTTGTACAGAACAGTACTTATATAAAGAGTTGAATAAAATTAGATATATTGCAGCAGAAAATGGTTTTCCCCCCCATTGCATAAATAAGTTAATTTATGAAGCAGAGAAGAAAATCCCTAAGGATATTACACACAAGAGGTCTCTTAAATTATGCAAATTCGATTACATACCACAGTTATACGAAAGATTAAGATATACATTAAAGAAATTTGATATCAATTTGGTCGCAAAACCCCCGCAAAAATTGAAAGTTTTAGTTCATAATAAAATTGATCCCATACCCAATAACGAAATCGCAGGAATATACTCAATCCCATTTAGCACAGAAACACAAACTGGTTTATCCTATATAGGGATGACACCCGGAAATTTAAAGAAAGATTAAAAGAACACATTTCTGACATTGAATTTAACTGTCCATCCACAGCTTTATCAAGATTGTATCAGCGACAGATTATAAATATTGATTTTCAAAACGCAAAAATTATAGTTCCTGCAAATAACGAGTTTACAGCTAAAATCAGAGAGTCTTTGGAGATTTTATGTAAAGGAAATAGAGTCTGTAATGATTGCTTATCTTATAATATACCTAAAATCTGGTTTAATATTTTGAAATTATCAAGAACCCCAGCGCCGGAGCTAATGGACTTTTCCTGATACACCCCTACAAAATAATAGACTGGCCCCGTTAAAACCCCGTTACATATTTGCACAGTGAAAGCGACATTCATCTCAACTCAGTCAACATTTCCCCACTGAAGATGATCACGTTAGTGTTCGAAAGTCTCGGGATGTAAATAAATAAATATTTATATTTGTATTTTGTCACCTTTTAAGCATATTTTAATGTATATTTTATAAACTCTAATTATTTTTATTAAAACAACTTATGCAGAAATCTCAAGAATAAAAGCTTTAGAAAACATACTCAAGCTCATTTACTCCTTTTCTAAAAATGATTTTAACAGTGCTGTTTAACAAATAGGATGAATTTTTTTTTTAAATATTTTAAAAGAAAATTTCTGAAAAATGTTCACTTTTGATGAAATTTTCAAGTAATATTATTTATTTATTTATTTATTTTTAATGGAAAATAATCCTTCTATCTTTCTTCTTTCGATTTTAAAAATATAAAAAACATAATAGATTTAGAATAGTGCAAAATATTACTTAAAATCTAGCTAAATGTACCAAAATGTAACACTATTCACATGGAGAAAGGAATACAGTACAGATAGAAACTATTTCAAGAGCATACATCAAAAATATCTTGGTCAGTAACTCTCCATGGCACATTTTTCATCCTTATAACATGACCAGTATGTGCTTGTGCTGACTCAGCAGCTTTCAGTTGCTCGTCCGCTTTCAGAAATGCTAGTGAATAAAGAGACATAACATTATTACTAGTAAACAATACAAAAGTTCTTAAAGTTATGCATATTACTTGCGAATAGATTTATTATTATTATTCTTTTAAAATATCACTTTATAACTATGAAAGAAAGAGATGAGCTCTGTTTTCCGGTAATTCTAGAAAAGGACTTCAAGCAAAAAGCATATGGATAGACAAGGAATATCCCTATCAAACATTAATAATTGTTGAATGTGTAGTTTTGTTAATTTTTAGCATTAAAACTTATTGCAAAGAATGGATTCTCCTCTGTTTTCGCCTAAACTGGTCAAAATTCACCTGTCACTTCTGGGTTTGATTTCAAAGCTGAGATTCCCTTCCTTAAAACGTTTGGATTTGTTTTGAACTGTCCGGACACTACTCTTGTCCTGGCCTACAATTGCATGGGTTTTGAGGACAACTTCATTGGTTTTAAGGCCTAGTTTAAAATCATGTCATGATGCATAAAATCTCAACACTTGTATTACTCTTGGGAAGGGGGGGGGGGGGGGGGGGGGTTCACGGACTGAGCCCCGAGTTACATAGGGTAACACGAAGCGTTCAGAAACCAATATCACGTGACTTTTTGCAGGTTACTCGTAGCGTTCAGAGCCGGAAATTACCCAGACTTTGGGTAACCCACATTAGCTGGAGAATTTTGTTGGGTAAAGTGAAGTTGGGAAATCTGATTTGTTTGTTTGCTTTATAGCTAACTGCAACTATTAACTGTCGTTTTTTATGACTCCTACTGTGAACTTGAGTGTTGACCATTTGATTGGTCTACCTTTAACAGGACTATGATATAATTGGCCAATGTCGCTAAGATGGTTCCTGCAATGTTCCTACAATCAAAATGTAATGGTAGATTGGTTGACAGAAGTGCTTGATTGTAAACATGCCTACAACTTTACCCAAAAGCGTTCACAACCATTTTAACCCAACTTTACCCTGAGAAAATCGGATGACGTCATTCCCCAATTATACAAGTAACACGCTTTTCGGTCTCTGAACGCAGGTGGAACTAAAAAAAAAATGCTTACAAACATTCATAAAAAAATTTCACAAATATAATGAAATCAGACTAGAACATTTGGATGAGTTTGAGCAGATTGGAATCATATTGAGTAATGTTGGTATTTACACTCAAGTTGTTTATCTTAGTAAACAACTGAACGTTATAACCAAAGCAATTAATGATCTTCAGAGTGATACAGCTACATTGTCAACAGCAGTGATAACATGGTTAGATATGTTGGAAGACTCATCTTTAGAAACTCACTTAGAAAAACTAAAAAAAAAAAAAAAAGATTTCATCAACACATGAAACCCTTCCATTTGCATACATGACAGATTCCAAATACTTTGGTGAAAAATTGACAAATGCAAAAAAAAAAAAAAAAAAATACAGCAGAAATGTGGCTTGAAGAAAATTATGCTGAATTTTTACCTGGTGTACTAAAATTTAAGATCAAAGTTCCCAAAACATACCCACCTTTACTTTTCTCCAAAAAACTTATAGAGCAATCTCCAGTAAAAAAATGGTGGAATCTTGCTAAAGTGAAGACATTGCAAAAAGATGGTTCATTACCTAATTGTTTCTGCAATTTTTTTTATTAAATTATACAGCTATCCTCCAAGTTCTGCACCTATTGAGAGAATTTTTTCAACATATGGTTTTATTAGGAACAAGATTAGAAACAGCTAAGATGCTGAAAAATTGGCAAAAGTGAACCGTTATTTAAAAACAGAGCCAATGATTGGTAACTTATTCCATACACCAGTAGTATATTACTTTTCAAATAAATATCTTATTTGGTAAAGTCATTTGAACTATTTTAAAAAGTTTTTAGCGTGCAAATTTTCTAATAAATATTTAAACTATCTGTTGACCACTAGAACATTTCTACTATCAATTCACTTATATTTTAATTGTCAATTTATTTATTGGACAGTTCTACTTTAATTTGATGTATATTTTTATGGCAACAAGAAAGCAGCATTTACAGCAACGTTTTAAGAATAGCTTTTGTAAAAGAAAAAATTATTTTAGTAAAGGCTGGCTTTAAAAAAAATATAAGCCAGCCTTTTTAAAGTGGTTTAAATCACTGGCTAGTTTACACCGGCCTAGCTAAAATCCAGCAGCCCTGTTTATAACTACATTAAGGTTAAATTAAGCTAGTCAAGTCAGGTGAATCAAATGGATAAAAAAACAGTTGTATTTATACAAGAGTACAGTGATTGATTGCAATCATTACCTTCAAGAAGTATGTATGTCTAACCTTCTAGAAAGATATACTGGAAAAAACAGAAGGCCTATTAAGATTATAAAAATTGACAAAAGTCTTTTACAAAAAAAAAAAAAAAAAAAAAAAATCAAGCTGGTTGAGTTTTTCTTCAACTATGGTAATTTGGTGGATTATGCAGATACACTCATGGGTGTTTTTTAGTAAAAGTCTCCAGACAAAAGTGCAGCTACTCTGATGGGAGAAATAAAAGAGCATACAGAAGATGGCTCTAGCATTTTTTTTTTTCAGATTTATGGAAGGCTTATAAAATTGAAGAATTATAAGCTACAGAATTTGAGCATTTCATAGTTAATCACTGCTATAACATTGTAAACCCCGATACTGGTGTACATACACAAAACATCGAATACCTTTGGGAATAAGCTAAATTTCAAAATAAAAAATTCTGCAGAATAGCATGTCAATACCTAGATTCATATTTAACTAAGTTAGGTGATGCCAAATTCATAAAAATATGACTATTTTATTGCTATTTTAACTGGCATTAGAAGTTTTTGGCTGCCAGAATGATTGCTGCAAATTTTGAAAAAAATTTGGGCTCATAATTTGAAGACTTTATCTAATGTCTAGATGTACATTTTATATATTATATCTGTTATTATTTATGATTGTTGTACATGTTATATCAATTTACATATTCCGACTAAATAAAGAGCAATATTGTTCTTTCCAAACTTCCGTTATTATTGTAGTTTATTACATCCCCCCAGAAAACTGAACTATAACAGTAGTATGCAAAAAAGAATAAACAAGGAATTTTGATGCAACAACTTTATCTTGCAACTTTTAGAACAATAATCTTGCCTAATATTTTTTAAATTTTTGGTGAGGGTCTTCTCAACAATCTTCCATGCTCAGGTTACACAGATGAAGCATTTGGCCATAGTTATTGGCTAAAAATCACAAATGTGTAATGAATGTGACATCATGATTATGCATTTTTGGCATTGAATCATACTGTTTGGCGATAGTTATTTTTTTTAATAAAAAGTTGTCAATGGAATAACAGACAAGTACCAAATTTTCTAAATACTGTAAATACAACATCATAGTAAATTTAAAAATGCAGCAAAACATCAGGAGAAAAGTAATAGTTATGAAAAAGTACACAAAAATTCACTATAAAGCTATAAATATAAATGTTTAATCTTTATGATTTTCTTTAGCTCTTGATAATTAAAAGTTGATTCCATAAAATTTTTAACAATTTATTTCCTAACAAACTAGTTTAAATTTATCAAATAGTCTTAATCAACTTTTAACAATATTCCAAAAACCCAACATTGTAAAATTTAAAAAAAAAACTGTGTGTTGGAAATTGGTTTAGGTTTAGTGGCTCGAGGATACTGTTCGTAACTGTTTTAAAGTTCATATACTGTTGGGCAGAGGAATTAACATTCATAAAATGATGTAAGAAACACTTATATATGAGGGAAAATCTGACAGTTGATTAGAATAGTTAACATGAGATATGTGTTAAAAAAGTTGCTATTATTGTGAAGCATTGTAAGAAATTGTTATGAAAAAGTTTAATATATTCCTATTAACATAAACTTACATTATTTAATGCGATGTCATTTATTTTTATATGTCTATTGTATGTGCTTGCTTCACGAGTTTGGTGAAATTGACTGCAACTTACAATAATCGTAACTGTAGGGGAGGGGGGAGGGTGCTTCCCAAAGCAGAATATTTTGCCATGTTCTGCAACAAATTTTCAGCTGATAAAAAATGTTCTGCAGGAGTAAATATGAAAAACACAGAGAGATGTTCTTGTATATGTAGCAGGAGTGCAATTTCATCTTTTATAGAAATGCAAAAGACGTTTAGAAGTGACATATTTTGAGATATCACGGTTTATTTTCCCCAACTGATTGATTAATTTCACATTTTTTTACGCAACTGGCTGGAGATTTTCACAATCGACTGATGAATTTTGCATTTTTTTCTGCAACCGGCTGAAGAATTTCACAATCAACTGATGAATTTCTCAATTTTTTTTCCACGACTGATTGATGAATTTCACAAACCTTTTACATGAACGCCTGAAGAATTTAGCAATTTTTTTCTGACACTCAGCTGATGAATTCAGCACTTTTTCTGGTGATCGACTGAGAAATTTCGCTCTTTTTTCCTGACAATTGAATGATGAATTTCATTGAAATTAAGAATTTGAAATGTTCTACAGCGAAGCCTGTTGTTCTGTGACGTACACTTTCACTTTTAAGCGTATTCTGCTTTGGGAGGAAGGGGTGCTGCAAAAAAGAAGTACAAAAAAAAAATCTTATGCATTAAAACTTGTGAAAACAGAATCACTAGGGACCAGGAAAAAAAAATCTGTTTTAGGCAGGTTATTTATAGACAGGTTCTGTTTTCACAGGTTTTATTGTATATAATTTTTCATCTTCATTTTTATTTATTTATTTTAATATAAACAGCTTGGACACAAATCATTTAAATGAGAGTAATAAAATAAAATAAGTGTAAAAAAATCTACAATATGCATAAATTCAAATAATAGGCACAAAATTAAGAATGACAATACAATATATAATTGATATACTTATATTTATTAGAAAATATCTATTACAGACCTTGAGACATTGATTCCCTTGCACTTTTTTCTGTCGGTTTCAAAGTTTCACTTCCTGAATCTGTTGACCGTAAAGTTAGGCGAATAAATCGGTGACCTATCAAATAACAAGATAAATTTCATCTATGATACAAACACATTTTCAATATGTAATTGTTCATATTAAAAAGCTTGAAACATTTGTGACACAGAAAATGTAGATGGGAGAAGAGATTTTACCCTGGAGTTAAATATAAATTATCTTTTCTAATTGCATTTGCTTAAAAGTTTTATACAAATTTTTAAATGAAATAAAAATACCATTTACATATACCTTTATGGTTAGTTAAATGAATGATGCTATTAAAAAAGTTTGATCTTCAAAATACCACAAGGACACGGGATAAAGTGGTACTGTTCCTCTCGCAAAATTCCAGCTTTCTACATCACAAAAAGAGAAAATTCACTCAGCCGGCATTTGTGTTGATGTGGAGAAAAATCATGTAAACAGAGTGGATGTTCCTTTGCTTTCTTCATATTTTTTTAACCAAAGAAGGGATTTGCTCTACTTCAAAAGTTTTTTTTCAATGTTGCGGAAAACTCTTGTTTCTCCAGTTACATCCTCTCGGCAAGCCACCTGTAGGTTAAAGACTCCTAACATAGATGATATGATAAGATTTCTAAATAGACCATAATGCACTATGAAATTTTTATTTATTTTGAATTTCATGTATAGTATATTTGTCAACTAAAATATGGTTTAAATTTAAAAAGATTTTTTTTATGATAGGGAAAATATGAATTTTTCTCTTTTTAATTAGAAAAGCTTGAAATCAATTCAGTAACAAAGATATTAATAAAAAAGCCAAAAGTACAGTCGGTCAAAACAAACTGAACAACATCTACATTTTAATCACTAAATTGTAACAGAAAAAAACAGAAAATAGTCATTCAACTGAAAATTATGTCAACTTTCAATTTATGTTTAAAACAAAATAAGTTTAGGGGCAAGACTTGTATAAAACCAAAAACTTTCTGTGCACATAAATATTGGATCAAAAACTTTCTGCAAATTAATTTAATGTTTAATAAAATCACGTGTCATATTATTTTGATGACATGAATTAAAAACAGTAGTTTAAAATAATTACCATTTAAATTTAAAATTAATTAACATTAATGAAAGAATAATTATTTTGGTTAAAAAAAATAGTAATAACGCTAAAACCATGATAGGAAGAGCTGAATTCTTATGCATTATTTTGTCAATGCATTTAGAAACAGCCCAATCCTTAATGTTTTGACCTCTTCACAAGCGTCTGTAATGTCAGAACAATGTTTTGCATCTTTGAATTGTGCACAAACAGTAAATAAATCATACGTAAAATTGGAATATTTTTTTAATTTTTGGTATTAAAACAAAAATTACGTTTTTCTTTTTAAAAATTTTTTTCTGCAAAGTTCCGAATTTTGCAGAAAATTTTCCATGCACAGCATGCGCGCGTGCGTCTATATTATACAACTTTGTTTAGGGGGTTGTCTCTATATTGAAATTATAACAAAGTTTAAAATTTTCAATATGAATACATAATTTTGGCATCATATTTGGATTCTTCAGTATATATTACCTTAGGATACCAAACAGAAAGTTATTGAGTGAAGGAGTTTAGGAATTATGTGCATTTATGCACTCCTAATGTTATTATAATAATACATATCATATAACTATTTGAAATGGATACAGGATTGATTGCATCGCATTTGGGGGACAAGTCAGCAATTTTTTCACAAAATTATATTTTGGAAAAAAAACTACACAAAAGTTACATTTTTAGAAAGATCGTTAGAAAAGTTACCTTTTGAGAAATGAGTTATATTCAAATAAGTAATTATTTTGAGATATCTGCATTGAAATTCAGCTGACAGCGTAATATCTCATTCTATCAAAGTAAACACAACAGATTCATGTGAATGACAAAAATATTAAACCATGACAACAGAGACAATCATACAGGCATATTGTGCTGTCCTCTAAAAAAAACCCCATTTTTTAAAATTTTCTCTGCATAAAGAATTTAAAAAAATTAAACACGGCTAAATTTTTACAGCTTCTTCTGACTAAAAATTTCATGTTGAATATTTTTATCACTTTATTACAAAGTGGTAGCGAATTAAGCGAGAATTTGAAAAAAAAAAACACTTTTCCAAAAATAACTCATATTACCTGAAAAAACCCTACATCTGACATAATCAGCTGAAAATGAAGCATTTTATTACATATTAATGGTTTAACATAAAAACAATTAAAAATTTATGTAGGTCATTCTAAAATTCTATTATAACAAGAAAATCTGTAAAAATGCAGCTCATGTTTTGCCAGAATTCTGCAATTGTTAGTTTAAAACTAAATAATGCCTAATAATTTTGCTAGTTAAACTAAAATTAATTGGAACAGTTGTGTGAAGTGTGCATTTTGTTAAAAAACAAAGAAATTGGAAGCCCTAATCAAATTGTGGAAATTGATGAAAGTTTTATTTCGAAAAGAAAAAAACAATAGTGGCTGAATTCTTCCTGAGCAATGGAGATTTTGGTAGTATTTGGAAAACTGAGTGGATGGTGGAAAATTCGGAAATGGTGAAAAGAAAATTGTTTTTTTTAAATTAAGATTCCAGATAGAAAGGCTACAATGTATACTACAATATATAAGCAACTGATGAACATATTAATGGAGATAGTATAATGTATATACAGATTGCTGGAAAGGATACAAATATTAGGAATTAAAGGAAGCAAGTTTTCAACATTTTACTGTTAATCATAAATATAATTTTGTAGATCCAGATTCTGTGTAAATATACAAATACAAATGTTTGAACATCTTTGGGGCAAAATGGCAAAATAAATGTCACCATGGCACAACAGTCCAACTTATGAGTTCTTATCTTGCTTAATTTATCTGGGGGAAAAAAAAAAAAATTAAGAGTCAGTAGTTAACTCACTGTTTAAAAATTTGTGAGTCAAGTTTCATGAATTTTTGGGGCTTACATGTAAAAAGAGTAAGCGTGAACCCTGAAAAAATATTTTTAGTAGCTGGAAATTATCCAAGTGTCTGTGACAAATATTTCAGGGGCAGAAAATAATCTGCAGGTAAACTATGTTACAATTCAAGTTATGTATATCAATAATTAATATCTAGTAAAGTATTACTGTTACCTGCCATTTTTTAACTTGGTAAAATTTTTATTAAAAATTTGTTGGATAAAATTGTGCTCCCATGAGCTGCACATTTTTTTTTTTTTTTTTTTTTTTTTTTTCGGACTTAAAATATTTTAAATGTCCTGGTAAACAATAATGTTGAACAATATTAGAAGTAGAAGGCCATGAAAGAATACATATCAGTAGTGTTTTCCCCAGAATAAAAAAGGGGCACTTCAGCATAAGTTAATGTTATTTCTTGACAGATACATATCTCATCAAAAAGTCACCTGTAAAAAATGCAGCCAAGTCTCGTAACTCATTTACCGTAAAAAGTACTGAGATCGTATAAAGCCAAGTTTAACTATCTTATTAACTCTGAAATTTTCATTCGCAAATCACTCCTAGTCTCTACATCTTTAGTTAATTATTATTTTGTGACTTGGCAATTACGTAGCACGAGAATGTGATGTATATAGTTAGTCTTAATCAAATAATACTATAACATATTAAAGTGTAATAACTTCCCTGTGCGTATATAATTTGCCTTAATTAAATTATCCCATCCTATTCCATAACATAGTACGGTGTAATAACTTCCCTGTGATGCGTAATTGCCAAGTCACAAAATAATAATTAACTAAAGATGTAGAGACTATGAGTGATTTGCGAATGAAAATTTCAGAGTTAATAAGATAGTTAAACTTGGCTTTATACGATCTCAGTACTTTTTACGGTAAATGAGTTACGAGACTTGGCTGCATTTTTTACAGGTGACTTTTTGATGAGATTTCACTTCTTTTTGTAAGTAATCCTCCTTTTCTTGATTTTCTCCTTTTCTTGAGATCATCCACTGATTTTCGCTAAGCCCACACTCTGTCCCTATTATTTACAGGTATCAAAAATTTGAAGCTTTAGTTTCGTTTGCAAAGTACTGTAGATAAAAAGAGATTTCAGGTTCCTAGGCAAGCACTAAGTTATGGGAGGGGGGGGTCAAAAATACTCTCAATTGCTTCCAGGATAGGTGCTATCCATCTGAGATATTACTCGCAGCCCTAGATATTTGATATTTAACATAAAAGAACTTTTTAGAGTGAAAAGAAAGCCAAAATTAAAATTTCCGGAAATTTCCAATAAATCAAATTATATTCCTTTATTCGATGTTTTTTTTCGTTTTTTTAGTCTTTTTTTTATTATTTACAGATTTTTTAATTTTTCCTTACTTTGTGTACTAAACCCTGCCTTTCTGCCAAATGTCAAGCTTCTAGGACTACAAAAACGAATTATTTTCAAATTTTCGACTTTTTATAAATTTATTGATTTTTCGATTTTAATTCTAAGTTACCTGATTGTCATGCCAATATAGTAATTATTTGATCCGTCTTCTTAGGATCATTTAGGTTCAATTTAGAGATACATCAAGTGAATCTTAGAGTTACCATGATTTTATTTAGAAAGGACTATCAAGCCATAACCAGCCAGTAATGTCGGGAGGGTAGGGGGAGCTGTGAAAATTTTTGTGGGGATGACAACATTGAACAATCCATATTTCATATGTGAAGTACATAGAGTACAACCTGTGAAAGAAAACAAACCTGTCTATAAAGAAATCGCCTATATCGTAACCAGTCTATAGCAGAACTTCTCTATAACGAAATTCGTAAACGAAAGAAAAGAAACCATAATCCGGGGGAAATAACATAAAACAATTAGGGGCGTTGTACTAGCTAAGAGGACAATTATCTTAAAACTAATGTTTCTAGCAGTACAAAATCAAATTGTTTTCGAATTTTCGATTTCTTAAAGATATTTCGATTTTTTGATTTTATTTTCGAATTTAACGAATATTTTAATTGTTCCTTTTATTGAATAGTAAATACTACTTTTACACCAAGTTTTAAGTTTCTAAGACTACAAGATAAAATTATTTTCAATTTTTGATATTTTCAAATTTTTTTTATAATTTTCTGGATTTTTTAATTTTTTCTTATTTTGTATCCTTTATTACAAATTTCAGGTTTCTAGCGCTACAAAATCGAATTATTTTGAAATTTCCGATCTTTTTCGAGTTTTTTTATTCTATTTTCGAATTTATTGTGTTTTAATTTTTCCTTTTTCTGTATCCTAAACAATAAGTTTACGCCGAATTTTAAGTTCTAAAGCTACAAAATCGAATTTTTTTCAATTTTTCGGATTTTACAGATTTTTTACTTATTTCTTTTTTTGTATCCTAAATACTACCTTTATTCCAAATTTTAAGTTTCTAGCTTTACAAAATCGAATTATTTTCAAATTTTCCATTTTTTTTTTCCATTTTTGTTGTGTTTTTAATTTTTTCTTTTTCTGAATCCTAAACACTACCTTTACACACAATTTTCAGTTTCTAAGACTACGAGATCATATTATTTTCATTTTCTCTCTTTTTCTTATTTTTTTTTTTTTCTTTTTGAAATTTTCGATTTTTTTTAACTATCCATATTTTTTAATGTTTCCTTATTTAGTATCTTAAATATTACCTTTATTCCAAATTTCAAGTTTCTAGCGCTATGAAATCGAATTATTTTCAAAATTTCCTTATTTTTCGATTTCTTGATTTTATTTTCGAATTTTATTGCGTTTTTATTTTAACTTATTCTGAATCCTAAACACTATCTTTACTGCGAATTTTAAATTTCTAAGGCCAAAAGATCAAATTTTTTTAATTTTTTTCAATTTTTTTCCAATTTTTCGATTTTTTGATTTTTTTTTCGAATTTTCTGGATTTTTTAATTTTTCCTTATTTTGCATCCTAAATACTACCTTTATTCCGAATTCCAAGTTTCTAGCGCAACAAAATTTGATTATTTGAAATTTTTCCATTTTTTTCGATTTTATTTTTAATTTTTTTTTTTGTGTTTTGATGTTTTCTTTTTCTGAATTCTAAACACTACTTCACACCTAATTTTAAGTTTTTAAGACTACAAGATCGTGTTATTTTCAATTTTCAATTTTGTTCGATTTTTTTGAATTTTCGAATGTTTTTTTTTTTTTAATTTTCCGGATTTTATAATTTTTCCTTTCTTTGTATCCGAAACACTAGCTTTATTCCAAATTTTAAGTTTCTGTGGCTGCGGGATCTACCCAATCTTTTTGATGACGCAAGAGTGAGTGAGTGACAAAAAATCGAAACTTTGAGTTCATATATCGTCTGCACTAATTTATGGGTATTTTTTGAATTATGCATATTTTTTAATTTTTCCTTATTTAGTATCTTAAATATTACCTTTATTCCAAATTTCAAGTTTCTAGCGCAATAAAATAGAATTATTTTCAAATTTTCCTTATTTTTTTATTTTTCCGACTTTTGGATTTTATTTTCGAATTTTATTGCGTTTTTTATTTTAACTTATTCTGAATCCTAAACAGTATGTTTACTGCGAATTTTAAGTTTCTAAGGCTAAAAAATCAAATTATTTTAATTTTTTCAATTTTTTACGAATTTTTCGAATTTTTTTTCGAATTTTCTGGATTTTTTAATTTTTCCTTATTTTGCATCCTAAACCTTTATTCCAAATTTCAAGTTTCTAGCGCAATAAAATAGAATTATTTTCAAATTTTCCTTATTTTTTTGATTTTTCCGACTTTTGGATTTTATTTTCGAATTTTATTGCGTTTTTTATTTTAACTTATTCTGAATCCTAAACAGTATGTTTACTGCGAATTTTAAGTTTCTAAGGCTAAAAAATCAAATTATTTTAATTTTTTACGAATTTTTCGAATTTTTTTTCGAATTTTCTGGATTTTTTAATTTTTCCTTATTTTGCATCCTAAACCTTTATTCCGAATTCCAAGTTTCTAGTGCAACAAAATCGGATTATTTGAAATTTTTCGATTTTTTCAATTTTGCTTTCGATTTTTTTGGTGTTTTTGATGTTTTCTTTTTCTAGATACTAAACACTACCTTCACACCGAATCTTAAGTTTCTAAGACTACAAGATCGTATTATTTTCAATTTTCAATTTTGATGGAATTTGTTGAATTTTCGAATGTTTTTTTTTTTTTCGAATTTTCCGGATTTTATAATTTTTCCTTTCTTTGTATCCTAAACACTACCTTTTTTTTCCAAATGTCAAGTTTCTAGGGCTACGGGATCAACCTAATCTTTTTGATGACGCGTGAACGAGTGAGTGAGTGAGTGACAAAAAATCGAATGTTTGAGTTCATATATCGTCTGAACTAGAAAAGACAGAAAGTTGTAATTTTAAATTTTGGTTCTGTGTGCCAAATACTCTAGAAAAACAAAGTTTCAAATTTTTGGGATACTCCAGCGCGGAGATATGGGGGGGTCAAAAGTGCCCTGAGTTGCTTCCAGAAAAGTATGCTTACGGCTGTCCTCTCTCGACTTGGCGGAGGCACTGCCGTGCCTCCGGATCTTGCCAAGGCTGTGGTTTTCCTATTAGACTTAATGTTAGCTATATGCTCCGTTTTTCTGCAACTAAATTTCCTCATGCCAATATAGTAATTCATTGATCCGTTTTCTTAGGATCGTTTATGTTCAATTTAGAGATAAATCAAGAGAATCTTAGAATCACCATGATTTTATTTAGAAAGGACTATCAAGCCATAACCAACCAGTAATGTCGGGAGGGAGGGAGAGATGTGAAAATTTTTGTGCGACCAACATCTTTTAACAACAAATATTTCATATATAAATTAAATAGAGTAAAGCCTGTGAAAGAAAATGAACCTGTCTATAAAAAAAAAAGGTCTATAACGTAGCCAGTATATAGCGGAACTTTTCTATTACAAAATTCGTAAACAAAAGAAAAGAAAAGCATAATCTGGGGAAAATAACACAAAACAATAACGGAAGGTGTACTAGCTAATAGGACAATTATCTTAAAATCTATCTAAAACAAACTATCCCCATCCTGTGGGATTTGTTTTTCAATGTTTTACTTCATTTAATGCAAAACATAGATTGCATCCGACAACTCATAAAAAAGTCCTCTGGCCTGTACCGGCAGGAAAAGGTAGCTTTCCTATATCTTCGTTTTAAAATTTAAGCTAATGTTACTCGAAAACAGCAAGTTAAAATGCAAGAAACCGTTTACAAAAGATTCGTTTACACTGAATTTGAATAAGAAATTCGCCAAATTATTGAGCTATAGCCAAGTTGGCTTCATTTATGAAGACTTATTTTTGTCGCCAAATTTGGCGAGATTTCGCCAATTGTCGCCAAGTTTGGCGAGAATTTGCCGCTAATGGATATGAATATATAGTTTTATGCGTATGATTGGGAAAATGATTACAACAATGAAAGAAAATAATTTGCGAGAAATCGCGTCCACTAAAACTTATAAATTTATATTAAAATCATTAAAATTACAGACATTACAATACACGTTCATAAAACATTAAAAACATATTAAAATTGGACGTTTTGGATTTACATGGAAAATCCCTCTTCAACAACAACATTTCACTTAGCGTAAATCATAGTTCAAAAATATCAACAAATAGAAAATGCAACGTATCAAAATTTCGAAGTCAAAGTTACAGTTATAATAACACGGAGTATTCATTCGGGATTGCACCTGCTTGACCATTATTGACCATAAATTTATCGTTGGTTTTTTGTAATGTGCTGTCTTGTTTCAAAATGTCAGCCACCCTAGAATTTCAAACTGCTCTATCTCAGCCAATTTTTAAGATAGAGATAAAACAAAAAATGCTCTGGAATCCTTGTATCAAGTCCTAACACCTAATTAAAAATTAAACTTGATTTTTTAAATTTTTTGTATATTTATTTTAGTTTTAAAATTTTCCGTGGCCGCCATCTTGAAACAAGATGGCGGACCAAGCTGGCCAACGAACTCGGTCGAGGCGTTGGTGAGCTTAATACACACAATTAGTTTCATCCAAATTAATTTATAAATACGAGCGTTATCGTATCAAATTATTTTCATTTTTTCAATTTTTTTCAAATTTTTTTTTTTTTTTTCGAATTTTCTGTATTTTTTTAATTTTTCTTTTTTTGTATCCTAAATACTACCTTTATTCCTAATTTGAATTTTCAAGAGCAACAAAATCGGATTGTTTTCAAATTTTCGGTTTTTTTCAATTTCTTCGATTTTTTCAATTTTGCTTTCGATTTTTTTGGTGTTTTTGATGTTTTCTTTTTCTGGATGTTAAACACTACCTTCACACCAAATCTTAAGTTTCCAAGACTACAAGATCGTATTATTTTCAATTTTCAATTTTGATGGAATTTGTTGAATTTTCGAATGTTTTTTTTTCGAATTTTCTGGATTTTATAATTTTTCCTTTCTTTGTATCTTAAACACTACCTTTTTTCCAAATGTCAAGTTTCTGGGGCTACGGGATCTACCCAATCTTTTTGATGACGCGTGAACGAGTGAGTAAGAAGTGACAAAAAATCGAATGCTTGAGTTCGTATATCGCCTGAACTAGAAAAGACAGAAAGTTGTAATTTTAAATTTTGGTCCTGTGGGCCAAATACTCTCTATAATTGAAGTTTAAAATTTTTGGGATACTCCAGGGCGGAGATATGGGGGGGGGTCAAAAGTGCCCTGAGTTGCTTCCAGAAAAGTATGCTTACGGCTGTCCTCTCTCGACTTGGCGGAGGCACTGCCGTGCCTCCAGATAAAAATTTCTGTATTTTTTTTCCATGACCTACTGACAAATTTTGCTTTTTTTTTTTTTTTATTTGACCAATTAACAAATTTCCCAATAATTTTCAGCAACCTATTAGCGAATTTAGCAGTTTTTTCCTGCGATTTTTTCCCATGACAGACTGAAGATTTTTGTGATTTTTTCCCACGACAGACTGAAGATTTTTGTGATATTTTTCTCATAACCGACTGACAATTTTCGCTATTATTTCCCTGCGATGGATTGACAAAATTTGCAATATTTTTCTGCTACCAATTGGCAAATTTTACTTTTCTTTATGCGACCGATAAGCGAATTTACGACTAAGATGCACACTAAGAGTGCGCAGTAGAACATCATGCTTCTCTGGATGCGAGGCGAAAGTGTGGCTGTGGCACCGTACCCACCGATGAAGGAAAAATATCTGCGAGCTGAAAGAAGTTCCATGGAAAAAATCTGCACCGTCCGTTGCCCGTCTCGAACTTTCTGCTACTGGGGTAGACAGAAACCTCAGTAATGAATAAAATCCAACTAGAAGTAGTAAAAAACCAACAAGCTTACCAATAAAAGCATTTTTTTTTCTCAAGGCAACAACAGCCTCAGCATGAGAGCTGAATTCAACTTCACTGAATGAAGCAGTTCGACCGCCGCCATCACGATTAAGATGAATCTTCTTTGGAGTGATTCCCAGAGGTTTGAAAAACTTTAAAGAAGAAATACAAGCGAGATTTATTTTCTAATATTGTTATTGCTGATATTATTAAAAATAAACTATGATAAAAAAAAAAAAAAAATACATACTTGAATTATATCTTCTTTTGTAGTGTCAAAATCAAGACCTCTCATCTGTATGATGTGGCTATCATCAGATGAATATCTCCAATAGGAGGTTCCCGGATTGAATAAAGTACCTGAAAGTATAGTTTTACATTATGATTTTTTTCTACTTCCGAGAAGATTTTTAGAAACAGATGTGGAATCCCTGGTCATGGAATTTTGGCGACTTTTGTTTTAGGAGCGCATCTCAGAATCGCGCCAACAATCTACGAAAAACAACTAAATTCAGCAATTTAACTACTGCTGAGTTACCATAGCAGAAATCAAAATTCCCAAAATTTGGCGACATTTTTCCTTTTTTTAACAGATTAAAAAATAAAAAATCCATGACCAGGGATTCCACATCATAGCCGATTTTTAAATGTACATTTGACTGTACATTCATATAAAAATTAAAATATAATATAATTCATAACAAATTAAAACATAATTCATAAATCAGAGTTTCCGTCAAACAGTTTCAGAAGGATGCTGCACCCTGCCTGCCCTTTGGTTTACAAAATAGCACCCTTCTTGCCCCTCATAAAAAGAATTAGCATCCTTCTCTCCCCCACCAGTAGAATAATTAGCACTCTTCTAGCCCTCAGTAAATAAAGTGCCCTTTCTCCTTTTTGCATTAAAAAATTTGCTTTCATAGTAAAACTGACTCAATGTTGTCTTAAAAAGAGTGTTTTGAGTTTGAAATATCAAAAATGGCTTTAAAAACCAAAAGAATACCTTTAACAATAAAAAAGTGCCCTTAATAATAAAAAAAAGTGCCCTTTTTTAAACCTGGGGGAAACTCTGATAAATACTATACAAATTGCTAGCAATCTAACCAATATCGATTAAACTGTCAAATAACTTAAAGGCTATGCAAGCTGACAGAAGTTTTGTCTGTGTATACAGATTATGATAGTTGAGAAAAACAACTGATTTCGAGATACGAAACCAAGTTTTACTCAGGATGCTGTCGAACTCAATTTTGTTATGACACTACATGAACAGCAATATTTAATTACAAGGAATTAACGGTATTTCTTTTTTTTTTTGCATGAATGGTCGAATATTCCCAAATTAATATACGTATTCGTAATAGCATGCAGTAATTAATATAACAATGTAGGAAACTTACGCATTAAGTTAAATCTATTTAACAGCTTCAACGCCATGTTAACAACAAGCAGAAATAGTTTTCTTATTATTTTTCACAAAAAAGAATTTTAAAAAATGCAAGAAGCAACGAGGCCGGAACGTAAATATAAACAATAAACTTGTTGCCATGAAATTTTCATAGATCTGTGGAAATTTTTGGAAAGCTGCTTGGTTCATTGGTTTCTTAAAAAGTGGTGTATGCGTAACATCCATAAGCATTTGACTATTAAAAAATATTATCAAGTTTCATTTTTTTGGCAACATTCGCATAGTGGGGCTGTTCAGAACAGAAGATCAGGCGGCGCGCGGGAGATGGAGATTAAAATATCGAGTGAGTCTATACTGTGAATGAAATTGAAAGGCCTGCGTTCGTTATCATTGATTTGGACATCCAAATCAATGATAATGAACATGGTCCTTCATTTGACTAATTAGCGTATTTTAATGATATTTTGTTAAAGTAAGAAGTAAACTTGGTGGCCGAATGGTTAGAGCACTGCTCTTGATTCTGGAGGTTGCAGGTTCGATCCCCCAAAATCTCTGTTTGATTTTTCTGTTTTTTTTTTTTCATTTAAAAATGTTCAATCGGTTGCTTTGTATTTTTCATGATTAATGGAATATATTTTATAAAAGCAAAATTTGATATTATTAACAATTACTTATTTAATTAAATACGACAAATTCAGCTATTTTACGATTAAAATTTTACATTACAGTGTCTTTTAATATTTAAACATTATTATTTTTTTTTTTCTTTTTAGCAAATGTAAAATAAGAAATGAAAATATAGTCAATTTGCACGAATTTCTCCATGTTTTTATAATGAGTACTTCAACAGTGAATTTTTAGTACGAATAGAATGCAAAGCATATTTTACAATGTAAAAAATATTATAAAAATAAAATGTAAAATATATACATTATTTAAACTAGAAATATCAGTACCTATTTTTGTAAAGAGGTAAAATACATGTGGTTTACCGTCTAGTTTCGTAATGAATATAAATAAAATATAGTTAGAATGTTTATAAATTTTCTACTGAATGTACAAGTATTTTAGCATTTGTTTCTCGTGTTTATGATGTTTATTGCAATATAATAAATAATGCAATTTACATCGAAAAATGAATTTCAAGAAAAATAAATTTTTAGAAATTAATAATTATGTTTCAACAAGGTTGTTATCGAAAAATATATTTTAATAAAATGTTTAAAAGCTTTTTTATCAAATTTTAACAAAGATTTTATTTTACTATTATAAATAAAGAAATAAATCTTTTAACATATGTTAAAAGATTTATCGTAAATCAATGTCGTGATACCCACGACCTTGATTTATTAACATTCTATTTATCCCAAAAAATATAAAGCAACTGATAAATAATTTTTAAATTAATAAAAATAGGGGAAGAAAATCGGAAACAAACGGCGAGCATTCACTTTGTATCCATACTTTTCAGGTTCATCCAACCCAAACGTCAGTAAAGTACATAAAAATTTTTGGTACTTTTCGGTTAGCCGGGCGCCAGTGAAAAAAAAATATAAATATATATCTACATATATGTTTGTATATATATATGTGTCTGTGTATATATTTATATTTGTTTCACTGGTGCCCGGTTAACCAAAAAGTACCCAATTTTTTTTTTTAGAGTTTACATTAATTTTATTGAAACCACCAATACCGTGTTTCAGGAATTCGGTGATCCGAACGTCCTCTCCCTTGTTAGTTAAAGGTGCACTGGTTATAGAAAATTAAACTTTATAATATTATATGCATTGTTTTGTACAATATATATATTTATGTAACTGCTATCAACTAAACTAATATATCAGTTTTAGTAGGTGCTGTAGTATGTAGTTTTAGAGACATATAAGTTGACAGCAGTTATGTAACTATATGATGTATATATATATATATATATATACACATCATACTTTCGTATTCTATTATTTTTATGTTGGATCAAAGGCTTAAAAAATCATTTTAGAATGTTAAAAATTTTAAATTTTTCAGATATCCGATCATGTTGCTACAGCTGTATCAATCAACCTACCAAACCAAGTAAGACACAAAAAGGCCCAATCACGTGATCAAATCACCCACAGAATTTTTGTGAGTTACCCGCGCGCAGCCCGCGCTAAAAATTTGCAGGTTATGAACGCGGATCGGGCTATCTGATCACGTGATGCTTCTCATGAATGTTTCAGGGGTTTATTATGATGAAATAAAAATAGATATTCCTATTATAAGATCCATTATTTTTGGAGGATAAAGATGTGTAGTCGCTAGTTTCACCTAATCCGAGCCACAGAAACTTAAAATAATTGAAATAATTAAATTATTTCAATATATTAAATTATTTAAATTTCCGATAAGACCTACTCCATAACCCTTCTCTCCATCGCGCGCGCGCCGCGCGATCTTCTTTCCTGAACACAACCACAGTTACAGTTAGCAATGATTGTTTACATCATGCTAGTATTTTGAAAATTGCGTTTAAGAAATCAAAAGTGTATGGGCCTCAAGAATATATAATCAAGTGATTATAACATTTATTTTAAAAATAGTAAAATCTCCTTACATTTTCTGCCGTGCCATTTTTTAAAAGTTCTTTTGCTTTTCACCTTCAATTTATATTTATGTCTATCCTTACATGCCTGCTTACTTTAACTTATCACAAATAATTGTTTTCTTTGACACGTTCATTCCAAAAATAAATTCACATTGAAATCATAACAATTCTTCAGTTTGCTTAAGAATGAGATAGGTTTCAGTTCCCCTTCCGTAATGGACTGGAAAATGATATAACCTTGCACAATAAAACCTGTGTAAACTAAACGGAGCCTGTGTATATCAATATCCTGCTTCAACTCATAATCGGAGTTGAACCATATTTGGAACGCTCGAGGAGTTATTAAATGCATTAAATAAAATTGCATGCTTCCCAAAACATAACATATACTTAAAATGAATAATTATGACATTTTAGAACGAGCAAAATATTTTTATTCTGATTTTTGAACATAAAAATGAAATTTTTAGTGAAAAATAATACTATAGGGTTAAAAAAATATTTTTCAAAATGTTGACAGAAAAAGTATAGGCTTAGATGCTTTACACTCACGCTAAAAAAAAAAAAATTAATCGGTTAAAAAAAAGAAAAAAGTCGCCAAATTTAGGGGATTTTTTCCTTTAATGGCAACCTAGCCATTGTATTAAGTTATTCGTTTGGCGCAGTCTTGGAAATCGCGCCAACCAAACAGTCGGCAATCTTTTGTTTACATTTTAGGGCTTAGATGCTTTACACTGACGCTAAAAAAAAAAAAAAAAAATTAATCGGTTAAAAAAAAGAAAAAAGTCGCCAAACTTTGGGGATTGTTTTTCTTTTATGGCAACCCGGCTATTAATCTTATATTTAGTTACCGTAGTAGCTTGGCGCAGTCTTGGAAATCGCGCCAACCAAACAGTCGCCAATCTTTTGTTTACATTTTAGCATCAGTGTAACACATCTGTTCCCATTTTAGCGTGAGTGTAACACATCTGTTCCATTTTTACAAAAGTCCAACTACTGAACTTATAGTTTAAAAAAAAATAGGTACTTTTCGGTTAGCCGGGCGCCAGTGATATATGTACATATATAAATATATATGTATATACATACATATATGTGTATATATATGTCTATGTATACATATGCATATGTGTGATATATGTGTATATGTATATGTGTGTATATATATATGTATATATATCACTGGCGCCCGGCTAACCGAAAAGTACCAAAAAATATTTTCACATTCTTTTCAAACCTGGTAGGAACATTGGAGACATAGGACTTTTACGTAATCTGCATAAATATTGTGTCTTTCTGTTCAGTTTTGCAGGACATGAGTAGCATGTTTTTCAGACACTCGGGCGTTCTTTCAATATTTTTTGTTCAGGTATGTTCAAAATGCGACGAATACATAATTTAAACTCCATCTTCAAATAAGAACTTTCTAACCTGATTCTCATCTGTGGTTCAATCAGTTATTTGTGTGGTAACTTTAAAAACTCTGATCTAGTCATAGTTGTACTCAGGGTTGTTCGATTTAAATCAGCTTGATTTAAATCATGATTTAAATCAAATGATTTAAAAAAAATCTTTGATTTAAATCAGTATTTTTAACATTGATATTTACAAGCTGAATAAAAATTAAATTAATCATTTGTGTTCAAAGAAATGTCACCATTCATGTCAGATTAAAAATTAGCTTTTAATAATGTTAAATAAAAGTTTTATAAATTGAAAATAATTATTTTATGAAAGTAAATGCAACACTACATTCAAAATATTATTTATCCATAGTGCATCCTAAAATAAAAATACTGATAAATGCTCTCTCATTTTTAAACTTTTGTCTTTCCTAGATGATCACTTCATTTTTGTGAGTTAGATGTTGAATCTAAAGTTAAATATATTCAATTTAAAAGTATTTAATATAATAGTGTTATCAGTGAGGAGTTACTTCCTCTAAAGTAGATTATACATGATTCACAAGTTTGGTTTATGTTTAGTTACTTAGACCTGCTAGTTTTAATATCCCATATACATTGACAGGAGATGTATTGATCATATATTGATCAATACAAGGACTAAATTGTAACATAATAAATATTTAGACTGTTTGTCTCACATAGAATTATAGAATTCCAGTTTTATGTTTCTTCTATAACTGAAAATAATTTAATCACTGCGACTGAACCCTTTGCCCTTTCCTTTTCTAGAATTCAAATTCATTGCTTACTGCAATGGAAAATATAAGATATGTTATTATGCCTTATTTCTAAGCTAAACAGCCATTTCTACTGTTAAGTAAGCATGATTGATTGCTGAAATTGTCAATGGCTGAGGGCTGGATAACATTGACAATTGATAGTTTCGTACTTTTAGCTATGTGATTACCTTGCGTCATATAACTGTTTTGTAATCATTAATATAGTATAGTGTGAAACATAAGTTGGGACACGAATATCATTATCTAATACTAGGTACAGTACAAAGAGCTTTTGGATACATTGATATATTTGAAATACATTGATATATTTGAAAAATGGCTGGCAAAAAGAAAGATCCAATGTGGCTTTATTTTACAGCAAAAAAATAAAACTATTTCTGGAAAATGTGTGAAAGCAATATGCAAATCATGTAGTGTAGAAATGGTGGAGATTGTGGCAAAAATAAAAAAATACAAAGAAACTTACAGTCTATGTGATAAAGCTGACATTAGTGAATATGAATTAGTTGAAATCAGGGTTGGCTTTTTCCCGGCAAAAATGTACTTTCGACAGGACAGTGGCAAAAAGTGGAAAAAAACAGACAGAAATTGATCAAGATTGTAATTTAAATCACTGATTTTAATCTGTTAAAATTGTGATTTAAACATTGGAATCATGTAATTAAAATAAAATCCTCAAAACCCTGTTTTAAAATACTAGTAATATTTCCCAGTGGCAAAAATTATGGCAAAAAGTGTTTTTGCCGGGACGGTTTTTTCCACTTAGGCAAAAATTGGACAACCCTAGTTGAAACTCACATATATATTTCATATTCTTTGCTGCATTTATTATGTGATTAGATATTATTGGAGTAATAACTTAATGAAAAATTTAATAACTTAAATTAACTAGAAATTTATACACACAACACACATAGGTATATCTTATCTAAAACAATTTAATAGTAGAATAATTATTTTGAATTTTTATCTAGGAACTGTAATTAAATTAATAGAAATGTGTAAATCTATGCAGAAAAAATAAAATAAATACATACACAGTACATAAATAATATTAATAAAAAAAATCTGATTTAAATAAAAAAAATCCGATTTAAATTAAATAAATCTGATTTTTTTGATTTTTTAAAAAAAATCTTGATTTTTATCAACCCTGGTTGTACTTTTTTCATAACAATTATACAGAATGAATGCATTGGTTGTACTACTTATATTAAGTATCTGAAAAAATACTTCCATAGACCATCTTTGCATTCGTCTATTGCAGCTGAACATACTGCATTTTCCATCTAGAGCATACACTCTGCTGTTTGTAAGATTGTAATGTGCAATTATTTCTGGTTTGTTAGTTTCCTCATCGGCACGTAGTATTGAAAACACTGCGATGATGACTTTTTTTAGGGGGGGGCGTAGGACAAAATTGTTAAGCGTTTTGAAATCCGTACATACTTGATGAAACTACTTTCCTTCGAGCAGGTAAAAAATCTTTTGGAATTTCCCTTTTGTTTTTATTTTAATGTTCCAACAAATGTCAGACCTCTGTCAAACAAAATGTCTATTAATTTCATAGAGCTGAACCAGTTGTCGGAGGTAATATTTCTATTAGAATCAAATAGCTTGTGTTGATTTGCTATAGTGTTTCTCTTCTGATAAATGTATCCCTTCTGTGTTTTTTCTGCAATAGATCATCCATAGATATATCCGTATATATGCTGTACTGCTTGACAAATTTTTACGATTTTTTTAAATAAATCGGAAATTGCTGTTGCAGGATCATGCTCTCTTCTTATCTGTCGATCTTCAGGGTTATCAAATCGTAAACACAAGAGAATGAAGGCAAATCATTTTTGGCTCATAACTGGTCGAAAATTTTTTCTTCTTGTCCCATCAATTGAAAACAAAGTTTCTATCTTTTCCTTGTTAGATTTGAAAATGTCTTTTTTTGTTTTCCTTGTTAGATAGGGGGAGGGGGGGGGGAGAAGAACACTATACAACTAATGAGAAAAGGTGTACTTGCTAAATCGAAATCTCTATAAAACTGATTTTTATCTGATCTTTTATGATTCCATCTTATCAGAATTTACTGTGGGGGGAAAATCCTTTATCCTATGCCAGAAAATTTGGTGAGTTTTTTTTTCAATAAATATTTTGATGTGGTTGTTGAGATCGTTTGGTGTTTGGTAAGATGATTTGGTAAATTTATAAATAAAATATTATATAATATAAATATAATAATTATATAAATAATAATATAAATTATATGTAATATTTGGTACTTCTCCATTATCCCGTCAACCACTTTTCATAAAAAAAAAAAAAAATCAAATTATAGGATTTAACGCCAAAAGTGCATGCTCACTTGACGTCAGATGCGTTGCATGTTTTCGATATGTCATAAAGTGATTTTTTATTTGACATTTATCTGTGTATTTAATTATATTACTATAGGTAATTAAATTAAAATATACAATGGGTGATCGGTTAACAAACTGTTTGGTTTACGAACAGATCGGTTAACGAGCTCTTTTGCAAGAGATTTTTATGTTCGGATAATGAACACCTCACAAAACAAAGCCAAGAAGCAATGCTATGTTTCTGATTTGCAGAGCTGTATTTAAATTGCATCTACTATTATCGACTTTTAGAAAATTTTAACAGCTGTATACTTATGGCCTAATTAATTCGAGGGTTACCGGGAATTTGAGACCTACATTTTAGTGCCCTCAGATTAAAATGAACAGTACAAAAATATTAATTTTTACATTTTGTGTCCCTTTTTAAAGAAATATTTTTAATTGGAAGTTAATTATTTTAACTGAAATTTGGTTCCTTAATTATTAACAGGCTTTAGGCTCCACTTGAGTTTTATCAGGCTCTGCAGTACACACAATCTTTTAGAGAACTAATGGAGTTTTTGATAGACCCAATTTATAAACTTATATGATTTAATGCAATGATTCATTGCATTTAATAATAGCAATTTAATTTGATTTAATGCAATGATTTATTCAATGAATGTGATCCTAAAAGTTTTTACAAAGTGTATGTCATTATTTTTTTTAAGTACGGCACGACACGGACAAAGCCATGAATGATATCTGTCCATATTGAATACGGACATATATTAACCCTATTAAAATGGGAAAATTGAAAATTCCAGAAAGAACAAACAATTCGGTTAGCGAACATTGTTTTGGAATGGATTAAGTTCATTAAATCGATCACCCACTATATATATACTGAAAGATGCCATTGAACAATCGATTGCTTTTAATAACTGTGCGTTGCTCATATCTTGAAACAAAAAATATTGAGAATGTTTTTTTTTATTGCAGTAAAATCAAATAGCATTTTCTTACAAATCAAGTTGTTAAAAAAGTGTTTTATTTTTATACAGTTTGTCCCTTCTTATTGTTAACCCATAGCTAATTCCTAAACAATTAGTTTTAGAGGTATAGTTCCAACCAGTTACAAAAATGTCTCAAATGTTGCTCTTTATCATATAATATTGATTTATGTCAAACTATATAATTCATTCTAGAAAGAAAGTGCAGCATGAAGGGGAAAAGAATGGCACGAAGGGAAACTAAAAGAGCTGGGGAGGGGGGGGGGATAAGAAAAAGTGCATTATGAGACCAAAAAAACAGCAGAAAGAATTCTAAAAAGTAAGTTTGGTAAATGAATTCATTCTGTACAATTTTGCAAAAATGTACATAACCACTCACTCCTCCAAAAAAAATACTCTCTGTAAAATCTGGTTACTTGACCCGATGCAGGACTCTACTTTTACATATTTTTATTCCATTCAAGGATCATTATAAATTAAAAGTAAGATATTCACAGACGTACTTGTGATTTGAAAGAAAGAAACATGAAAAAATCGGCTTATCCGACAGGATTTTACTTTGAAGATTTTGATTAATTGAAGAGTAATTATAAATTAAAACTCTGGTGATCACAAAAATATTTATAAAACAAAGAAAACTTGGCTCAAGTAAAATGGGGTTACCCGATCTAGAATCTAGCATCAGGTCGGGTAACCTGATTTTACCTGATTAGCGATTTGTGATGGGTTCGGCTCTGGTTGACTCTAATAGTTTCAGCTTTGGGTTGGTTTTAAGTCAAGTTTTGATTTTTGAGGGTCGAGTTTGATTTAATCCAGTTTTTTAAAGGAAAGATCAGAATATTGTTTCAGATGTAAAAGTATGTATTTGAATATGAATAACTGCTTGCATGTTTATTTTGAGCATAAAATTTATATTAGAGAGATGTCATTATAGACTAGTGTTTACTTTTTATTTTTAATTCTAGAAAAACTATCAATCAAAAGTAATATGATTAAAACATACTTATAAAAAAATAATAATAAATGACTCTCTTTAACATCATATTATGCAACATGATGCAGGATTTCATTTAAAAGTAGATTAATTAATTCCAGGAAAATTATAAATGAAAAACTACAATGATCATAAATATATATTTTTTAAAAGACAGGCCACGGTAAAATTGAATTACTCAACCCATTGCAAGATTCTACTTTTATTTGGTTTAGTTAATTTTATAATAATTATCAGTTAAAAAAAACTTAAATGGTCCAAAACATACTTATAAAAAAACAGCAAGACACGCCCAACATGTGTGTTAAAATCAGATTACCCCATCTGATGCAGGGCTGCTATTTTTTGCATATTTCAAGTAATTTCAGATTAATAAATTAAAACTAAGATATTCAAATTCTACTTAAGTTTATGCAAAACAGATTTTTGCTTTTAAGAAAACGTAAAATATAAACCGAAATTCACAAACTAATTTGAAATTTAGTTTGCAGAATTAACTAAAACTGTAGTGAATGAAAAAGTAAAAACAATAATTCAAAAACTGAAAGAATAAAAAACTGCTAATGCTGGTAGCAAAAATCACATGTGTTAAGAGTTGATAGCAAGAAATGCATCCCATTTTGAAGATTCAAATTCCACACAATGAAATTCGCTTTGAATACAAAGACATACATCACTCTGCATACTTTTATTTAAAATTTCATATGCTGTCACTCAATCAGAGTTGGTTTCAATCTTTCAGCTCAATATAGTAAAATTTCTTAATTTTTAGCATTACTTCTCTTTTTGCGACAAACTTTTGACTTTCGTAAAAGGAACCCAGTTTCAAAAAATTTCAAATTCAACTTTTTAGCTCAATGCAGTAAGTTTTGTTCTTTGTGTTTTCTCACATTCCAAGGCATTTTATTGAATTTTTTTTTACTGAAAATAATTTTTCAGCACACTTTTTCATCTGAAAAATATTCAGGATTTCTTTGAAAAATTAGTCAACACGATTCTACTTGGAATAGTGAAAACCCAACCCAAACTTGAACAGTTAAAATCAACCAAACCCACAAAAAAAAAAAAAAAAAAAAAAAAAAGAAAAGAAAAGAGCTTTAACAGACCTGGTGCAATATTCTATCTGCCAATAATTTTGTAAATTTCTTAATTGTATGGATTTAAAAATCATAGTCTGAAGAGGAAGGCAGAAAATCATAAAAATGTTTATTGACACAAAATCATTTTAATGAAAACTTTTTTATCTTTATAGAGTAAAAAATGTGTAAATACTTTGCAGCACTGTCCAGGTCAAATTCTGTTTAATTTAAACAAAACAAAAAACAATCCTGCATGAAGCATAGATTATGTAACACTTTCAAAATAATTTCACAAATCAAATTCTCAAAAATTGTTTAATAAGGTGAAAGATATCTAAGTAAACAAGATCACCCAGCCGGAGCACCAACCTGTGAGGGTTTGCAGCGTAAAACCTCCGGCGGTAGAATCCCCTTCACCACCCAGCAATATCACAGCTCAATGACGAACCCGAAACAAGGGTTGCTGGAATTAAATCAAAACAAAACAACAACACCCCACCAACGTAGTGAGAAAACGCTGCTTCATGCAGGGAACTAAAAAAAAATAAACGAAGCGAACCGAAAACAGAATACTACTAAAGCTAATTTACAAACTAAGATTTATAAGAGACTCTAAAAATAGATTTGTTACAATTGTCTCACTAAACCTAATTCTAAAGCTAAAATAAACCAAAAACAAATACATAGCCTCCCATACAATGCAATTACTCTAAAATACAATTACCAATTATATAGCTACTGAAATCACAAAATTTACAGCAAAACAAACAAAAAAAAAACAATAAAATTACAGAATCTAAGTAAACAATTTGAAAAACGCATAACATTTAAAATCCCAATGTCAGGAACTACCAACAATATCCTGAAAAATATCCAAACTCATTTGTGCAGCCCTGTATATGATCTATAGATTTGTATATATAGAACATAGAATGCTAAATTTTAGTTCAGTTAGGAAACGATGCGTAGCACAGTTTAAAATTCCCCTTCTTTAATTTCTGCCAATAAACACAAATGTACTCGAGAACTTTTGTGCTGCCCTGTATATGATCAATAGAATTTATACACACCAAATAGACAAAAAATGAGTTAAATTTAAAAACGCATTCAGCAACTGAAAAAGCACTTCCAGCGATTATTGTTAACAGACAGTACCAAATTAATTTGTGTGTCCTTGTGAATGAATGATGAATGCTATACACACAATATTCTATAGTAAGCCTCTTGTAATGCACCTTAGTGATATATGTGAATTTAAATATGTTTGAATTAGTGTAACATGATTAAAATTCACTGCAAGCAATTTTTGTCCCATACACCATAATGCAACAAAATTCTTTTGAGTGCCCCTGTAAATAAACCATAAATGCTACATACTTCATTTTCAATACCCAACAGGAACAGGCCATAGTAAACCTCAATAACATATATCAATTGCAAGACATTCCGAATATTTTTATGCAATTTAGAGCATCGACAGACCTCAGACAGACAGACCAAATTCATAATAACTTTTCAACTATGTTGGAAAGTGTTAAAAATGATAATATTATAATATAATAATGAAAGCAAATTGATAATATATATTAAGTGAATATTAATAAAAGTTTAGTGGCCTCTTTTTTTTTTTTTTTTTTTTTTTTTTTTTTTTTTTTAAAAGGAATGCACAATGATCAATAGGTACTATACATTTTTTGTATATATTATTTTTTTGCTCGGTGTACATTTTTTCCAATTAATTGCTAAATTATAAATTTTTAAGCTTAGCCAACAATTTTGTTTGACTTTTTGGTTTTAGTTACTATAATGATATATTTATTTTTGTGTATTTTTTTTTAATAATTTTTTCTTTACAAAATTAACTGTTTATAGTTTTTTATATGTTATATTTAAAAAATATTTCAGCTAGTAAAGCATGTCTATTGTGAGGGCTGCCAGTTGGTGTGTGAGGAGGCCTTATACATATAAGCAAGTTGCTCTCATCTCTCCTGACTTCATTCTGTTTTGTTCACAAAGACAATGTCCACACAGCGAAGCCAGAAGAACGACCAAAAATTTTGCACACTGCAAAAAAGAACGAAATCCTGGAACAGTGTTAGCATATTCAGCATTTTTGATTTGCGCTATGAGTTTGGGATTTATAGATTGGAAAAAGTATGATTTTGTTAATGTTAATAGTTTTTTTGTTGTTTTGTTATTCTGATTGTTATAATTTGATTATACTAATTTGTTTTGCATTAAGTTAAACTTGATTATTTTCCCTTATAATGTTTTGTTGGTACTTATAGCACTATACAGACTTTGCAAATAATAACTGCAAGGGGCTGTCTCTTATCTTATTTCACTGATATTTAATTATTGTGCATCCATTGACGTATTTTAATGACACTAGGTTAGCACAACGAAGTCAATGTGCTTTTGTCAGAGTTTCTCCCAGATTGAAAAAAAATCCCTGGCGGCTCGGCCTACAGGCACAGGTAGATTTTGAAGACGCAGACTGTGGGGTGCCTGTTTGTTGGGAATTGCGGAAGAAATAACTTTTTTGCCATGATGCCACAGTTGGGTTCCATAAGGGACCGCCCACTTCGGAATCTAACTTGTTCGCAGGCATAGCCGGCAGGGATTTTTTTATTTTTATTTTTTTGCTATAATGGTTGATCCTATAAAAAACATGTCAATATAAAAGTTTTAGATAATATTAAGAGGATTTATAATAAATTCAAGCGGATTTGATATCTTCTGAATTGACGAAGTTGTGAATTTTTTTCTTCTAACCCCCCCCCCCCCCCTTGGGGCCATTTTTAATGATATCAAAAATCTGTTATGCATAAATTTTCGACCCTTTTCCTAGAAGTAATAATAACTTTAAACGGATTTGATACGTATCATAATTAAGACGTTATGGTTTTTTTTCTGTTTTCACAAAAAGCTCCCTCATTTCCCCTTCCCCTTGGTTCGATTTTGCACATTAACAAACTTGACCGAGATTTTATGCCCCTTGATTTTATGTATCAGTTTGGAAGAGATTTGTGAAGAATTATTCGAGTTATTGTGTCCATAAAAAAGTGACATAGATAGATAGATAAAGTTTAGAACTGGGGTTGGTTTTGGGTTCTGGGAGTCATGATCGACGTAGATCTCCAAAAATTTTTCAAAAATTCCAACTTAGGGGAGAATGTAATAGGTAGTATTTCTTATGAAATCTACCTGCTGATGGGAAAGGGGCATTTTTAAAATTTTTAAGGTCACATTTTCGAATCTTACACAGAGCTGCCAACTGCTACGAAAAAATCATAGTTGCTACGATTTTGAGCCACAAACTACGATGCTACGAAATTCTGTCTAAAACTACAATTTTCTGAAAAAAAAAAAAAAAACGCGAATTTTGTCACAGGATCACTTGAAAAATCACGAATTTTGTCAAAAAAATTGGCGGGAAAAAGCAAATTTTGCCAAAGTATCGTCGAAAAAACATGAATTTCATTCAACTGATTGCTGAAAAAATGCGAATTTCATCGAAAGATCGTTCATAGGTGATTCTGGTCCAAATTTTCCGGAAAAAAAAAAATATATATATATATATCGGTCATAAATCCAAAAATTCGGACATTAAATGTATCGGTATTTCGGCAAATGATCACCGAAAAAAATCAATCTCATCTTTCGTTCGAAGTAAAGTCGCCAATTTCGTCAAAGGATCGCGGGAAAAACATGACTTTCGTCAGAAAATCACGAAAATATGGCAAATTTCGTCAAAAGATCGCGAAAAAACGGCAAATTTCGTCATAAACATTGCGAAAAACGGCAAATTTCGTCAAAAGATCACGAAAAAATGACAAATTTTTGTCAACAGATCGTGGGAAAAACGTGACTTTTGTCAGAGAATCGCGAAAAAGTGGCAAATTTCGTCAAAAACATTTCGAAAAACGACAAATTTCGTCAAAAGATCACGAAAAAAATGACAAATTTCGTGAAAAACATTGCGAAAAATTAAAAATTTCGTCAAAAGATCGCGAAAAAACGACAAATTTTGTCAATAGATCGCGGGAAAAACGTGACTTTCGTCAGAAAATCGCGTAAAAACAGCAAATTCCGTCAAAAAATTACAAAAAACGGCAAATTTCATCAAAAAATAGCAAAAAAACCACAAATTTTATCAACAGACCTCGAAAAAAATTGCAAATTTCATCAAAAGATCGCGAAAAAACTCAAATTTCGTCAAAGGGACATTTCTCTCTTGAAGATATACTCGTAGTTCCATCACCCCCTCCCCCCAACCGCCTTGGAATCTTTCAGAAAATTCACTGTGAAGTTCAGAAATTTGGCTTAGGAGTCGACAGAGCATTAATTGAATAGGAATAATTACGTTTAATCAATCCCACCCGCAATAAAAAAATTAGCAAAAAGAAAAGAGTCTCCTACTTTGTGTGCTTATGGATATACACATGCGTTTAATTGATAAGTATTTGCTCGTTTAAAATTTACAGCGTAAAAACAGCCAGCCACCAACCAACCAACCTTCAGATAAATTTGAATTTGGTGTGCTACTATTTCTCATTTTCAAAGGTTGGCAGGTCTGCTTACAAGCAGTTTTAATATTTAAAAGTTAGGGCACTCATTTCAAGACAACAATGAGTAAGTTTTTACTGTGAAAGTAGATTTTTTTTATATATATATGAAAGGCAGTAAGGGCACAGATTTTTCGACTGAAGAGTAAGAAGAATGCTATTTTTTGGATGAGGGGCAAAAAGAATGTTACTTTTTAAACGAAGGATGTGCAGGATGCAGCACCCTCCTGAAACTATCTGAGTGAAACTTTGCTTCTGAAGCAACTTTTTATTGTTAGTGACATTCGCTTTAAAAAATCCATTGTTCATTTTCATGCGCAGTAGACAATCCTATATTAAGATCTTTAACATGTCCCTGCAGAAAAAACATATACAGGATTCCTACGCGACTGGAAAACAGGGAAAATGACAAATGCTCAAAAAGTCATGGAAAAGTTGGGGAAAATTACATTTTTTCCCTAAAACCTGGAAAAGTTAGGGATTTAAAAAGAAAAAAATATATATATTATGTGCTATCGTGTCAAGATTCTTCCGAGTTCCGAATTTAGTCTGCAAAAAATTCAGATTTTTTACTAGCAAGTAGTATTTTTGCTACATTCATATTTTTAACATAATGATGTTTTAGCCATACAAATTTGTTTCTAAATGGTTGATACTTCTGCGAAAGAAATATTGAGCTATGTTAAAGTAGCTAGGATGAGATATCATGAATATTTAGATAAGAAAATTATAAAGCAAGCAAAAAAGAAAAGCTGTAGCTAAAATTAAATTGTTAAAAGACAAAAAATTGAAAGTTACATAACAAACTGTATCTGAAACAACACAAACAAATGACATGGTAGTAGAAATGTCAAAAAATATTTGAATGGTTGATATGTGAAATCTAATTATATCAATAAAATGTTACCTTGATTCCATCCAAATTGTATATTTTTAATTGTTTTACATTTTTTATATTTTAAATATCAAAAAATAAATTTTTAGTTTTAATTTTATAGATTACTTTTATTTTCAGAGGTATATTTAATCATTAAGATCTAGAATTGCTAATCATATTTCTAAAAATGTCGTGAATTGAAGGCATGGAATTGTAGAAAAAAATGGCCTGAAAAAAACCTGGAAAAGTCAGAGAATTTTGTTATTCAAATAGAGTATGGACCCTGATATAATACATGATATGATTATTTAAAAAAACATAAAAAAGCATTGTATACCTTAACAACACATTTAAAT
The DNA here is from genome assembly GCA_963931845.1 of Maratus michaelseni. NCBI lineage: Eukaryota > Metazoa > Arthropoda > Arachnida > Araneae > Salticidae > Maratus > Maratus michaelseni. Next base: position 25,454,036 of record OZ007594.1, read on the forward strand.
TTCTTGATGAATGGTTAAGTTTTATGAGGGTTGAGCCTATGAAGTTAAAAAAAAAAAAGAGAAGAAGCAGGCAGAAAGACAAAAACACAATTCTTGTATCCCAATGAAATATTGCTACGCAACCACCACCAAAACAAGCCATTTTCAAGAAATAAAGAATTGTTAAAATCAGAGCATCCATTCAAAAGTTATGCATGGACATACATTAAAAAATATACATACAAAAATTTGTATTATCTTCTTTATTAGAATTTGGTTAATTACTGAAAAGTCTCAAAGCACTTGAAAATCATGGTTTTTATCATAAATACTTTCAGTGCTTGGTATCTTTTGTTACATAGCCAAATATTTTTTGCCAATTTTTTATAATACATTATAACAATATTAACCAATTTATTTTATTTTACTTTTCTTTTACAGTATCAATATGGCATTTCTAAGAAAATATATAAGCAGGGATCGCATTCGCCCTGTAATTCCTACAATTCCTAAAATTTTCTTACAGCCCTAAAATTCTACTAAATTTTTTTTGTTTCCCTAAAATTCGTTTTGATAACTATTTTTGTTTACAAATGACTGATAAAGTTAGTTTTGTTTTGTATTGTGATCGCCAAAGCTGATTCTTGTTAGGCATTTTCATTGGTTGTTCAAAAGTAAGTGGTAAACAACAACAAAAAAATAAAGTATCATAACTTTTTAAGTGTAATTAAAACTGCACTTGTTTTACCTCATGGTAATGCTGATCCTGAGAGGGGATTTTCTGTAAACAATTGTATGCTAAAAGGTGGTTTCAATCAACATATGATAAAAAGTTTGAGATTTGTAAAAGATGCTGTTAAAAATTATGTTGGTGTGAGTAAAGTACCTATTTCAACTTCCTTGTTAAATGATATTAAGAATTCACATAAAGCTTATCAGCAATATACATGGGAAAACAGAAAAAAAGGGAAGAAAAGCTCAGAGATTGAAATGGAGAAAGCTCAGATTTTAAAGAAGAAAATTAAATGTGAAACTAAATTTTTAAAAAATTATTTTCTATGATACATCACAACATTTTCATTTATTTATTTTTAAACAATTGAATATTCTTTGTGTTACATTTAACTGTACCTTTGAAATGCTAAAAATTTAACAAGAAATACATTTATCCTCTAAGTAATTAAAATCGAGAAAGCCCAACTTTTGATGAAGAGAATTAAATGTTAAACAAAATAAAATTTCGAAATTTATTCTCTATGGTACAATACAGCATATTATGGATATTTCATTGTCTTTTTTTTTTTTTTTTTTTTTAACGATTGAATATTCTTTGTATTTTATTTAACTATACCTTTGAGATGTTGAAAATTTAGCAGGGAATACATTTAGTCTCAGCCAAATTTAAATAACTAAGGAGCTCAGCCCCCTACTTGCTAACGCTCGCCAACCCCCCGTGCATTGCGCAATTCAATTTGAGACCGCTACGCGGTCCCAGCTCGCTTGCCCCCTTTTTTTTTTTTTTTTTTGCAGAAATTCTAGCCGGAATAAGCACTACCATAAATCATTTGAACATATGAAATTGACAATTTTTTTTTAATGTAAAAAAGTAATGGAACTCCGTTGAAAACACAACTAAAAATGCATTTAGTTGGAGCTACTAATGAGCATATAAATCATTTAAATACTATGAATAAAGGATCTTGGAAACATAATTTGTTTAAAACTTATTGCACCACCTATAATATTGTACAACATGGCTTATTCATTAAATAAAAAAAAAAAATGTACAACATGGCTTATTCATTAAAAAAAAAAAAAACACTACGTAATAGAAAGATAGTTTATCATCAATGATTGTTTCAATTTCATTCGACATTTTACTATTCTAATTGATTATAGATTTCTGCAACAGTTGGCAGCAGGTGCAACCTAGACAGTTGATATTTTTACTTCTCTCCGATTTTTCATGTGAGTGAAATTCATTAATAATTTCTAAATAAGAGTTGAGAATTCATTTGAAATTAGCAATATTACTCATAATTAAAATGAGGAATAATCTCAAACGCTTTGGATTACGTACATGTTATTTTATTTTTAATATTTGCTAGCTTGATTTACACTGCTCTGACACTGACCGCCATATTGGAGGTGGAGTTGATCTATCTAACACAATCTAGTCTTTTCATTGGTCTGAGCTCTGGAAACTATGGTTGTTGCCAACAATAAGCTAGAAATTCAACCCTTTGTTTTTCATTCAAATATACAAAATTCAAGTATTTTAAAAAAGTTTTTTGTGAAAATACCGAACAAGATTGCAAGAAATCCTATAAGATTTATTAAAGAAACATAGTATAAAGTTGTTAGATATAGCAAAATTAAGGTAACACAATTTCTTTACTTTATTGTTGTTATTATTATTATTTGCTCTGTATTTGAGACATTTTTAGAACATTGGAATTCTTATTTTAAATTTTTGAACATGACAAAAAAGTTTAATCAAGAAATTTTGCTGTGTTTCTTAAATGAAATTATTTGTGTTATAATACAAGTGCATTGAAAAATCACTGGGGATGGTGGACGTAAATTAGCCCTAAAATATCCCTAAAATTTCATTTTCTAATCCCAAAAAATCCTCCCTAAAATTAAAAAAATATTTGCTGCACCCTCTGTATAAGTATACATAATATAATAACAGAAATTATAAATAGCAACGGTTCTCAACCATTATTAGTATGTGACCCACCTTTAAGTAAAAAAAAAAAAAATTGCGACCTGCCTAATATGAGGGTGTATCTATTATTAGTATGGAAAATGTTATATGGGACTTCTATAAGCTATTGGCTATCTTATATTACAAAAAAGGCAAAATTTCGTACGAAGGATGCACTATCAACAAAATCAGGAATTAGTAATCCCAATGTGTGCAAGTGGAATAAAAATTAAAACAACACACATATTACAAAAATAATGAAAAATACGTTCAATTATTATCGAAACATAACTTTACAATCAGTGAGATTTCTGGCGCTGGTGTTTACCAGTGAAGTTTTAGAGTAACCTAATAGCTTTCATGATTATTGCAGCTGTAAAATGTTTTAAATATCTATTTAATGTAAATGTTTTAATTGTAAATTTTTTTAAACAGATGAAAGAAAAGATATTTTGTGTAGCTTTCATGATTATTGCAGCTGTAATATGTTTTAAACATCTGTTTAATGTAAATGGTTTAATTGTAAATTTTTTTAAACAGATGAAACATTATTCAACAAGAAAATATATTTTGTTGCAAACCTCGATTGTTCCACAACCTATAGGTTGGAAACCGCTGATATTATAACATACAATGTGTTTTTGGTGGCCATTCTGTCAAAATTAAAATCTCTATGATAGTTCTGAGTGCAACTTAGTGATATTATATCTTAAGTATGGTAAAATTGCACATACATTAATGATTTTATAATTCAAATTTAGCAGTGGGACTTAGTGAAGTCAGAATAATGCATAGATACAAAAGCCTTAACATGTATTATATCGAAAATATTGGCACCTCATACTTTATTCCAATTTGATTTTCATTTGAGATGAAAAATTATTTTTACATTTTCAAATGTTTCCTCAATTTTTATTTATTGTATTTCTTTTAATGTCCAAGCACATTTTATAAATTTAATTATTATGATAGTGTCATTGTATTATTGTTTTCATATAAAGGGTGTGTTTAAAATAATAACAATGGAATTTTGGGTACTTTTCGGTTAGCCGGGCACCAGTGATATAGGTACATATATAAATATATATGTATAGACATATAAATATATATACATACATATATGTATATATACATATATATAATATATATATGTATGTGTATGCAGATGTATTTATATATATGAGTGTGTATTTCATATATACATGTATTTCTATCATTGGCGCCCGGCTAATCGAAAAGTACCGAATTTTGTATATTTTTCTGCCTTTTTGGTAAACTTTATTATTTAATGTTAAAATAACTATTTATATAAAACCCACTCATATGCACAAACAAACAATATCTTAACTTTGAAAAATAATAAAAGTTCACAAAGTTTCATTAAATTTTAAGGGGCACATTTCTTGCCCCTCATAAAAATAATTAGCACCCTTCTTGCCCCCTCCAGTAAAATAATTAGCACCCTTCTTGCCCTCACTAAAAAAAGTGCCTTTTCTCCTTTTTGCATTAAAAAATTTGCTTTCATAGTAAAAACTGACTCAATGTTGTCTTAAAAAGAGTGTTTTGACTTTGAAATATCAAAAGTGGCTTTAAAAACTAAAAGAATACCTTTAACAATTAAAAAAGTGCCCTTAAGAATCTGAAAAGTTCCCTCAAAAATCCAAAAAGTGCCCTTAAGAATAAAAAAAAGTGCCCTTTTCTCACCAGCAGCACCCTGCCCTTTTTTAAACCTGGGGGAAACTCTGATATATATATATATATATATATATATATATAAATGCATTAATTAAGCAAAATATTTAACTCCCAATAATTAAAAACGTAAAGAATTAACAAACTCTTTATCACATATCATAGGAGACAATACAGTATTTCTTTGTTATAGGGGTCTTGACATAACTCAATTTTTAAAAAGTTAAATTTTGTGCCAAATAATCTCGAAAATGAAACTGCAGCCAATGGAGACGGCCAAATAAAATCGTGGAAATCAATGAATTGGGTTTATCAAATGTCAATTTTACCCGATAAACCATTTTACTTTTAACGACTTTGTGAAACGTTTTAACAGCCATACATCAAAAATAATTAATTGTAAATAGTATACGATTTTTCTTTAAATTCAATTCTTGTGAATAGGGAGCAATAATTTGTACACCTAAATGCAAGCAGTTTAAATTTGCCTCCTTGGTTTAATCGATAGCTGAAACAAATCTTAATTTCTAAGTGATAATATGTTGACAGATGATTTTTGCTCTGCAGAATAACTTGATTCATAAAGTTTAAATATGTAGAAATATGTTTTTATTTTTCAAAAATTTTGTTGTAATCAAAATTTTGTTTTCACCATCTATTCAAATTGAAAATAAATTATTTTTTTCAGTTTTAATGAGAAAATAGCGTGAAAAATATATTTTTACATTTTATTTCTCCTTTTTATCCACAAAAATGGAGCAATTTAGTTGCTATTTTAAGAGAAATTTCATTAACATTTACCAAAGAAAAAAAAATTAATATATCAGAACCTAATTCAAAATTTTAAATTCTGAGAGTTTATATGACATGATCGGATCAGTGATAACCAGTGTTATCTAAATTGCATTGCATTCAATAATCTAAGAGGAGTAGTTGCGAAATACAAACAGATGATCAGATTTTAATATAATAGATTCGTGTTCATTTTTTTTTCCCTAATAATCATGATCTGGATTTTTGCACAAAACTCTCATCTGTATGTAACTGATATTTTCATGCTTAATAATCAGTATAGTTAAACAAATATTTCAATTTTTAGGTGCGTTCGTAATTATATAAATACGTAGCACCTATTGTCGTTGTCTGGTCCGTCCGTCCGCATATAACAATGCAAAAACTACCCAACCAAATGGTTTGAAATTTAAGATATATTATCTTTGCAGAATTTTGTTGGGACATTTCAAATTTTATGAAAATCGAATCAAAACTTTAGAAGATATGCAATAAAGATACTTATTAAGAAATTTGAATTTTTTTTAAAAATCGGTGCTTTCTTGTTATAGGAACTTCCAAGGTTTAATAGTCAAGCGACTGAGATACTTATTTTATGACAGAAATTAATCTGCAGACAATATAATTCATTTCACAGAATTACAAATCATCATGATCTGAATATTTATATAACTAGCTATAGTACGAACGCACCTCATTTGTCACGTTTAACGTACAATTTCCAACTTTTTCGTTTCAAATATGGCGTGAAACTCATCTGCTTTCTATACTTACTGATCCTTGTATTATTAATGTGTGGAAGTAATTCACGCTCCTTTTAAAACATATTTGAAAATTCCCATTTTATTTCAAATAGAGAAATCTCTTTTTAATGATATATTTCTTGTTAATTCTCTTTTCCTGGCCATCATTTCATAACGTGGATTTTGGCAGAAGCCTCACATCTGTATCTAACTGACATTCAAGCTTATTAATTAGTAGCGATAAAAAAAATTTCAGTTTTTCATTTTAAATATGACATCATTATCCATCTACTTTCATTATATACTGATTTTCATACTCCTTGTATTATTACGGATATTTGAAAATGCAAGTTTTATTTCCAATATGACATCATATTTGTCCAAGCCGAGGAGGATCCTTTTCATAGTTCCATGGTTAAGAACTCTTTTCTTAATAATATAATTATTGTTAATTTTTTCTTCTAATTATAGCACAATTTTTGCTAGAAAACCTCTTCTCGACATAACCAACAATCATACTTCATGTATAAAAACAAACACTCCATATTTAAGTTTCAAATATTATGGCAATTCATCTTCTTTTCAATTATTTTTAATTTTCATTTTTCACGTGGAAATCGTTAAATTGAAAATTAATTGTTGGGAATATTATTCCAGGCTAGAAATACAATATTATTCTAGGCTTTGTATTTATTGACAACAATAATGCTTAGCAAGTAAAGTGGTTAATTAAATTTTACAGGAAAAATATTCATTGATTCTCTATAAAAATAATGAAATTTTGAATTGTTAAGAAGAATATTTGAAAATAATAAACAACACCTACCCTATGTTCATTTCTGGGTTGTAATCCATCTGTATGCAAAGATACAGGCCCATTAAATCATCCATTTTGACATTTACTTCAGCCAAACATTCACACACACAATCACATTTATAATATTATTAGGATATACATATTTTCTTATTAGGTTTACATATAGACCAGAAGGATCTAGAATGTTCGAGGACCATTCTGCGGGGGGGGGGGGGGGGGGATATGGTGGTTGACAGTGGTTTACCTAGGGAATTTTCATATTTTGATCAAAGTGTTCTAAAAAATAAAAGAAACAAAAAAAGAAATGTCTTTTAAAGCACATCTTCTATATTAAATATAGAATGAAAAACAGCGAAATGAGTTGTTCTCAGCTAGTACCATTTATAAATTCACAAAACTATATGTTTTCTTCAAAAAAGAAAAAATAATAATGACAATTATAAGTTGAATTTTTAATTTTATTTATTTAGGATTATGAAACAATATGACAGTAAACTCCTAAAGAAATTTTATAAAGTTGAGGCTGCCTCGGCTCTTGCTGAAAAACGCAAGTCGAAAAAAAATGAAGATTCTGATTCTGAACACGAAGTTGATGAAGCCAAAGAAGGAAAAGAAAAAAACAAAGGGAAGAAGAATGATGGGCCAGGTTTTCGAGATCGTAAAGTATGTTTTATGGATTTCTTAGTCTTAATAGGTGAAATTACTACTTTGTAAAATATTGGCCTGCGAATATTTCATCATGTAGCATTTAAAATATATCTTAGTAATACATAACTCAAATAATCATTTAATACAAGAATTCATTTTCAAATTAAATTAATTTATTCTAATTTAATATTTTGATTAAGGAGTTTGATAAAATTAATAGCATTATATATTTTGAAAACTTAATTTATTTTTTATTTTTATGGCTAAAGTGTCTTTTGATCTTATACTTTGATATTGTGAAGTTTATTTTAGGGATTTCTTATTTTTAATAACTGACATTTTTGCTTTTTATGTAAACTCATATCATTATTATACATATAATAACATTCATGGTGCACTTATTTTAAAAACTGGATTTTTTTTTTTTTTTTTAATTGTGGCAGTGTCTGTGATAATAAATATGCATTGTAGTATTCTATGAGTATTATTACATGTGGAAAACTGATACACCTAATGAATGTTACAATAAGCATATTATTGAAAATTTAAGACAAAATAGTTGTCCAAAACATGCTAAGGTATCTGAATTACATTTTTTTTCTTGCATTTAATATTTTCAATTTCTTGTATTTTCACTGCAAAATTAATTTAAAATATTTCTTTTAAAGAAGGTTAAATGAAACATTTTTGTTTGACAATCTTTGTTTCCCATCTGGCTGAAAATCCACCATTATTATTAATAGGGGTCAATCCAGGCAATATTTAGGGCCTATTTAGGGATCCTTCACAAAAATCACTTTAATAAAACAGGGAACTTCTCAAAATTCCTCTTAATAAAACAAGCACCTTCACAAAATTCCTTTTAGTAAAACAGGCTCCTTCATAAAATCCCTCTGAATAAAATAGGCTGCTTCACAAAATTCCATTCCATAAAAACATATGCTTCAATAATTATTTTTCATTGTTAGGTTTTAAAATGTGTAATTTGCAAAAAAAAACAATTTCACCAGAAAAGAAAACTTTAGCTGAAAGACTTAAAGAAGTTGTTATTAATAAATGCGTAGTTCAAATTAGGGTAGCTGGATTTCTTCTTTTGTTACAGAATCTTAATTTTCACAAAATATAATAAATTTTGCAAAAATAATTTACTTTTTACAAAATGGGCCTCAAGAGAAAATTTCTGCATCAACCCCTGATTAGATATCCAAGAAAAGTATTTTTAAAAATTCCATTTTGGTACAAAATAATTAAATTTATTTATTTTAAAAGACAAATATTATGGTTTTGTTGATATTTTTTATAATTTTGTATATGCGCAATAAGAGTAAAACAATTTTTCTTTTTCTTTTATTTAATTTGAATGTGCTTATCAAGACCATCCATGTGAAATAATAAACAACACTATGGCCCCTGAAAATAAGAAATGTGGCTGTTATCCATTTATGGCACCTCCATGTGAACAGTGTGTTTGTTGTTTTCATTTGTCATCTGTAAGATTAAAAAATAATAGAGGCTTCAAATGCTTAAAATTTGTATAGCAAATACCTGGTAACCAATTTTAATGGCATTGTTGTCAAAACAATAAAATGTATTCATTAAAAAATTATCTAGAAAAGTTTATCAGAGGGTGATTCATAGGTTTAAAAATTTATTCTTATTATCTTATTTTAGATTTCGATAGTTTAATAGATGTGAAATTAGTTAAAATTTAGTTATTGTGAATTTGAATAACTTATACTTAATACTAAAGACAATTGAATATTTGAACCTTGTTCAATGCAAATAAATTTATAATCTTGTTTGTGTTGATATTTGAAGCTTTTTACATATACTTGTAAAGGTTTTTGACAAAAATATCTTCCCAGAAGCATATCAGGTTGGCTACAGTTTCTGGAAATCAGAGAAAAATCCAGGAGGTTTATCAATCTGGAAGAATCAGGGAATTTCGCAAAAGTGCTTGAAAATCAGGAAATTTTGTCTATATGCGAAAATATTTGTGTTTTTACATGAGACTGATTTGTTGACAAACAGGTGATATTTAAGCCAATAATAATATGCAATAAAGAAAAGTAAAATTTATATATATATATATATATATATATTTGTGTGTGTGCACTGCACATGATAGGATTTTTTGGTATTTAACTCAAATTAAGGTGATCAGATGTCCTCATTTTCTGTGGATAATGCTTATATTGAAGGTAGTTTACCCATTTTTGAAAATTTTATGATGCATTAGCATAAGCTTGCTATGTGCCCAGCTTAATCCAATTTGCTATCCCGTCAGATATAGATATGTCTTAGAATTAAATATTATTCAGAAAATGAGGACATTTTCTAGTCGCCATATTTTTATTGGCCACTATATGAAGTTGTTGGACTAAATTTTGAGTTCGGATTTATGAAACTGCGAACCAGTACTTTAAGAATATTGTGCAATTTTTATATTTTTCTCTTGTTTATTTCTCCCAAATGAGGTACTAGCAAGCTGGATAAGTGTGTTATACGAGGAAGCGGCATATATTAAAAATATTGTATGTGTATCGTTAATAATGAAAATCTGATAAAAGTAGTCAGGGAAATCAGGGAACTTTTTTTTTCGCAATTTCTGTAGCCATCCTGCATATGTCAAAACAATTACGTTTGCCAATTTGTGGATATCTGAAATTAGACCCTCATCTTATCCTTTAAGAGTTTCAATTAAACAAATTTGAGAATGTATATTAGAATATTCTAGCCATTTTGTTTGATAGCATGGAAATCCCGCTTTTACAGAATGAGTCCCATTTCAAAAAGTTGCGTCAGTTTTAAAGACTTTCTAGAAATTGCATTAATCTTTTCAACATGCTTACAGAATCAAAAAAAAAAAAAAAAAAAAAAGATGCTAGCATATAGAATTTTGATTTACAGAGGTGATTCTGTTCAAGCTGTATATCGAATTCAGATATTTTTTTTTTCCTTTTCCGTACTGAGATTTCAGTTTTTGTGATAGTTAATTTCATAAAATAACACTAAAATATCGATTTCATATGATTGCTAAACATAATTAAAATTCATAATTTGACTTCCCTGTAATAAATTATATGTTCTCTCCTCTCTCTCTCTCTCCATACGAAAATGTTTTCTCGCTAAAATTTCAGGTATTTTTTCATGAACCCCCAATTACCTCTGGATATTGTAGTTAATTTTTGAAATTTAACTGTCTTGATTCATACTTAATGGCATATTTATAGTCATCCTGCAAAAATTTCATAGGAGGATCAAACCCTGGTGATCCCTCCATTGGCTATGGCCTTGAGTGTAGTAGTTTAAGTTCAAGATTGTACTATAAATTTTGTGATCACAGTCGATTGATGTATGATAGCATGTTTTCACCACATTTCAAAATTTCAGTTGCATCCTTTTCATAGATGATATTTTTGGATGTAATATTTTCCTGATGTAATCCATTATTTCAGGGATTTCTACTTTTTCTTTTGGTAAATGGCTCTCTTTTTTTTCTCTTCTAAAAATATGGGCTGAAATTATGTTGTGTCATTGATATCGTTCCATGACTTATCAATGCTCTACACTGCAGATTTCATATTCAATAACACTAGAACCGCAGAGCGGGTCAGTTTAACCCAAATCGACGTTTAATTTGTCACCACGTGAAAAATATTAATTGGAAAAATATTTCTTTTTCTGACTTTTAATATTTTAAGGTAAACAGCAACTTATCGAATTTGAAAACGAATACCATAAATAAATTTTTAGTAATAAACATGTGTACCTAGAACCGCAAAGCGAGTCAATTTGACTCGTAATATGTTTTTACGAATAAATGAAGAAAAACAGATGCATTTTCTCAGAAGTAAATTTATCAATGTTAAACGGAAGTTCGTCTTATTTATCAGATAAAAATGAAGAATAAAGAGTTCGAACAGAAAGCCTTGTACTCAGGGAAATCTGAAAAAGATATCAGCAGTAATGTGCGCGTTGAAACTTAGAAATAAAGAAGTTGGCAAACATGGGACAATTTGGAACGTTGTAAAAATCAGTACTAGCATATTTTGAAGGAAGTTGGGGCATAACACCATATGCTAAAACGCAATATTATGGATAACATTCTGTCAAGGGCCTGGAGGATGATTATAGATGAATGGATATTGAAACATATAAAGAAATGTACCAAAGAGGAAACCCATCGACAGATTCAGAAAAAGGAATGGGTTATTACTTCATAAAAAAACTGATGCTTTTATGTCAATATTATATGCACGGCGTATATAAATTGTGCAAGAGGGATTGAACTTGATAGCCTTCGGTCAATGATGGACCGACAATGGGGACTGACGTTTTCCCAAAATACAATGACAAGAGGCAAATTTCGTGAAAAAATGAGATTCTTACACTTCGATATAAAATCAATCCGATCAAGTCGTCCAGAGACAGAAAAATTTGCCCTGATATCTGATATCTCGAATTTTTTCATTGAAAATTGCAAGATTAACTATATAACAGGATCTAACATAAGCATAGATAAGCAGATAATTTCTACAAAATCTAGGTATATTTTTATGCAATATATGCCTAGCAAATCAGATAAATTCAGTATCAAATTCTGGTTGACTGCAGATGTTCATTCAAGATATCTGATTAATGAATTCCCGTATCTTAGAAAAGATAACCCATGTCCATCTAATGTTTCTCTTTCTGAATATGTAGTACAGCACCTAATAAGTCCATATGAGAACGAAGGTAGAAATGTCACTACAGACAATTTTTTTCAGAGGCGTTGAAATCCAAAAAAAGAAGTCTTGTAGGAACTGTAAAACGCTCAAGAAGAGAAATACCAGTCTCTGTAACAATGTCAAAATCGGAATTGCATGCGACTACTATAATAACTCATAAAGATACTAGTCTAACTGTTTACCAGGGGAAAAAAGGATAAAAATGTTTTGTTGCTCATCAGTCTACATCGAAATGTTGAAAATTTAGATAATTCTAAAAAACTACCTGATACAGTTGCTTACTACAATGCAACTAAATTTGGTGAAGATGTAATTCACCAGATGACATGGCAGTATACTGTCAAGTCTGCCTGCATTTTATAATATTTTGGATATTGGTGCTATCAATGTTTGGGTTTTATACAAAATATTAGTAGACGGGAATTTTTTCAAGACTTAATTGAAGAATTATGAGAAAATTTTTTTCTCTCTCAACAAAAAAAGGTGTCATTTGGTTGTGAAGAAACCACTGGAAACGATGGAAACCCACAAACTAGACGTAAACGAGTCCGATGTCACACTTCAAAATGTGAAAATAAAACTCAAGATATTTGTTCAAAAATGTAATGCGACTATTTGTGGTAAATGTACAAAATTTATTACCAAGTTTTGCATGCAATGCATACAATAAAGTGGATTAAATAAATCTGTAAAACTACTAAGTAATTGGCAATTTCTTTATATTTTTATAAATTATACTTAGAAATTATGCCTAAAATTATTAGAATGAGATGATCTATTTTCTTTTAAAGTTATGAAGTCTAAGTTTTCTTTTGTTTAAAATATATATTACTAAACTTAATGAAATACAATTTTGAACATCATTTTCTATAATGTTAGGTAATTTCTGCTGACTTAATATTATATAAATGTTGACAAATATTGATTATTATATGAGAATATAATGTTTTAAGTAACTAAATTAAACATTTGTGTATATTTATATATATATTTTTTAATCTAGGGTCAAACTGACCCGCTCCGCAGTTCTAGTATTAAAGATCTTTAAAAGAAAAAAAAGAAAGTAGATCAAAAATATTTGGAATATAGATCATTCTGATCTATGGATATCCAGATTTTGATCTTTGTGCTCTTTGTTTTGTTATATAATCTATTATTAATATATTTAGAATTTAGAATAATTATGATAATTTAGAATCTCCGCATTGTTTCTTTAAAGCAAACTATATAAAAGTGTTTATTTTATAACATCTGTGATCTCTTTTTATCAAACTTAAATAGTATTCTAACTTTTCATTTTGTAAATTTGATATCAAACTTTTGTTTCAGATTATAGAATATGAAAATCGAATCCGAGCTTATTCTACGCCAGATAAAATATTTCGATACTTTGCTACTCTTCGAGTTTACAATGAGCAAGGAGATTCTGAAATATTTATGACACCTGAGGATTTTCTTCGATCACTGACCCCAGGAGTTAAACAACCTGAAGGTATAATTTTTTATTACTTAAAGGTTTCTGGGATAGGAGAAAAGGTTGCTATTAACATTATAATAATTTATATCTATTTTAAAATCTATGTTCTTGAAAAATAACTAGTTTTTACAATTGTTGTATTCTATCTGATTCTCCAGAAAAATTGGCTTAGATTTCAATAAATTTGTTTTAGCTATTGTGCCTGCAGGCTATTAAGGTACAGGTAACCTTTTTATTCCCCTAATGTTAGGATGGTTTTCTGTTAAATGTGCTCCTTTTTTTTCTCACTCTATTCACTTGCTGCTCCTCATATTTTTAAATTTACTTTAATAAAACATTAAAAAATTACCATACTGTAATGTAAATATTGCATCTAATAGTTGAGATTTTTTTTTTTCTCAAGTGAACTGTTATTCATTTTCATTATTATTATTTTCATCTTCATTATTATTATTTCCATCTTCATTAACATAATTTAAAAATTCTTGACATGAAAGTTAACAAACTCTAAAAATTTTCCTGATTTTATATGTATTAAGGCTTCAAGTAATAGGACATGGACATTAAACACATAATTGCCAATGTTTCCAAATTCATCATTCAGAAATCTTTTGAAATTTTTAAAAAGATATGTAACTTAACATTTCTGTGAGGTAGGTTTTCGTTGTCGTTGCTTAAACTTGAAGGTCATGGAAAGCAACATATGTTTCAAAAAGTACAATCTATTAGGCTAAATATTTTTTTAATACTGTACAAATTTGGAAATTGATAAATAATCATTTTAAAGTCTATTTTTATTCCTTGGTGCAAGTTAAAAATCAAATAAAAAATCAGCTTGAAGGCAAGAAAAGGATCTAAGAATATTTCTTTTGTAGTTTTATAAAAATCATAAATAAAAGCATTATCTTATTAGGAAATTTTTACACAAAATTTTTCATAAACATGCCAGGTGGATTTGTTATGGATGATGGATGTTTCAAGGATGTGTCAAAAATATTTGCTTTAATTATTTTGGCAAGGAAAATTAATTTAATAAGAGAAAGCCTCTACTATATACAGAGGCTGTTTGCACATTTTTTAGATGAGTTTGTTTTTGTGTAAAAAAAATCGTCTGCGTAGAGAAATTATTTTTCATAACTAATATGTTTTCGAAAATATAAATTCTTGTCTGGCAATTGAAATTCTTGTTTAGATGCAAAATGGCACTTTTAAGGAACCGGTGGATTGAAGGCTATATATGTGAACTTTTCAAAGAGAATAATACATATTCAGTTATTAGAAAATGCTCTGAAAGCTTTTTCTATATCTAAAGAATATTGTCAATAAAACAAGGAAAAAATGTGAATGTCTGACTTCAAATGGAAAAATTGTTCCAAATATGTAGCCTAGAACAAAGAATTCTTTAAATGTTGCAAAAAGAAAATGATGGTAAAAGAAAATCTTCCAAGTCAAAAGACTGTTGCTAAATAGTTAAAATGCTCAGTGTCAGCTGCTAACAAAATCATTAACATTGTTTTGAATTTTAAAAAGGCTAAAAAACACAATATTCATCGCCTTTCTCAACAACATGTCGCTGAACTTAATACAGAATGCAGAATTCTTTATAATAAGCATTTATCCAGAGAAAAGTGGAAAAATATTGTTACAATAGATGAAGCTTGGGTCTATTTAAATGATTGTTATAAAAAGAGATCCATTTATTATTATCAAAGAAGAGAAAAAAAAACCTTAAAACATGTCCAATGTATCTAAAGGAAGTTTTAACAAAGGATTTATGATTGTTGCTAGTTTTGCATATAACGGCAAATTAAAAACAGGGTTGTTCGATTTAAATCAGCTTGATTTAAATCAAATGATTATTTTTAAA
Source organism: Maratus michaelseni (assembly GCA_963931845.1). NCBI lineage: Eukaryota > Metazoa > Arthropoda > Arachnida > Araneae > Salticidae > Maratus > Maratus michaelseni. The sequence continues at coordinate 25,469,494 of OZ007594.1, forward strand.
TCTTTGATTTAAATCAATATTTTTAACATTGATATTTACAAGCTGAATAAGGATCAAATTAATCATTCGTGTTAAAGTAAATGTCATCATTCATGACAGATTAAAAATTATCTTTTAATAGTGTTAAATAAAACTTTTATAAATTGAAAATACTACTTTTTTATGAAAGTAAATGGAACACTGCATTCAAAATATTATTTATCCATAGTGCATCCCAAAATAAATACTGATAAATTATCTCTCATTTTTAAACTTTTTTCTTTCCTAGATGATCACTTAATTTTTGCAAGATAAATAAATGCTGATGATGCTAAATTTAAATCTATTTAATAAAAAAGTATTTAATATAATAGTATTTTCACTGAGGAGTTACAACCTCTAAAAGTGATTCTACATATGATTCACAAGTTTGCTTTATGTTTAGTTGCTTAGACATGCAATTACAATATCCCATATGTTGATCATATATTAATTCATAATATATGATCATATAGACTAATTGTAATATAGTAAATATTTGGACTGTTTGTCTAATATAGAGTTCTAGAATTCCAATTTCATGTTCTTCATAACTGGAAATAATTTAATCCATGTGACTGATCCCTTTTCTTTCCTTGAATCCATTGCTTACTGCAATGGAAAATATAAAATAGTACCTTATTTCTAAACTAAGCAGTAATTTCTACTGTACAGTAAACAGGATTGATTGTTGAAATTGTCAATGGCTGAGCGCTGGATATCACTGACAATTGATAGTTTCGTATTTTTAGTTATGTGATTACCTTGCATATCTTGTAACTGTTTTGTAATCATTAATCTAGTTTAGTGTGAAACACAAGTTGGGACAACATCATCATTTACTAATACTAGGTAATACAGTACAGAGAGCTTTTGGATACATTGATGCATAAGAAAAATGGCTGGTAGAAAGAAAGATCCAATGTGGCTTTATTTTACAGGAGAAAAAACAAACTTTTTTTAGAAAAGTGTGAAAGCAATACGTAAACCATGTAGTATAGAAATGGCTGAGATTGTGTCAAGAATAATTAGGAAAAAAAAAACATAAAGAAACTTGCAATCTATGTGATAAAGATGACATTATTGAATCTGAATCAGTTGAAATACACATACATATTTAGCATTCTTTGCTACATTTATTATGTGATTATATATTATATACAGGGCTTGATAAATGCGGTTTCCAGACCGCAGCTGGTGACCAAGTTTTCTTATCTGGCGACTAAGTTATTTAATTTTGCAGTTTTTTTTATTTTTGTATAAAAATTGACCTAAGAAATAAGCATAAACAGCATATTTTCTCTCCCCACACTTACTAGTGCACCACAAGCAGTAATCTTCCTCTTCTCACGTACTGATACAATGCCAAAAAATGATCACGTTTCAAATCAGATTTTTGTGCCCAGAATTAAAACCGATTACTCTATCACATTCTTATTAAAGATTAATAAGTGATTATAAGTAATTCATTTTAAGTAGGTCTATAAAACTTAATTAAAATTTAAAGAATAATTAATTTTAGTTACATTAAAGAATAATATTTTTTTTTTTTTTTAATATTTCTACCTCTCTTAAAATGCTTGCCAACTTTATTATCATGGTACTGCACATAATGCAAAATAGATCAGTGCCAACCTGGTTTGAAGAAAAGTTTCTGGGTACTGCATTGTAAATATCTTTTACTGGTGACTAGAATTTTTTGCTGGTTACCAGATTTTATCAAATTTGTAAAACCCTGATTATATATATTATTGGAGTGATACATTAATGAAAAATGTAATAACTTAAATTAACTAGAAATTTATGCATGCACATAGGTATATCTATAACAGTTTAATATAGTAAAATAATATGATTTTAAGTTTTAAGTCTGAATTTGTTTGCAACAATTTTTTTAATTTAAATTATATTGAATTTTTATCTAGGAAGTGTAATGAAATTAATAGAAATGTGCAAATCTATACAGAGAAAATAAATAAATATAATGCACACTACACAAATAATATTAATAAAAAAAATCAGATTTAAATTAAAAAAATCCAATTTAAATAAAATAAATCTGATTTTTTTTTTCTTAATCGCGATTTTTATCAACCCTGATTAAAAATAAAGAAAGTAGAGGAAAATAGTAAGATCAACTCCATGTACTATCAGAAACATATTTTACTCCTAATCTTCAAACATGAAATACCATCTCTTTACCGCCAGTGCCATCAATCTGTTGAAGTGCATCAAGATAAAGCAAGCAGCCACACATCCCAATCCACTGTTAATTTCCTGGAAAAAATGGAACAAGAAACGGGTAATAAGGATATACCTGCTAAATCTCCTGGTGTATCACCCAAGGATTATTGTGCTTTTGGACTTTTAAAAAGTGCTTTATTCAAACATCAACCTATAATCCTTCATGGACTTTGGAAATTAACATTTCAAGAGGAGTGGGCCAAAATACCTCTTCCAAAACTACGAAAGGCATTACTATCGTGGAAATTATGGTGTAGAAAAGTAGTTCAGAATAAAGTTTATTAAATTGAACATTTAAAACACAAATATTTTAATTAAAAGTTGTTTAAGTACCATGAAAATCAACTAAAAAATGTGCAAACACGCTCTGTATTCCTTAAATTATACTGATAGTTAAGACTTTATTTCCATAATAAGCTAATTGAATGTATGCAAAAAATATATTATTTAAAAGCAACTTTCATTTATACCAGCGGTATTCAAAGTGTGCAGTGTGCCTTCCTGGTGAGGCACGAGTTTCCAAGGAGAAATATAAGAACTTTACAGCTTGTTTTAAATTAAATTAAACCTTGATATAAACTTATAATCTTAGTTTTTAAATTCTTATTATAAAAATTAAGCATTGATAATGTTACTTATATTAATTAGAGTGTGTTTCATGTATTAAATAATGTTGTTATTTATACTTCAAAAATATATCTCTTACTTTTCTCTCTTCTCATGATATTCAAAATAGTGAGTTTTAACTAAATATTTTTTCACATGCAATGGCTTTATATATGCTAAAAATGCAACACAAAATAAATACATTAAACACATTTCGTGTTTATCATAGATGGTTACATGGTAAATTGATTAAAGGTCATTGACATGCAGATTTTGGTTGCACAGGTAAATTGTAGCAGCAAAACATTTAAAAATCCCTGATTTATACAACAAAATCTGTAAAAAACAGAACCTGCCTATAATACTATCTTGCCTTAATCCTTTTGCGATGAGTATCCAGTACATAATTTTATTTTTTTAGCACTCAGTATTTCTAAATAGAAATCTTTATGTAATTTAATCTCAGAAATTCTGTGATTAAATAAAGCAAAAATTTACTTTCTGAAAATACTTGTAAGAAAAACTGGTTGCACATACTCTAGATGTGAAAATCAAATTTTTAAATTAGTAGCCAGTGCAGTTAATTGATCTTACAATATTTCCACACTAAGCAAAACTTGTTTTCAATGGGAAAAATGGTACTTACGTATTATCTATGCCAGGTCAGATACATCGCGGCAACAATGGCACCAATTATACTAATTACAGAAACTTATGTTTTTCTTTCTGCATTATGACTGCATTATTAATTATGATACATGTTTTAATTCATTTTCTTTCTATATATTTTTTTATACTCTGCATTTTGAATAATGCATTTGAAAGATTTCCAAAAAACTAAAGCAGAAGCTATTCTGTATTTCCAGAAATGTGGTACTATTATACCAAAAATACATCAGTGTTCCAATTACCACGAAATGAAATTGCATATTAACAATTATATTATGTAAAGATGCAATGTAAATAAATGCAGACAGTGTATTCAAATAAGAAAGGACAGTTTGTATGAGGAAAGTACATTCTCATTCACAAATGCATTATAGTTTATATATACCTGGAGCAAAGAACCAATAAATCATGATTTCTGTCGTGGAAAGTTCAAATTTCATGTATCCATAGATCTTAGCTAACTTTTTTAACCAATATTTAAAACGAAGATATTTGTTTTTTAGTTTTTCAGATGCTTTTTTTCTTTATTTTTAATATATTTAAGAATCCTTCTTGTTTAAAATTTGATTAATAAAAAAGTCATAGACATGAATTTGAATACTTACTAAAATTTAACATATGAAAATGCTGTGTTCAACAGTGTTTGTTTATTTTTGTCAAGACTTATGTAATCATAATGCAATAATCTTTTATGTAAATTTAGTTACATCTTTTAACAGGCTCAGTAGTTCCCAAGTAGTGTTAAAGGGATTTTAAATCAAAAAAAGAAGCTCACACGTAAACATGATTGGTGATTGTCAACTGTTTTTGGCGATCTATCTTCCTGGCACTGATAGTATGTAAGTACCAGAAAAACTACAATAGATCCATAGCCAACTTTCTTAAAATACAATATATATATATAAATAAATAGTATTATAAAGTACTTTGATATTGTTTTTGATGTGTTATTGTTAGACAGTACATGTTACAGCTTTATGTTGAAACTTTGTATTTAAAATGTTTCAAATGTACATAAACTTCAATTAAAATTATCATATGTCCTAATTTAATAAGTGGCAATTGAGAAACATTAAAAATGTGATTAAGTTTAATCCTGCATAATGAAGACATTTGTCCGATTATCTCTCATTGGTCATATTTCGTATCATATTTTTGTTTTATTTTCATAAAAATTTTACACTGTTTGGCTGGAAAGTGGGTTCGATTCTGTGTTTTGTGTACTAATCAAAATCTTTCCCACCTTTATCAAGGTATTGTCTGAAAAAAATAGCTGAAACTGTGTAATGTGAGGGAAATCTATATATTAAAATACCTTTCATAGATTACAATAGTTAACAGAGCTTCTGCTAAAACTGATTATTTAAAATGTGGGGTTCTGTGACCACCATGGATGTAAAAAATGTGGTTGAAAATAAAGGTGGAACACTTTTTACAAATTTAACCCTTTCAGGGGCAAGCAATTGTGTTCCTGTAACGTTGAGTTTTCACCAGAATTTAGGAAAGAATTTAGTTCAAAATAATGAAAATCAATTTTTAGCTCACAGGCTATCAAAGCCTGAGAGCTTATGTGCCCGCCGGTTCTGTACGTACGTATGTATGTATGTATGTACGTAACGCGATAACTCTTCATAGAAATATCCGTTTACCTTCAAATTTTGTTTATAGGTTCACTGTGTTAAGGCGCTTCCCTGATTAGTATTCGGGATTGATTGGTTAAATATAAAGGGGGGAAACGTGGGGCTAATAACCCCCCTTAATTTATATAAATAGGTTTTTCATGCAGAATTATTCCGTTTTCCTTCAAATTTTGTTTATAGGTTCACTGTGTTAAGGCGCTTACCTGATTAGTTTTTGGGGTTGATTGATTAAGTATAAAGGGGGGGGACGAGGGGGGCTAATAACCCCCTTTATTTATATAAATGGGTTTTTCATGCAGAATTATTCCGTTTACCTTCAAATTTTGTTTATAGGCTCACTGTGTTAAGGCGCTTCCCTGATTAGTTTTCGGGATTGATTGGTTAAGTATAAAGGGGGGGGGAACGGGGGGCTAACCCCCCCCCCCCCCCCCCCCCCCTTAATTTATATAAATCAAAATGGGTTTTTAATGCAGAATTATTCCGTTTTCCTTCAAATTTTGTTTATAGGTTCACTGTGTTAAGGCGCTTACTTGATTAGTTTTCGGGATTGATTGGTTAAGTATAAAGGGGGGGGGAACGAGGGGGCTAATCCCCCCTTAATTTATATAAATGGGTTTTTCATGCAGAATTATTCCGTTTACCTTCAAATTTTGTTTATAGGTTCACTGTGTTAAGGCGCTTCCCTGATTAGTTTTCGGTATTGATTGGTTAAGTATAAAGGGGGAGAACGGGGGGGGGGGGCTAATCCCCCCCTTAATTTATATAAATGGGTTTTTCATGCAGAATTATTCCGTTTTCCTTCAAATTTTGTTTACAGGTTCACTGTGTTAAGGCGCTTCCCTGATTAGTTTTCGGGATTGATTGGTTAAGTATAAAGGGGGGGGAGAACGGGGGGCTAATCCCCCCCTTAATTTATATAAATGGGTTTTTCATGCAGAATTATCCCATTTGCTTCAAAATTTGTTTATAGGTTCATTGGGTTAAGACGCTTCCCTGATTAGTTTTCGGGATTGATTGGTTAAGTATAAAGGGGGGGGGCTAATCCCCCCCCTAATTTATTAGCTCACAGGCTATCAAAGCCTGAGAGCTTATGTGCCCGAGGGTTCTGTACGTACGTACGTATGTATGTATGTATGTACGTAACACGATAACTCTTCATAGAAATATCCGTTTACCTTCAAATTTTGTTTATAGGTTCACTGTGTTAAGGCGCTTACTTGATTAGTTTTCGGGATTGATTGGTTAAGTATAAAGGGGGGAAACGGGGGGCTAATCTCCCCCTTAATTTATATAAATGGGTTTTTCATGCAGAATTATTCCGTTTTCCTTCAAATTTTGTTTATAGGTTCACTGTGTTAAGGCGCTTACCTGATTAGTTTTCGGGATTGATTGGTTAAGTATAAAGGGGGGGTACGAGGGGGGCTAATCCCCCGCCCTTAATTTATATAAATGGGTTTTTCATGCAGAATTATTCCGTTTACCTTCAAAATTTTTTATAGGTTCACTGTGTTAAGGCGCTTCCCTGATTAGTTTTCGGGATTGATTGGTTAAGTATAAAGGGGGGGAACGGGGGCTAATCCCCCCCTTAATTTATATAAATGGGTTTTTAATGCAGAATTATTCCGTTTTCCTTCAAATTTTGTTTATAGGTTCACTGTGTTAAGGCGCTTCCCTGATTAGTTTTCGGTATTGATTGGTTAAGTATAAAGGGGGAGATCGGGGGGGGGGGGGGGCTAATCCCCCCTTAATTTATATAAATGGGTTTTTCATGCAGAATTATTCCGTTTTCCTTCAAATTTTGTTTACAGGTTCACTGTGTTAAGGCGCTTCCCTGATTAGTTTTCGGGATTGATTGGTTAAGTATAAAGGGGGGGGGGGAACGGGGGGCTAATCCCCGCCTTAATTTATATAAATGGGTTTTTCATGCAGAATTATCCCATTTGCTTCAAAATTTGTTTATAGGTTCATTGGGTTAAGACGCTTCCCTGATTAGTTTTCGGAATTGATTGGTTAAGTATAAAGGGGGGGGGGCTAATCCCCCCCTAATTTAGATAAATGGGTTTTTCATGCAGAATTATTCGATTTTCTTCAAATTTTGTATATATATTCATTGTAATTAGAGACTTCCCTGATTAGTTTAAGGGGTTCATTAGTTAAGTATGAGGGGGGGGTAACGGGGGGATGACCCCCCTTAATATATTGTTGATTTCTTTATTTTTCTCTTATTTCAGATTCTTTGAAATAAGAGTATAATATACAATTAGTGTGAATAGCCTGTGAGCTCAATCCCCTCAGTTTAACTTGGCAGTTTTCTTTTTATTTAACTTTTTCCCGTCAAAGTTAAAAAAGTAAAATTTATTAAAAGTATCTGGTTCGAATCGAATTAAAATTAGGTGGGATATAATATATCCCACCGCCCCTCAAAGGGTTAAAAAGTCGCCATGTGGAAAGTAGCAACTGGATATTTTCAGGTCTAACATACTCCATACATCACATATACGCTATGCTCATCTTTAAGGGTTTAAACATAAACTTAAAATTTATTAATTCCAAAGAAACAAATATGATTGAATTAAAAGAGACTAGGGCAGAAACCTGACTAAAACATTTTTTTTTCTTTTCCCTTTACAAATATTATTGTACAGTGAATCCTCCCTGTACAACCACCTTCCTCAATGACCATTTTTTCATGGAAATGAAAATTTTTCCCATTGACTCAATGTTGATTTTACCTTTATTCAGAGACCATTTTCACTAGAACTTCTTCCATAAGCAACCAATTTGTTTGAAGAAACTGAAAGAAATTTTGTTCTTTCCTGGTCGTTTGACCTTTAGCTTGAGCAATATGTACATGTTCTCCCATTTGAAATGGAATTTGGATCATCCCCACTTTCTAGAACAGCATGTTTGATGAACCCCAGAGAAATTAGTCTTTTATGACTTTCTTGCATGCAGTAGGGAAGTTTTGACATCCTCCTTTGATATCGTGATCAAGGCGCCATGCCATGATAAAAAATAAGTTTGAGAGTATGACTGCTTGCTTCCATCATTCTCCAAGTACAGATAGATCTGTTTCATTAGTTTATTGTTTTAACAGCAACAGCTAAAAAAGTTATTTTAAACTTAGTGAGCGTATACACACATTATAAATGAACATAAAATGGAATGTCGGAAAGAAAATTTGCTCAAATGTTTAAGTGTAATAAAACATAGATAAACAAATCTTTGGAGAATAAAGAGGCCTCTTTAAAATTATGGCAAGACTGTGAATTGCATGGAATGAAGCGAGTCAGGAGTGCCAGACATTAAACTCCCTGCCCTTTCCTCTCAGAAAGTCCCCAAAGAAGTAGATAGATTAATGAAATCTCCATTATTGGTTCAAGTCAAAAAAATTTTTGCATTTATTCAATGAACTTTGAGAGGGCTTAGTAAGAAAATTTGTAAAAAATAAAATTATAAAAGCAAAGCAAACATCAATTTGTACATTTTTAAATCCTTGCAGTAATAAACTTATAAATTTAAATTAAAGTTTTATTTTGGTATTTAATTTATTTTATTTCTTTCCTAATGTGAAAGGTCAGTTCATAACACTACTTGTTACCTTATTTTCGACAATCAAAAACTAGATTTAATGTGACCTTTATTATGAGACCACTTCTCGAAGCGACCAGTTATTAATCAAGCAGAGCATAGTTGCTTTGGGGAGGTTTTACTGTATTTTGTAAGAAAGAAAAATGTTAGATTTGTATTATCTCTCTTTATTTGAATTTGTTTCTATCTTTTGTTTTCTCTTTTGCATTCCATCAGAAAAGGAAAAAATAAATATTGTTTATGTTGCCTTTTTTTTTTTTTTATCTTTAGGATTGGGATTAGACCAGTTTAAACGAGTTGAAATCAAAGTAAGTATATTTATATATTATCCCCCTTTTTATAACAGTTTGATGATTTTTGAGTGTTCTCTGCATATTTCCCTGAATAATTGTTTGTTTGTTGATATAAAAAAGCAAGCTTCTTTCCTTGTAAATAACATATATCTGATTTTAATTCTAATAGTACTAACCATGATTGTTGTTTTAAAAGCTTCTGTAGTACATAATATTTAAAACAGACAAAAATTACATAAAATAAGAGGAAAGTTTTATTCCCAACTTTAAGCTTTCCATTTTTCTCTCTGCTCTTTTTTCTTCAATTACAGTGGAAACTCTGTATTTACTTTTTATTAATAGATTCTATTTTTTTTCTTATCTTAGAGATTTTTGTGCTAATGTTTGATATATTTTAAAAGAATTAAATTAAATGTTGGTGCAATTCCAATAATCAATTGGATGTAGCCTATGATAAATTAGTATTAGGTAAATTAAGTAAAATATCAATGTTTGTTTTTTATGCACTTTTATTTAACTTAACTTGGTTTGTGTATGTAAAGATGGAATTTTGAAATCAGTTTTTCACTCGCTTCCTAAAAGACTAGAATTATAAAAATTATGTGCACAGGTGTGTTTTTGATGACTGTACAACATTTTAAGATTTTAAAAACTTAATTATAAATTGATAAATTAATTTAAAGGCATTTTTACATTAGCTGGGTGTAGGTGATAAATTGGTAAATACTCATTATGGTTACAACTGTATAAGAGTTACAACAACAATGGAGTTGATTATGCTCTAAATGATGCTTGCTAAAATATGCCAAATGGCTATAAAATTGCAACAAGAAAATATTTTAAATACTAAAAGGTAGAAAATAAAATATAAATATAAAAATAAAGAATGTAATTTTTAAAAAGAAAAAAAACTTTTATCAATTAATAGTTTAATATATTATTAAATTATGATTATACATTGAGAAAACAATTTAGAAATCAGGAATAGATAATTTAAATAATGCTTTTTTTGTTTATTCCTTGTTGCCATATTTTAAAAAAGATACAGCAAAAAATGATACATATTTTTAATAAATTCACTTTTTCGCATTTTCTAACAAGCATAAGTCAAAGTGGTGATTTTTTTTTATAATCGAGAGTCCGTGTCAAATTAACGTATTGTAATGGAAATTATTTAGAACAATTTGAATTGCAATCATGAAATTAGACATGTTTTTAACATTAACTGCTTATAAAAGAGGGGGTTTTTTTAAAACTATATTTCTTTTTATACTACTATATTTTTAAATTAAAAAAAATGATTGATGAGTTTAACTATAACTTTATATCATTTATTCAAATTTACTGTTATGCTTTGATATTGCAACTTTTAAATGTTAATTCTACACTTTCTTTTTTTTTTTTTTCATTTATTTTTCTTTATATTTTTCTATTTTCTTTTAAATAACTTCCTTCTTGAAATTATCTTAACAATATTTGTTTTTGGCTGTTAAAGTTATTTGTTAAATCATATCTCACATTAATAAACTACAGTTTAATTAATTTTTTTTTGTATTGTTATTTTATATAACTGCTGTTTTTTTAATCAATATCTTGAATATTATTATTAGTTAAATTAAGAGAAAGAATGAGTTTTAAAAATGTAACTTTTAATTTTTGTTATTATTTATTATATTTTTCTTTTATAGCGTTATAGTATATTTTAGGCTTAAGGAAATTTATTTGCTTTGTATTGCACTGTTTAGGTTTGAAAAATCCCTTGCATTAGTAAAAAAAAATTTGTTCATGGTAAAATCTCAGGTTATCTAAATATGTTCACAATTTAAAAGGCCCTTTAATTTAACATACATTCTTTTTTTCAGAGATTTTATATAAAAATAATTATATGTGGCAAAAGTAATGAATGCACAAAGTATGCTGCATAAAATTTGTATGTTGTGTATTTTATAGATTCTTAGTAATAATAGCAATTAGTTAAGAATAATCAGGGTGGCAACAGATTAAGGAATTTTATTAATCTGGAAAATTCAGAGGAAAGTCAAGGAATTTCATAAACATACCTGAAATTCAGAGAAACTGATGAAATGAAAAAAAAGCAACAAGACAGATTCGTCACGAAACAGACGATATCTTAGACAATAATAGCAATTTTTCTCTAATTCTACAAATTTTGTAAAATGGTGCAATTTTTGTAAAAGTAGTTTAAAATTCTATTTTTTTTAAATGTTTTATTTATAAATATTGTATTTAATATTTTTCTGGTAACTGAGGTTTAATAAACAAAAGTCAACAGTTTCAAGTTAAGATTTGCAACAAAATGATGTCAATGAAGTCAAAATAATAATAAATTTAAGTACAAGTTTTTAACTCAGTTTATAAGTTTATGTGAAAATGTAAATGATAAATGCAAGCTGCAATAATAAACTTGCAGATGATATCAGTTCTTGTGTTACATACAGTAAGAATATGCCTTTTTATTCATTTTTCTCAAAAGAAAAGACAACACGTTTTTAATTTTGTACATTTCAGGCACTTTCTGAATTATATCTGTCTCATGTGATTTGCAGGGATGCCACTTTTCTGCCTAAAGGCAGAATTCCGCTTTTTTATAAATTTCGCGATTTTTGCTTTTTTTTAATAAAATCCACGATTTCCGGTTTTCATATAAAATTCACAATATCAGTTTTATTTTATATATAAGTTCTGTGATTTCTCCTCCATGATTCTAAAATGTTAGCTTTTTTTTCTATTGTCTATAATTAAAAAATATATGCATTAAACGATATGACTTCTTTGTGTTTCATCTCACTATCCTGTATGGTTTGCTACACAGCAGCGCATTTCCCAGAGATGCGTGGGAGTCAAAAGGGATGAAGTTCTACCAAAGAACTCCAGCATATAAGCTCTCCATCCTGCCTATTATCATAGAGGGATGCCACTTTTGTTTTGTTTTTTAATTCAATCAGAGATTTTGTCAGAATTGAAGAAAAAAAAAAATGTGTTGATGTTTGCCGGGAAAAAAAAACAAAAAAAAAAAACGAGAATTATGTCAAACAATCTATGAATAAAATCACAAAATTATGTCAATCACTTGAGGGGAAAAACCACTAATTTTATCAATTGGTCGCAGAAAAAAATCTTAAATTTCGTTAGTCGGTCACGAAAAAAAATATTTAAACAATTGCAGAAATGAATCGCAAATTTTGTCAAACGATTGTGGAATAGAGTCGTGAATTTCGTCAAAAGGTCGCATAAAAGAAATTACAAATTTCGTCATACTATTGCAGAAATTAATCTTGAGTTTCTTCAAACAATTGTGGAATAAAATCGCAAATTTCGTTAATCGGTCATGGAAAAAAATCTCAAATTTTGTCATTGGTTGCAAAAAAAAATCACGAATTTCATCAAATGTATTTATTTTATTTTCAGTACAATATAGTTCGCAAAATTAACGCATAAATGTGGAAAATGTTGCAAATTTTACTTTCACGCGTAGTTTCCTCGTTTTTGTTATTTTCTGAGTGTCATCACTGGATTTGAAATTTGTATTTGGTAGAAAGAGATAAATATTTAATGCTGTATGTATTATGTTTAATTTATATACAAAATCAGTTTGTCAAATCTTCTGCAGCTTTTGTCCTATTTCTTCCATGGCAAATGTTTATCCGTAGTTATTACTACTAACCTAGTTAGGTATGTATTTAAAATAGTTGTAATTTGATAATGAATGTTGGGGGAATCGGGAAGCATCCAAGAATTTTTCATCTCAATTTCTGTAGCCACCCTGATAATTTATCTATATGAACTAAATAAAAACTAATATATTTTTAATTTGTAGTGTGATTGAATATAGACTTTCCACTGTCTTTTTCTTAAATTCTTCTAGTTGGTAACCTCAGGTTATTTTCAATGTGTGTAAAATTCCTTTGCTTCTATCTTCCCTATTTTAGGCTGATGCTATTCACCATCCAGGTCGTAAGCTAGATATAGAGATTCAGACAGCTGTACGTTTTCCTTTTCTTCTATCCGCATGCTTTTAAGATAGAAGTTTTTATCACTTTATAATTCTTCAATATTTTCAATTTTGAGCCTTTTCTTTCTCTCTCACTTTTTATTCAATATTTTTATTTTTATTTTTTTTTTTTTTTATACACACTACTTTTGTACTTTTGTAATGAAGCAAGGTACTTTTTTTTTTCTTTTTCAATAGTTTAGCAACTGTGTAAAAGCAAAATCATCTTTTGCCTAGCTCTTTTTCCTTTTGATCATTTGTAAGGTTTTTGTAATCTATAACTTATAATTTTTACTTTAAAGGATAATTAAATACTTTAAATTTTTACTCAAAAGAGGAAATGAAAATAGATTTTTATACATTTACTGTATAATAACCAAATCTTATTCAATGTCCTTTTTTTTTTGTGTGTGTGTGTGTGAAGGGGATGGCTAAGTAAAAAATAATAATTTTAATTTTTATGACAGCTAACTGTTACCCATTTCTTTATTTTTTTTAAATTTTCCTTAAATATTAATAAAACTAACTAAATAAATAAATAAAAATAATTTTTGTTTAGTAAAATTGAAAGGATTTTCATAGCGCATATTGCAAACGAAGAAATAATTACGCCCCCCCCCCCCCCCTCCAGCCCATATTTTTTTTTTTTTTTTATTGTTTTCTTTAACAACAGAAAAACTGTTGTGCATGTACATGCATGAAACTTACCTTAATCCACTTTTGGATTTCAGACCCTTCTCCCTGCATTATGTGTGCTATTCAAAATCTGTTGTAAAAGCCTATGTTGGGATAAAAAATAACTGAGTAATCATTTTTATCTCGATCTCATCAAGCATGTAAAAGTTAAGACAGACAAAACTTGTAAGATGACAAAGTAGGACAAAGTAGAGGTAGCTGAGTCACTTATAGAATGTGTTATTTTCCCAGAAACTTCCAAACTTATCATCTAGTTCTTGCTCCAGCAGGACTGCCTAGGAGTAACTTTTCTTTGAATTGAAAAAAACATTTTAATAATACTAGTTACCTAGTTAGTTGTTTACTAGTATTATATAAAAATAATCAGGCAAATGTGAGCTTTACTTGTGGACAAAGGGCTCCGTGGAATAAATTTATTAATTGCTAACTGCAATATTACAAAAAATCGTTGCTAACAGAATAATAAGACTTTCTAAAAACCATACAACGTAAGGTTGAATATAGCTATATATATTAGCAATGTATAGATGGATGTACCATGAACGTTCAGAGTGATATGAAGCATAAATAGTAACAAATATTTCTAATTCAATTGGAAGGGAAAATGTTGACTATTCATCACTATGATTCTCCTTACCTAAAACAAAGACCTTGTACAAAGTTTAGACTAGGTATTGTGAAAAGCATGCTTCGAAAGGCGGTTGCAAAGTTGCAACGCCACCTTGGTCCAACCCGCATTTTTCTAGATAAGTTTTTAATTAATATTTCAGCTAATTATCGACAAATTTTTTCGAAAATCATAATCAACAATTCTTGGATGATTTCATGTCGATAAGTACCTCGAATGCCCCTCAACATCCTCGCTGAGCACCACCAAAGTAAAGTGTGTAACAGAGAAATGCAATTTTCTCAAAAGCTATGTGACCTAAGACAATCTCTATAGATTTCCTGCAAGGTTTAAATAAACTACTACTGCCCATAATTTTTTCATAATTTTAGTTTCAGTAGATTCAGAAATAGGGAGGGAGGACAAATTTTTACTGTACATTTTCAATCATATCTCTGATAATATAATACATAAGATTAAAACAAATATATTTTTGAGTTTGGTGTTATGAGATCTTTTTAACAATACCCAGCACGATATACAATAAATAAATAAATAATTCAAGTAACCTAATTAGCCCCCTAAATTTTTCCTAAAAATATTTGTGAATGACTAATAATCTATAAATATGTGGGTCAATAGCCTTTATAACTCTGCTAAGGTTGAACTTTCCACAGTTTAAAAAAAAAAATAAAAAAATCTGTGACGTGACAGAAGGACAGTCAGGTGCACTTCATCTTATAATGTTTCCGTTTTTCCTTTTTAAGTATGGAACCCTAAAAAAAAAAGAGAGAAAGATTTCATAATAATTGTTTAAAAACAACACAAAATGTCACAAAAACATATATGCATCATTTATTAAAAACTGTTACTTTAGGTGAACACCTAAAGTAAAAGTTTTTAATAAATGAGGCATATATGTTTTTGTGACATTTTGTGTTGTTTTTAAACAATTATTATAGTACAGAGGTGAATTTGATTCAATTGAGTGTTGTGTTTTTCATGACTCAAGTTTATTTTGATTTCATAACAGTTCATAATAACTATTATTTTTTGCTCCTTCAGATTGTGTTCTTTTGCATCTATCTTCATCATATATTGAACTTTAGGATAATGAGTATTTACATGAAACGTTTTCAGAAATTTAGCTAATTAAAAAAAAAAAAACTTTGAATATAAAAATTAAAGTTCAGATAGCTTTTGTAATTTTGATAAATAGTATTTCACTAAACAGTATTTATTCTTTTTTATAATTTTTGTCAAAAGTCGAATTTTTCTTCTTTTAACTAACTATAAATGATACTAATTTTAATTTAGTAAGCAAATTAAAAGTTAAAATTTTCCATTTAGATTGTTAACTTACTCAATTTTAGAGTTTTAACTTATACATGACAATCAAAATTAAACTTTTTTTCATGTCACAGGACTGTGTAGAACATGAGGCCATTTAAAGTCATAATGGTGTAAGTGACTAATTTAAAAAATTAATGCTAAGCTCATAAAGGGTATCTGGATATGACAAACTACAGAGTGTCCCTGAAAAATGTATACACAGTTTGAATGATTGTAACTGTGTATACATTTTTTTCTTATATTTTTTCACAGTTTTTATTCACATATAATTAATATTTAAATTGCAAAATAATCTACACAAAATGTATAACTTTTCTCCTACAGCAAATGTTCAAAATTATGACCATTCTGGTCAATACACTGCTTATAACGCTGTGGGCTATTGATTCACAAACTTCAACAAACATTTCATTGGGTGTTGTGGCACATTCTTGTTCCATTGCGGCTTGTAATTCTTCCAGTGTCATCGTTTCAAAATTATCTTTTATCTGATTAATTGTAAGTTGCATAGGTGGATCTGCCCAAAACTCCATGTGATATTGTTTTTGTACTTCTGCTACATTTTCATATTTTCAGTAGTATTTTAAAATAAATTTTCTTTTTTCAAAAGTAAAGTTCTTGGTCCATTCATTGTTTCCAATTAATTACACCCTGGAAGAAAGAAAAATCAGAAAGTTATGACCCATTAAACGTTGTATACATTTTTTAGGGACACCCTGTATCAATAGGAAGTTTGTTATATGTGATAGTTCCACAAAACTGCCTATATGTATATATACCCAAAGATATTGTACGACATTGGAATTCATTGTAACATATCCAGGATTTTTTTTTTCTTTATTTTTGCATTTAATAAAATTTGTTTTACATCACCGTTATAGTTTTAAACACCTGATATGTCATGTACCATAATGACTTGGAATTTGAATATCCAACAATTAAGATCTTGCACTCGAGATTTATTTTAAAAAATTGTTCAAAAAGTCAACATGTAAGTTCTTCTGCAGAAGAAATGCTCAATTCAGAGGTATTCTCATTATTATGGGGGTAAAGTTTTACAAACGAGAACTTTATCTTTGAAAGTCACAAGAGTGTGTGGTATGAAGTAATGGTCATAAAAACTATTTTTCTCTTCTATGGGCTACGAACTACTTTTCAAAACTGGTACCTTCAGATTTTGTTAAAATTTTTAATCTATGCTCAAAATTGAGGACACATATTAAGTAATACATTGTGTCCTTGTTATGATGTGTCTACTGAAATGCAAATAACCAAGGGCAATAAAATTTAAGACAGATAACATATAAGAAAAAATTGGAAAAACAATAAAATCCACCCACAAAACTTGCAGAAGATCTGTTAGTAACCTGATAGTATTACCTACAGCTGGTAAAGCCACTTTGCACGTTTTATCATATAATATGATTGTTGTATAGTCTGGCATATAACACACACTTTTGATACAAGAAAATTCATCGAAAATTACAGTTGCGTATTAGATTAAAAATTAAGAAAAATAGATGATCCATTAGAACAAAGATTTCTAATTTAATGAATAAACTACTTCTTTACAAAAAAAAATTTTTTTTTGCTATCAGATTACATGAAAAGTAATAGTACTTATATTTCACAATAATCCTTATATTTTTAGCTATGTATCTGATGATGGTTTCTGTGCAAAGAAGGGGGTTACATTATATGGCAAATACACCTAAAAATGGAAAAATAAAAGTTTGAAAGTTTAGGTGTACTGTACACAACAGAGCACGTTACATGCTAGAATGTATGGTATATGGTAGAAAGATCTCCCTTTTATTCAGTAGGCTTTATTTAGTTTTCTGTTTATCGGATCAGTGCAAAGTATCCTTAGCTGCTTGTATTGGTACAACTATTGGATTACTGACATCTTCCGCTTCGATTTTTGCATCTTGTGTGGCTGCAGTTGGATATGAAATTACTCATTTACAAAATTTGCATAATTCTTTCATATCACCTATTTTGTTAAATGGGTTTAATTAATTTACAAAGTACAAGGTAATTACCATTGACTTGTTGTTCAATAACTTTAAAATATTCATTATAGACTGACCAAGGCAGTTCAATATTAATTTCCTCTGTCATAATATCAAAAAATAAATCTGTAAATTAAGCAAATTCTAAAAGAAGAAACCCAACATTAAAACATGAAGATCTAATAACAAGTAGGCAGACAAGTGTTACCAGCAAGAAAACTAATTTCTTTGGTGAGTCAGTATTTGGTTTTACAAGCAACTGACGATGGAAAACTTTATAACATCATATGGATGTTGCTAAACACTGCAGCTGAGATTTGTCGTTGACATTCACATATTGTTACACAGAACACATTTTGAACAAAAGAAGCAAGTTATGATCGCATGATTTGTAGATTGGCACAATTTCTTTTTACCTGAAGTAGTGATGAAAGTAGCATCAGTGCTTACTATAAACTGTGGATTTTTTGTATCTTGCTACAACAAAATTTAGCGTGTTACATTACAAACTACTAGAAAAGTAGCAACTATTGTAGTTTTGCTACTTGTAGCATATTACTTCTGACCACTGATCTGAAGTATATGTTGCCCAAATTTCATGTCATCGTGACCCTATACAATCCTCTAAATTCATGTTTCATTTTGGCAATCCTATATTTAATATCATGCTGAAAATATCACAAAATTTAAATAGGATTCTTATGTTGTTTCATGTTTAAGATTTCCTTTTCTATTTCTTTTGATTTCTTTTTTCTTCATCATAATTTCTGTAAATTATGGTTTGTATGAACTGTTCCATACACACAACTCTGTTATTTTGGTACTTTAAATTGTTTACAACATTTGACAAGATTTTTTTTTTTTTAGTAAGCATTGTGAAACATTAAAATTAGCAGTAACAGAGAATTGCTAACTGTTTTCTCCCAAATTTCTTCATTATTGTGTGGTGTGGTGTGGTGTAGTTCATAGAGATGTTGCTTCACTATATTTTTACAGACTAAGGTCTTGAATAATGATACGATTTTTTTTTCTTTTAAATTAGCATACAGTTTGCATGCTTCTTTTATTTACACCTTTTTAGAAGAAATTTTGCTTGCATGAATAAAATTTACATTTTCTTCTCTCATTAATAAATTTCATAATCTTTAAATTAAATTACATGGGAATTTAATGTAGTCGACTTTTTAAAAGATTTATATTTTTATATATATATACTGTGAAATAATTAATTTTTATAATTATTTGACATTTTAATTATAATTATTTTGTTGACAGGATTCTAGCAAAAATAAAAATGTTTTGACTCCAAATGAAGATAGCATTTTTTACAAGCTGGGAGCTTCTGGTCTGATTGGCTTTTCAGAATATATGTTCCTGTTGACAATTCTGTCAGGTTTGAAAAAAAAACCTTTTTTTTTTTTACCATATAATATCACTATTTTTAGAATTGGTAAATATTGCAGTTACCTATATATTCTTTGTACTTGTTATTATTTGTCTTTTTTCCATTGCAAAATTAGGAGGGTGCGAAAAGAAATATATGTTAAAATTTTCCATTAATATTAATGTACATCCTTTTTTCATAAGAATATAAAGAAATTACAATAATTTTTAAAAAGTACGTGAAAAATTAAATGATTGCGTTTCGAATAACTTCATAGACCGTGCATTTACAGAATATTTCTGTCTGTTTTGATAGTGGCTCAGATTGAGCTGAAACATATGTCAACAGTCTAATAAAACCTTTTTTACTGTTTATAATCTTTTTATTTTACACCTTTTAGCAATTAAAATTAAATATATGAAATTTGAACCATTAAAATTAATGTAATGTTTAATGTAAAAAGAGAGGGGAGGGGGGGCATACTGTTAAAAGGATCAGGATCCATAAGCCATGTTTTTGGCCCATGAAATAAGATTAAAATTTGATTTTGTTATATTGACATAATTATTTCACTTTTTAAAATTAGAAGGTTTATCCTGTACGATTTCAACAATAGTTTTTGCATTTTGTTCGGATTTATATGATTTACACAAGCTCAAAGTTCATAATATTTGTAGTTTTTGATGAAAAATATGCAATTTCTACTAATTTTACCTCAATTATTTATATGAGCGCAATTGTGCAACACTTTCTTCTTTACATATATTATAAAATACATTAAAATGTACAATATATGTAAAAATAAAAGTGTTGCAAAGCTGCACTCATAGTAAAATATTAAAAATAGAGAGTTAGGTAACTGCATTCTCTCACATCATTAAGAGACTTTAGGGTGCAGCAACATGTTTAAACGTGCTAAAATGAATGTAACTATTGCTAATAACAGCATTCCTTCACATTAGCAATAGTTACATTCATTTTAGCACGTTTAAACATGTTGCTGCATTCTAAAGTCTCTTACTGACGTGAGGGAATTCATTTACTTAATTCTCTATTTTTAATATTTTACTATGAGTGCAGCTTTGCAACACTTTTATTTTTACATATATTGTATATTTTAATGTATTTTATAATATATGTAAAGAAGAAAGTGTTGCACGATTGTGCTCCTATAAATAATTGAGGTAAAATTAGGAGGAATTGCATCTTTTTCATCAAAAACTATGAATAATACGAACTTTGAGCTTGTGTAAATCATATAAATCCGAACAAAATGCAAAAAATACTGTTGAAATCGTACAGGATAACCTTCTAATATTAAGAAGTGAAATAATTAAGTCAGTATAACAAAATCGAATTTTAGTCTTATTTCATGGCTAAAAACACGCCTTATAAACCCTGATCCTTTGACCTGTTGACCTATTTTTGAAAATTTGTGAGGGTTAAATTAATTTTAAATACTTGGGTATAGAAAATAAGAACATTGTGACTAAGTTAAATTTCAAAAAGAAAAGTGCTGCTGGAGGAAGCTTACAACTTTATTCCTTTAGTAGAAGTAAATGGATAGCAGGCTTCATTAGTTGTAAAATCTACAGTAATTATTATTTGTTGTTTACTATTACAGTTGACCTCGTTTAATATGAGCATGGCTAAAATGGGGATACGGTTAAGATAAGAAAATTGCACTTGAAAAGTGATTCATCATTTAAACTATATTATGATTTTCACACTTGTTATGAGCTACGAAAGCAAGATCATAGCTAATATGAACAAAAGACCTGTTCATTTCAATGTGATTTCTAGCAAAACAACCGTAAAGTAGAATTATGGAAAAGATCTCTTTTTTATCGAACACTGTTGTCTCTCAGCAATGATATTTTACATCATCTGTCAAAATGTAGTAATTTATCAGTTTCACCAAAGTGAATTTCAATCTTCAAGGAGACCTCCCCACTCAAGAAAATTCAAAGGAATGTACTGATGTCTTGACAGAATGAAAAATAGAAGGGAGCGATAACAATGTTCCAAATACTATCCATTTGTAAGATTTGCAACTGGACTATCGATATTAGGAAGCATAAATGAAACTTTATTTGTTTATTCCTTTAAATCCAGACTTTGGGCTATAAAACATCTTTTACGTGTCTCTTATTGCACTTTTTAAATGAAATGAATAGCTCAAAAATTGCTGTGACTATTGCAGCATTTGTCGGGGTTTTCCAGGAAAAAGGGAAGTGATCCATTGCTTTACTGTACATCTCTTTCATGTCCATTAGAATTACTATTCAGGGATCTGTTTTGTAATAAATTGGCTCCTTTAAAGGACCCTTTACAATTTTTTTCATTTCAAAATAGCACCCTTCACAAAACTTTTGATCTCAAAACAGGACCCTTCACAAAACTTTTTTACCTTAAAAAAGGACCCTTCACAAAATTCTTTGTCTTAAAAATAGACCTTTCACAAAACTTTCCCTCTACAAACTGAACCTTTCACAATTTTAATCGTTTAAAAGTAAAATCTGACTGTCAAATTAATTATTTTTTTTTAAATCAAGTCAAACAAACATCTTTCCTCTTTATAAACACAGTCAGAAAATAAAAATACAAAAACTTATTCATAAATTGATTTTAACAAGACAAAAATAATAATCTTTCTTAAAAGATTCAGAAACAAAGTATATATGCATAAAATAAGAAATTCAATCATAGGGATCAGTTTAGGAAGAAATTGGGTCCTTTAAAGGATTCTTCACAATTTTTTTCATTCCAAAACAGGACCCTTCACAAAACTTTTCACCTTAAAACAGGATCCTTCACAAAATTCTTTGTCTTAAAAGTAGACCTTTCACTAAACTTTTCCCTCTCCAAACTGATCCTTTCACAAATTTAATCATTTAAAATGAAAATCTGATTCTCACTTTAATGTATATAAAGAAAATTTGCATATTTTACATACACATATCTTCTTAAAAATGTATAAACAAGAACCTGAATATGACGATCATTTCAAATTCACAAAATTATGACTAGATTTTTCACAAATGTAAAAAGCTGTTCACAATTTACAAAGGGGAATACAATTTTCCTGGGAGAAAAGTCTGAACAGATCCCTGCTAGTTCTTTAGAGGCTTTGATTTCAGTACTGTGATTCCTTACAAAGATAAGACTGAATATTTTATTAGAATGTTTTTAGAGCAATTAATAGTAGGAGTTAGTTTAATTATGTGTATGTGTTTTTAAGACTTTCCTTACTGTTGGGGATATTATGAGTAATGGTTAATACAAAGACTTTTATTATTTCATCGCTTCTCATATTAACTATGTTTGGCTGTATTTTTATTGGGAATTATTGTTAGTAAAAGTAGTGTTTTAATAAATGCATATGAGTTTATTTTCAATGTAAAATGTTACATCACTTAACTAGTGTTTCTAAATGTTTCTTACAACATTTAAGGCTGTTCTCAAATCCAAACTGGCTACTTTATGACATATTTTTTATTTCATTTTTGTTCGGAAAGGCATGAAATGGGCTGGTGTTGTTATTCAGAAACTATGTAATCGAAACATGTTTTCCTTTTTTTTTGGGGGGGGGGGGGGGGGGTAAGGTAGGGCAGCAGATATTTCAGAAAACACTGTCAAAGTTGGCATTTTGAAACAAATTCCTGATCTTTAAGCCCGATTAAGGAGAAAAATGCATAGTCATGTGACACGAATTGCTCATCATTCGATAAGTAATTTATTTATCAAAAAATGGAAAACTCATTTCGATTTCAAATCGCTTCCATAGTCAGGCCTGTCAATTTTACACCATTGCGTTTAAAAATGAGTCTGAAATTGTGTCAGAAAGTTTCACGTTGTTGAGCAGGTCATTTGAGAACCCGCTTAATATAAATCTTGTTTCAGCACTTCACGCTATCTTGCATTCCTGTATGATAATTTCAGGGTATGAAAAAATCATGATTTTTTTTTTTTAAATAAAAAAAATCAGATTTTTTTTATTTAAATCGGATTTTTTTTAATTTAAATTAACTAACAACATTATTTTAAACTTTAAAGTCTATAGCATGCCATTTTCAATTGTTTTATAAATGCAATTAGACTTAGATTAAATAGTATTTTAAAATATTTTGTTACATAAATTTTTATACTTCTGTATAATGATGATTACATCACTTACCTTAAGAGCTGTCAATAAGATGTGTTAATACCATTCAAGATACCATCCACTTACCAAAACAAACCCCATCATGACATATTATTTTAAATATGTTACAATATGTAAAATTTATATATTAGTACAATATGTAAAAAGATTATTGTTTAACCAGTGACAAATGCAAAATTAAACCCAGAATAAACATCCAATGTAGTACTAATGAATCCTTTGTTCGATATAACTAAATGTTTAAAGGTCAAAATTCAAAATAAAATTAAAAGTATAATTTTATAATTAGTCATAGTATAAACGTATAGCCATAAATCAGTGTTAACTAAAATAACAATAAACTAAGTTCTTATAAACTTTTTTTATAATAAAAATTCCTCATACTGACATTTTGAAGAAAAAATGGACAAGGTATCAAGGCAAGGTAATCAATTATTTATTTTAAATCAAGAAATATAATTATGAAATTTTCAATAAAAAACTAGGTTCTTTTAAAGTACAAATTCTTTATACTGACATTTTGAAAGAAAATAATGGACAAGGTGTCAAGGTAACTGATTATTTTAAATCAGAAAATGTAACCACGAAGTGTTTAGCTAAGACAAATTTAGTGCTTTGTAAAGAAAAACTAATTTTCCTGCTTTTTTGTGACCCAACTTGTTTCGAAGTTTGGAGTGCATTAAGCCATAAGTAGAAAATAATATTTCTACAGAAGCAGAAGTAACTACCGCAGTAAGTAATTGCTTTATAGCATTTTAGTCAGTTGAACAAACAGTTGATTTTAAATGCACCTTCCACCATTCCAAAGGTGACATTTGGGAAATGATGTTTTTCTCAAAAAGTAAATCATAAAAAGGATCTGCCTTAACTAAAAATTTCATGATTAAAGGCATAAAAGAAATTGAATATTTTGTATTTGCAAATTCAAACGCCATTTTTTTTTCCAGTTCAGTTAGCTTGCTTCCACAAAAACGTGGGTCTATTAAGTAGGCAAGAAAATGAGGCGCACCAAGTGCTTAATCATATCGAGTAGCTAAACACTTCAAATTCTGTCAAGCTTTTGCTCAATAAATTTTTCTTCAAGTATTTTCCATATATGAACAGCACCAGCAATGGAGCAATTGTCTTTCTGTACAGAATCTAAAGATATAGCGATTGGTTCAAGTATGCCAATTAAATCTTCTGCATTTCTTTTAATCGAGAAATTTAAAACCTTATTACTGACAACCCTATCAATTTTTTCTCTGTGTTCCTCACATATTTTCATTAATAATGGCCAATGTTTTATATAAGTTGCTAGACAGTCGAACATTGTATTCCACCGAACATCCTGCGGCATTACTAACTTTTGGCCACCTTCTTCTTTATATTTAGCAGCAGCAAAGTGGTTATTTTTCAAGTATTTAACTACATGAACAATATGTTCTTTCACATCAGAAATTTGTAAATCACTGGCTAATAAATTTAAAAGATGTGCAGAGGAGCCATAAGTAAGAAGGTCATAGTTTTCTTCTTCAAACTCTTCACGCATGGTTAAATAAACAGGTACTCTTTTCAAGATTTTTATAAATTTAGAGTATAGTTAAAAATTACTTAACAAAAAAATTAGTGTGATTTAAATCAATGATTTTTTTTAAACATCAAGTGATTTGAATCATGATTAAAATCAAGCTGATTTAAATCTGCGTACCGTGGATAATTTTGAAAATGTTTTCATTTTTTGCAATAACTTAACTAGTAAGACATGCAGGCTATGTGTAAAGGATAAATTTATGCTATAAATTATAGTATATTGCTATATAACTTGCAATAATTCAGTATTTTATAAAATTTTGTTCTTATTATTATTAATTGTATATTTTAGTATACTTTACAATTATTGTTATGAAATGTACTTAAACTTTAAGAAAAAAAATGAATTTATTTTTTATTGGCAGCTTCAAAGAGACATTTTGAAATTGCTTTCAAGATGTTCGATTTGAATGGTGATGGAAATGTCGATTACGAAGAATTTGATAAAGTAAGAAGTTAATTTTGAAATATTTTTTTTTTCTAAGAACTGTTAATTCTGTAGTTATTATAGTTTTTTGTTCTCTAATTTATTCTTTATGGATGTATGAAGAGGATGTATGCAAATTTTAGAAAAAAATTCTAGTCGCCAGTAAGAAATATTTACCACCCTCCCCTTCTCCTTCCTCCCACATCATTGATTATCCAAAAGCACAAAAGTTTTTTTGTGGAGAAAAAAAAAGCATAGTTTGGAATTATTAATTACATAGTAAACAACAACAACAACAAAAAAACTTGAGCCATTTTTATCATTGTATCCAATTTTAGATGCTACAGAGGCTGGAATGACACTATTTCTTGCTGTTTTATTGAAACCTTCCTCCCCCCCCCCCCCACATTCTAATCACATGACCTGCTAGCTGGCTACAGCGGAAAAGAATGTACGAGGAGGTGTTACGCCACCGTACATTGTTTCTGTATTAATCTAGGCTAATTTAATTCATTAATTTCGGTTAATTATACACTTAACTTAATCTTATAATCATTTTTCAGTAAAGTCCTTTTTCTTTCTAAATTTTCAAATATTTCGTTAAAGTAATTTTATTCTGTTATTAAATAATATTAATCAATAAATCAAATGTTTTAATTATTAAAATCATTAATATATCAGTAAAAAGATAAGTTTTTCGCGTGTCAATACAAACTGATACGAAATATTTCTAAGTCCAAAAACGAAAATCATAATTATTAAATATTAAATATTTTGTATTAAAACCATATTCAATCTATAGATAAAAAATTCTACTTCCAGAATCCATTTACGGTTTTTAAATACGTTATTTAGTTCAGCAGTTATGGCAAGAAATTCTATTTATTCAATTCTCTTTTCAAAGATCGCGCGTTTTGTTTTGCAGAAATATCGACATTTTGATTGCGCATCTTCCCCAAGATACTTGTTGTTTACGATCACGTGACAGGATTTCTCGGAAGAAATAGCGTACAGTTCATTGCACTCCAGCAGAGACGCGCTCCCATCTCAGCGTCCATCCGGGTACTTTTACGGCGTCGTTGCCATTCAGGAGTAATGATGATTTTTATTCATCTCAACTCTGCGTTGCGTAGCGAACGCTCGATAATGCTCGATGCTCATTGGCTGAAAGTTAGCTTTCAAAATTCATCCTAATTGATCCTAATTTATAAACTTACGTCGATGCAGCGTGGTCCTCTACAAATGAATTTACCATAATCATAGTTCTGAAATCCTGATATAGAAATATGTAGATTCAATATAATGATACAAAATTTTTAAATGTTTGTTGTTTTGGTTGGCCAACTAAGCTTTCTACACCTTTATGTTTATGTGTTGTTTCGTCAATAAATATCTATTTGTTATACGTCAGTTTCTTCTTTGTTTTGTCAAGACATGGGTGAGTGTTACTTTAATTTACTTTACATCTTAATCTAAGAATCGACTTCATATCTTAACTATTTTCCAAATTATCTAGTGAAGTTTATTTAATTGTTCATCCGGCCTTATTCTTAAATTCTTTTGCTATAAATTTAACTGTTATGTCGATTATTGGGTTAATTGCCACTTTACGATCACGTGCCGTGACGTTGTTTTGGATTGGCATTTTTTAAAGCATTTCTTTAGTTCTTTTAACTTCATTAATTTTTGCATCTCTATCTTTCAAAATTACTTTCAATCTTTAAATTTTTCACACCAATCCGAAACGACGTGACAGGAGGATCACTGCTTGTCGCACACGAGTAGGTGTGCAGGAGAGAAAAAATTCCATTTGTGCTCATTTCTTAAATCTTTTTTTTTTTAAGTCCGATTAAATAACTTGGTCTCCAGTGGCGATCTGACAACCATATTTGTCAAACCCTATTTGCCTAATTGTACATTTTTAATATTTTGTCTCTTTTCTTTCTTTTTCCAATCATCCTTTGTACATTGTTTTTAATTGTTGCTATCCCTCCCACCCCCCCCCCTTTCCGAATTTGTGCTCACTTATTCTACTTACATTGTGGGCATCATATACTTGGCCAAGATGGCAAATACATTTTCATTGATGACTTGCCAATTTTCCAACCAAACCATAGTTAAATTAAGGAATCTTCATTCTGTTATTGAAAATACGACTTTATTTCATATTATGTTAGAGCAGCATTTCTTAAACTTTGCCATCTCGCGGACCCCTTTTGATGTGATATGCATTTTGGGGAACTCCAATATTTTCTTTTCTTAATATAAAATAAGAAATTATTTTAATGTATGCACATTATTTATTTTCAATTACAGATTTTCTGTATTTATTTGTTGGAAAAAATCAGCTTCATTTATAAAGAAAATAACACACATTTTAAGAAGGTTAAAATGAACATGGTAGTATTTTCTATGAGAAAGATGCTGCCGTTTTTTTTTTGTTGTTGTTGCTACTAGATGTGCATTGTCTTGTTTATTGTTTGAAACATGTATCCATAAGTCTGGTTCATTCAGTTGAATTCTACATTTCTTTTCCATGTGCATAAGACTGGAGAAAGTCTTTTCACACAAATATGTGGTGCAGAAGGGAAATAATTGCTAGATAGTTTTTTCTACTATTTCTGCATACGTATTTCACACGCACCACCAAAAATTAGGATGGCTATTTACTTGGAAAGCAGTTTTCGTGGAACCATCGTATGATAATTCCGCAAGTTGTTTCTGCTATAAGAATGTTAAGGTTTTGATTTCACCAATTTCTTGGAAATCAAATGGATCTCTCATTCGCTCATTTTCTGACTTCGAGGGTGGAAAATGAAGTCTGAAAGATTATTCAAAGTGCTTCAAGTGAACAACAAAATTTTCAAAAATATCGGGGTAAATAGTATCGTCAGAGGTTTTTAAGAAATCTAATAATTTTTTTAATGATTCATAAATATTATTTTCAAATCGATTTGCCCAGAAATCAATATTTTGTTTTTGCTTCTATGTACTTTGTCCTGAACTTTGAAAATGTGATACTGGTGTTACTTATCAGCTTAAATTTAGTTCATTCAGAAAGCTAAAAATATGTATCAAGTACGCCATCTTCACAAAGCCAGAAGATATCATTAAAACAACCTTTCAAATTGAAATTTGAATCCTTTGGAGACCCCTGGTCTTACTTTATCACGCAGTGATAAAATGAGATTTAAAACTTTTCCTCGCGACAGCCACCTAATTTCTGTATCCAAAAGTAGCTATTTGTGTTGACTCTCAATTTTTTCGCACAAAATTTTAAAATGTCTCAAATACAATCGACGAGCCTTGATATAATTTATTACTGAAACGACTTAGTTCAATGTAGACTTCAAATCTTCAGGCATTTTTCTGGGAACTAGCGATTGACGGTGAATGCAACATTGTGTCCAAACTGCATGTAGTGATTTATCTTTAACCAAGCTTATCAAACCATTAACAGTTCCACTCATAGCTCAAGCCCCATCAGTACTTATTCAGACACTTTTTAACCATTTTATTTCTTCTTTTTTGTATGAAATTGTCTCAGCATGTGAATAATTTTGAATTTGTTGTGTGAGTTGGAAATTATTTTTTAAAAAAATCTTCACACACTTTACCACCCCATTCATTATGAACGAAAACTAGCAAATGTGCATCTAAATTCTCATCCATGCGAAAAATAAGGACTGATTCTTAGGGATCTATCAATTGGTCCTAAATATTTTTACAGAAGTCTCTGATTCTGTCCTTAACAGTATCACTGATAATGAAGATAAATTTAAATCCTTTGCTGCTTTCTCTCCTAGCATTTCACTTCTCTGCAATCGTACGAGGTTTTGCAGATTTTGCCATCAGAGGCAAAAACGATAGAGGCTGATCATCAGATGATGATGATACGAGGCAGAAATGCCCTTTTCTATATTGGAACAAGTTGAGGACTTTTAAAATAATATTTCTGAATTGTTTTTAGCTCTTTTAACCTGCTTTTAAAAAAGTCAGTTGGTTTGTGTTTAGTTAGTAAATATCTACTGAGCGTTGCTGGTTTCACACACTCATTTGTTAGTATATCGTGACAAATAACACAGACAGGCTGTTCAGGATTTTAATACAGGTATACTTTAAACAATCATTCATATATTAAGTAAAAGAAGATAAGTACAGGGACTAAAATACGAGCAGTGCAGTAAAAAATGATAATGGCTGGCTGGATTTCACTTACTACCGTTTTCATCTAGCAGCATACTAACGCATGTGCACTACACTCGCAGTATTGGTAAAAGAAATGCTAATTAGAGAAGCAAGCCTGAAACAAAAGGTTAAAATTTAGAAAAATACGAACCGATTTCCATTACCTCTTAAAAACGAATTAAATTTCAATTCTCACACATGAATCCTCATTTTTGAAAAATAAAAACTATTGCACATTTAGAAAAAGAAAAAGTTTGTGAATTTAGTGAAGTTTGTCCTAAACTTAAAGTATTTTCCATTTTTGGGAAAAACTGTACTTTTCGTAGATTTTAAAACTGTGGATAATAATGGGCTGTGGACTTTAAATAATGGAAATCACAAATTTGTAGCTTCGTCGACTTTTTTCATGAAATTTAAAAATGAAGGTTTCTCCCCTTTTTGAAATCGGAACCAGAAGCAATTGAAAAATATTCCTTATATGAATTTTTAAGATTTTTTTTTTTTTGTGTGTGGAGAACCTTTATTAAAAACGAATTTTGCTTTCGTCTTTCTTTATAAGCTGACGTATGATCATGTGAATGCTACTATGATAACACGAAACAGTATGCATATTTAAAGAGAACTTAGATAAATGTTAGTCTATTAAGATGCATACATTGTTTCATTGTTCCAGAAAAAAATATTTGGCAAAAATGTTTAGTTTGTGCAGAGGTGAATTCAGAATGTGGCTCTTGTAGATAGGAAGGAGGGATCCCCTTCCGGACATTGAAATCTCTCCCCCCGAAATATTTAGGTGATTATTAATGGTCCTTGACTAGTAGTTCTAGTCATGCAATTCTCCACTGCAGCTACAGAATACCTGCCATAGAAAAATATCGGGATTCAACACTGGGCTTGAGGACCCCCGGTTGTAAGCTAGTTTAAGAAACAATGTGTTAGCAAATTCGTGTGATTCATACAAAATTTTTGGGAATCCTACCTAAACAACCTCATTTTTTGAATATGCCACTTGAAAACTTAGTTAAAATGTGAAAAATTCCACCTTATTTTTGTTTTTCCTATTGCAAACTGTGATTTTTTTTTTTTTCAGCTAACAAGATTTTTTGGTGGCATAGTTTGAAAAAAATGTGTTTAGGTAATCTTATTCTTAAATTATAAAAGAAATTGCTATTACAATACTCTAGCAATTAAAATAACTTCTGAAATAAATAAACAAATAAAATTATAAGCACTAGCAACGTCCATTGCAAAACTATATATGCTGATAGGAGGTAAGAAAACACTTACGGCATGACACCTGTTATCGAACGGTACTAATAACAGCTATAGTGGAACATATGAATTATCAGATCGCATGCATTTCAGTATTGGCACAGAATACTTATATGGAAGGAAGTATATTTGTTTTAGTTGTAATAATTCCAATACCTGACCAAAATCAAACTACTGAGTGTCCTAAAAATTCCTGTACTGATGACATGAGTATTTATTTTTCACAAAACAACAAACCTTAAAATGATTACTTTTATGCTAATGATAAAAAGCGCTTTTAACAATCACATAGGAAAAAATACTGAACTTATGTTTTTAATAAATGTTCAAATTGTCCACCCCTTTCTAGGAGGCAAAGTTGAACTCGTTTGCAGATGTTTGTAAAAACGCACTTTAACATGCTGGACGTGACTTCTTGTATCCTTTAAGTAATGGCAATTAATGGATAGAATGGATGGATTAATAGATATAATAATGGCAATTGTTACAAGATGCTTGTAACATCTTTATTAATATATGCATTATAATTTAAATTCATAAATTCTAAATATTAATTGGTCTGATTTCTCTCATTAAATTAATTTTAATAATTTAAATTCAATGTCCAAAACATCCACAGTCTTTGTTTTTCTTTAATTTAAATATTTTAGTTCTAAATTTCTAGCATTTTAAAAAGGATTAATATTTAAAAAAAAATAATTTAAAAAAAAATATTTAATCAATTCAGAAAATTTTCATTCAAAATTCCTTTAAAATCTAATATTTACAACGATCTTTTTTCTCCATTTCAAAATCGAAATTAAATAATATATTTTAGCTTAAAATAAATAATTAAAAATAAAAATCATAATTTAACAATTAATTACATCGTTTTGTAATCATTATTCAAAGTTTTATTACTCGTTTTATCCAAATTTAAGCCCTTTTAAAACAATAAACAATTCATTTATTTTTCTGCTTTAAAATCGGCCGCTAAAAGAAAATGGCGGAGTCTGAAGCATTTTCTAATTTTCGCTTCGCTCCCAAGCTAAATACAAGCTTTATTTACCAATGTTGCTCCATCTTCTTTAAAAGTTCATTGCACCTTCTAGGGACGCTAACCACCCACACTTCCAAAAGAATTTCGAATGACACGTGCGCTTCTATGATTGGCGGAAAGTTTAAAAAGTTAAGCTGCGAAAGCGTCTCTTGAGAATTTTTCGGGTTTTCGAGCTGAAAATCTAAGATAGAGAAGACGTAAAAATTGATAGCTGCGAAAAAATACGGAGTCAGTTGTTGAGCTGTGCATATAATCCAGCCTTCAACTCAACTCCGTAATATTATGATAAATTTCTATGTTAATCGAAAATGTTATTAATATGTGCTTACGGAAAATCTTAAAAAAAAGCAGAGATTTAAAACGGAAAACCTGAAATGTCAAGAGATAAAGCAACACGTCTGTGTTATTCCCTCATCGTATTGTCAAATTCCAGTCTTCAGATGTTTCTCTTTGCAATCCTCAAACGGATCCGCCGATGGAAGGTCTTTACCTAATGTATGTTAATAGCAAGCAAAACTGCTTCATCTAAGAATAACTAATATTTATTGAACAAGAAATTGTTACACGAAAATAGTATTAAAAGGATGTTTTCTTTTCTCTGTACCACGGTAAAAGTGAATGTAATTATCTGTTTCTATTTCACATTAACTTTCACAAATGTAATTACTCTAAACTACAAAGTTCTGAAGTAACTTTAATCTTATCGTGACTACGCATGTGCCAGCCTATCTATCCTGAGAGCTGCAAGTTTTGAGAAAGACAGTTACATTTAAGTATCTTTCTTAATAATGATTATTAATATACAAACAATATGGAATTATTCCGATTCTGTCATCGGAATAGTAAAGAATGAATTTACAGAAAGATTTTAATTGTTGTCTACAACAATTGCCAGTTAAAAATGTTGTATATTTACTTTTATACTTATTCTAAGAAATTCACATCTGTCTCTGTTTTAGTTATATATATATTTTGAAAGGTCAGCGCTGCACCGTAATATTAATATTTTTATTTCTCATACAATAAATAATTTTATTTGTTTAAAATGTCTCGTTGTATGTGAGTTCAAACACTTTACTTTATTCTTATCATCTTCAATCTTCCATTTTCCAGGTAAGAAAATTTTATTGTTAATTATTCCATCATATGTTTTTTTTTTTTTATGTTTTCAAACATTCTTAATTCTTGATAAATTTTAAGCATTGAAGTTTTCAACTGCAACGCAATGTTTACTTTTTCTAAACTAACCACTATACGATTAATTAAATAATTTACTTTAACGGCAATTTAACTCCAAAAATCAAATTCTTTTTTTTTTAAAATAAAATAATAAATTCTTTATTTTTATATTTTTTGTGTAACAGCAATAATGACCATTAATGAAAATGCAAGGAGTTTGCAATGTCCTTTGTGGAGTGTTTTGCAGAAAGGCTGGTGTAACAACTTTCGGCCTTCCACTGCTGTGCTTATCTTCCACTGAACCTGTATTACAAAATCATCGAATGAGCTGATATAGCGTATCTTTACTCGGTGTTGCATCATTTGGATATTTATTTCGCCAAACTTCTTTGCACCTTTCATAC
Source organism: Maratus michaelseni (assembly GCA_963931845.1). Lineage (NCBI taxonomy): Eukaryota > Metazoa > Arthropoda > Arachnida > Araneae > Salticidae > Maratus > Maratus michaelseni. The sequence continues at coordinate 25,502,865 of OZ007594.1, forward strand.
GATTTATTCAAAATAAGTTTCATGTAGCGCAATTCTCTGAATGTGTGATAAACTTATTTCCCTATGAAGAACATAAGAAGATAGAACTTTATTCTCACACCAACTGAGTGCAAAAAGAACCAAACGATAAAAACTCAAGAACTGATGCAATGATAAGCAGACGATAAATTTAAAAAAAAAAAAAAAAAAATCACGGACAATGAGTTCTTTAAGTTGGAGTACAGGAACTTTTAGGACACACCATATAATAAATTTGCAAAATGTTTTTTGTCGACTCACTAAATCCACCTAAACTGCAGCACTTTAATTAACCCAAATCTAAAATGAAAAAAAAAAAAAAAATCAATACCATCTTTATATGCATTGGCAGGATTCTTGCCAAAAACTGGCAAATTCCCCTCTTGAAAAATGTCTTCCACACACACCCACAAAGAAAAGCTGAAACAAGACCAGCGTTCATCACTATTGTAATAAATAAAAGAAATTGGAATCATCAATATGACACTGTATAGGTGTATGATATTATGTTTTGTGCAATGAAATAGCCATTATAAAATTTATCTTAAAATGTGTACAGTATTTTTATTCTTGGACTTCCTTTTTTTTTTCTAAGCATACAATGCAATACGTAACAAGCTCTATAAAGTATTGGTCTATACTAAGAGGTAAAAAAATATTAATAAGGTGTGGGCTTTGGTTTAAAAAGTGAGGTTTGTTTTATGGTATAAAGGTGGCAGGATATGGATATTTATAAAACCTATCCAGCTTTTTTGTTATCTTTCTTACCTTGGCCTGCCTTTCTGACACATTAGGTCGGATAGTCAAAAATGTACTGTATCTACTGTATTTTCTGATGTATAAGACACAATCTAAAATTTAACACAATTTTAAATGGAAAAACATAAAAATAAAAGAATGACAATACCTAATTTAAAAATAAAAATATTTATAGCAAAATACTGCAATAACTTTTGAACTGCACACTGACCTTTTAAAAACCTTCAGAATCCATGTCATTGTCATCTAAATCTATGAAAGTATTCATTTTCTAAAAGTAAATATGATTGTTTATGTATAAATTACATTAGTTAATGTAACTAATTATGTTACATTTTTAAATAAAATACTAAAAAAAACTGTAATGTATATGTATCATATCAATATGAGAGATAAAGGCAGTGTGAAAAGAAAGTATGCACAATGATTGTATAAGATGCATCCTGTTTTTAAGCCACATTTTAACGGTAAAAAGAATGTGTCTTAGGCACTGACAAGACAGAACGACATGTAGTGCAAGACACGAGACAAATTCTGATATTCAGACCGGTTTTTCTTTGTTAAAAGGGTGAAAATGTCTCATGACTTACGCTACATGTCGCTCTGTCTCGTCAGTGTGCAGCCTGCCTTATACACCGGAACATACAGTACTTCAATTTGGTGGTGTTTTAATGACACTTTAGTTTTAAGATTTGTATATTATACTATCATTTTTTATATGCATTTTGATATCTTAATGTACTTATCATTGTCACATATCTGAGTTAGCTAAAATGTGTAAATTAATCGAGAAAGAGTGTCATGTTATCTGTAACAGTGAATAATTTGATTTCATTTTTTAGGTGCAGACCATCATACGTAATCAAACAAGTGTTGGAATGCGCCATCGTGACCATTCGAATACAGGAAATATTTATAAAGGATTCAGCAGTGCCCTGTCTACTTACTTTTTTGGACCCAGCTTGGATAAAAAATTGACCATTGATAAATTTCTCGATTTTCAACGCCAATTGCAGACTGAAATTTTAACTTTGGAAGTAAGTAATTTCTAATAGTAATGATTGAGGTTCTCACATTGCTACAATTGGTTATTCAAGCATACTTCAAATGTCTGGAAAATATGCTAAGGTAGCATACATAATTACTTTACAAAATCATATCAAAGATTTCAAATAAATTATTTTCTAAAGTTGATTTTTTTAATAATATAAATAACATTTGAAATTATTTATAATCTGTCTCAAATAATGGCATGATGGTTAAAAAGCCTTATCTATTACATAAAGTCCCAACATGTCAGTCCTTTCCTTTTGGCTCTAATGCTAAGTTTAAAATTAACATTAGATGGCACAATATATGTTATCACTTTTGCTTTAATCGCATATATACTTCTAAACATAGTATAATTTTAATCTTTACTCCGTTGAATGGAATAAAAAATTTACTTTTTAATAAAGTTTGTTTGAATACTATAATTTAATTTACATTTATTTATTTATTTTTGTGATTTTTTAAATAATTTTCTAGCATGGCATTTTTTAATCTGTCAAAATATTGTTTGTTAAAAAAATTTAATCAATATAGTTTTCCAATAAAATATTGAAAAATGAGGAGAAAGTGACGGAATTACAGCAATTTTGGCATGGGCACAATTTTTGTTTGTTTATTATTATGACACAATTAATTACACTAAGAATTTTGAGTTCAAATCTCACATAAAGTACCTACGTGATTTTATTATTATTATTTATGTACTTTATTTGGTTCTATGTATATTTGTCTTTTATTATAATACCAAACTTTCTCTTGAAATATTTGTTTGTCTTAGTTTAATCTTTGATTTCAGTTCCAAAGAAAGAATCCAGATGAGGAAGGATTTATACGGGAAGTGGATTTTGCAGACTTGTTACTTACGTATGCTGGCCTCTCTGAAAAGAAACAGCTTAAAATGCACAAAAGAGTCAAAAAAAGGTTTAAGAATTCGAGAGTAAGTTATAGCTGTTTTAATCACAATTTAAAATGATAACTAGCAAAAATGAAAATTTGTACTTACCATATATTCCAGTGTATAATGATAACACACACCTAAAATTTCAGGTGGTATTTTCTATTTTTATGTATTTTGCCATATTGTACAGACCCTCTTTATTGCAAAAATATTTTCATGAGATATGAAAAATCAAATGAAAACATAATAAACAAAATTGAAAAATACAATAACTGATACAGGGTGTGAAGATTTGTTTTTTTTTATTTGGTACTACTATTTTCGAATAGTATAATCATAGATTACTGCAATTAAATAAGGTGAACATTACTATTCTGAAACAGTGATGCCTTACATATGATCTATAGAATTTGTACACACCCTGTTCATTAAAAAATTTCATTAAAAAATAGTTAAGTTTAAAAATGCATACTGCAACTGAAAACACACTTCCAGCAATTATCGATCATAGTCAGTCCTGTAACCGAATTCCTTTGTGCATCTCTGTATGTAAATGATTGATAAATGCTACTTATTCTATTTTCCTCAGAAAGTATTTTGTAGTCCACCTTAGTGATGCATATCCACTTCATTGTGTTTGAAATATCATAACATCATTAAAATGCACGGCAAGTGATTTTTTTTCCATAGAACTGTAATGTAAAAAAATTAATTTGTATGTCCTTGTAAACAAACTATAAATGTTACACACTTCGTTTTTAATAGCAAACAATCTATAGTAAACCTTAATAACATATAAAAAATTATATGGAAATCCAACTATATTTATGAGAGTTAGAACGGACAAACAGCAGGCAGACAAACCAAAGTCATAAACACTTTTCAATTATGTTAATAAGTGTTAAAAAGGTGGGATATCACAAGGGATATTGATTTCACAAGTACTATGGTTGCTTCTCATTAACTTTTTATTTAGAAAGTTAAAATATTTTTTTATTTGGGAAGACCGAGTCTGCATAAAGTATTTTTGGATAAATTGATAAAATTTTATTAAAAATCTATAATCAGAATTAAAATATTAAAATACAGCTTAAACCTACTATTCTAGCCTATTGTACATTAGCATGGGGTTTGTTACATTTTCTGCATTCTTTGATATTTCTATATATTTTTTTAATTCTTTTTTTTAAGAAAGGCATTTGGTACCTTGATTACTATTTTTATCACAAACATTATCATTAAGTTAATGATAATGGACTAACACAGAAACTGCAACTCAAAGTGAAATAGTTTTTTGAAACAGATAAATAAAACAAATGAAATGTGAGTCAAACATTAATTTACTAATACAGAAAATCAAATGAAGCAGCTTCTTTTGCTTTATAGAACAGACATTAATTAGCATATCCTTTAAACGTTGCCTCTCCACCCTCTAGTAAATTTCGCCAGCAAAATTCTTTAAATTGGAATATACATAAGATTTTTTAAAAATTCCTACTATTAGTTCACACTCTCTCTATATATATCTTGTTCAAATTTTCAATCGTTAATAAAATATTTTCTATTCATCCACTCAAGTTCAAATAATTTTTTTTAAACTTGTAGTGGATGACACTTTATGTTAATACAGTTTTTTCAAATATTAATTCATTAATTAAATTTAATTAATTAATTTTAATTTTAAATGGGAGAAAAAAATTCCTCTCATTGTTTTCATAAATGAAATAAAAGATTTATCTCAAATGAGTGATGTCACAGAAATAAAATACCGCAACGATGGTTATAAAATAATGTTCAATAAAGATAACGTGGGACATTAATGCTGCACGGGTTTATTTTATATATTTATGATTAAAAAGTAGGAATTGACTTTAAAAAAATGTTTTATATTACTTGTTTTAAATCAGAAAACAGTGGAAGGGTGGTAGGTTAAGTGTACCGTATGAGGGTCATGAGATATAAAAATGTAGAAAAGTAGAGTAAAGATAATAAAATATTTTTTTTTTTATTTATGTATATAATGATGAGATTTTTCTATTTAAAGGCATGAAGGATAAATTTGTGTTTTTAGAAGGCAATTGAGATGCTGTTTGAATTTCAAAAGAAAGACAGGGCACAATTTCTGTCAATCTTTATTTTAGATTTAATGCTAAGGTAATGCAGTGGTTTTCTATGCCAGCAGTCATGAGATTGGATAACAATTGCTCCAAAACTAGATGCAATTAATAATACAGATGCAAAGATAAATGCAATTAATAATTTGTATTTAATAAAACATATTTAACAAGTGTTTTCATGCTTTTCTTGGTCAGGAGTGAGATGACATTTTATTTACATGAATCCCATTGTTATAAAACAACTTCAGCATTAGAAAGTGCATGCATAGAAATTTAATTTAAGATTGATATTTACTATGTAGAGGTATTTGTTTCAACCTGCATACTGACTTATTTTTATATTTTTCTCATTTCAGGGAATAAGTTTGGATGATTATTTGTTATTCTTTCATTTCTTAAATGATATCAATGATGTGGATACAGCTCTAACATTTTATCACATTGCTGGGGCCTCTATCGATCAAGGTTTGTAAATTTTAATTTCTACAGATTTAATTTTATGAAACAAAATAAATTCAAGTTTAGGCTTAAAAATGAAATTGAAAGTTCAACTCAAGTTAAAACAACTTGTATAAGTTTTTTCTTGTACATTACTTGTACAGTACATGTCTACTGAAATAAAATTTGTAGTATTACTATTACTGTCATTTCTCTCTGTTTTTAATCTAAAAAAATTTAAACATTTAATATATATATATATTTATATACTATTTGTTCCTTATATTTATATACAATTTCTACCTTAATCTAATTTTAGTCTCAATTTTATAATTTATTAAATCAAAAATCCAGCTTACATTTTGTTTTAAACATAAAAAATACATTAAAAAATGTATAAACAGAAAAACTTGAGATCATAATAACATAGTAATAATTAATAATTATCCTTTTGAAAATTCCTTCCATAATCTGTAAACCCAGTAAAGTTCTGTCATGATTGGTTCAGCCTATAATTTAAATTCTACTTTTAAATAAAGTTAAAAATTCTATCATAAAGAAACTTTTGTATTAGATATATTTAAAAAATAAAATAAAGTAGAGAAAGTTTGTAATTCTAGATTACAAAAACGAAAACTAATGTATAAATATCTAAATTTTGCCGATAATCTATGTATTAGTAAAGTTATCCATAAAGAAAGTTTTTTTAATCTTTCAGCAACTTTGAAGCATGTTGCTAAAACTGTGGCACATTTAGATCTGAGTGACCATTTGATTGATGTTGTTTTCACTCTATTTGATGAAAACAGTGAGTACATTTTAAATTATTATTATTATTATTATTATTATTATTTGTATACAAATAAGTTAATGTTTAAAAAAAATTATTTTATGAAATTCAAGTACAACTCTGTAAAATATATTATGCTATTTATTACCATCCATTCTCTATAATTTACTAACCATTTTTAACGTAAATAAAGTAATCTGAATCAAATTTTTAAATTAATTGTTTGCTTTATTAAAATCTTTGAAAAGTAAAAAGTTTAAAGATGATAGGTACTTTTTTTTATTCATATGGTTTCAATATTTTTTTCAATTTTGAACAAAATTCCCATGTTGCTAAATTTGCTCAAATTATCATTTTATTATTATTATTGCAGTCTGGTGTGTTTATCAGTACATTAAGTTTCAATGTTTTCTATATTGAGTTGTACCAGTGCAAAAAGTTTATTTTGAAAATATCATTTTATTTTATTTTTTAAATTGTCAAATTTAACTTCAATTCATTTTGAAATCAAATTATTTTTATGTAAGATTTTGTTTTGATATTTGTTTGTTATTGATTAAAATCTAGAAAAAATATTTCCTTTATTTGGCTTATTCATATTCAGACTTAGATAATTTTCTAATTAATTATAGGCCAACAGAAGAGCAGTTAAAATTCACAGATCTGTTTTTGTCAATTGTTAAATAATTACATCAAATCTATATCTGTGGCCCTGAAATGAAACATAGATCTGTCTTAACTCGAAGATCTCAGTTTAATAAATGTAAATAAATGCAGATAAACATTTACATGTTATTTGAAAAGTAAACCAAAATTTCTCTTTGGATTTAGATTTGAAAAATGTCACTTTATCTACAAGTCTACAATTAATGAAAGATTATGTTCTATGCTTATGTGCAGAAGAATATCTTGACTAAAAGTGCCAGTAGAAAGACTGGGATTGGAACATTTTTAGGTACTTTTCCAGTATAGGGGCATTGGTGTGAAAAGGAAATTTGGCAACAAACTTTCTGGCAACCTATTCACCGTTTCATATACACAAGCACTTTTTTTCAATATTTATACAATTTAAATAATATAAAGAAGCCATTTATCTATTTTTATATACAAATAGAAGTAAATCGCATATAAAAAACAATAATATATATATATATATATATATATATATATATATATATATATAAAATGTTTATATGTTTATAAATACATATATAAACAAGTATAAAAGTTCATTATGTTTGTTTCATAGCTGTTTATATCATTTGGCAACAAATCTCACATTCAGAAACCTGAATTACGCAAAGCTTTAATAATAATAATTTAAAAAAAAAACCTCCAAACCCCTATAGTAGAAAAGTACTCTTTTAAATAGCCTTCAACTTTATTGCTTTTCTAGGAAACTATTACAATAATTTTGATACCGAGATTGCTTCTATTTATTTTGCCACTGGCAAGCATTGCATAACATAGCATTGAACATAATTTTGTGTCTTTTATTGATTCTCAGACTGTCATTTTTTCTGGCTATAATGATTATGCTTCTATTAGAGAGGTTCTATTAGAGATTGTATTAGAGAGTTAGAAATTATTATGTTGGCATATTAGAGAGGGGGGTGTTAGAAATTATTATGTTGGCATGACGAGGAAATTCAATGTTAGATGTAAGGAGCATATCGCAGATATTAAGTATGGGAGAGGGAATACTGCCTTATCAAGGTTACATAATAGAGAGAGCATCAACATCCTATTTAATGAAGCTAAATTGATTTATTGTTCCAGTTTTTATTTTCAACTTTTTGTGAGGGAATCTATTGAAATATATTTAAGAAGCTCGAAAGCATGTAATGATATGTTGTCATTTAATATTCCGAAAATTTGGGTTGAGTGGTTGAATAATAGTGGGATGCGGTCTGTTGACGAATCTAAAAGCGGTGTCAAAATTAAAAGTATAGAGGGCGTTGTACCTCTTTCACATAGTGACTGTTCAGACTCTCTGGTTTTTAATTTTTAATTAATTTAATCTCGCGTTTTTATGTACATTGTATTTGTGTTTATATTTATATTCTGATGACGATTTGATGAACAAATCAAAACATGTAAATTTTAAATTTTAACATCTTTAATGTTTATGTTTGACGTCTTTTAAGCAAAATAAAAGTGTTTTAGTGAATATTTAAAAGATTATGCTTCTGTTCATTTAAATAGAGAAAAGTTACTTCATCTCAGATTGTTTAGAAATAATGTTGTTTTCCAGTAGATACCTATCCGCTCTATGGAATCGTTGGACATGAACGAGCTAATAAGTTCACTAAAAACATGTCCCAACTTGATTCTCTTTTATCCTTATGTAATTTTAAACAGATTACTTTGTCCACAATCAAAAAATGTAGGCATTATTTTATTTATTAAGATGTAGTTGTAGACTTCTACTATTATATTGTGTCCATTGTTATTAAGTAGAATCTTATCTCTGTTTTCTTACCTCGGGCTTTGGGGGTTGAAGTCTTGTTTTCAGCTATTTACTGACCATGACCAGAAAAAAATGCCAATCTCTAAAAGTGCTTTTAATAAAAATAACAGGATTTTCAATAATCATGTTTAGACTTTTCTGCAATTTTGTCAGCAATAAATGATTCTTCAGATTTTGTAGGTACAAGTGGGTACATGCTTCTAATTTCATGGGAAAGAAACCATAATGATTAGCAATATCCCTTATTGTTGGTATCTCTGACTAAAACTATTTAATCTGCACAAACACTTGAATCATATCAGAATAAACAGCACTAACAGTTGTCCTTTGTCTTGACAGGTTAATATGGGTAGAAATGATATTAAGAACTTCCCTAAAATTAGTAATTTTATTTTTGATAACTGTGGATTCTGATTTTAATATTAGTGCCTTTTTATCATCTCTACTTTTTTTTTTTATTGTTGATTAAAGGCTGATTTTCTGGTTATAGACATAGGATTAAAAGAAGATTCTGGCTAAAATGTTTTTAATTTTTGAAAAAAACATTTAATATATAAACTTAGAATGACTAAGATTTCAGTAGCTGTTGTTATGTATTTTGTATATTTCTGAATTGAAAGTTGGGGTTTATTTCTAAAATCGCAAAAGTTTTGACTTGAAACTTCAGGAAAAATCAGGATTTTGACTCAAACTTTTAGCCCAGAAAAATGCTTAACTTTTAAAAAGAACTTTTATCTGAAATTTGAATACAAGGGGTCTGTTAATCACTTTGATAAGTTTAGTTGTACAATTTGAGTAAAATATTTGTCTTATAATTTGGGGTATCCAACCTAATTGGGAACAATTAACAGCATTACTTGCAACCAAAAAAAATATATATCCATCTACTTGATTTTCAGCAATGCTCATTAGATGATTTAAGTTTTGATTATTGTTTTTATTTTTATTTATTTATCTAAAATGTCAATTTTTAAGGTTCTGTATTTAAAAAGTAAAAACGTAACCATTATAAGATCACTCGTGTGTCTGTCTGTCCATCTGTCAGAGCTGTTTTCTCATAAACTATGGAATGTGGAAATTTCAAACTTTGGAAAGTTATAAAGCTGATTGACCAACATATTTTCAGATTATTAGCCATTTACAAATATGTTTAGAAAAAAATTAGGGGGGCTAATCAAGTATCTTGAAGAAAAAAACAATATGTTTGTAAATCGTGTAAGGTATCAAGTGAAAGATCTCATAACACCAAACTCAAAAATATAATTGTTTTAATTGTATTATATTTGTAGAGATATCATCGAAAATGCACTGTAAAAATATGTCCTCCTCCTCCCCTCCCCATTCTATTTTCGAATCTACTGAAATTAAAATTATGAAAAAATTAGTGGTAGTAAGAGTTTACTTTGTAGATGGTCAGCTGGGATGTTAAGAGGTGCTGAAGGTACTTATCTACGCAGAATCATCCAAGGATCGTTGATAAGGATTTTTTTTTTTTTTTTTGTCGGTAATTGGCCGAGATATTAATTAAATTTCTTGAAGAATTTTTTTTTTAATATATTGTGAAGGGTATTGTTTGAAAGATCTCATAACACCAAACTTAAAAATACACTTGTTTTAATTTTTAGGTATTACATTTTCAGAGATATCGTCGAAAGTGTACTGCAAAAATGTGTCCCTCTCTCCTATTTCCGAATCTAGTGAAACTAAAATTATGAAAAAATTAGGGGTAGTAGGAGTTTGTTAATTAAATAAATTTAATGTACGGAACCCTTTGAGTGCAAGTTATACTCACACTTGAACTATTTCTTTATACGAAGTTAGTAAAATAGCTTTTAAAAACCTATCAATTTTCCCCCATTTTAAATATCTTTATTTACTTATTTATTTTCAGTGGACGGTGAATTGAGTAACAAAGAATTTGTTGCAGTGATGAAAGAGAGGCTTCACAGAGGTTTAGAAAAACCTAAAGACACTGGATTTGTAAAACTAATGGATTCAATTTGGAAATGTGCTCGTCTGAAGAAACCAGTTCTGTTAGATGTTTAAGTTATTTTGTCTTTTTTTTTTTTTTTTTTTTTTTTTTAACAAACAGTCCTGAGTTTTATTATCTGTTTTATTGTTACTTGGCTTTTGCTAAAGCATAGGCAACCCATCGAATTTATATGTTGAAATATTCAAAGTTAATGTTCTGGAATGAACTAGGAATTTCATCCCTACTGTAAATACTTGTTAATAAAACTTTTATAAACACATCATTAGTTTATCTACATAAATAAGTGCTATTAACTAGTTAAATAGAAACTAGTTGAATAGAATTGTTATTGTGTGTTTTTATTTAATGTGATCACGGTTGCTTATGCTCAATACCTGTTATAAAAGAAGAAAAAATACCTTTTATTTTAAGCCAAGTGAAATAAATATTGTATGAAAATAGAAACAACTGTTTTACATGCTTTCCTCTCACATTATTGCATATTTATTACTATGTTTTTAATTTGAGATTTTGTAAAAATTAAATAAAATTATTTTTATGCATGAAAAAATACAGTAGACTCTTTTAAATATGCATATTTTGTTTACAATGTAAATAGTAGGGGTGGGGGGTGGGGACATGCAATCGGTAGATTTATTTGACAGAATATTAAATTTTATGGGGGAAAAATAACTAGCAAAAAGTTCAGTTTTTTAATTGAATTCTGTTGGCAAAGCTTGGTCATATGAGAGTAAGAAAAATTAAAATAAAAGTATTATTTTCATACATAATTCATTGCCTGGTGTTTTTCTCTTGGTTGAATTGTTTCCTTTCTATTTAAAAAAAATAAGTAAGTTTCTTTATATTTCACAAAAATCATTTTTAATTTATTAGTGTTTTTAAAGTAATCTAAAATTTTCAAAATCTATGATTCCAAACTGTGTGAATTTTAATGAGTGTACTGTATTTTTTCTTTAAACATATATACATATATTGGAAATTTTATGAAATGTTTACCCTTATTTGATCTGTAATACTTTTTAAATATTCATATATTTCATTTTTTTTTCTTAAAAATTGTTCTGCCATATATCATAAAAACTTCCAAGTCACTACTGGGTTAAGGTTATTGATAATAAGAATGCTTTAAAATGTTTCAGAAAGTTTTTTAATTCCTTAGAGGTTTTTTCCCAGTGTCTTTCTCATCATAAATGCTATTGCTGTTAAAAATCACATAGAAAAATATTACAATGTTATACAACTCTTTCCAATGGGATCATTTTTCACAGATTCTTTATTAGCTGTGAAATTCAAACTTTACGCTTAATTATAAAGGGTCCAAAAGATAATTATTCTGAATGTTTTATCTTCACTTATATTAGGAATTATAAGAAAAAAAAATAGTATTTTATAGTAGATAGTTTACTGTTTTTCAAATTTTTTACTTTAAATATTTTAATATACATCTCCATGTTAGGTATTTAACCACAAAATTGCTGGTTAATTGTTTTACTCCATTTGAAATATTAGAATTTAATGAAACTAAATTATGTTTGAAATAACCATTGTATTAAAAAATTAAATAAATAAATAAGTAGGTTTTAATGATTTTCTTGCTGCAAGTAAAAATTTTCTACCATTATCTAACTTTTCCCTATTTAACATCATTATAGTTTTGTAAAACTAATGTACATATAAACATATTTATGCATTATTTACACATAAACATATTTATGCTTTATACATGCTTATAATTGTTTTATTATTTGAATTTGATAAAATTGTAAAATTTTTGCTGGGTATCTTGTATTATTTAATTTATTGCTGGACATGCTATATTAGTTTTATTAGTCAGAAAATATATTAAAAAAAAAAAAAAAAAAAAAAAAAAAAAAAAAAAAGAGTACCTACTTTGTTTGTTTTTGCCGAGGCAAAAATATAGTAGTAATAGTAATGTATACTTGCCAACCTTCCCATATTCTTCCGTAAAATGTGGGTTAATTGGACCTAGTTCAAACGTGTTTCAAACCAGAATTTTTTTTAGAAGTAAAATTAAATAAATTCCATAGTAAAACATGAAATTAAATAAGTAAAGATGTATAAAATAAATTTTCTGATTTGAAACATGTTTAACCTGGGTCTAATTAAACCACATTTTATGGAAGAATAATTAGAAGTGAGTAAGTGTGGTAATAGTTTTAAAAGGAAAAATAAAAGTACACTTAAAATATTCAGGAAATCTCATTTAAAAATAAAAATGTATATTCTATTTTTATTTTCATGTTTGTTACAAAATAGCATAAAAGACAATTTTGCTTTCAGTTTTCTTATTAGTGAATAAATAAATATGGTTTTTCTTTATTATTTTCAGCTTTGGTGATTTTAATTCCTTTATTTACAGTTTTAATCATCAGTCATATTTTTAATGACTCATAAGATTTTAATTGCTCATCAAAACTAAATACGAAACTGTCATTCAACTTGTTTGCTTTAAATAAGTGAAAATATTATGGGGAAAAACAATAAAAGCGATAAAAATTTTGAAAACAAATATAAATTGTACAAACTGATTCTTTGTTGTTGTTGTTTGTGATTAGTATTTCGAAAATTTTTAACCAAGCTCTTGTGGTCTCTCTAAGTAACATTTTTAAACTCTTTTATTTAACTGAACTTGGTTCATGCATATGAAGGTGGAATTTTGTAATCAATTTTTAACTCATTTATAAATTAATAAAGTAATTTTAAGACATCATAAATCACCCAATATTTTTTTTGGTTATGACTGTATACAAATTACTACAACAATGGAGTTAATGATGCATCAAACCATACTCGCTAAAATAGGCCAACTGGCTGTGAAACTGTAACAATGAAATATTTTAAACACTAAAAAGTAGAAAATAGAAATGAAAATGAACAGTGTAACAATTTTTTTTAAATATGTTTTTTATATGCACACTAGTTAATAATTGTTGAATCAGCATGAAAATTTAGAGAGTACAATTCTCATCCTAACTAATGATCTGATTTTAGGATTTTCTAAAATGTACACGCCATGTAAGCTGCTTTTGCAATTATTTATGTATTCTTGTAAAGAAAGAGGGGATAAAGAAAAGAAGTGTCTTAATAACCAGCTCTGTTGTGCTTGTTTAAATACCAGCTTTGCTTTACATAACTAAATACTTTATATTTTACACTCATTGTATCATAAAATCAGTCTGCAGGTGGATATGGGTGTATATGCATAAATTAGGTTTCACTAAATAGTTTTTAACCTGGTATGGTATTTGAAATTAATTCTTTTAAAGAAATGATTCAGTAGCACAAAAACATTTTGAATTTAGCAAAACTATCAATGATATTGATTAATATTTTTGTGATAAAACAGTCCATGTACTCTAGAGCATGTCACAGTAAAATTTCTACCACTAGTGCAATGCAAGATATATCTATTTTTACAAATGTTTATCAGCTGTTTGGACATAAAAGCACAAATCTTTCAAATACATTTATCTCAGTTTGAATTTCTTTTTTTTTCTTTTTCACCTTCTATATATAAAACTATAATTTTTTTTCAAGTTTAATATCTTTCCATAATGTTTAAGAATTTGATTATATATATATATATATATATATATATATATATATATATATATATATATATATATATATATTTTTTTTTTTTTTTTCAATGCGTAATTATTCATTGCTTCTGTTGTTGTTCATATAGCTGTAGTTAAAATTATTTTTCTAGAAATCTTTCATCATTGAATAAAATCTTATCTTTAAATTTTTTTAGCTGTGTTAGTACTAATAATTTAAAAAGGTGATGCAAAGAGGGAGGGAAAAAAAAAAAACTTTAAATAGAAGTAGCAATTTACAATTTTTAACCCATATTTGACTTTTTGAAATTTTCTCCCAAAAATAATTAAATATAATTTTTTATGCAAACTTTTAACAACCCTTTAATAAGGGAAAAAAATTAAACTACTTTTTGGGGGGGAAAAGGCAAAAAATTTTTATCTTTTTAAGTTAATAAAAATATACGTGGCAGGATAAAAACCTGAAGATTAAATTTGTTTCTATTTGATGTGTTATATATCATATGAAAAAGCCTACAACAAAATGTGTAATATATTATCTTTTGCACCAAAATGAATTTGTAGTATTATAAAATATAGCAAGTTTAATTTTAATTGCACATGCTCATGTATAACTTTACAAAATATGACTACTATTCCTGTAAAAAAATAATGTTGTAAAAATGATCTAAAACACAATACACAAAACACAAAAGAAAATAATTGTAATTCGCAATAAAAATGAGAAATGCTCAACGTGTTCTAGAAACTTCATTAAGGCAAAGTTTTGAAAGCAGCCTTGCTTCTGTTTTCAGAGTAATTGTGTGTCTTGTTTCTGCCTAACATGTTGTGCATTTCTCATTTTTATGGTGTGTTTATGAAGTTTTTTTCCTTTATATAAATAATCTTAGAAAATAAAATAAAAAAAAACTTGAAGCATTTTGAATAACAAAGATTATTTTGTAATCATAAGATAATTTTTGTAAAACTTTCTGAAAAATTATGTAGTGAGTCCATTTGACTTTCCAAACACTTTACAGAATACCGTGCATTCAAATAAATAGTAATATAAAAATAAATAAAATCTTAGGTCCTAATTTTATGAAGTTGAAATGTTTCCACTTGTGAAAATGATCCGATATTCTGAATAAAATACCACTTCATTCATAAAAAATGGTTTAGATACCAAACTTGTTGATCAATTTGTAAGAAAATAAATACAATTGGCCTGTAACATATTCATCAAATAAGAACTCAATTAAAAGCTTATTTTCGACGCTATTGTGCTTGCTTACACACACATACATAATAACATCATTGTAAATACACCAAAAATGGACTCTGTGGACCTGAAAACGTAACAAAATTCCAACATAACACGCATACATACATATGGAATCAATGTAAAAATAGTAAAAACGATCAAAGTGTAAAAATATGCCAATATTTCCCTAATCATGTTTTTATCATGATTACAATGCTTTCCTTGCACTATATATGTACAAAAAGTAAAAAATCTTGCAGGTTAACACAGTTTGAGCATTGCACTAAAAATTAGCATGTGTCATAATGATTTTAAAATTAAAATTTTGGAAACCTTAAACAGGTTTTCTTAATAAAACTTTATTCTTATTTATTATCTCATACACCCACATTCACACCTTGTCTTGGTTGTCTTCTTGCATGAAGGTTATTTAGAGTAGAAAACACATTCTGAGATTTTTCTTGGTAGTCTCTTAGACTTTTCCTACTTTTAGATTAGCCAGATGCAAATTTCGTCTATAGCAATTTTTATTTTTGTGCGTGTGTAAATTACAAACAATGTGTAATGATGTTGAAATAAAATCTTTTCATTTATGGAAATTTTTTTTAAATATTTTAAATGAAATGACTGAAAGACATGTATTTTAAATGAAATGAGTCAAAAGTTTATTTTTTAAATGAAATAAATGCAATATTGTTGATGATGATGATGGTAACAATATTTGACGATTTATCATTTGCACCTGGCTAACATAAAAGTACCAATTTTTCCCATTTAAATTTGCAATAGAGTTATTATAAGGTAGAAATTATAATATTTTAATTTTCACCTGTTTCACTGCAATTAAGAAAATTTCTTTGTAAATATGGAACTTTATTTTAAGTATAATATGTTAAAGCTTTTGAAATCAGTTTGAAATGTGATGACAATGCTTGTAAAATATCTGGATGAATAGGGTTTGATTGTAATAAAAACCATGTGTTTCAAAGATTCAGAATTAAGCACTGTTCCTTACTTTTTCCAAGCTTTCTTCGAGGAATTAATTATTTTTTTATATCTTTTAATTACAGAAAAGGGTAAAATATTGTTGGAAAAAATTAAATATATATATATTTAATTAAGAGTGTATTCTAAAATAAATGTTAACAAATTGGAAATTGTACATCAAACGTGACAAATGAGGTGCGTTCAGACTATAACTAGTTTTATAAATATTCAGATCTTGGTACAATAGCTGTTGCACTCTTATGCAAAAATGCATGAATACAAAATTTACTTTATGTGCAGATTTTCATATTATAGATATTAATTTATTTTATGAAATTAAGTTTCAATACACTTTTACAAACAATTCATTACAATTCTATTACATTAAAATTATGCTATGCGCAAATATCCAATACAAGACAATGTAAAAAAAAAATCATTATTATTTCACTGAAAAGTGAATCATATCGTCTGTTATAATATGATTAATTTCCGTAATAAAATAAGTACGTTTTAAATTGGCAACATTTTATCTTTTGTTGACATTTACTGAAAATTCCAATGGGAAACTTAAGCCTAGCTTTGAAAATTTCAGAACTCAAAATCCATATTTAGACTCTTTTCCATTTAATATCTATTTCTCTGGAAACATCTATCTAAAAAACTGTTGGTAGATTATAGAATTGCTATAATTAAACAATTTTAGTATACAAATTCGGTTTTTCAATTCAATAATACAGAAATAATATGACTCCATCTTAAATAGGATGTAATCACCATGGCAACCTAAAATCATTACCTATCATGGGATATCATTGAATTAATTACGTATGATAGGAGTTAGTAGAATGGAGAAAACTTTTATAAATATCTTTTTAAGTTTTGACTCAATTTTCATAAAATTTGAAATGACTCAACAAAATTCTGCAACAATTATATATATTAAATTTCAAACCATTCGATTGGGTAGTTTTTGCACTGTTATACGCAGACAGACGGATGCACCAGATGACTATAGGGGCTATGTATTTATATAATTACGAACGTACCTAAAATTGACATTTTCTCATAAAAACTAACCCCTTAGCAAGTGTAAAAAAATAAACTATTACAAGAAAAATTTTGATGAAATGTTAATTAATAGAAATGTAAATAAAGTTATTTAAATTTTATGACTGATTTTCTAACTTGTGTAATTAAAATAATTTAAGCATTCAAAAAACAAAATGTTAATACATATATATATAAATTCTAATTAAAAAAAATAATAGAATCTGCATTTATCTTATTTATTTATTTTTCCCTCACTCAAAAAGAAAATACTTGACCTGGCAAAAAACATGTCGCACATCATGGCGTAATTATTCCATAGAAAATGCTTTTTCTAGTACATTTTCTCCTTCAAAGTATTTTATGTAATTTTAACTATATTGTTTACATTTTCATCACATTTCTTTGTGTTTTTCTCCATATTGAGCTTTTTACTGTTCTCTAGTCATTGTCACTTTCTTGTAAAAACTTGTTATACGTAATTCATTCTACATGTTGAATAACTGTTGCATTTCCCTTGATCTTGTTATATTATTAAAGAATATTAAAGTAACACCTATGAAACTTATTGTTGTACATATTTTACAACCTATGCATACAAATGAGGAGCTTCAAAGAAAAACCACCATATGTCCAAAAATGTTTTTAAGTAGTTGTGAATTTCATTTCTTTATACTTGAGAATCATTCATTTTTGTCAAAAATTATTAAAAAAGATAAGAAATTCGTGTGTAAGCATTCATTAGAAAACTCTACCTAGTGAAAATCTCTGATTTGCTTAACCCCTTCGGGACCGGCGGCTTTTACACAAATTTTATTTGTTTGGCACCACTTTTTTTAAAAAAGCTACCTTTACTTAAACTATCACAAAAATGCTCTAATATGAGAAAGCAGATATTACTTTTATTTTTTACTGGTGCCTAAAACAAATTCTGTATGCTCTTTTTGAGGTTACATATGATACCATGGTCCCGAATGGGTTAAACGAATTACTGAACTACGCTCTAATTATCAGTAATGTTTTGTGAAAATATTAGCTGCTGAGTTGCAATAGGAAAGCGAAAAAAACATAAATTTTGGTTCGAGTTTGCTTTTGCTTTAAATGAGCATTCTGCTTTGCAACTGTAGAGAAACTTTTCTTTTTTTTGCCTCTAAATACTTTCTTAATTTAACAAATAAAGAAAATCTTTTTACTGGCAAGGAATGAGGATTTAAGTAATATTGTAGCTAATTTTATTGAATTCGACATTCAACTAGCAAAAGCTGTTTTTATTCACTGTTTCCCTATCTCTGCACCCATTAAAGTGGTTAAACAATAAAAGAACCAGGGCTGCAGAGTCGGTGGGAAAAATGACAGACTCAGACTCCTGAAATTTTAAAGGAACCGACTCCGACTCCGGGATGGCTAAAGTACTAGTTTTGCCTGTTGATTCCTATTATTCAGATTGCTTCATTGCTGTCATTTGTTTTGAAACAGTAATAGTCGCTTTGTTAAATGTCATTAAATAAAAAAAGTAGCAGCAATCAAGCAATATGAATTTAAAAAAAACTTCAACTGGCAACACTGCTGTTACATTCCTGTTTGACCTTGTAGCATATAATGTACATATCAACCGATATTTTTTTTTCACATTTCATTTTTTTGGATGAATTATGGGTGTAAGCTGTGATAGGTAGTCAAGACTAGGACTCATTTACTGCAGTGGCAAACTTCTGACAGTATTTTAGTATAAAAAGTTTCACCTTTTTTTAAATGCAGAATTTTTTTTAAATAAGGCAAAAATATTCTTATAAAATATGTGTGGAACTTTGACCCTACATTAATTGGCTCTGGTCAAGACTGAAGATAGTTTGAACATCCCCCCCCCTCCTCCTCCCAGATACTCTATGCACATGCACTCAAATAAACACACAATATGCATTAAATTTTATATGTGGTAAAATTTAATAATGTCAAAACTCTGCAAAAAACTGCATGTAAAATATTTATATGCATGTAAATTACAATCGAAAAGTTAAACTTGAAGCTATTAGATAGAAACAACAGTTGAAATATAATAAATTTCCAAAATTTACTTTGAACAACACACACAAAGATCTATCAGATGAATCCAAACAACATATAATATGTTGGTATATCCAAATTATTTTATGCCAAATCAAACATATATTATACCAAAATATGGTTGAAAGGATGTTTAATTTTGGTTTTATATCTATTCCTGCAGACCCAAATAATAGGAGACAAAAATTTTACAATTTAAGTATCATTTGGGGTCTCCAGAACCTGAAAAATTCTGAGAGAATGGAAGAAAAATAAAGATGAAAATTTTATATTTCCTGCATTAATTTTATAATTTTGGCTTTATTTCGGGTCTGCAAGACCTGAATATCAAAAGGAGAAAGATAACAGAAATTTCACTATTTCATTATTATTTTGAGTACTGCAGACTCAGGGGGAAAAACATTTTTACAATTTCAGCATTACTCCTGGTCCCACAAACCTGAAAAATCTGAGGAAAACAAGAAAAAAAAAGGGATAAATTTCCAATTTTCGCATTACCTCGGGTTCCGCAAACTCCCAAAAAACCTAGAGAAAGGACTATATACTAAATATAAACTAGAGATTTCAACTCAAAACAGTTTTTAAATATGTTGTACACTGGACAGTATATTAGGCCTGTTTAACCTGAGTTTCCCTGTATATATAGTCCAAATATAAAAATAATAATTCAGTTTATAAATTTAAAATTACATAGAATTGGTTTAATTTCACTTCAAACTGTCTAAAAAACAAGCTGGAGTCGGAGTCAGCCTGTTTTTTAGTGACTCCGACTCCGACTCTTTTGACCCAAAATAGGCCCGACTCCGCAGCCCTGAAAAGAACTCAAAGAAACTCAATGCAAATCCTGAGCACACACACACAAAAAAAAACTAAAGACCCCACACTGGATTAGCACAAACTGAACACCAATATAACCATTGTTGGTCTGACAATCACAATTTTAATTTTTCACATGGTTCAATAATTCAGAAATGCTCATCTATTTACGACCTTAATTTATGGGAAGCTTATCATATATGGAAGAATTCAGGCAACTTAGTTAATGATATGTCCAGTACACCAAATTTTTCAAATGTCTGGCTACCTTTGATTTAATTCATTCTCTTCGTTTCCCCTCTGTACTTAAACTTGCCTGGTCTGGCTGGGCACTTCTATTGGTCTCCTGCGTCACATGTGTTTCCTGACTCCGTGATTGTTAGAAAAACTCACCGCCATTCAATCTTGGGCGCGTGCGGGAGACGCAAGCATATTAACATGGTTTAAACTTTTGAATCGAATTTTAATCTTTAAAATTTGGCACTGATGATGGAGTTTTAGGGGTTCCGAAACAGCTGTTTGCTATTTTACATTTTTCATTTATTTTTAATATAACGGCACAAAGTTAAATCCACCTATTTTAAACATTTATCTTTCATTTACAAGAACACACAAGAGATTTATTTGAAGTATTGACTATTAGGTATGATTGCTAGAAGTGCATTTTTAGTTATGGTATGCATTTTTAAGCTAAAATTTTTGAAAACTATGTGGTGTGGAAAATTCTATAAATCATATACAGCAATACACAAAAGAATTTTTAAGGGATGAGCGAGAATTGTTTAAAAGTGTTTTTTAATTTCAGGTACGCATTTCAAACTCAATATATATTTAGTATACTAAGAGATGTTTTTAGAATATAAATAAAATCATATACAGGGCTATGCAAAGAACTGGATACATGACTGCCTGTATAAAAAACTGTAGGTAATATACAGGGCTGTATAAAAGAATTCACAAACGTTTCAGTCTTGGTAGAAATTGCTGAAGGTGAATTTTCAGCTGTGTTTTCTTACTAAACTAAATTTTAGAATACGAGGATATATAGATCATATAGAGGGCTGCACAAAAGAATTACCTTTCCGACTATGTGCAGTAAATGCTGAAATCTGGTTTTCAAATGTGTTATGAGTTTTCTAAAATGTATACTTAGTTAGGTATCTTCTTTACCTTATTAAACGGGAAAGTTTAAAAGTGCTTTAAGCCTATTTGTTTTAACGATAGTATTTAGAGTATTTTTTTAAAAATATTTGCACTTACAAATGGAAAAAATAAAATAATACAGCCGTTTCAGGAGTTCTAAAAATGACTTCATCCTGAATGCAGTTCAAGGCAAAATCTGAAATGCCAAAAATATTAAATAATAGATGTCACTTCTTTCTAATGTTGAAAAAAAAAATCTGAAATATGTGTTTAAAATTATGAAAACTTTATTTGCCAGTCAATACAGTTCAGTTGATTCAAGTGAATAGTAAAAATAAAAATGACGTGGCACTCGAATTAAAAGAATAAACAAATTTAGTGTATATCTAAGCTTTCTTCTTAAAATGTTCTTTTTTTAATTTTATGTTTGAGAATAGAGAGACAATATTGCAACGTGCGAGACATTCACTGTTCTCTCTTAGTTCATATTACTCAAAAATTTTATCTTTAAAGGTTATTTTGTGGATTTACATAAGTAACATTGGAAAACTTAAAAAAGCTTAACCACTTCAGTCCTGAAGTTAAAATAACACGACAAATACACTATTTGCTTTTGCAGAAACAAAACACCACAGATTTAGGTCCACAAAAATATGGATCTAAAATTACTAGCCCCCTTAAAATATCAATAACCTAAATTCATGCAAAAATAAATTTAAAGGTTTTTTAAACAAATGAATAACCAATAAACCCTCAATTTTTTTTTTTATTGTAAAGGGTTTAAGTTGAAGGTATTTTGCAAATTCAGAGGAAAATAACATTTACTTTATGAAGAAATAAGCATCAGTGCTGCCATTTATTGTTTTTGTTCCAAAGCATAAAAATTCAGATATGTAAAAGTAAAGTAAAAATATCAAACAGTTGTTTTTATGAGTAAAAGTATAGAGGTAAAGTATCACATTTGTGCACCTTAGGTCTGAAGAAGTTAATATAGCATAGTGTCATAGTGCAATTAATAATCATGCACAGACGATGGTATATTAAAATTGGTGTCAAATTTTGAAATTAGTAAGTTTGTAGAGAGCTACAGATTCTGGAAATCAGGGTAGTTTATCAATCTAGTAAAATCAGGGAATTTCATAAAAGTACTTGAAAATCAGGGAAATTTGTCTATATGTGAAAATATTTATGTTTTTGCACAAGACTGATTTGTCAACAAACAGGTGGTATTTAAGGCAATAATACTATGGGATAAAGAAAAGTAAAATTTTTATATTTTTTTAAAACATGCACATGATATAAGTTTTTGGTATTTAACACAAATTAAGGTGATCAGATGTCCTCATTTTCTGTGGATAGCGCTTATATTTAAGGCAATTAACCAATTTTTGAAAATTTTGACACAGCATAATCTGACCAGGTGGCCAGCTTAATCTAATTAGCTCTCCCATCAGATATAGATATGTCTTGGAATTGAACATTCTTCAGAAAATGAGGAAATTTTCTAGTCGCTATATATTCATTGGCCACTATATGAAGTTGTTGGACTAAATTTCGAGTTCAGATTTATGAAACTGTAAACCAGTACTTTCTGAATATTGTGCAATTTTTATGTTTTTCTCTCAAATGAGATATTAGCAAGCTTGATAAGTGTGTTATGCGAGAAAGCGGCATACATTAAAAAATACCTTATGTGTATCGTTAATAATGGAAATCTGATAAAGGTAGTCAGGGAAAAATCAGGGAACTTTTTTTGCAATTTCTGTAACCATCTTGTACTAATACAATAGACATATCTTTTCAGGTTGAATGGTCTAATCCAGATGTTAAGCTTTTTTTTTCACCTACTGCCCACTGATGCCCCAATAAATTCTGTGCTTATGGAAATTATACAAAAAAGATTTATAAAACAGGGTGAGCACAAAGTCTCACTCTGATTACAAAACATTAACACGAAAAGACTGTTGAAGGCAGGGCTTTGCAAATTTGATAAAATCTGGTAGCCAGCAAAAAATTCTAGTCGCCAGAAATAATATTAGCCTCTTTCTCGTCCCCAATATTCAAAAAGCACAGAAGCTTTTTATGAATTAATTGAAAAAAAATAATAACAAACATAGTTTAGAATTATTAGTTACATAGTTTAGAATAGTATATAATTTAGAAAGATAATATAAACAAAGTTTTCTAACGAAACTTAGCAAAATTATGCATCTCCTAAGAAAGAAAGAAATATAGTATAGGTTAAATAAATCGGCATGTTCTGGAAATGCTGCTTTCTGAATGCTTTAAATGTGCGGATAGTTGAATTCCACAAAATCTATATCTGATGAGGGGGACATCGATGGAATAGTGAAACAGAAAAACAATTTTTTGATTATTTTCCTGTCTAAGTCAGCCAAATAATCATTATTTTATTGTTTTAAAAATCGCAGATTAAATAATTTAGTTGCCAGCTGAAAAAACCTGGTCGCCAGTGGCGACCGCATTTGTCAAGCCCTGGTTGAAGGTATTACATAAAATTTTTACCATGGCATAGTCTTGTTCTTAAAGGTTTTTTTCATTGTTGAAAAAATGATACATTCATAAACTTAAGCAGTGAACAAAAGTTTATTTTTAACGAAATGTTAAATCTCGTTTCTAAAAAGGTCACCAACACTATTCTCCCCCCCCACCAGTTTCTTCAGACTTTTTGCTTTATAGTCATGACATCTGAATGATTGTGTCCACTACAATGTCTAAACTCCTGTTGAAAAGACATGGATGGACAAAATGCATTGCACTTTTTACTACATGGAAGCTGCTTCGTTAAATATCGAAGTTTGATTCACTGCTTAATTGTATAAACAAGTAGGGAAATTTTTTAGTCTATAAAAAAAATACGAACAGGACTACACAATAGTAAAAATTTTACATTAATATCTTCAACAGTCTTCTCGTGTTAACATTTTGTAATCAGGGTGGTGAGACTTTGTGCTCACCCTATATATTAAAATCTGAGAAAACAGAACCTGTCTTTGTCTTAAAAAGGAGCGTCAGATATTATGAAAATCACCTTTACTCAATAGATGGTGCTGACTTTCGCATGGGCGAAAAACTTCTTTTTCTGGTAGCCCTATTTTCTAGGAAACGTCACTTCCCGTTTGAAGCCGATTCTGAGTAAACACAGAGGCTCTGGGCCAAGTAAATGTAAGTTAGAAGATTAGAGATTAGCTTATGGTTATAGATCTGTATAGAGGATGGGTTTTGGTTTTGGACTTTACTTTCTGGGGACTCCGGAACAAGATGGCTTCATTCGGGCCGGGCCCAGTTGTGAATATTTCAGCCCATGCAGATCTCCAGCGCGGTTTAAGCCAGTTTTTTTTAATTTTTTTTTTATAATTTAATAGATATCGACTGGTCAATTGTAATCTCATGTTATTGAGAGAAACACATGGTTTAGCTATAATTAAAAAGGGATTTTGTAATGTAACAGTAGGAAAATAGCTGCGCTAAATAACAATAACGCTTTTAAATTAAAGGATCTAGATTCAGAATTTCCGAAATATTGATATGTTTTAATTATATTTCCTCAAATTTGGAGTTAAATTGCTAATGTATTTAGCTATCCAAATTAATGGTTCAAATTTTTTTGGGGGGGTGGGGGGAAGCATTGTACATCAATATTTCTGCTTACCCATATCAATAGAAACCCAGTAATCCGAACCGAAATTGAAAAAAATAGTAATCAAGATTAAGCGAAGCTTTGTAAATATAAATTTAATTAAACACAAAAAATATTTAGAATTTTAAATATATGATAATTATCAGTAAATATATTTTATTAAATATTATTACATAATGCATTTGTTTTATTTTCTGACTTAATTTTTTCGCATATACATTTTATTTACTTAAGGCTGTTCTGAAATCCAAACTGTGCACTTTCTGACACATTTTTTAATTGATTTTTTTAAATTCCTACTATTAGCTCACACTCTATATATATCTTGTTCAAATTTTCAATCGTTAATAAAATATTTTCTATTCATCCACTCAAGTTCAAATAATTTTTTTAAAACTTGTAGTGGATGACACTTTATGTTAATACAGTTTTTCAAATATTAATTAATTCATTAAATTTAATTAATTAATTTTAGTTTTAAATGAGAGAAAAAAATTCCTCCCATTGTTTTCATAAATGAAATGAAAGATTTATCTCAAATGAGTAACCACAGAAATGAAATACCGCAACGATGATTATAAAATAATGTTCCATAAAGATAACGTGGGACATTAATGCTGCACGGATTTATTTTGTATATTTATGATTAAAAAGTAGGAATTGACTTTAAAAAAAAATTATATTACTTGTTATTCACAAACTTATTAAGAAACTATGTAATATATATTTTTTTCATTTTCCTGTAAAGGCAAAAGATTTTCAAATAATGCTGTCAAAGTTGTCATTTTTAACTGAATTTTAGGATGTGACAGGGCAGGAAAAAAACAAATTGTCGTCCTTAGACAATAATAGCCTATAGCTCAAGATGTAATTCCTTTATTTGAAAATAAAGAACTGTTCAATCATTTCAATAATCATGCTTGAAAGTATTATGCTTTTATGCTTAAAAATGAATCAGAAAATCGCTAGCAGCAATACATTTACTAACAGTACCATTTGATACGCGTGAAAACTATTCTACGATCTTTGCATAGCTGCCAACTTTTACGCTGTTTTCCTTCTACTATTTTTTAACATCAAAATCACCTTAAAGTGATAAAAAATTTAAAACACAGTTTGATTTATTACACGAATTATATAAACTAAAAATAAATTACAAAATAACTGTGATAAGAGACCGATTTATTTTTTAGGTAGATTTCGTAAGAAATACTACCTATTACATTCTCACCTAAGTTCGAATTTTTGAAAAATTTTTGCAGATCTACGCCGATCATGACTCCCAGAACCCAAAACCACCCCCAGTTCAAAACTTATCTATCTATCTATCTATGTCACTTTTTTATGGACACGATAACTGCAATAATTCTACACAAATCTCTTCCAAATTGATACATAAAATCAAGGGGCATAAAATCTCGGTCAAGTTCGTTAATGGGCAAAATCGAACCAAGGGGGGGGGGGGGGCTTTTTGTGAAAACAGAAAAAAACCCATAATGTCTTAATTATGATACGTATCGAATCCGTTTAAAGTTATTATTACTTCTAGGAGAAGGGCCGAAAATGTATGTATGACAGATTTTTGATATAATTAAAAATGGCCCCGAGGGCGCGAAGAAAGGGGGGTTTTAGAAGAAAAAAAATCATAACTGCGTCAATTCACAAGATATCAAATCCGCTTAAATGTATTATTAATCCTCTTAATATTATCTAAAACTTTTATATTGACAAGTTTTTTATAGGACCAACCCTTATAGCAAAAAAAAAAAAAAAAAAAAAAAAAATTAAAAAAAAAAAAAAAATCCCTGCCGGCTCCGCCTGCAAACAAGTTATTTTTCGAAGTAGACGGTTCCAACTCCCGCATCTTTTCGAAACTGATACATAAAATCAAGGGGCATAAAATCTCGGTCAAGTTCGTTAATGGGCAAAATCGAACCAGGGGGGGGGGGGGGGAGATGGGGGGCTTTTTTTATAAACAGAAAAAAAAACATAATTTCTTAATTATGATACTTATCGAATCCGTTTGAAGTTATTACTTCTAGGAGAAGGACCGAAAATGTATGTATGACAGATTTTTGATATAATTAAAAATGGCCCCAAGGGAGGGGGGAAAGGGGGTTTTAGAAGAAAAAAATCATAACTTCGTCAATTCCCAAGATTTAAAATCCGCTTAAATTTATTATAAATCCTCTTAATATTATCTAAAACTTTTATATTGACAAGTTTTTTATAGGACCAACTCGTATAGCAGAAAAAAAAATCCCTGTTGGCTCCGCCTGCAAACAAGTTAGGTTTTGAAGTAGGCGGTTCCAACTGCCGCATCATGGCAAAAAGGTCATTTCTTCAGCAATTCCCAACAAACAGGTGCCCCACGATCTGCGTCTTCGAAATCTACCTGTGCCTGTAGGCAGAGCCGTCAGGGATTTTTCATATATAAATTACTTGAGTTGCAATTATACCTAATTGTATGTATTTTAATATTTTATATAGGCTTTCATTTTAAGAATAAAAATTCATTTATGTAATTTTTCATATTAGAAGTTTTAGATTTATCATACAATAAGTTATCATTTCTGACTTCCTTGTACTTGCATATGCTTTAAAATTTTACATGAGTTAATCATATGTATTATTTCTGTTGCCAACATCCCTTTTTCTATGCATTTACAAAATGCACAAAAATGAATGACCTATCATTCGAAAGGTTTTTGAACAGGCTTCTGACATAGTATACTCACATTTCTTTAAAACACGTTTTTTGATTAAAAATTACAGTTAATTAAAAATTAAATCAGCATTTTTTTTTTCAATGAAATGATTTTTTTTTCTCAAATCATTGTTGCCATAAAAAATATATATACTACATTATATTGTGCTCAACAATAATTAAAAATAAATAAATAAATAGCACAATAAAAGATAAAGCGGGACGCACGGGTTTATTTTATATCTATGATTAAAAAGTAAAATTCAAATTCAAATGTTTGGAGAAAAATACACCATCGATCGATCGAAGCAGTGGTATTTTACGTGTAGTCTAAAATGTATGTTATGTTATATTATATTAAATTCTATTTTATATGTGCTCAATTTATTTTTTTTGTCCCGTGTTTTTCCCGAAGTGGATGACGTCATCTTCCAATGAAGTTAAATTACGATTGTTATTTTTTTTTTCCTCGTGCGTGCCTCTTGCTATCTTTGATTAGTTTTTACTTAAATTTTGATGGGATGAATAACATGATATTCTGGCTTGACTAATGTTGTTTGCAGATATTTTCGTCCTTAATTTTTCTTTAGAAATTTAAACTTGCATCTAAAAAATATTAGACTGCAGTGCGAAATCATCGCACGGGTGTACAGGTAAATTTATAATTTACCTTATCTGTAGAATTTATATTTTCTTTGGTACACGTACATTTTAGGATTGTGTGGCATCAATTCATGTGTATATTATATCATATTTAAATCTGCCAAATTAATTTTTTTTATAAAGAAATCTTAATGTTACTAAGAACATAACTGATGTACCCAGTGATTCTTAGTTTTTTATTTACATTTTTACTTTTTGATCACATCTAGTGCTGGGAAAATGGTTGTAATCATTATAAAAACCGTATTATGGAAATATTTATATATCTTTACATTTTGAGGATGTCTTTAAATGTTGAAGGTTTGATATTTTTTACAATTATTCCGTAATGTATACGTGAATGTTGGTATTTTTTCGTTTTCAGACCATGTGTGTCTTTTTATGGTACTTTTATGATGATGCCTATATATGTATTTGTATATATGTGAGTGAACACAATAGCGTCTAAACGTTGCTTTTGATTGAGCTCCCATTTGACGCATATGATATATCAACTGTCGGCAAGAACTGTACTCATTTTTATCGGACAACGTGTTTAGTGCTTGATCATTTTTTTAAGATTTCGTAAGAAATACTACCTATTACATTCTCCACTCTGCTGGAATTTCTGGAAAATTTTTGCAGATCTACACCGATCATGACTCCCAGAACCCAAAACCACCCCCCAGTTCAAAACTTTATCTATCTATCTATGCAACTTTTTTATGGACACGATAACTTGAAAAATTCTACATAAATCTCTTCCAAACTGATACATAGAATCAAGGGGCATAAAATCTCTGTCAAGTTTGTTAATGGGCAAAATCGAACCAATGGGGGGGATGGGGGGGCCTTTTTGTGAAAACAGAAAATACCCATAAATCTTAATTATGATACGTATCGAATCCGTTTAAAGTTATTATTACTTCTAGGAAAACGGCCAAAAATTTATGTATGACAGATTTTTGATATCATTAAAAATGGCCCCGAGGAGGGGAAAAAAGAGGGGTTTCAGAAGAAAAAAATTCATAACTTTGTCAATTCACAAGATATCAAATCCGCTTAAATGTATTATTAATCCTCTTAATATTATCTACAACTTTTATACTGACAAGTTTTTTATAGGACCAACCCTTACAGCAAAATAATAATAATAATAATAATAGAGCTGCTTATAAATAAATAAGACATAATACATTTTACACATTTCACGCAATTGAATAATCTATACAAAGAATTCATAATGTAGGTTATACTTTACAGTTTCATTCGAAATACATATCCGTTTTCTTCAGAAAAAAAAAAAAAGTGTTCGAGGATTCAAGAGTGCAGCCGATTATAAATAAATAAGACGTGATACAGTTTACACATTTTACGCAATTGAAAAATCTACAAAGAATTTATAATATAGGTTTTACTTTACAGTTTCATTCAGACAGTTTTTGTATAGGAAACCATGTTCTAATCCATTTATTCAAATACAGAGTATTTCATTTCAAGCCGAACTTGAATTTTTTTCCCAACTTTAATTATAGTAAAGATATTGTTACGATATTTTTATCAGACTTACACTGCTTTATCTGAAATATGATATTACAAAAAGTGGTAGAAACGAAATTTGTATTAATTTATTTTAATTCACATAGAAAGCCAAAGTTAAAAGCGTAATTTACAAGTATTAAAATTATAATCTTATTTAATAATTCGAAACAGATTTTTTTCCCCTTCTCTTTTTAGTGTGAAGTTTACTTGTGAGAAAGTAATGTTCATAGAAATAGGAATAAAGTTAAAAGTTAGAGAAAAATTTAAAATTGAGGCAGCATTTGTATTAAATATGAGATAAAGCTATTTTAATATTTAACCTTTTAATATTTTAATCCTGGAACATTGGAGTATTCAGCCGACCGAATATTCGGTATTCGGCTTACTTGTGTGTGTCGAATTTACATTGGGCGCAATTTACATTGTTTAGACGTTAAATTCTCTTTCACACAAAAATGTACATTAATTTCTTTCAATTAAAAATTGTGTACATCTAATGCAATATCAACTAAAGGTAACAAGGAATGAAAACCATTTTTTTAAAGGGAAAAGTTATACAACGAATGTATTTGAAGGGAAAAATCAAAGAAACAAAAATCGCCTGCTTCACTTTATTTTTAGAAAGTAAAACTTTCGCTAACAGAAAGTTACCCATTTTGAAGATATCCCTTCGCAAACCTAGTGATTCTGAAAATCTGAAACCTGCGGAACATCGAGAGTGGGTCAGGGGTCAACCAACAGTTCGCTTTCCCAGATTCAATAAATGCTTTCTACAAAGCAGACAAATTTCCTTTTACAGAGAGAAAAGCAGATGACCACAAATGTAACCCTCCCCCCTCCTCCCGTTCCCTTCCCTTTCAAAGGCAAGCATAGAGAAAAAGGTGATATCGGAAATCTCATCTCAACCCCCCTGTTGTTTTGCCTCAACGGAAGTGTTTTAGGGTTGCTGAAAATTTGGAAAAATTTGTCTTTCTGACATGGCAGCTGGGAATAAAATTACTGCAGCAAAGGCAAAAATGCTTGTTGAACGATATTTTTTATATAATATCGTGTAAAAAATACCCCTTATTAAATTTATAACAAGATAATGACAACAATTAACAAGAAAATATATAAAAACTGCCTGAAACAATCATTTTGTAACTTATGCCGAAAATCTGCAGTACCCGTAGTGCCCTCTGGTGAAATCTATTGGAAACAAATTAAAAAATTTAAATTAAAAAAAGGGTAATTACATCTCACTTATGAAATTTGCGTCGTTTCAAAGAAATAAGTCATATTTATCACCAAAATTTTTTTTTAATAAATCGGTTCAATAGTAAATGTGCAATTCTGATGTTAAAAATTTAGCATTAGCAGTATAAGGAAAATATAAGTGATGATCACCCTTAAAAGAAAAAAATTTAATGGTCGTAGCAAAAGGAAAACCATACTTTTTAAAACAAAAACTATTAATAAATAAAACTGCAAGTGAAATATTTCAATAACTTTTAGAGTATTTTTAAAGATTTGCCCTAAAATCTTGATATTCCAAAAAGGCTTTACCTGGAAATCTTCTCGATATTCAGAATATAGGTTCGATATATGATTTGTTACATGCAATGGCTTTGTATATACTGACAGAAAATAAATATGTGAAACATATTTTATGTTTCTCCATCATTACATTAATTCAATTCCTGCCCAGAGGAGAAGTGTGTTGAGAGAAAATTTTGGTAGCTATGGGAACCACAATGGCAAAAATGTTGAAAACTCCTAGTAAACTGTATGCAGAAAAATATTTTATATTATGAAGTCTATAAAAGTCAAATCTGCTAAAACAGAACAGCAAGGTGCCAGTGGAAAATTTTGTTTTAGACAATTTTCCATCTTAGCAGGTAATTGCATAGTATTTCTTCCATCATGCAATTTTCAGTTTAAGACTGTATTTCATTACAGATAGGTTCTGTCTTCAGTTTCCAATCCACTTCAATTTTCTTGGAACTAACTTAATATTGGGATTTGATGAATTAATTTTCAATTGTGATACGGTTACAAGTTTGTGTAACTGTTTAGGTTCTGGTGGGTAAATTTCTTCCGACATAAATATAAAAAAAATTATTTACAATCAATTCCTTTGATATTAAAATGGATAACACAATTTAGAGGCTTAACTTCTCCTTTCCACATTCTACATGGCAGCAGCTCACACTGCTAATGTCTAGTTGCTTTTCGAAGATTAATTAAAACTTTTCAATTTTCATGAGTTAGAAATTTTGTTTTTTGAGTATTATAAAGAAAGTTAAAAAAAAAAAAAAAATCAGTTATTTCTTAGACACTTCTAGTAATTAATAATAATTTGAAATTTTCAAATTTATAGTAATTTTCAAATAAATTTGCAATGTTATTTCTTGTGTTTGCATGCTGAAATCTTATGTGTTTGCATGTCCTGGATCTCTGATGAGAAAAAAATCTTCCCACTACCACTAGATTAAAAAATTATACTGTTGCTATGTTTTGTTGCATCTTAACCGATTCAAGTTTTTGTCTTTTTCACAGCAAGCCCCACCTATGCAGTTATGCTTACATGTTATATTATTAATATTTTACAAAAGAATTTTCTGTATTCATATTAAAAATGAATATATGCAATGATAATGTTTCTAACAAATGTATTTATATGCATAGTACGTTGATTGTAAATACAACCTCTGACAAAAAAGTTCAGTGAATGAATTCAGAACGGCCGATCTGGCAACACTGAACGCTGCACCTGCGTAGCGGCAGTAGTTGAGCGTCCTTTGTGTTCCGTGTAAGACTTGTTTTACAAAGTGCTTGTTTAGTGTGTTGGTTCTTAACTGAGAACAAGAAAATGAACAAACAAAAGATCAATTTAAAGTTTTGTTTTAAGCTAGGAAAAACACCGAAAGAAACTCATGCGATGCTGGTACGTGTTTATGAAGATCAAGCACTGTCCATGAAGTGTGTGTACAAGTGGTTATCCCGTTTTCGAGAAGGCCGGGAAAGTGTTTCTGACAACCTCCGTAGCGGAAGACCGGCGACATCCGTCAGTGACGAAAACATTGAGAAATTGAGGAAATTACTCACGAAAGATCGTCGATTAACTGTGCACATGATAGCTGATGAACTGCAGATTAACTGTGAATCCGTGCAACAAATCGTTACCCAGAATTTAGGGATGAGAAAAACGTGTTGTCTTGTGCCACATCACTTGACTGACGATCAAAAGCGGGCACGTTTAGAAGCTTCACAGCATTTTGTCGAAACAGCAGATGCGACACCAAATTTCTCGAATTGTATTGTCACTGAGGATGAGTCCTGGTGTCTCAGGTATGACCCTGAAACGAAACGGCAAAGCATGGAATGGCGTTCTTCTGCATCACCTTGTCAGAAAAAGGTCAGAGCAGAAAAATCACGCATCAAAATGATGCTCATCACCTTTTTTGATAGTCAAGGCATTATCCACAAGGAATTTCTACCTGAGGGAACGACGATGAATGCTGCAAGGTACATTGTAATTTTGACTTGTTTCATGAAACGTCTACGCAGGGTACGACATCAGTATGCACAACAAGGTTCATGTTTTTTTATTCACGACAATGCTCGCCCTCACACAGCCAATATCGTCAAACAGTTCCTGGCAAAAAAGGGAGTGGTGCAAATTGAACATCCACCATACTCGCCAGATCTTAATCCTCCAGACTTCTTCCTATTCCCACGACTCAAACTCACTTTGGGAGGAAAGAGATTTGATGATATTCCTGACATCCAACAAAATGTGACGAAGCTTTTGAACTCCATCCCAGAAGATGACTTGTTGCAAAATTCCAGGACATGTATAGCAGATCTCAGCAGCGCATAGTTATGGGAGGTGACTATTTCAAAGGATAGTAAGGTAACTTTCGTTAATATTTCATCTACGTTAACGTTACAGGACTATTCACCGAACTTTATTGTCAGTGGTGGTATATGAATATTATGTATATTTTTGAGAAATAATGTAACAAACATACAAATGACGTGTATTTGTTTCATCAATCATGAATGTGTTCTTAATGCCCATCAGTCCCAAATGTGTAATTTTTAGGTACATATTGTAAGGTACAGGGATAAAAAAAAAATACTGTGAGAAACAAGGTACTGGTAAACCTTTTAACTTTGAAATAATAAATTTAAATAACAGAACTACGATAATTAAATCAAACTGAAGCATTACTTTTGTTTGCATTTTTATTTTTGTTCAAACTAAAACCAAATTATTAGAGTGAGAATATTAACATAACATCTTAAGTCAAATTTAAATTACAACACATGAGTTTCTTTTCCCAAGATATGAAATGGAACTGCTCATAGGTTTCTGTCAATGCAATTGAATACGTATTGGAGCGTCACATGACTTAACATAGTTAGTTGAACTCGCTTAAAATGAGAAGGGATATAAAAATGTTTTGCAAGTTAAAAACAGCCATACCCAGGTACTTCTGTATATGTACAAACACTCAAATCATTTGTTAATGCCCAACACCCAAGTTAAGAAAGTTCAACATTAAAACATCAGGTTATATAAAAATGCTCAAGCAGATACGATGTGTAATATTTAATTCAGAGTGTAAGAAACAACTTAAAAAATTTGACAAATACTGAAAACACACACAAAGGGAGAAAAAAATGACTGAAATCTATTACAAATATAAATATTATGAAAAATAAATTAACATGATTATGATACAACATTTAAAAAATCTATGTATGATTTTAATACAAAATAAGCAACTAAGCCTTCCTTTACCATATGAAAGCTACAAAAGCTTTATCACATTTTTTTTTCCTTCTTCTTCTTATAAACCCAGCCTCAGTTAGTTATGAAGCAAAGTTAATATAGAATTGTTTAGTTCATTATCACTGGAACAAGCATCTTCTGTAAAGTAAGTCAGATTGGAAATATCTTTTGTTTTATGAAATATCTAGAAAAAACTTCAGTACTATCTCTATTGAAGGTTTTGACTAAGCTTTGCAATTCTACTCTTTTAAGGAATATGCTCTTTTCTTTTTCTTTAATTACACATGCTCTTTTGAGAATTTAATCCATTTGAACCAATCTTGGATGCTTGAGAATAAGCCCTTGATTTATTTTTAATTTCCAAACTTTCAACTTTTAAGTATAAAACAAAAGTTAAAAATTCATTTAAAAAAAATCTATATATTTTTCTTTTTGATTATCTTATCATACACCTTAAAAACTTTTGAAATAATTAATCAGTTCAACATTTATTTTAAAATTTGTTCAATGCATTCAACCATGACTCTCAAAAAGTTATGATAAATGAATGGTAAAGGATGAAAAATATCAACAGGATTTACAAATAAATTTCCAAATCACTAATTGCTATACATTTATAAATTGTTGGTAAAAAACGTTTGCTCTGTTGTGCTTGACCAATTCAGTTGCATGATAACTAGATAGCAAGGATGCAAATAACCCATTTAATCCAAGACAAATATATCTGGGTTATTGGGTGTTAGTGAAGAATTTGGGCTCTTTTTTTTTTTTTTTAAAGCCTGAACCCATCAATTTGAAATCCAAACCAGATTTTGAAAGTACACAATAGAAAATTTATTAATAACATTTTAGAATTGTTTCAAGATTTTTTTTCCCTCATTAAAGAATCTCTTTACATAGATATAACGATTAATCCTAAATACTCCACCATGACATTTCATGATTTTAATGTAAATGAAAATCTGTTTAAAATAAGCAAATTTATTTATACCCA
This sequence comes from Maratus michaelseni, assembly GCA_963931845.1. Classification (NCBI taxonomy): domain Eukaryota; kingdom Metazoa; phylum Arthropoda; class Arachnida; order Araneae; family Salticidae; genus Maratus; species Maratus michaelseni. The sequence goes on from OZ007594.1 coordinate 25,538,608, forward strand.
ACCACTAGCAGAATCTGTAAAGTTTCAATTCCTTTTCTTTTAAAATATCATTCTACGATTATGACACAAAGACATGAATTCTGTTTTCCAGAAATCCGGAAAAACGACTTCCAACAGAGAAGATAGGCAAGGGATATCCTGTGGCTTCTATGTTATAAAAAAGAAATGACCAAACCAAGACATCAAAATCAGACAGTATTTTTTTTTTATATATCCTATCAATAACAAATTCCTTTTTGAGCTGATTTTTAGAGGATTGTACCCTGTAAGAAACTTAGACTACATTCCATGGGTGCAAGACCTTCAGTCTCAGGACTGATATCAGTCTTGAACAGATTTTTGACTGATAATAAATTCTACTTTATGTACTTAAATAATAGCAATTTTACTATCAAGAACTTTTAATCACTTTCTTTTATTGTAAAATATCCATTTTTAGCCATAATGCAAGACATATAAATCTTCTTTCCCATTTCCATATGGTTATTCTTAATATTCAAAAAAGTTTGAATAAAGTTTGATGCTTGAATAAATCACTAGTGCCTTAAGGGACCAAAATGGAAAATATTGCTCTAAAAATTGAAAAGAGAAAGGTGTGTGCACAGTGATACCGCTAGGCTTTTGAAATTCCAAGATCCGTGAAAACCAGACATTTCCAAAAAAAAAAAAAAACCTGGGGTTTTTTTTATTACAAAAGTGGGTTCTCTTTTAGAAATAAGACAGATTTAACGTATTTTATACAACATATGCCTCTTTTGCTATCTTTCAACAGAAAAATTATGCATCCTGAAGAACCCATAAAATTTTTATTTGTGCATCCCTTCTCAATTTTTTTGCTTAAATGATGTGCTACAGTGCATCCCTGAGAGGGTGAAAGCCTCTTATTTTTTTCATCCATTACCATACATTTTATAAAATTTTAATAAAATAGTTACATATCATCTGCAAGAACAAACTCTAAAAATCAGAACTAATCCCTGCATTCAAGCTTTAAATTCAAATATGCAAAAGTTGAAAAAAAAAATCATTTTTGTTTTCTCTATAAATATATACAATTAACATCTTATTGACTAATGAATACTCTTTTTTTTTTTTCTTTAGAAAACATATAAAAGTTTTATAAATATTCAATATATTTTTTTGTTGTTAGATTTTCAAATGATAAATATATCTATATAAATTTAGAAATACCTTTAAAAATATCAACAATAATGAACAAATACTTTTAATATAATTTTGGAGATTTTTTTAGTAGTTGCTTTAGATTATGGCTTTAAACTATCAACATAAAAAAAATTAAAAAGAGTAACTGGCAATGCAAATGGTTGATAAAGGGATAGAAACAAACCAAGAGATAAACATCAATAGTATAACAATGTGTAAAAATATCTGTCTATACATTTTTTTATCATGACCAAAATTTTATCCTAACATATGCTGCTTTAACACAAGTATTCAACACTTTTTATGCACATTTTACGATGATTGAATAAGTGCTATAAAATATTTTTTTTTATTTCAAATATTTAGAACTTTAAAATTAAAATAGAAATTCTTGATTCTCACCTGAGATTATTTCTTATACTTCATGAAAGTAAAAAATTAACATATTTAATGGTATTATTATTATTTTTTTTTTGTATCATTAGACTGACATGTATGTACAACATTTATAATCTATTAATAATAAAGAGCCAGAGCTAACCACACTTTGTGTGCTTAAAAAGTTTAGAAAATTAATTATTTCTATATAAAACACTATTTACACCAGCTTTTTGTCATTTTAAGATCACAAAAAGGAGGTTATAAAGTTCAGAAAGTACTCTATAACATTACTGTAAAATATACCAAGATTGCAGAAATATAAAAATACATTACAGATTGATTATACCTTCAGATATTCTACAGACTTCTCATAATTTGAACCATTTAATCTCTCTGATCTAAACCACAATTCAGTTTTATCTAATGCTAAACAAAAAAAAAACTGTATGTTTTTATAAAATTAATTAAACTGTCACAACGTAACAGATGGAATAGAAACATTATTTCATATAAGTTTAAAAGCTTATACATCATCAAAAATATGTTTCATCTCCAACATTTATGTATTTAAAACAGAAAAACTATATCAACTGCAATGCTATTTTTTATTTTTTAATCATCTTAAATGCAAAATTAATTACTTTGAAAATGCATTATTTTTGATACATTCATTTTGTTTCAGACTGAGAAATTCTTAGAATGTTCAAAATAATTTGAAAAAATAAATGATACTTTGAATATTATTGAAATGCCCCTATTTTTTAATATTGGTGATTTTTTTCTTTTTTAATCAGAAATTTCATTGATTTTCATAAACTTTTAATAAATTATCATAGTTAAAAGATTTTTTTTTTTTTTTAAATCAAGAAATAAATTATTTTTTACAGTATTTACCCCAGAATAATAATCACCAAAATTTAACTTTTCCTAGAATGCCAAAGCCAGGATAGAGCAAAAACCCACTGAATACCAAAAGTTAAAAAAGTATAGCAGTTTCTTAAAAGTATTTACTTATTATACAAATATATAGACTTTTGAAGTCTAAAATATTTTATTTAGCTCAAAAAATAAAAGAAAATCTTCAAACAGCATATTTAAGCTAATTTTTGAAATTAGGTGAGTTTCTTCTGAAAAGTGCTTATTGTTTTATTGAAAAAGGACTTTAGCTGAGAAAGAAAAAATACCTATGAAACCATTCCAAGAAATAAATTACGAATAACAAAATCCAATAACATCTTCTTTAATAATGTTAATTTAACAACAATATAAAAAATTTTAGAATAAATATTAATGAATTAAAAATCTAGTTACACCTGTTGTTTTTCCCATTCTGATAAAAAATGGGTTTCAATTAAGCAGAAAATATTTTACCATTTTTATTATTCTAACAAAATATTTACAAACATAACAGTCTCAATGTTTTATAATACAATGTTAAGATGAAGCACTGTACAAAGACCACATGAAAACATATAAGTATATATACAATATTGTAATACAACTGTGGAAAATATTAACACTTATGTACATTTACGTTTCTGGCAAAATACATATCTTAACTTAAATGTTCTGGAAAATAGATCTTTCTTTTTAGACCCTTTAATATCTTGAGGTATGACTACATACTGATGGCGTTATTTGCACAATATGAGATTCCTCATGTCACTCAACTTCTTGTGCACTTAGACAGAATTCATAACTGTTATCACTTCATAACTGTATATCAGTAAATATCACCGTCTCATCATAGTATTAAGAGCAGCTGGAGAAGATATGCTATTAAGATTGTAACTGTAAAACATATTTTGCGGTTGTCGAACTTGTTGCATAGTATCGGGATACTGACTTTGTGAATGCATGTTTACAACACCCATTTGCATAGTTGGAGTGGTAGCAGGACTGATGAACCCTGCAGCATTAATGTATCCAGTGGGAGCAGTATTTAAGATAGTTCCTCCAGCTAAAGGTGAAGTCTGCTGCATGCGGAAATTATTTAACTGATAATTTGCAACAATATTTGGTCCAATAGATCTAGGGTGATAACGATGATTGTAATTTGTAGTATAACCATGGCCTTGATTTGAAGGTTGAGGTTGTATTGTAGGAAGTGCAGGAGCTATGGGCCTCTGCATCTGTGGGGGTGGAGTTAGGGTAGACTGATGGGGTGATGAGTTAAATGATGGTGCCATAGGTGCATAATTGGGTATTTGATTATTTTGAGGCAGTTCAACAATACCGTTGGTTAACTGCTGCAGTTTTGTTATGCTACAACTAGTTCCCTGATTGGATGCACTGCCATTGCTGTAATTTGAAGACTGAAGGTGAAACGCGTGAGACGGAGCAGTGCAAGATGACGTTACTGTAGGCATGGAAATGTGGCTCAGTCTCTGCACTGCACCATGACTAGTTTGATTATTGGTCGGATGATGAGGATGGTGTGACATGGAAGCAGGCTGAGATTGGATCACAGAATTTACAGGTACCCCTACTATATAAGTATTGTTATGATGAGTACTGGGATGAGATGAAGGCATTACATTGATAGCATAGTTATTAGATGATGCAGGTGATCCTAACAACAGAGTACCCACAGGATTATTACTGACCATATTTGTTAGAGCTGCTGATGCAGGATGTTGGGAATATGTAGTAGGGGGTTGCTGCTGGGGTGCAATGTGGCGGTGGTGAGTAATCTGATGTTGAAAATGAGGTGAAGCATTAGAATGCATCGAAACTGCTGTGGTACAATTAACACTCTTATGAACTGGTTCAGAATTTAGAGACACTGTTGGATTTCGATTACTTTCATTTTCGGCAGAACAATAAGTTGTGGGAGGAGTTTGTAATTGACAGATATTTGAGGGCGATGAAGTTTGAAGCTGATCTGTGTAGGACTGTGGGGTAGAGGCTTGGGGTGAAGGTTCAATAGAGTTTTGCTGCGGTAATTCATTACTATTGACAGAAGAAGGAGATTCTAGATTCATATGATTTACATCAACATCAACAGAATTATAGCCACTGTTAGTAGATGAGTCAGGGGTATAAACTCCAAGATGTGCCATGTCAGGTGTGGGAGTATTTTTCCTCAATAAGCCTGGAGTGGACAAAGCTGAGCCAGGACGGTTATAGCAGTTATTTTCAATGTCTTGTTCATCTTGGGGAGAAGATTCATATTCTGGATGCATTTCATCATCATCATTGTACCGATCATACATAGTGCCTTCGTTTTTCAACTGACACAGACTTCTTTTATTCAGAGGTGAGGAAATATTTTCACTGTTGGAGATATCCTCACCAGAGCTATGACATTCATGCTGATGGGAATGATTAGAAGCAGGTGTTTGTGGAGTAGGGGGCAACTGTGGAATAATACTATCAACCTGAGTTTGATTGTTTGACACAGTATTGCTATGACTATAAATATTAGAGTGTAAAGAGGATGTAAAACTGCCATTCATGATTGTAGTTGATGAATTTATCACTTCCGGGACATCTGGTTCATTCTTATTTTCTTCTTGTTCAATAGAGACTTGTTTCATTCTATTTTCGGAGTAATCCATAGGTTCACAGAGGGCATTCAGAACATTATTTTCATTACTGTCCACAGGCTCACAACTGTTTTCATTACTTTGCACTCGCTCACAGCTGTTTTCATTACTTTGCACTCGCTCACAGCTGTTTTCATTACTTTGCACTCGCTCACAGCTGTTTTCATTACTGTCCACATGCTCACAACTGTTTTCATTACTGTCAATATTCACACAAATGTCTTCACTATTGTCCACATGCTCACATAATGAGTTTACTAATGACTTAACATCAGTATTACATTCGTGAAAACCTTTACAAGACTGCTCAGTTTTATTATTAGAATTATCAGAACTGTCATTTTCATTATTTAAATTTATACTATCTTTAATATCATTTGCTGATGCATTTTTTATATTTTCATCCACAGAATACTCCTTTAAATCAGTTTCCGAAACAGTGTTTATTTCACAGTCATTTACTTGATTGTGTGAGTTATCAGATTCCCCAACTGCTCCATTTTCAACTGCAGTGTTTTCTAAACAAACATTGTCTGTTGAAGCAGATGCATCCTCGGATAGCATACTAGAAGATTCTCGAGTTTCTGATTCAGAAACAGAGTCACCAACTAAATCATTTTGATCTGTAGAAGTTTTTCCGCTAGATTCATCAACATCCTCATCAGGCTGGTTGTTATCACTTTGCCTTATGCTTATCACAGGTTCATTGGAAACAGATTCAGATGATAATTCATTTAATGCTGTGTTTTGTACATTTAATTCAGTGTGGTCAATAGAATCAATGAGCTCATTCATTGAACTGTTGTTTGAATTGGATGATTCAACTGAAGGTCCAAGTTCACATTTTTCAGGTGAAGTACTCTTTTCTGAAGAAATAATAGGGCTTCTTTCAGATGAATTAATTGGTTCCTCATCACTAATGTTAGAAGACAGAGCATCTCTAGGACATTCAGGAGACACTATTTGAGTTCCCTCCTCCAGCAATGTAAGGTCTGTAGTCTCATTCAATGGGGATGAAGTTTCATTTAACTACAATAAAAGAAACAAAAGGTATTTCAAAAATACTGTCACTACATATAGCTTTAAAAATTGTCTACATTAGGCTAAATAAATAAATAACTGAGAAGCTTTATGGATATAAAGATATTGAGATATACCCTTTGTAAATTTTATCCACTTAATGTAATTTTTGTAAATATATATGTATAATTTATTACATTGTACAATTCTTTTCTGCCTCTTAATACTTCAAAAGATTTAATGATTCCTGCTCTTAATTTAAAGTCTTCTACTTTTTACAAAATACAATAATGGTGATTACACAGCTTTAGTATGAGGGGGGGAGGGGGGGGGGCGATTTGGGAGTTTCATTTGAATAAGCACAGAAACAATTCACACTGCCTTGGCTTTATTTTTGTGGAGTAGCAGATCTCTGCTACAGCTGAGAAGGGAGCTGCTAATTAAATGCTTCTAAAACTATAATTGGGAATTTACTCATTACTTGGAAAAATATTCTTCAATGTTTTTTTTTTTTTTTTTTTAATTTCTAGACGTTTTACTGTTACTAATTTCATTTAGGTAATGCATATTTAAAAGTGTGTACTATTTCAAGAGTATTTTCAAAATACTATATTAAGCACAGAGTGACTTTTAGGTACTGTTTGGTTGGATTTTCAAATTATCAAAGAAACATAGCCAATATAACATGATACATTGTCCTACATTGTCCGTGATTTAAACACTGCTTGAGGTAAATAAATACAGTAAACTCTGTCTAACACAGAAAGATTTTCAAATCCTGGCAAATCCATAGACATAGAATAAAGTCTGTCTAAGGTAGAATACCGTCCACAACAGAAATACTTCTTGGTCCTGATAAAATCTGTCTTACACAGAGTTTACTGTACCTACATGAACCAATGCTTGTCCTTACACTTTTCATAATGCAAAATCACAAAAATGTGGAAAATTTTTATCTATATCATTAGAAATTCATGTTTTAAAAAAAGAAAGAACTGAAACAGAAACCTCATTAAAATATAACGTTATTTTGTAATACATCAAAGAAAAAATAATAATAATTTAAAAAAAAAAAAAAAATAGATGACTATTAGGTTAAAAATTGAACCAACATGATTAAAATACATTAATAATGGTTAAAAAGTAACAAATACATACTCTTGGACGACCTCTCTTCTTTGGTGGTTTTCTGACAGGAGACGATGGGACAGGCCTTTTAGCTCTCCTGGGTAAAGACCTCCAGTTATTCATCTCAGCATCATCCTTCGATTCAGTGACATGCGCTTGCAATGAGGGTGGTTCAACTGACAAAGCAGAATGCTGCTCAAGAGAATTTTCAGAATCAGCAGCAAGAGTCAAACAAGGAGGCATGGCAGTACTGTCAGCTTCAGATGATGCATTCGAAGATGAGTTTTTTGGAGAGGAATCTTTGTCAGCAGAGGTTTCTTCAGTTTTTGACTGCTCAGAAATCTGTTCAACAGCATTATTATTAGTCACATCTTTCTCAGCAGAAATCATTTTCTGATGCCTTAACTTCATGCTGTGCTCCATTGATTTTTCCTCCTTTAAATTTTTATTCTTTTTCTTTAACTTAAGAAGTTTTCTATTAGAAGCTGAGGCAATAAGGCTAGGATTAGCATTTAAAATTTTTGCAAGACGTTTCACCTCCTTGGACAGTTTCTTTTTACGACCCAATCTCTTCATTTTGTCTACCCGTTTCAAAAAATTATTTTTGTATTTTTCTGAAAAATAAATATCAAGAGAGAAAATATAAGAACTAAATATTAACAAATCACATTAAAGTATTCTTAATATTTAAAATATAGATCTTTTGAATAATAATTCGACTTTAAACTCATAGATTTCAATAATGTTGCGAGTCTCATTCATTTCGATAATATTAATGAGACTTGCATAACAAAGAATGTTGACCTTTCAAGAATTTTTTTTTACTCCAATTTATAAAAGAACATTTTAATCACAATGGGAAACAAATTATGCTTTTGACAAAACATATTAAATTAATAAAACTACTTTAATGTATTCAATTAAATACTCATACATCAGGGCGTGAAATATCTGGCCAACAGGAGCAACCAAATTTTTGAGAATGGCAATTAGAAGGAAGCATACATAAAGATGCAATTGCTTTCATATCTTGAAGCAACATTTTATTTACTTTCACCAATTATTGAAAATTCACCATTATGCAGTCGTATATCACACCCCTAGAAGAAAACTATCACAAAACAATAAAAATTGTTTTTGAGTTAAACCCACATCCAGTAAGCATAAAATGATATCTACCTTAATCAATAACATTTGCGATACTATCTGTCTTTACAATTCAATAACTTGGAATTCTGGATTTTTTTTTTTCTCTCTTAAAAATTTTTTTTTTTTCGAGTTGTAACAATATTCGTCAAGGTGTGCAATATGTATGAGTCAGGACTGGGATTGAAAAATTGTAATGTTTCACATTATATAAGATATAATAAGTCTGGCATTCTTTTCTTTTTCTTTAAAAAATTTTTTTGAGTTACAAGTATATCAAATTTATACGCTTTATAAGTCTATTTATGTACATCCAACATAACGACAATTTGGCATTTCAGTGTTCAGACAAGAAATATGATAAGCATAAACCACATACTACTGCTTTGTAAATTTTACTGCCTATAACAAATTCCTTATTTATTACCTTCAACTGCCATAATCTACGAGAGATAGCTTGTACACTATGTTAAGTTTGTACTTTTTATAACGCTACCTTTCATTTAAAACCAAAACATGTAGGCCTAGATATAAAATTGTACTTGTATTGAAAAAATTCCTGGTTCTATTATTTCAGTCCTGGATTAAGCTATCATCATTTATTTTACAAGTAACATCTGAAATGACTGTTTGTAATTTTAAATGACAAAAATTACTAAATAAATAACTGAACAATACATCAGTAAACACATAGTTATTAATATTAATCTGTTTTGAACAAAAGTACTAAATTTAACAATAAATTCATGCACTTCAAAACATACGTACCCTTCTTATTTTTATAGTTCTTTGTTTGAAATAAGTCCTTGGATTTCTTCGACTTATGCTTTTTTCCAACTTTAACTGAGGAAATTTTCTCATTCGACAAATGCTCCTTTTTTGAATTCTCGACAGAACTGCTAAATGAAAGAGACCTTTTCCTCTTGGAACTATTCAGTTTCTCATCATCTTTTTTCATGCTTTTCTGAAATTTGTCAAGTCTGTTCAGCCTCTCTTTTTCTACTTGGGAAAATGTATGCTGGTAGCTATTCTCTTTCTCAGAGTGGTCTCTGTCAGGTTTTATAGTTGCAGGCTTAGGGTTGCCCTTCTCAGGCGAGGAAGGTGTTTCGTTTCCCGAATCATCAGAATTATCTGAATTCTGCAAAAGAGAAATATTTTATTTTTCTTCTTAAAATTATTATTATTATTATTTTAGAGTTTAGAAACTATGACAAATAAAAAAATAAGCACACCTAGTTATAATTTTTATTAATTAAATAAAAGTAAAAATAGTTTTTATAAGCATTCAATGTTTATCTTAAAAATCACATCTAATACAATATGTGAATTTGGCATGTGTCCCAAAATTTTACTGCTTTTATTTATGTTTAGTAGAAAGAATGAACCAGTGAATTTAAAGTTTATTTGGTACTTACATATTAAGTGCATGTCACTGGCGAACCTTAAAGCTTGTTACTGTTCACAAATACTTTCTGTTTCTGGCAGAAACTGTTTCAAATTTTTTTTCTTTGTTATTTTGTTTCTTTATATTACTGCAGGTTAATCTTCCACAATCGTGCTGCATGCCACGTATTGGCTTCAAACATAAATGATGCTACCAACTAACTATATTGTTTAAAACAAAAGAGTTGCCACATTAAAAATACCCAATTACATTCGCTAATTGACTGCAAACTGGATTATGGAGCTTTCTGCCATAATATAAATACTTTTCTGTCAGCTGTGTGCAAATCTTGCCAATAGCAGCTTTTATTCTTGCATGTGTAACAATGTTGAAATAAAATGTTTTATGTGTATCATATTTATTATTATTATTATTATTATTATTATTATTTATTTATTTATTTTTGCATTTTAAATGAAATGATTTTCTATAATTTGGTGATGCCTTTAGCGCCAACTCATCAATATTTCTAACATTACAATGTTATAATTTCTAAAAATGCATCCATTACTATATTTTCTTTACTACCACCACTGCAACATATCCAGGGAGTCTCATCCTGCCACTTCAAGGCACGGCACAAGGTGCAGGGTAACTGAGATCCGAGAGCAACAGCCTTATTCCTGAAATAATCAATATGAGGATCATAATTAAAGCCAGACAAATACTTAGTAGTCCAAGGCTATAATTTGATATGCGATCTCTTTTCATATTTTCCTGTAGCTATCTGACCAAAAGCGTACGTTGTTGGATGAATGCAATTCACCGGTATATTTAGTTTGATTCAAAATTCGTTTGGAGAAACCGACCAGCGTAGCGGGCGAAGCTTGCTAGTTAATTTATATTTAAGGTATTGATTATGCAAATCAGAAGGTTTTGTTTATCAGGATTTAAAAAAATAATAATAATAATAAAGCTGCTTTAATGTGCAAGATAAAATAATGATGCAACTTTTAAAAGAAAAAAAGAAAAGGGGGAAAGAGAATATTCTTATGTATTTTTAACAAAAATTGTTTTATAAATATCAATGAAAAATTGTTAGCGATGGGGCTTAATTTTAAATTTAGTAATGTTAAATGTTATTAAAATACATGAAAATGCAATTTCATTGCTATAAGCTATAATAGTTGTTTAAAGTTTTGCAAAAACCTTTAATATTTACTTTCATGTAAAAATATCTGGTAAATATGCTGCTGTTGGAAAGAAATATTTAAACTCAGATATAAAAACACTGCCATAGATTAGACTTTAAATCTAAAGTATGGAATGTCCCATTGCTGGATAATTCACTAGATAGGAGAGAGTATACTGAGAAGATATCACCACTACTTTTCTGGCATCAATCAAAAATGGCAGGTCTAGCCATAAGAGCCTGTGGCACCTGTCTGCATAACAGAATGAACGACCATATTCTTTGATGACACATTTTACTTTTTATTTAGAATTGTCTCACAAGAATAAAATAAATAAATATAATTTTTTTTGTAAATGCACTGAATAGCATTTAAAATACTTCACAGCTGTCAGAAGAGAAAATAAAATGCACACAAAGAAATTATTATTAAGTGAAAAAAAAATCAAATGAACAAATAATCTACTAGATTGAAGCATTACATTAAATTTTTGAGCTCATGTTCTTGTACATGGCATTTCTAATCATTTTTGAATTACCGTATATACTCGTGTATAAGTCGAAGAATTTTAGACAAAATTTAGGAGCTAAAATTGGGGGGTCAACTTATACACGAGTTAGTAAAAAAAAAAAAAAAAATAGCCACGTGAAATACCGGAATCATACTTTTTTCGCAGATAATTGATGAATGTGCAAGTCTTATAATTAATCACATATGGGTCTAGTTTGGAGAGGCAGATAAAAGCGGACAATAGTGATTGATAAAAAAAAAAGCTCAACAATGTCTCTGTAATTGTTCTGTACTCATTTTCTCTTGGGGTAGAATACCCTTCAATACAGGGGTATTCCTTTCAACATTTGAATCCCCTTTTTAAAAAGAGTTCAACTTGAGAATGCTTCAAGATTTCTCTCCTAAAAGTCCTACAATACAAAGATGTACTATACTTTAACAGTCTAAGAAGTTGTTTACCTTTGTAAATAAGGCTTAAATAGATTTTTCAAAAAAAAAAAAAAAAAAAAAAAAAAAAAAAAAAAAAAAAAAGTAATCATTAAATTGATGTGAATAGCTTTCACAATAGTTTAAGCTTCTTCAGTTTTACATAATTATACAATTGTAAAATGTTGAATTAAAAGAAAAAAAGAAGTCTGATTAAAAACGTAAAAAAGTTTACTAATTTAATGTAAATTTATTTTTATCATTATTTTTTTTAATCCTCGATTACAAATCATTTTTCAACATAATACCAGAAATGTGGTTCGACTTATACACGAAAATTAAATTTTTTCCAAAATTTTGCGTAAGAATTGGGGAGGGGGGGGGGGGGGTCGACTTATACACGAGTATATACGGTATATATCTGTTACATAATATATCATCCATCAACACATAATCTACAAATATATTTTTTTTTTCCTTTAAAGTGTTAAGAATCTTTTTTTTAATAAAAAATATATACATGATACATTATCACACATTCTACATTACAAGAAGTACTTGCAACAAATAAAACATGAAAATTTCACCAAGTAAAAACCCCCTGCAGAATAAATAATAATAAAAAAAAATTAAGTACCTTATCATCAGAACATATTGGGTTGTTAAATATTAATGGTATCCAACGGAGACATTCAGAATCTAATTCTATTCTCTTATGTTTATTTGCAATTACTTTGGCCATATGCTCCTCCAAGACTTTCTTGCTCAGAGAAATAATTAACCTAAGAAGAAGAAATCAGAATACTCATTTTGTATTTTCAATCATTAAAAACCATTGTTTGATTTTAAAAAAAATTAAGACATATTACAGAAAATTCGATACTTACTTAATATGTTCCTGTTGACCATTTACAGTAAACAAAGTCTGTAGCAAAACAATGTGATTTAATGCCAATAATGGATAAGTATGACGCCACATGCATCATTGACACTATAAACAACATGCAATATATATATACTAAATGTCCCAAAGAGGAGAGACCCTTTTTAAAATTAAATAATTTGAAAATAGTTAACTATAGAAATGCATTGTTTGTTGGATCTTCAAATCAATACATTTTTAACCATATAATTTCAAATATTGCCATAAGGTAGTGCTAAAAGCTAAAAAAAGAAGAAAAAAACCCTGAAAAATGACAATGTTTTCAAAATATCTGCCATTTGCAGCAATAACATGACTTAGTATCATCAGGAATGTCCTCACATGCCTTTCAAATGTAATGTTTCAGTTCTGCTGAAACCTTGCGGGTTAACTTTGTCTTTTAAGGGTTTTTCCTTAAGTAAGTTTCTTTTAATCCCCACAGATAGAAATTGCAAGGATTCAACTCCAGTGAATATTATCATTTAGTTTATTCAGTTTACAGCCAAAATTTAAAATTAATTTTAACATTGTATGGTTAAAAATTTATTGCTTTTCTAATAAAGACACAACAAATAGGTCATTTCTATTGTTAACCATTTTCAAATTATTTAATTTTTAAAAACATCCATCCTTTATATATATATATTTAATTTTATTTATTTTGTGTTTTATTAATCAGTTTAATTTTTGTAATGAAAGATTTGAAGTTAATTGCTATTTCTGTGTTTTCTCTCACATTTTGAAAAACAATGATAAAGATTTGGGACTTTCCATCTACAGAGAATAATGCAGTGAAGTATTTTTAAGATTATAAGTTTCTGCTATCAAAAAAGTATGCATTAACAGGCAAGATAAGTCAATTATCTTGCCTATATCACTTGATCTTTAAATGAATAAACAGGAATGCCATGTCAAAGTTGTGACAAAAATCTATTAAAAAAGAAATGCAGTCTGTCGTTCCTTTTCTATTAGAATTTTCTCTTAACTCTAACTACATTAAAGTTTATTTACAGCTGGTAAAAAAATAATAATTAAATAAAACTAACATTGTTAAAATGGAGAAAAGACCAGCTGGATTTGAACAAACTATTAATCTTATACTTACATCTTACAAGATAGCTTATTGTAAATAATATGGGTTGCATAAAACAAAGGAAAGATAGGAGTAAATTCTTACATCACACTTATTCATTATTGGCATTAAGTAACACTGAATGGCAACAGAAAGAAGTCCATAGGAAAAATAAACAAGTACAGAAATTTTATAACACACATATTCAATAAAGAACTCAATTGCCTTGCCACAATTTATCATTAAACCTCTAAGTGTCCAAGGGTTTTCTTACATTTTTAAGGGCTTGTTAGTTGCTCAAGTTAACTTGAATTTTCCTTTGCACCTTGGTGGTAAAATACCATTGATATTTCTTACATAATTCTTAAGGTGGTTCTCAAATTCTCTGCTCAACAATGTGAAAATTTTTGACAAATTTTTAAACGTAGTAACACTTATTAGATTTATATAAAATAAAAAAATTGTTAGCTATTAATAAAAATTATTAAAGTTAGATCAATGGTTTGATAAAAAGTTGTAAAATTTTTTAAACAAAATATGAACAAAAGGGTGATATATGGCAACATACTGAAAAGAAAAATTATATGTAATTATATGTATATTTTAAATGTCTATATTTTTTCCTATTTAATTGATTTAATTACACCTTAAAATACTTTTTTTCCCTACTACTTCCCTGTCAAAATTCCATTATTCTGTGCCTAGTATCTTAGCTTAACCATATTGAAATTATCCAATTTTAAATATTCTTTTTCATTCGAAAGTCTAGTTTATTTTTCAGGACACATTCTATCACGTTTTTGTACTTATTTAGACACACCCCCCCGCCTCATACATAGCTACTTAGTGCTTTGAGATAGCTGATTGGCTGGTGATCCAATTCACACTGGTTTTTAGACTTTTCTCTGTATTCACGTAAACAGTACAGTAATGGAAAAGATAGAAGTGGGCCGACGTCACCGTTAAATTTTAATAGTATTCTTCCCTTATTTAAGGACAGAATTTCAAAGAATATTATTAAAATTTACTGGCGACAATCTGGCAACTGCTGTGCAACATTTTCACTACAGACAGTAGCATAAAACATCCAGTATAACCTCAGAGCTCGGATTTTAGCAAGTTTGGTTGACTAGAAAAGTTATGGCAGTTCACCATGTCATTCACTGGCAAATATCTTCTGTTCTTTTTGGAATCTCAAGGTTTTGTCTATGCATCATTAATAAGTTTGATAGATTTTATTGTCATGAAGTATTATCGAAGGAACTTGACGATTTAAAATTGTTTTTACTTGAATTAGAGCCTCTCAGTTAATTTCCATATGACCTAGTTTAATAAAGCTGTTTGTTCTATAGCAACCTCATTGATTTTTAACAGGCCCCAATAGAATTTATTTCACCTGCCATGTTTTCAGTCACGAACCAACTGTCCTAAGTGATTGCTAGATTCTTCTAGTAAATGAAATCTACACCTGCAACAATAAATACTATGAATTATTCTGATAACATCTTCTAATGTTACATTACATTATATGTCTATAACAGGGTTTATCCCCCCCCCCCCCTCAAAAAAAAAAAATCGCCAGAGTTATTTTTTAGGATCATCTTTTTCATACCAACAGTTAATGACACTTCTTTAAACCAGTACCTGTGGCAAAAATTAATAAGTTCTCAAATTTTTGCAAGGTCTTAGGCACATGGATTTAGAAATACTGTGTAACAGGAAAGATTTTAAAGAAAATTTTGAGGGTACAATTAAGAGGTGCATTTTACTATTTTTCCTGCCTTTCATCTGATGGCAGGTAAGATTTGCTCTCGTTTCGGCTGGGATTCTACTGCCGATTTTGGGTCTTGCGATCCTAGTATGGTTCCCTTCTTTAGTTTCAGTATTTTTTAAAAACGACAGGGTGAATTTTGTCAATTCATAATTTTTCAAAAAATGTATGTTATGATACATTAATGTGGCATGGGTATCGAACCTGATTGTGAAAAATTCACCACTTTTTTTATGCATGGTAGAAAATGTGAACTAGTGAATTCATTAAGAAAATTATAATTGTTGCTGTTTCTTTTATAAAATATGGCAACAAGAAAGAAAAAAAAAGCATTTTAAAAATTGATTTCTCAACATTTAATCATATTTTAATTAATATAAAACTATTAATTGATTAAAGCATATTTTAAATATATATATAAATATTACACTTTCTTCTTTTTAATATCTAAAATATTTTTTGTTGCAGCTTCATAGCCAGTTTGCTTATTTTGGTGTATAATTAAATCCATTGTTGACGTAACTCATATACAAATGTAATCATAAAGAATATTTGGCGATTTATTGCCTGTGGCGAGTTAATGGAAAAATGCCTTATGTATTAATTTATATATTAAAATGTTGTACCGAGATTGAAAACACACCTGTGAACAATTCTAGCCTATCAAGAAGCGTGTGATAAATAAATTACAAAATTCCATTTTTACATACAAAAACAAAGTTGAGTTAAATAAAAGAGCATAAAAAATACCTGATCAATCTTAAAAAATACAAAATTCAACATTATATACTGCTTCATCAAATTGCATGAGTAACTGTACTGTTTATTTTAGATAAACACAATAAAATTATTTCTCCAATAAAAATTTTGAATCTGTTAAATATATCAGTTCAACTTCATACCAATTTTCATTCAGTAACACAAGAACAATAAATTTTTAATTTGCATAAATGAAGAGCAAAATAGAATTTGCAACATTCTACAAACTTACTTATTTTCTGGGCTGACTTGGATCATATTTAAATCTTTCATGGTGCTAATGATGTCTAAAGCACTGATTCCGGTTGTTTGTGCAATACCTGAAATAAAGAAGATAAATCTATATATTTAAAATGCAAAGTCAAATTTTTAAGATCAATTTTGGCTGTTCTGAACATGCACAATGAGCATTTTAGAGTTTTTTTTGTTGCTAAACAGAGTGGGAAATCAGTTTTGAACTGGTTTTGTTTCAGATTAATTTCAGCAAAGTCAAGATAGCCAATTAGTCTAATGTACTAGAAAGAGGAATTATGGTTCTCTAAATAAAGCTTGGGTTTGAATCCTACTCTGGCTTAAGATGTCTCTCTGATATTGTTGGTGTTCTGATTAACTCAGTTCAATAAAGTAAATTATATTTTACTAGCTGACCCGCCCGGCGTTGCCCGAGCCCTTGTAATAAACTTAAATCTCTTAAAAAACGGAACTCTGGCCACAGTCTACGATGGCTTCGGAACCGTATACCAGGCATGCTCGTACGCTCTAGAAAATCTTTTATTTCCCCCTACCACCGCCAGGGAAGCATTCTGTTCTAAACAAACCTCTTTCCGAACGAACTTCTGAGACAGGTCCCCCCGCTGCCTACGTTACTGTATAGTAGGCGCACTACAAAATTGAGCTGGTTTCGAGAAGATTGGAACATTATTAGCCCAGTTATTGCAATAAGGCACATAAAGAGAAAATAACCTTGAGTGAGGTGCCGAAGGGAGGAGATGTTAAAGTGTCCTTCAGAAAATGACTAATTAGGAGGCCCACTATGCATGCATAAATATTCGTTCGTAAGCTAGGAACTGAATTACAAAGTTGCCTTAAACTCTTATTTGTAAATAGTGGTAACCGCTACTCATAAATTTAATTTAATGTTATAATGGGTGACTATTAAGTTAAATATAATGTTTGGAATCACTTGCGTGGAAATCGGAAAGATAGTTGCTGATATATAGAAACAGGGCATAGTTAGAGAAAAACCTTGAATGAGGGGCCGGGGGGGGGGGGAAGGGTTGTTCAAGTACCCTTCAGCAAATGACTAATTAAGAGGAGCACTATGCATCTTTCGAAATTCGTTTGTTTGCTTAAGCTAGGAACTTAATTACAAATTTGGCTTACTCAATTATTCGGAAATAGTGGTAACCGCTACTCATAAATTTAGTTTAATGTTATAAAGAGTGACATTTAAGTTAATTACGAGCAGGGAAGACTGAGCTATGCTCGGTCAAAATTAAATTTGGGTTCAAATATCATGAATCATGAGCAAACTGACCCACTAATTGAATTTTCTCGAACATGTGACTTAGTCAAAGGGTTGTTCAAGTACCCTTCAGCAAATGACTAATTAAGAGGAGCACTATGCATCTTTCGAAATTCGTTTGTTTGCTTAAGCTAGGAACTTAATTACAAATTTGGCTTACTCAATTATTCGGAAATAGTGGTAACCGCTACTCATAAATTTAGTTTAATGTTATAAAGAGTGACATTTAAGTTAATTACGAGCAGGGAAGACCGAGCTATGCTCGGTCAAAATTAAATTTGGGTTCAAATATCATGAATTATGACCAAACTGACCCACTAATTGAATTTTCTCGAACATGTGACTTAGTCCAACAGTCTTCTCGTGTCCAAAAACCATAGGATGCAAAATTTAGTGTAAATTGAGCCGCTTTTTAGATCTTGACACACAATGACCCAGAAATGACCCACTAATCGAATTTTCTCGGACATGTGACCTAGCCCAATGATTTATCGTGTTCGAAACTCGTAGGACACAAAATTTAATCAAAATCGTTAGAGCCGTTTTTTAGATAAAATTAATTTGACCCGCGTTGACCCAAAAATGACCCACTAATCGAATGTTCTCGAACATGTGACCCAGCCCAATAGTCTTCTCGTGCTCGAAAATGGTCGGATACAAAGTTTCGTCAAAATTGTTTGAACCGTTTTTTAGATACAATTAGCTTGACAATGACCCAAAATGACCCACTAATCGAATTTTCTCGAACATATGACCTAGCCCAACAGTCTTCTCGTGCCTGAAAACCATTGGATGCAAAATTTAGTGTAAATTGAGCCGTTTTTTAGATCTTGACCCACAATGACCCAGAAATGACCCACTAATCGAATTTTCTCGGACATATGACCTAGCCCAATGATTTTATTGTGCTCGAAACTCGTAGGACACAAAATTTAATCAAAATCGTTAGAGCCGTTTTTTAGATCAAATTAATTTGACCCGCGTCGACCCAAAAATGACCCACTAATCGAAAGTTCTCGAACATGTGACCCATCCCAATATTCTTCTCGTGCTTGAAAATGGTCAGATACAAAATTTCGTCGAAATTGTTTGAACCGTTTTTTAGATACAATTAGCCTGACAATGACCCAAAATGACCCACTAATCGAATTTTCTCGAACATGTGACCTAGCCCAATGGTTTTCTGGTGCCCCAAAACGGTAGGATACAAAATTTCGTCAAAATCGTTAGAGCCGCTTTTAAGATAAAATTTGCATATATATATATATATATATATATATATATATATATATATATATATATATATATATATATATATAACCACACACAAGATTTGCTCGTATTAGAATATATGATAATGTTTGGAATCACTTATGTTGAAATCGGAAAGATAGTTGCTGAGATATGGAAACGGAGCAGAGTTAGAGAAAAAACCTTGAAAGACGGGCCGGGGGGGAGGGGTTGTTCAAGTGTCCTTCGGCAAATGACTAATTAGAAGGACCACTATGCATCTTTCAAAATTCGTTCGTTTGCTTAAGCTTTGAACTTAATTGCAAATTTGGCTTAAACTATTATTCATAAATAGTGGTAACCGCTACTCATAATTTTAGTTTAATGTTATAAAGAGTGACAATTAAGTTAATTATAATGTTTGGAATCACTTGTGTTGAAATCGGAAAGATAGTTGCTGAGATATGGAAACGGAGCAGAGTTAGAGAAAAAACCTTGAAGGACAAGCCGGGGGGGAGGGGTTGTTCAAGTGTCCTTCGGCAAATGACTAATTAGAAGGACCACTATGCATCTTTCAAAATTCGTTCGTTTGCTTAAGCTAGGAACGTAATTACAAATTTGGCTTAAACTATTATTCAGAAATAGTGGTAACCACTACTCATAAATTTAGTTTAATGTTATAAAGAGTGACTATTATGTTAATTATAATGTTTGGAACCACTTGTGTTGAAATCAGAAAAATAGTTGCTGAGATATGGAAACGGAGCATAGTTGGGGGGGGGGGGGGGGTGTTCAAGTGGCCTTCAGCAAATAACTAATTAGGAGGATCACAATACATCTTTAATGATTGATTCATTTGGTTAAGCTAGGAACTTAATTTGAAATTTGGCTTACTACTTTTACACTACTATTCGGGAATTCTGGTAACTGCTTTCTAGAAATACACCTTGAAGCTTAAATGTAATTAGACCCTTGTCTCTCTTAATTCCCGCAAATATAAAAAAGAATCTGTTAAATAAAGTTTTCTGTATTAACAATCTCCATCATAATAATAAATGTCATGTAAAAAAAAAAACTTAAACCCGACTAATTGTCATGAAGAAAAATATGCCTGCAAAATATTTCAATCAGTGGGACGTATGTGTAATTTGTCATGTACAGGTGGCGTGACATTCGCATGGCTCCTCTACGCTGCCCTTTAATCCATGTTGACACTATTAGTTAGAAATCCTTATTTATGCAACGCTACTCTGGTTTATTTAATTACTTCTGTGAAGAATCGATGCAACCAACCAGTGAACCAACCAACCCAAGAGAATAAAAGCGTATTTTTAATGAGAGTTCTTTGTGCATTTTAATTAATATTTCAGAAAGTAATTAAAATATAAAAATTCTGAAGTAATGTTGCAACAGGAGAGGGTTTGGACTACCTAAATCTAAATTTCCAGCCTTCTAGTTGGGCCAGATTTTCCTAGCCATCGCCAACAGACATACAGAGCGAAACTTTCTTTTATTAGTTTAGATTTCAGGGGGGAAAGTTGTAAAATTTGTTTTTGTTTTTCCATTATTATTATGTTTTATGCCATTCTTCAGTCATGTGAATAACGGCACCCTTCAATGTTTCCCATTAGGAGAGATGAGCCTGCGCTTACTGAAAGGTTGGACAGAGTATAATTAACAGAAACTGAATATTTAAAAATAATATTCAAAAGTACTAAATAATAAAAATAAGAAAATATACATACTTTTGATATGGATTTGATGCTTGCTCTCTTTTTGATACCAATCATTAATGTATTCAAGCAATACACTCTTCCAATAGGATTGGTAACTTATTCTTCCAAGATCTGAAAGAGGTTTTTCAGGAGTCCCAGGTAGTCCCTCTTTCCTTGACAATAAATAACCTTAAAATGCAAACACATAATTATTCTCCAATAAAGCAATTTGTTTATAAACTGTTTTAAACAACACATATTTACAACATAACACTGATTTCTTTTTTTTTTTAAAAAGGATGCTATTCTGTTATTAAATTAAAAATCCCATGATAAAACTAAGTTATATGAATACTCGTTCTATATTATAATGATGACGTATAAAATTTGAACAAATTTACAAAATAATAACACTTTAATGCACCAAGAAATTTAAAAATTAAACTTTTACATTAAAATAATGTTCTTTCAATGAATGTAGAGTAAAATTTTAATAAACACAAGGGCACAAGGGATACAATGTTTTGTTTAAATTTGAACAACATTAAAAGCAAATATCAGTAGATGCAAAGAACATGCAAGTTTTTCTCAGTGATATTTGAAACTATCTAAACATCCAATAAATCAGTACATACTAAAAGAGGTGATAAATATAGCAGAAGATCCCTCCCCAGATCTCATCCAAAAAATTAATGAAAACATGATTACATTTAAAGAACAAAGAATTACTTTCAGCAGTTACTCTAGCAAAGGTTGCAATAAATTGTTATCTAAGTGTTGTCAGTTTTGTTAAGAAGATTCACTTCTATTCTTAAAACATGTATCAATTATTCATTAAAACAAACAAATCTTGGGAAATAATTCCTTGGGAAATCTTATTTATTAGCAACAAAGTTGTATTTCTTTCACTACAGACTTTTCTTCTGGCTCCAAAAAATAGCAATTCACTTTTAAATGACTGCTAAAAAGTTTAATTATTTTTTAATGTATAACAATGATGGCAATGGCCAGTGCAATGGTTTCGCTTTTATTACTATACACGACTTCTAAACATTACATAATTTAAATTTTTACATCATGAAATAGAGAAAAAAAAATGTATTTTCAAATGAAATTTGTTTGAAAACTACAACTCAAGTAAGTGCCATTGTACTAAAATAAGTTTCAAGCATTTAAATCTATCTTAACATATGAACGTCTGCTACAATAATGAAAACCAGCTAGTGACAGATGGCAATTGTCACTATTGTGCCCAGAGCAAATAGAAAAGTGTTCTCTTACTCTTTTTTTTTTACATTAATTGTCTGTATTTGCATATACTTTCAAGAATTGCTGTCATAGCTAAAATGCCTTTTAAAAGGGATGTGAATACCACTGTTAAATTTTGTAATATATATAGAGAGATTTTGGTAAATTAATAGGATCAAACTAGTTCAATTTGATTATATAACATAATTACCAATTTATACAATGCTAACAAAACTGAAGAAAGGCCTTAAATTTTAGGAAAAAGCATGTGCCATTACCGCAGAACTTTTAAAATTTCTGTATGAAGTGGAAAGATGATTATAAACCTGCTCCTCCTTTTCTCCCCCTACAAAACTTTAAGCAGATAAATCTTCATGTATATGAATGTATATATATATATATGTGAACTTTTTACGAAGATGATTTAATATTCCACAAGAAAATGGCAGTTTGTTAAAGAGGGTGAATGGTTGCAGTCGATATCAAGAACCATGGCGAGGAGGTTAGGCAATGATGAAACACCACAAGAATTTCTTCAATAAGATGCAGCCAATTTCCAAATAAACTGTTTATTAACAACCATGACGATGCCAGTAACAGTTCCCACAGTATCAGGTATACTTATAGCCCTCAGGCTTGACGATAGCTCACTACATCATTTAATAGATCTTAAAGAGCTGTTATGAAATTCTAAGTCAGTTAAACACCAGATAACAATTTGGTCAGCACTTCAAAACACGACAGAAATCTGCTCTCCAAATGCTTGCAAGTGAATTTTGTTAACCGCGTGTAGAGATACTGAAAATGACGTAACGAGCGCACAATCCAATGAGTGAGAGGCAAATTTAAGCTAAGCGAATGAGGTGCGAGGGTGAAGATTTAACACGAAAGAATCCCCATCGTAGCTGAGCATTGATTTTGACGTGAAAAATACCCAGCGCGCAAAACAAAGCATGGAATAATTTTTTTTTTTTTTTTAAATGGCTTTTAAAAACATTCGAAATGACAACAAGCGTCTCTCAGAATTTTATAGATTGGGGAGTTGATAAAAGTTACGAATGAACTTAAAGTTTTAGATTAAGATTTGGAATAATATAATTATTAATATAAGTGTTATTACTTTTAAAAGGACATTAAATAGGAATAAATATTATTAAAAATTAAGGAAATAATGACTATGTCAGAAGTTAGATTAACTTAAAGGAATAATGCGAAATAAAATTTTTATATAACATATATATATGTGTGTGTGTGTGTATGTGTGTGTATAAAGCAGAATTATATTAATAATGTATATTCAAAATTTAAGATGATATTTTGCAAGATACTTTTGGTTTTAGTGGCATTTAATTTTTTTTCTGGAAACTGATGATAAAATAACAGTATGAAAAAATTAATAAAATTTGCTACTCTTTCTTGAGTATACAATGTATATATAATAGCAAAACCATTCTTGCACATTACATTGAATTTTAAATTTAATTTTCATACCTTAAACCCAATATTTTAAATTTATAATTTAAATAGATAGTTTAATATGCTGTACATACATTTATATACATGTGTAAAATAATAAATAACATTAAAATGTTACTATGATTATCTCAGAATGATTTTTCTTTATAAAGATAATTTACATTGTTTTATATTTTATACAAATATTGAATTAAACCATACACATTTTGTAAAGTAAAACCCTGTGATAATATTTTACATTATACTTAGGTTTATAACTATACCAATTTAACAACAATGATTTAAATTAAACATGAAAACTTACTAAAATCTATTAGAAATCTTCCATATCCTTGTCTCTGATACTGAGGCATGGTCATAATACAAGATACATTATACCTTTGCTGGCATAATTTTTCCTGTTTGGGAACAAAGTTCGCAATATAATTATTTACAATAACAACAGATAAATTTCTTTGAAACAAAATTCTTAAATTCTAAAAATTAATATAAATACAAAAAGGCTCTTTAAGCATTTGTCCTTTGAAAAATATTTTGCTAATGAAAAAAAAAAAAAAATTTCCAAATATTTTGAAAACAAAACCATACAGTAACACCAATTTATCATTGAATTTATGTGCATAGATTTCATATGTAAAGAAAATTACAATGAATATAATCATTATCAGACATAAACAATGCATTCTAGAAATTTATATCAAAATAAAAATGCGACATGCTTCATCTACTCTGAATTTAAATACAAATTCACTACAAATACAAGCAGTTTGAATTTTGATAAATAAACCTATTCTCAAAAATATGGAATAATGTGACTTTTTTTCTGACTGCTGTATTATTTACTGCATCATATTTTTATGATAGATACTTCCTTATAATTCAGCAAAGAAAACATTACTATCTCAAACTTCCAACTAAAGCTCTCAGTTAATTGGGTAATCAATCTTATGAAAAAGTTTAATACTTACTAAATGGCTCAAAATTTTGTGTCATTTGGAAATTGAAAAGCAAAAATAAAATTTTGTTATATGGATATAATTTAAAAAGTAAATAGACATTGTTTTTGCATATTATTTGAATGTTCTCTATGCAATTCTTTCTTTTAAATATTTTTATTTTTCCCTGGTCAGATATGATGAAAATTGTCATATCTGTTAATGGACAATTTTCCTGAAATTTAGGCACTAAAATTTATTTCAGAACTCATAAAATGTAAAGTGGTATTTAATATAATGTTAGGGTATTTTTATGTCTATAATAGCCTTTTGAATTTAAAAATGGTTCTTTAGAATTTTTTATATTTTTGTTTGTTCTGTCTGTTACTATATACAATAACAGAAATCAGATATGATATTCCAAAGAAGAAAAATCCATAAGGCTAATAAATTAACAAAAACATGAAAATACATTTTCATTTAAAATGAAAACTTAATGAATTAATTTAGTGTCAATTGAATAAATAAATAGATTTTATACAACTTATTAATATAACAGGCATGGCATGCTATAAAAATACTTTCTATGTTTCTGCTTCTTCAGCCAAGCACAGAAAAAACAAATTAACTGCTTGTA
This sequence comes from Maratus michaelseni, assembly GCA_963931845.1. Lineage (NCBI taxonomy): Eukaryota > Metazoa > Arthropoda > Arachnida > Araneae > Salticidae > Maratus > Maratus michaelseni. Next base: position 25,563,798 of record OZ007594.1, read on the forward strand.
TTTCTTATCAAGCCTTGCTTCAGTTGTAAATAAGTGTTACCATTCAAAACTTTCAATTTTGTAGTTTAAAAAGTTGCAAAGAAAGAATGGAAACAGACAAGACACTAATTACTGGACAGCAACAGCTGTATTTAATTAGTAAACATATTCTTCTTAACTAATCATTACAACCTTTTGAGAATATAATTTAGAGCGTATAACACAATTAAAGTTTACTATTTTTTCCCCCTCACATGGACCCTTTACATTGTAGATGTTTTACGACTACCACTGTGCTATGTATGTGAACCATGCCGATGTGCGTGTGTATCTTTATCACTAATATTTATATTAATAAAAGAAAGATGTTGGTCTGTGTGTGTTAAAGATGAGACAGGCTCTATTATTATACCAGTCTTCAGGCTCGGACTCATTCTTTCTGAAACTAAAAAAATTATTTATTCATACATAGCAAAAATAAATTTTTTTTTTTTTTTTTTTTTTTTTTTTTTAAATAAACTACTTATTTTTTTTTTCAAGTCATTTTAATGCTACTTTGATCAGAATGAGGAGGAAACAGAAATTGTGTTTTTCTATTCTAGCATTAGAGTGCTATTTTAAAAGGAAATTTGTGATAGTAACTGAAAAGCTACTTTAAATGCAAACATAAAATACTAACCAGAATATATATGTAAGCTAATTAACTCGCACATTATGTATGCAATGAGACTTCTCATCTTAAAAGTACAAAAATAAAAATATAGGAGATACAAAAATTTTTATTAAGGAAATTGCATCAAAATAAAAAACTTAAGTGTGAGAAACATAGAAATTAGTAGCTCAACCAAAATTAGTAAAATCTTGACATCAAGCTTTAGGGAACTCAATTTTTGACGGTATAAAATTTACTGCTAAAAACCTTATCCTAGAAATTTACTTTCAGTACATTTAATAGTTTTACAATTACTACAAAATTTGAAATAACAAAGTCAAATGTCATTAAAATCATAATTAAAAGATTTAAAAATGAAAAATTGGATTCTCATAAAATATTTACAAAATAAATACGCATATACATTACTTACTTTTGAAAAATACCCCACAAAATGGCAGCCAGTGGCATCATTCTTGGTCAATACATAAAACAGGAATGGTTCAACATCATAATACAATGTCTTGTGATCTAAGAACAATTTTGCAAGGAGACATACATTTTGACAATAGAGTTTGTTCACATTGCCATCAACTTCAAACACTGATAACTCATCTTTGCGGTAAATTTCAGTTCCAGGTGGATGAGTCCAAGAACATTTCCTCTGAGGAGAGAGAAAAAAAAAACAAATTGAGTGAAAATTATAATATACTAGGGAATCGAACCCGGGCTTCCCGGGTTACAGAACGCAGGCGAAAACCTTTTTTTCCCTAAACCTAATAGATTTTTCATATTTTTATTTGTCAAAGTTGCTGCATTTAGGGATTTTTTTTTACTGGTTTCTTTGCTTTTCTTGTGCGTGAAGCGCTCATACATGCGGTATTCATCCAGTTTATTTATTTTTTATTTTTTTGTACTAAGCGTTCATACATGCGATATAGTGATCACAACATTACCGAATTTCAAGGGTTTTGTTTATTTTTTTATATTTTTGGTATTATTAATACAGGGAGTTTGCTGCATCTAGTGATGCTTCTTTGTTAATTTATTATTCATCATCTTATGCATACGATATAGTGATCGCGATATTAACGAATTTCATGTATATTCGTTTTTTCCAACTTCGCAATGACCGTTAACATTATTTGTAATACTGATGAAATATGAATTAAAACGTTGTTTCTTACTGCTCATATTAACTTTTTGTATGCATTTTTATTAAATTTATGAAATAATTTTTTTATATTTTATTCATAAAAATGCAATATCTAAAACAATATCTTCTGTTTATATTATCTGTTAAAATATCCGATGTTTGTTTATGGTGTAAACAAATAATTTTCTTTTAAATATTTAAATAGCTTCCTTTTCTCCAAAATCGTCTGAACTAATCAAATTTTGTATCCGGTATAACGCTACTCTCATATAAAGGCACCCTATTCTTGTGACTTTTTATTTCAAAATTCATTAATTTTACTACCTGTAACTATTTAAAAATTTATAATGGCAGCATTCTTCCATTTGTTTATTGGGCGTTTCAAAATTCATGCTTAAAAATTATTTTATAAGTCATAATATATCAGGCAATTAAGATATAGTTTTCAAACAAATTGCATTTGAAAGTAATTTTTTTTCCTCTATAACGGTGTAAAAATTGAAAATGTGCGATGTTTAGAAATTAAAAAAATTGCAATAGCAAAAATCACAAAACCGAAATTTCATCGTCAGCTGTTGCCATTCGCAAAATGACGTATGCGTTACGCACGGACACGTTTGGCCTTTATAATATAGATAGACAACAAAATGACCACAAAATAAAATTAATGCTATCTCAAGTGAACATAATAAATGTGCATAAACAACATTAAAAACTGCATAGAGTTATTTAAGAAAATGTAATATAATTTAAACAAATTATAAACTATTTCAAGTTCTACAAAATTGTACAGTTGGCCAAAAAGAAAAAAGAAAGAGAGAGAGAGAGAACACTCCATACATTTTATTCTTTAAATTGTCACAGAATTTATAAAAAAAAAAAGAGAAATAGCCATTTGACTAGAAATTAAGTTTTAAAAGAATAAGCATAATAGTCATCTTCATACTGAAATTGTACCAAACTGAAAAAATTTCAATCCCAACACAGATTTTGATACCATATTTGGCTTTTCAAATTTTTTTTATTTAGGATACCAAATGAGAAGTCATCCAGTCTGTAGTATAGGAATTATGAAGGTTTAAAGTTTGGAACTTCTAATGTTAAAACTCAAAAGCTACTTCGAATAATGAGTTCTAATTTTGGATTCAGATATTTAACCCCTTGAATACCAATTTTTTTTTTTTGCTACACTAACACGCTAAGCCCCACTTTGGGCTGCCATCAACCGAGCAAACGGTCAACTAAGATCCCAAATGAACATGAGAGACCCGTGGGACAAGCAGACATGGTTTTCCAAGTGTTTCAGGGACTGCTGTGTCCAGTGGTAATGTTTGAAGTTGCACTGGGACATAGTGTCCCACTGGGAGTCTAAGGGTTTAAGCTTCTAGAAATTGATTTTTGTTAAAAAATCATAGGTTACATTACAACTCATACTTTTTTCAAAAATTAATTCGGTTTTAAAAATATGCTTTCAAAATTATTTTTTATAGGGTTTTCTTTCTCTCACTCTCTCTCTTCTTTTTGGCCGGCTGTGCTTTTGATTATTATTAATGTGTATATCATTAGTATTAAAATATTCTTAAGGAGAAGAAGTCCAACAATGTTGAATTCAATTTTTGTAATTGTTCATCAACCAAAAATAGGATATAATAGAGCTATTGCATCAATCTACTGAAAATAGACATTTGAAATGTCAGTTTCATCAAGTTCACAAAAGAAAAATTCTTGTTCACAGGGATGCCACATATAAAATGACAAAAAGAGGAAATACACGTGAAGTAAAATTTATGTCAGTTTTCATAACATCAAAGTGTTTATTTTGTAAACAATATTGTATTGAATATAAAATAAATACAATGGAAAATTTGTTATGTTATAATGTTTCACAATATTTTCTGTAATAAATATATTACATTTGCATAGTTGAGTATTGAATGAAATGGCTACCATTCATTCTGTAAAGTTTTACACTACATTCATCCTTTCAATTAAATATTTAGTTTGGTTTCCATGTATTCTAACAAGAAGAAAACAATATTAAAGCGTTAACTATCATTTTTATATGTACAGAAAACCATAACATGGATCAAATTCAATAGTAAGAGATATTTTTTAATGTTTTACTAATATAGTACAATATAATAGTGTTCCTATAAGTACATAATGATAAAATGCGAAAGATTTTGGTTCCTATGTGGCCATGTTTTGTAGGAAATATTATTTTTGAGAATATAAATATGAATCATTTAAACAGTACTTAGTCCTACAAAAGTAAAGGCTTTTTTAATGTAAATGCAGCATACCTAATATTTAAACACATTTTTTTTAATAGCTAAAAACCAAGATTTTATTTTAATACATAATAGTTAAAAAGTAATTATGGTACTTCTCCATTATCCCATCGACCACTTTTCATAACAAAAAACTATCGCCAAACTATAGGATTTAATGCAAAAGATGTGATCCCATTCACTTGACGTCAGAAGCATTTCAAGTGTTTGTTATGTCATCAAGTGGTTTTTAATTCGACATTTACCTGTATGTTTCATTATGTTTTACTGATTTATTAGTTATTTCGTTAATTAAAATAACAATTGCACCCTTAAACGGCAGTGCCATGATATTAAAAGAGAAAACACATTGAAAAAATGTTGCGATGCATAGTTAAGTGCAATAGATCAGTTTCAACTGACGTCACAAACATTTATTTATTAGCCGAGAGGCATAATTAAGAAAAATAATGTAAACAAATAAATATCCAAGATTATTTTTTTTCTGTTTTCATCAATATATTGTAATTTTTTTTTGTTTAAACTTACTGATAGTTGACACTTTGGTGAGTGGGGCTTTTTCGAATTCCTTGCATTTATTTATTTAATTATTTTGCTATTCCAATGGCAATATTCTTCCATTTGTTTATTTGGCGATAGTTTTTTGTTATGAAAAGTGGTCGACGGGATAATAAAGAAATACCAAAGAAATACCGTAATTATTATAGTCAGGTATAAAACACTTTATATAAAACTTTAATACAAAAAACAGAGTCTAGATGTTGATATCAAAAATCAATATATAACATAAGACTTAGGTTTTGTGTCAGCCCTGAATCCAAATCAAACACAAACTTTTCTTTCCTATGTATTCTATATACAAAGCCACTTAAATAAGCCCTAATGAATTTGAAAAAGACAATATCATTAAAACTTAGTATTTACAAAATAGTTCCAGGAAAATGCAATTGAAATTTTCTGAGTGATTTTAAAATATACACATTTGTAACTATACTAATTATTTTTAAAAGAAACTTATCTCACAAACTTAAGAAATTCAAAGATTTTTGCAATTTTATAAAAACCGGAGGACTGAGATTGGGTATCTAGACAAATTAAAATCATTTACATTTGCAACTAGCTTAAAAATGAAAGAAAACAAAAACTTTATTTTAAGTTTTTGTAAACCTTAAACACTTTCCTTTAAACTTGTTATTCTTTGCACTTTTAATGCTGTTAATGCAGCATACATGCAAACATATGCTATTTAGTAAATAAACAAAATTTTTTCTTTAGTTCACACAGAATTTTAAATCAATTGAGGTAATCCAGCAACACATTTAATGAGCTCAATGATGAATTTTACTATTCATTAGCATGTCCAAAAAGATGTCTATAAAAATCAAAAGAAAAGAAAATGTATACAAGAAATATGAAGGTGTGTTTTCCTTTAGGTTTTAGAGTCAAATTAAACAAATTCTGACATTCCTATTTTGAATGGAGAAAGATTGAACTAACACTATAAGTATAAGCCTTTTTGCAGAAAACCATTAACGGTTGATAATCAGTTGACATGCAACATTGCAAGCCATGTGACTTTAGACAAGTCTAATCATTGAATAAGGTAACAAGTAGAATCTAGTTTTATTCAATAATCCATTTTCATCATCAATGTCATATTAGTTACTATCAAAGTCAGATGCAAACTCTACAAAGCTATACAATAGATTTCTGGTAATTTTAATTTTAAAAGTGAAAATTATTAACTTTTTAATATAAGTACTTACTTTTTAAGAATAAAGGTTTAGACACACATTCATTAAAAGTTTCTTCTTGTTATTCTACATGACTGGATAGGTATATTATTACTACTAAAATTATACCGTTCATTTTATCATACTTTGTGCATTTTTATTTATGCACAATTGAATGATAATAAAATAAGATAATCTTCATAAAAAGTTCACATAGGAATAATAATTGTATAAACCCCCAAAATTCAATAATAAATGCAAATATCTGTAAAGATATTATCTTCTGTTGAATAAAAAAAAAGTAATAATAATTCTTGAGAAAATGTAAGATGTGCTAACATATAAATACCACTAATTGCATTAAGAAATGAGAATTCACTGAACTAGGAAACTTTAAATGTTTAGTGTTCAATAACATTTCTATTAGAAAGCAATAAGATTCATTGCCTAAAATGCCTTAGTTTTGTTATTTTATTAATAGTAATTTTAACAACAGATTACTTAAAACAGTAACTATAGGCTATGTTTAATAATAAAACTCTGCTTAATAATAATACACATGTAAAGGTTTAAAGTTTTTTAAATAAGACAGAAATTAGCAGAAAGCACAGAAAAAGCACTGATATAACTGTTGCACATAGGATTTGCTTTAGTACTTTGACCTTTAAATTATCAGGCCACAGATCGAATTTCAAAAATGAGACCACGTTATTAACTCCATCTTAATACAATCTATTTTTTCCTCTATACATTGCGACAATGCCTAGCCCGACTACTGACAATTGTTGCACATAGGGCTTGCTTTAGAATGTTCAACTTTAATTTTTCAGGCCACATATCGAATTTCAAAAATTGGACCAGGTTATTACCTCAGTCTTATTAAGAATCTATGAGGGCTGTAAATTAAGTAATGGCAACATAGGTATAAATCAATTTTTAATGAACTTACAAGTACAATTGCATTACATTCCTTCTATGTAATCACCAGCAAAGCTTATAACCTTTTGCCAAATGTCAGGAAGCTGTTGTAGACCAGTGGCAAGGTGTTGGTTGTTGATGTGAGCGACCGAGCACCCTACTGCGTGGAGTACAGATGAAACGTCATGAAATCGGTGACCTTGACTTGAACCCATCATGCTACTGTCCTATACGGTAAAGCATTTGTGCCACAGGCTTCCACTAATCCTCGATAGCATTCTGTTGCATTTTTGCCACGGGAACCTCGATTGTAAGCAACGACCGCTGATCACCTTTTGAAAACATGCTTTAGAGCGATGGAAACGAAACTCCTCACTTTAACGCCACAAAACAACTACCCTTCTAAGCAGATCGACTGTTTTTTGCACTCTACACATCGACAACAGCGCCACCTCACCGCTCCCATATCCTATTTGCGCATGCCCGTCCTTCTGTGAGTTTCAAGGTTAAGTTACCACTATTTAATTTACAACCCTTGTATGTTATGGTAAGTTACATTATAATTGATTGTACCAAAGAGGAGAAATCGTGTTAATTTCATTGTCAAATTGAAGCAGATACATACAAAGCTTCACTTGCCTTCAGCTTGGTGTGCTTCAACAAACAGAATAATAAAGTGATAATAAACAAGTTTAAAATTTATATAAAAAAAAAGGGTAAAGCCGACACACACACATAATTTTTTTTATTTTTTATGAACGTAAAAAAGAAGCCGTTTTTCTTAAATCTAAAATAAAATACTTTGAGTTGTGGAAATAGACATTATAAAAGTTTCAATGTACACATCTTCTTTAAAAATAAAAATTCAGAAGAGTTACTAAAGAGAAAACATAACAATAAATACATTTCTAGATAATTATTATAGCATATTTAAAGAATACAAAATATCTTACCATATGACGAAGCAAAATGTTCTTGCTCTTCATATATTTCAAACAGAACTCGCACAAAAATAATTTAGGAAGCCTACAAGAAGAAAACTCATATAAATATATTTGAGACGATTTGCAGATAAATAACAAATATACTTTAACTATCACCAAAAGATTTAACAGACATTGTGAAAATATCACTAAATTAGAATGGGAGGTGAGAGATGTATGCCAGTCAGTGTTCATTAATAAATTTGAAAACTTTACTTCTGGATATTTTGGGTATCTAAAGTTTTCTTCTATTAAATATGTAATTCTAAAGAAAAATATCAAAAAACAACACCAAGAATTCTAGACCACTGCAGAAGCACAAAGTCTTTCAATGACAGTCCTACATCAAATAAAATTTATAAGGATTGGCACTCAAAATGTCACAACTAGACTATAGATTTTATGCATGTATAAAATACTTTTACAAAAAATTCTAACTATTCATAAAAATGTTGTTTTTATGAATAGTTGAAAACATATTTCATTTACATCATAGATCTGAAGGTAATAAAAAAAAATAAGATTTTGTGTGACTGAAAATTTTAATATTAATTGTGAATTATTGAAATTAAAAATGCTGAATGTGACAAAAATACACTAAATACATAAATTAAAACAATTTAATGCACTTACTAGAAAAAAATGAATATTAGAATAGTATAATAAATTATAAAATACAGTAAACTCTGTTGAAGGCAGGGACTGAGAAAAATTCCCCCCCCTTAGTTGAAAATCAGTATTAAAAATCATTCTGCCGGGCTTTAAAATCTTTCTGTGTTAGATAGATTTCCATCTTACACAGAGATCGCATTAGACAGTTTACATATTCAAATTACCTGGCATATTCTTGAGGGTATGGAGAAGAATACCACGTTTCAATTCCGTACTTCCCAAATTCAATAGCTCCCGGACTTCTTCCCTGAGGTTCAGGAGGTATAGAACCATGACCCATATTCTAGAAAATAACACAAGCATTGCAATTTAAATAATAAAAATCACAAGGCAACAAGATACACACGTTAAAAAGGATACATAGTACAAGATACATCTTCAAGTTCTGTTAAAACAAACTCTAAGGCAGTAAAAATCTATTTTCTATAAAAGAAATATGTTTTAATGGAATTACATATCATTTATGAGGATTTTGCCGCAGAATATTTGTTCCATCAGAATTCAAGTAGTATATTATGTATTTCATATGCAACATTAAATTCATCTGATCATTATTTTTTATTCTATCACAGTTTCATAGTAATTGTTAATAAAAGCTTAACTATATTTAACTTTCTGAGGTCTACTTACTATCCATCCTCAAGAGATTTCAACCATACCTAAAAAGGTTGTCCACCAAAAATGATTATTTGGGAGCATGCCTAAATTGTAATACAATTTGCACTTTATTATAATTTTTTATTTGTCATTATTACCATCATATTTAAATGGAAATTTAAAAAACAAGAATTGCTTCTATTTTTATGAGTTAATTTTTTCTACTTAAACTTCTGCTGAGCATCCATCCTGTTGTAAAAAGTACAATACTCGCATCCTTTTGCTAGATTTAAAAAATAAAATTTAAGTGTATCCTCTATAACATAAAATTGAATTTTCCTGATCACAATTCATCAATAGAAGCCTATTTTCAAAAATGAAAATGTCACATTTAAAAGAAAAATTGTACTGTTATTCGTAAAACTCAAACATTTTAAAATGACTGCATTAAGTGCTACAGTAATCTCAAAAGAACAGGATGGTTCTGGTAGAAAAAATGACATCATTTTTGAAAGAAAAGATCAATTTTCATTAATGAAAATAAAAACTTTACCATTTTTATGTCATCATGACATTATATTCAGTGATCTTTATTTCTGCATATAAAGAGATATTATTTATTTAAAGATCATTAGTATGCACAGAATAAAACGTTTCTGAAAATTATGTTATTTCCACATGCATAATAGGTATTAAAGTTTGATAATGAATTTTACTTTTCATTATAAAAAAGAAAAAATGAAAGTATTTCACAAACATAATTCAGAGGTAAAAATGATGCCATAATTAGCAGAAAATACTCACTTTTAATACATATAAATATGCTCTTTTTTAATATATATATATATATATGTATATATACAGTCGAACACTCAAGGGAAAACTTTTTTGTTCATGTTAAAAGTAGTTCGCGAGTAATTTGCGTTAAGCGTGTTCGTGTTAACGAGGTTTGACTGTATATATATATATATATATATATATATATATATATATATATATATATATATATATATATATATATATATATATATATATATATATATATTTCAAAATGACATAATTTAATCTGAATTTGAAGAAATTAAAGCTGTCAAAAGCTTTTCTATGAAAAAAAAAATGATTTGTATACATTCTGGTCAAGATCTTTGTTTTTTTTTTAAATATTTGTTATTTTCCTGGCAATCGTTTTAGCAATAATCTAGAGAAATTGACAAATTACAGTGGAACTTCCCTTTAACGAAATCCCTATTTAACGAAGTTTTCTACTTAACGAAATTTTCTGCAGAACTTTAACTTTGAACACCATTAGCATGTAAATTAATCTCCACATTACGAAAAATATATTCTATATAACAAAAATGTGTTATTCCACTTTTGTACGTGTACAGAATTCAAACTAAGCGATTGCTGTTCGAAGGATGTGCAAATTTATTTCAGCGGATTCGATTGTATGAAAATGAACACATTTAAATATTTTTCATTCTGCTTGGTGCTAAATAAAACATTTTTTTTTTTTTTCACAAAAAGAAAAACACTTGTTATCACTATTCTCCCACTCCGAGACTCCAGCACTGACAGTTGGGGGAAGTCAAAATCCCCTTTTTACCTTCAATGATATAGAAGATGAGGTGTCGCAATGGCGTCAGGTGCATTGAAACAAAAAATATCTATTAGAGTCAGACAGGTACCATTCTGACCTTCCATTGCTGATAGACAATTGCTTTGTACATCCAAAAGAACGTGCTTCAAAATACTAATCGAAGAACATCAAAGTTATTTTTGTTCCTGCCAATACAGCTAAACTTCAATCATTAGTCTAAGTAATAATAAAAAATCTTGAAGTACATTATCAAAAAAGACAGAAAAAAGCCGATGCAGTGAAAACATTAGTTTGAGATTCTGTGTATCAGAGCTGATGAAAGCTTGGGAATGTGACGTGATTTCATCGACCGTACACAACTGTTTTGTAAAAGACGGCTTCATAATTAAAACTGAATCAAATGCTTCTGAATCTAAAAGCTGTTTGTCTTATCTCAAGAAAAAAATTCATGAATTTAAGTTAATTTCTATTTAACGAATTTTCTTCATAACGAAGTTTTTAAGTGTAACGATGAGACTTCGTTAAATGGAAGTTCCACTGTATACTTGGTTTGTATAAATTTGCATAATAGTGTGACTTAACATGTGAAATGAATGATATTGGACATGACCCAAGAGTATCAGTATTAAGAGTATTATCAGTAAGAGTATCAGTAAACAGTATTGTAGAGCCAGAGTTATAAATCCAGTTGTTGAACAGAAAAGCTAGCGACATTATCATCAATCTTGCATTCAGTCAATGAATTACAGCAATCCTTTAAACACTTTTTTGGGGAGTTGGCGAAGCATTAGTAAGGAAAGGATGGAACCCCTTAGTTACATAATATGTTCATAAAATATTATAAGAGGCAAGAAAATTTAACTTTTATGCATTATTTAATGTAAACTTACAAGTAAAATTAATATTAAAAAACAATCGTTATTTATTTATTTTTATTTTTTAATGCAAAGTATACTTTACAATATATGCTTTCTCATATGATGAATATTGTTGTGCTCAACAAAATGTAAAAACTGATTATGATCTATTTTGGATTATATTGATATTTCACCATATGGCATGAAGTTACAAAACATTACAGTGATATAAATATTTATTAACCAAAAAGAAAAATACATAAGATGACAAGATAAGGATTGAAAGTTTTATTAAATACAAAGTTTCTGCCATCATGCCTTTTATCAAGTGTTTCTAGTCAGATATTTAAACATTCATAAAGAGTATCTGCAGTATGAAATGTATTTTTGTTAATTTTGAGCATGAAAAAATAAATGTGTTGGGGACCAAAAAAGTGTCTCCTGTTTGGAGGTTTTACTGCACACACACACACACACATATCCAAATCATAAATAGATAAATTCAACACTTCTTATACACACACACACACACACACTTCTCACAAGAAACATATTTCCAAAAATCTTGTTTAGCTTTTAAAATTAAATCAGATTACAGATTAACAATTTTATTTTCTAGATTTTTAATCAAAATATATTTAAAAACAATCAGCAATGCATTTCATATTTCTTTTTAATCACCAAAATCTTCAACAATGTTTTTAATTTCTACAGCATATTTTTATTTAAAGTTCTGACCAAATTGATCATGACATGATCAGCATGTTGACCACCAATTTTTATATTATTACATTTCATTAATACAAAATAAATAGTAGATTTTTTAAATTATTATTTATTATTGGATATACAACAGAAAAAAACATTACTACAATGAGTGGTTATTAAATTAACTAATTATTTATATTTATTTTAAAAAACAGGGCTTTGTTTCTAACAAAAAAAATTATTTGAGCCCAATATTCTGCAGTATTAAAAACATTAAGGTAACCCCCCACCTCCATTTTTGTATTTCATAGGTTATTTGCAAGTTCAAAGCATTTTTTCTTCAGGAAAAGAAAATTTTTAATATATCTTAAATATATCCAGATGCATATAGCATATATATAAAATAAAATCTAATGAATGAACAAATTGCAAAAATATTTATAATCACGCACTGGGAATTTTCAGAAAATCTTATTTGCCTCGGATATTTTTTTAATCGATCAGCAAAATAAAACCTACAGAACACAGAACGCCTCAGTGCACAGTATTTATGAGCTCCAACTAAATTTAAACATTCACTTATAGTAAAAAAGTAACAGAGCCGTGTTTCGGTGGAAATTAAATACTGCTAAAAACCCTCTATAAGCATAAAATTGATATAGGATGGCTGAAAATACTTAATTAAAATATGATGCATATTATCCCTGGACAACAGACTGCAAAGATTAATAATATATGGTACACCTATGATAAAGTGCAAATAAAAAGGAATATCTCACCTGTAAAGCTGTATCTTGAACACTTTTGAAAAGGGTTACATCTTTGTCAGTTACACCATGTGGAAGGTTAGGTTTCTGTTCAGGAGTTGAACTATCTGCAATACATAAGAAAAAAATACTTAAAAAAGAAAAAATATATAGCAATTTTGTGACTTATCGAAATAAATAGAAAAACGTGCAGCTCTTTAATTTGTTGGTATGCAGTTAAATCTTTAATTCAATAATTAAATAGAATAATTCTTTATACAGTAAATTTACTAAAAATATTTTTTTTAATAAAACTCTCCACAAATTTTCATTTAAATAACTAAAATGTGAATATAAGAATGTATAAAATTAAGAAATTAGTCAAAAATAGACACTATAATCATTTTTTGATAAAGTGATAATCTGTCATACAATAATTTTTTCAATAAATAAACATAAGAAATTAGTTTCCATATAAATTTTTACGAAAAAAAATATTGAGGAATAAATGTGATTTAAAGTTGATAATAAATGTATTATTGCTTGAAATATGAAATTGTTTACATTGTATATATATGATTCCTTGATGAATGCTTTATAAGAAAAAGTATAATAATTATAAATACTGGAATATAATTTATAATATAATATTTGTGATACATAAATATTATAAATATCATATTATAACAATTATTAAAAAAATATATTAAAATACCTTTTTCATTTAAGAATTTTTCTCTATTTAGTTAAGTTTACGTCTAAATGGTATTTATCATTTTAAAACTCAACATCATCACTTAGGGAAAAAAAATCTTTTTTCTAAAACGATTACACCATTAACAGTCACGATAACAGATTCTGTTAAAAAGTTTAAAGTTCAAAAAATTAATCTATTAAATACTATTTTATTCCACACTCTTAAAAACCGCAAAGAAAAAAAAAATAAAACAACATGCATGTGCTGTATTTATCATTATAAAACTCTCAACACTAACAATTGGAAAAAATAATCGTCTCTCTATCATTATTAAATGAAAAAACCTATTACGTCACGATAACGGATCATATTTAAAAATTTAAAGTTCAAAATAAATCTAATAAATATTATTTTATTCCATATTCTTTTACACTATAAAGAAGGAGAAAAAATCACGTCTGTGCTGTATTCATCATTATAAAACTCAACACCATCATTTACTAAAAGATTATCGTTCACCCTATCATTATTAAAACGATTACGCAATCTCTCGCGACATATTTCATTTAGCTTCACTCAAATTGGGCAGTCGCAGTGGGTGACCGCCGGCATGAGAAATTTGATAGAAGAAATCTCCACCATTAAAAAAAATCCAATCAAAGTTTAGAGCAGTTAAGTTTGGCACTTACAACACAAACACACAGAGATAACAGGCTAAAACAAAAGCAACAACTACGCAGTGGAGCGAATTTTCAAAAAAGCGCCGCGACTGTATCGATAAAACATACACACACACGGCTACTTACGACGGTGCTAAATTACGCCATTGATGGGTCGAGCGCAGCTGGTGTTGCGGATGACGACACTCTCCTTTTTACGCAGTCAATTATCCTCCGATCGAGAAGTCACAAAATCCAAGGAACGATACCAAATCCACACACATACAAAGGAGATTCTGGCATAATTAGCTCTTAGGTGAGAAACAAATGATCAAGATTGCAAATAATGCGACATTTAAAAAAAGATACAAGCACAACAAATCGGCCACACTACTTAAGCAATTCCCTAACGTCGCGAAATGTTTACATCCTGCCTATTGAAATACAACTGAAGGGGTGAAAGAAAGGTGGTAGAGAGGAGGGGAAGGGGCGGAACGGCTCTGCGGGAGAGGGAAGGGGGGTTGGGAGTGTGGTACTTCCTTCTCAAAAGCGACTCGCGCTTCGTTCGTTTCAATTTTTCCCACGAATGTAGCGGTTTCGATCTTTTAGCGATTTACTGTATGTCGCCGGGGTCAAATTAAATAGGACTACAGGGTGGGGGGAAAAACTGGGTTTTTTCGAGAGGCTTCCTCCTTTATCATCATAACATAGTTTCATTTAGAGTTAGTTATAAACTTACATTTCCGCCTTGGAAACGCTGTTTTAAAAATAATTGTTTCCAGGTCATTCCACTTTCTTTTGCGCAGCTTCAGACGACAGGTATCAAACTCATTTTTAATTCGTTAACTAGAGACGGCGGCGGGGGGGAGGAGGAGAGATATAAAATCATTACGAGCGTTTTACCAGTAATTACTGACCAACATAATTTTATTGAAAGAATGTCAAGGTACTTCCCAATAGAGATTTTCCTTTTCAATACGTATCATCACCATTATGAATTATAGAAGAAATGCCAATCGCTCTTTTAAAAGTCATATCACGTCACGTTACCTTTCAGTTATCGATTATAAGCAACAATAGTAAATGCGCAAATAGTCAACCAAATTACGACTGAAAAGCAGATCTGCAAACGGGTCACTCGTGCAGTTTCAATAACCAGTTATTCGAGTCAATCTTTTCGAGGATTCTGAAGGGAAGGGAATGGGTTACAATTTATCGGTTACTTTCGACTATATTGTCTTAAAAGCGGTACCTTAAGAGAGGCCTTTAAAGGGGAAATGACACGAATTCTCCTTTTGTCGAAGGAAAATCCTGAAAACCTAATATAACCGCGCCGCCCGGAGCGCACGGAATCGAACCTGCAAATTTCGGCTTCCAGACCATAACAATTTCATTTAATGTCCAACAGGCTATTACAGGTTTGAGAAAGACTTCGCGGATTTTAAGAAAACCAACGTCAACAATAGCCTAATATAAATCTATAACTGTTCTTTTACGATACAATTACAATTTTTTTTAATATTACGTAAAAATATCTTTTAAAAGGTGCATAAAACTGTTAAATATTAATAAAAAGATTTTTTTTAAATAAAAAAGTAATGTTTTATGAGCAATTAAAAAAATATATAGTACAGGGTAAAAAAAAAAAAAAAATCCTACAATTACTTTAGAAATTATACTTTAAACGCGATTTAAATCGCACTTTTAAATAAATGTTAATACAAATATGGTTTTTCTGAAATTTAATTTTTTTTAATACAAAAAATTACTTATCTCTACCTTGTTTCAAATAGTTAAAATGATAACTTCATCAAATATATTTATTTTTCAAGCCGAAAAACACCCTTAATTAAATTCTATGTTTATTATTATTATTATTAACATCAAGAAAATTGTAAACAATCTACAAATATTGCTGTACATTAGACTCGTAAACGTCGAAACAATTCAATGCTAGTGTATTATTGAACGATGTACAATGTTTAATCATTACACGAATAAAAATAATAAAATAAAAATCATTTAGTGATCGAACTCAAAGGAACAAATAATTCTGAAACATGTCTCACGTTAATTTACGAAACATACAGGTTCTAGCCCTCTGGGGATTAAAAAACAAATGCAATGCAACGCAAATATTTTATTAGAATATAAATATTCTGCGTCTAGGATATTATGAGTTGCTTTCAGATGTCAAAGAAAATGTTTAAATACAATTATAAAACATTAAATTGGAGAAAATTGAGAGTAACAAACAAATGCTATTTTAAATTATTCGAGTTCATGATCATGCCAACAAATAAAACTAACAGCAAATTTATGTTTATTTTTGCCAATAAATAATTAGAATCATTATTAATAATATATACAATCATATGAACCTTCAAAAATATTAACGTGGTTGCAATTTAATGTTAATAATGTAAGTTATTAAAAGAAAATCGTTCATATCAATTACGTTAAAATCAAATACCGTTCTCTCTTACTTTTTATGCGGTTAGAATCTATTCAGCTGCTTATGTTGATTGCAAAGTCATTGAACTGTGTACGATTCAGCGTGACGCTTTTAAATAAATAAATACTCTAATTGAAATAAATTTAGGAAAAATATCAGTAACATTCAAATGAAGATATTTTTATCAAATTAGATACTTAAGAAAATAAATGACAAATCCCACAGAATTTTTAAGACTTCAAAGTTTAAATAATGAAACTACAAAGCAAAAGAAATTTCCCTTCAGCATTTGTGCATCACAAAATGCATTAGCTTAGCATTATAAAACGTCTGCTCGTATTAAATATATTCACACATTTTCTCCCTAGAATTTTTATTAACACTATAAATACTTTACTTCAATTTATTCACTATTTTTAAAAATAACTTTTATCTATAAAGCTGTACATTTGTGTTTACACCACCATTTCCGTAAAGAAATAGTCGCCTTATTTTAATTACAGAAATTTTACGATTAAATCAGGCTATACGAAAATACTGGTATTCAAAATAAAATTCAAGTACTTTCCTTGTAACACTGTTATAGATAGTATTTTTTACATTATTTTATTTAACTTAATTTGCTACATATGTAAAGATGGCATCTTGTAATGGGTTTTCACTCGCTACCAGATATGCCAGAATTTAAAAAGTGTACAAGGGTGTTCCGATGGCAGTACACATTTTTATACATTTAGAACTTAATTATAAAATAATAAATTAATGTTAAGGTATTTTTCTATTAGCCATGTGCAGGTGATAAATCGCCAAATATTCTTTCAAATAAACGATATTGTTACATCTGTAAATATACGAACAACAATATCAATGGAGTTAATTATACGCCAAACCACGCTCGCTAAAATATGCCAACTGGTTGTGAAACTGCAACAATAAAATATTTTAAATTTAAAAAAATAGAAAATAAAAGAGATTAAAAATAAAGAGCGTACTATATACATATTTAAAAATGTGCTTTTATTACAAAAAACTAAACATAAGAAAAAACAGGGCCTAAGCTAGACCATTAATAGCTTTAGCAGTGCAAATTTTCAAAATAGCCGTTAGCATCTTTGTTTTTTCATGGTCACGAAGGAGACAAAACATTTTTTTGCAGATGTAACTGGGAGACAAATATAGACATTAATAAAGCCGAAAAATGGTCTTGGAAACAAAAAGTACACTGCTGGTTAGCGTATCTGAAATTTCATCTATAAAACATGCCAAATAAAATTTAAAATTAACTACTTATACATTTTCTTTTCTTTTTGGTCTTCTCTGCAAAGGATATATATATATATATATATATTAAGACGATAGTAGGAATGATTATAAAATAACTAGATAATTATTCTTTGATTTTATTTTTTTTATTAAAGCGTGAGAAGGAGCAAATAACATACCTATCTTTGGGAAGGTAGAATTTAAATATTTTTTGCAGCCCAAAGAGGTGAACGTGCGCACGCAGATTCCGATACTATTCTTAGTCATGCAAACAACACCCCAAGTAACCCCCTCTTACACAAGACTTTAAAAGAAAAAAAAAAAAAAAACTAAAACTAAATGAAGCACCCAACGTAACGCAATGTATAACGGGCGCATTTTTCCGCTGCGAGGAATGGGCGAGCTACGCCTTCCCAAAATTAGATACTGTAGTAGTACAAGAGAACTGATATTAGCAGCTAAATGTCGTGAGACTTGAGATCTCTGAAAAATCTCTCCCAAAACACAACAAGTATGAAGAGGTCAACGAAATACTGAATTTCTATCCGAGTTCTATCAGAATCTAATTAATATCTTGACTCTCAAACTCGAGAACGTCATTTCAGATTTTCAAAGGAACGGGCAAAATTCTTTTACTGGACATAGCAAATCCAGATTTTCTGTTAATTTTTCATATATATTTTCGAACGAACATTTTTATTGCTATCCTTTTTTATATCAACTTGATAAAAACAAACGAAAACGTCCAACTAATAGTAAGAAATTAAAGAAAAACGTAATGATTTTTTTTTTCTTTTTAAGTGTCAAACTTTGAAGGGATAATTGTCCCATCTTGTCCTTCTTAAATCAGGCCTCTGCCAAAGTTTGACTACAGTAATATTTTTCATTTACACCTGGATTTAGTAGTTCCACAAAAAAAGATAAGTTGATAAATTAAAAGGTGCAATAAATTTTCATTATACCTTATGCATACATATGAAGAGGAGTAAAATTATGATCCTGTAATAGTTCGAAAGAAAGAAGTCTCATAGAAACCAGGGATCTCTCCAGACTTTTTTCCCAGGGTCCTGTTTTTGTGAAATTGTGAACAGCTTTTTACATTTGTGAAAAATCTAGACATCATTTTGTAAATTTGAAATGACCGTTATATTCAGGTTCTTGTTTATAAATTTTTAAGAAGATATATGTAAGTATGTAAAATACACATATTTTCTTTATATATGTAAAGTGACAGTCAGATTTTACTTTTAAATGATTAAATTTGTGAAAGATTCAGTTTTAAGGTGAAAAGTTTTGTGAAAAGCCTATTTTTAAGACAAAGAATTTTGTGAAGGGTCTTGTTTTAAGGTGAAAAGTTTTGTGAAAGGTCCTTTTTTGAAATGAAAAAATTTGTGAAGGGTCCTTTAAAGGACCCAATTTCTTCCTAAACAGATCCCTGGAAACAATCATCAAATACAGCATACAAAAAAAAAAAAAAAAAAAAAAAAATATGATTGCACAGGTAATGCAGACCCACGCAGAATTCTAACACAACTGATATATTTTCCGTATTTTTTCATTAATTTCGGACATTTGTTAATGTAATACAGTCTGGGACCCACCTCATCCAGCCGAAGAAAAAAAAAAAAATCTGAACAGTAGAAAATTAAATGTTGATATTTTATATTTCAAATATCTTCCAAATATTAACTTACAACAAAAAACTTTTTTTCGGATAGAACTGTGCAATACATATGGCTATGATTATTCACTATTTGTAGATTTACATATTAACAAAGAAAAAAAAAATGGGAAAAAAATAAACGAACAATCATAATTTTGAAAAACCCATTCACTTAGTTTATGCAGAACGTAAAAATACGTTATACAGAACCTATCAATGAAATCAAATGAAAATTTCTTATTAAACATTAGTAAATGAAAATATATTTTTCATTCTATATATACTATATTTTATGAAATATATAATGATGAAGAAATGGTTGAATTACATATTTGAAAAACAAATTTGTATTCATAAACATGCCTCAGAATTTAATTATTCGGCTTTTTTTTTTCTTAATTAAACAAATTTATACGATTTGGTACCGATTTATATAACTATTTTATGTAATTTGCAACTATTTCGTTAGATTGTGTCATGCACCGTAAATAAATTTCAAACTAATAAAGTTACAGATTTAAATAAATTTTAAGTATTTTTCTGCTTCAGCGCATACATTTTTTATTGGATTTAAATCTGAACTTTTACAAGGTCATGTTAATGATGGATTGCAAGATGTTCCTCATAAAAGTATAAATAAATAATAATAACAACAAATAAATGATTGATAAGTATGCTAACTTACATCTGACGATTAGTTTCGACGTGAAATTTGAAATTTACTTACTGCAGACACCCTATAACAAAAAGTATTATTGTCTTGAAAAAGGAGTTTTCTAAGTCTGTAGAAAACTTCGAATCTGATGGGAATGCGCGCGTTCTTTTATAATGTTGAAATATTTTTGAGTGTTAATGATCTTCTCAAGGTTAATATTTGACCATCCTCATGATAAATTATGCAACCCCATACCATAACATAAGGAGAATGCATGATTGCTTCAAGAGTGAAATTTTTCATTACATGTTTCACACTTTTTAAGTTTTATGTACTGATTTCGATAAGGCAAAAATTATTAAATTTTGATTCATATAAAACTATTCCTCGTTAATATTGCAATTTTAAAATTCCTTGTCAAATCCAGCTTTATTTGATTAATTTCCTGTATCTGTGGTATTTTTGTACAGTTTCTTTAGCTCTTAACCCATTTAGGACGAGCGTCACGTATACGTGACGCATAAAGTGCTCAGAATGCTTCATTATTCGTACCAGTAATTTTTAATTGAAAATTGTGCCTTAATTAATCAAAGCATTACTGCGATTGAATTTATTAAAAATTTCTCTTTTGAAAATTTTGAAACAAAAGATTAAAAATTCTGTAAAGAACGCTCGCAGCGAAGGAGTGAAAATCCTGTTTCAATTAACCGCCGCACCGCAGCAATATTTTGCGAAAATTACAATCCTAAAGTTTTTTTTTTTTTTTAACAAATCTTCTTTATGTTAAGAACCTACATCAAATCGATTTCTTAAACAAAATTTCGTTATCACGCAACCTTCTGGTTAAGACGAACAACGCGGCCTTCCTGGGCCGTACTTCCAGTCTAAATGTTTAGAATTTTTTAATTTGGCTAAAAATCCGATTTACAAAAAAGGTTTTATAAGTCATAGTTTTTTTCCCCCCTCCAATTAAGTATAAACTTTTTTTTTTTTTTACAAATCATCAATTTTGTTTTTACGCCATATTTGAAATTGCTTTGAAATTTAATTTTTCAAAAATCTTTACTGAAGACTTCTCAGTACTCCAATTGCCTGTCTAAAGGTTATGAGAAGAACTTTACTCAAATTTGCACATTTAAAAAAATAAAAACTTTTTTTTTTTTTTTTTTTTTTGAGCCAGAAGAAGTTTCAGATCGAAGTCTGTGATTTGTATCTTGTCATTTGTGAAGATATACAAGACCAAAGAAAAAAATCCCTGACGGCTCGGCCTACAGGCACAGGTAGATTTCGAAGACGCAGACCGTGGGGCGCCTGTTTGTCGGGAATTGCGGAAGAAATTACCTTTTTGCGATGATGCTGCAGTTGGAACCGCCTACTTCGAAACCAAACTTGTTTGCAGGCAAGGATTTTTTTTTTTTTTTTTTGCTATAAGAGTTGGTCCTATAAAAAACATGTCACTATAAAAGTTTTAGATAATATTAAGAGGATTTATAATAAATTTAAGCGGATTTGAAATCTTGGGAATTGACGAAGTTATGAATTTTTTTCTTCTAACCCCCCCCCCCCCCTTAAGGCAATTTTTAATTATATCAAAAATCTGTCATACATAAATTTTCGGCCCTTCTCCTAGAAGTAATAATAACTTCAAACGGATTCGATACGTATCATAATTAAGAAATTATGGGGTTTTTCTGTTTTCACAAAAAGTCCCCCCCCCCCCCCCTTGGTTCGATTTTGCCCATTAACGAACTTGACCGAGATTTTATGCCCCTTGATTTTATGTATCAGTTTCGAAAAGAAGCGGGAGTTGGAACCGCCTACTTCGAAAAATAACTTGTTTGCAGGCGGAGCCGGCAGAGGTTTTTTTGTTTTTAATTTTTTTTTTTGCTATAACGGTTGATCCTATAAAAAACTTGTCAATATAAAAGTTTTAGATAATATTAAGAGGATTTATAATAAATTTAAGCGGATTTGAAATCTTGGGAATTGACGAAGTTCTGAATTTTTTTCTTCTAAAACCCCCCTTTCCTCCCCCCCTTAAGGCAATTTTTAATTATATCAAAAATCTGTCATACATAAGTTTTTGGCCCTGTTCCTAGAAGTAATAATAACTTTAAACGGATTCGATACGTATCATAATTAAGAAATTATGGTTTTTTTTTTCTGTTTTCACAAAAAGCCCCCCCCCCATCCCCCCCTTGGTTCGATTTTGCCCATTAACAAACTTGACCGAGATTTTATGCCCTTTGATTTTATGTATCAGTTTGGAAGAGATTTATGCAGAATTTTTCCAGTTATCGTGGTCAGAAAAAAGTGACATGGATAGATAGATAGATATAAAGTTTTGAACTGGGGGTGGTTTTGGGTTCTGGGAGTCATGATCGGCGTAGATCTGCAAAAATTTTTCAAATTTCCAACTTAGGTGAGAATGTAATAGATAATGTTTTAGATAATATTAAGAGGATTTATAATAAATTTAAGCGGATTTGAAATCTTGGGAATTGACGAAGTTCTGAATTTTTTTCTTCTAAAACCCCCCTTTCATCCCCCCCTTAAGGCAATTTTTAATTATATCAAAAACCAATTATTCGAAACCAATATAACTTGTCAATATAAAAGTTTTAGATAATATTAAGAGGATTTATAATAAATTTAGGCGGATTTGAAACTTGGGAATTGACGAAGTTCTGAATTTTTTTCTTCTAAAACCCCCCTTTCCCCCCCCCCCTTAGATTCTTACGAAATCTACCTAAAAGCCTATCAACATCAACTCGAAATTTTCATCGTCCGAGGCAAGAGGAAGAAAACGTTCTAACTTCAATTTATAAAATGTCGGCGTTGTGGAGATGTTGCATCTACAAGAGTTCAAAAGAAATTCAAACAGATTCAATAATAAGAAGTGTTTAAACCTATTTTAATGGTTTTCATATAAATCCCTTGATAGTACAAATGCTGTATTCATTTAGGATGAATTCTGTATCGTCCTTGTAGAGATATGGCCAAAACACTACTATTGCATTCACATTTTAGCATGTATTTATATTATTATTATATATTATTATCCACAGTATAAAATAGAAATATTTTGAAGTACACCAAGTATGCCCAAATCTTGCAGTATTTGTACAATGTAGATAAGAAAAGTCATGTTGAGCGCAGTATTTCCTCACACTTAATCGTTTCATTATTTGTTATTGTATAAACATGATTCATTTGAACAGCAGGCGCCGCTTATACAAGTCATTGATTGATCGAGCTGCTAATTTTTTTTTTTTTTTAATCAAATCAATGAAAACAAAATGGATGTAGCACTATATTAATCACGAATTGGAATCTACCGCTTTATCGAATCAAATTTCGGTGTTTACGAGTGTGAATCCTTTAAACAAGGTTTATTGTGATTTAGGAACAGCGTGCGATGTAAATTCTGGAGGTAAAAACAGTTGAAAGAAAAGCCAAGATTCTAAGCTCGAGCAAGATAAGGCTCTTCAAATACCTGATTTTCTTTTCTTTTCTTTTTTCAGAATACACTTATAAAGGAAATCAAGTTGCCAATTACGAAAGACGTTCTGTTAAACAAAGGTGCAGGATTAAAAACACATAAATAAGAGAGATAGTCATCCTGCAAGTCCGAAGCAACTTTGACAAATGTCCTTCTACTCAAGGACAAAATAAGGCCGAGAGGTTAATGCCGCTCATGCTTAAAAGATTTCAACTGATGAGAAAGAGATACCACGGTTCGATTCTCTTGCATGCTTATCACTGCAGTTGTGTTGTTCGCATTTCAGCGTGTTTCTTTATATGTAACCATAGCAGATTTTGAGCAGGGTCTGAATTTTCAAGTCTGGACTAGCCCAGAACGAAAATTGAAACTAATATCTGATGTAATTATGATCATTCGACTCATCGGAATTCACAGCCGGCAAGCTACAGTCCGCTTAAACGATTACGTATTCATTACCAGCTCAAATTAATTTCTTTCTACACTCTTTTATTTAACTCTACTTGTTTTTTGTATGTAAAGATGGGATTTTCTAATCAATTTTCAACTCGCTTCCCGATAGGCTAGAAATATAAAAATTATGTACACAGGTGTGTTAACGATGCCAATACAACATTTTAATATTTTTATAACTTAATTTTAAGGCATTTTCCCACTAGCCCGTCACAGGTGATACATCGCTAAATATTCTTGAGGGTTGCAATTGCATAAGAGTTACAACAACAATGGATTTAATGATGCGCCAAAATATGCCAAATGGCTGTGAAACTGCAGCAATTAATCGTTTTAAACGCTAGAAAGTAGAAAATAAAATATACGTTTTGATCAATTAATAGTTTAATATTGATTAAATAACGATTATGCGTTGAGAAATCAATTTAGAAATTCTAAAAAGATAGTATAAATAATGTTGCAATTTTTTTTCCTGTTGCCATATCTTAAAAAAGAAACAATGCAAAAATTGTATATTTTTAATAAATTCACTTGCTGGCGCTTTCTATCAAGATTAAAAATGGCTGGGAATTTTCAATAATCGAGCCCACGTCAAATTTATGTATTCTAACAGTAATTTTTGAGGAAAAAACATGGATTGCAGTCACGAAATTAGGCGTAATTTTGAAGATAATATTGAATGCTTATAAAAGAGTGTTTAAAAAAAAAAAAAAAAAAAAAAAAAACTATTTTTACTTTATATTTATTTGTTCTATGCATGAATTAGCGGACTGAATAAGCAAAAAATCTTATTTCCTTTCATCCCGAGATGAGTGTTGAATTCAGATTTTTTTTCAGGGAGGAATTTTTGCAGTTCCCGGAATAGGGAGTAGAGGAGAGGGGGGGGGGGGGGAACCACCTCCCTGAATTCATCACTGCCCGAGATACCCTAAAATGGTCCAGTTTCAGAAGAAGAAGATTAACATTTCATTATTTTTCGTCAGACAAGTTTTATATATTATGCTACTGAAATCGGTAGCTTTTTTCCGTTATTTTTTTTTACACAAAATTAATTGACAACCGAAAAAAGAAGGGGAGAACCTGTAATAATCCTTCCCTGGGTTACGTGATTTCTCTATACATACCCCTCAATGCATTTGCATTGCGTCACTGGTGTGGCTTCTTCAGGTAGTTAAATAAAAAAGTTCTGTTATGGGCTTTGAGCCATACAAAGGCAGGCTTTTTCAAGTTAACAGAATATTTTTTTATATATATACTTTGTTTTGAATTTTAAGCCATGCAAAAGTGAGTGATGTTGATTAAATTTGGTGAATTTTGATAAACAACATGGAAGGTATAACTTTTCGCAGAAGTTCCTAAAAGAAAGCGATTTGAATTTTTTTCGTAAAGAAAATTTAGAAAAACACCACCCGATCGCTCCATATGTAAACAGGAAAGAACCCCCGAATTCCCGCTCCGAAGCATGCTCACTCGTGATCTGCAATTTGTACAATACAGACAAAGCTTCTTAATGTTGCATCTGCCGATGAGAAATAGCTTCCAGCAATGAACTTTGGAGGAAATCTGAAATGCATCCACATTTGTGTTAAAGGGGAAAAAAAGTCCCAAAGAGTATGGCCGACAAGCCTAGGTTCGAACCCGGTATAAATTTCTTAGTTTCCCATATCTTTTGCATTGTATCGCAGGAGCAGTTTTAAATTCGTTAGAAAAGTTACAAAAGGCTTTTGTCGGTTTAAGATCGAAATCAACATGAACATAACTAGGGGGGAGAGGGAGCTAGACACCGAGAAAAAAAATTATATGAAAAGTTAGAATTCTTGTTTTCGTGTAAAAAAAAACGCTGAACACTCACAATCATCCCATTCGGGCGGCGTAAGATTGAATCCGTTAACTTCGATTTCGATCTTCTTATATTTGTGGCCCACATAACTCATAGGTCCTGTAAATGTCACCGATTTAATTTTTGGGGTAGCAGCTCCGAAGCATTTGTAATTTGTAAGATGAATACAAGCCTTACTGTGGAAAATTCAGCGGCGTATGGTTGGGTGGGGGGTTAGGGCGCTAATATTTTAGGGAACAAGAAAGTTGTTTAAATAACTGAAGTAGTTAAAAAAAAAAAAAAAAAAAAAAAAAAAAAACACTATAGTAGCGACTAAGGAGGAAACGCAATATTTGCCTGGGGCATTAAAAACCCAACCGATGAAACCGGGCAAAATGTCTTGAACGGTGGGCACGTATCATAAATCACGTTTCTTAAGATGGTTCTCAAATTATCGGCTCACCAACGCGAAACTTTCTAACACATTTTTAAATGTAAAGGCATACAATTGGCAGGCCTGACTAT
This sequence comes from Maratus michaelseni, assembly GCA_963931845.1. Lineage (NCBI taxonomy): Eukaryota > Metazoa > Arthropoda > Arachnida > Araneae > Salticidae > Maratus > Maratus michaelseni. The sequence continues at coordinate 25,590,381 of OZ007594.1, forward strand.
TAAATCGATTTGGAATCGAATAGCATTTTTCATTTTTTGATAAATAAATTACCCATCGAGTTATAAACCATTCCTGTCACATGACAAGTTTTTCCTTTTTCACACGCTGTCGCGTCGGAAATTTGGTGTTCAAAATGCCCACTTTAATAATAACTTTCTGAAAGACCTCCTGTCTTCACCAAAATATGGAAAACCCCATTCGATTACATAGTTTCTGAATAAGAACACTGGCCAATTTCATACGTTTCCGAACAAAAATGAATTCAGAAATGTGTCAGAAAGTAGCTCTTTTGGACTTAATGGTGTATTTAAATGCAAACTGCTTATTTTGAGACACATTTTTAAATTCATTTTTGCTCAATGCATCCAATTGGCAGGTTCTCTTATTCAGAAACTTTATAATGTCCGTATTGTCTCGATTTTTTTTTTTTTTTTTTATAAAGGCAGAATATATTTTAAAAAATGCTGTCAAAGTGGACATTTTGAACCGAATTTCCCGAAGCGATAGCGCTGGAAACCAAAAAACAATTATCGTACTGTGAAAATAATTGTTTGTAAATCAATTTCTAATTAATTGAACGAAAAATAAAAACTTGGGTCCCTTATAAATCTCTTCATAAATCACGCCGCCAAGTTTCATGTTTTTACTTTTAAAAATGAGTCTGAAAATGTGTCTCAAAATTTTGAGTTGTTGAGCGTGGAAAAATATTTTTTTCAATACCGCCTTAAGAATAAAATTGCACAGTACTTACAATTAAGTCTAAGACCATAAGAATAAAAGTCGATGCGGTTTCAGATAAAGCTGCAGATTTTAATGATAACTAAGTCTACACCAACTTCGATTTGTTGTTAACTTGGTTAACAGAAGAGTGTTTAATCCATAACATTCGTTGTAGAATAAAATTTTGTTTTAAAGAGAATTCTAAATACATGATTTTTCTCCCCATGAATCAATTTTGTTGCGAAGAAATGTTTGAATGCCAATATAATTTAGATACTTATCAGCCAAGGGCGAATTGATATCAAGCAGTCTGCAAAACCGGCCAGGAATTAGAAATTAAATAAGTAAATAGTATGTCGGAACTCTGAAGACCAGCGATAAATAAACAGGTTATACTTTCAAATAAGAAAAAAAAAATCAATAAATATTTCAGGTTTTATCTTTAAATTATTTAACTATGCAATTCGGCATATTCGTGCGGATTACAAGAATGTTTTCGTAAAAAAACATACGGGAAATTGGAACTGTAAATATTAAACATATAATATTGCACATTTTAACGAGAACCCGATTAATGATATTTTTTTAATTATTATTACTACTTTTTTTAATGACAAAACCTTTGGCACAAGTATAAATTGCGAGAAACTTGGTGGGGATTATCTCTGGAATTACCGAACCGATTTAAAAAATAAAAATAAGGGTGGCAAAACGACAGTGACGGTCTCCGCTCCAATATACATTTCATTCGTTAAGAATGGTTTCTAAAAAATTCGGCTCTCAAATTTGGCATGGCGGTTACAAATAATGTTTTGTAAGGAAATTCAAAATTTCAAAGGGTCAGATTAGCGGAAAATGTTCTAAAGCTTTTGAAATTACGACTTATTTAGAATTGTTAGAACTATAAACTCAAATTTGACATGGGTGTTATTTTTATGACATAAATGTTCACAGCTTATAAAAAAAAAAAAAAAAATTAAAAGGGTGCAGGAAGAAAATGCGTTCTAAAATTACATTTTCTGTGCTATTGTTGAGGCTAAAAACTTAAAATTTGGCATGATGGTTACTTTTAAGATGTAGATGCTCGCTAAAGAATGTTTTGGGTTTTTTTAATTGCGAAATTTAAGAGTGAAATGAGCAGAAAACTTTCTAAATTACGACTTATTTGGAATTGTTAGGTCTAGAAACTTGAAATGGCTGTTAGTGTTACTTTTCAGACGTACGCTCGCACAGAAGTGTTTCTAAAAAATAAAAGGGTGAAATGAGCGGAAACTGTTTTAAAATAACAGTTACTTTGGAACTAACTGAATCAATTTCAAATATTCTCTCAGGATAATAATGATGACAGTCTGCTTAAAAATATATTACAGTCTATCTCTTTATAAACTAAGTAGTAACTAATAACTCAAGTGGGTGCAAGAGTGGAGAATGTTCTAAAATTCAGATTTCTTTGATTCTGTTGAGGCTAAAAACACAAAATTTGATACCGTGGTTACTTATGCTCGCTAAGAATGTTTGCTAAAATATTCGAAATTTAAAAGGATGACATGATTAGAAAATGGTCTAAAATCATGATTAATCGAAAAATATCGGGGTTAGAAATTTCAAATTTGACATGCAGGTTTCTATTAGGATGCTATTCCTCAAAGAAAAGTTTAAAAAAAAATCTAATTTTAGTTCGGTGGAAAACGTACTACAATTATATTTTCTCTACGATTGTTTTGAATCTGCCAGCATAGAAAATTTAACTTTGGCATGGGGACAACTTCTAAGACACAGATGCGCACGAACAATGTATTTTGATAATTTAAAAAATTGAAAAGAGAAGGAAAATCAATTATATGTCATGTCAGTGTTAGATACAACTTTTTCAGAAATAAAACAAAACGCAAGTTCCAGTAACTGCTCAATTAATTAAAATGATAGTAATAAAGAAATAGGATTGCCAACTAGGTAAGGAAATTCTTCCTATTTAGTCTTTTCCGCACAAAAATGACGGTTAAATATAATAAAACCATGTTTTACAACTTATTACTTAACGGTATTTCAATTTTTATGGCGATTCAAGTTATACTAATATTATAAAAAAGAAATAAATGTTTGTATGTAGGAAACACTCTGAAACTACCAGGGGTCGATGTAGGTTTTTTTTTTTTTTTTCTTGGGGCCATTTTGTGAAAAGTAAAGGTTATTTTTGTGAAAATTGTTATATTTTTGTGAAGAATAACATTTTGTAACGAAAGTTGAAATCCAGTAACTCAAATTTGAACCAAGCATTTATTAACAAAAACTTTTTTAAATCCTTTTGCTGAAGTTTTCCTCTCTGGTGAACTTCTTTGTTTACAAATTACACATTTTAAAAGTCACAAAATAATAAATAATTAATAAATAGTAAGTTTTTATGTAATGGAATTTTGTGAAAGGGCCTATTTTATTAAAAGGAATTTTGTGAAGAAGTCTTTTATTATGAAGAATTTTGTGAAGGTGCCCATTCTATCAAATAAATTGATTTTCATGGGCTCATTTTATTAAATTGATTTTTGTGAAGGAGCCTGTTTTATTAAATAGAATTTTCTGAAGGAACCCTAAATAGGCTCCAAATTTTGCCTGGATCGAGCCTTGACTAGTGAATAGATTTTAAAAATTCTTTAACTGTGCGATAGCTGGTAAAAAGTTCCCAAATAGACAACATTTTAACTGTTTTTTGAAAGGGGGTGGCTTTAAATGGTTTGTAATGGAGATTTTCTCATTAATTCAAGTGTCATGTCCACTTAAGAGGCTACTTCACTCAGACGAAAACACCCGCTGGCTAATGTTAATCCTATGGAGGAAATATTTTAAGATATCTCGTTCACATTTCAATATTTTTAAATGATTTTTTTGCATTAGACAGCTGAGGTCAATCTCTATGCAGACCCTTTTTTACTTTTTCGATTTTGGTAGTAATTTTTTTTTTTTTTTTTTTTTTTATTGAGGATATTTTTATTTTCGAAACCGGTTCTGAAAGTGAAAGTATCTTTAAAAACTTGTAATCAAAATCGAAAAAGTACAAAAGGGCCTTTATAGAGATCGATCTCAGCTAACCAATGCAATATATATATATATTGAAATGCGAACGAGATATCTTAAAGTATATCTTCCATAGGATTAGCATTAGCGAGCGGGTGTTTTCGCGTGAATGAAGTAGCCTCTTAATGCAGAACAAGAAGAAAGTTTCCTCAAAATATGACTTAATTAATAATCTTTAAATTATCCGCAACAGTATAATTTCCTCTATCATTTGGCATATTTAAACAACCACACATGCAAAACCGTGGGTTTTGCTAGTTACTCTGTGAATTCTTAGAAAACATATTCGATTTTTCTCTTTAAGGAATTCTTTAATGAAGAAAAGCTGAAAACACATCGAAACAAACATTAAAGACATTTTAAATAAACACATAACCGGAAAATAAATTCTTAAAAAAGGTCACAACAATCAAGTTGTGCAAAGTGTCAGGTCAGCTACACCTTTCATATATACAGGGCATGCCTTTTTTTAAGCAAGGAAATTTTGAGAACTTAAATTACTTTCAAAGGTTAAAAAAAACTCATATATATAATAATGGCTGTTAGTTTCAATGAAATCCCTATAAGCATAGGGGGTGCAAAACTCGTCAGGGCCCTATTTTCTCCCTTGTCAAGGAAAGAAAAAATCGTAGGACCCGGGTGCATTGAACCCACCGTACTGCCATATCCCGGGTCCTGTTCACATTGACGGGTAAAATGTTTCAGCATCATTACCGCAGCGATTATTGTTTCCTCCTACATACATAATAACATAGTTTTGTAAATCAAACATCCATTAAGGGGACAGTACACCTTTAAAATGGTCAAAAATTCAATTTCAAGGTTTTGATGTCAGTAAATAGTGCATTTTATTCTGAGTAGAAAGGTACCAATGTTTTTCAGATGCGATAATTATTGACGAAGATATAAAGTAAAACGCAATCGTCATTCTTTGTTTTTGAATGGAGAGTGAAAACTTTAAATGCATTTAATTCACAACAATGATTTTCAAACTTGCGCGCACGATTTCTCCAAAAATAATTTAGATAGAACCTCAATTTTTTTTCAAATTTATTAATGTTGTAACAATGAACAAAATGAACTAGAATCTTTTAATTTGATCCATAAATTAAAAAATAATTAACTGCAATTAAATTAAAAACGCATTTTGAATGCGCTAAGATGAATTACAGTTAATTATTTTTTAATTTATTGACCAAATTAAAAGATTCTAGTTCATTTTGTTCATTGTTACAATATGAATAAGTTTGAAAAAGAATGAGGTTCTATCTAAATTATTTTTGGAGAAATCGTGCGCGCAAGTTTGAAAATCATTGTTGTGAATTAAATGCATTTAAAGTTTTCACTCTCCATTCAAAAACAAAGAATGACGATTGCGTTTTACTTTATATCTTCGTCAATAATTATCGCCTCTGAAAAACATTGGTACCTTTCTACTCAGAATAAAATGCACTATTTACTGACATCAAAACCTTGAAATTGAATTTTTGACCATTTTAAAGGTGTACTGTCCCCCTTAAGCCATCCAATTTAAACACGTGAATGACTCAATACATACAACTGCAATGACCACCTTCCCCAAAAATCTTCAATGACTCTTCTTTGAAGGTTGCAGAAAAATGGTAGGCGGAATATGCTTACAACGATTGCACATATAAAGACTTGTCGTCAGTAGCCGAATTCTTATTTTGTTTAACGAATCCGACATTGCTCAACGCCAAAAGTTAAGTGAGGGGGGGAGGGGCGAGAGGAGACAAGTTAAAAAGGAAAAGAAAGAGAAAAAAAGAAAAGAAAAACTAACCACGAAGAATTTGATACAACCAGTTAACCTTTCAAAAGATAATTGACCCACCAACTAGAAATGCTACCCAGCCCAACCGATATACGAATCGCATTTATTAAAAGAGAGAGAGAGAGAATAAGAAAAAAATAAAAAATCAGTCGAGCGAAACGACAAGAACGTTCAAGAGATGACCTTAAGACATGCTATCAGTCGCGATGATTTCAGTCACCTTGGATGTGTCGGTGGCTCCTTTTCTTCTTTATTTTATTTAAAAATGCTTCAACCTTGAAAATTCTCTATGAAACAGAGAATGACGAAAAAAAGGGAGCTAGAAGAAGCTTGCGTCCGAATAAGCAAGCCATGTTACTCTCGGAAAGGTAAGTAGAAACAGAAAAGTAACCGTCTTTTTGCACCTGGTATTATGAACAGCTGGCAAAATGTGTACGACAGGCGGCATATGTTCACCTTTTTTTTTTCCCCTGCAGGCGTTGGACCTAGACAATCATCTCTCTCCCACCATAAAATTTACCTGAGCGATCGCACGCGCGAACACACAAACGCACACACACAGAAAACTAAAAAAGAAACATATCGATGGCAGAAATCCATACGATCAGACAACAGTTTCTTTTATTAGTTTATTGTGCGGCCTACATTGGCGCCTATGATTCATTCGCACTGCCCACACGGACTCTCCTAGCGGTTCAAATCGATTTACGAAATAGAATGCAGTCTATCCTTTTTTGATACCAAGGCGTGTAAAATGACCAACTGAGAAACAGTGAGTGATCTGCGTCACAATGAGGATAAATACACACCAGGAAAAATATTTACTTTTAAACGAGTAAAAAGAATCCAAAACGAGGAGTCCACATCTGTCATTGGTTACTGTTACATTATGAAATTAATAAAGTTGAGTTCCGTTCCATTTGAAGAAATAAAGCTTTTAAAATTCATTAGAAAGGCAAAATTACTACAAGTCGGAAACGCCGCGATGCATTTAAAAAAAAAAAAAAAAAATTGCTAATGTGTTAATTCATGCAATAATAATTGCATTATTTGCGAGTATGTATTAAACAAAATGTTATATATTATAACAATACAGAAAAATGAATTTTATCTATGTGATTTTCAAATTTAAATTTTTCGCGTGCCAGGGAAATTTTGTTACATGCCACTTCGGACACGCATGCCATAGGTTCGCCCAGCCTGACCTACTATATGATATTTTTGACTGGTGGAGGACTTATATTAGAAGATCTTCTTGCTCAGCATGAATGAATGGCGGGTAAAAGTAAATAATGTCCATGAGGTGCAAATACAAGAGTTTTGCTACTTTAAAAATCCTTTCTTCTAAAATAACAATTAAAAAGAAAGAAAAATACACGCAGACACAGGCGTAGAGGCTGGCCGGACCAAGGGCATTTTGGCGCTCATGCGAGCATCCATCTCCCCGCCCCCCCCCCCCCCACCCTTGCCAAAAAAAAAAAAAAAAAAGAAAGAAAGAAAGAAAAAGAAAAGAAGAAAAAATAAGTGTTTGACTTGTGTTCGTAATTTTTAAAACATTCGTAACTGTTATGCATACTATTACCAATTACTTAAAATATCAATTTAAAACCATTCAAATACAGATAAAAGTTATACAGTAATTATCAGCCCTAACACTTAACATTATGATCCAAAAGTAAACCAGATTACAGAAACAGACAGTAAGAAGCAGGACGTAGCAACTAAGCAAAATGAAAACTGTTATCTTGCGTTGTTATTTAGTAAATAGGAAGGACGAAGAAATGTCACATTTAAATGCAGATGTCCGAAGAAGGACTTTTCACAGTGAAAACTTTCGCGAAATTGGAAAACCCAGTTTTCTCTTCGATTAATCACTAAGTAGTAAGTCTCTGTCCTCATTCTTTCTTTTCATTTTCAGAATGGCCCGCTTCCAATATTTTAAATCAAAATTTCTTTATCTGGGATAATTTTTACAAAAAAAAAAGTAAAAGTAATTTTCCCAAGTAACCTTAAATAATTAAAAATTAAGAAAAACTATGTTTAGAGTTTATATGAGTTTTTATTTATAATAATAAGGAATAAATTTAACACAACCCCCCTCCCCCCCACCTAGACAGACAGACAGACAGACACACACACACACACACACACAAATAATAAAATAATAATGATAAATAAATAAATTTGTCCTTCCTGAATTTTGTTTTACTGGCGCCCACCATAGGACTAAACAAACCGCGCCGAAGAATAATTAAATAATGCCCGAATATACATTGTTATGCCGAGTATTAACGCTACACCGAAATTGGATAAACAAAATGTCATTATAATTTATGTATCTTACAAAATAAAATTTATATGCAAATATATGAATTAAAAACAAGTGGGACAGTATGGTCGAAGATCGCACAAAGAGTTTCGTTTAATATTCCTTTCAAAACACTTTATCCTTTCTTTAATAAATCCAAATAAATTTAATTAAAAAAAAAAAAAAAAAAGGTCATGTTTTTTATAAAGTAAAAAATTTCCGGTCTATTTTTCTCGTTTTTTCGAATATCTGAACCGGCCCGATAGCGGGCGAAATCCGCTATTATACTCTGTCATAATAATATCTGTCCTGTGGACGAAATGCGATACTAAAAAAAATAAAAATCAATTTCAAAATTGACCTTTAAAATGTTAAAATATGCCAATATTTCGAGTTTTTATCATGATTCAATACGTTCCTTAAACTTATATATATATTATTCTCTATTACTCATATTGATACTCTCTTTGTATTATTCTCAAACATTTGAAAAATCCGTTATGACGTCAGATTAATTTTTTTTTTAATTCTCTAATGACGTCATATTAATATATATATATATATTTTTCCAATTGGTGAAACTTTTTATTTCATTTTCATTTTTCAAATGGAAATCTTTAGATACAAAATTAATTATTGTAGAAAGAATTTTATTGTGGATTTTTAATTGTTGGCAAATACTATAACGAAAAATGTTTAATAAGAAAAGGCTGTTAATTTTTGGTTTTTTATCTCTATATATTAAAATAATATGATATTTTCAAATTTTATGATTTTGAGCTTCATAGCAGGCATTCAGCTATAAGTTCACAAAATTTCATGCATGTAAGTTAAATAGTTTCTGAGAACTGGCTCTGTGACGGACAGACAACGAAGCAGGAGTAATAGGGTTTCGTAAGATGAACGAAACCCTAAAATATGCAAGAAAAAATTTATTCTAATTTCACAATTCTGTACTGTCTAGCTTATTATAAACACACAGCTAATTCTTTGAGTCTACAGTAAAATTGATGTTTATGAAAAGTCACAGCCATCCATTGTTGCCACAGGTTAATCTCTGAAAATGAAACATTTGAAGTTATTGAAAAAATTAATAGCTCGAAAAGTATTTGTCCCAAAATTGTTAGACAAACTGCGTTAGAAAGGTAAAAAATTGTATTTTTCTTGATATAAATTTCAAGTTTAATAATTATGCCGTTTTTCAAAAATTGAATTAAAAAAAATTACCAAACTTCACAATGAAGTACCATAGCGAAACCTTCACGCGTAAAATGATAATGATAACGGCAATGTGTCCCAACGTGTATCTCGTGTATACTGGCTATAGCATGAGTAACAAATTATAGTAGTATTATTATTGTGTTAAAATATAAAAGTGAATTATGATGTTACGAGTGCGATTTTTATTTAATTCTCAAGAAATAGCATATTTTAGTCCACCTCAGTGGGGCATATCAATTTCATTATATTTGAAGTATTGTTTCTTCATTAAAATCCAACAGAAATTATTTTTCTCCATGGACTCCATAATGTAACACAATTATTCATTTTTTTTAAAGCTGACCTATTCCATAATAGAGTCTACAGAGAATTGGCGTAATTTGGATCGAAGTTTTTTGGATATCTTTCGGTACTTTTCCGTTATACCAACATCATGCCAAAATGTATGTTAATGCGCCATTTACTTCAACCCTAAATGTGCAAATAATTTTTATTTCAAACCGTGCCAAGCACTGTGATTCGCTATTTATTCAACACAAATCTCTCTTTTATTTTATTTTTTTTAAAATTATTATTTATTTTATTTTTTTTAAATTATTATTACTATTTAATTGTAAGCATGAAAAACATTTTAATTTACTACTAGATGGAACCCGTCAAAACTTGTCGGAAAAAAATATTATAACAATATCATTAAAATAAGCTTCTTTATTATTTAAGAAGAGAAAAAATGAAACAGTCTTTCAAATATTTTATTTTAAAAGTTTTTTCCTCAGTGAAATACAGTACTATTTTCAATGCAAACTCCAAACAAACAATCCGTAAACAACTGTGTAATGCAAATCAGTTTGACATTATCGCCATATTCCCTACGGCAAGAAAGAAAATTTCATGGACCTATGAAGTATCATACAAATAGTATATTCCTACGTTCATCTCATATTCAGTAAATAAAAGAACATAGTAAATAAAGCACACATCTCTCCCCCTCCCCCCTGTGATAATGCAACCGAATGAGCTCCTATGAGCATGTGCATTGCATCTGCCCAAAAGCACCGTCGAGATTCGACATTAAAAAAAAGTTTTAAAATGTTTAAATTAAAAATTTTAAAATGTTTTCTTTAATCATTGTTCATTTCAAATCCATATCTTCTAAAACGCGTCCATTGTTTTAAGGTCATCAGAGGAAGAATTTTTTTTACAATAATAAATCAATCTTCAGATGAGGGAGATTTTTAATGTTTTCAAGTGTAATTTATTTGTATAGTTTCTTCCGTCCCTTTACATAATCAGCATGATTATCCCTTTTCCATCACAGTCGGGGATCTTTTACCTCTTGTACAGTTAAATATCCAATAGATCTTTAAAAAAAATACAATTCGTAGCATATTCTGATGCAACATATACATCAGCGGATTCAACATATCAATTTTATGTTAAACAAAAACTCGAAGTAGTTTTTTTCTTTTTTGACAGATTTTAGTTTAGCGCCAAATTGCTCTATCTTATGGATAATCTGATCTTATGATTTATCAGGGTTTATTATTATTTTTTTCACTTTTTATGATGGTTAGAGAAATCTATTTTCAATTGTGGCAACCTTCCCGGGGGCTATTTTACATTATCGAAGCAAACTGATGGTCATTGTTAAGATAGAAATGAAAAACATTTCATGCTTGAAAATTATTTAAAAAGTCGTTAAATTAAGCGTCAGTTTTCAAATAAATTTCAATCGAAAGCTAATTTTTTTTCTAATTCATGTTGTAAGAATTAAAATTATAAAATGTAGTAAAATGTAGTAAAAAATTGAAATTTGTAGTTTTTAGAAGTGATGTAAGCACGATGAAAGCTAAAGCGATAGCGCCGTTTGTTGTCATAACCGTTATACATTTCTAAAAATTGCCACTGTGTTTTCACTGGCGTCCAAAAGTAGACCACCATTTTTTGACATCGAAAGAGAAATTCACAGTGAAAGAAATATCACTTTGCCGCTAATATGGAACTGTTAAGTGAACTCATAATAAACCTACCAAAATAATTCCTATAAAATATTAGCCTTACATTGTTTATTCTAGCTAAAAATACAATCATTATTTCAAGTTCTTTTTTTTCTACCATAGCACTATTTTTAATAATTTTAATTTTCCTGAAATCCTTTACTTTTAGGAATTTTTTATATTAAAAAATTAAATCTTCTAACCTATAATTTAAAAAAAAGTAATTGGTAACATGCAATCAAGATGAAGCAATCAATAAAGACTCCAATTCTAATCTTTATAATTAAAAATTGAAAAATTAGTTAAAATTACTTCATGCTGACACAATCATATAAATTTTTCTCTTTAGTTTTATCAATGTTAAAATGCATTTCAAGCTAAACAGAACGTCATTTTCACCGGCGCAGACTTTCACACTTACTTTGTATATGTTACTTTTATGCGTAAATACCATGTATACAAATCAAAATATATTTGTATTTAACTGTAATGAAAAATGGCATCAACAAAGTTATAATGCATAATAATAAAATAAACCCAATGAACAATATTCCCGTGACATCACAATAAATATGAATTTTTATTCGCTTTTATAAAACACGCGAAAAAATATTTTTACCGAAATTTAACTTGCAAATTAAAAAATTCGGTCTAAAAGCCACGTGCTTTTAATATAATATCTCTATTATCTCGCAACCACAGAGTTCAGTGAATGAACTACGTGCCTTGCAACAGTGGGTGTTAATCCGATTGCAGACTTTATGAGGTCATAAGCAGAAGAAAAAGTTTAATTGAAAATTACGGCTAATTAATTAAATTTTCGAACAAACGAATGGACGATAACAAATCTGTGTCCAAATATCTTTCATTTAAAAAAAGAATGATGTAATTTGATGCAGTAGTTTGTTCTCACGGATTGTCGAAAGAAATCGCTTAGTGTTTTAAATATATAGATTTTTGTAATCACAAATACTTTTTATTAAATTATAATTTACATTTTTCACTGATTTAAAAAGGAAATGTTTATTAACCTTGCGGAATGTATTTTGGCATGACTTGCACTGTTAGCTATATAATTTATCAGAGAAGGTTTTAGTATCTCGCATATTCTTTTACTTTCATTAGTTATAGAATTATGGGGGAAAGTTATATAATCAGATGAACACGGTTATGACAGCTTCGCCATTTAAAAATATTCTGCCGAATGGATTTTGATGGAACCTTCACTGATAGTTAGATGAGTTTTCAAGGATGGTTATAGTATATAGCATATGGTTTTACCATTCTTTACCAAATCCTACTGTAAATCATCAACTAAAAGAGTTTGTACTTAACAGCCCAAATTTTGTCTGACACTTTAAAAATGTAATAACGCAATGGTGTTCGTATTGTTTTCAGAAATGCAGAAGGACATTCCAAGTAAAGGTCAATGTGGTTTTAAAACACAAGGTCAATATTTCGTTTGATTAAAGGTGCATTAAGAGAAATTGACCAGCGTAGCTTGCTAGTTCTTTTTTTTTTTTTTTTTTTTTTTTTTTTGACGAGTTAAACTTGGCTGAAAAAATCTCAACGATAAAGGCTGTGGGTGGCCAATCTATATTCTGGCGTAATGTAGAATTTTTCCCACTTGTGTTGATTTATTCGTTACGTGAGAGCTCCTGTTAATAAGAAATCAAGGTAAAACAATTCTACTTAACTTCTATTTATTAGATTTGCAAATAATAAAGTGTATGTCATCAGCAAGAAAAAAAAAAAAAAAAAGAATTTTTTTTTTAATTACCAGAGAAAAAGAAATTTGTAGTTACTTAAAATCGGAAATCCAGGGAGGGCTAATGACCCTCTTGTCCCAACTTACTTGTGTGAAAGGAATGCAATTCATTAATTGTAATGTTGCATGAAATTTTCCCTCCCCCCACCGGGGGGAGAGGGGGGGGGGCTTGACTTGCTCCAGAGAGGCACTGCCTAGCACGAGATGTGCCTGAAAGAATCACTGGTTCCACCAAGAGCCTGATTATTGAAAGAGTACACAAGGCAGCTGCCCAGGGCCCCTAACTCTAAAATGAGCCCCCAAACCCCGATATCTTTTTACTTAATGAATTCAAATTGCAGCTAAAAGTATGTTTTAAGGGGTCCCAACTGGATCTTTGCTCCTTGCCCCAATGTGCTATGTACGGAACTACACAGGCCCTGGTTCTGCCGTTCTGAGTTTAGAACCCAACATTCTTCGTAATTTCAAGAACTGGCGACTTTTAAATACCTCCACCAACATGTATTTTAACTTTAAATATTTTTTATGCTGCACATTTGCATGGTAAGTAGTCGATTAAAAGAAATAAATAATAAACAAATCAAGCTACTGGAAAAATGTTTCATTTGATTCACTACCTATTAAATAATCTATTTACAGTAATTTGATATAATAATTACTGAACAGCAGAATCGTCTTATCTCGATCAATTTACATTTACATTTTTACTTAGATAAACATAGTTTCTTATTTTTCATTTTCAGCAAAATTTTTGTACGAACACAATTGACTATTAGCATAAGAAAATGAGCTCATATCCAGAAAACTTTGCTGGAAGAAAACTTTTTCAGACTTGCTTTAACCTTCCTTTAATGATAATTACTTGCTTTAATGATATGAGACTTTATCAACAAACCGATAAACAATGGCGATTAGGGTAGGCCAAATTTTTTTTTTTTTTTTTTTTAGAAATTGATCTTGGCATAGTACGCAAAAGTTGTATAATGGGTCAGTTAGAACTCAAAAAAAATTTCGTCAATATTGCTCAATATTTAACTGCGCCCCTTTAACATTGAAAAACAGGAAAAAAAAGGAAAAAAAATAGTTTTTGTGAAAAAATATATTTTGAAAATTTTTCCAAAATTTTTATTAGCATACAGTGAAAAAGTTACATAATGGGTCAGTTAGAACCTACAAAAGTAATACGTTTGCTTGAGACATACATTGGAATACCATTGCAATGGAATCTATGTTACATACTAATGAGTTGCCACTAAGGCACTTTATTCTAAAAACGGATGGTTGCACAACAGGACCGTATTCATATTCTGGACCTATTGAATTGCGTCTAAAAGACTGCGAAAAAAATCCAGTGGTCAAATTTGATCAAATTCACTGTACTCTTCAGCCTATGGATCTGAAAGATATCCAAAACCTAAGTACTGACCAACAATATTTGTATCGCATTTGCCTTGCCATAAAAGATGGTACTTACCCTTTCAATGTGACTCACCCAGCTAAACTCAGTCATACACGATGGTTGACCACTGCAAACCCCTTGTTACAGTTATGCATTAGCACTCCAAGACCATCACAAAATCTTATAATACTCGTGAAGTATGTAATGATGGTGTATGTTCCAATGTGGTTTGAGATAAAAATTAAATCGAATTGCCTGTATGGTGCCCAACATTCCTGGAAAATGATTTCCCTTGCAAGGCAACTTCCAGATAATGTTAAGCAAATTATTTACAAAGTATTCTCAAACAATGCCTATTTTACACATCCTGAACACCTATTATTAGCAATGCTAAATGATTCTAGAAAACACATCCAGGAATTAGCAGTTAGGCATATTCTCAGCGCCCAAGATAAGAAGACGAACTTGGGTGGATTGAGTTTTTTCAAGCTTCCCAAACTCAATTTTGAAACAGCTGATTATATTGATTGGTCAAACATATGTAACAGAGCCACCTTTTACAATGCGTATAACGGACAAAGACTGGAAAGAAATGTGCAAAGAAAAACAGTTTCCAGTAATAATTTTTAAGGAATTTCAATGTCACACGCAATCTGTTGAATGATGTGTTAAACTAATATCTGAAGCTGCAATGAAAGTTTGTGGTGAGACTGCAAGAGATGGATATATTCTTGCCAAGCTTCAAGCAAGGAAAGAACTTCCAACATTCGACAACAAAGTACAACATTATTCTAACATCTAATATTCAATTTGCATCAGGTATTATTAAATGCATTTCAAATTTGTAGATTTTTGTTCTAATCTGTATTCTGTCTGCATGTAATTATAAAAATATATATATGCTAGTATTTGCATCAGGTATTATTAAATGCATTTCAAATTTGTAGATTTTTGTTCTAATCTGTATTCCGTCTGCATGTAATTATAAAAATATATATATGCTAGTATTAATTTTGTAAAAAAAATGAATAAAAAGTTAAATTACATACTAATTATAGAATTATTTTTATTTATAGTACTATTTAATTAATCAATTAATGTGAATACTAATTTCGAAAAGTAATTTTCCTAGTACAGTTTTTTAGAAAATCCGATATATTTTTTATTTTTCTCCAATTTTTGATGTCAAAGGGGCGGGTAAATATTGAGAGAAATTGATAAAAAAATTTGTGGGTTATAACTGACCCACTGTAACATTTTCATTGCGTGCCAGTAAAAATTTTGGAATATTTTTTTAAATATATTTTTTCACAAAAAACGATTTTTCTCTTTTTTTCTGTTTTTTCAATGTCAGAGGGGCATGGCTAAATATTGAGTAAAATTTTGTCAGTTCTAAATGTCCCATTACACAACTTTTGCATACTATGCCAAAATCAATTTCGAAAAAAAAAAAAAAAATTTAGCTCATTTCGGCCCACGCTAATGGCGATGTAATGTTAAAAACTGTGATAAGTTAATATCTATTAGAAAAGAAACATGGTTTGATGGCTCAATTTGTAGCTGCATTAAGATTTATTTATGCTTGGTTAGATGAATTAACATCAATGAAATAGGGAAAAAAAAACAGTAGAATTTAAGCCAGAATACCATGATTGATTGGATAGTTACCTCCAAAATGTTTGTAGGGGAAGGCAGGGCAAAGTGGTCACCCAATATAATGATGTCACCAGAACACTGGCATTGCGTGGTTTGTGGTCAAACTATTCATTTGATGGCAGTGAGTAACCAGACAATTGTTGAACAAGGTGGCTCCATGTTTCATGATTTTAGAGTGGGTTTTCTAGTTTTTGAAGGTTGTGATCTAAGGTAACTGAATTATATTACATACTATTAACAATAACCTGTTGTATTTGCATTTATTTATTGAATGTGTAAGGAAAGGGCATGTTTTCAGCTTCCCATTGGAAGGTGAGCGGTCACTGACTGTTCATTAGTTTCCACTGTAGAACGTATTTTCTGTCATGGCTCCCAAATGGGCAAAGTGGTCAAAGTAGTGGGCATTTGGTTGGATCAGGTGCAATGTTCGTTACATCTGGGCTCATGAGGCCTGTTCGCTTTGCGAAGAAGGTGACGTGGAGTTCATTTGCGAAAAATGCAGTGTTTGATTTTAATTTATAATTTTTTATTTAGGTTTGTCAGCTCTTACTGGATTTTCATACCATTTTAGGTAGATTTCGTAAGAAATACTACCTATTACATTCTCACCTAAGTTGGAAATTTTGAAAAATTTTTGCAGATCTACGCCGATCATGACTCCCAGAACCCAAAACCACCCCCAGTTCAAAACTTTATCTATCTATGTCTGCATTAATCTTTTACAAACTGATACATAAAATCAAGGGGCATAAAATCTCAGTCAAGTTCGTTAATGGGCAAAATCGAACCAAGGGGGGGAGGGTGGGGGGGCTTTTTGTGAAAACAGAAAAAAACCCATCATTTCTTAATTATGATACGTATCGAATCTGTTTAAAGTTATTATTACTTCTAGGAGAAGGGTCGAAAATGTATGTATGACAGATTTTTGATATAATTAAAAATGGCCACCAGGGGGGGAAAAAAGGGGGGTTTTAAGAGAAAAAAAATCATAGCTTCGTCAATTCACAAGATATCAAATTCGCGTAAATTTATTATTAATCCTCTTAATATTATCTAAAACTTTTATATTGACAAGTTTTTTATAGGACCAACCGTTATAGCAAAAAAAATTAAAAACAAAAAAAATCCCTGCCGGCTCCGCCTGCAAACAAGTTATTTTTCGAAGTAGGCGGTTCCAACTCCTGCATCTTTTCGAAACTGATACATAAAATCAAGGGGCATAAAATCTCGGTCAAGTTCGTTAATGGACAAAATCGAACCAGGGGGGGGATGTGGGGGTTTTTTGTGAAAACAAAAAAAAAAAACATAATTTCTTACTTATGATACGTATCGAATCCGTTTGAAGTTATTATTACTTCTAGAAGAAGGGCCGAAAATTTATGTATGACAGATTTTTGATATAATTAAAAATTGCCTTAAGGGGGGGGGGGGGGGGATTAGAAGAAAAAGATTCATAACTTCACCAATTCTCAAAATTTCAAATCTGCTTAAATTTATTATTAATCCTCTTAATATTATTTAAAACTTTTATATTTACAAGTTTTTTATAGGACCAACCGTTATAGCAAAAAAAAAAAAATTAAAAACAAAAAAATCCCTGCCGATTCCGCCTGCAAACAAGTTAGGTTTCGAAGTAGGCGGTTCCAACTGCCGCATCATCGTAAAAAGGTCATTTCTTCCGCAATTCCCGACAAACAGGCGCCCCACGGTCTGCGTCTTCGAAATCTACCTGTGCCTGTAGGCCGAGCCGTCAGGGATTTTTTAATCTTTCATTATGTTTCATACGATTTGTTATGATAATAAAAATGTTCTAATCATTTAAATAGTGTTTTCAATCTTTTTACACCTGTCGGGCAAAGTGGTCAATATGACCTTTTTCGGAAAAAACCAAATTCTTACTTCCACTTTATTATTTCGTAAAAATTATAAATACCCTTAAATTTCTATCTAAGTAGTCACTCTAGTTCTATGCAAATTGTCAGTTATATATATGTATTTTAAGGGGTAACAAAAAATCACAAAACCTTAGGGTGACCACTTTGCCCTCCTAGTAAGATATTCTGGAAAAATTGGAGGGCCTAAAAAGATCCTAGAAATTGACGAAAGCCTTTTCACAAAGCGAAAAAAATCATACCCGTAGAATTCTTTCTCAACAATGGTTGTTTTGTGGATTATGTATATAAACTGATGAGTGTTTTTAATAGGTTTTCCCAGTAGAAGCGAGTCTGTTCTGATGGGAGTAATAAAAGAGCATATAGAAAACGGCTATCATTTTTTTTTAGAATCATGGAAGGCTATAAAACTAAAAAATTACAAGCTGCATGATTCGAGCATTTTAAAGTGAAACAATGCTATAACTTTGTAATTGGTGAAATAAAAACATTGCAGAACAGCACGTCAGCCCCTAGGTTGATATTTAACTGAGTTTATGTGATGCTCAATTCATAAAAAGGATGATTATTTTATTGCTGTTTGAAATGGCATTAAAAGTTTTTTATCAACCAGAATAACTGCAGCAAATTATTATTTTAAATTTTTATATATAATTATTATTTTATATTTATTTATTTATTTTTTTTTTTTTGGGGGGGGGGGAGGGTGAGTTATAATTTCACAGCTTTATCTAATATTTATGTACATTTTATATGCAATATCTAAAAACATTTTCTGACTAAATAAAGAATATTCTGTTCTTTTCAAACATTTGTTATTATCAGCATTTATTGCGTCTCCCAGGAAATTTAACCATAACAGCAGTATATGAAACCATAAACAAGGAATTTTTGTGTGAACAGCTTTATCACATAATTTAATTAATAAATTATCCAACCTGAGTTTTGCCTAGTATTTTTGTAAATTTTGGCCGCATATATTCCTGACAATCTTCTGTATATGGAATATACAGAGGTTGACCAAAAATCAGGAACGTGTAAGGAATTTTATGTTAAGTGAATGCGATATCACTATCATGCATTTTTGCCGTTAAAATTTATAGTTTGGCATTTTAAAAAAAAAAATTTTTTATGTAAAGTGTTTTATGGAATAACGGAGAAGTAGAATGAGAAAATAACAGAGTCGTTCTTTTACTAGAGAAATTGATTATACATGTGTTTATTTTATACCAAAGTGTGAATTATTTGATTACTCAAAGAAAGTTATTATGGCAATATGAATTACTACAGGTTTAATTAAATATCAATTTTAAGTAATTTTTTAATTAAATATTCAGTTAATTTTCAACAATGAAATTCGCCCGAAATCGAACCCTTGGAATAATGTTCCAATGCTCTAACATTGAGCTACGAGAAGGATATCCAGCTTGGCATCTCCCATTCATATATGTCGGCAAGGTTGCAAACGCAGCAAGAGATGGAAATGTCATCCTGAGTGCACAAATCTTGTAACAAACTTGAGACAACATACAAAGTCACACAAAGCCCAGCATGCAGCACATACATACAAGTAATTTTTTTAATTGATTTAAAATTAATTAAAAAATCACTTGTTCAGCTTATTTGCAACATGCATCTCTTTTTCTTCAAATTGTTGGATTTTAAACAGTGGAGTAAAAATTTCAAATCATCATGAAAATGAGTGGAACAAATATAGAATAATCGAGGCACATACACACAAATGTTGTTTTTATGATTTTTGTGCTTGCAAATGTTAAACCAGCAAGTGTTAAAAGATTACTATATACTAATTTTTTCATTTACAATTTTACACTGACTTCAACTAAGTTAGCACTTTGCTTGTATTCGGTAACTTTTGTATTTAATATTTCATAGATGGTGCTGTAATCGAGTAAAATGCAGTGAGAATCATTTCCATTGATTAGTCTGGAAACAATAAAATAACTCGAAAAATATACATCAGATTGAAAAATGAAAAAATGCATGTCTAATATTAAAAATCTATTTAGGGATATCAAAGTTGCCCCCTTCAACTATGCCCCATGGAGGAAGGGAGGGCCAACTGTGAAATCTTAAATGATAACCCTCCCCCCTTTTTTAACACTTTCCAACCTAGTTGAAAAGTGTTTATGACTCCGGTTTGTCTGGCCGTCTGCCATCTGCCCATCTGCTGTCTGTCCGTGCTCTAACTCCCGTAAATATGCTCGGATTGCTTTGCAATTTTTATATGTTATTGTCGTTATCTATAGCACGTTCCCTATTTCAACTGAAGTGTGTAGCACTTATAGTTTTTTTACAGGGACACTAAAAAAATTCCGTTACATTACAGTCTATGGGGAAAAATCATTTGCGGTTTATTTTAATGATGTTACACAATTGCAAACACATTGTAATTGATATATATCACTATCGCATTACAAGAAGCTTAATATGGAATAGGGTGTGCATAGCGCTTATAGTTAATTTACAGGGACAGTCAAAAGAATTCTGTTACATTACGCAGGGGTCGATCCAGGCAAAATTTGGGGCCTATTTAGGGCCCCTTCACAAAAATCAATTTAATAAAATGGGCCCGTTCACAAAAATCAATTTAATAAAATGGGCCCCTTCACAAAAATCAATTAGACAAAATGGGCCCCTTCACAAAAATAAATTTGACAAAATGGACCCCTTCACAAAATTCCTTTTACTAAAATAGGCCTTTTCACAAAATTCCATTCCATAAAAACTTGCTATTTATTATTTATTTATTGTTTTGTGATGTTTTAAAATGTGTAATTTGTAAACGAACAAGTTCACCAGAGAAGAAATTTCACCAAAAGGATTTTAAAACATTTTTGTTTATAACTGCTTGGTTCGAATTTGATTAACTGTATTTCAACTTTCGTTACAAAATGTTATTTTTCACAAAAATAGAATAAATTTCACAAAAATAACATTTACTTTTCACAAAATGGGCCCCAAGAAAAAAAACCTGCATCGACCCCTGTTACGTCTATGGAGAAAAATCGTCTGCGGTTTAATTGAATAATGTTTCACTATTTTAAACGCATTGAAATTTATATATATCACTAAGGTGCATTACAAGAGTCTTACTACAGAATATTGTGTGTATAGCAGTCATCGTTCATATTCAGGGACATACAAAAGAATTCTCTACTGTCTGTTAACAATAATTCCTGGAAGTGCATTTTAAGTTACTGAACACGATTTTAAATTTAACTGACTTTTTGTTTATTACGTGGTGTGTATAAATACTGTAGATCATATACAGGGAAGCACAAAAGTTCGCGAACACATTTCCGTTTATTGACAGAAACTCCAGAAGGAGAATTTTAAACTGTGCTACGCGTTTCTTAACTGAACTAAAATTTAGCATCCTATGTAGTATATATACAAATCTATAGATCCTATACAGGGATGAATAAAAGTATTCGGATATTTTTTCGAATATTGTATACGTTGGAAATTCCTGAAATTACGTTTTTAACTATGTTACGCGTTTTCCAAATTGTTTACTTAGATGTTATCTTTCAGCTTATTAAACGGTAATGATTTGTAAAATTATTTTGGAAGCGTTGGAAAGTGTTACATAATCTATGCTTGACGCATGATTTTTAGTTCTTGTTTATTACAGATTCTGATTCTACGGGAAAAATACATAGCTTTTATATTTAACAATTTATTCTTAAAATCGTACATGGCGCTGTAATCGAGTAAAATGCAGTGAAAATAGTTTCCATTCAAAAGTCTGGAAATGGTCAAATAACTCGTGAAATATACATTAGATAGAAAAACGGAAAAATAAGTGTTCAATATTTTAGAAATATAGCAACTTTTATATCCTTAAATAGATTTTTCAATCCGATGTATATTTCTCGAGTTATTCGACAGTTTCCAAACTTTTCAGTGAAAACGATTCTCACTGCATTTTACTCTATTACGGAGCAATCTACAATTTTTTGAAGAAAATGTTAAATACAAAAGTTATGTATTTTTTCCTGTAGAATCCGAATTTCGAATAAAATAGGAGGGTATCAATCTGCAATAAAAAATGGGGGTTATCATTTAAGATTTCAAAGTTGCCCTCCTTTCCCCCTATGGGGCAGAGTTGAGAGGGGCAACTTTGATATCCCTAAATAGATTTTTCAAAAATATTAAACATGC
The DNA here is from genome assembly GCA_963931845.1 of Maratus michaelseni. NCBI lineage: Eukaryota > Metazoa > Arthropoda > Arachnida > Araneae > Salticidae > Maratus > Maratus michaelseni. Next base: position 25,612,392 of record OZ007594.1, read on the forward strand.
ATTTTTCCATTTTTCAAACCGATGTATATTTTTTGAGTTATTCAACCGTTTTCAGACTTTTTAATGGAAACCATTCTCACTACATTCTACTTGATTACAGTGCCATCTATGATTTTCTGAAGAAAATGTTAAATACAAAAGTTACATATTTTTTTCCGTAGAATACGAACCTGCAATTAAAAAAAAAAAAGGGGGGGGGGTATCATTTAAGATTACAGTTGCCCCCCTTTCCCTCCAGATTTTTCAAAAATATTGAGCACATATTGTTCTCATACATAAAATCACGTTTTTTCAATTTGATGTATATTTCTAGAGTTATTAGACCGTTTCCAGACTTTTCGGACACCTTGTGTATGTATATACGGAAGAAAATAGGGTCAAACCAGGTATCCCATTTTCTCGCTGATGGGTGCTGCCAATGTGGACAGTATCTGTCTTAACTACATCCCTTACATGGGTGCAAGAAGTCCATCCAAGGGAAGACTGAAAACTTTTCTGAGTATTAGGAATAACCAAATGGAAATGGACTAGAAGATTTCTATGTCTTGCATTATGGCTAAAAATTGATATCTTGCAGTAAAAGATAGTGATTAAAAGTTCTTGATAGTAAAATTGCTATTATTAAGTATATAAAAGTAGAATTTACTATTAATCAAAAATCTCTCCAGGACTGAAATCAGTCTTGAGACTGAAGACTTGCTCCCCATGATCCCTTAGCATCCCTCCTAGCAGCATGTCACCGCTTTTTGAAGTAAGTTAAACTGTGTCAGTGCAATACTATTGGAAAGAAATTCCCCTCAAAAGTTTTAATTTTTCGCCATCTTTTCAGTTCTTCAAATATATCTAGACTGACAGATCGATTTAGGTAAGTAAACCATTGTTTTCTATAGCTTTCACACGATATTTTGATGCCAAGTAGTAGTGTGTATGCCCAGCTATCCAAGAGAACGACCCTGTTGATTTTTGGTCGTTTGTTGGGGAAAAACCAGGTACCCATGGTTTTGCATTGAATTTTGCAATAATTATTTCTTCACTCAACAGGTGGTGAACGGTGGATACAATGTCCAGTCTGCAAAGAGTGGACACATGAAGAATGCAATAGATATAAGAAGTAAAAGTTGAGAAATCCATTACATGACAACATTAAAAATTACTTGAAAACTTGAAAAAAAAGTTACTGAACTTAAAAACTGTATATATGCTTTAAAGTTTGATTCAAAATTTATTACAATAAAACTTTTTGCAACTGGAAGTGTAAAAACTTAATTTCTGATTAGTACCCGGTTTTATCATACCACCAAAATTCAGAGCTGTTTCAGATGGTCCTATAATGTGCCTTTTCCCAAATAGAAAAGAATTTTCCTGTCGTAACAGTTGAGTTTTTTCAACAGCCCAGATGTCCACAAACACTTTTGTAGGATGTTCTGATTTTTCCGTCTTTCTAGACTTGTTCAACAAAGGAAAAACCGTTAAGTACATGGTTTTACCCTACTTTCCTTTATACAGTACTGTTTCAATACACTGAATTGTGTGTATGGGAGAGTCTAGAAAACTACAAATTAACCTATAAAAATTTTCCATAATTCTGATGCAGCAATAAAAAGTATGATTAGTTTAAAAAATAACAAGTCCGGCACAATAAAGTTGACATAAACAATACATGGTACTATCAGTAAAACATCATTTGATTTCACTCTACTTATAATGGCAAAATGTTTTTATTTACAGGGATGATATTGATTTTAATTATATTACAGGTTACCAACTTAAATTTACACTCTATAATCTAAGAATAAATGCATAAATAAGGGAGTATTAATGATGATAGAACTAATATCCCAACACTCTTTGTGTGAAAGCAAGTCTTTGAAGCTTTGAATATAATAAGTTGTTTGAAAAATAACATTATAATATCAAATGTAGAAATAAAGGAACGACACAGTAAAATTTTCAAACTGAAAAAAATACATTAAAGCCCATTAAAAGAGGATTCAAATTTAATATAATAACTTCCATTTGACAAAAGGGATTGAACATTAAATAAATTATCGATAGACATTTTTTTTTTTGACACAAAAACAGTAATATTTAAAAAAAAAAAAAAAGAAGAAGAAAGCAACAATAGAATCTCTCAGAAGATTGTTAATACAAATGCAAAAGCAAACTTAAGAAAAATACACTTATTATTATTTTAAATATTTACTAATATTATTACAATTTTTAGAATGATAATTTATAATTTATAAATAATTCTGAAGTGTGAATAGTTTAAATCAGCCTTGTCAAACTCGTTTACTGTCGCAGCCCAAATTAAGCATTATATGCAAACCCGCTGGCTACATAAAAAGAAAAGATTATTACCATTGCACAGAATAAAATTTGTATGTATAAAACACAGCCTCCAAAGTTATTATTATACATAATTTAATTTATTTTTTAAAAAAATACTCAAAATTACTTTTTATTAACAAAATCTATATAATTTGATTTTTCTAAATTTTATTTGTTTTAAAAATTGCTTGTACACGGTGGTCTGTTAAACTTGATCTGGCAAAGCATAGCTATCAATCTTCTATGCTTTCTTCAAGTAAAAAATAAAAAGACATATTTTGAATCAGAAAATTTATTTAATAAAATGTGTCTTGTGTCTATGCACTACTTATTTCATTTAATTTATTAAATACATTTTCTGGTTTAAATTATGTTTATTTGATTTGAAAAATAACAAAAGGTTGGCAGCTATGCAAAAAAGATGTCATATAAAAGTGCACTACTGAAGATAGCTAAAATATGCCTAATTGCATACTATGCGATTCTATCGGCCAATTGATGAATAGTTACAGAAATATGGAAACCCCATATCCATAAATTTTCGCTATAATATGGAATCGTACTGAATTTTGATTAACCTCGGTAATCAATTCGGAAGAGTAAATTCAACATCAATCATTAAAGGTGAAGTAAATAAATTAAACTGATTTTCATATTTCTTGAAATTAAAAAATCTTTTGAATGCATTTTTAAACACATTTTTAGTATATTTTAAAAATTTCCACTCTAATAATTTTTGTAATAATGTCTGGCAACATCATTTAAAATGAAATACGTTTTCTTTTTTGAAAATTGTTTTATCAAACTAATAAATTCTATTTCAAAATGTGTTCTATCTAATAACATGACAGCATTATGAAATTTGCCTTGAAGTTAAAGTTTACTCAGGTGCTTTGTAATTTCAAATGAAAATTGTAATCTTGTTTAACAGTTCAAAATTAACAGTAAAAACTTTATGATGAAAAGCCGTCAAATATCTGTATAAGAAAGTAGATCTGTTTATCTTTATTACCCATATTTCCAAGATAATTTTAGATTGATGATGATTAAGAATGTGCGTATGAATATAATACAAGTTTATAAGCACATTTCGGGCTTTTATATCTATCTATCTGGCTATATATAAATCTTTCTAGCAATGGCACCTATGCTTATAATATTTTCAAAAAATTTTAACTGAAGATCTAGACATCACTTCTTATCAATTTCATAGTGAATGATTTCAACTCGCGGAAATACAATGTAAAAACCACAATAATTAGTTTGTTAAAGCAAATAGAATTTCTTCAACAGGCTTGGTGAAAGCACTCTGATTTTCTTTTAAGAAGTATCAGTTTCAATTCTGATAGTATATTTTCCCAATGTTTAGCCAGAATTTTGGGAGTATTATGTATACTTTGTGCTGTAGCACCTCTTAATGTTACATTCTTTACAAACTCCAACAGTGTCTACATATCAAACATAAAATTCCAGTTTTCCTTTGAATATAATTGCATTGTAAATTATCTTTAAAAAAATTTGTGATGTTCATCATCAGTTAAACATATTTATTCATAGTGGTAAAGAGCTTTAGCATATTTTCTTTTATAAATCCTGGGATGTATGAAAGTATGTCAATAAAATATGCGTCTTATCAATAACAAATGAAAGAAAAGAAAGATCACACAGGATTCATTAAAGATGACATAACCTAAGTACTACCTAACTAACAAAAGTAATGAAAGCAATTAAAGAACTTAAATTCAAAATTCATATGTTTGACCAAAGCCCAAGTGAAGAACCTGGATATTGCATACTCAATATTTTGTGTCAAGACGAAAGTGATAATTTGTGTCACTTTCAAAACGATTCATTTAAAGCTGTTTAATTTTATATATAATTTTTTTTTTTCACTGTTCTTAATTAGCGATGAATTTTATTAATTTTAATAATTTCGTAGTATTTAATGCAACATTTTATTTTTTAAAATAATGTAAAATCGAAGAGAGTGGAAAAATAAAGTATTAGTTTTGACATAAAATAAATACAATTTATATGTAAAATGCTGTACAAATTTTACAATTCTTTAAATTTTCAAACCCAAGATTCCGCGCCGCAGTACATTCCGATTAGTTATCTTTGTATCCACTTTTTTTTTTTTTTTTTTTTTTGAGCTAAAATGTAAAATTTAGTTATATCTGTCTATATGCATCATTGTTGCCAGATAGGTGGATTTTTTTTTAATTCAGATTGCTACCACATCCTGAAGAGAAATATTTCTCTTATTTAATGACAGAACAAATACGACAAATATTACTATTCAAAAATAGTGATAGCATTCTGAATTAACCAACAACTGAAACAACTCTTATAACTTAATTAAACATAATTAAAATGCCAAAGGTTTCGCGGGCCACAGAGAAGTTGTCTGCGGGCCACGTGTTTGACATGTCTGGTTTAAACGATGTCATACTGTCGGTATCAACAATATCATGTATTTTACTTATATTGAAATTAGATAATATTGATGTTTTACATCACAAAACCCTTTTCAGATTTCATTTTAGTATGATATAATTTGTGAATGACACTATCGCTTAATTTTTAACATATGATGTCATATTTTTAAGTAATCCACACATCTGAAAAGGAACAGCTGTATTCCATTTCAGTCCCCAAAGCAGAATATTTTGCAATGTTCTGAAACAAACCTTCAGCCGATCAAAAATGTTCTGTGGAAGTACAAAAGAAAAACACAGGGAGGTGTTCTTGTATATGTAGGAGTGCAATTTCATCATATACAAATGCAAAAGATATTTCACAAAGGAGTTCACACACAAAAAAAGCATTAGTTTGGGGTAAGATTTATTTTTAAAGCCATGGCATTAAGAAATTACAGTTCTGTCAATAACTTTAGAAGTAACATATTTTGAGCTATCACTTTTATGGAGGAAATGTCATTAGATATTTAGTCCACGCATAGTTAGTTATAAGTCCAGCTTTTAGAAGTTTTCTAACAGATTTATGTCCAGGTGGAGAAATATAATCTCTTATTTCGTTACTGAATACATCATTTACATGATATTCAACAGGTTATGAGTAGCATTTGTTCGAGGCAACTTCACTGCACAGTGCGATTTCAAATTTATTTGATCGCCATGATTCCAATGTGAATTTTTTAAAAAAGGGCACTTTGCATTCTGTTTAAAAGGCATATTTTAAACTGGTTTCTTTAAAGTTTCATTTTATCAGTAGAATTTTGCGATATATTCCCGTGACTGATCGACTAATTTTGAGACATTTTTCTCCAACTGATGAATTTAGTAATAATTTTGAGATTATTCCTTTGATCAACTAATGATTTTTGCAATATTTTTTTTTTTTCTCAACCAATCGAAAAATTTCGAGTTTTTGTGTGTTGATTGATTGAACAGTCTTGGGATTTTCCCTTTGATCGACTGACTAATTTCATGATTTTTCCAACAGTCGATTAATGACTTTAGTAATATTTTTGAGATTTTTCTCTCGATCGACTAACCAGGGTTACTACTCATATAAAAGGATGAAATTCCCTGACTTTTACAGGTGTATTTTAAGAAAATTTCAGTCTAGTGTGCTCTGTACACGCCAACGGTAAAATAAATTTTGTATCGCTTGAAAATACTAAAATTTTCTTACTACAGATATAATATTGAATGAAATTTTCACTTATACACCCCCCCCCCCCCACACACACACACACAAAGAAAAACTTACTACTAGGGCTATAATAGGAATTGATTTCCTTAATAATTTATGATAGTTACAAACTTTCAAAAAAAGTTTTCTTCAAATTGAACAAAAAAAACAATATTTTTGCATTGAACCATAGTTTACTTCAGCAACTATTAGAAAATACCTAAGTCCAACTTTAGACAAAGGAGGAAGGGGAAGCAGGCATTTCACGGTGGGGGTTGAGAAGATCTAATTTATTAGTTATATTAATTGTCACTTCAAAATAACAAATATTGCAAAAGAATTTTACAAAAGTATATTAACGAGTTTTAAAAATCTTAAACTGTGTGTGGGGATGGTAAGAGTAGGAAGTTGAAATTTTGAGGAGCACAATGATTTAAATGAAAAAAAAATACATAAAAAAAATATGGAACCTGTAAAAACATGGAAGTTTTTCTCACCTATTATGACACAAAAATTGCACTTATTTGGCAACTATCATAAAATTTATTAAATTCCCTGACTTTCCCAGATTTTGGATAAAATATCGAAATTTCCTAACTTATTAGACCAATTTCCAAATTTCCTGACTTTTCCAGGTAGTGTAGCAACCCTGACTAACGACTTTCATGATTATTTCTCGTGATTGATTGATGAATTTCATGTTTTTCCCCGCAACATATTGAAGAATTTTGGGATTCCCCCGTTTGGAACAAATTTCGGAGTGCTTTGATTTCCTCCTCAATCAAATGATGAATTCGCAATTTTGTTTCACGACTAATTGAAGAATTTCAGTTTTTTTTTCTGACAATCCACTGCCGATATTTGCATTTTTTTAACGGCAACCAAATGACGAATTTAGATATATTTTTCTTAAATTTTCTGGCTTTTTTCTTGCGATCGATTGGCGAGTATCAAGATTTTTTTCCGTGAATAATCAACGAATTTCGTGGGGGGGGGGGGGGTTCTGCGCCTCATTGGAGAACTTGGCTTTTTCCACCCGATCGACTGACGAATTTTGAGACTTTTTCCCCGCAACTGATTGAAGAATTTCGGGATATTTTTTTTACGATACACTGCAGGATTTCGCTTTTTTTTTTTTTTTACCCCTGACCGATTGGAGAATTTAGAGATATTTTCCTTCTACCAATTAACAAAAATCGTGGTTTTTTTCTCCTGTGACTGATCTACGAATTTTGCATTTTTTTCGGCAACAGGCTGAAAAATTCACGATTTTTTCTTTTTTTTTTTTTTAGGATTGAATGACAAATTTCACTGAAAATGAGATTTTGATATGTTCTGCAGATAAGTCCATTGTTATGCGACGTCCGTCGCACTTCTCAGCATATTCTGCTTTGGGGATTTCAGTATTGTGTCACTATGCCAATGATGTCTGCAAGTTTCTGACTGGATGCTTTGATCACTATACACCTCACTATATGAAGTCACCAAATTTAAATACATTTTCCTGATAATATTTGTCTGTGTGGGACAGATAATTCAGATAAATATACACTACACTATTATGAAAACACATCATAAAGCTGTTACAAAAATGCACTACATATTTTTATTTTTTTTACTGGAAGTTAAGAATGAAACTCAGAGATGCCAAAAATTTAGTGAATGTTTAATGAATGTTTAGTGAAAATGTTTATACATAATAATCTATGCATTTGAAAATAAAAGAAAAGAAAGAAAAAATGTTTTATTGACAGATTTCACATCAGTGTGGTTAAAGTAAATACTTGATAAATTTTAAATATTTTTGAAAATCCTTCTTTTGTGGATATCCACATTACAGAGGAACATCTTCGGTATTTCATGATTTTAAGACCAGTGGTTGAAGACTTTGGGTCATTTCATGATATGTCAGTTGATAACTTGTCTCATAAATATCATCATAACCAAACACTCTGTGAATATGTTCAACATACTAAAACCTTCCTCAGAAAATTACTTAACAATCCAAGTACCCTATATACTTGCATATAAGTCGACCCCTCTACTTCAAGAGCAAAAATCAAGTTAAACATCTTTCCTCTTTTATAAACACAGTCAGAAAACAGAAATACAAAAACTTATTCTAAATTGATTTTAACAAGTAAAAAATAATAATCATTCTTAAAAGATTCAGAAACAAAGTATATATATATATATATATATGCATAAAATAAGAAATTCAACCACAAGGATCAGTTTAGGAAGAAATTGGGTCCTTTAAAGGATCCTTCACAATTTTTTCATTTCAAAACAGAATCTTTCACAAAACTTTTCACCCTAAAAGGATCCTTCACAAAATTCTTTGTCTTAAAAATAAACCTTTCACTAAACTTTTCCCTCTCCAAACTGATCCTTACACAAATGTAATCATTTAAAATGAAAATCTGATTCTCACTCTTACATATATAAAGAAAATTTGCATATTTTGCATACACATATCTTCTTAAAAATGTATAAACAAGAACCTGAATATGACAATCATTTCAAATTCACAAAATTATGACTAGATTTTTCACAAATGTATAAAATGCTGTTCACAATTTCACAAAGACAGCATCCTGGGAGAAAAATCTGGACAGATCACTGAATCAACATAAAAGTGTAGTTATTGGAATCCTTCAAATTCCGATCCTGTGTTAGACTCACAAAAAAGTTTAGCAAAGTCTTTTTATATCATCGGCAGATCATTATATAAATATCCCCAGTTTTATCAATGTGTATTTTGTATAAATAATTTTCACTGTAAGTTAATAATAGTGCATAATTCCCCATACTGTCAAGTTGTTTGCGAATGCAGCATTTTTTTAATGTCCTGACGATGTTTTTTTGTTGGTATTAGTGCTCCTATATATTTTCATCCATCACACAATTAATAATAATAAAATTAATTAATTTTTATCTTATATATTCCCATATATTGTCATCCATCACACAATTAATATAATAAATAATATCTGGCTTCTTGAGATTTCTATCTTTGGTTTCAGAAAAACAAGCTTGAGCTGATGAAATTGACCCAGTATTTTCAGACATTGCTTTTCAACAGTTTGAAAAGTATACATCTAAACCAAATTCCCAGGAATTACAGCAAGAGTTGGTTTAATTGTTTTAGCTTGCTTTTTTACTGCATCACTATGGAAACTTCCTCAAAGCAAGTTTTCTCAAAGTTACACCCAGCTTTTGCCATAGATATTTTTTAATCATTTGCTCTGAACCCCATTTAACTAAACTATTCAGAATATTTTTAGAAGAATGTTTTGCCTAAAAATTGTTAAGGAAGGCAAAGGTCATTTTCAGCAAAGCTGAAGTTGAAATATTTAGAATGCAATATCTAAAGACATACTATTATGTTCTTATCTCAATATCTTTGCTTTATTGTACATAATATCTTAACATTATTGTTCTTAAACATTTTTCTTTACATTTTGATTGGTTCTCTTGGGGGAAAAGAAACATATCATAATTTGGGATTTTTGGGGACTCGCATATAAGTCAACCTCTCTCCCACTTTTGTACCTTGTTTTCTTTTGTCCTAAATTTCTCGACTTACACATGAGTATATAAAGTACATTCCAAAATCTATTGAATATAAATTAAGTTGTAAGTTACTCCCATTTTTCACAAGTGGAGTTCAAACATATAAAACACATATATCAACCCTTTTATCAAAAATCAAAAGTTAATTCATTCAATTAGTAATGAATGAACAACCTTTCATAATTTTAATCTACAACACAACAAAGTTCTCTCCAGAGAGTTTCAGCAGGGTACTGCACCCGGCTTGCCTTTTGGTTTATAAAATAGCACCTCTCTTGCCCCTCATCCAAAAAATTAGCATTTTTTTTCCTAGTCAAAAAGAAAAAAAAAAGATTTGTCCTTACTCCTTTTTGCATTAATAGAATTGCTTGGATAGTAAAGACTGACTCATTGTCTTGAAAAGAGTGTCCTGACTTTTACATAAAAAAGAAAAAAAAAGAGTCCTTAAAAAGAGTGTCTTGACTTTAAAAATAAAAAAAAGTGATATTAAGAATCTAAAAAGCACTTTTAAGATGTCTTTAACCATTAGAAAAATGTCTATTTCCTAACGGCAGCACCCTCCCTCTTTTTAAAGCTAATGGAAACTTTGACACAGCAATCTCAATAACAAAGATTTCTTACCATGATCAGAGTTCTTTTATCACGCAATTGAAAGCAATAAGTAACTTTGTTACTTAAAATAAAGTATTAATCAAGTGATTAAATCAATTATCTTAAAAAACACCTAGCATTTTATTCTCTAATATTTTCAAAAACATGGCATAAAATAGCTTCTATAAAATCACCTGAATATTTTTTTAAGCTGGTGCAGAACACAGTACTATAAAAAACTCGTAGCATTCATACCAAAAAAATTATATATGTCAAAATAGATACAAAGGAAGTTTTAGCCAGGTTGTGAACTAAAATTGTTGGTACTCAGTCCAGTAAAATACTTTAAAAAAGTGCTGTTCATAAAATAAAATGACAAATTTTTCTTCCAAAAGGAGGCTAAGAAAAAGAAGGAAGGAATTTAAAAACATTTTTACTACTTTCAAAGTTACTGCTAACTAGACTAATACCACATTGATTTGAAGTTATGTTTACACAAGAAAAATCCTGTGTCAAGCATATATTATGAAACACTTTCCAACACTTCCAGAATACTTTAACGGAACTTCATTGTTTAATAAGGTGAAAGAAGATATCTTAAGTGCACAATTTAGATAATGCATAACTGAAAATGTACTTTCAGAAATAACCATTGATAGACGGCAGTGTATCCAGTTCTTTGCGTAGCCCTGTATATGAATTTATTTACATTCTACAAACATCTCTTAGTATACTAAATGTAGTTCAGCTGGAAAATGCATAATTCGATTAAAAAACACCCTTTAACCATTCACACAGTAATGCTTATGAATTCTTTTGTGTAGTCCTGTATAGGATCTACAGAATTTATACACACTACCTAGTATGCAAATAATTATTTAAACTTAAAAACACATACCAAAACTGAAAACACACTTGGAGCATTTATTGCTTATAGACAGTACAGTACTGCAACCAAATTCTTTTGTGTGACCCTGTAAATAAATGATAAATGCTTTGCACTCCATATTCTACAGAAAGCCTGTTTTAGTGCACCTCAGAAATGCATATCAATTACATTATGTTTCAAATAGGTCAACATAATTAAAATACACTGCAAATTATTTCCCCCCCCATAAACCATAATGTAACGAGATCATTTTGAATGTCCTTGTAAAGAAACTATAAATGCAACACACTTCCTTTTCAATACTATTGAATAGAAAATATCCACAGTGAACCTCATTAACATATAATAATTGCATAGCAATCATTTATGAGTGTTAGAGCATGGACAGATGGCAGACAGACAAACCCAATTCATAAACACTTTTCAAGTATGTTGGAAAGTGTTACAGGTAATTCATTGTTATGAATGCAGCACTTATATTGATAACTATGTTATAAATGAGTACAAAAGAGATTGTACAAAAGTACAAATAGAGATTAAAGAAAAGCCAAGCATGTATTCATTTCTCAAAACAAATATTTTTCAGCATTATCTTAAAAACTCAAGAGCAATGGTTACAGGGCTGCCATTGCCTAACTGACACAAAAATGGTTGTTTTAGTAGCCTATGGAGGGGGGGGGGGAATAGTAGTTACAATAGCTACATACTTACTTTAAAAAAAAAAAAAAAAAAAAAAAAAAAAAAAAAGGAAGAGGAAAGAATTCTTATTTGCCATAAACATAATAAAAACTGTTTCATGAAAATATACATTTTATTTTACAATTGATGCTACGACACAAATTAGCTTTTTTTTTTTTTACTTTTGTTATAAAATCACACATTTAATATTATTAAAAGAAAAAAATATATTTTTAAATTTTCAACTGAGAAATTTGTTTTTCTCAAACTTAATTGAATACTGTGCTGTCCTCTAAAAAAAAACCACATTTTTAAAAATTTTCTCTATATAAAGTCTAATAAAGAATGCAAAAAAAAAATAAACATTGGTTAATTTTTACAGCTTGTTCTGACTAAGATTTTAATGTTGAACATTTTTCGTTTTATCACTTTATTATAAAGTGGCAGCCAACTAAGCGAGAATTTGAAAAAAAAACCCACCCATGTTACCTGTAAAAAATCCCATACCTGACATAATCAGCTGAAAATGAAGCATTTTATTACATATTAATGGTTTAACATAAAAACAATTAAAATTTTTTGTAGATCATTCTAAAATTCTATAACAAGAAAACCTGTAAAAATGAAGCTCATGTTTTGCCAGAATTCAATAGTTAGTTTAAATTATTTTTAAACTAAATAAGCATTCCTTAAGTATTTTGATTATTCTAAATGGTGCATAAAAGCAGAACACAACAACAAAAAATTATTTCTGTGAAATATTTGATGATGTACTAAGGTGGATTTTTTTTTTTAAACATTGCATTCTGGGTTTTTTTAAGAGGACAGAACAATATATGCTTGTGTTGTACTTGGGTATCACTGTGAGGTAACTGCAAACAAGAAAACTTTTATTGCATGTTATCGACTACAACTTTAATTTATTTTGTAAACAAAAATGAACTAAAGCAAGAAATCTGTCTATAATAAATAGGTTTTTTTTCAGAAAAATATTTACTTGAGAAAGAACAGTCATATGCAACTTTTGTGTGATTATCTGATCTATTTTTTACAAGAAGTTTACGTAAAATAAAACAGCAAAATTTGCATAAATAATGTCTGATTTTATAGTCATCAATTTCCAGGCCAGGTGCCGACACAACCGGTATACAAATAAAAAATAATTACATTTTTTGCAACTTTTATTTAAAGCTAATTTGTATTAAAACAATAATGTAATTATTATTTTTGATATATCCTCTCGAATATCTACTCCTATTGAAATAAATACTATAAAACTATGAAGATTTTTTTTTTTAAAGATAGATAATAAACAAAATAAATTGTTTGATTAATACTTAAACTTTTTAAAACATACCAATCCTGATCAGACATTATCATATAGAAAAGAGACTAACTCATACCTAGCCGCATTCATTATATTCAATTATTATAAAACTATTTTTTATAGTAATGTAATATAATGAAAGTGCCTTAGTGTGAGTTATTCCCTTTTTTTATATGATGTCTGATGAGGATCAGTATCTCTTTATATTGAAAAAAAGTAACCACCGCTACAGCAGCTGCTGTCAATGAAAATTTTGTGCCTTAAGGTCTTTCCAGAGAACTGTTGCATATAAAAATTGGTAGTTTTATAAAGAAATGTTCAATAAACATGCTGAAGCAGACAGTTTTTAAATCAAAGAATTATTTTAAGAGATATTTAATATTAAAGTTGGTCAAAATAGTTCTGTATCCTTTATTTTCTTCACTAATTAAGGATGAAAGTGAGCCTGCTATTACGCATGGAAAAAACATTCTCAGATCCACACGGCCTGGCCTGGCCCGGCAATAATGAAGACTAGGCCTGGCTTGGCTCGAGTACAATCTGGCTCGGATCCATGCACAGTTCTAAATTCTTCCTCCCCAAGCCCATGTTAGGCTAGCATTTTATTTATTTTTGCAAAAGTTAAAAATTATAAGTAAGATTGGACTTTACACCACTGATTATTATAGACATAAAAAGACATAAAAATGTACATAAACTGTACTTGCACAGTAGCTAAAAATGCTGTGATGTGGAAAACACTACAATAAATTAATAAATTGTTAAAATCCAACAGTTTCGGCCAACTTCTGCGGCTATCATCAGGGATGTTCAAAGAAAATGCTGGCGATGTTATCTGCCTGGACTGAGATGAGGGAAAAAACTAAATGACCATAAAAAGGAGACGGGGAAAAATACAGGAATCTGGTGCCATCTAAGGCGAAGAAGGAGAAAACCAACCAGGGTAGATGAGATGACTTAAAGGGAAAAGCATTTAAACCAGTGGTTACCAACATGGGGCATACGCCAAATTGCCTCCCTTGTGGGGCGTACGTCCCACATTGGGAACCACACATTTTAATGCATTATCTCGGTTTTCTCCCTTCAAGTCATCTCATCTTCCCTGGCTGGTTTTCTTCTTCTGGATAGATGGCACCAGTTTCCAGTATTTTCCCTGTCTTCTTCTATGGTCATTTCGTTTTTCCCTCATCTCAGTCAAGGCAGAAAGCATCGTCAGCATTTTCTTTGAATCCCTGATGATGGCCACAGAAGTTGGCGAAACTATTGGATTTTAACAATTTACTAATTTATTTTAATGTTTTCCACATCACATTGTTTTATCAACAGCAAGTATGAGTTTATGGACATTTTTATGTCTTTTCATGTGAATTATAGTAATGTTGTACAGCTGTTTAGTGAATTTTTTATAAATTTAATTTGGTTCAATAAATTACAGAGACATATTTTTTTTAATCTATCTTTTTTTCTTTGTAGAGCGTTAAAACTATGATTTTCTTTTACAATCTTTTTCTTTCATTCTAAACTTCGTTGATTTTCTTACTGAATCTCTATTTGAATATATTTCTCCAAGTCAATTTTTTAAATTAATTTTTATGTAGATAATTGTCTAAGTGGTCATCAATATTATTGTTATTTTGTATTCCATGCATTTTGAACATAATCTGAAAAAGTAAGCATGCTCTTTGAATAATTTTTAATTGTAGGATAAAGCTGCTTCAGAAATACCGACATGTTTTATAGAAATTCATTTGGGCTGAGCTTGTGCAGGCCTCTATTATTAATTTTGAGAATGTCACCCAGTTGTGTGTGCAAAATTAGTAGATCTCTTTATTTAAAGGTTATTTAAGCTTTTATGTTTGCTGCAATCATTTTTAGCATATATATTTGAATTTCAGTTGTTTTTAGTAGCACTTTAATTGCAAATGGCAGCTCTGTGTTCATGTATAAATTTTGATTAATATTCTAAAAGAGAATCTGACTTACCATCACTTAAAGATTCCCTAATCTTCCTCAGATGATGTTTCATGTGATGTTTCTTGGAATGTTTCAAATTTTTCAATGTAGAATAAGCTTGCCTGCAAAATGAAAATTTTTATATTTTTTAATTAAAAATAAAATAAAGTAACAACAACAAATATTGCACAATACTGAAAGATCAGAATAAATTATTGCATATTTGATTGCACGGTTAGGTCTCATGGTACTTGTGTACTTTCCTGATGACCTCTTTCTGTTGCCAATCAATGTTATTTAATGCCAATAATTGGCAAGTCTGATGTCAGAATACACTCATAAGAACCTTTCTTGATTTCATTTAACCCCTAAAAATTTTTGATAAGACAATTTGTAAAAACTTCAAATTGATGTGCATGTGTGTATGTGATCACTGTCTTCTTGCTCAAATCCAATTATTCTTTTCACCATTTAATGAATGTTAATCCTTTTGACCAGCTGTAAATAAACCTTAGTGCAGTCACAAATATAATTTTGGAGCCATCAAAGCACATTCCCTTTTTAATAAATTCTTAATTGTCACAATTTTCTATATTGCATCACCATTCTTTATCTTTTTTGATAAAGTACCATTTCTTGCCCGAACACTTAGTACACACTCTTTTTAATCAGAATCTTGTAATTTAAAAAATACTTCACTAGAGCTTCAACAGACATTAATTTGGCCAGATATTAGATAGCTAATCTAAACCCCTGCCTAATTTCTTAAAAAATAAATATAAATAAAAAAGGGAGAGATGGAAACATACCATGGCGAGATAGCGGATATATGGTTGTAAATTATGCTGGATATCTAGCCAAACTGATTTCGTAGCCTCTCTAAATGCACAATGCAGTAATGCATTAATGATTAAGTGTTACATATTAATACCTAGCTATAATTTATAGTTTAGATAAATTCAAGTAATACAGATAGGAATAGCAACCCAATTCTGCAATATTTGAAAGTATACTAGTTCATTTTCTATAGCCACTGCAGCAGCAGCAAACTTCAAGATCCGCATTGTGTATGTACTGTAGAGATTTCGAATGTCACAAATTATGTAACCCTATGCTGAAATATTTAGAATAATAAAAGCTATCTTATCATTCAAAGCTCTAATATTTTGCAAAAATCTTCTTTAACTGAAATATGAAAATCTCATAAACAAGAATTTGGCAGCAATTTAAGGTCTGCAGAAGTTGTAAACTCAGACCACACCACGGTTGTGTGGCATCATAAATAATTCTTTTTGCAACCACAGTTTTTTCCTTTAACCCCTTGGGGATGAACGACGCGTATACGTGATGCATAATATGCTCAGAATCCTCAATTATTCCCACCAGTTACTTTTTATTGTAAGCTTTGCCTTATTTAATGATAGCATTTCTGAGATTCAATAAGGTAAAAATTTCTGTTTTGAATAACTGGTGGTAAAAGATTAAAAATTCTGTAAAGGATGCTCGTCGCGAAGGGGTTAATGTTATCCCATAGACAATCCTATAATTAAAAAAACTTCTCTAAATATTACTAATGGCATGGAGATAATATTACGAACACCTTAAAAGGAAGTACTGCATCATCACAAGGTCTTGATTAAGGTAATACACCGAAAAAACTATTATTGTTATAAAAAAAACTATTATTGTTATTTTATATATTAATAGCTAAGATATCACCTGTTTAGCAACTTATCTGATTGGCAAGGTGAAAAATGCTGGCATTTGTTTTGAAAATGGCATTTGTTTTTTTAAATATGAATATGAACCTTCATGAAAGTTTTTCTGTCTTGTCCTGGCTCTCTTGAGAGAAAGAGGTAAAATGAATATGGAAAGTTCAGCATTTAAAGCTGAACTAATTATGAACAAAATAGTTCAACATGATTTTTAAACAATTCTTAATTCTTTATATATTTAATAATAAACTATATTAATCAAATGTGCTCTCTCATCTCCTGACTTTGTGGATACATACAAATTTCTCGTGGATACACATACATTTTTTTTTTTTTTTTCAAATAGGATTTTAAATGTTTTATTTTAAAAAACAGAACATGAATTGTTTAATTACATCATCATGCTAGTTTACCACAATATTTTTTTATTGAATAAAATTGGCAAATAAAATTTGCATTAATTTATAGCTATGTATGTTAATTTTTAACATTGTAAGACAATACTGATTACTGCAGCATTAAACAAGATAAATTCTTAGATCGGCAGTCTTAATAAATACAAGTCAGTTATTTGATCAAATCAGTATATTTGCATATTTCAGAGTGAAAATATAATATCTGTAGGAGGTTAAAAGAGTATAAGTCAAGGTGGAAGGCAACGATCTGTTTTAGCTAGCATAACAGTACAAGAAAAAAATGTTCGCTTCTTTGTATATTACAGTTACTCATTGCGCAAAACCAAACAGTAACAATTATTACTTTACACAATCAAAACACATTCTACAATTAAATACATTGATTTTAACCAAAACAGCCTGTACCCAGTTAAACCAAAAACAGGCGTACACAGTTTTTTTCATTTTCATCAAAAATTGCAATTTAAGGTTTGTACTGTTAGGGCCGCCCATCTAAGAATTAAACAAAATAAAATTTTACATTTGTGTTATATATTATCAGCTACTGAAACACTTAAGTTTTATTCCGAGTCTGTGGCAACTGTAGTTAAACAAACAGTTGCAAAAATTAGTTTAATAAGTTTTCTATTACAAAATCAATTTAAAAATAAAGCTAAAAAGATTAGATATTAATATAGCATTCATATAAAATAAGATGAAAAGGAGGTAGGTGTATTGATCGCCCTTTGAAAAATATAGATCATCCCAATTAACCTTGAAGAATAAAAAAATTTACTATACACACACATCCCCCCCCCCCCCCCCCCCAGGATTACTCAATTTTAAGAACATTTACCAGCTAGCATGATGCAACACAGCCAAATTATGACAAAATTGATGAGACTGCAAAAATAATTTATTACTAAAATGCATTACACAGAATTGCATTTCTATAAAATTAAGAAAGAAAGATAAGTATAGAATAGAACTTAGTGCCGTTGCAGCAATTTAAAATAAACAGGAAATATAGCCAACAAATAATATATAAAAGTTTTTGGTATATTTTAAAACCTTGCAATTTAAAAAACTTTTTAACGATTCACTTGCCACACAGCCAAGAAGATTGGTGTAAATCACCATCCTTGCCCTCCCCACCTTTTTTTTAAAAAAAAAAATAGCATCTATGTTATTAAACTAATAACAGAATATTCTTACTCTGTAGATGTGCCCTCATCCTTAAAATGAAGTAGCACATTGATTAATGGCTTCGCCTTTTTAACTTCTTAAGAAAAAAAAAAAAAAAAAAAACACCTTTATTATTACTCGGATGTATAAGGAAACATAAAATCAAAAGAGAAAACATTTATTTCAGCGAGTCAATATTAAAGTATCTTTAAAGCTGTTCTGTACTATTGTTTAAGATATCTTGTTGGTGAAATGTACTCAGGAGTAGAGACAGGACACATGAGAGATTAAGAAAAGTAAGCATATTTATAAGTGAAATTATTTCATTGCATTCTGCAAATCTGAGATAAAATCTATAGAATTAAAAAACTATAATCTGTATTATTAACAATAATTTTAAGAAAATTACTGAATCAAAATCAACAGAACACATCTTATCATGAATTTATTAATGAAAAATACAAAAGGTTATAAAATATTTGAAAATATGGAAAACAAAGAACCCTCAAAAGCATAAAATTAAAAAGTAACAGAGGATTTTCATATCCATATATTCTAGTCTTTTAACATCCTGACAAATAAAATAAGAAAATAATGCTTTACACTATTCTAATACAATTTTGAATATCCCTTTCCAAAATATACATAACGACTTTTAATTCTGATGCGAAATTTTACTAAAATAAAACCAATGAAAAATTGTTAAGGTTTAAGCGAACAATACTATGTATGTACTGTTATATAATATGTTAATACAAAAATCATCATAAAATGTTCAAAAGACAGAAGACAAGACACTGCAAAAACAAAAGAAAAAAATCTGCAAAGTATTTCCAATTTCTTTTTAATGTAATTACCAAAATCATTTTTCTATGACAACAATAAATCAGGTAAGAAAAAAAAAATCTCATTTATAAAATGTAATACACTTTGTACTTTAGAATATGCTATTTTTAATTTCTATACTTTTGTTTAATGGAGAATACTGCTTTTTTTTCAAAAATAGGATAAAAGCTGCTATATTACAAGTACAATCAGTCAAACAAAATGGAACACTCCATACTATTTTATTACAAAATTATCCTAGACAAAAAAAGAAAAATACCATTCAATAGAAACTAAATGTTTTCTGTAAATCTATATCATAAAGCAAAAACATGTCCATGAGTAATGCTGATGTCATATTGACGGTGGCAACAAGTGAGAAATCAATTTAATTTTTCATACAAATTTTTTAACTTCTATTCATTGGGCAATTTAAATTTTTACACCATTGTATAAAAAATAAAATGTACTTTCAAATACAGTTTTTTAAAAAACTGTATATCAATTTACAGATTTTTTAAATAATTGTCAAGTGTGAATTTTGTCCAATCTCTATCATGTGCAACCAGATTATGAAATATCAACCCATTTATAGGTACTTAAAACAATGTTGATAGTTTAGCATTTGTTTCCAGCTAATATCCCATAACAAAATTAAAACTCCATCAATAATCAATAAATAAATAAAATGCCACAAAAAAAAAAAACATTTTTAACAGGTATGTCAGCAATGAGACTGTGCACTTAAATATAGAAATAAGCATAATCAAAATGACTGCTGTAAGTAGCGAAATCTTTGGTGATTTTTTTCAACTATTATCCCCTGGTATGAAGCTGATAGAAAAATATCGCTATTAATAAGTTCAAAAATTTTATTTGAATGCATAATTGATATTTTCATACAAAAAGGCTTTTTGGTGTTGTTCGTGGGCAATCTAAAAAAATATATATTAAATGTAATAAAAATCTATTAAAACTTTCAATTACAAAAATGGTTTTCACCTATGTTCTGTACACCGAACAGTATTAGGGTTTGATCTCGTGGTTTATATTATAAAGCAAAAACATGTCTATGAGCAATGCTGACATCATACTGATGGTGGCATCAACCTGACAAATAAATTTCGCTCTTCTGTATTGTTTAAAATTTCTAAACATGGTACAATTTCAATTTTTACACCTTCAAATAAAAAATTTAAAAAATGTACTTTCAAATGCAATTTGTTTGAAAACTGTATCTTAATTTATAGGGGGTTTTTTATGGTTTTTAAAATAATTTTAAGCATGATTTTTTTTTTTTTTTTTTTAAATCCATCTCTATCACGTGCAGCCTGGCTACAGAAGAATAACCTGTTTGGATCAGCATTTATTTCCAGACAATATTTCATAACAGAATTAAAACTGCCCCCAAATTAAACAAATTAATAAAACACAAGTTTAACAGATAAACAACAACAATGAAGCTATGTGCTTAAACACTGAAAATGTCGAAATCACAAAGGCTGTAAATAGTGAAGTTTTTGGAGATTTTTTTTGCCTATTTAATAAATTTTAAAACTTTATTTGAATAGAATACATAATGATTTTTTTTCATATAAAAATGCTTTTGGGTATTATTAGTAGGCAATCTAAACAAACATGTTAAATGCAAGAAATCTATTAGAGTTTTCAACTAAGAATGCCTTTCACCTATTTTCTTTACACCGAGCAGCATGTTCTGTAATCCGGGGACTCCAGGTTGGATCCCCTGGTG
Source organism: Maratus michaelseni (assembly GCA_963931845.1). Lineage (NCBI taxonomy): Eukaryota > Metazoa > Arthropoda > Arachnida > Araneae > Salticidae > Maratus > Maratus michaelseni. The sequence goes on from OZ007594.1 coordinate 25,633,267, forward strand.
TTTCTAAATTAAATAAGTTTAGAGGGTGTTTCAACATTGATATAAAAAACAAACTTTATAATTTCAAATACTGACACTTAATTTTGAAACCAGAATACCAATCTATAGCCTCAAAAAAGCCTAAGTATGAATTTTTATGAAATTTCAAGAGGAAATAAAAAATAGATAAAAGTAATATATTAATTTTCATTATATTTATTTATGGTTTCCAATTAAAGCACACATTAATATGTGTGCAATGCATCAATATTCTAATAAATATATGTTATTTTTCTACAACTCCGATTCAAAAAATTAGAATAATGAAAAGAAATACGGTCAAGGGAAATGAAAATCGAATTTATCAAATAAATAATCAACAATATCAAATATAAAGTACTATAATATGAATCTGCATATTTTGCAGATTATAAAAATGTAAACACATTACAATGAAATAGAAAATATATTTAAATCAGCTAACAACAAAAAATTCAAAATATTAGAATACTTTCTAACATAGTTCAAAAAATTAGAATAATGAAAATATATTGAAGATAATTTAAACTCTAAGTATTTTTACTTGCTAATCAGTACTTTGTTGCATCACCCTTAGCTTTAATGACAGCTCTTAAACGTTCTGGCATGTTTTTAACTAAAGGTTCACAATGTTTTTTATCCAAATTCGCCCATATGCTCTTTATACTAGAAATAAGTTCTTTTTTGTCTCTAGGCGGAACTTCTTGAAGTCGTTTCTTCATAATTCCCCACAAATTCTCGATAGGATTTAGATCGGGTGAGTTTGCAGGCCAAGGGAGTACAGGTATGTCCTTATCTTTGAGCCATTTAGTTGTTGATTTGGAAGTGTGGGGAGAAGCTAAATCTTGCTGAAACAAGAAATCGTCATCACATAAATCCTCAGCTGAAGGAATCATGAAATGTTCAAGAATTTCTTTATAGACTTCTGAATTGACTGTTGTGGAAACAATACACAACCTGCCTGGGCCTTCAGCAGTCATGCAGCCCCATACCATAACAGAGGTCGCAAATTTAACCGAACGTTTTAAACATTCTTTCTTATAAGCTTCATGTTTGAGTCTCCAGACACGTATACCTTGATTTCCGTGAGACACACAAAACACACTTTCATCGCTGAAAAGTATCTTTTTCCAATCGTCGTGATCCCAAAATAGCCTTTGTTTACACCATTTAACTCTAGCAGCCCTTTGCTTAGATGATAAGAATGGCTTTATCTTAGGCACACGTGATCTAAAACCTAATTTGCGAAGTCGTCGTAGTGTTGTAGATTTGGAGACATTTATACCCATTTCTTTCCATTTTCTATGCACATATCTCACACTCCGAAAACGATGTTTCTTCACAATCTTTTTCAATTGCCTTTCATCTCTTCTTGAAGTTACTGGCTTTCGACCACTTTTAAAGTGTTTATTTTGAAAACACTTATTATTAGAATATTCTCTCAAAACTCTACTCACACTTGCTTGAGAGCATTTCACTTCTTTTGCTATAAAAAGTTGTGTTTTTCCTATTTCGTGCAAGTACACAATACGATATTTCACAGCCTCAGATAAATCGCTCTTTCGTCCCATATTAAGCAAATACTACGCTACAATCAAATGCCAAACGACTTCTCATTTTCAACGGAGCACATTTTATAGTCCCACAGATGTTAATCCCGCAGCCGTTCTCTCAACTTATAAGAAAAATTTGAATATTCTAATTTTTTGAACCATGCTATCGAGGTATTCTATTTCTTTGAATTATTCTAATATTTTTTAAATAGTTAATTATTAATATATCAGATAAAAATAAATATTTATGTTATATTTATAAATGCTCTGAAGATAATTAGATACTTTTAATATATTTTTTCCTGGACGCAGTATGCAAATTGACGCGTTAGCAACATCAAACTCATTCTTTTTTACATTATTCTAATTTTTTGAATCGGAGTTGTATTGGTTTTGTTAAAAACGGATTTATGATTTTTCTTTTTGACCGTAGATTTTTTAATAACTGATTTATGATATTCCACTTTGGCTCACAGTTTATTAATTAGAGAGTCAAGCTGGCTCATAAAATCTTATGTTAAATGCAAACTTTGATTTATCCTAGAAATTTTTTAAAGTGTGTTTTATTATGTGGAAATGATACCCTAAGCCTTTTCTTTGTTATTTATACAAAATTAGAGAAGAATTCTCATTTGAATGATACTTTTTGCATCTTTCTTTGACAATTGGAGGATAAAATAGAATAGTGTTCCATTTTTCTTTCTTTGACAGATTATACACTTGAGAAAGGAAAGAAGGTTCATAAAATGTTTCAAAGATTAAAAGAAAATTTATTTTAACACTTTGTCCACTGGCAACTCATATATTCATTACTAACGTAGAGCATTTTTTATTCAAAACATCTACCAGAAATGTTGAATAGTAATCGTTGGTTTATTTAATCATGAAATGACTGTCATTGAATAAAGCAAAGATGTTTGCTAAAAAAATTCTGGCAAGTTTTTTTCCCTAGTTAAAAAAAAATGTGCCAAATTGGCAAAATAGCCAGTAAATAATGAGTTAACACTTGAAAAACACTTCGTTGACAAAATTAAGTATTACTAACCCTCTTATTCCCTGGCCATGGCCAACATGAAATTTTTTCATCTTGTGTTTTTTGTAGCGCTCCTTTACATTAGCAGCCATTTTGTTCAGGTGTTTCTTCTCCCTGGATGGTAAAGGTAAACCTTTACAAGGATCACATCGCCAAGTGCCTGTAATTGAAAATAGGAATAGTTATATAATTGTTTCAGATAAAATTATGTATTTTAAATAAATTGAATAATATATAACCATTAATAAAATGCAACAACAATATTTTTTTATTATATTAAATACGCAATTCATTTCAACAAAGGAAAAAAATATGCATGACACCACTTCCTAATTCCCAAAAAGAATTCAAATGCATAAATAGTTAAAAGATATAAATTTTGTCAACCACTTCCAAGAAGAAATATTAATTTTTTTTTAATTGCTTTTATCATAAATATATATTTTTTAATTTGGTATTTTTCTTTCTGAATTAATACATAAGAATATCACACATGCTTTTTTCATATACTTTACAGGTAAACATTTAAACTGCCTTCAAAATTCTTGAAAAAGGCTAAATGAAGTTTTTTAAAGGAAATATTTCTTTCACAGAAACGACCTTAACTCAGCTTATTTCAAAATATTGAAAGTAGAACACCTTTTAAATATTTTCACAAAAAGTAAATACATTATACAGTAAAGGGCAAATCTGAGAAATTTCATTAGTGGCCAGTAGTAGCAATTTTATTAGTGGTCACTTTTTTATTCAAAATTGCTAAAAAGTAAATTTTTACACAATAAAAACAATTAAAATTCAGACAATTTACTTTAAAATATTTATACACATATTAAAAAAAGTAGACACTGTTTTTGTGAAAATTTCTATTAGTATTAATCTATAATTTAATGTTAATATTAACATATTGCAAACACCAAAAGTGGAATCATTCATAGCATGCAAGAAAATTTTACTTTCTTCTAATAGAAAAAAACTGTCATAACATAAGGTTTATTAAATATAGTATTTTGTCTACATGACAGATATTATTATCATAGAACAGAATAGCAGGCTTTGCCCGCTATCGGGCATCTGATTTACACCAAAGTTTTCTTAAACTGTTTATTTGTTATATTTTTGGAAACTGGGAGGGTGGGAGGGGTAAACGACTTTGGCAGCAGGGATCAGGGCCAGAGTTTCGCTTTTTAAGAGATTTAAGGTTACTATACGGGACCTGACAATGCCTGGTGGGTCAGCTAGTAAGTAAATAAACCAAATGGCTATATTTTAAATATTGTACATTCCAGCACACTATTAAAACAAGAAAATTTGCCAAATTTTACAGGTATGCATTATAGGCAGAGTATATAAATGAAAGCTTAAAAATGAAGCATAAAAATTGAAAATTTCATATTAATAAACAAGAGAAAACATATCCAAACACAGATAGGCTTGGCAGTAGCACATATCCTGACTTTTCATTTTCTTCATGTTTGTACTAGTTATTATACTCTTAATGCTATTTATTGTATTTTCCAGCTACACATCTTATAAAGTTCTCTTTGAAAAAAAAAAAAAAGTGATGCTTGTAATACTGTGAATATATCAAAAATAGAAATATAGTCTCAAATTGTAGATGCACTTTATGGGCCAGAGCATGTTATATGCCAGAGTATACAGTAGTTAGAGAAATAAAGAGAAATTAAATTCAACAAACATATTTTTTAACCACCAAAGTAAAAAAACAAACAAATAATGTAAAGTATTATCAATACCTTTGGCAGGCCTCGGGAACACAGGTCGAACGCAAGTAGCATGGTACGCTTTATCACAAAGGTTGCATATCAATACTCTTTTCTAGAAATGAAATATTTTGATTACTCAATGCTAAAATATATTTTAAATACAAAAAAAAAAAAAAAAAAAAAAAAAAAATCTTAGAAATAACAAGAATTATCACATATGTGTTCTAAAACCGTACAAAATAAAAAGGAAGCACAAAGTTACAAAATGTTTACTAAAAATATAATTGCAATTGAAAATATGTAATCATGGAAACGTAGTGTAGTACTACATATAGTGTTCACTCTAGAAAAAAAAAGGGCAGGGTGCTAGTCACAAAAAAGGACACTATTGAAGCATAAAAAGGGCACTAGTTTCAGCGAAAAAAGGCATTGTTTCATAAAAAAAGTATGCATTTTCGGAACCAATATAAGAAACTCATTATTGTTCATCTTATACTCATCAATGTTTGTACACACATTTAGTAACATAAATTATAGAAATACATGTTTATTAAATTGATATTTTAAGGTTCTAGTAAGTAATTAGGTTAACATATGTGGATATAAAATTATTAGCCGCCTCTAAACTTTGAATTTTAAGGGGGAAGCAGAAATGTTGAACTTAAGATGACTGATTTAGTTACCTTACTAAAGATTTAAAAATAGGACAAAAAAATTTCAATAAAAGAGTTTTAACTTTAAATTTCGTGTGCTTGGAAAGAAGGGGGGGGCATCAATTTTGGGTGAGGGTGTGGAAAAATACTTGATCGATTATTTGCTATAATAAAGTGACAGAGCAGAAAAAGTAAAAAAGGCTTTTAAGCTTGGTGAGCTGGGAAAGCAAAAGATGAGTTTTTTTTCCGCCAGGGTGTTAAGGGGCAGGTTGCGTCCCTTTGACGAAATTTGTGTTTTATCGCGATATTTTGACGAAATTTGCCGTTTTTCGCAATCTTTTTGACGAAATTTGCCGTTTTTCGCGATCTGTTGACAAAATTTGGCGTTTTTTCACAATGTTTTTGACGAAATTTGCCATTTTATCGCGATTCTCTGACAAAAGTCATGTTTTTCCCGCGATTTGTTGACAAAATTTACCGTTTTTTGGCGATTTTTTGATGAAATTTGCCACTTTTCGCAATGTTTTTGACGAAATTTGCCGTTTTTTCGCGATCTTTTGACGAAATTTGTCATTTTTCGCAATGTTTTTGACGAAGTTTGCCGTTTTATCGCGATTCTTTGACAAAAGTCAAGTTTTTCCCGCGATCTGTTGACAAAGTTTGTCGTTTTTTCGCGATCGTTTAACGAAATTTGCCGTTTTTCGTAATGTTTTTGACGAAATTTGCCGTTTTTCGCAATGTTTTTGACAAAATTTGCCGTTTTTCGCGATCTTTTGACGAAATTTGCCGCTTTTTGCAATGTTTTTGAGGAAATTTGCTGTTTTATCGCGATTCTCTGACAAAAGTCACGTTTTTCCCGCGATCTGTTGACAAAGTTTGTCGTTTTTTCGCGATCTTTTAACGAAATTTGCCGTTTTTCGCAATGTTTCTGACGAAATTTGCCGTTTTTCGCAATGTTCTTGACGAAATTTGCCGTTTTTTCGCAAATTTTTGATGAAATTTGCCACTTTTCACAACGTTCTTGACGAAATTTGCCGTTTTTTCGCAATTTTTTGATGAAATTTGACACTTTTCGCAATTTTTTTTAACGAAGTTTGCCGTTTTATCGCGATTCTCTGACAAAAGTCACGTTTTTCCCGCGATCTGTTGACAAAGTTTGTCGTTTTTTCGCGATCTTTTAACGAAATTTGCCGTTTTTCGCAATGTTTTGACGAAATTTGTCGTTTTTTGCAATGTTTTTGACGAACTTGGCCGTTTTTTGCGATATTTTGACGAAATTTGCCGTTTTTCGCAATGCTTTTGGCGAAATTTGCCGTTTTCTCACGATCTTTTGACGAAATTTGTCGTTTTTCGCAATGTTTTTGACGAAATTTGCCATTTTTTCGCGATCTTTTGACGAAATTTGCCGCTTTTCGCAATGTTTTTGACGAAGTTTGCCGTTTTTTTCACGATTTTTTTGGCCACTTTTGACTAGTTTTAAAAAAAGAAGGGCACATTTTGCCGATTTCTAAAAGGGCAGGGCGCATTTTGCAGATTTTAAAAAGGGCAGGGCGCTGTGCCCTTCAAAAAAAGCCTAGCGGGAACACTACTACATACACACAGTGAATTCTTGTTAGTGCATACATCCAAGGGAGGCCATTTTATGTCTGCACTAACCGAAGTCGGCATTAAAGGATGCAAATATTTCAATGGTGTAATATGATCTCTTGTGTTAAATAAACCAAATTCAAATTATGTTAGAAACGAAATAGCTTGCCAACTTTATGCTAAAAGAAACAAGTTATTCTTTAATTTAGTAACTTTAGTAAAAAAAGAAATTAATGACAATTTCTTAATACAAAAGAATAAATTACTCAGGACAAACAAAATATGTAAAGAAATTAACTGTATTTACAGAATTTTACTTTGATATATAGCTTAATATTATATACCGTTTTTCGCAATGTTTTTGACGAAATTTGCCGTTTTTCGCAATGTTTTTGACGAACTTTGCCGTTTTTTCGTGATATTTTGACGAAATTTGCCGTTTTTCGCAATGCTTTTGGCAAAATTTGCTGTTTTCTCGCGATCTTTTGACGAAATTTGCCGTTTTTCGCAATGTTTTAGACGAAATTTGCCGTTTTTTCGCGATCTTTTGATGAAATTTGCCGCTTTTTGCAATGTTTTTGACGAAGTTTGTCGTTTTTTCGTGATTTTTTTGGCCACTTTTAAACACGTTTTACTACAGCATATAATATCTCACATTTCTTTGTGATAGTTGAAAAAATAATCTTTTTATCACACCATTTTCCAGTTTTGCGACCCACTCGAAACCCGTAAGGCATGGTGACGTCACGGCGACGTCAATGTGAAGTCACACTGTGACTTTGTGACCGTCGTCGTGACGTCACGTGACGTCGATGTGAAGTCACTGTGACCTAAATGTGAAGTCGTTATGGCCGTTTTCAAGGCCTTCTGTGACCTCACAATGTGACTACTTTGTGAAGTCACCGTGCGACTTCAATGTGAAAAGTGTGACGAATCTGCATCGGATAGGGTGACCAAATTTTCCCCGCATCCGATCCGGATTGTTCGGATCGACATTTTTTTTTTTTGCTAGACGTTTGTGACATTTGTGACGAATCTGCATCGGATTGGGTGACCAGATTTTACCCGAATCCAACTCGTAAAGTTCAGATATATATTTTTTTTTGGCTGCAGGTTTGTGACAATTGTGACGATTCTTCATCAGGTCGAGTGACCATATTTTACCCATATTCGATGAGGAAAATTACGGGTCGGTTAATTTTTTCTTTTCTTTTATTCTCTTTCTTTTCTTTTCTTTTTTTTTTCTACAGGTTTGAAAGAATATTCTATTTTTTCTTTAGATCAAGTTATTATTTTATTCTAGTTTTTCATATTAATCCAAACCCGAGCTGCAATGATAAAATCTCAACCCTAAATCAACCCGAACCCGAAAAAATTACAATCAATTTAACCCAAACAGAATAACAACAACAACAACAACAACAATTATCGCTATTCTTACTCGGCTCAAGCTGAACGTCATGTCGGGTGCGGGTAAAATCGGATTAACCAACCCGATGCAGGACTTAAGTCGGGGTTTTAAATTATTTATTTTATTTTATTCTGTCTAATTAGTTAAGGTTTTGCTTGGGCTCCGATTCTTATATGAATACCCTATCAGGTCGGGTAACGTGATTTTGAAACGATTTTTTTAAAATCCTGCAATCGAGTGAGACAACCCGATTTCAAACGAACCCAAATCATTACCATTGTTTACACATTAAATAGCAAAAGGTGGATTTGTAGATTTTCAAATTTATTATATAAAAGTGGTGAAATGTATTAAAATTCTGTTGTTCTATAATATAAATGCAACATTTTTTGTATTTTCAGCTCAGTATTTAAAAATTTTAGAGAAATGCTTTTAAATAAAGCAAATAAGTACTATGTGATTTTGCTATAAATGGGAAACGGTACTTTTCAATATTATTTTTAATTTTAAGAATTTTGATAAAAATTGTTATTGCAGTTTATTTTAATAGTCCAGTTAAAAGAACATTTTGAAAAAAAAAACTATACATTTATTTAAAATGTTTACAAAATTAAAATAAATTAATGCTTTAATTCCTGCTATTTTTACAAGTATTGATATTTTTTTAATTTATTTACTTTACTTTTTATTATTATTTTTTTTACAATTACTAAAATATGTTATATAACACTGTGCATGGATTTCTATTTCAATTAATATTAGATTTTATATAAATTTATTATTATTCTATATAGTGAGGAACTATGAAATTTAACTCTTCTTCATGGGATTTCATATATAGAAAACAAAAAGAAATCTGTAATACTAATTCCCTGCAAGGTTTTATTACATACATAATAAAGAATATGTATAAAAAATAATAAACTGAAATACTAAAGGAAGTAAAGAACTTAAAAAATATAAGAATGAACAAAAAATCAATATTGAGAAAAAGTCATTTATTTAGTTTTCATGAGTGAAAAACCCTTGAATGGCAATCGTGTACATATTAAAAATACAGTTTTGAAATTTTAAACCACGGGTATAAAAAGTTTAGATCTATAATTTGAGATAATAATAAAATAATCAATATTTTAACTGTGATAAGGTCTTTAAGCCTTGAAATTTTAAAGGGTAATTTTTATTAACTATTTCAATAGTTTTTAAACAGTATCTTATATATTTAACTAGTGAAAATATTCGAATAATGTATTCCCCGAAATATTCACATCGGGGTCCAGGTTTTAAATCATATTTAAAAGAAAAATAACTGTATGTTTTAATTTATTAAAAAAGATTTTTGAAAAATATTTCATAAAAGTTGCCATTTTTGAAAAAGAAAATTTAACTTATAGATCAAAATACGTTATCATACATGGAACCTTTATTTTATAACTATGTTTTAACCCTTTGTGACTCGACAACATCTGTTTGAAAAATATTTACTCTGGCATACATCATTTTAAGCAAGTAAAAAAAAAAACAATCATAAAAATAAAAATTATTTACTAAAAGATACTTTTTCATATTTACAATAAACAAAAAATTATATAGTTTCTTCTAATAAATATTGTTAAATTTTTAATACAAAATTGTAACGTGTACGAACTTACCTTTGTAAAAAATCTATTTTTGGACATCTGCAGACTTTTAAATTCAACAAAGTTAATTTTATTCATAAAGGTATGAAACTGTTTAAATGATAAATAAAACTTTGATATTAAAAATTAACTCAGTATCGTCGTATGTTGAGGTTTCTATAAACAATTTATATTAACTACTGTGTTAAAAGATAGCAGTAATAAAGAAAATCATCTTATTAACCCCGCTGAAAATAACTTTGTCTTTTGGTATGTTTAGAGGTATGCAACTGCAGTAAAAAACATACTTAAAAACAATATTTTGGTTATTAAAATATAATGTTACTAATTTATTGTCAATTATTTATGGAATTGTAATAAATGCATCGATAGTGACACATATAATTTATCATATGATGCCGATGAAATATCTATCTGGGTCGATGTTTCGTGACTAGGCAATAATCACAGTAATCTGTTGTTCATCATAAATAGAGCAAGCTGATTTAAAAAAATCTACCGTAAAAGTTTTAGAATAAAGTTTGGCCAAAATTTTAGATATAAAGTCCATTTGAAATGTAAATAATCATAGTTACATAACCCAATAAAATAATAAATTATAAACATAGTTTCAAATATTTAACCAGTTTTTAATGTGAAAAAATATATAAATTCAGATAACAACATAAAATGGAACCACACATTGGTTTATTATTATTATTTTTTTTTTTTTACAGGATTAGGTGGTAATTATAAAGAACATTTCCCTTTAATAATAATTCTTTTATAATAGTGTACAGATGTTTTGAAATTTATAACTATAAAATGATTCAGGAAATGAATTTAGTGAAAGTAATTATCTGATTAAAATCTTTGACATATTGTTACTTATTTTAACAAAATAAACATTAAATTTACTGATAAATGTTAAACGAAATATTTAACTTTTGTAAAATACTGCATGAAAGTAACTGAACACGATATAACTAAATGCAAAGCTAACAGGGAAAATAATATTTTTCCATACCTCTTTTTCTTTGTGATCTTCAATATTCTATTTATACGTAAAAATAGCGAAACTTTCTTGAGAAGGCAAAATTCTTCCAAATGAAGTACAATAACATTGGCGGAAAACAAATTTAACCACGCAAAGGAATTGTACTTTTCATGGAAAGAAAATTCGTATAAAAATTGTATTTGCGGAATCCTGTGCAGGTTTTTAATTTTAAATACGTAGAAATTATACACGCTCATAACACGCGTATTGTCCAACGAACTGACATCCAAAGATTAAATACACTGTTGTGCGTCTCTTATTCTGAGGTTAAAAAAGCAGACGATAATTTTGAAAGCGTTTAAAACACCTGCGCGCATTTAATAGCAGGGCAGATGATCTTTTTTCTTTTTTTTTTCTTATATAGTTGATGTTAGAGTAGAAGGTTAAAAAGGCAGAATATTTCTTTTTATAGTCTCTCCAATTAAAATTTCTTATTTGAAGATTTATTTTTGAAGCAGTTTACCTTTTTTTTTATGATTAGTTTCACAATAATAATAATACTTGTATAGTTTTCTTTGTAAGTTGTAAAAAATATCAATATTTATGGCGTATCAAATAAAATATTGTTTAAATTTTTAGGGTACATAAAAAATATTTTAATGGACAAGAATGCAAAATCATAAAAAAAGTAAAATTTGCATAGATCGTAATAATTGCAAAATGTGATCCTAAAAAAGTAAAAGGTTGGGGGGGGGGGGCATTTTTCCTTTTTCAAAATTTCCTTTTTTCTTTATTAATGTCCTGTAGAAGAAACAGCTTGTAAAATAACAATATTTTTTTAAAGAAATTTGTGGTTAATGAAAAACGGACACGTGAATAATTATTTAAATCATACACATTTTGCATAATTTTTTTTTTTAATTTCATTTTATATTCGGAAATGTTAAATTTATTTACAAAGTATGAAACAAACAGCAAAATATATATTGGAAGAGGTACTCAATCTACTTAAATACTAAGGAAAAACAATTGTTATCGGAAGTACACCACTGATTTTATTATAATAAAGCGTCTGTTTTTCACAACCCACCTCCCATCAAACAAACAAATCTTTAATTACCATAGTAAATTGAGGTACAGTTTTGAAACATATTGCATTTGAAAGAGAATTTTATTTTTCCTATTCGACGGTTAAAAATTGAAATTGTGCAATATTTAGAAGTTAAAAAAAATCACTGTAAAAGCGAAATTTACTGTTCAGTTGTTGCCGCTGTTAACATGACGTCATTGTTACTCTTGGATAGCTTGCGCTCTATAATATAGATTGTTGCTCTCAGTTTTACAAAAGTTGTTAATTAATATGAAAAGCAAATGAGAAACTGCCTTAATTTAAAAAAAATTGTTCATGGAGTACATGCCGCATTATGTTTGTATTATAATTTATAATTGCATATTGATTGAAAATTACCTATTTATAAAGCATTTTCCTGTAGGTCAGTAAATAAATTAATCAATATAGCTTAATTTTCCAGGGATCATAAAAATCAGTCAGAATCAGACCCTTTAAGTGCATTAAAGCATTCCTGAATAATATATATTTCTCATCATTTTAAAATACATTAAAAATTCACATTTTGGTCAAACTGTGACTTCACAACATGGTGGTATTTTGATAACACAGGTGACGTAGTGTTTGTGACTTGCAGTAACGTCACAGTGACGTCACAAAAATTTAAAAAAATGTCAGAAACATATTTTTTTACATTGAATAACATATTTTGTAGTGTTCTTGCAATTTTTTTATGATTTCCAAGCAATTCACATTTTAGTCACAATGTGACGTCACTGAGTGGTTGTATTTTGGTCACAGATGTGACGTGACGTATGTGACTCACTGTGACCATGCATGCTATGCGGGAAATTTTATCTGTTACACCATACAATTTGCAGAAAGTCAAATAACAAATTCTAACATTTTTTTTTTTTTTTTCTAAATTCAAAGAAAGAATGTGCTGTTAGCAATTAAAAAAAATATTATGTTTTCTTTCTCTTCATCATTGTCACTGACAATGTCTTCATGTTTCAATAACCAAAATTGATTTTGAAAAATTAATGTAGTTTAAATTCTGACTGGTCATTTTGAGAAAAAATTGTTTGCATTATCCTAAGAGCAATATGCATTAAGCTTAATATTAATTCCAAATGGAAAATTATGGGGAAAACGAAATTGCCCTCATTAACCAGAGCTGTAATCATACAATTAATAAAATAATAAAATAAGGACACACTTTTGTAAAAAAGGACTCAGGTTTTTGGAAGTGTCTGGGTCCTAGGGATCCAGGATTTCAAAGGTCTAGCAACATCTCTGAATATATTAATTTTTCATAAAAACAATGTGTCCCAAGAGTGACAAATCAGGTCAAACAATAATCTTAGCTATGTCCATGGACAGTTCAACAAAAGACAGCATTTGAACAAATCCATGAGAAAAAGAAGCCTGTTAACTACTTCGTATGAAGCAATAAGCTGCAAACATAACCTGTCAAAAAAAAAAAAAAAAAAAAAAAAAAAAAAAAAAAAAAAAATTCTTAAAATAATTATTAAAAAAATCCATCCTCAAAATCATAAAGACCACACTATCAATTGCATGGTCATGAAGACAGCTAAATATAATAAAACAGTAAAATTAAATAGAATAACATGTAATATTAAAGTACACAGGGCAAGTGTACATGAGAAAATCTTACAAGGAGAGGACCAAACTTGGTAATCACAAATTTTGATTATTTTTATATATGTTGTAGGGTAGAAGCCCCTTAGTCTCAGATTCAACAGATTTTATACAACGCTCCTTAGTTCTCGAGAAATAGGGGGTCTAATATTTTAACGCAACTTAAAAAATTGCTTTGTAACGAAATTACTGTGTTGGTTGTAGCTCAGTTGTTATGGCATCTGCTTGTTGATCTGCTGGCCCAGGTTCAAGACCAGAACGAGCTACGTTTGTTTTTCTCATTTTTTGTTTGATAAATATACTTGTAATTATAATTTAATAATCCTAATTAAAAATGATAATATTGTGCATTAATCATAATCATAATATATTTATTTTTTATTTATAACTATATCGTTGTATAAAACATCATTAAGCAGTTATTTTTTTTAATCACTTTTAAAATGTATTTCATCTATGCTTTATCGATGCAAAGATATTGAACAATTGTGTCAATTTGTGATTTTAAAGAAACATTTATATATTGCCTTAACAAGGGAAGTCGATGAAATAATAATACTACTCTGTTTTTAAAGTAAGAAGCATAATTATATTAAAATTTAGCATAAGAATTAAATTACAATGTATTTTTTTGCATATTAAAGATTTTTAAATTTGTAATAAGTATGCTTGCGCTTTGAATTAATTTATAATTAATAAAATAAGGTATGATTTTGTAACGATGTTGGAATTTTTACTAGTCAATAATGGGTCCATTTTTTAAAAAAATCTCTTTAAATGATGAGAAATGTTTAATAATGGCTTTCAAATCAAATAAATTTAATTTAAATTTAAATATGTTAACATTATAATTAATGTACGATATTAAAATTTTTAATTGAGATTATTAAATTATAATTACAAGTATATTTATAAAACAAAAAATGAAAAAAACGTAGCTCGTCCTGGTTTCGAACCCACGCCCGCAGATTAACGAGCAAGATGCCATAACTGAGCTACGATCACTACAGCATTTTAGTTACAAAGTATTTAAGTTGTATTAAAATATTAGACCCCCTATTTCTCGAGAACTAAGGAGCGTTGTATAAAATCCGTTGAACCTGAGACTAAGGGGCTTCTACCCTACAACATATATAAAAATAATCAAAATCTGTGATTACCAAGCTTGGTCTTCTCCTTGTTAGTGCAACTTTGATGTTGTGTAATAAATGCATTTTTATTCCAAAACAAATGTGAATATGTGTAAGCATTCTTCAAACAGTTTCTAACAAGGTGGCTTTGCATGAACAAATTAAAATTTTGCTAAACAACCATACCAAAGAAACTTAAGTTGCAATCCAGGCTTTTTTTTTCTTTTCATAGGGAAAGTGTACACACACAGTTTCTATGGAATTTAATCTACATTTTTGTACTTAAAAAGCTAAATGATAATAAAATAACTGTGGTTTGAATGAGAAAAGTCATTTTAAGAGAATACACACTTTTTTTTTTATTATTAAATTTTCTAAAAATAAAGAAATACTTTCAGTCATATCAAAATAAAAATCAGTCTGTTCTAAGATTTAAGTTCATTGACACAGCATAGATAGATGATTGATTAGGCTTATAGCTCAGTAAATGAAATCATCTTTAAAGCACATAAACTTAATCTGGTAAAATAATTTGCAAACCAATCATGATGTTTTGCCCATTTTGAGCTGTTTGCAGTTTAACATACAGATGAAGGGGGGAAACAATAGCTCAGTAAATGAAATCATCGTTAAAGCACATAAACTTAATCTGGTAAAATATGACAAATTTATGTTTTTCGGCGATTTTTTTACAAAATTCACGTTTTTTCGTAATCCCTGGACAAATTTCGCGTTTTTTTTTGCGATCCTTTGACGAAATTTGTGTTTTATGTGATCTTTTGATGAAATTTGCATTTTTCCCGCAATCCTGTAATGAAATTGGCAATTTCTCTTCGAATGAATGACAAAATTGATTTTTTTTCGGCGACAATTTGTCGAAAAACGCAATATACTTTATATCTGAATTTTTGGATTTATGATAGATTTTTTTTTAATTTTCGGAAAAGACTGCCTTAATTTTTAGGAAAATTCAGAACAGAATCACCCTTGGTTCCTTGCTCAGTACAATTTTTTATGTACTTTACACTGCTTGTTTAGTTTTCTTTTTGGATTTTTCTAAATTTTGCTTTTTGTGCAAAATCTTGGCTATTTGCCTTTTATTATCATTTTAGCATCCAAACAAATTCTCTTGCTTTTTGTAAATGAGGCGAATAACTATTACTAACTTTGGTGAGTTTTCTTCGAAAAGATTTTCCAGATGAAGAACTACCAGATTCTTCTATGTTGTTGTCACCATGGTTGACAACAGTTGTCCCCTGAAATTGTTTCTTAATTTTGTTTGGGTTCGTATTGGTCTTCATTGGGAGATGAAGATATACCCTTGATATTTTCCCATCATTGTTGGAACTTTTAAACTCTCTTGGACTATTTACATTATATTTAGTTAGGTATATGATACTTTATTTGAAACAGCCTACATTGATATAAACATGATATTTTCACAAAAAATCATCTATAAATACATCTATAACTATCAAATTTGTTCAAGTATTTACACAAACCTGTCAATAGTTTATGAAGTTAATTGACCCTCAGCCGTTCCTGAAAAAAAAGACCTTAACAGACAGATGGACAAGTGATCCTATAAGGGTTCTGTACCTCAAAAGGAAAAACTGGAACCCTTATAGGAACACTTTTTGGTTTATCTGTCTGTCAAGGTCATTTTCTCCAGGAACAGCATTAATTTATAATTCTATTTATAATTCTATGTCAATTTATTATGCAACAAACTTATGAATTACCATAATCAGGACTAATGCCAATGGTTCCCGATTGGAAAATTTACCTAATAAATCAACACAGAACTATAAATTAATGATTTTCGTATTTTTTCCTTTACGTGTGTTATAAGACATTGCTTCATGTTAAATTTTAAGGTTCTAGCTATAGGTTTTCACAGTAATACCTATAAGCAGGGTTAGAAATTAGCAGTCGTTAGTCGCCAAATGTAACTAAATTATTACATTTGATGACCACAAAATTATACCTGGTTGTCAAATTTGACACCTAGCTTTTTGTTTTACAGATGCTTTTATTCCTACTTTAACATAAGTTTCCACTCCCCCCCCCCCCCCCCCCCCCCTCTGCTGCCTGCACTTGACACACCTGTTTTCGATAAAAGATCGGACATTAGCACACTATGTAAATTATATTCTTTTAAGACTCTGTGAACATGTCAGCAGAAAAAAGAAATAAATTATTGAGCAGCAAGTAAACAGAAAAATAAAAGGAGAAAAAAATCAAACCCCTTAAAAAAAAAAAAAAAAAAAAAATCTGTTGTTAATTGAGAGATTTCCTTGAAATTTTCACCAAGTTACAATAATAGTAAATTAGGCAGTGTAAAACTTTTTTATTAAAATATAATAGCTTATTAGAAAATTAGAACCTCCACAAAAATTGGCCAGTACAGAGCAATTATAAAGAAGAACCAATGTGTTTTTTTGTTTATCCAAATGCCATGAAGTCTGAATTGGAACTGAAACATGAGGTCTGCAGAGGGGCAGGCGTTATCAAAACGAGAAAATCAGCTTTGGATGGATATTTTGTTATGCAGAAAAAAACCATGCAGAGATTTTTTTTTTTTTTCCTAAAAGGATATTTTATATTTTACCATGCTTAAGAAATCAATCTAATTTATATTTTTATGAGATCCTATTTTATTTAGCATATCTTAATTTGACATTGTTTTGCAACATCTGTATGTAAATGAGTAAATAACTTAAAATTAATAAGAAATAACTAAGTCATTTTATTTAAAATTGGCATTATTTTTACAGCACATAAAAAATATTTATGCTGAAAAGGCCATTAATTTATGGTACTCCGATGTAACACCTGGATTTTTAAAACTAAATATCATGATTTTAATTTTAAAAGTAATTGTTGTAAGATTATCTAAAATAAATAATGGATGATAAAATTCCATTTTCGTGTTATTTAATATATGATTTTTAAAATTATTTAATATTTCTCCTTCCTTATTTGCTCCTAAAATAAGATACTGTATAAAGAATGTTTTAAAATTTCAGTGTTTTCCCTAAAAAAAAAATAATAATAAATAAATAAATAAAGTATTTATATAGAAATCAATATCGTTAAATGCCATACAAATATACATTAATTGGTATCCAAAAGTTCATTTATTTGCTTCTTTTTTTTTTCATTTTCTTATGTACTTTCAGTCATAAGATTTTTTTTTTTTTTAATTAAGCTTATACCTGGTTGTATCTAAAAGTTCAAATTTTCTTTCTATGGATATAATTGCTTGATAATTGTTTTGTATGCATATTAGCTTTATAGAAAGAATTATTTAAACATTTTTCTAGAATCCAAATATTGCAGTTTAACGCTGTTTTAAAATTTTATAGAAAGCCAGTTTTTATTTTGTTTTAGTGATTAACACAAAGATAAAATGTTTAATATGTACAGCCCCCTCGCCCTTAACACATAAAGATAATTACAATATTATTGCTAACATGGGTTCGAAAAGAAATGAGAAAATATGATATAACATAAAATTGCAACCATGAAATGCAGTTTGGCACCTGTTAAAAAATTTGCAGGCGTTATTTGACGCCTTACTTAGAATTCCCAATATCTAACCCTGCCTATAAGATACTTTCCATTGATAAAGAATTTTGAAATTTTGCATATAGGAAGGCCTTATAGCACATGTAAAGGAAAAAATCCAAAAATCATTAATTTATAATTCTATGTCGATATATTATGCGACAAACTTGTGAATTTTCATAATCTGACTAATGCTAATGATTCCAGATTGAAAAATGTACCTAATAAGTCGATATAGAATTATATATTAATGATTTTTTTTCTTTTACATATGCTATAAGACCATTCTTCATACCAAATTGCAAGGTTCTAAGGTCTATGGGAAGTACCCTAAAACTTATAGAATACTTCCCATTAACGTAGAATCTTCAAATTTGGCATAAAGAAAAGTTTTAGAACATGTAAAGGAAAAAATATGAAAATAATGAATTTATAATTTTATGTATACTCGTTAATTTAAATAATCGAGACTAATTGCAAACTCCTCCATAAACAGATTTATTTTATTTGTTTTATTGAATGTGCTTTCTCTGAAATTTTCTTTCATTGTTGTAAACATTGTTCCAACTTTCATACGCTTAAAAAGACAGCCATATCTGCCAGTCTCAAATTCTCGTCAATCTTGGCAAAATATCGCAAAATCTGGCAACAAAAAAATAGATCACCATAAATGAAGCCAACTTGGCGAGTTTGTTAATTTTTCAAAATTCCCATTCAAATTCAGTATTGACAAAAACTGAGAAACTTCTATAATAGAGTTAGTTCCATGCATTTTACCTTCGTGTATTTCAGTAAAATTTGCCGAATTCTTAAAAACAAAGAATAGGGAAGCTACCTTTTCCTCCTGGTACAAACCAGAAGAGCTTTTTATAATTCTAGTTCATTGGGAAACATGTAAAAAATCATTACAAAATTCTACCTTTACATACAAAAACTAAGTTAAATAAAAGAGTGTAACTAAATAATTTACAACTTTACGAAACAACAATTACAAGAAGCATCGATGTGTATGTAAGCAGTTCTTGTTTTTTATTTAGCCATATACACTACAGTAAATGTGGCCAATTGCAGGATAATGTCAGCCCCTCAAATGCAATTAAAATACGATTGAATTTTTTTTTTTTTTGCGATCTTTGGTCAGTTTTTACTGTACTTTAATGGAATAAATGAGATGATATTCTGGCTTGACTAATGTTGTTTGCATATATTTTTAGTCCTTAATTTTTTTTCTTTAGAAATTTAAACTTGCATCTAAAACATATCAGATATTGCCAAAAAATATTAGACTGCAGTGAGAAATCTTCATATGGGTCCACTGATTATTAATTTTTTTTATTCGTTTGGTGGTCTCTGTATTGATTTCCTCTCATATCCATTCATGCTTGGCATGATCAATATTAACTATCTAATTAGAATTAATTGAATTACAGGAAAACCAGAATTTGAAGATGATCCGTGAATTTACTCAGTAATGAAATGTACAAAGTTGAAACATTGCGCAATTTTTACAAACCGACATTTAGCAGAGCTCCGACAACACAATCAGATTTTTTAAAACCTAAATATTTTTTTATATATTTCTAATAGTATTGTATTTAAAAACACAATTTATTAAAGACTTATATTATTTTTGTTAAGATATTATACAATGCCCCTTAAAAGTATCCAAACACTGTAGAACGTCATTCAAATAGTACTCAATCTATTAATAATTTTTTTTTTCAGTAAAAGAATTTTTACTTTCTTCTATCTTTACAAGAAGAAAGTATTGGATTCATGAAAATTTTCGACTTCCGGTTTTCGACGGATTTATACGTTTTAGAAGGTCCTGAACACGATTTTACTATTTTTAGAAAATGTCTATCTGCGACTCTGTCTGTATGTGACAAAAATTTTGTGGGCACTCTATCTCAAGAACTAATGCTCGGAATTTAATAAAACTTTATATTCAGTTAGTCTCTGATATAAATTGGTGCTGATTAGTTTTTGGTAAAAATCGCCCGGCAGGTGGCGCTACTATGTAACATTTTTCGCGATTTACGCAATAGCTCTATCTCAAGAACTAATGCTCGGAATTTAATAAAACTTTATATTCAGTTAGTCTCTGATATAAATTGGTGCTGATTAGTTTTTGGTAAAAATCGCCCGGCAGGTGGCGCTACTATGTAACATTTTTCGCGATTTCCGCAATAGCTCTATCTCAAGAACTAATGCTCGGAATTTAATAAAACTTTATATTCAGTTAGTCTCTGATATAAATTGGTGCTGATTAGTTTTCGGTAAAAATCGCCCAGCAGGTGGCGCTACTATGTAACATTTTTCGCGATTTCCGCAATAGCTCTATCTCAAGAACTAATGCTCGGAATTTAATAAAACTTTATATTCAGTTAGTCTCTGATATAAATTGGTGCTGATTAGTTTTTGGTAAAAATCGCCCGGCAGGTGGCGCTACTATGTAACATTTTTCGCGATTTCCGCAATAGCTCTATCTCAAGAACTAATACTCGGAATTTAATAAAACTTTATATTCAGTTAGTCTCTGATATAAATTGGTGCTGATTAGTTTTTGGTAAAAATCGCCCGGCAGGTGCCGCTGCTATGCAGCATTTACACGATTTTAGCGATAGTCCTATCTCAAGAAATATTGCACGGAATTTAATAAACTTGAGTTTTAGTTAGACCTTGATATAAATTGGTGCTGATTCTTTTTAGTGTATGCGAAACCTGTGGGAGATAGAAGAAAGTTTTGGGATTGACACATCCGACTAGTTTTAATAATATTTACATTATATTTTTAACAAAACTATATCAACTACCAGTGATGTCACTGAATCCTAAAAATCCTGGGTCCCAGGGACCCAGGATTTTCAAATATCTGGGTCCCTTTTTTATAAAAGCGGGTCCCCATTCATAAAAATTCGAATTCATATTTTAAAGGAACAAGTGAACTTGTTTATTTAGAAAAGAGAAATGCAATACTTATTGTTTTGATAATAATTAAATAATGAATAATTAAAACCAGTATTTCCCAATCAAATAAGTTTTTTTTTTTTTTTTAACTATTAAGAGAAATTTTCTTTGCCTTTTTTTAATGTAAATAATGATTATTTGAGTGTAGAAGATAACAAGTATCACTAATATTTGCATTTCTTTTAAAAGGGGTAAGACGGATTTATTGAAAAGGATATTTTTGTTGGATAAAAGAATACTTTTGTTGAGTAAAGGGGCACTTTTTGTTGAATGAATGGATGCTTTGATTAAACTTCCCATTGGATTATTTGTCAGCATAGATCAGTGTTGAAATCAAAAATTTTCTTTGGAAAGGAGTTTCAGGAGTGATTCTGATTTTTAAAAAATATTTTCTGAAATTCACAACAAATTTTCTGAAAGGTTACGTTACAACAGAAAGGGGGGGAGGGGGGGGGATCCTCTCTCAGCACTATTTTTGTTGTTGTAGGTCAGATTAACTCTGTTTTTGATTCAAGTCGATTTCAGGCTGAGTGAATTTCACATTTTTTTCCTTGGCCTTTGGACGATATTCACGTTTTTCCACAATCCTTCGATGAAATTCGCAGTTTTTTCGAGATCCTTCTACAAAATTTGCTGTTTTTTCCCCCCCGACATCCTTCGACGAAATTTACCGTTTTTTCGGGATCCTTCGACAAAATTTGCCGTTTTTTGGCGATCCTTTGACAAAATTTGCCATTTTTTGGTGATCCTTCGACAAAATTTGCCATTTTTGAGCGACCCTTCGACGAAATTTGCCATTTTTTGGTGATCCTTTGACAAAATTTGCCATTTTTGAGCGACCCTTTGACGAAACTTGCCGTTTTTTCAAGATCTTTCGACAAAATTTGCCCTTTTTTTTCGAAATCTTTTGACGAAATTACCGCTTTTTTGGCGATCCTTCGACCAAATTTCCATTTTTTGGCGATCCTTTGACGAAATGTGCCGTTTTTTCGAGATCCTTCGACGAAATTTGCCATTTTTGGGCGATCCTTCGACAAAATTTGCCGTTTTTTCGAGATTCTTTGACAAAATTTACCGTTTTTTCGAGATCCTTCGACGACATTTGCCATTTTTTCGAGATCTTTCGACGAAATGTACCATTTTTTCGAGATCCTTCGACGTAATTTGCCGTTTTAGGGTGATCCTTCGACGAAATTTGCCGTTTTTTCGAGATTCTTTGACAAAATTTACAGTTTTTTCGAGCTTTTTTGACGACATTTTCCGTTTTTTCGAGATCTTTCAACAAAATTTGCCGGTTTTTTTTCGAGATCTTTCGACGAAATTTGCCGGTTTTTTTCGAGATCTTTCGACGAAATTTGCCTTTTTTTCGAGATCTTTCAACGAAATTTACCTTTTTTTGGCGATCTTTCGATCAAGTTTGCCATTTTTTGGCTATCTTTTGATGAAATTTGCCGTTTTTTTGTGGTACTTGGACGGATTTCGCGTTTCTTCGGAGAATTTATGCGTCCCATGGGACGCGTAAGAACTATTTTTTGCGTCCCAACTCCAATTTTTCACGTAATTTACGCGCTATAGCGTGTCCACGGCATCGCTGACTACCATGAATGCATAGCAAAATGTTTCACTTAGAAAATCAATAATAAAAAACTCCTAAAAGTTACCACACAAAAGTATTCACACACTTTAAAAAAAACATCAAAAATCAGTAAATATTGTAAAATTTTGGATAATTAACATATCCTTGAGCTTTTTAAAAATATAAAATCTGTTAAAACAGTAAATAAGATTTGGATGCAATACTTTGGCAGTACCTAAGAGATCAGCATGTACGAGTATATAACATACAGGCAAAGTAAAAATGATTTGTGATTTTACAAGAGCAATAAAAATAAAATATATAACTTAACTTACATTAGTATCTGTCTTTACACCACAAACTACACATACTTTACATCTTCTACACTCCCATTTTGATTCATCTATTTGTTTTAAAGCTTCGGTCGTTAAACCAAGACAAGTAGAATGACCTTGAGTGATAAGTATTGAAACATTAATAAACATTGGAGAGAAATATAATACAAAAAAAAGGGGGAAAAGATCAAAAAAGAAAAAATATTCAATACATATAAAAAAATATTTTTTTTAAATAATTTTATTTGAAACAAAAAAAAAAACTATCCTAGAATTATCACTTAGCATTAAATACTAATGTCACACTTAGCATATTCTAACAGTTCCATAAATTTTAAAATGATTATTTAATAAGCCATTAATAAATAATTTAATAAAACACAAACAGGGGTCGATCCAGGTAAAATATGGGTCATCTTTGTAGCCCCTTCATAAAATTCCATTTAATAAAATTGACCCATTCTCAAAATTCCTCTTAACAAAAGAACCTTTTACAAAATTCAATTTCTTAAAAACATACTTCATACTTTTTATTTTGTTAAGATTTGAAATGTGCAACTAAATTTGATTTTTTATTGCAAAATTTCATTTTTCATCCCCTATCTAGACAAGGTTTTATTCTCATTTACAATCGATAGCTAAAGTAAGATAAGAGTTTTTACACTGAAGATAAATCTGACTACATTTATAAAATACTACTGTTCAAACACAGTGTATCTCATGTGTTTGTGACAGCCATATTTTCCCACCATTTTTCTAATTTTCATTATTTTTTTAATTATATTTTCTTGAGATACATAAACACTTGTAAATAAATCAGCACATTTACAAGAAAACATCATTGACAAAAGCCTTTTTGGACTTTTGCCCAAACATAATGCTTTATCATGCTCTCCAACTCCTTTGCCATGTGAAATATAGAAGGTCAATCATACTTTAAGGAAATGGTTTTTCACAGTTAATTTCTACATATACTATATGTCTTACAATCTTTTGAATTGAATTTTGGCTGTAGCTCTGGCATGAATGTTCTATAATAGTAGAATTTTTCTAGGTATAGTCCTGTGAATTTTCTGTAACTCGTCCTTGGCTTCCAAAGTCCTTTCAAAGTTTGTGGATGATGTCTTACTAATGCTTGCTTTTGCAAGCTAAAAGCACAGAAGTTTATGAGGGAAGCATGAGGTCACTTTACAGGTGTTTTTTCAAATGGGACATAATTTATTCCAGTTTCTGATTCTTTATTTTTTTTTAATAGGTAACAGTTGACATGCAAATGTGACTTTGTCCAAATGATATTTAACTTTATTAATATATTTTCCATATAAAACAGGAATTTCTTCTCCAAAAATGAAATCTAAAATATTTTGCTGATGATAGAGTGAATTTAATTTAGCTTTGCTTTATATATATATATATATATATATATATATAGCTTTAATATACCTTCATAACAAAATCCAGCAACAATCAAATCCTTTTGGAAACTTTTCTTTATAATTCATGAATACATTTTTCCCTCCCTTAGTGTTATTTTCTGTAACAGCACATTAATTAAAGTCATGTTTCATTTAGCAGCAGCAGCAAATTTCCATTTATCACCACCTGTTTGTTAAAGTTGTTTGTAAAAGTAAGCATTATGAAGATGCCATCCACGATTACGGAAAACTTTGAAAAGCCATTCAAAAGGAGAAGGAGAAAATTGTTCTAAGAAAAACTTTTAGCTAGAACTATAGCCAAGACTATCCAATAGTCATGAAGAATGGTGAATTTATGCATAGAAATCATCGGTGAAAATTAATTATTTTCATAAAATGTGAACAATGTTCTGTAGTAAAATAAGCCAATTAAGATATGAATTACAATGTTTTTTTTCTTTTTGTGTTTTACATCAGATAATGTGAATCTGTACACAGCAATGTCTGAAAATATTTTAAACATATTCAAGTTTGAGACCCTTTTCCTTCCAAGTCTTCAAACAACTTAACTGTATCAACAGCAATTTTAATGCATATAATCTGAAATAAATGCATATCAATGTGTTGTTAAGACTGTGTAAATAACTGCAGTAAATAGAAATTTGATGATCAGCTGAATGGGCACTTTGACCTTCATCTTACTGTGTGCTGAATATTTTTACAGAAATAAGTTTGAAAAACACATTTCTTCTATAATATACTTTTTTTTTTTTTTTTTTTTTTTTACAATTTTCAAAAATAAGACTTTGGGTTAGCTTTTTAGTTATAGAAATGATTTTTTTTTTCTAAGTGACAAAATTTTATCCAAAGTTCTTATTTAACTTGGTCTTGAAAAATAAAGTTACTAAATATTTACTTTTGTGCATTTATGTGTATATTAAATAATACTCTTGATACTTTTATTATTATTATTATTAGAGCTCTGCTTGAGTTACAGGTGTAACATGTGAATTATTATCGCAAAAAAAAGAAGAAAAAAAACTACACCTGTAACAATAATTTAAAATAAAACTAAAGTAGAAATGATTTAAACTGTGATAAACTAACTAACCTGACATTGGCCGAGTCTGCCAAGAAAAATTAAGCATGGTCGAAAAATTCAGAAATTGCTATACGAATTCCAAATCAACTTTATTGAAAGAATGACAAAATGTATTATATTGAGCTGAAAGATTGAATTTGGATTGCTTTTGTGAGTGGCTCAAGAACGACAGCAAACTTGGTAAATCGGCAGAAATATGTTTCAATAAAAAACAGAGAATCTAAAAAAAAAAAATCCAAAATCTTAGGCTTAGATGTCTTTGTCTATTCTAAACCAAATTTGCAGACTATGTCCTACAGATTTCCCTACCAGACACACACACATATTTCTTTTTTTAGTGTAAATAACTAACAGGAAGAATGCTAAACATGGGTGCAAGAAACCCATTCAAGTCAAGACTGGAAACTTTTCTGAATATTAAGAATAACCAAATGAAAATGGGCTAGAATATTTTTATGTCTTGCATTATACCTAAAAATTGATCTCTTACAAAAAAAAAAAGTCCTGGGACTGATGGTCTTGCACTCATGATGATAAGAGCACTGAAAAGATTTATCATTATTTTTTACTTATTTTAATAAATGACAACTTTTGTTTAATTTTTGTTAAAAATATCACTTTTTTTTTTTTTTTAATATTAACGTATAAAAAATTCTCAGAAATTACCTGATGTTCCACAAAAGCAGCATGAAAGGACATCATCTAGTCGTCCATTTTTAGTCACTGAGCTCTCTTTACAATAACTACAGATTCTGTCCAACTTGCTTTTCTGTAAGCAGAAAAAAAAAAAAGAATACTTATATTGTTATATAATTTTTATTTAGATTACATTAGCAAAACAAATTTTCAATTATACTTTAAAAATATTTTTGATTAGATATTTCTAACATTTTCACAGATAAGAACGATAAAGAAAAAAAAAAATTCTTCATAAACACAACAATATTTCTTAACTGGCAAATAAACTTCCAATTAAAATGGTCTTTATCTTTATTTATGTTTAACATGCATGATTAACACATTGACTGCCTTACAAGAGTCCATATGATCTCATACGTGACTTCCACTCTGTGCACCATGAGACCATATGGCAGATTATTATGGCACAAGATTGCCCAGCTTATGTACCACTTCGCAAGAAAAGTTGCTGATCATGGAAATAAAATGCATAAGGGTTAGTTTGGATGGTTTTGAAAAAAGAAAAAATTAATCATTATTTCAGGCTGGGCGGTCACCATGTTAAAGATACTTCACAATAATTTCCCCATCTTTAATTATCACCATATAATAAACAGGAGTACACCCTCTATTCAATATTTGTATGTGTGTGTTTTTTTTTAACATAAAACTATTGCAAATAATTAATAGACACAACAATAACCTTTTATTTTATGCATTAATGGGATATTTTGGATCATCATGCAAATTACCTAAGTTATAAAAGGTATTTTTCAAATAGCTTGTTGCCAAATGTTAATTGCAATGACATTAATTTATTTTGCAAAAATGCAGGTAACTGTTCCATTTTCAGACAGCAAATTAAAACAATCTTTCATATTTTAAATGATTGCAAGGGATGTTTTTGATTTTGTTTTCTTTTCTTCACTGTTTAATATTTTTTCCATTAACTTTCAAAAAGTATTTTTCAAAATTGATTTTACAGAATTATTAAATTATTTATTTTTTTAAGTAACTTATTCCAAAATACAAGGTTATCCAAAATGATGTATGGTATTTAAAATACTATAATAAACTCATTTTGAAACATACACTTACTAGAACAGACTTACAATGAAAGAAAACTCAAAACGTTTTCATTTTATTGCATTATAAATGTTCTATCTATAACTTCCTCCAGTCACACGAACAATGACCAGATGATAGTCTATTTCGTACATGTCTGGTGTTATTAAGTTCACAGCATTGCATATGCACTTTTTTAAAGTTGTACCACATACACATTGCCTTTCACAAAGTCCCATAAGAAAAAATCACATGGTATGACCTTGAGTGTCGAGACATCATTTTAGGTTATAATGATAGTAGCACCACCACAACTTCCGTAGCGCTACCAGCCAAGGGGAATGTGAAAACATTTGAGTTTTCCTTTATTTTAAACTCGTTCTGGTAAGTGTATATTTCAAAATGAGTATATTATAGTATTTTAAAATATCATACATGATTTTAAATAACCCTGTATTAACGCACCAAAGTTAATTTGTTTTGTAAAAAAGTAAGATTATTCCATTTTCAGATACTAATTAAAATAGTCTTCAGAATTTTTAAGTAATATTTTCCTTTACAGATTTTAAAAATTTATTCCCTTCTTTCAAATTGTAGGAAAAAACTGCAAAACAAAAAACACATGTAATACATTGCACTATAAATATATAGCACATAAAAATCGTATATCCATTAACCTTTGACAAACCTGAAACAGCTAATTTTTATAATCAAGTTCCATTACATTTACTTCGAAAAAAAGTCCAACTGCTGTAATTTCTCATAGATCCAATTTGTAAAATCTGCAAAGGGATTATCAAAAAGTGGAGAACAATATAAAAGATGATTCAAATAAATATAGCAGCCACCAGAATAGAGTGGATAGTCAGAAGAAAAAGGCCACACCAATATGGTTGGCATTTAGTAAATGTTGATTACTGACTGACCTGTAAACTCGCCTTCTAACAACTAACACTACTAACGCCTTCTGTAAGAGATAGTATAAGTTAAATGAGAAATATTATAGCCCTGTTTTGAGAGGCAGTCAGCACTAGTGTTGCCAGGTCACCTGATTTTCAGGGGTTCCGAGACCATTCTGCATAACCCCTGTGCAGGACGCTAAATGTTCCACTGATTCATCTTGCCCAATTTGAGTCTAATTTTTACGAGTTTAATCTAAATTAAAATTTTACCCCTTAGTTAGATATGAATTCAATCACATTTCAGATACATTCAGTTGTCACAACGACCAGACTTGTATTTTGTCTAGAACTTGTGCACTCCTGTAAATTCATTCAATGAATCGTAAACATCAGACGCCTCTAAGAAATAAGGTTCAAGTGACACGACTTGTGAAATTCTTATTACTTATTCTTATACTCATTCCGATATTATTATTAAAAAGTGTTTGTTGAATATTTTTATAAATGAATGACACAGATAATATTTTCAAAATATCATTATGTTTGATATTTTCATATATTTGATATTTATTTTCAAAATATCATTCTACATATTTTTTTATATTTTCAGTCAAAGCAAGTATAAATGAATTTTTCAACAATGCTGTTTTTGTAGATAAAGTACTTTCGCCTCTGTCAGTGACATTTTTAGACCCTCCCAACCCTGAAAAAAGAAGTATTTCTAAGCTTCATGATTAAAGCTGAATTTTTAAATGTAGAACAGATAATTTTGTGGGACAATATCAACTTAGAACAGCCATTTAGAGATAAACTGTCTAATTTAAGTAATCATTTATTTACAGTTTTATTACAAAGAATCTTTTCTCGTTTTTGTTTAGCTTAGTTTAAACTGTAGATGTGATTGTAGACTATTTTCCTATATGTGTTTTAAATTGATTTTTTTTTTCATTTAATGCAAAGGGTCGGGCAGAGACTCAGTAAAAATCAATTTATAGAGTTCGGATTGGGCATAACTTGACCTGTGCAAAGTGTGTAGTAACAATCAGGAGTTTCTTAAGAAATGTAATAGAAAGTTTGCCAAAATCGGAATACCAGTTTCCTGGTAAATTGTATTATTAAATTGAACCCTTTTAATTAATAAATTAGTGATACCTTTGCTTTTTCAAAATAAACATGAATTTAAGAGATATTTTTTTTTTTTACTATCATCAAGACTTTATGATTTAGTATTGAACTGATGCTAAAATAGTGCACTTTAAGATTTTAAGCTATTTCACAAGTTTTCATTTCCTTTACATTTTTCTTTAGAATTTTGTATTTCAATTTCAGATTTAAAATTTTGTATTTTATGAGACGTCTGAGAATCAGGCTGTCTATGTCCAATCTATATATATAATAATAATTGTGCTTTCTTATAAATGACTAAAATACAAGGTAGTGACAAAAATAAAATGCAGTATTTCTAAAGTGAACATTACTATAGTGTCATAAAAATACTATTAATGATTTGAAAAACTTCAGTTCAACTAACTATTTTTACATCACATCCTTATGGTAAATGTATAATAATTCATGTATGTTCAATACAATCAAAGGAAACTGCTTAACACAGAATAACAAAGGACAGAAAAATCTTCATTTTAGACAGGTTTCAATCTTAACAGGAATATTGTTCCTAATTTTATTGTATTGTTTTAGCCGAGATTAAAAAAATTTCCTTCTTAAAGCATGATTCTGTTACACAGGTTCAGTTTTAACAGGTTTTACTGTCGTCCTAAGGTGTCCGGATTTTATACTTGTCACTTCTCTTTCTCTCCCTGTCCAATTTTTTGCAATATTAGATCTGGCAACACTAGTCAGAATGTTTGTCGGCTTGGATCCTACAATTACCAGGATTCATTCTTATACAATACTTCAGCCTGAAAATTTTTTTAGAAGATTGCAAGATGGAGTTGCTTGCATCTAAAACATTTCTTAAGTTAAATGTGAACTTTTGGGTGATACTAACTGAGTAACCATGGCATATGTCAATGCAGTCCAAAAGGACTATTACATAACATATTTAAAGCAAGAAATGCACTTGTACTATGAATTCAGAAATTGTAGGATTTAGGAAACAGTCAAGACTTGTACTACAGAAAATAAATATTTTGAAAAAGGATACTCATTTAAACATTCTTAAAAACCCTCAATACTTTCTACATAATACACATGACCTAATTATATATTTACCTTGGGAGAACTTAAACAGAGAGAACTTTGGTTGAAGCTGGACGCTGATAAAGAATCAGAAGAT
This sequence comes from Maratus michaelseni, assembly GCA_963931845.1. Lineage (NCBI taxonomy): Eukaryota > Metazoa > Arthropoda > Arachnida > Araneae > Salticidae > Maratus > Maratus michaelseni. The sequence goes on from OZ007594.1 coordinate 25,663,632, forward strand.
CCTCTACGAAAATGCATTTTCTTCAACTTATACATTCTTCCCTCTTGAATAATCAGTCCATTTTTTACAGCCCTTTTAATAGATTGATGCAGCTGATGGCCTAAATCAGTCCCTTCATCAACATTTAGAGTAAAAGTCTGTCTCAAAAATTTTTCAATTGAGCGTAGTGTAGAACCATTGCTCTCATGGAGTTCCTTTATCGCTTTTATGATAACTTTGGACATATCTGTTCCAGAATGAATACGGAGTGTTCGACTCTTCATATTGCACAAAGTTCCAGGATCTTTGTAAGAGTATAAACCCTTAGAATACACCTAAAATATGAAAATAAATAAATAAAATGTAATGATTTATAATACAAAAAGAGCTTACATAAATGTTATCAATAAGCTATTTATATTTTAATAATGATGATAATGATGGGAAGCCATTAACTTGAACTGTAAACGGCTGCAATACCTGTAACAAAAAGCATTATTATAAAATTATAATGTTTCAATACTTACATGATGATAATTTGTTTTCCATTAGTTTAGTTTTGAGGTTAAATTGAAATTTATTATTATTTAATGTCAGTCATATATTTCAACTTGACATTTAAGTTCACAGAAATACCACATTTTAACCTGTTAAAACCCAAATTATTAATAATAGATCTACATTATTACTTGTCATATATTTTAGTATATAAATGGTTCTGAGTAAGTTAAGTGAGAAATTTAAGAAATCCATCCTTTAGTTTTAAAAATTACAGCCGAACCAGAATTAGTTGATTCTAATTGTAGAGGAAAACACTATGCTGGAAAAAGCATTTTATATCTGTCCTCAAATGAGGACACTGAGCGTTAACCGGTTGGTTAAGAATACCGCATCTTTAACAATTTTAAATAATATAGAACTGAGTTTTTGATATAAAACTTTTCATATTGTAGGTAAATAGTTTGTAGTTACCCCATTTTTAATGTACACATAATTCTGTTTTTATACGATAGATACACTCTTGAAAAATGTGCAATATGAAATTTTCTGTTACAAACATACCTTTTTTGCATGATGCAATTTAATTTATAAAGAATGTGCATGTAGTAAAAGTGTTAAGAAAATGTTCATTCGAAAGACTATTTGTTATTATTTTCTTAGAAAAATGTTTGCATAAGTCTCTAATATCAGTACTATCATTAGAAATATTTTGGTCATTGTTTTGTTTTTCAACTGATGATATTATTTTGGTGATCTTTTGAACAAAATTATCCCTAGTTTCATGTAGCAATGATGTTTGAGTGGTTTTATTAATGAATTTATTTATTAATTGCTATTTCCTGTTATTTCTATGTCTTTATATACTCCTCTCTACAACGCCATTAAATAATTTAGATCATGTTAAAATCTCATTCTTCATTAGAATCATGTTTGAAAAATGATTACACAAATTTACTGGCCAATTGAAAACTTTCTTTAATTAAATCTGCATTTAGACTAGTATCCATTCATCATTATCAGTATCTCAGGTACCTCAAGTGCAACCTCTTCGAAAATGTTTTTAGCTTGTGGATAACTTAATTTGCAGTAGTATAGTAGGTAAAAAAAATATTAAATTTTCTTTTTTCCTTTGCAATTTTCTCAATTTATGCAAAATCGAATTCACAGAAAAAAAGTTGGTGTAAAAACAGAATTAGGTGTACTACATTTAAGCAAAATTTAAGTGTATATCAGAACAATAAAATAAATTGGTCAAAATTTAAAACTAAGTTATTAACTTGTCTTCTCTTGTCAACATAAAAATTAAAATTGATTATAAATATTCATTCACCTATTAGTGCGCACTGTAAATCAAATATGTATGGGTATTATTTAACACATAAAAGGGCAATTCCATAAAAATGTCAACTTTTATCAAAAAAATTAAAAAATTTTTTTTTATAAATTAAGTTAAAAAATATATTGAAATATATACTTTTCAAATTAATGTTTTACATTCAAAACGTTTAGGTTATAGCTGAAAAGTAAAATATTTGCAGTTGTATACAAATAATATTCTTGAAGTAATCTGTGAAAAAAACGTAATTGTTTATTTTGTATTTTCTTAATAAATGAATGCATGTAGTAAAATATTTAATGGTTCATAATAGTCTTAAAGCCATATAATACTTGATAATAATGGATGCAAAATAAACTAGGTAATCATGTTCTATATGTTTTTGAAAAAGCTGTCACATGTGAATAGTTATATAATGTAATTTCTTATGATCATTCTGGATAATAAAAAAATTATGAAATTTATTAGTTTAGTCTTTTTTTTTTTAAATAAATGTTTAAGAAACTTTCAGTCATTCCGTTACGTCAAATAATAGTTAATAACTACAATGCTAGGACAGGTAGGCCGCTCTAAATTATAATTTTATATTGCTTATACATCATATTTAAGATATGCATTAGTTTAAAAACTGAATGGCTTCTTAATTCACAAAAGTTTTCAGTTTTAAATACCAGGTTACAGTCATGGTAGCAAAAATATCATTCCGTCACACAATAAGAAATTACTCAAAAAATGAGAGAATAAAATAGGGGGAAAAAAATTGTGTTTCATATTTTTTTTTTAAATCTTTTAATCAATAACAGTCATATGCAAACTGAAAATTCAATTTTCATTTGTAAATAGCTTCAGGGCAGTGCTTTAACTTAATTCTACAATTCAAAATGTCATTCTGTCACGTATGGAATTACCTTAAAATAAATAATATACTTACTACATTAAATACATTCTATTAACATTGTAATCGCAGATACATAATAGAGAAGTTGCTCCAGGATTTGATGAGTCAAACTGCATATAAAAAATAAATAAAAAAACATGAAGACCTACTCAGTGATTGCACCTATTTGATTAAGATTCAAGACAAGTTTCAAACATGATCCATAACGGCATTAGAGGATAGATTAATAATTCAAGGATGCTTGAGAAAAGAAAACTTAAAAAATCCTGAAAATATATGAAAAGAAAAAAAGGCAGGGGTGCAAATAAAAGTCTAAAGATAAACTTTGACTGTAATTAATAAAATACACTAAATGGTCTTGCATACATTAAAAATATAAAATATTATTAAAGATACTTTCTAAATGTTCATCACATAAGTTTTCTTTTAAAAACTTTTTTTCTTTTTTTTTAAATTCTGAAATCAAGAAAGACAAGCAAAAAATCCTAAAATCAGGATAAATCTCTATGCACAATCACCTACGATAATTATAAAATCTTAAATGGAATGAATGCATTTACTAATATAACATATTGGAAGCTCTACAAAATTGCTTACCACCAAATCAAATACCGATGATTTTTTTAATGGAAGATAAATCTTTTGTGGATTTTGAAAATCAATGACAGGAGGAGAGGGAGTAAATATTTTTTACTGGCAACTAGAATTTTTTGCTGCCTATCAGATTTTATGAAATTTGTAAAGCCATGGATATGATATTCTTATTTTCCTTGCAGGCAGCTAAGATATTACAGCAAGGCAGTACTTGGCAGATATCTGCACAAGTCAAAATTTTCAGGCACTGTAATAAAATGTAACAATTTCCACACACAAAAACTTTATTGGTCCAGCCCAGTATAAAAGCTAAAAATTCCACCTGAGCCCAGCCCGATATGAAATCTAATTAATTGGTCCAGCCCGACTCAATAAAATGAAAGAAAAATATGGTAAAATAACATAACAATTTAAAAACTCAGATCTCTAGTACATGGCACAATATTACAGGCGTAGTACAAGCACGAAGTGATATTTCAGGATTCACATATTTTTTTATTATGATTTCAGGACATACTAACAAATACCTGATATAAACCATTAAAAAATGAAAATTTATTTAAGCTTGGGAAAGTGGAATACGAATAAACTCGTACACACATAAATTCAAAACAAACAATCTCTAGGGGTTATTTTGAGGATTCAGAATAAAACTGAATAAACATTAATTACTGTCTAATAATCTATGGGACCAGAAGTAATGTCGAAATTGTAAATTTTCTTCCATTTTTTTTTTTTTTTCGTGTGCATAAGGGACCCAAAATAATGTGAAATTGTAAAAGTGTTTTTGAGTCTGCAGTACCCAAAATAACGATGAAATAATATAACTTCTATTACCTTTCTCCTTTTGATTTTCGGGCTCTGCAGACATAAAATAAAGCCAAAATTGCACAGTTAATGCAGAAAATGTAAAATTTTCATCTTTTCTTTCGAATCTGCAGAACCTGAATTATTTCCAAAATAGTAAATTTTTTTTCTTTTTTTCCACTGTAATTTTTTTGGAGACACGTTATAACTCTAAAATTGTAACATTTTTGCCTTTTCTTTTCCCTATCTATGGTATCCTAAATAGTAAAATTTCCACTTTTATTTCGATACTTTTTTAGATTTCATTATTTGGATTTTTCGGGTCTGCAGGACCTGAAATTGAAAATTAATAGCTTTTTTTCGAAGCCATAAGAACAGAATTAATGCCAAAATAGTAAAATTTTTGCTTTTATTTTTCTTCCGTTCCTCATAATTTTTTTAATCCTGGAGACACTAAATGATGCCTAAATTGTAAAATTTTCGCCTTCTATTTTTTGTGTCTGCAGGAACTGATATATAACTAAAATTAAACATTCTTGCCAGATTAATGCACTGGCAAATTTCCATCAGTATTTTATAAGAGTATTTTTGCCCTGTTTAAAACAAAATTTCTGTGTTTAAAAAAGGAGAAATTTCCATACTAAAATACTGTAGGAAGTTTGCCCCTATAAACCTGGCCTTTACTACGTATCACAGCTTATACCCATGATACATCCAAAGAAATGAAACATGAAAAAAACATTATCAGTCGATATCCACATTATGTATTTCAAGATCAAACAGCAATGTGTCAGTAGGTTGCAATGTTGCCAGTTGGGTATTTTTTTTTTTTTTTAAGGCTGTTCTCAAATTTACAGGAGCTACTTTCTGATACATTTTCGAATTCATTTTTGTTTGGAAATGCATGAAATTGCAAGGGGTTCTTATTCAGAAACTATGTAATCAAATGACAATTTCCATTTTTTGGTAAAGGCAAAAGATTTTTCAGAAAACATTGTCAAAGTTGGATCGGTAATAAAGCACTGTTGAGCAGGGAATTTGAGAACCACCTTAAATACAGATTGCTACCACTTTTTTAATCTAGTAATATTTCCTTTATTTAATGACAGATTTAATAAGGCAATTATTACTATTTCAAAACATGTGGTAGCAATCTTAATAAAAAAGCATTTTGAACTGAATTCCCGATGCAGCAGCATGGGGAAAAAGGAAAAACTGATCGTCACACGACACGAATCACTTATAACTAGAGATCGACCGAAATTTCGGTTTCGGCGCAAAATCGGAGTTTCGCTGAATATTCGTTTTTGGCGAAACTGCTGCCAAAATTTCGGCCTGACCGAAACTATCTGTATTTCAAAATCTCGTTCCCTCTTTCGGAAATTTTCAACTTACTCATTGATATGAGTTGTATCGGCTCAAATGAGACACTGTTTATTGCTGTGAACTCCACTGTTTATCATTATCGGTCATGACTGATCCATGATGCGAGTGTAAATTATAAAGCAAGCAATGCATATATGACTAAACTTAAAAGACGCTTATCACGTGATCTTTAAAAGCTGAAAACTTAACAGTAATAGAACATTTTTACTTTAAAACTCCAGAATATTTCGAATGCTTTATGAGAAAGGTGTTAAAACATATGAAGATTTACGAAATCTATTACAAAATATATATCGAGGTATGTTTACTTAAAATATTGTTTTATTAGATGAAATTCGTATAATTGGAAACTATTTCTGTCTTATTGCTAAATTAATTAAGTTTTATTTTATATGAACAAAAAAAAAGTTTTGGATAGAGGCACAGAGAGTCAAAATGGCACTGGAGATAAAATTTTCAAACAGGGGTGCCATTTCAATACTTTCTTAGTGAGGCAGGGAGTGGGAAAGCTTTTTTTTTTTTTTTTTTTTTGGGGGGGGGGGGGGGCGGTGAGTGATCAAAGATTTATTTTGATCTTATTGTGCACATCCTAAAAGAAAATTGACAACTGTTACATTTTTATATATATATATTTAAAATTAGCTAAAGTACAAAATAGTGTTAAGCATGTCTCACTTAGAGAATATTGAAATGGAAAATAAAGTTTATAATTAATAATTTCTAGGCTTAAAATGTTGTCTTAATGCTAATTTTCCTTTTTTAGTCAAATTGAACAAATTATCTTAACTTTTGTGCCCTTTACTTGAACTTTTACTTAAACAATTATTTTTACTTAACCAATACTTAACTATATACTTAAACGAACTGAAAATATGAATATATTTAAAAATTAAATATTCATTATTGAATTTGTTTTACATTATTTAACTACATTGTTAATTAATTATTGATAAATGCCTATAATTATTGGTTGTTATAAAATAATAAAATATAAAAGTTGTATTATTCATGTTTCATTTTTGTTTGAAACTTATACACACACATATATATGTACGTTTGTTTGTTAGAAATGTGGTTCAATACACGTATTAATTAATAAATTAATTAGTAACGTAATTAGATATTATTAAGTAATTATTACTAATTAATTAATTATTTAATAATTATATGTATTTATGCATGTATTAATCAGTTTTTACATTTTTTGACACTTTCGGTTTCGGTTTCGGCCGAAAGTGGGAAGATCACCGAAATTCGGTTTCGGTCTTAAAACCTGTTTCGGTCGATCTCTACTTATAACTCGATATGAAATTTATTCATCAATAAATGGCTATTTGATTACAAATCGCTTCAATAGTCAGGCCTGCCAATGTTATGCCTTAACAGAAAATGAGTCAGAAAGTTTCGAACTGTTGAGCAAGAAATTTGAGAATCACCTTAAATTTAGATTGCTACCACTTTTTTTAATATAGTAATACTTCCTTTATTTAACGACAGATTTAATAAGACAAGTATTACTATTTCAAAACAAGTGGTAGAAATCAAGCTGAATAAAAGGAACCCACCGAACAGGCAACACTAGTACATTAGCCATCCCAGAGTCAGAGTCGGAATAAGAGTTGATTTCTTTAAAATTTCTGTCATTTTTCCCACTGACTCCACAGCTCTGCAAAAAACATTTCTTGTATAGCGATAGTCACATTGTCTAGTGATTGTTCAGAGCAGGATGTAAACAGATAAAAGTAACAATTTTTTTTTGTAAATTCACTCCAATTAACTCAGAGGGTTACAAAGACTTTGGCAATGGTAGAGGGGATTGATGAGCAAAGGCAACACCTTCTACAGGCATCAGTTTCTACAGATGAAAGTCTGGACCTCCAGGAGACATTAATTTCATTTTTTGTGCTCTGTTGTGATAGTGTTGATTTGCAAGGCGCTCCTTAAACATTTTACGATTAGATTTATGAAAGGAAAGTGTCATGGCAGGCGTGAAAAGAAAGTTGAATGTTCTTTCAATTAAAGAGAAAATGAAAAAATAACTCCTGAAACCACGAATGAAGGAGTGTTAGAAATAAATTCTCAAGAGTGGGAGGGGGCTGTAAAAAATGGATTGAATTTAAGCATTTTGTTCGAAGAATATTTTGAAGTGGATGATTCAATGACAGTGTGTGGAACCTTAATGAATACGGAGATTGTGAGAGGCATTTCGGAAGATGAAGATGAGGAGCATACTGAAAAATCAAGAGAAACAACGGAAGAAGCTGGGAAGATCACTGAACTCTTGAACTTTTCTTGAATCCTAGGAAAATGTTGGCCAAGATGGGTTGATTTGGAGTTATTACTGGTCTTAAAAAAAATAATTCAGTCACCAAAATTCCTTGAAAGAACTATTTTTCTTGTTAAAGGTACGGTTAAGCAATAATTTTTTTTATTCATGTACTAATTTTAACTTCTAAAATTAATTTTAAAAAACATTTAATACTATAAGTAAAATCTACGATCATATCAGTAAAAGAATATTTAAAAAATCTCCATTAAAGTTTAACCTTTACTATTCTTCCAATTATTAACTTTCAAGATATCTGACTTTAAACCTCTATATCTCGAATTTCTTTTCTTTCCCATGAAATTCGAGATAGACAAGTTTGACTGTAGTAATATGCTGCATTTTGAAAATGTTTATCCTTATGTCCTGTTATATTGTAAATTGTAAATAGTTTTAAGATTTTACTACAAACACATATATCCACAAAACAGTGCAAAAAATGCACTGTCAATCGAAAATTCATCATTGAACCGGAATAAGAGTCCTGCGCAGGTCAAGTTATACACGAACCTAAAAATTCTATTAAAAATCAACTTGAACCAGACAAAAAAAAATTCAGCAATCCCAAACTTGACACACTTCAACCCAAACCTCAGAAATTTAAACCCACAGACGACATGGAGGACAGTTCATCCATATTTTATTTTAATGTAAATATTGAAAAATGCTCCACAATTATATCTCAAATATCAATTTTATCTTTTATGTAAGCAAAAGAACATGTAAAGGCTCATTAATATTCAAACAAAGTTTTTTCAACTGAAAAAATATTTTAGACTTTTTTTGAAAAATCAGGCCAGCAAAAACCAGATTTGCAAGAATCAAATCCCAACCAGAAACGTAAACATTTAAAGTTAACCCGACTCAAAAAAAAAAATAATAAAAATAGCATAATCCGAACTGACCTCAACTGCAGGTTGGGTTGGGGAACCCGATTTTACCTGACCCAATGCAGGACTCCAAACCAGAAATCATACATGTATGTACGTTTAAAATAAATTTAATAAGCAACAAGTAATTTTTCAGAAATACTTACCGATTAAAAAATTAGAGTCTAAAGGTTTACTAGCGATTTCCTAATTTTTACTTTTGAATCTTTCTCATTTAGTCCTTCTTTTTAGCACTTTCAAACCTAATTGAAAAGTGTTTATGACTTCGGTTTGTCTGGCCGTCTGCTCGTGCTCTAACTCCCGTAAATATGCTCGGATTGCACTGAAATTTTTGTATGTTATATTATCGTTCACTATACCATGTTCCCTATTTCAACTGAAGTGTGTAGCACTTATAGTTTTTTACAGGGACAGTCAAAAGTATTCCATTACATTAAAGTCAATGGGAAATAATCGTTTCAAGTGCATTTTCATGATGCTAAGTCATTTAAAACATAATGGAATTGATATATAATTATGAAGCGCATTAAAACATGCTTTTTATAGAATATGGGGTGCAAAAGCATTTATTATTAATTTACAGAGTCAAACAAAAGAATTGTTACACATCGTGCTATGGGGGGAAATCATTTGCAGTGTAATTTAGTGATATTTCACTATTTCAAAGATAATGAAAATTATATGCATTACTGAAGTGCACTATAAATTGCTCTCTTGTGTGCATTGCGTTTATTTACAGAGACACACAAAAGATATTGGTTACAGTACATGTGCAATATTTACAGTCTACGTGTGATAAGTGCGTTTTCAATTTTGGTTTGCGTTTTTAAGTTTAACTACATTTTTTCATAGTACGTGTGTGTTTATAAACTTGGTTGATCAGATCATATACAGGGCTACAGAAGGGAATTCGTAAGTATTACAGAATATGGGAGTGAATTGCATAAAGGTAGTTTTTAATTGTGTTTACGCATTTTCCTGCTGAACTATATTTAGTAGACTAATAGAAGTTTGTGGCATATAAATAAATTTATATACAGGGCTACGCAATGAAAAATATACATTGTCGTTTACGGTTGGTAATTGCTGCGAGTGAGTTTTAAGTTGCCTTTTAGCTTAATATGTGGTGTGTACAAAAGTCTTCAGATAATATACAGAGCTGTTCAAAAGATTTCGAGTGCATTTCCATCGATTGGCGAAAATTGCTCAATGTGAATATTCTAACTGAACTAAATTTTATCATACTATATATCCACATCTATTGATCATATACAGGGCTGCACAAAATAATTAATCACTACATTTTTGACACTGAGAGGCAATTTCGAAAACTGCATTTTTCAATGTGTTATATTTTTTTTAAACTGTTTACTTACATATTTTCTTTCACCTTATTTAACGGTTAAGTTTCGTTACAGTTCTCTGGCTGTGTTGGAAAGTGTGTCATAATCTATGCTTGATGCATGATTCAAGTACGCATGATATAAGTCAAGACCCATGATATACGTTCTTGTTTATTGTTACAACAAGATGGTAATGGAAAATAATCCCGCCTTCCTCAACTCTAAATTAATACTGATAAAAATTTAAATACCTAAGGTTTAAAAAATTAAATGTCAAATACAACACCAGTTTAGAAAAAATATATTTTAGTAAATGAATTTATATACCCTTTAATTTATTCCAACAAAATTCTATAATGTTAAAAATCATTCCCATCCTCTAATTATAAATTAATAATTTGAAATATTGCAATGATGCTTTGGAAACTTGTTAATTTATTACATTAGTAGTTAATACTGAAACTCAACGATGTTTCCTAAACATATTTTGTAAAAACTATTATTACAGTCAACTCCCTCAATATCTGCAATTCTCAATAACGCATAAGTTTTAAAAGAAAATTTACATTCAACTACAACTGTAACAAACTATTGTTAAAAAACTTTGAATTCAAATTTAATAGTAGTACTAGTATAATATGAAAATAACTTTCGCAGAAAAGTGTTAATTTAATTCAACATTTTTTTTTACAACTATTTAAATTATTACGGCATTTTATGAAGACATACTTTTGCTTAGTGTTAGATTTAATTAGAACTCTTATATAAACCACTAATATTTTGTTTAAATAATACCTTAAAAATTAATTATCAATACAATAATTTTAAAAGACATTCAATCTAAACAAGGTACATACAGACAATGATCACTGTGAATTCGAACGAATTTGTAATCTGATAGCACATTCATAATTTGTTGCAATAAATAATAAATGTGATTGTCCAACCTCTGAATATTTAGTTGTACAGGTAAAAATATAAGCTTAAATTTGTGTGCTATTTTTAACTATGTAGAGTGGCAGAAGAATTTTTTTTAGTGTTTGTGCTTACATCTTAAATATTCAGTAGTTTTGGCCTTTGTAACACCGAGATAACATGCATGCTAGCAAAATTAGGTGGTGAAAGTTTTGTGGTCCAAACTCACGGCACTTAATATTATTATTCTTTTTTACTTCAATGGAATTTTCGGAACAGCTTGCGTATTAGCCCACAGTCCGTCATTGTGTTTTTTTTAATCGAAACACATTTGTTTTGTGTCTCATTTCTGGGTCATTCCATGTCAATTCAACCAAAAAAATGACACTTTGACACCCACCGACACGGATTTTGATAAAACTTGGTGAGTTTAGTCCTTTTATATAGAAAAGTATCCACATAAATTTTTTCTTCTCAATCTGGTTTAGTTTTCATTTTACAGCCAATCGAAATTTTGAATTTTTGGTGTTTTCCAAATTCAGACGATTCTGCTCTTTGATTGAAAATAATTTATATTTCATTTATTTTTCAGTCAATTTTTATAAAAATTTAAAGTAATATTAATTAAAACATGAGGATTCCAGAAAAAAATATTAAAAAATTCCAAGTAATATTTAAAAAATAGAAAAAAAATAATTTTCGTGATTTTTTTTCTGAAAGTGGATAATACGTTAAAGTCAATATCAACCAAAGGGAATATAATAACCAAAAAAATTCTTTTTTTCTAATGATCTTAGAAGTGTGTTCTGTCATTTAAAAAAATAAAATTAATGGCTTTTTCATTTCTTTATATATATTTTTTTAATTAAATACAATTTTTGAAAAATGTTCATTATCCAATTTGTTTACATAGCTGTATATTATTTGCTGGAAAAATGAGTTGCAAACACAATTTTTAATGTATTATTTTATTAAACATTGAGCCTCTATCAGATCGCCTTATTATTTCTATTATTTACAAAATATTTTTTTATTTACTTTTTTTCTCTGAAATATTGATTCAACTTAATTTTTTTTTCCAACTTCTTTTATGTAATATGATGATTACTATTTTATTAACCTTTATAGATTCCAGTTTAACAGATAGATTTGACAAATAGAAAATGCTTATATATACAATACATAAAATTAAACTAAAACTTACCATAACAGAAATTTTTGGCTATTAATTTCCTTTGGATGTTTTCCTATAATACTATTTAAGTTCTTTAATCTTACTCATCCTTTCTTGGATCATCTTCATGCAGTCTGTAGGAAATTGATAGACTCTTCCAGTTGATGTTGCTGGAGGGTCTATAACAGCAAGCAGATGTGGAATTGGCACGGGGCAGGTATCTTCTCGCTTTGGCCAATAAAATGATGGTGAGGGTCCTTGGGGATGCAAAAATTTAATTATAGCATCCCCTTCATCTTCATTGATGTCTGTAACAATCCCAAAATACCAAAAATTATCATATATACAAGCAACATAGCATGAGATGTATAGCTCATTTACTGTCACATATGTCGTGCATTTGTCTTTCAATTTGTAAGTTAACTGTTTTTGTCGTCACTGCTGATTCTTCTAGCCTCCACAGTACCTGTACTGTCTAGTGGCTTAAAATTGTGGAAACTTCTTGTCCCTGGAATTGTTGCAACATCTTTAAAACGATCTTCAAGAGTAGATCGAATTAAGTCTACAGAGTCTTTTGAAATAAAAGAAAAATTTATTTTCACAATATTATCCTTACAAAAATGATAAAAATCACTTGGCGTTGTTATTTGTTTTTCTAAAGGTCTTTGGAGACTTTCTTTTCTAGCCAATCTTTTCACCGTTCCTCCAATCCCATCACATTCAGTTTTGCCATGACTAGTGGCGAAAAATGACCATTGGCCTTTTATGTTAAAGTCTTTTTCATGTAGACAAAGATTCATGAAATTGAATTTGTTTTTGTACTGACCTGCACAACCGTCACTGAAATAGTGAATTTCTTTGATAAGCGAGTAGTTTTGTTTTATGAATTCAACAATAATTTTTTGAATTCCATACACCATGGAAACATCATGTTTTAAATCATCTGATATCACACAGTGTGATGACACTACTTTTTCACCATCAACATTTCTGCAGTGTATTATTACAGGATGGACAGTACACGAAGCAGATGTCCAATGGTACCCCTGAGCTTCATCCTGTATTGTAAAGGAATAATTTTCACTAAAGTCCAATGAAACAGTGGCAATATCTGTAGAAGAACTTTCTTTAAGGCTTTTAAAATATGAAGATTGGGACTTGGCAATGAACGAGTGAGGAATTAGTTTTTCTAATTTTGTTGTCAAATCTTCAATAAAGGCATAAATTTTGGATGAGCAACTTATCATTTCTGTCCTATCAGTAGAAATCCATTGTTTATACTCAATAGTGTCATTTTCATCATAATCTCCAAATTTTTCTTCTAAAAACTTATAAGGTTTTGATTTGATGGACATTCATTGCAATGTCTCAGGTAACATTCCCTTTTAGGTTCTTCACATAATAATAACTTAATTAGATCTTTATATTGTTCTTTAATCTCTGGAGCATGAATAAGCAGTATTACATTTTGGTGTATTGTACATACACAGACTGAATGGGTACCACTAGCACCTGCCAAAACACACCATTTTGGTCGTAAAAAGCAAAATTTTGAAAATCCCACTTTAACATCAGGATAAGCACACTTAAAATTCGAGTAAAGCTCTTTCAAGTTAGCCAGGATCAAACGTTTTCTCTCATATTGCTTTCTTCCCACACTCACGATATCTTTCATTCCAGGCAAAACTCTTGAATGGTCATCGCTTTCATAAAAATTTCTAACTAAAATAACTGTTTCTGGGTTTAATTTTTTTCCACATTTAGGACTTGGTTCAGCCAGAAAACCCTTTTCTTTGACAAGTTTTTTAGCTTGTCGAATTGAATAATCAGATACATTAAATGTTTCTTTCATTTTCTTTCTTGTCCACATAAGAGAAGCAGGAATTGTTAATATTTGAATTTTTTTTTTCTTCGATGTCAATTGTAATTGATTTTTCATAATTTCGGTAAGTTTATCCATATCAGCTGCTTTTTGTTGTATAGTTGCTTCTGATTCACTTTCTCCCATTGGCAGTTCTACTTCAAGTACTTTTTCAATTTTCTGTTTCACATTTTCTTGCAACTGTTCCAATTTTCTTTTTCCATAATGCTTTTTACTGTGTTCACTGAGAGCATGCAATTTTAGAGGGGAAGAACCAGCTTCTGTAAAAGATGCATTTAACAGGTTTAATGTTTCTTTCTTTTCTAATTCAGAAAATTCTTTGGGTGGTAATCCTATATCATCACTATCATGACTTAAAGCCTCCTTTTCATCACTATCATCTTGGCTTAAACATTCCTTTTCATCATTACTTGCAGTTGTACTAGTTTCACTTTTCAACAAAAGATTTCTACAGGATGAGCAGAGTTTCTGTCCTGGTTTGATTTTGTATCCTTTTGACATTATGATTTCACTCTGTTGAACATTTATTACACGTAATGCTTTTTTAATAGGTTTTTTATGTCTTTTGATAGGATCACAACATAGTTTTTGTAGATATTCAAACTTTTTTAGAAATATACTTTTGTGATGCAGACAAATAGTATGCAATTCTTGTTCGGATTCAGTTCTTAGCTTTAGAAGAATTTGTTCATCTTCAGACAAATCATTAACATTTTCTATAGCTTTTTGTGTTCCATAACTAAATTTGTGACAATCAGTTAATGTTAACTCTCCCACGCTGCACTTATCCTCCATTTTTCTTACCAAAACACATAAACATAAGCAGCTCCAAACACACAGAATATCTGGATGCACACTGAAAAAGCATAAGACAGCCCTGATATTATCAGACTGACTGACCACTGAGCAAAGCCTTCAACCAATAGAGTAGAAAGAGAAAGGGGCATACCCTAAGTATAAAGGGGAATACCCTTTTTACTGAATTATGATTTGTGTAGAAAAAGGGGATTTGTCTCACTTCTGAAATAGGAGAGAACATTTTATAAGCTGGAAGAAAGATTACAAGAGAACCCTTTTGAATAGGCTGCTGTGTGATGGGATGGATTCTGTATGGAATAGCATTTTTGTAATTAAAATAAAAATTAAAAGCATTTTATGAGTAAGTTTTTAGGATATTTATATTTTTAAATACATTCATTTATTTAGTAATAATGTGGGAAAATAAACAAACAAAAAATAATAAGTAAAATTTTTAAAAAAAATAAAGCAGATATATTTTTAAGATAAAAATATAAAGAAATGAAAAAGCCATCAATTTTATTTTTTTTAATGACAGATCACACTTTTAGTATCATTAGGAAAAAAGAATTTTTTTGGTTATTATATTCCCTTTGGTTGATATTGACTTTAACGTATTATCCACTTTTAGAAAATAAATCACGAAAATTATTTTTTTTCTATTTTTTAAATATTATTTGAATTTTTTCATATTTTTTTTCTGGAATCCTCATGCTTTCATTAATATTACTCTAAATTTTCATAAAAATTGACTGAAAAATAAATGAAATATAAATTATTTTCAATCAAAGAGCAGAATCATCAGAATTTGGAAAATACCAAACATTCAAAATTTCGATTGGCTGTAAAATGAAAACTAAACCAGATTGAGAAGAAAAAATTTATGTGGATACTTTTCTATATAAAAGGACTAAACTCACCAAGTTTCATCAAAATCCGTGTCGGTGGGTGTCATGGCTTGGTTGAATTGACATGGAATGACCCTTCTGAAATAATTTTCATCCATATTTACTTAACGTTATTTAATTTAATTGACTAATTTATTTATATCTGTGATGGCTAGCAAAATCTAGTCTACCTAGAAGTCTGAAAATTTAGGTGTGGATAGTCCAAGGTCTGGCCTGGTGCACCTCCCAGTGACAGAACTATCTTCAAGTGTCTGCAATGCTAATAATGTTTTCAAAAATTGTCTGCAATACGCAATATATCACACAAAATTTGTATTTTTTCTGCGATCCTCCGACGAAATTTGCCATCTTTTCGAGATCCTTCGACAAAATTTACCGTTTTTTGCGATCTGTCGGCAGAATTCTCAGGGTTTTTTCGCGATCTGACGACGAAATTTGTCGCTTCTTCGATGAAATCGACCGGTTTTCCGTGATCCTTCGACGAAATTAACAGCTTTTTCTACGATCTTTTGACGAAGTTGGCATTTTCTCCATAGCCCTTTGGTAAAATTCGCATTTTTCTGCGATCCTTCAACGAAACTGATATTTTTTGATGGCCTTTTGACGAAATTCACATTTTTCACGACATTTTGACTAAATTTGCGTTTTTTTTCACAATCTATCAACGAAATTAGCCATTTTTCGCGATCTTTAAATGAATTTCACGTTTTCACTGCGATTCTTCACAAGTCTTATTAATAATAAAAAAATGTATTGCTCCGATTTAGACAAAACAAATCTTGTTTAAGAAATTGAACCACTCCCTTGATATAATGGGTACTCGTGTCGAATGTTCATATAGAACAATAGTGTTGACTCCAGAAAAAAAGGGCCGCCGGGCGGAAATTTTTCAAAAAGGGAACACTATTCTAAAAAAAAAGACATTTTTTCAAAAAGGGAACACTATTCTCAAAAAATGGCATATTTTTTCAAAAAAGGCACACTTGTACCTTGTTCACAAAAAAGATTTTTAACTGGCTTGTTTAGAGTCCCCTAATAGAATTTGCGATATTTTCCCTAGTGTTCACTCAAAATCTGAAGAGTTGAAGTAAATTTGCCGGAAAAAAATCCGAATCCGATCCAATTCCCGATTAGTTCACATTCCATGCTCGAAATTCTCGTTAACACATTGCTAAAAATGGGACCGGGCAGAAAAACATACACTTGCTTTCGTGCAAATGCTGATAAAAGGAAAGAAAATGGCGGAATTTGATTATAAAGAAAAGCAATTGGGTGCTGTGGAACTCTCTTAAAGGCCACGGGATGCATAGGAAGTATTAATAAGGGGCGCCGGGCGCATAAAAGAAATAAAAAGGAACGCCGGGCGCTGCGCCCTGCTAAAATGGCTTAGAGTCAACACTAGGACAAATTAGCGTCCGCTGGCGGTGGAACTAAAGGACTTGTGACACGTGTGCACAGCATGCCTGTGATACGGTGCCAGAGGCAACAGGGACACGTGTCCGAGTTTCCTTCGGAAGGTGGTTTGTTTGGAACAGAGTGCACCCCCTGGATGCAGAAGGTGGAACTAAAAAATTTTGCAACACGTGCGCAGCACGCCTACTATACCGCTGGCAGCAGGTACATGTGTCGAAGGTTCGTTTAGATCAGAATGTGCCCCCTGTCGACGGAAGGTGGAAATAGAGGATTTTCCGTCACGTGCAAAGCTATTTTAAATAAATAATTTCATACAAAATCGAGTTAAATATATAAAATCACACAAACGTTTGTTTAACTTTATTATCACGGGCCCGGGCAACGTTGGGCAGGTCAGCTAGTTTAATAAAAATAAATAAAATAAAACAAAACATGGCAGACTCCAGGTTAATAGGCAAAGATAGCCAAATTTTCAATAATTTTTTTTTTAAATTTTAATCAATTAATTCCAATAGCATATCTGAAAGTGTAATAAAATATTAAAGTAACATGCATAGGTATATTTATTACTAATTGTACAATTATTGAAAATCTTTTATAGACATTTAATCTGTAAAATTCAAATGCAACGTAATTTTTTTCTTCCAATAATAAAATTTTATAAGTTGAATTTTCTAGACTTAAAATTTGTATAATTTTTGCTCAAATGCAGCATTTCTCAATTCCTTCTGAAAATAAAATTTGCTCAAATTTTGTAGATATAAATTAGTTTTATCTTTTGTCATCAGAAATATTATTTTAAAAGATACATTTTTTTTTTTTTTTTCATCCTAAATTTGAAATGCAATTTATTTTGTTCATTTATTTTTTAAATACCAAAACAATCCAAGGTGCAGCAATATTTTACCGGGCTTAAAATATTTGGTACTTCTCCATTATCTCGTCAACCACTTTTCATAACAAAAATTTATCGCCAAACTATAGGATTTAAAGCCAAAAATGCATGACCTTAGCGTCACATTCACTTGACATCAGAAGCGTTACACGTATTTGTTATGTCATCAAGTATTAATTCGACATTTACCTAGATATTTTTCATTATGTTTTACTGATTTATGTATATAATATTCAAATATGTAGTTTTTCATTTGAAAAATATGACTTTCTTTTAAAAAATTGGATCAACCTGAACCTGATAAGAGTCAAAACCTAACCCAATACCAAAACATTTAAAGTCGACCCAATGCAGGACTCTACCTCCTCAAACGAATGGTGTTTAAATCATATGAAAACACTAACAAAGAAAGTCTTTTGTCATCCTACAATGTAATTGAAAATAGTTCACAAGTTGAACCTTATTTTGGTACTTTTCGGTTAGCCGGGCGCCAGTGATTTATGAACATGTATATATACACACATATACATATACACATATATCTACACATGTACATATATATACATACATATATATATACACTTATATGTATGAATATATATATATATATGTATATACATATATATTTATATATGTACATATATCACTGGCGCCCGGCTAACCGAAAAGTACCCTTATTTTTTCATCTTTAAAATTAAATATTCGAAAACAGGTCATATTCATGTTTTAATATCTATGGCAATAAATTGTGAAAGAACAATCTGATTACACATTTTTTACAGTTTACAGTGATCATTGTTTATATGTTCCATGTAAGAGTTGAAAAAATTTTAGACTTGAGGCCACTTCACTTACGCAAAAACACCTGCTCGCTAATGTTAATCCTATGGCAGAAATTTTTTTAAATATCTCTTTTGTATTTCAATATTTTTAAATGACTTTTCTTAGATCGAATAGCTGAAGTCTATTTCTACACAGGCCGTTTTTTACTTGTTTTGATTTTGTTTACTTTCTGAACTGGTTCCTCATAAAAAAAAAAAAAACCCTGCAACCAAAATAAAAAAAATAAGAAACGGCCTGTGTAGACGTCAACTTCAGCTATCCAATGCAAAAAAAAATCATTTAAAAAGATTTAAATACAAACGAGATACTTTAAAAAATTTCTTCAATAGGATTAACATTAGTAGGCGGTGTTTTCCAGTGAGTGAAGTAGCTTCTTAAGAGCCTACACTAGTCACTGGAAGAAACACTCAAGCTAATGTTAAGAGCCTACGCTAGTCATGCGAAGAAACGCTCCAGCTAATGTTAAGTCTATGGGAAGGTTATCGCGCGATTTCTCGCTCGCATTTTAATATTTTTAAATGTTTTTTTTTGCATAGGATAGCTGAGGTCAATCTCCAACGTTGTTAGTTTTTACTTTTTTTATTTTGGTTACGGTTTTTTTGTAAGTGGACATTTTCAATTTTGGAACCGGTTCTGAAAGTGAAATTACCCTTATATATAAAAACTGGAACCAAAATCGAAAAAGTAAAAACTAACAATGTTAGAGATCGACCTCAGCTATCCTATGAAAAAAGAATCATTTAAATATATTAAAATGCGAGCGAGAAATCGCGCAATAACCTTCCCATAGACTTAACATTAGCTGGACCGTTTCTTCGCGTGACTAGCGTAGGCTCTTAAGTCTATGGGAAGGTTCTTGACAGATTTCTTGCTCGCATTTTAATATTTTTAAATGATTTTTTTTTGCATAGGATAGCTGAGGCCGATCCCTAACGTTGTTAGTTTTTACTTTTTCGACTTTAGTTACAGTTTTTTTATAAGCGGACATTTTCAATGTTGTAAGTTCTGAAAGTGAAAGTACCCTTATATAAAAAAAAAACTAGAACCAAAATCTAAAAAGTTAAAACTAACAACGTTAGAGATCGACCTCAGCTATCCTATGTAAAAAACATCATTTAGAAATATTAAAATGGGAGCGAGAAATCTGCCAAGAACCTTTCCATAGAATTAACATTAGCTTGCGTGCTTTTTTTTTTTTTGCATGACTGATGTAGCCTTTTAAGTCATTAGCACTACCAGCATACAAGAAAAATCTTGCAAGAAATGAGGTAATTTATGGGAGATAGCATTGTATAGTCCTTATGTACAACAACAACAACAAAATAAAAATCCAAATAGCAGATTAGAGGGAGTCTACTGTGTTCAACTTTTAAAAGCGATAACTTACTTATAATCAGAGTTAGTGAGTCTTAACTATGTTATTTTTCGTGCCAAAAATTAAACATACCTTAAGTATTAAACCCTTAGCCACAGCATTCTCTAACTGATCAAGAACAGTTTTCTGATCTATTCTTTGTTTCTGGCGAACCACACTGTAAATTCGTTCCAAACAAGGTCTCTGCTTTTGATACTTCACTTTTCGTATTGCATCTATAAGTAAAGTAGTAAAATCGGAATCACCCTCGTCATCATCGCTTCCATCATCTGGCAACCTTTGCTCTCGAATTTCTTTCCTATTCATGCCTTTTTTATTATTTTCCCAAATAAAGATCGATAACATAAGAATTTCATTATGTTCACAGTTAACTCCATTATTGAACTCAACAATGTTTTTATGAGGCACATAAATGATAATACTTCAAAAAGCAGCTAAGGTAACCTGAAAATATAAAAATAATAAACACAAGAAAATAAAAAAAAACTATAAAGCCTCTTAACTTATAAACTACTATTTATATGAATGAAAACTGTAAAATTCTACAAAATACATACTACACTTAATATGACGATGAAAAAGACAGTATATAGATTAATAATTGTTAAAAATCTATCTTAGTTCTTGATTAACCTAATAATGTGGTTCACAAAATGATAACTTGGCATGACTATATTTTTTGTTGCATTATATTTTTTAATTAAAATTTCAACAGATATATGATACTATGCAATATATTTTTTGCAGTTGTCATTAATGTATGAAAACAACATTCAGTAAAACCTTGATATTGGGCTATCCGATAATTAAAAAACCAAAATTTTGAAAATTTTCAAGAAAATGCGAAACATAGCGATGTAAGCAAATTAACCCTATACATAAGGTTTGACAGAATTCAGCTTACACAGACAAATATAAATGTAAATTATGTCTTTATCTCTAAATCTGAAATTTAGAAACAAGTACCATTGCCAGTACAGAGTGGTAAGACACCAAGTGTACAGTTCTCACAAATAATGTTGACAATGACCATAAAGGTGAAAATAAGCACTCGCCACTCAGCGATTAAACTTGAAAAACTGGCGATTAAAAATATGGAAAGAACCGGCCAAATGCAGGATTTTCCAATTATCCTTTGTTCCCTAAAATTCATGATTTTTCCACTCTCGTTCAACAAAATTCATGATTTTCCTGCACCCGTTTGGCAATATTCATGATTTTTATGCTCCTGATTAACGTAATTCATGATTTTCCCGTGCCCAATCGATGATATTCATGATTTTTACGCTCCCGATCGACGGAATACGTGTTTTTTAAGCACCTGATCGACAGAAATTATTAATTTTATGATCCAGATCGACGAAATTTGTGATTTTTACGCACCTGAGCGACAAAATTAGATATTTTTATGCACCCGATCAACAAATTTCTTGATTTTTATGAGGCAAACGACGTAATTTGTGATTTTTATGCACCAGATCGATGAAATTAATGTTTTTTACGTTCCCAATCAACAAAATTTGTGATTTTTATGCTCCTGATCAACGAAATTTGTGATTTTTACACACCCGATCAACAAAATTCTTGATTTTTACACGTCGAACGATGAAATTTGTGATTTTTACGCATCCGATCGATGAAATTCATGTTTTTTATGCTCCCAATCGACAAAATTTTTGATTTTTACGCACCCAAGTGAAGAAATTTGTGATTTTTATGCACCTGATCTACGAAATTCTTCATTTTTATGCACCCGAACGACGAAATTCATGATTTTTATGCACCCAAGCAACGAAATTCATGATTTTTATGCACCCAAGCAACGAAATTCATGATTTTTATGCACTCGAGCAACAAAATTCATGATTTTTATGCACCCGAGCAACGAAATTCATGATTTTTATGCACCCGATCGACGAAATTCTTGCTTTTTACACGTTGAACAACAAAATTTGTGATATTTTATGTACCCGATCGATGAAATTCACGTTTTTTCGCTACCGAATGACGTAAATTTGCTTTTTTCGCTCAAGAATGGCGGAAATTTATGTTTGTTACGCATGCGATTGACGAAGCTCAAGATTTCATTTTTCTGCGCTCTATCAATGAAATTAATGTTTTTTACTCACGAGATCAACGAAATTCATGATTTTTTTTACTCACGAGATCAACGAAATTCATGATTTTTTTTACTCACGAGATCAACGAAATTCATGATTTTTTTACTCACGAGATCAACGAAATTCATGATTTTTTTACTCACGAGATCAACGAAATTCATGATTTTTTTTTACTCACAAGATCAACGAAATTCATGATTTTTATGTTCCCGTTCATGATTTTTATGTTAAATTTGCAATTTTTTCCAAAACTAATTGGCGAAATACACACTATTCCTGAATTTCTGGAGATTTTGGCCACAGGTTGTGCATGTGTAATGCATATCACATTGTGGGTTATTATTTAATGCATAAACATACCTATTTTATTATTGTCAGACCTTAATTCTAGACAAATATTTTTTTTTTTTAAAGGTACGTATGTAGTTAGCTACACAAGTACCTAAGCTTAGTGTGACTTATATTATTAGCATGTTGTGTATAACTTTGCTGTTAACTTATTTTAATGTAGATTAGAAATTAATATCTCAAGTTTATTCAAAACAATATAAATTAAAATATTTTTATTTAGTACATAAATGCACTTACTGGATACTAAAAAAAAAAAAATCAACCAGCCGGCCAGTGGCTACTAACCAAATTCTTTATTTTCATCTTTAAATGACCCTACAAGCAGGGGTCGATTTAGAAAAAGAAAATTGCATAGCAGTAAATGTTATACATACAAAGTCACTTTTGAATTTTTGAATAGCAGTTAGACACTTTTTGTATAACAAGTAAAAATAGCAAACGTAACTTTTCAGTCTAAAAAATTTACAACAAAACTAAGAAAAAGACAACATTTAACAAAAAGCATAAATGAAAATAAAATGATAAAAAGAATAAATAATTCTCACCTACCCAATATAAATTATTTAGGAAATTAGAATCTGGCTTTTGAATCACTTATAGGTCGATTCAGATTCACAACAGAGCAATTAAATATAAATATGTGTCTAATTATTTTTAAGATTTTAAATTTATGAAATTTAAGATTTTTTCCATGAACGATTGATGAAATACGTGAATTTTTTTCTATAGCAATTGATGAAATTCGTGATTTTTTATGAGACTTCTTGACGAAATTCGTGATTTTATTCTGCAATTGTTAGTCGAAATTTGCGATTAATTTGACTTTTTTTTTCCGTGACCGACTGATGAAATTTAAGGGCTGATTAATGAAATTTGGGATTGATTTTTTTCCCTGTGATCTCTTGATGAAATTCGTAAGGTTTTTCATGACTGTTTGAAGAAAGTCACAATTTTTTTCTCGAGTGATTGACCTATTTTTACGATTTTATTCATGGATCGTTTGGTGTAATTCTCAGCTTTTTTTCCCGGCAACCATCAATGCGTTTTCTTGTTTTTTTTTTAAACAATTGTGTGGAAATTGCTGATCGATTTAATACAAAAACAAGAAAAAGGGAAAAGTAGCAAACCTTGATAATAGACAGGATGGAGTGAAGAGTAAGGCTTCGTACCTCGCGACTCCCGCACATCACCTGGAAATTGCGCTGTTATGTAGCAAACCACAGGGTAATGAGATGAAACTCAAGGAAGTCACATCGTTTAATGCATATATTTTTTAATTATGGGCAGTAGAAAAAAGCTAATATCGCAGAATTATAGAGGAGAATTCGCAGAAATCACGGATTTGATATATAAAAAAGCAAAAATCACAGGTTTATATAAAAAGCAGAAATTGCAGATTTTATAAAAAAACAGAAATCGTGAAATTTATAGAAAAGCAAAATTCCACCTTTAGACGAAAAAGTAACATTACTGAAATTTGTATCGCAATGATTGCGATTCAATGCATTTCTTGGGTAGCACTTTAGTTAAATTTGAATAAGCAAATTGTGATGTGATACCGCTTAAATCGAACCCTGCATACAAGAGGTGCTATGCACTTTTGTCAAATACTCATATATAAGAGCTCCCAACTTAAGCATTTAATATTAATTAATGTATTTAACGAATGGCCGGTACTTGCATATTATTCAGGCCAGGTCAGATACAACTGCCCAAGTATGGTGCCAATTATAATTACAGTAATCCTTATTTTTTGACAACTATATAGTTTATTTATTTTTTATAGTTTTTTGAAATATAAGGTACAGTTTAATTTTTTTATAATAGTTATAGTTTTTTGTTATTTATTATAATTTATCATTTTTAACAATGTTATGTATTTAATAAATTACTGATTTAAACATGATTGGCAACAATAAACATGAATGGCAATTGGTAGCCATTTTTGGCGACCTATCTCCTGGACCAGATAATGTGTAAGTATGGAATGACCTAATTTGGCAAATCTTCTATATTGGTGCCCCATGCTTAGAGTTGGCCACAAACATGTATGAATGGATTTTAATGGTGCTAAGTCCCCCAAGAAAGGCAATAAACATGAACAATGACAGTGATTGCATTTTAGCATCACATTCACTTCCAGTGGTTATACTGACATGATGTTAATTTTAGTGTCCCATTCTTGTTGACACTGCTCATGTTTATCACCAATCCTAGACATGCACAATGACTGGTATAAGGCGGGGTATTTGGGATATGAAACCTCACTCCCAAGGGGCACATAAATTAATAAATACTATAAATAAGGAAATCATAAAACATATAAAGCAGTGTTTCTCAACGTTTTCTGCACTATTCCTCCCCAAATAAGGATAACTTGCAATGGTGCCTTCCCAGCTTACTCATTAAACCTGAATTAACTAATATAATGGCTCTACTTTTGTCCTACAGCTCATTTAAGGAAATGACGAAAATGCCATCATCTGGAGCTTCCCCTGCAAAAGCTTCGCACTTCCCAAGGGAAGGCATGCCTCATTGGTCGGGAAATATTGATATAAAGCATTCATAGAGGCCTCTAAAAGTATGAGTGCGTTGGAACTTCACATTAGTAAAATTATTCATGGTGATGGATCCTTCTTATCTTTATTAAGAAAGACTAGAATACTTTAAATAGGAAGATTAAACACAATATAGCCTGTTTTTATTGGGACCGGTAAAATAAATGCATTTTATGTAAAAGAGATTACATAAGAGTTCTGAAAGCTGAATTTTTTTTTTTTTACACACTTAAAACACAGTGTGTCCAAAAACACGCAGTAAAAGTTAAAGTATTAACCATTTTATGAAAATAATCAAATTTTTACATTAATGGAATTATATATACATTAAATTTTACAGGCAATTAAACTGGTCAACAAAATTATTCACAATCTATACCAAGTTCCTGTTGATTAACAAAACAATAATGATTGTAGAAGTTTAAATGTGTAGATAAGATTAGCAAAACACACTCACTCTGAATCACGCTGAAATTCAATCAAATTAAAGCAAAGGGAAGCACATTTAGAGACAGCACAAATATTTTATTCAGAGCAACCAAAAGTTTTAATAGGTTAAACATGAAAGAAGCAAAAAAAAAAAAAAAGAAATAACGAAACCAGATTCATACTTATTTTGCAACATTTATAATTTTTGAGCAGTAATAAAATACAGATAGAAAAATTAAAGCAAAAGATATTTTACTTTTAAAGAAAGTCTTGAAGTTAATATGCAGGAAATACAACCAAATAAATAAAAGGGAAAATGTTTAGATGGTATCAGCAATTAGTTTCACTTTAAAAACATGGAATTAAAGCAGACGATTTTACGATACTCGTGGTATTTCAGCATACATATGAGTCATACACTTACCATTTTTCCTTTCCTCATCCTGATCTAGTTATTTTCAATTCAGTTACACAACATCGGATGATTTAAGTGCAATTTTTGCCGCCGACTATACAGACTCCTTATAAAACAGCTCAAGATATTTTGGGATCACACAGATCCAGATGTTTATACTTATAAAATCCACAGTAAATTTCTTCAAAATTTGTGTTCCAAACAAAGTAACACTAAAAAATATGCACGTTTATCCAGCATAGTGAAAACACACACATAATGATGGCACTCCACACAAGCACACCATCAACAACAGTTAAAAAATAAACAAGAAAATCCTTTAGTGATCGGAAAAAACATCTTAAAAGACGTTACATGGTGCAACGAAAATGCAGATTTTTATAAAGCCGTTTAAACAAAAGGCGGACATATAAATATGGCTGCAGAACAAACACTAATCACCTCATCAAACTGAACCGTACGAGTAGGTGACGGAATGAAGGAGTGTTTTTGTTACATACTTAAACAAGTTTCAACCACAGAATTAACATCAGACAACGCAGATGTTTATATACAATCCTAAATAATTATGATTAACAAATTAAATACTAAAAGATCAAGCGGCTTTAATATTTCTGGGAAATCTGTCGACGTACTTTTAACACCATACAACAAAGATACGTTAAATTACGAAATATGATTGGCCCATTTTGTTGAAAAAGCTAAAAAAAAAATTTGACAAGTCCTGGAAAAAAAGCTTGTAGTTATAATTTTTACCGTTAGAGTAGCTGATGCATTAAAAAAATATTTTTTTTTCTTTAATTGAAGAACTGGTGAATTTCTTCTCATAAAAGTCTATAAAAATTATTATTTGCTTAGTCAGATAGTTAACTAAAAATTATTTATAGTTTATAATTACATATATTATGGAAATTTTAGAATTGCATTATTTGTGACTCAAAAGTAGTAAATTATAAACTGCAAAAAAATAATGAGAATTTTATCATCGTAAAAACTTTAAAACTAATCAAAACTTTTTTTTTCTTATCGGCAAGATTTTTCTTTCTCTCTACATGTGTGAACGGCTTATGAGCGACTCATGAATTGAATTGATCAGCATACCTTCTTTAGTAAATAAATATATATTGGTATGTAACGTGTATCTCGCCATTAAAAATAATAATAATAAAGTTTCGGTACTTTGAATTTTTACTGATTGTAAGTGTTTTTATTATAAATTATTTATTCAAAATTTTATTATTTATTATTCTTGCTTAAAAGTTAAGCCTTCATTTATCAGTGTGTCATGCGTGAAATTAAAAAAAAAATAGTAGCATTTATTTTATTCCTAATTATTTATATGACTTTATCAATTTATGTCTTTCTGGATCTAATTAAATTTGATTCTTATAGTGTTAAAATATTAAATTATCAGTTTGGTACTTTATGTCTTTCTTACAGCTATAAAAAGCGTATATTCTTAATAATCTTTTCAGGACTTTCAATATTTAAATTATTGTCTTCTTATAATTCTTTTTGGGGTACTTTTATGTTAGCTGGTGATAGCTCGCCAAATCTTGTTTCAATTGGTACCATTTGAATTGCAACCTTTTATGTGAAATTTTGTTATTTGTATTGATATGTTTGTGTTTACGTATTTTATTACAGCTATTTTTAAATTACTATATTGCAATGTTAAAATATTGGCTAGTCGTTAATAGCAAATGTTAAAAGATTGGTGAAAAAAAAGGGGGGCTATATATTGAGCTAAAAGATTGAAACCATATTCCTTTAACTATTATGAAAAAACATGTTAAAAATCGCATAAGAAAATTAAATTTTAAAAAATCCGGCTATGATGTATTACACTCACACACTTTTTTTTTTTTAATCGGTTATAAAAAGGAAAAAAGTCTCCAAATTTGGGGATATTTTTTTTAATAGTAACCTAGCTATTGTATTAAGTTATTGGTTTGGAGTCGGCTTGTAAATATTGCCAATCGAAAAGTCGCCAAATATTGTTCCAAAAACTGTCTTTGAGCTGCATAACTTCAAACATATAGGTACCTTTTTGCCAAATCTTGTAGCTCTACATGCAGCTGTCTGTTCAGAAAAACGAACACAGTCAGACAAACATCTCTCTTTATCATTATAGAATAAATAATAAGGGAAGAGTTCCGTATCCTGTGCTTCTTGGCGAAAAAAATTGCGCCAAAATGCCGTTTTGCCGACATGAAAAATTTTTCAAAGATTGCAGAAAAACATCATTTTTAAATCTGTATGTTGTTTATAAATCAATGATTTTGCAACATTTTTAAAAGTAGAAAATGATGTAAAAACATGGATTTATAAATAACATAAAGATTTAAAAACTAAGATTTTCCACCATCTTGAAAAATTTCTTACGATCCAATTACGCAATTTTTAGCAGCATTCTAAATAAACTAACGATTAAAAAGCTAAAGAAATTGATTTTTCAGATGAATATTTGTTATTGTTAGGGGGGGGCTCTGCCGCCCTGAACCCTTAAGAACATTTTGGACAATAAAAAGGAGAAAAAAACTTACCAGAAATCTTTTGTCAATCTTGATTATGAAATTCAAAACAATGTTAACTTATAATCTCGCTCACAACTGCCCAAAAAAAAAATTATTAAAAGAAAAAAAAAGTAAAAGGATAAATATAATAAATGCCAATAAATGAGTGACATCGTAACTTCGTGTGTTGTCTGACTGGAGAATAATTTTTCTACGTCATTGTATTGTTTGGCCGAATCTGTATAGACAACACTCGTATCATTATGGCAAAAACGTGAAACATAAGGCCAAATATCACTTTTTTTTTTTTTTTTTTGCTATCTACCCTAAAAAACAACCCCTCTTTGTCCTCTCTACAAAAAAGGCCTAAAACAGTAATTGTATGATTAGAAGTAAGCCGACCCCTTCCGTATTTCCTAATAGTTAAAAAAGTTTCATCAATTAAAATAGATTTTCCCGGGCCCCCCAATTCAGAATACATATGAGAAGAGTGAATTTCGCAAACTTCTTGAATATAAGAAAAATAATCACAAAGCGTCTCTTTTGATAGGGTCGGTTCATTCCTTTGTTTTCTCCAGTTACACATTTGCTCATATAAAAAATTTGTTTGAATTTTGAATACAAATGAAAAAAGGATAGCCAAAAGGTCGCGAACCGGAATTTTAGAATTTTCAAAAACCGTATTAATTGCAGGATTAACGGTGCCCGTACAAGGATTTGGGTTCGATTTTGTTTTATTCCTACGATTACAGGCCCATCTCCATTTAAATTTTACATCCTTGCTTTGATTTGATTTCATAGGACCGTTACATTTAGGGCAAGGCAGGGGAGCTCTAGGAATAAGTCAAACTTCAATTGCAAATTTGACTGCTGAATCTTCCGTCTGTAAAATGGCAAACCATGTAAAAATGCAAATATTTTCCAATAAAGGGTGCATTTTAAACAACTAATGCAAAAATCCTAATAAAAAACAAAAAGAAATTAAATAAATAAAAAGGCAGTCGCAGTGCAAACAAGATACACCTTAGAATTCAACAAGCAAAGACGAGCATCCGAATGAATGGTGGCAAACAAGTTATCTAACGGATTTCAAATTTTAGCTTAGCAATTGCCCACATAATACTAATTGTAACCAATCAGCTTCAAGCTCACTGTCTTCAAACGTGATTTCCGAACTAAAGCAACCCCAGGGTCGGTTAAGCCATTGAAATTCACGAATAAACATAAACCAAAACGAAACATCTATCGTCCATAAATCGCACCAAATTTGGCGAGAAATTTTCTAACACAGGTTATGGGACTTGTGTCCCAATAATAAATAAAATAAAAATTGTTTGCCTGTTTTCTCTCTTTTTCTTTTTTTTTCCCCTTTCAAAAAATTTAGTTGCTAGAGTTTAATTGGTACTTAGGGTTGGCCAAAAACCGGGTTTTTTTTAAAAAAACCAAAAAAACCGTTTTTTTTTTTTGTTTAAACCAGGTTTTTTTTTGGTTTAAACCGGGTTTTTTTGTATCTTTTTTAATTACATATATGCACATCAGTAAATAAAATTTAACATTGACAAGAATGATTAATATTACAATAACAATAAATATATATATATATATTCTGAAAACAGTTTAAACAAAATAAATAAACAATTGTTATTAATTATGTACAAATTCAAATCATTAAATTTTATTTAGAGCTGAGCTAACATCATTTACATTCAAATTCAAAACAGTTATATATATACAAAAGTTTCCTATGTAATACATAGAACATGATCACTTGTGCCGTCAGGTTCTACAGTAATGGTGATAAGTTTTAAATAATTTTTAAAGATTACTTTTTTAAAAAGTTGAAGAAATAATTGCTGTTTTATATATACATATTTCCAAATGCAACCTGTAATTCATGTTTACCAAATGATTTAGCACACTTATAAAACATATTAATATGTTTATGTATTTCATATTGCATTCATAGAATGGATTCTGTATCTTAATGTTGATACTTAAAAGTTTTTAATAGTATTTAATTGCAAGATTTATATTAAATTCTTTAAAGACTTAATCTATTGCCTTCCTATATTTTTTTCATTTTAATAAGCAACACTTAGTTGTGTTACATAAGAATATAAAGATAGAATGTAGAATTTTACCTTGGTATGCTATAGTAATTTTTTTTTTTAAATAAAAATAATGCAAAGAAAAGAAAGTGAGACTTACTTTTTTATTCAATTTAAAAAAACAAATTGAATTTCAGTAAGAAAATTAAATTGAAATATATTTAAAAAATATATATAAAAGAAACATTTTAAAAACATGGAAATTGAATAAATTTTCAAAATTTTAAGAAAATGGAAGTACGACACATGTCTATAAAGATTCTATGTTAATAAACAGGATTATTAGGGTTTAATGTTTTAAACAAAAAAACAAGTTTTGCCGCATTTTGTAAACCCAGTCTGTTGCGTAACTTTGATTGTACAACACCAAATGAAGAAAAAATTCTCTCTACATTTGCAGTAGTCGCTTTTGCAGTAAGAATCGTTTCAACTTCTTTCAGCACACCATCATTGAACTTTTTGATTTCATTTTCTTGAATATGCCACCATTCTATAGCTGATACATCTTTACTAAAATCATTCTCAAAAAGATATCTTTGAAATGGAGAACTTTTGGCACAAAATTTTAGTATCAGAGATAATAAATTGTTTTTGAGAGATTTTGTTTTAGCATATTCCAATGCTTCTTTTTTTTCCTCCGATGACAATTCGAGATCAGCATCCTTGGCTCTTGGATCCAACAGATAAGCAAGAAGTTGGGCTGGTGTTATTGCCATTTTATAACAAGTATCTAGTTTTTTCATAATGTCTTTATTCAGTTTCAAATCTTCCATCTGTTTTTTTAAATTTTTAAAAAGAAAAACAGTTTCTCCAATTGTACAATTTTGGCTTTGTACTTTATCTAAAGCTACACTAATTGGCTTTAATTGTTGAAAATAGTCTTCAGCATTTCTTTTCAATGAAATGTTTGAAACTAGACTTTGGATATTTTTATCAATTTTGTCTTTATTATTTTCGCATATAGTTACAAGAACTGACCATGATTTCAGATAGCTGTCTAAAGCGTCAGCAAATGAGTTCCAGCGAACTTCACAAGGCATTATTAGTTTTGATGTACTTGCATCTTTTCTGAAGCACGCATTTGCATATTGGTTGTTTCTGAAGTTTTCTGTTAGACGAACACCACTTCATGCCAAGTGCAAAAGTTAACAAAGATGTGTCATTCACAATTAATTACGAAAAAATGTATGTGGAAGCTAACTTTAAGTAGAGAAGATAGGACTAGTAATCCTATTGACACACGTGTATAGTTTAATTAAAAGTACAACTTCTTATTAAATATACAAAATACAGAGAAAATTTGCAGACATAAAATTGATGATTTCCTTTGGAAAAGCTAAAAGTATTGGATATTTTCTTTACATGAGAAGGTTGATTACCTAAATTCAATTAAAGTATAAATTCACAGGAATGTATGGATGTAAACCAAAAGTATATAAATAACAACAGTTGTTAAAGGAATGCAGGATTCTCAAAATCAAGTTTTGGTGTGTATAGGGGAGACTGGTACACAGTGGACCGGGTCAAATCAACACACTGATTTTACTTCCCCATTTCAAATTTGAATGAAATTTGGCACATAGTTACTTTTCATATAGATATAGAAAAATACCAAATTTTATCGAAAAATATGAACCCGTTTTTAAAATATAGCCCCGTGAATGCTAAAAAAATCAGCCAAAAAACCTTGACATACCAATTTTCAAAATGACCTCGAAACTTTTCTAATTAAGCTAGAGAGATAAAATTGATGCCATTTTACAGCAATTTTCAAGACCTTTTCAATGATATATAACACAATTAGGAATTAGAAAAATTTATTTTCATAAAATTTAAATTTGAATTTTTCAAAATGCGCCACTTCAAAATTTTTCAAAAAATTTTAAATAATACTTTATTTAGTGCTGAAATGATTGTATGAGTTTGAAAGTGGGATCTTCATGGGTTCATGTTAAAACATTGCATTGAATACAGCATTCTTGATTAAAAAAACACATAATTTAATTAATACATCTTTTAAAGCCTAGAAAAAATAAAACAATTTATTTAAGATTTGAGATTAATCACACACATATATATATATATATATATGTATGAAAATTGTGTAATGATGTGTTCCCAGATTAGAATATTTCAATGAATTCATATAGTAATTCATTGCTGGTTAAATAAATTTAAGAATGGCAGACTTTTGCTGTTTTTGGCACATCTTTGTAATGATCTATCACCCAGTCTGTAACATCCCTTAATTTACTTTTGTCTCTTATTCTGTGATTATTTTTCTTAAATGGATTGAAACACTGTCCAGTAAAATGCCTTCGATTGGCCATATTTTAAATATCATACAAGATTAATCTTTTTACATAATATTTATATTATATTTTAAATTGAATAAGCAATTTTTAATATTAAATATCTTTATTATTAATGTTCGGAAACGTCTGTCTGTGTGTCTGTACCTGGAAAAACTCGGCAACCGTAGCGAGTAGCAAAGCGCTTTTTTTTTTTTCAAAAAATTCGGAAAAATCCCGGGATTGGTGACACTCAGTATTGAAGAAATCGGCCCCCAATTAAGGGAGTTATTAATTAACAAAGTCTCGAAAATTAGCGAAAAAGGAGCATTTTTTCCAAAACAAAGAAACTATATCAGTTTTGACTTGAACAGGGCCCTCTGTCGAGGCTAGCAACCGAGCCAATCAGCTTTCGTCTTCCACCCGCATCCCCATATTTTTCATTCCGGCTCTGATAAATATGGCGTACTGGAAATTTTCCAGCCTTTTTTCAAAAAATCGCAAAAATAGTCACATCGGCACAAAAATTTGCAGACGGACGTAAAAAAAATTCATGAAGGTAAAATTCGTGAAATTCGACCAATTAGAAGAGAAGTTATCAATTAATAAACTTTTAATTTTATGTCGAAAAAAAGATCAGTTTTAATTTGAATACTCCAGCAGGCGTCTAACGGCGACAAACGTCTGCTGAAGAAATAACAAAACAAAACATTTTTTTTTTTTTTATAGTTTAAGTATTCCAGGTCTGTCAAATTTTTTTGAAATATTACATTTATCGATTTGAAAATTATACATCCATCCGTAAATTTTCACAAGGATTCTAAATATGTAATTTTCGTATTTCTCCGATAATTAGGACAGAATTTACAATTATTTTTTATTTAATTAGACCACTTAAAAAGATTTTATTTGGGAACACCTGATATCTCAGTTATATTTCATTAGCACAGACATCACAGCGTTTATTCATGGAGATAAAACAATTCCTTTTTAAAGGAACTGCGGTTTCTATGAGCTTAATTTTTTTTTTTAAATAATAACTTTTGGATCTGAAGAGTACGCATCCTTGCTCAGAGTAGGGTGACATTCCAGGGATTCAAAAAAATTTCGATTTCGGACCATAATTTTTTATTTTAGCAAAATCCGGATTTTTGTATAGGAAAAAAAAAAAAAAAGAAGCTAAGGAATTATCTATTTCTTTTCAAAATATCTCCTATCGTATGGGTCCCATCTACAGGTGCAGATTCACGGTCGCCAGTCGCCACGTGGCGACTGGATTTTTTTCTTTGGCCACTAACTTTCCATGTCTAAGTCGCCTAAGTCTAAGTGTCTTACAGGGATGCCCCTTTGCCAATGACTGTCAAATTTCCGCATTTAAAAAAAAATTATTTTTTAAATCAATTCTGCACATTTGCTGCGATATTTACCCCTTTTTTACTTTTCTGTTGTCCATAATTAAAAAACATGATTAAGCATGGATACCACATTTCTGCAGATCTACAAAAGTTTCCCGTTTTCTTCTTTAAAAAGAAATTATCCCTGAATGTCAAAAATTGAGCAATTTATTTTATTAAAATCTAAAACTTAAAAGAAAATAAATCTTCTCCATATTTTTTCATATATATTTTTTCTTTTGATTTTTATAGACATACTTTTTGATGCAAATGCCCATGGTGAACATTTATTTTCAGCTATAAAAAACACTTTGGAGGGGGGGGGGGGATTTATCTATAGAACAAAAAAGTTAGAGAATCGTTTATTTGGGGCCTTACATTATAAATATTTATTCCTACAGACTGTATACAAATATGGTTGGAAGATTCTATAAAATCCCGTTGCCCAATTTTAATAAAGAAAAAATAAATCATTTATTTAAGTTTTCTGTAAATTTCATTTTAAAATATACTGTTTATTACTTTTAAGCTTTAATAGTAGACAAATCCCATATAGCCATATAAATGCTACTGTTTTATGCGTTTGTTTCACAATGTGGCCACTGGATTTTTTGGGTTTAGAAGCCACTGGCTCCTTACAGATTTTAGGAATCTACACCTATAGTCCCATCCCGATGCGGTTTGGCTCATTCGACTCGACATCGAATAGAGCTTACTGATTTTAGTTCCTTCTTTCACCACCAGTGTGATAAAGATATATCACAGTTTTATCTTTTTTAATTATTTTTATTTCAGCTCAACGTATTTCTATTTAAATTTTCCAGTTTAAATTTGCCGTTCTTTAAAAGCAATTTTATCGGCAATTCCGCACCACGCAAGTGGTTTTCACGGCGTTACTTCATTCCTTCTTCGTGCTATGAGTTCGCTTCAATCGGCGCTGAGCTGTGACGTCATCGTCATTCGGCGGCTCTTCCCCGCTCGTGTGTTGTGCGCATGCGTCACCGTCGCTCTTGTTCCTGTTGGAAAAAAACTGGATAGCTTTCCCTTTACTAATTCTTTTAGTTCTTATCACTCATTCAAATCATATTTTAATTAACCTAATTTATCCATTCATGCTTTATTATATTTATTTTGTTTATTTAATATTTAACTCCTATTCAGTTATAATCAGTAATTAGCTCAGTTATATTTCAGTAATTAAATCCTTCAGTTTAATAACCTTGGTTTACAATATGAAAGTATATTTTTATTTAAAGTAATTCATATAGTTTTAAAGTAAAAATATCTTTATTTAGTTACTTACCATTTGGCCATATTATCTATTTTTAACGCTTCAGGCTTTTCCATTTGCTTCTATTTACTTTCATTTCATCACGTTTTTCACTTCCTATGGACATCGTTATCGCTTGTTTACATTGGTCACATCTCCTCATTTCTCGCGGTTTTCGGTAGATCGATTACGTCACGATACAAGTGATTACGGCAGCTGGTGACAGATGGCTCTAATCTGTCATTACCTGTAGTATCTATCTGTGACCGTGATCGATTGTCACGTACCTTCGGGAAGCCGGAAGTGACCTGTTTGTTGCGGGATGAGGAGGTTACGTCATTGACCTTGGCACGAGGCGGTAAGGTATTTAAGGAACGGGACGATCGTGTGTCGATATCTTCTAGCTGGCTGGAAGCCGTCTCGGTTGTTGTTTTGGTGTTTGTGTTGTCTGGAAATGTTTAGTCTAGTGCTGTTTGTCTTTAATAAGGAAGTGCTTTTTAGCTCGTGTAGTGATGTATTGTGGTTAATGAAATGAAAGATGGTGTTGTTTTTCAATGAGATTGGATCGGCAAATGAATAAACATATTTCTTTTAAAGAACGCCACGTATTTCGTTTTTCGAAAGTGAACTCTTGGTTTTTCATCATGCATTAAAACAACCTGTTCTTCAGAAATAGTTGGATAATAGAAAGGCAGCTTTTCTTATGTTTTTCGTGCAGCTAATTTGATATACATTGGTTTAGTTTCTTAATGGATAAAAATGCTTTTGTTTAAAGTTTGTAATGCTTTTATTTTTATCCTGTTTCATGGTTTCTAGACTTTCATAGTATTATCTTTCGCTTTCATCAAAAGACTACTTGTATCTTAATAGTTCAGAACGTGATTCCATTTTTAGTATGTTGACACCGTTCTGTCTATTATTCTAGCAACAGTAATTTCGGAAGCCGAAATTACATGTTACCGATTTGCTATTGAAACACCAAATACGATGGCTCGGTTTGGGTTTCAACGGATAGCTCTTTATACGGGTAGATCGTTTGCCATTGGGACTACTACTAAATGTATAGTTAGTACCCTGGAGTGGCATGTTTTGTCCGGCGATTCAACGTACTACTGTTTCGTGGTCGAGCAGGTGCGGTTGGTCGTTACTGACAAGTTGGTGAATGGAAGTTGTATTTGGAAGGATAGAGAGTAATGAATCGGGAAGTAGGGAAATATATTGTTTTATGTTTGGTTTTTACATTAATGGAATTTACTTAATGATAATATAATTTGTATATGGTTAAGTTTATTTAAAAGGTTACTAAAGTAAATTAGATGTTTCTTTTGAATCTCTATTAAAGTATTTAATTAAAAGTAATTGTTTTTCCTTGTCAGTTAATTCGGTAATGAACTTAAAGTAAATTTGTTAAATAACTTTTCCATCGGTGCTCCAGTTTTCACATCTTATTTATGAGATATAAATTTAAGAGTCTCAATATATATTGTGTAAGTTTTTAAGCATTCTGTTTTTACAAATGCAAATATAGATTGAATAGTAATGTGATATCGTTTTTACTCTGGAATATTGGAAATATGTATTTTATTCTGAACTTAGTAATTTGAATAAATCTTGTTGAGTTTAATTACTTTTGTCTGTCTATTATTTCATTAATATTTTAGAAACTTTCAGTTATCTTTATTTTTGCTTTTGAACACTTTAGATCCTTGGTCTATTACAGCATTAACGCACCACTTGTGCCAATGCTCTGCTTACTTCAATTAATTACCTTAGGGTTTAATATAACAGTTCCCTGTGTTTTCGGGAGCTGTTTTGTTTTGGCGCTGCAAGCGAAAGAGGCGTGTCTTTCAAATACAAATTAAAAGGCTTCTTTAATTATTAAATGTTAATGAGTTTCTGATTTGTTATTTTAATTTTCACGTAATTCCTAATCAACAAATTAGTTTAAATTAATCTTGCTGTCACATTTGTGCACCCCTTTTATGGGTATATATACTAATGTTGCACATTTTTCCAACAGAATTTTAATAAAAATGATGCTGTAATTTTATGCAAAACGTCGTCTGATCTGAGGCCTGGCCTGTGCCGGCGCTCGTATCCTAGAATCGCTGTGGCGCTGATTCTTTGGAGATCAATTAAATTTTCCAGTTGATTTTTACTTTTAAAATACTGAATTAAATTTTACAACAGCATATTTCTAGAATAATTAAAAACTGAAAACGCGAAATTGATCTCCAAAGAATCAGCGCCACGGCAATTCTAGGATACGAGCGCCGGCACAGGCCAGGCCTCAGATCAGACGACGTTTTGCATAAAATTACAGCATCATTTTTATTAAAATTCTGTTGGAAAAATGTGCAACATTAGTATATATACCCATAAAAGGGGTACACAAATGTGACAGCAAGATTAATTTAAACTAATTTGTTGATTAGGAATTACGTGAAAATTAAAATAACAAATCAGAAACTCATTAACATTTAATAATTAAAGAAGCCTTTTAATTTGTATTTGAAAGACACGCCCCTTTCGCTTGCAGCGCCAAAACAAAACAGCTCCCGAAAACACAGGGAACAAGAGCGACGGTGACGCATGCGCACAACACACGAGCGGGGAAGAGCCGCCGAATGACGATGACGTCACAGCTCAGCGCCGATTGAAGCGAACTCATAGCACGAAGGAGGAATGAAGTAACGCCGTGAAAACCACTTGCGTGGTGCGGAATTGCCGATAAAATTGCTTTTAAAGAACGGCAAATTTAAACTGGAAAGGCTATAAAATAGAAATACGTTGAGCTGAAATAAAAATAATTAAAAATGATAAAACTGTGATATATCTTTATCACAACCAGGGGTGAGGTTTTTTTTTTTTTCTCTTAACTATGTTCCGTTTCTATAACTCAGAAAGTATGTTACAGATTTCCACGAAACTGATTCCAAACATCATAATTAAAGTAATAAGGACCCTCTATAACATTTTTAAAAGTTTCTAAGTTTATACCACTCTTTTTGAATAATAATATCAGATTTATATATTCATTTCATAATATCTCGAGTTCTGCAAGTCCAATCACAACGCGGTTTGGCTCATTCGACACGATATCGCTAGCTCTTACATATTTTAGTTCCAAGCTTCACCGCCAGGAGGCGCTTCCGGAAATCGGGTTCTACGGGCCCGATTACGACGGGGTTTGGCTCTTTCGACTAGATTTCGACAGTGTTACACATTTCTGTCATGTTCGTATAGAACAGATTGCGTCCCCTGGTGGTGGAAGGTGTAATTAAAGGATTTTTCAGCCAACTCTGGTTCTATGGGTCACATCACGACGCGGTTTGGCTCAATCGACTCGACATCGATAGAGAGTACTAGAGCTTATCGGTTTTAGTTCATTTTTCACCACCAGGGGGCGTTT
Organism: Maratus michaelseni; assembly: GCA_963931845.1. Lineage (NCBI taxonomy): Eukaryota > Metazoa > Arthropoda > Arachnida > Araneae > Salticidae > Maratus > Maratus michaelseni. The sequence continues at coordinate 25,702,759 of OZ007594.1, forward strand.
TCTTATCTCTGTTTCTATGGCCCGGATCACGACGGGATATGGCTCATTCGACTCAACGTCGACAGAGGATACTACAGCTTATCGATTTTTGCTCAGAGTCTCACCACCAGGGGGCGCTTTCCTATCTCGGTTTCTATGGGAAGGATCACAACGGGGTATGGCTTATTCGACTCGACATCGATAGAGCTAACCGATTTTAGTTCGTTTTTCACCACCAGGGGGCGCTTTCCTATCTCCGGTTCTACGGGCATGAAAACGACGGGGTATGACTCATTCGACTCGACATCGAAAGCATTAACGATTTCAGTTATGATCGTATAAACGGATTGTGCCACCTGGTGGCGGAAGGTGGAACTAACGTATACTGCTGCGCGTGCGCACCACGACTGCTATACGGTGCCGCAGGCAGCGGGGACCCGAGCCAGAGGTTCGTTCAGTTTGAGGTTTATACTATTCGATGTGCAATTTAAGGGATTATCCAGTGCGTGCGTAGCACGACCGGTATACGGTGCCAGGATCGGAGGTTCGTTCGGTTAGAGGTTTGTACAATTCAATTTGAAAATTAAGGGATTATCCGGTGCCGAAGGCAGCGGGGACCCGGGTCGGAGGTTCGTCCGGTTCGATGTTTTACAAGATTCGAGATTTTCTACAATTCGAGGCACCGATGCGAAGCCAGCTAGTATATATATTAATTTTAAGTATATACAAAATATTTTAAGTTTAAAAAATAAATATTTAACTTTTTAAAAGCTACTATATTACATAAATTAGAAAATTCAATATGTTCATTAGTTGTATAAATCTCAGTAGAAATCAAACACATCTGACAGAATTTATCAGCTTACAGACTGAGTTAGGGATACTGATATGTAGTCTGACTAACAAAACATATCTTGACATGCGCTGTTCTGTAGAAGAATGTTTTGGGTTGCAAAGCATGTACAGCTCTGTTGAATTCTGATTAGAAGGATTTTGTAATAAAACTTTGAAGATGCAGTGTAATTAATTTTATAATCTTAAATTCAATAAATAATATAATTAAAATATATTTAATTACAGGGACGTAGCTTTAGGGGGGGAGGGGGGGAGCCTCCCCTCCCAATGAATTCAAGTAGTAGGGCGCCACAGAAGATTTAAGGGCGCCGTGAGGCGCCCATAAAGAAAAGGCCTATTAGTAGTAATAAGTGATTATACAAACACTTTATTTAAAATCTTAAATTAGAAAGTAAGTTATACCTTTAGCATACAAATTTTGCATAAAGGGTTTCATTTTAGATTTTTTCCTACCCCCCCCCCCCCCCCCCCCCCCCCCCCCGCCAAAAGAAGTATACATGCAAAAGGAAAAATTTTGAAAATAAGAATTGTAATCAATTGCGGGACGGTAAGTGTAATTCGATCCTTAGAAATACAAATATTCCCTTTGACCACCCTTTGTAGTAGAAAGAAGGTGTGAAAAAGTGGAACTGACTGGTGGGCCAAAGATTGTTTAAGGGCGCCGTCAGACACCCATAAAGAAAGTGTTTAAATAGTAGTTGCAAGTAATTATACAAGAACATTATTTTCAATGTTAATAATTGCAATCAATTGCAGGGCAGTAATGTAATTCGATCCTTAGAAGTACAATTCTTTCCTTATCTCAGTAGTTTTTGGTCACTTTTGGTAATCTAAAGAAAGTGTAAAGAAATGGAAGTGACTGGAGAGAGGTTACAGAACGTCTCATAGACAGGGACCGATTTAGAAATTTGGGGGCCCTGGGCACAGATGCGTATGGGGGCGCCCTCGCACAGATTCTTTGAATAAAAAAATATAATATCAAAAGCAGTACTTATTAAGATAACCACTATTGACTTTGATAATTTCTTTAAAATATTAATTAAAAAAATTAAATTTGATAATAATTAATTTACTTTTAAATAATTATTTGATAATTATGAATTTTTAATTGAATTTTATAATAAACTGTGTGATGCTGATTACCTTTCTCTATGCAAGTCCATATATCTGGAATGATAAAGTATGCAACAACCATTAATAAATTTACCGCAGTACCAAGCTATAATTATTTACAATATTAGCATATCCTATTAATCAAACAACTTTTTCTTTCAAATACAAGCTTTTGTATGAAAAAAAAAAAAATACTAAATTTACACAAGTAACTAGCAGGACCACACGACTTTGTCCATGTTACCCATGAAGGCCTTACATGTAAAATAAATAAACATGAAATAACATGGCGATCCCAAAAATGGAGTTCTGTACATTACTGCACATAAATTGTTAAAAGACAATCAGCAAAAAATGAAGTTACTTTGACATATCATAGACAATCTCTAATAAACAGATTTTTCCATTTTAATTTTGTTTTTTGATAGTTAAAACTGTTTTGGCCAATAATTGAAAAATCTTTAGTAGAATTTGGGGCCCCCTAAAAATCGGGGGCCCTGGGCCCGTGCCCCGAATGCCCTGCCGTAAATCAAGCACTGCTCATAGAGGGTGGGAGGGTGGGGTAAAGGTCTCCACGGGCTGAAATTTATTTCTAGGGTCGGACCCGTCCGGTTATAAACGAAAGCTATCTTGGTCCTGCCCAGTCCATTTTAAAAACCGAAAGTTCGGCCCGGCCCGGAACAGTTCAATTTCCACAAAAAAAAAAAAAAAAAAAATCCGATTTTTTATAACATATAATTAAGATTATTTTAAAGAATACTGCATATATATATATATATATATATGTGAAATGCTTAAAGTATATTTCAGACTACATGTGGGCAATCCATAGAATACAAAATGTCAACATTAATGAATACTTAGACTTCTAGACTTTTACATTCAAATAAAGACTCATTAAAAAAAATGTACTTTAGAGTAAAGATAAAAAATGTTTAAAAACATCACACATTTTGAAGCTTTATAATTAAAAATTTAGATTAAAAAAATATTTCTTCGGAAAGTTTATTTCCAAAGATTTTGTTACCAAAAATCCATTATAAATTTTAGTTTTGAATAAAAAACTGTCTGCCAGATACGTCTTAGGAATAATTAAGTTCAGGTCCAGTCCGATCCGTGTATATGGAAAAAAATGTAAAATGTACGCCTAAACACGGCCCGAGTCGACAGGAAATATTAGGTGCAGGCTCAGACACAATGTAACTGTCCGATGAAAATCTCTACGTTAGGCATATTAAATTTCTGTATTGATGTTGTCAAACTAGTATCGAATTGTGCAACATATTTATAACGTATTCTGGTAAAGATCCATCTCCATTGAAAATTGTTCATATTTCATCGGATTAGTCCGATCCTTTTAAATTTGGTATATCGGTGCCGGTAATCCCTCTTAATTTTTTTTTTTTACCAGACCGCCTAGCCTGTTAATTTTTTTTATTATTATTAGTCCAGTCCATTTGAACGTTTGACTTCATTTGGCTGGGTGCGGGAATCAGACCGTGCAGATCATTATCTCTGGGGTAGAGGCCTGCACGGACCAGAATTTACAGGCCCGGCCCGAATGAAAGTTATCTTGGTCAAGCCTAGTCCGGTCTAAAAGCTAAAAGTTTGGCACGGGATCGGACCGTCTCGTTGAAAATTCAGTGAAATCAGGCCCGACCCGTTGAAAAATCAATGAAATCAGGCCCAGTCTGATCTGACCAACTCAATTTCTACAAAAAATTCCAATTTTTATTAACATATGATTAAGATTCTTTTAATGAATACCGCACGCATTTTTATGAGAAAATTTTACAGTATATTTTAAAATACTTTATACATGCCATATGCCATAGCATACAGAATAGTATTATTTATGATCACTTAGACTCTTAGAGTATTACATTGAAATAAAGACATTAAAAAAATTAATATAGTTTAGAATAAAAGAAAAATACGGTTCGAAACATCCTAACTTTTGTTGCTGTATAATAAAAAAATGTTTCTCTGTAATTTATTAAAGTATACTTTCAAAGATTTTGTTAATAGAAGTTCATTATACTATTACAACGAAACAACTCGATACGTCCTGGAAACAATTAAGCCCAGTTTCCTGCCGGCCTGAGTACATAGAAAATTATGTAAGCCAGGTCAAAGCCTGCCTGAGTCTGCTGAAAAAATTAAGCCCAGGCTCAAGTATGATGCAAGTGTCCAATACCGATTTCTACGCTTGACATATTGTACGTATTATACTTATTGATGTTTTGATCAGCTCGTGCAGTACGTTTAATTATTCTCGTCCCAGACAAATCCATTGAAAATTGTTCATATTTTATCAGCTTAGTTTGATCCTTTTAAATTTTTTATATCAGGCCGGTCGGCTCACTTAATATTTTTATCGGCCCGCCCCGACCCATTTATTATTCTTCATTCTGCCAGACCGGTCTGTGTGAAAATTGACCTACATTTTGCCGGGCAGGGTACGAGCCCGTACAGACCTCTACTCTAAGGTGGTCATATGGCAATTCTTCTGAAAAAATCCTCTGAAGAAAAAAATTTCCTCCACCCTGACATTTGAACTCTTGAAATCCCCTCTTGTGCAAAACAAGACAACAAGACACTGATATTCGTTCATTTGGAGGATTAGAGGCCTGTGTTTCTTGAAATTAGTGTACTGTATATTTTTTTAGAAACTTATATCCCAGGCACGAATTCTTCCAGAGTAAATAAATGAAAGAAATAAACTAGGTACCATTTACAAAAATCAAAACCATAAATGAATTTAAGAAGAAAGCAGATTATGTAACTTCATTCATGGAAAAGTGGTTTTAAATTATTGATGATGGAGCAGAATTTAAGAGCATATACAAATGTTTGCTTTAATTAAGGTTCAAATCTATTTCAAATTATTACGTTTGACACATTCATAAAATCATTATCATCTATTTGTATATAAAATTTCTTATATTTTTAATCAGGTCTCTAAGAATAAAATAGTATTGTAATTTTTCTGTAAAAATTAAAGCTAATATTTTAAACAGGCTTTCGAGACGTGCGAGTTAGAGATCTGCACGGCCTGGTATTAACTTTTTTTGCAGTCTTGGGCCGGGACGGTCCAAACTTCTGTTTTTCTGGGCCAAGCTGTGCTTGGACGTTATTCTTCCTAAAGCTCTGCATGGACTGAAATTTGTAGGCCAGCGTAAAAATCAGAAAATTAGGTCTGGCACAACAATTTTTGCAAAAAATAAATATATTTTTATATATGAATGGCCATTATTCTACAATTAAAATTCGTTTTAAAGAACATACTATTGTAAGCAAAAAAAATTTTTAAAGTATAGTAAAATCTGTGAAATAGAAACAGTCTATGGCGAAAACCTTTCTTACAGGGAAAAATGTCTTGATCCGTGCAAAAAGAATATAAGACATACCACAGACGATGTACCTGCTAAGAATGGAACTTGCCTATAACTGATTTTTCTTCCCTTACTGAATCTTCATTTGAATGTAATAATCTAATTCAATTTTTTAATCAGTAATTTATGTATATTATTGTCTAAGTGATCATAAATATTGTTGATATTTTGCATTCCACGCATTTTGAAAATAAAATCTATGCATAAGTAAGTGTGCTTTTTGAATAAGTAAGTGTAATTTTAATTTTAGGTTAATGTTGCTTCTGAAATATCGGCATGCTTTGTAGATATTCAGTCGGGCAGGCCGGTCCAAACTTTTTGCTTTTATACCGGGCCGGACCAAAATAATTTTTGAACGGGTCGGGCCGAACTTTTTGCTTTTATACCGGGGCAGGCCGTGCCTGGGCCTAGAATTTTTGGCACCTGCAGACCTCTAGCGCGGCTGATGACAATGTGGCAAGAGAGGGGGGGGGGGATGGGGAAGTGGAAAATGAAAATTATAAAAGGGCGCCAAAGTCAGGTCCTCCCCCCCCCCCCCCCCCCCCCCAATAAAAATTTCAAGCTATGCCCCTGTTTAATTATGATCTTTACATTCATTTTAATAATATGGTAGGTATAAAATGAAAATTTAAAAATAAATGAAATACACAAGGATTTCAAGCAATAAGTACATGCACTTATAATTTTGTATTTGATATTATACAAATCAAATACTTTCACATCTTAAATACATGATTGTTTTTTTTTCCTATATTTTTTAGGCTTTAAAACATATTATATTAAGTAATTAAGTGTTTTCTAATCAGGAATGATGTATTCAATGCAATATTTTAAAATGAACCCATAAAGATCCCACTTTCAAACTCATACAATCATTTCAGTACTAAATAGAGAGCATTTACATCTTATAAGTAACTACAATGACAAATTTCAAATTTCTAGCTCCTTCAGTATAAAAAATAAAAATAAAACTGCCCAGTTAAACTGAGGGCACTGAGTTCACAGGCTATTCACACTAATTGTATATTATACTCTTATTTCAAAGAATTTGAAATAAGTCCATCGAAAAATAAAGAAATAAACAATATATTAAGGGAGGGTCATCCCCCCGTTACCCCCCCCCCCCCATAGTTAACTAATGAACCCCTTAAACTAATCAGGTAAATCTCTAATTACAATGAATATATATACAAAATTTGAAGAAAATCGGATAATTCTGCATGAAAAACCCATTTATATAAATTAAGGCGGGATTAACCCCCTGCGTTCCCCCCCCCCCTTTATACTTAACCAATCAATCCCGAAAACTAATCAGGGAAGCGTCTTAACCCAATGAACCTATAAACAAATTTTGAAGCAAATGGGATAATTCTGCATGAAAAACCCATTTATATAAATTAAGGGGGGGTTTACCCCCCCCCCCTCCGCCGTTCCCCTTCCCCTTTATACTTAACCAATCAATCCAGAAAACTAATCAGGGAAGTGCCTTAACACAGTGAACCTATAAACAAAATTTGAAGGAAAACGGAATAATTCTGCATGAAAAATCCATTTATATAAAATAAGGGGGGATTAGCCCTCCGTTCCCCCCTATATACTTAACCAATCAATCCCGAAAACTAATCAGGGATGCACCTTAACACAGTGAACCTACAAATAAAATTTGAAGGAAATGGGATAATTCTGCATGAAAAACCCATTTATATAAATTAAGGGGGGGTTATCCCCCCGTTCCCCCCCTTTATACTTAACCAATCAATCCCAAAAACTAATCAGGGAAGCGCCTTAACACAGTGAACCTATAAACAAAATTTGAAGGAAAACGGAATAATTCTGCATGAAAAACCCATTTATATAAAATAAGGGGGGATATGCCCCCCGTTCCCTCCTTTATACTTAACCAATCAATCCCGAAAACTAATCAGGGAAACGCCTTAACACAGTGAACCTATAAACAAAATTTGAAGGAAATGGGATAATTCTGCATGAAAAACCCATTTATATAAATTAAAGGGGGATTACCCCCCCGTTCCCCCCTTTATACTTAACCAATCAATCCCGAAAAACTAATCAGGGAAGCGCCTTAACACAGTGAACCTATAAACAAAATTTGAAGGAAAACGGAATAATTCTGCTAGAAAAACCCATTTATATAAATTAAGGAGGGATTAGCCCCTCGTTCCCCCCTTTATACTTAACCAATCAATCCCAAAAAGTAATCAGGGAAGCGTCTTAACCCAATGAACCTATAAACAAAATTTGAAGGAAAACGGAATAATTCTGCATGAAAAACCCATTTATATAAATTAAGGGGGGGGTTAGCCCCCCGATCCCCCCCCCCTTTATACTTAACTAATCAATCCCGAAAACTAATCAGGGAAGCGCCTTAACTCAGTGAACCTACAAACAAAATTTGAAGGAAAACGGAATAATTCTGCATGAAAAACCCATTTATATAAATTAAGGGGGGGGGGGAATTAGCCCCTTGTTCCCCCCCTTTATACTTAACCAATCAATCCCGAAAACTAATCAGGGAAGCGCCTTAACACAGTGAACCTATAAACAAAATTTGAAGGAAAACGGATATTTCTATGAAGAGTTATAGCATTACGTACGTACATACATATATACAGAACCGGCTGGCAAGCTCTCAGAGCTTGATAGCCAGTTTGATAGCTAAAAAATCGCAATTTTAGAATGTTTTTTGCTCCTGCACCCCCTGGGGTTAGTGGCACCGACATAAAATAAAACCTATGTTGGAGCAGGGGTTGTCACCATCAATTTGCCACCATCACTTCTGAAATCGGTTCGGTAGTTCCAGAGATTACCCCCTACAAACAAACAAACAAACAATCTTTACTCCTTTATAATATTAGTATAGATTATTATTTTCAAATTATAATTATTTTGTTTTTGTTTCAAAATGTTTCTTGTAAATTTATATTACTATGTTATTTTCTGGGTAAAGGAGAAATAAAAAAGAATTTAATTAATGAAAAATAGATTTATATTGTATTTCACATAATACCTAATAGCGGTCCACTGTGCCCCGGTGGGTGGACTTAGTGTGCCCCACTTCTGGGGTACACTGGTTCACTTTACGGGTGCATATATATATATATATATTTTTTTTTTTTTTTTTTTTTTTTTTTTTTTTTAATGTATTGAAAACTATGTTCTGAGAAAATTATGCTGAATGTATAAAGGTTTAAGGAATATTCAAAAATATTTTCATGCAGATAAGTTTGTCCATTAAAGAGAAAAAGAAAATTAACTGAATAAGTGGTCCACTGTGTACCAGTCTCTTACTTGATGTCAGAAGCTAAAGGTTAAAATTCAATATTTGTATTAGTAGCCAGTGGCCGGTAGAGGCTGCATGTTTAGTAGCCACTATTGTCAAGTTACTGGCCACTAATTACTATCAGGGATGCCACTGAGAAAATATCGTGTAAAGAAAAAATTTACGACATTTTTCACAACTTTTATGCTTAGATTTTGTGAATTATATTGTATTGGATATCAAATAAATACATTGACATATTTCTTATGTTAAGGGGACACAGTGCCTTGAAATTGGTCAAAATATAGATTTTCTTCTTTTAATATTTAATGAAAGCTTCTTTAATTGTGAATATTTTGACACCTCGCAATTTTATCTATACGACAATTATATTGTGAGATATTGTAAATTTTTTTTTATAGATCCAGCGCAATTACCCTTATAAATAAAAACTTTCAGGGCTGCCATTTGCTACTAAAATGCTACTTTTTGCTACTATTTTCAGCTTCAGGAGACTAAGGCAACTTTTTTAAGCAAAAAAGGCTTGAAATGCAACTATTTCTGACAAATAGGCAACTATTTTATGAAAAAGGAGACTTTTTGAAAATTTTATTCTAGCTTTTTCATATACATGTTGCAGGAAATATGAAACAACAATAAAAAATTTTTACCATTCCAATACATTTTTTCCAGATGTTCAATACCACCACCAAACAGCACTTTTCTTACTTCACTCATTTTTCTCTTAATTGTTCTAATTGCTACAGTAAGCAAATAAGCAATTTATATCCTTTCATCCCCCAGCTAAATAACATCCTCCATTAAAAAATTTCTGCTTCCTCCTTTTCCCTCATCCTCACTCTCACTCTCATGCTGTGTTTGAAATCGTTTAAATCTCTTTATTCATTTTTTTTAAAGAAAAGACATCTGCCCTACTTACTGAGCACTGCTTCTAATAACAATAAATAAATAACGATCATCTAAATTTCGTTCTCTCTCATTCAAAATATACTCTTCTCCCCCAGCATACAAGGAAATTTAAAATCTGTATTTTTATGTTTAAAAAATTCTCCTGTCCTACTTGTTTCTCTCTAGTGCAATAAATAATCAGGCTTATAAACTCCCTTCCAAAATTTTTGGTTTTCCCCTTTGCCCAACCCCTCCAGCATGCAACATTTCAAGTATTTCAAAACTTTATTTTAAGAAAAATAATTCTGCCCTATTTGTTGTTAACTAACATTAAATTAAAAATATTTATCATCCACCTCTCCCTCTCAAATTTACATTTCTTCCCCTTCTTCCCTGTAGTGTAGAAAGAGGTTTAAAATATTTATTTAGAGAAAGAGTCTCACCTAATTGTGTTATAATATGGGCTTAAAATATTTAAAACTCTATTTAAAAAAAAAAGTTGTCATATTCATTGTTTTCTAGTAACAATAAATAATTAATCAAATACCCCCTCCTGCCCAATTTCTATTTTCTCCGATTTCTGCAATTTAAAACTTTTTAAAATTTGAATTATATATATATATATATAAATGCTGTATTTGATGCTTTGTAGTAATGATAAATACCAATGACCTAAATTCCCTCCCCACTGAAAATTTTCATTTGTAAATAATTTTTCAAATAAATTTTCGTAATGTGTAGTGCATCACCCTAAATTGGGATGCTAACTGTGTTGTAGTATTCTACAAAAAATGTCATTTCAAAGTAAGCAAATATAATCGTAAAATAAAAACTTCCCATATACTGCAGTTTTAAACTCTTTAAAATATTTAAAATCCCTTAAATCTGCAGTTTAGGAAAAGTTCCAAGAAAGATTTATTGAAGTTCATTAGGAAAGCAAACAATGCTGGAAATATCACTATTACATTTGCAACTAACAAGAGTCATATCAAGAATTGATCGAAAAGTTGCAACAAACTAAACTCAGATGTCATGAAAAGTAGAATGGATTTATTTTTAACAACTTTGTTACATAATAATTAGATAATATGTAAAAACAGTACTGAATTTGTGCAGATTGTATATAAAATTTTGTATTGTTGTAATCACAGAAAAACTTAATCAGATCAGGGAATAAGTCGGAAAATTTGTAAAAGGGAAATCATTATATACCATGATCTCAACGCTGAGACTATTTTGGATAATACTTTATATGCAACTATTTTGCTACTAAATCAACCATGATATGCGACTATTTTTGCTACTATTTTTGGTTTCAAAGGCTACTAAAGCAACTATTTTGAATAATTTTTGGAATGGCAGCCCTGAACTTTAAACTGATTTTTCTCCCTGTTTATGTTTTAATAACTTGCTTGTTCGAAATAGTTTTGATTTTTTTTTTTTTTTTTTTTTTTTTTTTTTTTTGTTCTCTATGGTGTATTTAATATTTTTGTGTATGGATTTAACATTCAAGTTTATAGTTATTTTTTTTTTTAAATATTTTAATTGAGAGTTTGTTGAATTTCTTTAATTGTTTGATATACACAAGAAAAAGAAATATATTAAATGTAAAATTCCATACATCTAAAAATCCATACAGTTTCATGTAGTATATTCACAGGGGTGATTCTGAGTAAAAAAAAAAAAAAAAAATCTGAAATTAACAGCGAATTTTCTGAAAAGTTTCAATAGAGGGGGTGGGGGGTGTCCACTACCGCAACTTTTTTTTCTTTTTTGCCGTCTCTTTCACAAAATTTGCGTTTTTTCACAATCCTTTGACGAAATATGCAGATTTTCGAGATCTGTTGATAAAATTTGTACTTTTTTGACGAAATTTGCCGTTTTTCACGATCTGTTGACGAAATTTGCCGTTTTTTCGCAATGTTTTTTGACGAAATTTGCCGTTTTTTCGAGACCTGCTGACAAAATTTGCCTTTTTTTCACGACCTTTTGATGAAATTTGTGGTTTTTTGCAATGTTTTTGACAAAATTTGCAGTTTTTTCGAGATAAAATTTCCGTTTTTTTCGCGATTTTTTGACAAAATTTGCAGATTTTCGAGGTCTGTTGATAAAATTTGTACTTTTTTTGACGAAATTTGCCGTTTTTCACGATCTGTTGACAAAAGTTGCCGTTTTTTGTGATTTTTTGACGAAATTTGCCGTTTTTTCGCAATGTTTTTTGACGAAATTTGCCGTTTTTTCGAAACCTGCTGACAAAATTTGCCGTTTTTTCACGATCTTTTGATGAAATTTGTGGTTTTTTGCAATGTTTTTGACAAAATTTGCAGTTTTTTTCGAGATAAAATATCAGTTTTTTTCGCGATTTTTCGACGAAATTTGCCGTTTTTCGCGATTTGTTTACAACATTTGCCTTTTTTTTGCGATCTTTTGACGAAATTTGCCGTTTTTTCGCAATGTTTTTGACGAAATTTGCCGTTTTTTCGAGACCCGCTGACAAAATTCGCCGTTTTTTCGCTATCTTTTGATGAAATTTGCGGTTTTTTGCAATGTTTTTGACAAAATTTGCAGTTTTTTCGAGATTTGTTGATAAAATCTGTTTTTTTCGTGATTTTTTTACGAAATTTGGTGTTTTTCGCGATTTGTTGACAAAATTGGCCGTTTTTTCGCGATGTTTTGACGAAATTTGCCGCTTTTTACAATGTTTTTGACGAAATTTGCCATTTTTTCGCGATTCTCTGACGAAAGTCACGTTTTTCCCGCGATCCTTTGACAAAATTGGCAACTTTACTTCGAACGAATGACGAGATTAATTTTTTTCGGCGATCATATGCCGAAATACCGATACATTTTATGTCCGAATTTTCGGATTTATGACCGATATTTTTTTTTAATTTTCGGAAATCATTGCCTTAATTTTTCGAAAAATTCGGACCGGAATCATTCCTGGATATTCTAAAGAATCAGGGGGAAAAAATTGAAGCAGAAATATTCATATTTGTAAACGTAGGAAAGATTTTTAAAAAGTTAATTTTAAAAAAAAAATAAATTAATTTTAGAAAAATGGGCTGTTCTACAAGAATTTTTTTATTTAATTTTTAGTACTAAGTATTGTGCCACCATTCTCATTGAAAAGAGTTTCAAAGGTACTGTGTCCCCTTAAAATGTCTTAGAGCTTTTTCTATAATAAATACACTGCATTTTCATAGTTGAGTTTGTGAAAACGGCTGGCTTGGCTACCTGTCAATATGTACAATTTCATACTACATTATTTTGCCCAAATATAGAATTTGGTTTCATGTAATTCTAATTAGAAGCAAATACTCTGAATATTAAATAGTTAACAATTATTTTATATGTACAGAAAACCATAACTTCGTTCAAATGTATGATTTTTCCCCCCATCACCGACTATGAAAATGATTTTTTTTTTTCGACCACTTGATGAATTTTGAAATTTTTTCTGCTATTGTTCAAAAGATTTCACGATTTTTTTGCGATCTTTTGACGAAATCTATCGTTTTTTCGCGATCATTTGAAGAAATTTGCTGTTTTTTCGCGATCATTCGACGAAATTTACCCTATCTTCACGATTTTTTGATGAAATGTATCTTTTTTTTTGCGATTTTTAAACGAAATTTGCCTTTTCTTCGCGATTTTTCGACGAAATATTCTGATTAAATTCGCGTTTTCCCGCGATCCTTTGACGAAATTGGTTGTTTTTGGCAACCATTTGTCGAAACTTGCGATATATTTTATGTCCTAATTTTCGGATTTATGACCGACCTTTTTTTTTTTTCGGAAATAATTGATTGCCATTTTGGCGATCATTTTTTCACGAGATCTTCCTTTTTTTCGCGATCTGTTTAAGAAAATTGCCGTTTTTTTTCGCGATCTGTTGAAGAAAATTGCCGTTTTTTCGCGATCTTTTAAAGAAAATTGCCGTTTTTTCGCGATCTTTTAAAGGAATTTGCCGTTTTTTCACAATATTTTCATGAAATTTGTCGTATTTTCGCGATTTTTTGACGAAATCCTCTGATTAAATTCGCGTTTTCCTGCGATCGTTTGACGAAATTGGTGATTTTTCTTCGAACGATTGACGAAATTGGTTGTTTTCGGCGACCATTTGTCGAAATTCGCGATACATTTTATGTCCTAATTTTTGGATTTATGACAGATTTTATTTTTATTTATTTATTTTTAATTTTCGGAAATGACTGATCGCCATTTTGGCGATCAGATGCATAACATAAAGTCGCTAATTTTTTACATTTAGTCGCCCTGTGGCCGGTGGCGACCGGGAATTTTAACCTTTATCAGAAGCATTATACGTGTTTGTTATGTCATCAAGTGGTTTTTAATTCGACATTTGCCTGTATTTTTCATTATGTTTTACTGATTTATTAGTTATTTTATTAATTAAAATAACAATTGTGTCCTTAAATTCTTATATTTATTTATTTATTTTGATATTCCAATGGCAACGTTCTCCCATTTATTTGGTGTTACAGTTTGGCAATAGTTTTTTGTTTTGAAAAGTGGTCGACGGGATAATAGAGAAATCCCAAAAAATATTTATATACAGTTGAAGCACTTTATAACGAACTACGATATAACGAAATGTTCATTACCATTTAGTTGGTCTGCATGTTAAAGAATACAGAATTCGAATCGATATAACGAAAAGCACGATATAACGAAAAGAATTCGAGCATGAACAGTGCAATAAAAACGATATAGCGATTTTGTCACTTTTTTTTTACTTAACGCGGGAAATATTTTTTTCCTTAATTACTAGTTTTTTCCCACATGACATAACGTTCAATCTTTTTCTCTACGGCCAATCACATATTTTCAATAGTTCCAGGAGAGATTTGGGGGAGGGGCAGTGTTTTAAGACAGACAGAAAGACGACTGCTTAGCAGAACTGTATTATGTTCTTTTTTATTCGATGACTGATTTCATTGACATTTACTTTGCCTGTAAATTTATGGCGTGTTAATTTTTAAAACTCTGTACGCTGGCTGTGTCTGACAAAAGAAAATGGTTGAGTTTAGAAGAAAAAGTCGAAATTATAAAATGTTTCCCAGAATTATGTTAAAAAAAAAGTGATGTAGCGAAAAAATTTAGGATTAGCACTCTCAGCACAATATAGAAAGATCGAGAAAAAATTCTTAAAATTTTCGAAAAGGATGCAGTTTTCTCATCGTTTAAACGTTTACGTTCAGCAAAATATGCAGATGTGGAGGAAGTATTATTTTCATGGTTTAAAGATGCAAGATCCAAAAAAATACCGTTAGTGAAAGTATTTTGCATGAAAAAGCATATCACTTTATAACTTTGATCAATACTTTAAATAAAAAGTTCAATAAAAGAATAGCGAAAAAAAAAAGCTAAATATGAGTTGTCTGATGGCAGTGTCAGTGAGCAAAAAAGGATTTGTAGAAATTTGCCAGAAACTTTTACCATCTGATGCACTCGAGTAGTTACAGAAAATTGTGTGTTACATGCGTAATTAAAACTTGTTAGCGAATGAAATTAATATGTATGTTGACAAAATAGAGCGTACATTATTAGATAATGCTGTAAATAAAAGAAAGCAGAGCTTGTTAACTTCATTCTTCAAACCATTATAGGTATGTAAAAGTTTCCTTTAACAGAATTAAATCAATAATATATATTTTTTTAATTTGCCCAGTTTTTTTTTAATGTGTAGCATAGTAATATATACTATACATGTACCGTTAAAATGATACAACAAAACTCTAATTATCTGAAATCTAGATCAATAATCACAAAATAAAAATATTATGATATGAATTGTACGTATAACATTCGTAAAAATATAATTATCTTGAAATTTCTTTTTAAATCAACGTTTCTTCTTTTTACTCTTTCTAGTAAAAGTAATTTTTCCTGTGAAGCATTAATTTAATATGAATACATGAGATCTAGCTTTTTTTTTTTTTTTCTTTTTTTAAACAAAAACAATTTTAAGAGATCTTAAAGAAATAAACAGACTTTGTTTATGATTGTCTCCAATATCCGGCCTTATGCATAATTAGATTACGTTCACCTGTAATGTTGACCAGTATGCTCCGGAAGTGGGGCACACAGGTCCACCCACTGGCGCACAGTGCACCACTATTAGGTATTATCTGAAATACAATATAAATCTATTTTTCATTATCTAATTCTTCTTTATTTTCCCTTTACCTCCAAAATAGCATAGTAATATAAATTTACAAGTAACATTTTGAAGCAACAGCAAAAAAAAGTTATATTTTGAAAAAAATAACAGGAACAATTGCAATTTAGATTAAGTTATTACCTACTTAAGTACAAAAAAATCAGTGCACAATAAAATTTGCAAATGAAATTCCAAATACTTAACCTGGAATTTTCCTGAAATACTTTTGGAACTGGGAGCAACATTACAAAATCATTGACATCAACAACTGATTCACCTACAGTTTCTGAAAAAATAACTGATTTCCATTCAATTTGTGTCTCATGAATCTTACTTGAACACCCCTAAGCAGAATATGCTTAAAAGTGCCACGTACGTCGCAGAACAATAAGCTTCTCTGCAGAACATTTCAATAAAATTCACCATTCATTCGTTGGAAAAAGCACGAAATTCATCTGTCAATCAACGGAAAAACTTCTTCAATTGTTCATTGAAAAAGATTCCGAAATTCATGAACTGGTCGCGGGAAAAGCTTGCGCAATTTTCAGTCGATCATGGAGAGAAATTGCGAAATTCTTCAGCTGGTTGTGGAAAAACATACAAAATTCATAGAACAGTCTCGGACAAAAATTTAGGATTTTCGCCAACCGACTGCAAGAAAAAAATTCAAAATTTGCCAGTCTGTATAAGTAAAATATTGCCAATCGGTTGCGGTTAAAAAAAAAACAAGAAATTCGTCAGTGGATCGGCAGAAAAAATCTCATTCGCCGGTCAGTCGCGTAAAAACCCCACAACTTTTGCCAATTGGTTACAAAAAACTGACAAAATTTGCCATTCTGTAGAAAGAAAATATTTCAAAATTCACCTATCAGTCGCAGGTCAAAAAGTGTGAAATTCGTCTATCAACCGAGTGATTTTTGATCGAAATTTCGTGTTTTTTGCCAAGAAAAAGCGAAAAAATTCACCAATCGGTCGTGGGTAAAAACCATGAAATTTGTCAGTAGATCGTCAAGAAAAGTATGAAATTTGTCAATCAGTAGCAAAAAAAAATAAACACAATTTTCAACTGCAAAATTTGGCTATCAGTCGCGGCTAAAAAAGCGCTAAATTAGTCGATCAGTTGTGGGAAATCCTTAGATTTTTGTCCCTCGGTTGCAAGATAAAGCAACAAAATTTTCTAATTGGTAGAAAGAGAATAACGCGAATTTCGCCTATTAGTCACAGGTTAAAAAACTAAATTCATCAGTGGATCGTCAGAAAAGAAATCACGAAATTCATCAATCAATTGCAGAAAAACCTACAATTTTTTCCAATCTGTCGCAAGAAAATCTGCAACATTTATCGATCAATAAGGAAAATATTGCAACATTTAACTATCTGTTGTGGCTAAAAAAAAATGAAAAATTCGGAGATCAGTCGCTTGAAAAAAAAAAGTGATTTTTGTCTATCGGTCCTAAGAAAGAGCCAAAAAATTTGCTAGTCGGTCAAAAGAAAATATCGAAAATATTTGAAATTCGTCAATCGAGTAAAAAAAAAAAAAAAAAAAAAATGCGTAATTCGTCAGTGAAGTGTTGGAAAATATCTCGCAATTCTTCAGTTAGTCGTGGGGAAAAAATTGCGGAGTTCAATGATCAGTTCTGAGAAAAAATTATGAAATGTGCCAGTTACCCGAGAGAAAAATCTCAAAAATATTGCAAAAATCGTCAATCGATTATGAGAAAAAAAATCGCGAAATTCGGCATTCGATCAGAGTAAAATCGTGAAATTTGTCATTTCTTTGGTTTGTATGTGTGTTAGCGTTTTATGAAATGTCTTTCGCATTTCTATACAAGCTGAAATTGCACTCCTACGTATGCAAGAAAATCTCCCCATGCTTTACTTTTTTATTCCCTCAGAACATTTTTGATCAGCTGAAGGTTTGTTGCAGAACATTGGAAAATATTCTGCTTTGGGGCTTGAACAGAATCATCACCAATTAGGCTACAGTTATATTTTTCAAAGGCAGTAAATACAAAACAAAATATTTCTTACTTTGTTAAATAAATTGTTACTTTTCTTTGTTTATTTTATTTTACAGTTTATATAACTACTTTAAAACAATATTTCTTTATAGAAAATAAACAATTATTAAATATTTTGAACCTCAGAGTAAGCATACCTAGAGAGATAATCTCCGAACCCTTTCTGCAGCAAACATAAAGTCACGTTACTCTGGGCAAGAAGCATTCCGCTGAACGTGTCAGAAGCATAGGTTTCTATGGACGATATTAGACTATTTCCTGTTTGCGATTCAAAAATATCATGATAGCAAACTGTTGTGCCTATGGCTATAACGAAAGAGCAAGCAAAACAAACTTTGTTACCTTTCACCATTATGTATTTATTTTTAATTATATTTTTTGTATATTTAAAGGATCTTAAAAATATATCTTTCCAACTATGATACTGTTTATTCACGTTCAAATGTTGAAAATAGTAAATATTTTACTTTTAATACCACAAATGTATGTAACAGTAGGACTTACTATCATTTGGTGTTATCAATTTCAATATTAAAAGTGTAAATTAATTGGAAAAATTTTATTTGAAAAAGCATTTTAAGAACATCTCATACAACAGTGCTTGGCGATACAATTTTTCGCCAAAAGAAACTTGTTTTCTTTCTTTTAAAACGCAAACAATTCTTTTTAAAAAAATAATTTTTCCTATTTTAAATTAAAATTATACTTTAAATAATTATAAACGGGTGCATATGTGCATATTAAAGGGGAAATATTTAAATATTACCTAAATTAAAAACTACTGCAATGTTTGAAATATTTTCAATTTTTTTAATATAATTTTATAATTTTTAATTGAAGTTTTTGAAAAAAAATATATATATATATATCTATTTTGTTTAGTCTCTTGTTATATCTTCAGAAATTTTTTGAAATTATTATATTTATTATCGACCACTCAAAACAATGTTATATAATGTTATGAAAGTTATATTAATAATTACTGTTTATATCTAGCAAAATTTAATGAAACAATGCATTATTTACTTATTTATTTATTAAGTCTATTTTTTTATGTTTCAACGTATATGTTTTTTACTTTTTATTGAAGTGCTTTTCATTTATTAATTTAAGTTAATGAATTTTTAAAAAGTAGGCTAAATTCAATTTGTTTAAATTATTTCTTCTTTTGTTTTTTTTTTATAAAACTGTGCTTATGCATGCTTTAGCATATAACTTGATCAACACTGCATTAAAAAATATATATCATTAATAAAAACCTTTTTTAATTCAAATTTTATGTACAGCTTTCCAAAGCATGAAGAGAGAAGAAAGATCTGGAAAACGAAAATACATTTCATTTTAATTAAAATGTCCTTTAAGTAATATCAGTGTATTTCAATTAAAATAATTATAAAGATTTTAACACTTTTAATTTACAAAAATAATTTCCAACTGGTTGTTAATTTGTTGTAGTAATAAATTAATAATTAATCACCTAAATTTCCTTTCCCTCAAAATTTCTTCCCCCCCTCTCCTGACGTTCCAGCTCCAGCATATAAAATTAAATTGCTTAAAAAGTAATTGCTTAAAGAGAAGTTCTTTAAGATGGTTCTCAAATGACCTGCTCAAATACGCGAAATTTCTGACACGTTCTCTGAATCATTTTTAAACGCAAAAGCATAAAATTGCGTGATCTGACTGGTGAAGCAATTTGGAATCGAAATGAGTTTTTTATTTTTTGATAAATAAATTACTTGCCGAGTTATAAGCGATTCATGTCACGTGACGACACGTTTTTCGCCATTTTTCCGATGCTGCATCAAGAATTCGGTACAAAACGCCCACTTTGACTGTATTTTCTGAAAAATCTTCTGCCATTGCCAAAAAATAAAAAAACATATTTGGATGACATAGTCTCTGAATGAGAACACCTGCCAATTTCATGAGTTTCTGAAAAATGAATGAATTCAGAAAGTAGCTCTTTTGTATTTGAGAACAGACTTAAAAACTATTTTTTTTTTTTTACTTTCTCTGTCCTATTTGTTATTTCGTAGTGTGAAATAAGCAGTTTATCACATTTGGCACTTTGGCGCTAAATTACGATCGTGTTCATGTAATGGAAAAGTACTGTTTCATTTTTATAGATAAATTTATCTTTTTCTTCAGTGAGATAATAGGAATTTCTTTAAAATTTTAGTTAGATTGGTTATGTGAAGTTTATAGATTTTTGTGAATAAAAAAGTTACAAAATTATATTGATTCATTTTAACTTGGTTACTAAAAATTTTAATACATTTTTTTTTTCCCTTTACAGAAAATTTTATAAAAGTGAGTTTTTCTGGAGTCTCATCAACTTTGATATAAGTCCAAAAATGGTAAGTCAAGGAAAATTTATAATAAGCATTTTAATGATTGCATCATGCTGTACTTTTTTTTAAAAATACTTTTAACAACTGTTAATACCACTAATAACAAATATTTTTCATTTTAGCGACAAAACATCACGTCTTCCCTAATTTAAAATAATTGAACTGCTTACTACAATGAGAAAATATATAAAAAAAAACCAAAAGCAAATTTCATTTTTTTTTCTTATTAAAAGATTTTTATTCTGAAACATGCATAAGTTGCATTAGTAGCTTATTGCCTTTTTCTGCAAGAAATAATATGATTTGTTCAGTCTCCATTATAGGCAAGTCCAGAAACTTTTTCCTGATTTCCAGAATGTACGAAAAAAGCGTCATTGGGTCTTACCCCCTCCTTATGGTAAAAGTCTCATAAGATATTGTGCTATCCTCTAAAATAAAAAACCCATTTTTTGAAATTTTCTCTATATAAAGTCTAATAAAGAATGCAAAAAAATTAAACATGGCTAAATTTTTACAGCTTGTTCAGCTAGATTTCAATGTTGAGCATTTTTCATTTTATCACTTTATTACAAAGTGACAGCCAATTAAGCGAAAAATTGAAAAAAAAAAAACACTTTTCCAAAAAATAACCTGAAAAAAAAAAAAAAAAAATACATACCTGACATAATCAGCTAAAAATGAAGCATTTTATGGTTTAACATAAAAACAATTAAAAGTTTATGTAGATCATTCTAAAATTCTATTATAACAAGAAAATCTGTAAAAATGAAGCCCATGTTTTGCCAGAATTCTGCAATTGTTAGTTAAATTATTTTAAAACTCAATAAGCAATCCTTAGATATTTTTATTATTCTAAATGATGCATAAAAACAGAATAAAACAAAAAAAAATTACTTTAGTGAAATATTTGATGAAGTACTAGGGTGGGTTTTTTTTTTTTTAGAGGACAGCACGATACTTACAAAAAATTAAATTACCTACATATATATTAGTATGTAAACAAAGAAAAATCATAAAACTATAAATATAGATTAAAATTTATCTGAAGAATAATATTGAACTAGTATTATTAGATATATCTGTGACTTTTTCTAGCAATTATTACATTTTAGTAATACTGCAGACATCTGATTCCACATTGTTGACAATGACAACCATCTTTGATCGTATATTATAGTTCCATATTTAGACATCTTGAAATATACTTTTTCCCTCATTCATATTCATAGGACAGCTTTACATAAATTTGTACATTTCTTGTATGACATGTAAAAGAAATAAAACCTAGCAATAATGCCCGGAAAACTTGTAAACGGAATAATGATATAAATAATTTCAACAACGCAACAATTTCGTTTTAATTTTCATATAATACACACTTTCATGTATACATATTTTATAAAAGTTTTTTGTTAGTACTTTGTTTTTCGTTATAGCACTTATAGCGGCCCCAAGAAGTATGATTATGCCAAGGTTGTAGTAGATTTCGCCAAGCTAGTGAAGCACGAACTAGCATACACATATAATAGAGATATAAAAATAAATATCATAGCATTCAATTATATAATATTTTATAAAGACTATATTACAATGCTTCATAAATAACAAATTCATACCAATGTTTCATAACAATTTCTTACAATGCTTCACAAGAATAACAACTCCTTTCCAGCAGTCAGTGTAGATTGTTCATCCATTTTCTACATGGTCACGATTTTTTTTCATGAGTGTACTTGCTTCTTTATTTGAGATTTGAACGAGAAAGCATCTGCCATTTTCCCAGCATATGCTTTTAAAAATCCACTGTTGTGGAAGTTCCTTGACAGTGTTTTTTATGTTTTGTTTTTTACATTCAAACTAACTCAACATTTTTATTTGCAACATCAGTCTCAGCATTTTTATCTGCATCACTAATTCAGAAAATAAATCTTTCTATTAAGTATAGGGAATACACATATCTTATATTTTTCCAATTAATTGTTGCATTTTCCACCATATGTAGTTGTCCCTTACACCATTTTATGTATGTCAATTCCTTTGCCCAACAGTATATAATCCTTAAAGCAATTACAAATAGTATTCTCAGAGCGGGAGCACTAAACCAATTTCCAACATAGAGGCCTCTTTTATAACAACTTTTTATGTTGCATCTCCATATAGTTTCATAATTAGAAACATACAGCTTCATATCATGGCCATTTTCACACAGTCGTTTGCTGGACAAAAGTCTTTGCTTTTGAAAAAAAGGAGATTGCATCCATCTCAGCACTAGGTAAAAAAAAAAAAATTCTATATTTATGAAAATAAATACAGGCAATTTAAGAAAAAACAATACAACATGCAATTTTTAAAAAAACATATGAAATATGTTCTAGAACATCAACAAAAAAGGCAATATGATGATAATATAAACATGTGCTTTTTTTTTTTTTAACAAGATTTTATAACTTAGTTTGACGATTCCTTCTTAAGGGTTGCTGTAACAATGAAGTGCCAAAGATTTAAAACATTCCACTTTAAAAAAATACAGTTTATTTTTAAAAATTATTTTTGTGTCAAATGTGATATTAATTTTGCATTTTATTTATTCTGTTTTATATTTTCTTTCTTTTTCAGCCTCACAAAAAGAAACTTTTCAATAAGGGAAACTCTGTGAAATTTTTGCTTCTCCATGGCAATAACCAAGCTGTGAATGCTGATGGAAAAACACTTGAAAATGTCCTTGTTCCAGTTTCAAATAATTATAAAGCTGTAATTATGT
The DNA here is from genome assembly GCA_963931845.1 of Maratus michaelseni. NCBI lineage: Eukaryota > Metazoa > Arthropoda > Arachnida > Araneae > Salticidae > Maratus > Maratus michaelseni. The sequence continues at coordinate 25,725,610 of OZ007594.1, forward strand.
TTTGATTTTTTTTTCTCTTATTTTCTTAGTTATGTGGGATTAGACATCAACCGTCGTATTTATTCATTTATTAGAGGCATATCAAGTATTCAATATTGTTGAATAACTCATTAATTGGCCTAATTTGACTACGTACTCGGCCAATTCAAAATAGTTTTTTTTTTTTAATCTTAATCATTTTTTTATTGTAAATATGCTGCTCTAAAGCAATGTTATCAGCTATTGTCTGAAATATATTGTTTAAGAATAAGCAATGTTAGCTAATTTTTCTAACACATTAAGAATTTCACTAAAGCTGGCAACCATTTGCTTTTTAATGATACTGTCAGCACAGGTAATTCAGTTATACGCTGAGAGGTTTTGAAGTTATGTCGTGAATGCAACACTGTGAAACTCGTAATTTTAATTTGTAGAGATTAAACTAACAAGGGGACCGCCAAACATGATGCGCACAGATATTGATGATTTTAAAGTATGTTGTAGGGGTCATACCCCTAATTATTCAGGTCAAAGGTTTCCTTCAAATGGACTTTCATTTTCGAAAAATTTCGGGTTAAAGTTCAGCATGCATTTTAAATACCCATTAGTTCGCAATATTGAACAAGGTCTCCGTTGTGCAGGGCTAGCGCTCTGGATTTGAAAGCTGGGGATGAGGGTTCTGTCCTCGCGTACGACTTTTACCTTTTTTTAATAAATTTTATATATTTGTCGCGTTGTAAGTTTTATGCAGAATAATTAATTCTGCACATTTGAACTTTTTGATATTTTCCTAATAAATTCTATTTACATTTTCGAATTTTTCGTGAAAATTTATAGTTTTTGCGCAATTTTTATTCTAATATTTCGGTTAACGAAAATCTAAACTAATTTATGTCTTGATATCTCGTCTTTTTAGAATGATTATTGTTTACATTTATGTATATTTACTTATTTATTTACTGTATTTATGAAATAATGCATTTTTTTTATTTGCATTTTCTATATTACTTTTAAATGCTAAAGGTGTAAAATTAACAACTATAATATAAATTAAAATAACTTTTATTAGTTGTTTTACGTGTTTCAACTCTTTCCGAGTCATTTTCAAAAACAAAATGAGAATATTCTAAAGCTGCATGGGCTTTGAAGTTATTATTTTCATGTACTTTTTTTTAAATTACGCACGTTATCTATTATTTTTTACTTGATTGTTTATTTTCATATCTTTGACCATGGAGTAACTCTAGCCACAGTTTCGGTAAATTAAAAGATGCTGCATCGTTACATATTGTATTTTTGCGCGTGAGTATCTCTATGGTTTCTCTTATTATGGATGGATAGTATAGACTGGAGGGAAATATTATTTTACTTTCATTGAAATTTATTTGGATGGTTTCTTCTTGATATAATCTTGCCAGGGCTGTAGTTTTTCTATTGTATTTAATATCAGCTATATGCTCTTTTTTTCTGCAAATAAATTTCCTGCTGGTCATGCCTATGTAGTAATTCTTGGATCCGTCTTCTTTAATAAAAGGTATTTCATATACTCCCGAATAATTCTCAAAATTAATTGGGTCAATTTTACTGCAAATGATATTCTTTAATTTCTTAGGTGGTTTGGCTATTAAGCAGATATTGAAACGTTAAAGGCTGTGTTTTAATTTTTTTAAAAAGCTTGGATAATATTGCAGAGTATAAAGTTTGTATTTTTGCGAATCACATTTCTTTTCTGATTTCTTATTATTGGTAATATCCATGATTAATTTATTAATATGGTGTACTTTAAAACCATTATTATAAGCAATTTTACGAATATTATCTAATTCATTATTCAATTTATTTTCAGTACATATTATAAAGGCTTGTCTTATGAGAAATCTGTAGGCTGAAATTTTCCAAATAACGCATTTTCTCCCTTTACATACAAAATTTCAGCCTACAGATTTCTCATAAGACGAGCCTTTATAATACGTACTGAAAATAAATTGAATAATGAATTAGATAATATTCGTAAAATTGCTTATAATAATGGTTTTAAAGTACACCATATTAATAAATTAATCATGGATATTACCAATAATAAGAAACCAGAAAAGAAAGTTGATTCGCAAAAATACAAACTTTATACTCTGCAATATTATCCAAGCTTTTTTGAAAAATTAAAACACAGCCTTAAACGTTTCAATATCTGCTTAATAGCCAAACCACCTAAGAAATTAAAGAATATCATTTGCAGTAAAATTGACCCAATTAATTTTGAGAATTATTCGGGAGTATATGAATTACCTTTTATTAAAGAAGACGGATCCAAGAATTACTACATAGGCATGACCAGCAGGAAATTTAATTGCAAAAAAAAAGAGCATAATGGCTGATATTAAATACAATAGAAAAACTACAGCCCTGGCAAGATTATATCAAGAAGAAACCATCCAAATAAATTTCAATGAAAGTAAAATAATATTTCCCTCCAGTCTATACTATCCATCCATAATAAGAGAAACCATAGAGATACTCACGCGCAAAAATACAATATGTAACGATGCAGCATCTTTTAATTTACCGAAACTGTGGCTAGAGTTACTCCATGGTCAAAGATATGAAAATAAATAATCAAGTAAAAAATAATAGATAACGTGCGTAATTTTAAAAAAAGTAGATGAAAACAATAACTTCAAAGCCCGTGCAGCTTTAGAATATTCTCATTTTGTTTTTGAAAATGACTCGGAAAGAGTCGAAACATGTAAAACAACTAATAAAAGTTATTTTAATTTATATTATAGTTGTTAATTTTACACCTTTAGCATTTAAAAGTAATATACTATTACAAGGTGTTATAATTTATTATATTGCATTTTCTATTTAAAAAATTTTAAATGATAAAGAAAAAATTAACAAAATAATATATTCTTTTAATATTTGATTTGTTCTAAATATATTGAAATATGTTAACTGCTGAAATACAAAAATATTTATCATTACCGACATCGACATTTTTAGTTTATTAAATATGGAACTAATTGTGTGATACATATCGCAAAAATATTCTAAACAAATTCCGCATTAAAAGTCGGCTTAAAATATATTCTTTACGTAAATTGTTTTAACAATATTGGAAGAATGTATAAATTTGCATATTATATATTCTGTAAATACTTAAATTGTGATAAATATATTAAAAAATGCATTAAATTTGAAAAAGAAATTATTTCAAACTTGGTAAATGTCTGCAAAGGAAGCTAAACGAAATTGATAAAAATAAAATTTTATTTATTCTGATATTACCGTAAAAGTCATTGCAGACGTTTTTTTCGGATATTTTTTATATGTATTGTAATTAACAAACGATTTTTCTTTTCTAGTTGAATTTTTCTGTATGGCATCGACTTGTTAGAATGAAAAAAAAAAATTAATTGTAATATATTATTTTTTATTTGTGCAAATCAAAAATGATGTTGAGTTTTAACTTTACAGTTAAATGTATTTAAATAACATAAAAAAAATATATGTAACTGGCTAAAACTTGATATAAGAGTTATTAAATATAAGAGTTATTGCTTTAATATTTTATTACTCCTTTCAAAATATGTTGTTGGAATTACCTAATCATACATACCTTTAAAAGATTTGAAATAAAAATATTTTGTATAAATTATAAAAAATATATATAAAATTCATTTAAAATTTCATAAAATTAAAAAAAGTATTATTTTAGAACGGTTATTAAAATATAAAGAGTAAATAATAATAATAAAAAAATAAACAAAATCTAGACATAAATTAGTTCAATTTCGTCAATAAAAATATTAATTTCAAAACTGCACAAAAAAAAAAAAAAGAAAAAAACTATAAATTTTTACGAAAAATTCGAAAATGTAAATAGAATTTATTAGGAAAATATCAAAGCATAAAACGTACAACGCGACAAATACATAAATTTAATTAAAAAAAAGGTAAAAGTCACAGGCGAAGACAGAACCCTCATCTCCGGCTTTCAAATCCAGAGCGCTAGCCCTGCACCACGGAGACCTTGTTCAAGATCGCGAACTAATGGGTATTTGAAAAGCATGCTGAACTTTAACCCGAAATTTCTCGAAAACTAAAGCCCATTTGAAGGAAACCTTTGACCTGAATAGTTAGGGGTATGACCCCTACAACATGTTTTAAAATCATCAAAATCTGTGCGCATCATGTTTGGCGGTCCCCTTGTAAGTAAACATTTTTTTTTAGTATAAACTTTGACTTTAAAAAATTGCATATTTTCATCTTTATTTCAAAGCTCAGATTGACTGCACTGTATTTTAATCATAACAGTGATTTTTTGAAATAGTATTTATTTTGGTTTGAAGAATAAACCTATGTGTATTCGTAGTTGCTTCTTGTCCTTTTGTCTCTGTTTTTATGTTTATTTGGGAGGTTGAAATGGATGTTTTCAGAGTTTGATAAACGTAATGAAGTTAAAATGAAGTACGTGATACAAAAAATTCTGTATGATATGAAATGTTGGTGAACTTTGCTGAAGATAACTCATGTACAGTGAAGTACACACAATACAAGCAAATATTATAGCTTTAAGCAGTGTTGAATGCAGAAGGTGGCTCAGGTGAGGATGTCTGCCAAGGGAATAGGGGTTGCACAAAAAAATTAGAGTGCTTTCTCTGGCTATAGATGATAATTGCCAAATCCTAGTTTTCAAATATGTTATACATTTTCTAACAGGTTTACTTATTTATCGTATTAAACAGCGAAGTTTTGTTAAAATATTCTGGAAGTGTTGGAAAGTGTTTCATAATCTATGCTTGATGCATGACTTTTCTCTCTTGTTAAAGTTAACTTTAGTCAGCAACCACTGTTATTCAGCATGCTTCATTTTTCATTCTTGATGTAAGAAAATGATTGATGCAAAAAATGTGTACCAAAAATCCTGTCTGTACTAAAAAAGTAATTTTTGATTTTGTGTCTCCCTAAATTTAGATGTGTAAATATTATAACAAAGTTTAACTGTGATGCGTTTAAATCATTAATGTATTGTACTGAAATTAGGACTTTTAAAAATTCAGGATTTTAGGGAAATATTCTTTTTATATTATACAACGGAAATCAACCTGGGTTTACCTAGTTACAGAACATATTATATGGTATACAAAACATAGATGAAAATCATTTTTAAATGAAGACTTTAATAGCTTTTTTTATATTAAATATATTTTTAGATCGCCCACGAACACCACCAAAAAGCATTTTTATATGAAAAATAAGAATTATATATTCAAATAAAATTTAAAAATTAATAAAGTAAAAAATGAGACTTTTGTATTAGCCACATTAATATCCGAAAATATTGCCAAAGATTTTGCTATTTACAGCACCTTTTTTTATTCTGATTGTTTGCATGTCTAAGCGCATAGTTTTGTTACATATCTTTTAAATTTGTGCTTAATTTTAGTTAATTATTTATATATTTGATGAAGTTTTAATTTTATTATGGAATATTAGATGGAAACAAAGGCTGAACTATTTATATCATTTTAAGTGGAAACAACTAACCTTCTGTAAACACGCAGAGAAAAAAGTTAAAAAAAAATTCATGCTTGAAAAATATTTTTAGAATCTTAAAAAATCTGTAAATTGAATGCCAGTAGCAGAAATAGGGCAACATGGCAGCGAGTGTTGCTGAAGACTATTTTAGACAGTGTTGCATTCAGATACTTTTTTCCGGGAGGGATTTTTGTGGCCCCTGGGGGAGGGGGGTGGGAATTGTACTTTTTAACCATTAAAAGTGTAAATTCTCAAATCTTCTGGGAGGGGGTGATGTCAACCCCCACCCCCTCCAGACCACCTCCTGAATTCAACACTGATTTTAGATCTTGGAGATTAATCTAACAGCTTTTTAAAAAATCTGCTATAGCATACTTTAAGCCTCTAGAATTATTATATTTTTTATATCTTTTTATTATATTTTCTTTGTAAATACAAATTTTGCTTATACCAGACATGCAAAGTCTCCTGATTTTTACATATTTTTCCTTATTTTCTTGCACCTTTTTCAATAGTCTGTTATTTTGATTATCAATAAATTGTCTTGAATAAAAATTAAGTTTTCACTATTAATTTGTATGTGCTTATGCGGAAAGAAAATTTTCCTCAGTTATTCATAGCTAATTTAAAATCATGTTAAACAATTTAAATATAATATGCTTGAGTTTTTTCTATATGTAAGAAGTATATTTTAGATTTAGAGTAAAAGTGTAATGATATATTTAATCTTCAATGACAACAAGTACAATTTAAAATTAAACACTTGTACTTAACATGTTTACATTTTAAAAATAATGTTTTTACTGAAAAAAGAAAGCTCCTGATTTCTGAAATAAAATCACCTGATTTTTGGGTTTCAGAACTTGGCAAGTCTATTATATTATTATTTCTTAAGATAGTTTAAGATAGTAGGCATTGTACAGCATTTGGGTTACAGATAAATTTTGGTTTGCTGCAGATTGACACAGAAAATTTTGCTATTTGGGATTGAACTACAGTTTTCAAACAAATTGCTTTTGAAAGTACTTTTTTTTCTGTTCGATGGTATAAAAATTAAAATGGTGGTATGCTTAGAATTTTAAAAAATTGCAGCAGAAGCAAAATTTATTGGTCAGGTACTTGCTACTGTTATTCGCAGACATGTTTTTGCTTTATAATATAGATTCTCTATTTCTCAATTTCAGCAAATATGCACAAGCTTATTTTAAATTATATTTAAGAATCAGCCCACTGAAACTAGAAAGAAAAGAAACATTGCAAATTGTTGATAATAAAATAAGGAAGGACAACAAAAATATAAAGATGGTGAAAAGACAAACAAACAATGTGAGAAAATACATGTGTAGGGAACAGATTGGATTAATGCCTATAAGAGCAATAATAAAAATTTCATTATATACTCTTAGTTCATCCTTATCTTATTGCTTAAGCACTCTGCCATTATATCCTTAAATTATAAAACTTCAAAACAGAAAAAAGCTTTATCTAGCAATGGCCCTTTAAAATGTTGTTTACTCAGTTGTAATATTTTGCTATCTTGTATAACCTTTAAAGTCCTTTGAAGTAAGTTATTTATATACAGTCAACTTCCTCAAATCTGCACAGCTTGGGACCAAAGGTTGTACAGATTATAGGTCATTATTTTATTTACATCTTTTCTCCTGTAATTTTACAGTAAATTAATTATTAATGCATAAATTAATTGGTAAAAAAAAAAAAAAAGATAATTTAACACATTTGAGTTATTTTATTAAAAATATTTAAATGTAATAATTTTACTATTAACATTACGCATCACAATTAAGAACTGTATTTTTCTCTTGGCTGATGCATGGGACTCTGTTTGCAAATGTAATCATTTAAAGAAAAAATATTTAAATTTTATTTTACAATTTCTTTTGTTTGTTTTTATAATTTCCAAATGTAGCATTAATTGTCATTTGTTTGGGAACTGTTGACTCTTTTTGTCTAGTATTTTTTTTTTTTTTTTTTTTTTTTTTTTTTTTTGAGTCTATGTATAGTCATAATTTATTGTTCTGAAACAAAACTCTGGTTTTGAAGAAAATCTAGATATTTATAACCCAGTGCCAAACTCTACTCAAGAGTTTCTTTTTCACCTTCATCATCATACTCTGGGTCTGAATTATCCAGATTTTCAGTGGAGTTAAACAGAGTAGTATTTATAATGTCATCATCTGTGAAACTCTCTGTAACTGGAGCTTCATTGTGGGAGGATGTCCATTCAATTATATTTTCTTCATTCAAGAATTCAGGCACAGCAGTTAGTGATTTTTTTTCCAAAACACAAAAGTTCTGCAGATTTCTGTCTTGCACTATCCAAACGAAAGCCACCAAAGTCAACATCATCACCATCACTGTCTTTAAATAAAGATGCTGGTGACAAATTATGCCAAGCTAACATGTCTTTGCAAACAGAGTCCCATGCATCAGCCAACAGACAAATGCGGTTCTCAATTGTAAATTACTTTCTATACTCCTCCATATTAACCGATAAATCAGAGTTATAATTCTAAGCATAAAAATGTCTCCTGATTTTTTTTTTTTTTCCCCATTTGAAAAATAAAGTTTTACTTCATTGAAATGTAAAAATTTAGGAGGGAAGACTGAATACTGATCATTGGTCAAATTCCCGCCATTAATTAATTTCTCTCGCAAAGTTAACGATAACCGAATTTTCATTGTTTACATCTGAAAAAGTTTGCAGATTATAGAGTCGCGGATTTGAGGGAATTGACTGTATTCAAAAGTGGGATGTTTTATTATGCTTTGTCAATTAACAATTTTGTGTTAGTAGGCTATTTAAATATATAAAAGTAGTGTCTTTTTTTTTAACACTTTCCAACCTAGTTGAAAAGTGTTATGACTTTGGTTTGTCTGCCCGTGCTCTAACTCCCGTAAATATGCTCGGATTGCCCTGCAATTTTTATATGTTATTGTCGTTATCTATAGCATGTTTCCTATTTCAACTGAAGTATGTAGCACTTATAAGTTTTTTTACAGGGACACTCAAAAGAATTCCGTTACATTACGGTCTATGGGGAAAAATCATTTGCTGTTTATTTTAATGATGTTACACAATTTTAAACACATTGTAATTGATATATATCACTAAGGCACATTACAAGAGGCTTAATATGGAATAGGGTGTGCATAGCACTTATAGTTACTTTACAGGGACGGTCAAAAGAATTTCGTTACATTACGTCTATGGAGAAAAATCGTTTGCAGTTTAATTAAATAATGTTTCACTATTTTAAACGCATTTAAATTTGTATATATCACTAAGGTGCATTACAAGAGACTTACTACTGAATATTGTGTGTATAGCAGTCATCGTTCATTTACAGGGACACACAAAAGAATTCTCTACTGTCTGTTAACAATAATTCCTGGAAGTGCATTTTAAGTTGCTGAACGCGATTTTAAATTTAACTCACTTTTTGTCTATTACTTGGTGTGTATAAATTCTGTAGATCCTATACAGGGCAGCACAAAAGTTCACGAACACATTTTCGTTTATTGACAAACTCCAGAAGGAGAATTTTAAACTGTGCTACGCGTTTCCTAACTAAACTAAAATTTATCATACTATGTAGTATATATACAAATCTATAGATCATATACAGGGCTGAATAAAAGTATTCGGATAATTTTCCGAATATTGTATATGTGGGAATTTCCTGAAATTACGTTTTTAAATACTATGTTATGCGTTTTCCAAATTGTTTACTTAGATGTTATCTTTCAGCTTATTAAACGGTAATGATTTGTAAAATTATTTTGGAAGCGTTGGAAAGTGTTACATAATCTATGCTTGACGCATGATTTTTCGTTCTTGTTTTATTATTATTGTATGTAGTTATTGAAAGTATTTTGCTGATTTTTATTACAATATTTATCAGGGGACATCCCTTCTTATGTCTAACATGGCTGCTTTGTGTAACACTGAACCAACTGAAGATGAAGAAGGAGGTAAATAAATTAATTTCATTGTTGTTATCTTTTAAAGATGCTTGATAGAACAAGTTTAAAAATTGTTACTGTCATTTTTTTTAATTACTGTTTCATTTAAAAGGAAAAAAATTCTTAAAATTAATATTGTCTAGTCCTAGTGACTTAGAAGTAATTTGATGAATGCTTTATCCTCAAGTAAAAAGGTTCATTAAAATGTAACTTTTCTAAGCCTCTACAGACTTTTTAAAATCTTGTGACAGGAATTATTATGTGCCACGTCTGTTGGCCATTCTCATTAATGACAACCATTTCATTAAATATCCGTAATTCCAAATGCATTGCGAAGATTGTATATTGTACAAACTATTGACACAAGTGAAGTAGCATTTGTAGGTGTCATATGTAACTAGTCTGGCAGTAAAATTTTCATTAATAAAAAAATTACATGCAATTTTGTTCACTCCTGTGAAAACTGCATCAAGCTACTGTTCATATTGTTTAAATTATTGAATTTTTACTTTTTCGGTTACTTTTAAATCATCTTGTATATCATTAAATTATTTCTGTATGTGTGTATGTTTGATAAATTGTTCTTTCATGTGTATACTAAGTTATTTATGTAAATATTGAATAAATTTTTAATGTTTATAAATTAATGAACAGGATGCCAGAATGTGTTTATAAAAATTTTCTCTCCTTTGCCAAAGCTCCTGTTTAAAGAAAATTAAGAAAGCACCAAACATACACAATACCAAAATTCATTCATTTTTTCATTCATTGTATGTTATTTCTATTTCATTTGAATTGGAAAATAATATTAAAGGTTTATAATGGAATAATACTGTAAATAATGATTTGATTTCTTTTTGAAATACTGTATCTAAAATTTAAATAAAAATTTCTTGAAATAATCAAACATACAAGGCATGTGTTTAGCATATTAAATATGATGAAACTATTAAACAATATAAAAATTATCTGGCAGCATAAAACATTTAAGTTTATTTTTTATATCTCCATGAGATTATTAATAGAACATTAATCCCGAAGATTGAGTTTGGTGCCTTTTAAACTGCCAGCAAAAAGATGTCAGTCAATCAAAAAAGACTATGTGATTTGCATAAGTCAGATGATTATAATATTGCATTTAAAAAAAAAAAAAGTTTATTAAATGTTACTATAAAATTTAGCAAACTCGTAAAAATACCTAAAATAGCTTAAAAATGTACTTTTAAAGTTTAGATAAATTAAAATAAGATATAAATTATAAAAAAGCACAAAACTTAAAGATATCCTTTAAGAAGAATACACAGAAAAAAAGATGTTACAAATATTAATTTCCTGAGGAGATATTTTTAATATATGAATGCACTCCATGCCCATATGTTTAATATTAGTGAGGGGAATTGGGAAGTTGACTGACTAACAGCCTGTTAAGAAATATTGGTTGTTTTTTTTTTAGAAACTCAGGCTTGGGTAGGCCTAATTTCTATGAATTTTGTCTGCACTTGACCATGAACTGGAAGAAACAACAGGACAGGTGCAGGTTATAATTATTTTTTAACACAAACATATTTTATTTTCCTAACTTAATAAAATAATTTATTTACAAAGCCTACTTTCTTTTTACCAGTTAAAAAGAAAAGTGTAGTTTTAAAGTTCTTGCTTTTCAAGAAGTAAAGTGACAAAAATTTTATTTCTTTGAAACTATTAACAGCTGTAATATCCCTTAAGAAATTATTTTCATTGTGTTTGTGCTTTGTATTTAAACATTTTATTTGCTGTAAGTGTTTTTGCATTATGTGTGTGGTTAAAACATAAATAATGGTAAAATTATAAATATAAGTAAAGAGTGGTAAATTTGTTATCAAAAAATGATATAAGTATCATGTTGAACTCAGTAATTTGTAAAATAATAATCTTTACACTATGTTCTCAATTTTACACTATGTTTTAAACATGATATATGTATATGTGTATGTACATATATTCTTAATATTTCTTTCAGAGCCAGATTTAAATAAAATCATGGATGCCTTCAATGAATCCGATTCAGAAGATGTCATGGATGATTTACCAGCACAGATGAAAAACTTAAATTTTTCAGGAAAATATAAGTTTGTATATTTATTTCTCAGTTTCATTTTAAAGACTAGCTTGTTTCTTTATTTTTACTTATTTATCTTTGTTTGGCCAATGTGTGCAATCTACTTATATTCAAATTTAATCTCATTTGAACAAGTTTCTGAATATTTGCTTCATATTTGTAATTTAATTACTATTTATTATCTGGTTCTTCATTTACAAAATAAGATGCACTAAAATACACATTAAATCAAAGGCCTCTGCTGTGGTTGTAATACATTAAATGTTGTGAAAATGTTATTTATTTGTATCTGTGCTGCAGACATTAATAGTCCTACTAAGCAGTAAAGTTACAAATATCAAGAATGACTTTTTAGCTCACAGGCTATCAAAGCCCGAGAGCTAATGTACCTGCAAGTTCTGAATGTATGTATGTACGTAACGCGATAACTCTTGATAGAAAAATCCGATTTGCTTCAAATTTTGTATATAGGTTCATTCTGATACGGCGCTTTCCTAATTAAATTTGTAGGTTCGTTGGTTATGTATAAAAGGGGAAAACAGGGGCGGGGGCTAATCTCTCCCGCCCCCCCCCCCCTCCTTAATTTAGCTGAATGGGTATTTCATGTAGAATTATCTGATTTTTTAATACAGGTTTATTCTGATAAGGCGTATCCCTGATTATAGGAGGTTCATTGGTTAAGTATAAAGAGGGGAAATGTAGGGGGGTGGCTAATCCACCCCTTAATTTAGCTAAATGGGTATTTCATGCAAAATTATTCGATTTGCTTTTCAAATTTAGTATACAGATTTATTGTCAATTTCTTTATTTTTTGAGGGGCATTATTCTTTTAAAATAAAAGTATAATATACAATTAGCGTGAATAGCCTGTGAGCTCTTGTCTTTTTATTAAGTTTATTTGGTGGTTTCTTTCTATTCACTGACTGCTGCTGTTTTCAATATTGTAGGCATTTTTAAAGTTAATTTTTGTCATTTCTTCTGATATAATATTGTTTTACATTGTTTGAGTTTAAAAGTATTGTAAAATTTATATATGTTCTAGGAATTATTTTTGTGTTCTCGCAATAACTTTTAGAAAGAGGCCAAACTTTATAAAATGAATTTCATTCTGTGTGAGATTTATCTCTGAACTACAATAAATAATAATTAAGGCCGTGGTAGGAAATGAATTTGCTATAATTTTTTCCTTTTTAACAGGTTCCATCATGCTTTGGATTTGAAAAATGCTCAGTTTATTAAAAAAATAATAATAAGTTTATTCAAGTATACTTTTATCATCAGAGAAATCTTTACTACATTATACAAATCTTTAAAATAAATAAATACACAAAAACTGTATTAAAATGTTAAAATGCCTTGTCATTTTTATAACTTTTTATTGGTATTATATTTAGATTATTTAAATAAAATATCTGCTACTGCTCAATATAGCTTTCTAATGTTTTAGTAATCAAAGAAAGACATAGGGACATACATCATGGATGCTTGTAATTCATTAAATCAAAAGCAATTCTCTTCTGTGGTTGTAATACATTAAATATTGTTAAAATGATATTTATCTATATACTTTGCACACATTAACTCCTTCAGCACCAGACGTACACTGCATACATCATAATTCCATCATAGACCAAGCATACTACCCGTACGTCATATATAATATTGAAGTATGTGGTGGTGTTTGATTTTGTGGTAAATTAACCCCTTATACACCACGACATACCTGCGTATGTCATGAACTCGTCTATTTGTAATACCAGGACGTATGTGTATACATCATAGTTTTAAGTCCAGACTGCAATGCTCTAAACATGGTTCTTTTTGCATCAGTAATTGCTATTGTGATTGGTTTTGTACAGGCTTTATAGCAATGATTGTTTTCGCACCCAATAGATGGCGTTAGGTATAGAAAAACTCATTAATTTTCCCACTGCTTTGTTTCTTTCTACGTTGGTCATTCTGTTCAGTTGTGTTTCGCATTCGGTTTTTTGTCTCTCTGATAGATAAAAATAATGATATAAACTACCTTTGACAAAATTTAATATATCGTATTCAGCATACTACCACTAAATTGAATATGATGGGTTTAATGCCGTTTCTAAAGTGATTCATGGTAGGGTTTGGAAACTTGCCAATTGATGCCTAAATTATACATTGTGCCATTAATCTGGTCCTGTAGGAGTTAATAATCCTAATGAGCAGTAGGGTTATAAATATCAAGAATGACTTTTTAAGTTTATTTAGGGGTTTCTTTGTATTCACTGACTTCTGCTGTTTTCAATATTGTAGTCATTTTTTAAGTTTATAGTAGATTTTTATTATCAGAATAGTGACATACATTGTGGATGCTGGCCATTCAAAACTGTGAAATCCCCCTTAATTTTTTTTTTTTTTTTTTTTTTTTAAATACTATTTAGAATTAAATAGCCATCGTTTCTATGCAGCAATAAGGAAAGACTAAACCTATCTGGACATTTTCAGCCAAATGTGATCTATATTTCCCTTTAGTGTATTTCAAAAGGTCCTCTTGTATATTTGTACCCAAAATGTATTTATTAGCTCTATTTGAATTATTGATAGCAATCCTGGATATATGGAAAGAGCTTAGAGTTTCTTCTTTTTTGTAAAATGTACTTTTTTAGGGTTTCGTTCATCTCATGAAACCTTATTACTCCTGTTCTGTTGTCTGTCCGTCACAGAGCCATACTCAAAAACTATGTAACTTACAGAGTTGAAACTTTGTGTATAAAACTGAATACCAGCTATGAAGAGCTCAAAATATTAAAATTTGAAAAATTCGTATTATTTTAATAAATAGAGATTAAAAAAAAAAAACATTCTAACAGCCTTTTCCTATTAAATTTAAACATTTTTCGTTATAGCAGATGCCAAAAATTAAAAATCCATGATGAAATTCTTTCTACAATAATTAATTTTCTATCCGACGATTTCCACGTGAAAAATGAAAATGACATAAAAAGTTTCACCAATAGACACTTTCAGTCGTGACGTCAGTCATGACGTTTTGCTTGGAAACTAACTCTAAACAAACGGTTGCTATATTGTATTTTCTATTATGTTTGTATATTGTAGCTATATCTTATAGCTATGTTTCACCTGTTTTAATACGTTATATGCAGTGGTAACATTTTCTACGATTTATATTTAATAAGAAATGAAACATAGCAACCATTTGTTTAGAGTCAGTATCCAACCAAAACATCATGGCTGACGTCGCACTGAAAGCGTCTATTGAAAAAAAAAAGATTAATATGAAATAAAATTGATTGACGTCATAGTGGTAATAAAACGGAAAGATTTCTCAATAATACAAGGAGTATGAGTATGTGTATGTACACAAAGCAAATTAATATCGCATCATTAGAGAATTAAAAAGAAAATCTGACGTCATGTCGGAAGTTTAACGGATTTTTCAAATGTTCCAGAATAATACAAAGCAAGTATCAATATGAGTAATAGAGAATAGTAAATATATGATATAAATGTTGGACGATTACACCATAAAACATTACTACATTAAAGACGTGAGTATAAAACATCACAAATTTACTGAATGGTGTATACAAACATTTTGTATACACCATTCAGTAAATTTGTGATGTTTTATACTCACGTCTTTAATGTAGTAAATATATGAGTTTGAGGAACGTATTGAATCATGATAAAAATCCGATTATGGAAATATTCGCATATTTTAACATTTTGAAGTTGTACAACATGTTAATTTTGAAATTATTTTTTTTAAATATCACATTTAGTCCACATGACAGATATTATTATGACAGAATATAATAGTGGGCTTCGCCCGCTATCGAGCTGGTTTAGATATTCGAAGAGACGAGAAAAATAGACTGGTAAATTTTTACTTTATCAAAAACATGACTTTTTTTTTTTTTGGTTGCTAAAGGAAATTTATTTGGATTTATTAAAGAAAGGATAAAGTGTTTTGAAAGGATTATTAAACAAAATCCTTTGAGCGATCTTCGATCACACTTACCCACTTGTTATTAGTTTAGTCTCACTTTTCCACCAGGCTTGTAAGATCAAATTTTGCATATTTACTCATATGGCAGCAATATATTTTAACTTGCTTTAATATATGTAAATTTTTGTTGATTTTGCTTTATTTTGAAATTTACTTTGTCGTTCAACTGAATTGCCTGTCAAATTAACATGTAGATTATTTTAATAATTCATGCCTTTAGTGAAATTTAAATAATTTATCTGTATCTAATAATTCAAGTTTTAGAAAACTTTATTGGCAAGTTATTTTATATTCATTTATTTTTTTAATCACGTATTTTTAAAAAAATTCATAGAAATCCTTGATAGATTGGATCTTTTTTTCTTTTCACTTATGGGGATATGTTTGCTAGAAATATCAAGGTTACCTGTTTGAAGTTAGAAAATTGCTTTTCAATATTATTTAAAACTTAATTTTTTGGAAAATCTTTTTGCTAACATTGAATTATTTATGTAATATTGTATCCAAGAGGGAAGAGGGGAATCATTTTGTACTATGCTTATTATTTGTTAAATTTATTTTATTATGAAAATTTTAAAATGTATACTCTTAATCAAGATTTTTTTTTCTTTACTTTACTTTACTTTTTTATTTATAACCCATCTTCTTTCTTCTTTAGAGCTGATTTTCACAATAAATTTCACGTTGAGGAAATGACAGAGGAATATGATGATGATTTCAAGGTAGAGGGCCAGTTTTCTGATGCATCTGATGATTCATTTGAAGCAGATGTAGAAGAAGAAGATGATGATGATGATGATGATGATGATGACATAGTTGTCGATCCAAACTGTCCTGAGTCTCTAAAAATGTTCAACAAAAAATTTGAAAAGGTAGTTTTTTTTTAATTAAAATATTTGAAGTGTATTATTAAAATGAGAATTTTAGGAATTTCTGTAATGCACAATTCTTATGACCCATAAGTCTTCAAGAATATTTTATTTTTAATTTTCAAAGAATCTTCAAATTTTATTTAATTAACACTTTTTAAAAACTCTGTGACCTTTCCTTATAAGATTTGTGGAGCTATGATTTTAATAGTTCTAAAATAATGCAAGAGTAGGTCTAAAAGTGTCATACTAATATTGAATTAAAGCTAGTTTCTTATATATGTATACTTAAATACTAGATTTTAGGAATAAATGCAAACAAGTAAATATGTTAATAACAATGTTTAGATAGATAGATAGATATATTCTAGCTGACCTGCTCAGCAGTGCCTGCTCCCAGGATAATAACTTTAAATATACCTGAAATTAGTATTGTAAACTTAATTATTGGGGTTTTAAAAATCATTCTATTAATATATAATGCAGAAATAATTTCACTGGATTCTTGTTTGGTTAATTAGGTTCTTAAAGAATATGAAGATGACCAGATAGGTCCATTAGATGATGAAGATATTTGTGGTTTCTTATCAACTTCTTCTAAACGTGTCGCACATTTGTTAGATGATGTGGAACATGTTGAAGAGTGAGTATTATTTTATGTCATTGTGTTATCTTAATGGAAGAATATCAAATTACTTATTATTTTTGTTCATATAATATAGATTCGCCATTATATAGGCTATCTTCATTTATCTGCATGTAAAAAATTAATTTTCTGTCTGTACATTATTTTGTTCTATATATCAAGTATGTTACTTTTTATTAAGAGTTTTTGAAGCATAACAAATGTGAGATGCAGGACATTATTTCATAAAATTATAAAAATATTGTATAGTAGCTTTGAGTAATAAGGATTTTGTATAATAGTGATGTGATAATCTTTTATAAAAGGATTACATGATTTGTGATATAATAGTATCACTTAATGACTGATATTAAAATTTTAAATGGAAAAATTGTATTTTGATAGTAACAATTTTGTAACTTGTCCATTTTGGAAGTGGTTGTGCATAAGCTGAATCCTTGACTATAAAGGAATGTTTGTTTAAACTTCTGGTGGGGTGACATAAAAATCTGTATGATAGTTCTAATTTTTTTTTTTTTTTCATCTTCACACAGTGTAAAAAAAAAAATTCTGAGGAATAAATGCAATTGAATAGTGTTTTTTAAACAATCTGTTTCTTACTTTCTCACATACAAGATGTTTCTTAACTAATAGAACAAATTTTCAGGAATGATAATACATATACAGAAAACAAATTTTCAGGAATGATAATACGTGTATAGAAAACAAATTTTGTATAGGAAACCAGCATGCAAGCCCACTTTCAGTCAAAATTGAGTATCTCACCCCAACACAGAGCCAGATACTCTATAATTTAGAATGCGGTTGACAGTACATACTGTGTCACTGACCAAAATTCAGTGCATTTCTTAGATGTCATTACATTTATACAATACAAAGTTAATCAAAAATCTCACTAAAATATCTTCAAAGTTGTGAACAAAAATTCGGAATCAACTTTATCCTATAATTTTGACTGAATAAGTGGATTGAAACCTGGTTTTCTGTACAAATACTGTTTGCCTTGACATGTATTACCACCCCTGAAAGTTTGTTCCGTTATTTTAGAAACACTGGATATTTCCAATGCTTAAAAATAATTGATCCATTTAGACTTGTTTGCTGGTGCATTTAAAAACTTCCTTGCAAACTTTCCTTTAAAATCAACAGGGGCAGAAATGTTATTCTTGTTGTGTTGCCACCATTTGAATAGATTTTTTTTTTTTTTACTTTAGCCCCTCCTGACATATAAAAATATGACAAAAACTTCTTAAATAATAACTCACAGAATATATTTTCTTTTTTTAGTGTAAAATTTACTTGTGAAAAGTTTGTTCAACATAATGGAAGTATTTGTTTAAAATATGATGTAAAACAGTTTTAAATTAAATTTTTAGTCAAATGGTTACTATTTCATTCATATGTGTGCTGAATATTCAGTATCTGGCTAAAATCACTATTTGATGCACCCGTATTTGTTATAGTAATTTCTTAGTGATTTTAGGATTATATCACAATTAAAATAACAAGTACCCAAGTATTTTCATTTTTATACAAGTAACTTTTTAGTGTTGGATATAAACTCTAATAATTAATGATTGTTCAACTCAGCAAGCAGTAGAATTATTCAGAAGTTTTTTATACATATTAGAACTGAATATATCATGCGTTTTGTTTTGAAAGTCCAGAGTAAAAGTAAAATGTGATTAAAGAAAAAAAAAAAGATTAATTGGTGAGAGAGAGTTTAATATTCCCCATGATACAGAATTTTCTCTGGCATAGAAAAGGGGATAAGTTCAAAATCTCAACTGTTGAGGGTGCTGTTGTGTAAAATTAAGATCCCGCCCAAAACACAATGGGTGATTTGCTGTTTTATGATGCATCACCACACTGTGACTATATTCAGGATGTTATTATGGTTATCCGAAGAAGACAAGTTAAAGCTTTTATAAAAACTTTTGTGATTGTTTTATTTAATAATTGAACTAAATTTTCATCTTTATTAAAAATTACATTATTATGCATTTAGAACTAACTATATTGATTTTATTTCAATTCAGAGGAGAGCTTGTCTTGGGTCATTATGATGAAGAAATGAAACAGAAAATACTAAATTATGCAGATGATAGTGGAGAAGAGAAAATTGTTGAAGTTGTAACTGAAAAACCCATAGAGTTTGATTGTGAATCTATATTAAGTAAGTCTATTATTTACTATATTATTAGCATTGTTATTATTCATTTTCTTTACATATTTACTTCTTAATTTAGTTTAAATGATTCAAATAACATTATTTTTAGACATTTATATCAAGAAGTTGTTTCATTAAAACTTATATAACACTTGTGTATTTCTTTAATGGTGTTAAACTGAAATCATGTAATTTTAATGTTCTTTTAATCGTTGACAAGTGAACCTACATTCAAACTGAAATTTACATATTTTATCAATATTTTAGATGTATTTTTTTTTTTAACAGTTAATGAATAAATATGTTACAAATTTATTCATTCATTAAAAAAAAAAAATTAGTTTTGTTGTTTGATATATTATTAGTAAATGTTACATTATCATTTATTTATATTTATTAATTTTTCCATAAACATAAAATTAAATTCAAGAAAATATATTTTTTTCAATTCCATAAGAAGTTTAAATGATTATGTATCATAACAAGATTATTCAAAGAAAATATCAAAAATGAAAGCAAAATTTTTTGAGTTTATTAAATGTTTTATGTGTAAAATCACCTTACACTTTGTATTATTTATGTATCAATAATGAATAATATTTTCTATATTACATTGTTGTTTATTTATCTGATTTGTAATCCAAATTTATCATTTATTCTGTTTTCATTGATTAATTTACTTATTTACTTTTAAGGCACATATTCCAGCAAGTATAATCACCCAACAGTTATTAGAGAAGAAAGGGTAAGAATGAAAAATCTTTTTCATTTTATCAATTATGTACTATATTTTATTTTGCATGAACTTTTTGCTAGAGCTAACTTAAATTGATAAAACATCTACTTTGTCTATGTTAAAATCCTGTATCAGGTTGGTTGTTTTATTCCTCCCTAACCTAATCTATAATTTGCATTGTCCTCCCTTTTCTTCCTACAAGTCAGATTGATTTTTTAAATTTATTTATGTTTATTTATTTATTTATTTGGTAGGTTACATTCAGATTGAATTTTAAATCTTGCAAGCTGCAAGCAAATATATTTGATATTTTAGAATCAATGTCCAGTATTTGTAATTATATATTTTCTGATTGAATTTCAATCCTTGCAAACTATATTCAAATATATCTATATATCTGATATTTTAGAATGAATGTCCAGAATTTGTTTCAAAGATAAATAATTATACATTTCAGTATGAATAAAAATATACATACTTCATTTACATCATAACATATAATGTTTATGATAGAGGCTTGATTGTAGACTGTTCTTCTATAATCATATTTAAATATGGAATTGTTTTTCTTTCATTGTGGGTTCAAGTTGAAGTGCAGGTTTGTATCGAGTTGTGGATTTACAAAATCATTTTCTTCCATTTAGTTGGATTGCAGGTCTAAAAAGTTTATTTCATTGGGTTGCAGCTTAACTTAAAATGAAATATTCAGAGTTAGATTTTCTCTCTTCTCTCTCCCACCTTCCCTCCCCATAAATACTTTCTCTTGATAATTTGTTAGCTTTTACCATTATATAAAGAGATAAATTAATGCATCTTTTAATAATAATATTTTATTACATGGAATGGAAGCATCTAGGGCAGGGATTACAAACCTTTTTACAAACGCATGCTAAAAATTCAAGAAACAATATCTATTGATATTGTAAGGTGCCAAATTTTTACATAAAAAATATTGCCTCATATGCTGCCTATATATACTAAACACTCGTTAATAGAATCAATCACTTTATGTATTTAATAATTAATAGTTTGGGAGGCAGCATAACATTTTTGCAACCAATTTTAATGTTGATGATTTTAATATATATATGATAGATTAAACTGTACAGATAATAAAACTGCCAGTGGAAGGTGTTGCCGTAGCAACATCATACAGCCCGCTGTAATGTAAATTGAATGGCAGCCCTATTACTGATTTTCACTTGAGTATTCATCAGTAATGAGGTTGCCATTCATTTCATATTCCAGTGGGTGGGGGGGGGGTGATATTGCTAAGGCAATGCCCCCTGCTATACTATATGTAATTTCAATTTATTTCTCATGATCAGTTTCTCTGTCTTTTACTTAGGTCAGTAACTATAGTAACACCGTATTTATCTGACTGACCGCTCTACCTTTTCCCATGACAATGAAAGGATAAAGTGGGGAGGATGAATGTCTTTGAGAAGCCAATTGAAATTACATAGAATAGTATGCCAGCTGACTGGCAGTTTCATTATCTGCACTATTTAATCTATCATATACAGGATGACTCATAAAAATAGAGCCAATAACCTATTTCTTTAAATATTGCCCCTAGACACATACTTCCAATTACCTAGTTTCATTTTAAAAAAAAGGTGTAAAATTTGATGATATGAATTGAAACCCTCTAGGGGTTCTATTTGAGAAAATGCACAAATTAAATTTTTGCACGGCCCTCGTTTGGTAAAACTTCCAGTTAGGAAAATTTTCTTTATCCATTCCTGAATGAAACACAAAAAATTACATCTTGATGTGCGCAAAACTCACAAAGTATGCCCGTTTAAATAATTCGTCAGGTTTTAAGGGATTAGACATAAATTGAAATGCATGTAATTCAAGAAACAATGTTAATTTTAAGAATCATTGTGAAGAAGTATTCTCTCAATATTTATTCTATTATCTCAATTTATGTCCTATTTCTATTCATCAAACATGTGTAATTAAATATTATAAATGTCTTAAATTGCCTTTTAATAATGCAGAATTTTGTGAATGATCCCTATATTGCATTCCAAATGCATCAATATCACGTTGCTCAAAGATTTAAGTCACAAATTTTGGCTTTTAATATTTCTGTGAGTTTGCAGATATAAAGGTGGATTTTTGTTGTTGTTATTGTTGTTGTTGTTTCATTCAGAAATGGATAAGGAAAATTTTCCTAATTGGAAATTAGGAAATCAGGTGCCATACAAAAATTTAGTTTGTGTATTTTCTAAAATAGACCCCCAAGGAGGTTGCAACTTATGTCATCAAACTTTGCACCTTTTTTTATGAAACTTTATAGTTGTAAGCATGTGTCTAAGGGCAATATTTAAGGAAATAGAATATTGGCTCCATCTTTATGGATCACTCTGTACACCAAAATCAACACTAATACAGTAGGTCTACCCAGACTTTTCTCACAGGCTCCTGTTTTTGTGAAATTTCGAATAGTCTTTTTATATTTGTAAAAAAAATCTAATCATAATTTTGTTAATTTAAAATGTTTGTTATGTCCAGGCTCCTATTTTATCTATTTTTAACAAGATTCTTTATATATATTTATAAACTAGGTAATAGGTTCTTCGGTGGCTGAAGTTATTTTGTGACAGATCAGATTTAATTTTAAAATGATTAAATTTGTGAAAGTTTTGTAGAAGATCTATTTTTAAGTCAACAAACTTTGTGAAGGGTCCTGTTATAAGCGGAAAAAAATTGTAAAGGATCCTGTTTTAAACTAAAAATTTTTGTCAAGGGTCCTGTTTTAAGATGAAAAATTTTAGGAAGTGTCCTGTTTTAAGATGAAATATTTTGTGAAGAGTTGACCTAATTTTTTCCTAAACAGATCCCTGCTAAAATGTGACACTGTGTCTTAGACTAAAAGAATGAAAATCAAAAAGCTATTTTCCTGTATATTAGTATCAACTATTAATTTACTGAAATTTTAGCTGAAAAATACATACAATTCATTTAAGTTTAACATATTGTAACAAGGAAAAGAAAAATTGCTAATTTTTATTTTTCTGATTTTAACTTATCATTAATCTATTCTATATAATTTATTGATATAATAATCCAAGTTGCATAAAAACAAAATAATTTACTAATGGGATTTTTCCTGTTGTCCGTTCGGTGGAGAATGATTTATACCTGTTTGTTAGTGTTACTTATTTTGTAGCTTATGCAGATATTTTAGTTAAAAATTATGACAAATATTTCACAGTATATTCCACTGATTTAAGCTTAAAAAAAAAAAAAAAAAAAAAAAAAAAAAGCATTTTACTTGACAATTACACTATTATGGAAATAAAAAACATGTATAAAAAGCATAGTAAAACATCCTGTGCCTAATTTTCCATAATCGTTTCAAATAAATAAAAAATACATGGAGTAAATAAAATATGTCTATTGTCCAAGTGTTCATCTGTTAATATATAATTATCTGACTTTACTTTCAGATAGTTTGTTATGTTTAGTAATATGTGTAGCAAAATTATGTCTACTGGTAATTTTATTTATTGTGATGACTATCTCATGTAATTCATTTGAAGAACTGCTTTTTTAATTCATATAGAAGGCAAAATAGTAACATCGAAAACACTGCTTCACATCGTAGAAAAATTAATTATTTTTAATGATTTAGCACTGTGCCTTTAAAAAATGACCTAGAGAGAAAACTACTATTTATCCTTTGAGGTTATTTTAGTAGAGATAGAGTGTTCACTATTTCTTTCAGCCAGTAGTCAAAGTATTGTTATGAAAAGTAGAGAACCTTCATTATTACATCATCACTTTAAGTTTGCTATTGCTTATAATCCAGGAGGCAGTGTCACATTTTAAAACTAATTTTACTGTGGTCACTGATTTTTGTATGTAGGATTGGATGGTGTAGAATTAAAGCTATAGAACAAAATTGCCAGTCAGCTGGTCCACTTGCAAGGGATGTTCTCGAACAACATTGCACAACCTGATGTAAAGTAAAATGAACGGTATTTCCGATTACAGATGTTACTCTGACTACAGTAACAGTCATCTTTAATCAGTATACTATCCATTTAAATACTTTTCACTTTGGAACAGGCTGTGTGAGTTTGCTATGGCAACACATACACACACTAGTACACCAGCTGACTGGCAATTTCATTACCTGTCCCATCTGGTATATCCCATATAGAAAAATCAGTGATGCTAAAATGGCTTATAAAAATGTGATGTGCCTCCCAGACTGTTAAGGAGATTTTGAATAAAGTTTATTTTTAAATTATCGATTGTAAACAAAAATGTACTTCATGTTAAAATTTAAGTGGGTGCAAAATATATTTCTAAAAATCAAAATAAATTTTGTTATGCTAAGCTAAGCTGTAATCGTACATAAATAATTGTAAAAAAAAAAGTATGAACATGAGTTGATCAATTATTTTTTCTTTCATGACAATTGTGCTGCCTGATTAATTTTTATTAGAATTCTAAAATCATTTTATTTTATTTTGTAAAATTAAGTTATTTGGTAGCTTTTCAGTAAAATAATATTGAGCGTGATTTCTGTTGCTTATTTTTAGGTTAAAAAAATCCAGATTCCTGATAATCCATTAAAGAAGAGATTAACTAAGTCCAGACTTAAAGAATTAGAAGAGAAAAATGACAGTGATAGTGAATCAGATGATAATGTATCAGTTGCCACTACTACATTTAGCATCAGAATAAAAGGAGAAACACCAGAAGAGAGAAGAGAGCGAAAACGTCTCTTCAAAGAAGCTAAGAGGGTAAGTTGTTTTCCATTAGTTTAAAAGAGCTCAATCAGTCATTTTTTCCCCCTCTATATGAGCTGTTCAACTGTTATTGCTTTAATATAAACAAACATAAAGAAGGCAGGCTGCTGTTTGCAATTAAAATGCCACTAAAAGCGACTCTCACGTAGATAAATTTCACTAAACACAAGCACAAATTTTATGACTTTCACAGAAATTGGTGTGTAATCTATCCACCTATCCAAAGAATGTTAATTCACCTTTTTTAAAATGCTCTCAAGACTTTCATTACAAAATAGCAGAATTAGTTCTTTTTTGTCTGTCTTTAGTAATACAAAAACAAATAAAAAGGAAATTTCTGATAAAGATTAAGTAAGCATGCAACTATTTTGGCTGGTATTTTTATACAAATATTATATCATAGTCATAGCCTATTCATGATATCATATCACATCAAAGTCAAAGCCTATTCAAACAGCTATTTTTGATGGTTTGATGGTTTTAGGCAGTGGCAGCTCTGTGTAGAGAACAAAAAGTATTTAATTAAATGCTTACAGTAATCATTATGTGAGATATATAAAGTAAATATAAAGATGCAACCATTGTCAATTTTGCTCTATGGTGATTTTGATCTATTATATGGCTGCTATATGTTTCTCTACCTCCCTTTTATTTTTATTTATTTTAAAAGAGAGTAGGGGGTTGTTTAGATTAGTAAACTATTACTATTTATTTTCTTTTTTTGATTTGCTTTTTTTTCTATCAACAATATTTTTTGTCCTTGTTTGTTTCAGTGTCAATATTTAATAAATTGATAATTACATCCTTTCTGATCAATTATATCAGCATTATAATAAGTTTAGTAATGGTAAATTATTTTCTTTATTCTTTAATAAATAAGTAAATTATATTCTTTCTTTTTCTTAAATATGTTTTAAAAATATAGTATTTTCTATATTTTTAAATAACACAAATTGATATTTTTATTATGTGTTATAGGAGTAAAAAAAAAAATTAAAAACAATGTTAGTGCACTTTATGATAAAAAATAGATGATTGAAAAGATAAAATTCAGTTTCATAAGAGTTAGGTTCAAAATAGAGAAGAATTTGTACAAAATATTTCTTAACAATGATGAAATGTGTTAAACTATCAGGTTACACCTGCTTTGCTGGTTGGTTATTTCCAAAGAAACCTTGAATGATTTAAAACATCTTTTAGTTCCACCTTCCATTGCACATTTTGTTCTAAACAAACCTCAGAAACAGATCCTCGCTGCCTGAGGTACCGTATAGCAGGCGTGTTGTGTACACACTGCAAAAATAAATTAGTTCCACCATCAAGGGATGCTTAGCTTGATCTATATACCTTTAACATTAACGTAATATTTAAATTACCACCAAACTCCCCGTCGTCAAAATTTAACCAGTGACCTTTAGCAAAAAATGTATGGTGTAATTTGGCTACCTATCAGTTCTCACTTTTTTCTTTTAAAAAGTTATTGTTACGTAGTAAGAAGTAAAGCTTCTGAAGCTAAATTTATATCGTAAATCACTAATGTGTGCATCTATAATGTTGACGTCATAATGATGCAGACAACAATGATGTTAAATTGCATAAGTTACAACAATGGAGCTTTAACATTAACAAATAGCTGTGACTTTTGAAACACAAACAAAATGGCTTGGTTTAACTTTGCTTTTTTTTTTTTTTTCAAGAAAATAGCTAGTTTTTTGCAAAATTTTTTAAAAATTACTGGTTTTACTGGTAATTGAATTACCAAAAATTCGATTCTCGGATGCAGAAAAATTTTCTATATATGTGTGGTGAGTTTTAAATCAATACCTCAAATACTTTTTTTAATATTCGTAAATTAGTAAAAACAAATCACTCGTTGCCACTGGCAAAAGAGAAATAACTGCTTTTTCATCACCAAGTATTTTGGGATTTTATATGTACTAGGGCATCGAACCCGGGCTTCCCGGGATAGAAAATATATGTAAAAACCTTTTTTGAAAATTTGAATAGATTTTTTACATGTAATAATTTTTTTAGATTGCCCGCCAACAGCACCAAAGAGCATTTTTATATGAAATATGTCAATTATATATTGGAATAAAATTTTGAAATTTAATAAAACTGGTAATTTCGTATTGGCCTCTAGCCCTAAGTTAATAGCTGAAGAAATTGCTAAAAATTTTGTTATCTACAGCAGTTTTGAGCGCTTATTTCAATTACATGTTTGTTAAATCTGTGTTTTATTTATACTATTTTATTTATTCCTTAATGCAGTTTTAATTTTGTATTGAATATTAACTGGAAACAAATGCTGAACTTTTTATATTGTTTAAACTGCAAACGGATTAATATTTTGTAATCGTCTGCAAGCGATAGAGATAGATTTAAAAAAAAAAAGTCATGCCTGAAATTTAATTTAATATATCAGTCAATTAAGATACAGTTTTCAAACAAATTGCATCTGAAAGTAGATTTTTTTCCCCTATATAACGGTGTAAAAATTAAAAATGTGCGATGTTTAGAAATTTTTAAAAAAATTGTAGTAGAAAAAACGCAAAACCGAAATTTCATTGTTAACTGTTGCCATTCGCAAAATGACGTCAGCGTTACGCACGGACACGTTTGTCCTTTATAATATAGATAGATCTATAACGAACTCCATAAGAGTTTTTGTACAACTGTCAGCAAGTCGTGAGTTAAGAAATAATCATTTGAAGTTGGTTTCATTTTTTGTTTACAAAATTTCTTGTTGAATAAATACATTGTAAAAGTTCTTCCTCTGTAGCATCTTTGCTGTGTACGTACTATTGGACCTATTTTCTTGTCCAGAGATATCCCATATATTCTGTATGAGTAATTCAATTTTCTTGAATTTTTTTGTTTTTAACTGTATATGTGTGCTAAGATTTTTATTAGATTTAATTGAGATATTGAAACATAATTTTTAACAATTAATTTTGAAATTATCTTTTTTACTAGGAAAGCCGAATGTTGAAAAAGGAAAATAAGCTGGCCTTCAAAAGGGAAAAGAAACTCCAACAGTCTCGAAATATTAATGTTCAGCGCAATGCTGGAATCAGATTGCTGTAAAAGAATTATATTAAATAAATGTAAATATAGTATTTAAAAAAAATTATACGTTAACATTTTTCATTCGACAAATTTCCAAACACAAATACTCTTTACTTTACACCCATTTTAAAATAACACAAATGCAATATTATTCTAGTTTTTATTTATATAACAATAAATAAAAGAGAAAGACTACCATCGAGCTTTTGTCTCTATTCTAATGAGACTATTTTATGGTGACAAAGATTTTGATGAAGATAAGACTATTTGGTACTACAGTAAAACCTCTAAGTAAAGGACACATCGGGACAGTGGAAATTGTCTGCTATTCGGCGGTGTCTGCTATTTGGAGAACCTAAGTCATTCACAATAAGAAATGCTTAATGTTTCTTCAATTGGCTTTTATATGACCGAAATGATTAATCAGAAATTAAAAACATTTATTTAAGCAATAAAACTGAAATGAAATTGTAGATACATTTTTCTACTGTTTATTACATTCTTACGAAAATATGTGTTACAAAAGTTTTCTTTTATTTGAGATTACATGTAATTTGATTTTCTATGTGAAATTTTAACTCTGTCAGTAGTTTTAATCCTTCTGAATCTTCATTTTTAAAAAAATGTGTAATCGTTTATTGTATTTTGCCACTTCTTGGAAATTCTTGATATTGCACGAAACATCTCCTGTTTCAGTATCTGACACATCATCACAATTAGTCAGCTTCTGTCGAAGATTCTGAAGGAATTTAACGAATACATCAATTGATTCTTCTTCAGTAGTTAACTCATCATCAATGTTAATGAAAATTTTGGCATTTTTTCACTCCTGATACATTTGATTAATTCTTTATTTGTTTCGGAAATAAGTGTTTCATTTTCTTTTCATATAAAGCCTGTTTTTCCTGAAACATCGTCGTTCCCTTTCTGGTTTTATGTTTTTACAGCTGAGGAAATACAAATTATAGCATTAATTAATCGAGAGCATTAACTATTTAGGCAGTTCTCAAGTACTTTCATAGAATATAACTTTGAAAATATTTGGGATAACAAAAGCTTTCTGTACCAAACACAACTTTTGTATGCCAGCCCATCGATCAAGGCCTAATACAGAATTGTAAAGCCTGGTACAAAAACACAATTTTAACATTGTTCAATTTCAAATGTTTTGGATGAGAAGGTGCTTTATCTAAAAATAAGAGAACTTTTCTTTGTTGTTTTTTCATCCTATAATCAAAAAAGTTAACCATTTGATCATTAAAGAATGGGTTATCAACACTACCATAAAATTCGGATAGTAAGTCCCCCCTTCTTCAAAACTAAAAAGGGTTAAATGTGGGGGGGGGGGGCTTATAATCAAGATTTTAAAAAAATCATTTAAAAATCCGTTTTTGTCATTAATTTAAAAATAAAAAGGGGTGAGAATCTTCTGTATTTCGGCAGATTTTCACTCAAAAATAAATAAATATATAAATCCCCCCCCCCCCCTGTCAAACTAGCGAAGCTTTGTCTGCTACACTGGTTGGTTTATTCCAAATGGACCTTGAATTAAATGAACTTAGTATTGGGCACCCCACTGTTTTCGGATTGTATCAATCTCAATCTGTCTGCCTTTTTGTCCAAAGGGTACAACGAAAATTGACCCAGGCAACAAAATGGCTGCTTGTAAAAATCATCTGCAGGAAAAGCTGCCATTTGAAAGAAAGAGAAAGTTTTTCTTCCCTTCCAAAGTGGGGAGAATGACGAATGGGTTTCTCATTGTGTGGATTTGAACCGTTCCCTTTTGTTGTCAGCCTGCTCTCAAACTATAGAAGGGGAGAACTCTCTCCTTCCATTCCTGCTTTCAGAAAAAGTTGAAGCATGCACACTAAGGTCAATTTTATGTTAATTGTTATGATACATTCCATTTCTACTTTTAAATTTAATAGTTTGCATTAATTTATTTATTTAAATTAAATATTTAATCATAATTAATCATTATTTATAAGTCTTCATAATATTAATCAACATTTAAATTAATTATTTAAACAGTCAATATTTTCTATCTTTTAAAATTAATTTTTTTAACTTTTCTTCTAAGATATTTTATTATTAATTAAAATCAACTTCTATAATTAAATCATTTTTTAAAATCAATAATCATTTTAAATTAAAGTATAATCATGCATTTAAATCTCTGGATAAAAGAATAAAAGATTTCTGTTTATTTACATCGATTCTGTCAAAGATAGTGTATTTTCTTCTAAGTTAAAATATATATTTTCTACTTTTTTAATATTAATAATTTTTGTTCTAAACCTTATTTAAAAGATTAAACTAAAATTTTTATGCAGTCTGCCAAAATTCTAGCAAGATTCAACTTAAATCTTGGCAGATATGAATTTTTAAATATTTTTCTAATCTCAGTGTTTACATCGATCTGTTTTTGGAATGACGCCTGGCCATTTTGAATTCTAGCTTAGCACGTTGTTGAAACAACTTCTTAGTGGTCAATCGTCAACCATGTTTGTTTAAGGGTCATTCATGTGGGCTTCCAAAGTTAGGGGGTGCATTTTTCAGTGGGAAAAAAGGGGAATTGAAATTCTTTCGAGAACATTCGCGGACGAACGATCTTAATTTCTACTGCTTGTTGCTAGGGCGTAGTTGTTTTCGTTTCACCAGGATCGTTCGTGTGTAGAGTTGAGTTGTTGCGGGAATGCTTTTTAGCGACGACAGTTGATAGTTAAACGATGCAAAATGAAGAAGAGGAATTTTCGTCTTTTCTGATTGGATAGTTTGGCTGGTGCGTGAGTTGACTTGGTAGAGTTTGAATTCAAATTGAGTCAGTCTGAGGCTTTTCTCTTCTGGATGTAGTCGGCAAAGAATAACGCAGTGTCAGGCCGTAAGGCTGGACGCAATGACAAAATTTTTGGATATGTAGAGTTAAAATTATGCTGGCAGATGAACATGAATCTAGAGTTTAAGATCTGGTTATTCAAGAGATTATTTTCTACAACTCCGATTCTTCATTTTCAATGGATGAATTTCTGTAAATCCGATGCTTCACTTTCGACGAGAATTCCTAATGCAGAATGATTTCTACGATGTTAAATTTGTGTTGGAAATTTTCATTTCCGTGGATACTACTATAAGTATTAAAGTTCCTATTATTTAATTCATTAGATTCTTCTCTACAGCCCCGATTCTTCATCTCAACGAGATATCCAAATGCACAATAATTACAGCGATGTTCAGTTCATGTTAGTCTATGTTATCTTTGTTGGTGCTATTACAAAGATTTAAGTTCGAATTATTCAATAGACAATATTATCCCCTTGAGTCACCATATTGATCAAAATGCTAAAAGTACAAGAATCTCAACGACTTTCGTCGATGTTCTTCCTCAGACGTAGTTGATGTATCTGCGAATGCTGCAAGATATTCCGATTAATTAATTAACTTTCTTTAAAAAGAACAGTATTCATTCCCTATTAACATTTCTTCAGATATAATTAATAGAGTAATAAGTAAAGATTTATGTTAAATATATATATACAGTAAAACCTCCAAAGTTGACCACCTCTGTACGTTGACCGAAATTTATTAGTTTGAATGGTCACAATGCATTTTCAATGGAGATTTACCTCTCTATGTTGACCACCTCCGTAAGTTGTATGTTGACCACTTTTTAGTAGGTTTTACTCTCTCTAACTTGACCACTGATGTTTTCTTAAATTTTCTTTTTCCTCCATTTGTTCTCCGTCTGGTTTCCAGGAATTTGTTTATCAGTCATTCCGATTATCTGAGCAACACTCGCCCCCCTTGTGGTGCTCCATTCATTGTTCACTATTAGTATGATACAATGAGAGAGAAATGCCAGAATTCTTGGAATCTGTCGAAAAATGTCAGGGGAGTGGGGCATGTGCGTAGCGGTACGCAGAATTGGAAAACAACATGTATCGCTCACATGTGAAACACATTCCGTTTTTTTTTTCTGGATGTCGCGCCGTGACGGGACCAGTCGTTTATTTGCGAATTTTCATTAAAAATGGCAAAAAGAAAAGCTCTAAAAGAACTTAAATTAAAGGAGAAAGTGGATCTTCTTAATTTTCAGGAAAGCAGCAGCCAAAGAAAGACAGCGAAAAAATTTGGTGTGAGCAAAACAACTGTGAGCAACATTTTAAAATGCAAGGAAGAATACCTGGAAAGATATTCATCTGAAAACGGGGGACGCAGAAAAACGTACCTCGACGCTGTGAACGAAGCCACGTTTCGTTGGTTTAAAGAGATGAGATCAATCTATGCAAGAATATCGCGACCTATGCTTCAGGAAGTAGCAAAAAAAGTTGCAAAAGAATTCGAAATAGAAGACTTCCAAGCGTCAGCAGGTTGGCTTGAAAAATTCAAACTACGATACAAAATTTCTCAAAAAGTTTTGTGTGGGGAATCGAATGAGGTTTCAGTTGAAGTGGTGGAAAAGTTTATTGAAAAATTCCCAGAATTTGCTAAAGGTTTTAAAGATGAGGACATCTTTAATGCTGTCTCTTTTTTAAAGTAATGCCTGATAGAAGTCTAGTAATGAAGAGTGACACTTGCAAAAGAGGAAAACTTTCAAAACAGCGTTTTACTGTTCTCCTATGTGCTAATATAACTGGGGAAAAATTGAAGCCTACGGTGATCAGCAAATCCGCAAAACCTCGTGCATTTAAAAATGTAAAACCGAAGACCTTCCTGTTTTTTGGAGAGCGAATAGATCCGCTTGGATGACCAGTGCTTTGTTCGAAGAGGGGGTTAGAGGAATTGACGCAGAAATGAGGAAAAAGAAGCGGTCTATTCTACTTACTGTGGACAACTGCCTCAGCCACCCGAAAGTGAATAATCTCATCTCACAAATGTGAAGCTAAAATTTTTGCCTCCAAACACAACTTCGAAAACCCAACTTTTAGATCAAGGCATTATTCAGTCCTTCAAAGTGCACTACAGAGTTCAACTTCTGGAAGAGGTGATCATGAAAGCACAAACCTGTGGTCCTTCTGCATTGGCATCGTCAACAGCTGCATCAGTAAATGCTTTGAATGCTGTTCATTGGATTAATTATGCTTGGAATAAAGTTATGCAAACCACGATTAAGAACTGCTTCAAGAAAGCTGGATTTGTTACAGCTACAACATCGGTGCAAGAGGATGAGCTTCCTCTATCTCCCTTGCCAGTTTTTGATGGAATTGATTTTGAAGATTGTTACCATGGGCGATGAGTTGATAAATTTATAATAATTAGTAATAATATTGGTAACACGTGTTGAACCAGACCCAGAAGCAATCTTCAATGAGATACTCACTGAAACTAAGCACAGCGAGGACTCTAAGGTACGAGAAATGGACGGCAAAGAGGATGATGATCCAAGTGACGACGAAACTGAAAAGTACCCAACTCTGAAGAAAGACGATGTAAAGTGCATATTGGAGCAACTTAAAGATTCCACTGCAGAAAAATGCCCAAGCATGCTTAATGGACTTGTAAACTGTGAAAGTGCTTTTTGCAGTTACCTAATGAACAAAAAGAGGACTAAAAAAATTGAATTATTCTTTCAAATATTGTAAAAATGTGCTGTACCTTCAGTAAAAATAAAAATGAGTAAGTGCTAATTTTTTTCTAAATTTTTCCTTAAAAAATACTAAAACAGTTTACTAATTTTTTTCTAATATTGTACTAAATATTTTCTAAAAATTCCCTAAGTTGACCACCTCCGTATGTTGACCACTTAGTTACAGTCCCTTGGGTGGTCAACTTATGGAGGTTCTACTGTATATATAAAACAATCTCAGTAAAATGAACGATCAATGGACTTTGAAGTTTATGGTGATTTGAACTGGATTCGATTAATACAATTTATATTAACATAATTATTTTATGTATATGTATATATATGAAATGGTTTATGATATGGAAGATAAAATATTTTGTGTTTTATACAATAAACTTCTGTTCTTCTGCTAAAGTATTTCTTTGTCATCATTATTACTTGGGTGAGTCTTTTGTATTTATTTTATTTTTCCGATTTTAATTCAGCTAAATATTTCTTCATTTAAGCATAGTCCAATATAAAATAATGTTTTTAGATTAATCTTTAATTTCTAAAGTTTTATAAAATATTTTTGAGTGTTTAGTTCAACATCGCATTTTGGTGCTTCCACTATACGCGCGACCTGTATGGAGGAATTGGAGTAGGATTTAGAGTAAACATTTATTCTATTTTTCTTATTATTCTATATGTCTTATATTTAGGCATTTTAAGAATCTCTGTTTACTTTATCTCCTGTGCCAAGTCTTCCTATCTTATCTAAAATGCACTTTTAGCTTTAAATATATGGATGTAGGTAAGATATATTTTGTGTAAAAAAAACCATAGCTCAAAAACATTCATTTTCTCAAAACCAAGTCCCATTTAAATTAAATAATTTTTAGTTAATTGTTTTTTATCTAGAATTAATGGATCGAAAAGTGAAGTTAAATATGAAAATTATTCCATTGAAAATTATTATTTTTCTCCCAGCAGTAATACATAAGTAAGTGTATTAAGATTTGTTCTACATTAAATGCTTTTGGACATCCTGCACAGATTTCTCATTACCGTAGATCCCGGTTCTTTGGAACCGGTGATCAAAGTAGCATGCTACAAATAGCGAAACTACAGTATTTTTTCTGGTAGTTTGTAGTGTAGCACACATTTTGAAAAATGTAATGTAGTGAGTAGTGCAATACAAAAAATCAGTAGTTAATAGCAAACACTGACGCTACTTCAGGGGGTAAATGTGTCATTCTTCTAGTGACGTGATCCGACTCGCTTCTGTTGTGCAAAACAATTTGCAAATGTCAGGAACTCAGCTTCAGCATTTGGTAACTCAATGTATGACGTCATGGATTTTTCCATTGACACTTGCTGGTAAATCTAACTAAATAAAATGGCAAAAATCTAAATCAAAGAAATGAATTTTCCTGCTGGAAATGCTTGTCTACTTATTCCGTATTAGATCTTCATGTTTTAATGCTACATTTCTTTTTTTAAATTGCTTTATTTCAGATTTTTTTTTTTTTTTTATTATGTCAGAGAATATTAATATTGAATTGCTCTGGTCAGCATATAATGAGTAATATGCGCTTAAACATTTTTTTGAGAATAACAATACAAAACACAGAGTTGCTACTCATACAGGAAAATGAAATTCCCTGACTTTTCCAGGTGCATTTAAATAAAATTCTGGAATGACGGCATAGTGGAGACGCAGAGGGTAAAACAAATATTGTATTACTCAAAAACACTCAAATTTCCTGAATACTGATAATAATAAATAAAGCTTTTTCTGAATCTCTCTTTCCTCCCTTTTAATCCTTTCTCTTTCCTCCTTTTAATTTTTAAATATATTCATATTTTCAGTTCGTTAATGTTTTGCTTTTAAATTGATTGAAATAAAGTACTTAAAAGTTAGTGTTTTTTAGGAAATTAACATTGAATATGTTTTAACAATTTTATAATTATAAATATTATTAAATTAATAGACGTTTAAATATAGATATATATTTAAATATTGCTGAATATTATTATTTAAAATTTTGTACAAACCTTTTTATGGTACATATGTTTAAAAGTTTAAATAACATATGTACCATAAAAATGTTTGTACAAAATTTTAAATAAGTAATAATAATATTCAGCAATATTTAATATATATTGCTGAATATTATTATTAATTATTTAAAATTTTGTACAAACATTTTTATGGTACATATGTTTAAATAACATGTTTACTTAAAAAAAGCTTTGCCATCTCCCTGCCTCTAAGAAAGTGTTGAAATGGCACCCTGTTTAAAAATTTTATCTCCTATGCCAAGTTGACTCTCTGTGCCTCTATCCAAAACTATTTATTTTCATATAAAATAAAACGCAATTAATTTATGAATAAGACAGAAATAGTTTCCAATTATACGAATTTCATCTAACAAAAAATATTTTAAGTATACATACATTGATATATCTTTTGTAATAAATTTTGTAAATTTTCATATGTTTTAACAACACCTTTCTCATAAAGCATTTGAAACAATTCAAAGTAAAAATTCTCTGTTACTGTTAAGTTTGCAGCTTTTAAAGATCACAGGAAAAGAGTCTTAAGTTTAGTCATATATGCATTGCTTGCTTTATAATTTACACTTGCATCATGAAACAGTCATGATGGATAATGTTTAACAGTGGAAGTTCACAGTAATAAGCAGTGTCTCATTTGAGCCAATACAACTCATATCAATCAGTAAAGTTGAAAATTTCCAAAAGAAGGAACGATATTTTGGGTCAGGGCGAAATTTTGGCAGCAGGTTTGCCGAAAACAAATATTCGGCGAAACTCCGATTTTGCGTCAATACCGAAATTTTGGTCGATCTCTAGTTGTATGCTGTTTAGTAAAGTGATAATTCCCATTCTTTGTATTTCATTAATTTACAGTGTAATTTCAGCTCTGCTGAAAAATTAATTAGTATTATTCACCAGTACTGGGTGTAATTTGTCTCATGTATGCCACTAGAAGTTGTGCTCATGACTGACATTCCATCTTGTGCTGCGAGGTTGTAGCCTAGCCATATAAGGGTGTGAGAATGCTAGACTGGATGTTGTCCAGATGTCTTAATGGTAAAAGCACTTGGTGCATTATACCAAGGGATCCGGGATCGAACCCCAATCTGGACATTTTTTCAATTGGTTGTACGCTGTTTAGTAAAGTGATAATTCACATCCTTTGTGTTAGCATATATAAAGCTTTCCTTGATCACTTATACAATATTCAAATACTTTCATTTCTTTTCTTTAAACTCCTTTTCAACCTTAATCTAAACAGCTGTTTCTTTTCCATTCAAACCTCACCTCAGTTGTTTATCTAGGATCTATCTTTTCAGAGATCATGATTGTTACGCCACCGTACATTGTTTCTGTATTAATCTATGCTAATTTAATTCATTAAATTCTGTTAATTATACACTTAACTTAATCTTATAATTTTTCTTTAAAATCCTTTTTCTTTCTAAATTTTCAAATATTTCGTTAAAGTAATTTTATTCTGTTATTAAATAATAATATTAATCAATAAATCAAATGTTTTAATTATTAAAATCATTAATATAATATTCAGTTAAAGTAATATCAGTAAAAAGATAAGTTTTTCGCGTGTCAATACAAACTGATACGAAATATTTCTAAGTCCAAAAACGAAAATCATAATTATTAAATATTAAATATTTTGTATTAAAACCATATTCAATCTATAGATAAAAAATTCTACTTCAAGAATCCATTTACGGTTTTTAAATACGTTACTTAGTTCAGCAGTTATGGCAAGAAATTCTATTTATTCAATTCTCTTTTCAAAGATCGCGCGTTTTGTTTTGCAGAAATATCGACATTTTGATTGCGCATCTTCCCCAAGATACTTGTTGTTTACGATCACGTGACAGGATTTCTCGGAAGAAATAGCGTACAGTTCATTGCACTCCAGCAGAGACGCGTTCCCATCTCAGCGTCCATCCGGGTACTTTTACGGCGTCGTTGCCATTCAGGAGTAATGATGATTTTTATTCATCTCAACTCTGCGTTGCGTAGCGAACGCTCGATAATGCTCGATGCTCATTGGCTGAAAGTTAGCTTTCAAAAATCTAACTGACTTTTGAGCACGATGTTTTCAATCACTTGTCAGCGAGGGATTAACGCGTTCGGTTGCTCTATTTAAGCTGCGGACCTTCGGGTCCCGCAGAGAAAGTTCGTTTCAACGATGTTAGCTTCAGCAGTCTTCAAAGTTATTGCATTTTAGAGTGAAAACTCTCTAACTAAATTTTTATCGCAGCACGGAGATAGCTTGAAACATTTCAAGTAACTTTTCCTGATTGTTAGCAGCTTCATCATGCCAACCATTCCGGCCATCATCGATCATCTTAGGCCCGTAGCTTCATCTGTAATGAGTTGTTTTAACATCCAGCTAAACTTCGCTAAAAATTTTTTTAGCCTGAAATCTCCTGTAACGGAGATAGCTTGAAACATTACAATTCACTTTTCCTGATTGTTAGCAGCTTCATCAAACAATCCATTCCGGCCATCATCGATCATCTTAGGCCCGTAGCTTAATCTGTAATGAGTAGTTTTAACATACAGCTAAGCTTCGCTAAATTTTTTTTTAGCCTGAAATCTCCAGTAATTCGTACATCTACAGAAGTAGTTCTGTTTTTCCCTCTTTGAATTCACTCAGCGTGTCCCATCTATCATCTCGGTTCCGTTTTAAACGATTTTAACTTCACCTCTCTTCATTGTGTCTCTTCAAGCAATATGCCGAAATTGTCTAGCTTCATATTTTTACTGTAAGAGTTCCACTTCACAAACTCATTTCATCATAGTGACTTATCTCAAAGTCTTAACGTTATTTCATACAAGAACTCTGATCATCCTAATTGATCCTAATTTATAAACTTACGTCGATGCAGCGTGGTCCTCTACAAATGAATTTACCATAATCATAGTTCTGAAATCCTGATATAGAAATATGTAGATTCAATATAATGATACAAAATTTTTAAATGTTTGTTGTTTTGGTTGGCCAACTAAGCTTTCTACACCTTTATGTTTATGTGTTGTTTCGTCAATAAATATCTATTTGTTATACGTCAGTTTCTTCTTTGTTTTGTCAAGACATGGGTGAGTGTTACTTTAATTTACTTTACATCTTAATCTAAGAATCGACTTCATATCTTAACTATTTTCCAAATTATCTAGTGAAGTTTATTTAATTGTTCATCCGGCCTTGTTCTTTAAATTCTTTTGCTATAAATTTAACTGTTATGTCGATTATTGGGTTAATTGCCACTTTACGATCACGTGCCGTGACGTTGTTTTGGATTGGCATTTTTTAAAGCATTTCTTTAGTTCTTTTAACTTCATTAATTTTTGCATCTCTATTTTTCAAAATTACTTTCAATCTTTAAATTTTTCACACCAATCCGAAACGACGTGACAATGATTATGTCACTTTGTTTTCCAATACTATGTCATATCAGCTTGCTGATAAACCACAATTTCTTTCCCTCCAACATCATTAGTTTATCTGGATCGCATTTCTGTTATTTTTTTTAGCCACCAGAGGGCTTCTGTCAATGAATGAAGTGTGGCACACCCTGTTGGGTACTACAACTTTGATTCAGTTGTTAGTTTTGACTAGGGTATAAAGATACACATCATTATCTGGTTTTTTTTTCATTTAATGAGTTCAAGAAACCATTTTTGCCTTGCAAGCATAAAGGAGTATCATTGGACTTTGTTTTATTTGACCAGATGTTTATTTTATCCTAATCAAATGCCAGCTATAGCTGTTCTTCATTTTCTTTTCTTTGGTTAAAGTACAAGATGTTTTTACATATAGTGAAAGATGTTTATGCTACTTATTTTATGTAAAGTTATGGAATCTATTATAAGTTTATACAACCATCATATCCTGGAATAGATGTTATGAAAAAGGAGAATGAATATTTTGCCATGTTGTCATTGTCAGCCATTTAAAACATTTTGTTTTGTAAGTTTATTTTTCAAGCTTTAAGTTTATTTATATTCTGTTTGAGTTTATTTTTTTATTTTTTTTGTTAATAAACATTTAGTTTATTTCAAACTTAATTTGTTTTATCATTGTTTATTTCACACTCTGCCATTTATTTTTCAGCTTCCAATGCTCTGCTTTAATTAAATTTTAGAAGCCGGCATTTTTGGTGTATCACTGGCTGTCCCGATATACCGGGCTATTACTTTGTATTGCTATACAATATTTGTGCACTGAGCCACCATTCACTTCTTCAACTGCTTCAGAAAATCACCAATGTCCAAATAAGCAAGCTCCAACAAGAGGCATTTCAGTAGGAGAGATGTGAGCTTGTCAAATTATTTTTGAGATGTGAGCTTGTCATAAATTATTTTTGAGATGTGAGCAATAAAAAGTTTTAAAATATGTAATAATGAGTTTAAAAAAGTGTAAACTATTTAGTATAGTGGATGGGAAGGGTGTGAAAAATAAAGGTAGAGATTTCCCCCACCCCTCAAAAAAAAGTAAGAGGATAATTTCGATTTTTTTATGTGAAATTAATTTGCCAAAACATGGAAGATTATCATCTCTAGTAGCCGAAAGACAATAATGAAATTTTATCAAACTAGGGGGCTCAGCCCCCTACTCGCTAACCCCCCCGTGAATTGCAAAGCAGTCCACATTGAGACCACTACGCGGTCCCAGCTCACTTCGCTCGCTTGCCCCTTTTTATTTTTCTAGTAATTCTAGTCGGAATAAGTACTAGAACAAATCATTTGAACATATGAAATTGACAATTTTTTTAATGTAAAAAAGTAATTGAAAACACAACTAAAAATGCATTTAGTTGATGCTACTAATGGGCATATAAATCATTTAAATACTATGAAAAAAGGATCTTGGAAACATAATTAGTTTAAAACTTATTGCACTTTATCATTAAAAAAAAAAAAACTACGTGGTAGGAAGATAGTTCATCAATGATTGTTTAAATTTCGTTTGACATTTTACTATTCTAATTGATTATAGATTTCTGAAAAAGAAATTATTTTTACTTCAATAAAACAGCAACAGATGGCAGCAGGGGCATTCTAGAAAGTTTATATTTTATTATCTCGGATTTTTTGTGCGAATGAACTTCGTAAATAAATTCTAAATAAGAGTTGAGAATTAATTTGAAATTAACAATATTACTCATAATTAAAATGAGGAATCATCTCAGACGCTTTGGATTACATTCATACTATTTTATTTTTAATAATTGCTAGCTTGAGTTTCACTGCTCTGACACTGACCGCCATATTGGAGACAGAGCTAACACAATCCTGTCTGTTCATTGGTCTAAGCTCTGGAAACTATGGTTGTTGCCAACGATAAGGACCTTCAGCCCTATTTCTGCGCCACGTAAGACATATATATATATATAGATTCCCTCACTTTTCCCGATTTTGGAAAAAAATATTGAAATTTCCCGACTTATTTGGTCGATTTCTAAATTCCCTGACTTTCCCAGGTTCTTGAGGTTTTCCAGGTGGCATAGCAACTCTGATAAACATTTTCTTGTACATTACCTTTCTCAATTTTTTAATGTCCTCGGTTTTTATCATATTTATTTGACAGCATCCTGGCAAATACGACATAACGAGGAGTCATTGTATTACTCCGTGTTTGCAATTTCAAGTGTAGACTGAATCTTTTGACAAAATCTGAATACAGCAAAGTAATGACAACTTTTGAAAAGTAATTTGTAGTCGCTATTTTTTAAAACAAGTAATCATAATAATTGTAGTTAACTATATTTTCGATAAAGTAATTGCAGTTTGCTACAAAAATAAAGTAGTTTTTCTGACACTTATTTGGTTCAAATTGTCCAGAACAAAATACAAAAAATTTTTTATTTCTGATAATTGGGATGGCTGCTTTAGGACAAATGGTGCAGAACCAATATCTCCTAATGAAACAGAGACTACTTACTGTATTAGTTAAATCAGGGTTTGAAAAATCTGTTGCCATGACAAACGGGTGACAGATTGTTTCTGAAACTCCGATTTCAGTAAATTAGATTTAAACACACAAAAGACACAGAAATAACAACTAAAGTTTTTGTTTTAATAAGGCAACTTTAATAGTTGTATCACACTCTAAAATAATACAAAAAACAATGTAGTTGACTAAAAAGGAGATGAAACAATATATGTATACTAAAAATATACAAAGTAACCACATGAATAATAAGCTCTTTTTTGAGAGAAAAAAAAAAGTAAAGCTTCACACAGCAACAGAGTATTATTAACAGACTGTTTCTTGGCTATTAAAAGTTAAAATAATAATAATATTAACAAG
The DNA here is from genome assembly GCA_963931845.1 of Maratus michaelseni. Classification (NCBI taxonomy): domain Eukaryota; kingdom Metazoa; phylum Arthropoda; class Arachnida; order Araneae; family Salticidae; genus Maratus; species Maratus michaelseni. Next base: position 25,767,396 of record OZ007594.1, read on the forward strand.
GGAGAAAGGATGTTCAAGTTGAAATTTATCATCATTTTATATTTTACAGACTAATAAATTATGCTGCAATATATAATATGTATTCCCATATATCTATGTAGATTCTGAAGCAACATTTGGTAATTTCAAGGTTGGAAAAAGCTGATGATGAAAAAATAATAAATATTATAGTCCTATTTCAAAATGCTACACGCAGTAATCAAAATCAATGATTTTTAAAAAATGTTGATATTATATAAATATAAATCTGTGTATTCATTTTTACAAAAATCAATAATTATTAAAATTATAGAAATATTTTCTAAAACTCTACAGCAACTTTTCAACAGTGTGTGCCATACAAATGGAACAGAGTATGTTATTCTGACAATTTTCATCTTTCGAAATGAACACACAATTTAAAAAAAAGTTATAATTGTTACTATTCTATAAAAAATTAAAAAGGTTCGTATATACATATATATGTATAACATGGAATGCTTTGGAAGATTAATAAGAGACGAAATTTTAAAACCTAAAAAAGAAGTTAAGCAAAATATATTCAGAAACTTTATTTATTTAAGACCATCTTAATATAGGAATCAGGATTATTCTTTAACCCTTTGAGGGGCGGTGGTATATATTATATACCACCTAATTTTAATCCGATTCAAACCAGAAACTTTTAATTAAATTTTACTTTTTTAACTTTGATGAGAAGAAGTTGAAAAATTGCTTATTCTTATTTTGAACAAAATTCTTTCCTAAATTTCGGTGGGAATTCAACGTTACAGGAGCACAAGTGCTTGCCCCTGAAAGGGTTAAAAAAAGTTTTTTTTTTTTATTTCAACAACATTTTTTTTTTCCATTTAAGGCTGTTCGCAAATCCAAAGGGGCTACTTTCAACCACATTTTTAAATTCATTTTTGTTTTGAAAGACATGAAATTGACAGGTTTTCTTATTCAGAAACTATGTAATAGAAACACATTTCTTATTTTTTGGTAAAGACAGAAGATCTTTCAGAAAATACTGACAAATTCGGCGATTTGAACCAAATTCCCAACACTCCAGCATGAGAAAAGGGAAAAACAAATTGTCATTCAAAAGGGAAAAGCGAATCGTCACATGACAGGAATAGCTTATAACTCAATAAGTAATTTATTTATCAAAAAATGGAAAACTCATTTCAAATCGCTTTAATAGTCAGACCTGCCAATTTTGTGCCTTTGCATTTAAAAATGAGTCTGAAAATGTTTCGCGTTGTTGAGCAGGGTAATTTAAGAACCACCTTAAGGGTCTGTTTAAATACTCAGTAGCAGAAACTGTGTAGCATGACATTAGACGCTATACATTATTTTAGATCTTGCAGATTAATATAGCAGCTTAAAACAGGCATAAAAGTAGGAAATAGGTAAAACATGTGGAAAATTTTTCCATCTATATACAATGGCGCCAAACTCTTATAAGTTACACATTTTAACAGTTATTTATATAATAAAATGAAATATAACTGCACATATGATTATTTTCTTTTTGTAGCTTAAAGAATATTAAAAACATTTAAAGAAATATATTTAAACAAACAATAAATGTATAGGTTCATTGAATCAAAGGGAGAATTGGTGGCCAATTTGCTAAAGGTGTAAATCCATATATATCTGGTGAACTTATGAGAAGTATAGAATACAGTGATTAATTTTAAAAAACTAATATTATTCTGTCTGGTTTGGTTATTTAAGATTTCTCCCCTTCTTTCAAAAGAAAAAAAAAATTCATGCTAAATATATGCATATCAAATTGATATTTGCTCCAGAAATACATTTCCAAAAAATGCATCACTGAAATTAAACCAAAAGTGTTGTATAAATAAGACAAAATATTTCCTATTCCAAAAAGAACCTTACGGAAATTTCCTTTCCCTTTTAAAGTCTATGATCTTCATGTTTAATTTCATGGCTTTTTTTGCATAGCGATTCAGAAACAATCTCCAAGGATTTGAATACACAAAATCTCCCCTCTCTCTCTCTCTCTTATATGCTTCCAATATTTTCTTTGCACCAATTTAGAAAACTAGGGGGCTCAGCCCCCTACTCGCTAACGCTCGCCAACCCCCCGTGAATTGCGAAGCAATTCACATTGAGACCGCTACGCGGTCACAGCTCGCTTTGCTCGCTCGCCCCTTTTTTTCAGCAATTCTAGCCGGAATAAATTCTACCATAAAACATTTGAACATATGAAATTGACAATTTATTTTAATGTAAAAAAGTAATTCTCCGTTGAAAACACAACTGAATATGCATTTAGTTGGCGCTACTAATGAGCCTATAAATCATTTAAATACTATGAAAAAAAGGATCTTTTGTACAGCACGACTTAAATTCATTAGAAAAAAAACTATGTAATAGGAAGATAGTTTGTTTGTCTTTGTTTAAATTTCGTTCGACATTTTATTGTTCTAAATGATTATAGATTTTTACAAAATGAATTATTTTTTACTTCATCAATACAGCAACAGATGGCAGCAGGTGATATCTAGACAGTTGATTTTTTTTTCTCCGTCTTCTGAGTGAGTGAAATTTGTAAATGAATTCTAAATAAGAGTTGAGAATTCATTTGAAATTAATGATATTGCTCATAATTAAAATGAGGAATCATCTCAGACGCTCTGGATTACGTACATGTTATTTTATTTTTAATAATTGCTAGTTTGAGTTTCATTCTACGGTTTCACTGCTTTCACACTGACCGCCATATTGGACGGAGGCGGAGCTGATCTAACACAATCTAGTCTGTTCATTGGTCTGAGCTCTGGAAACTACAGTTGTTGCCAAACCATAAGTTACAAATTCAGCCCTATTTTCGCGCCACGTAAGACAAATATATATATAGATGTTTAAATTTGCCTTAAAAAAAGGTGAAATTCCTCCTTTAGAAGGAACTCTTTCGTGCATGTTAAAAATAAATGCTAGGCTTAAAAATACTGCTAAAATTTACTTTATATCTCTAGATTTATATCTTATAGTACCTTCTTATATTTATTTTCTCTGCAAATGCAAATTTTGCTAATTTTATGGATAACTATTATTTCTTACAATAATAAGCTTAGTGCAACATTGCTGGGTCACAGATAAATTTTTGTTTGCTGCAGACTGACACAGAAAATTCTGCTACTGGGTTTAACATACAATATCACAAAGCTAACAAAAGTTCCCATAGGTACCATCTTTTGTGTGCATAGCCATCGTCTTTTACATTTTTTTTTTCTTTTTAATTATTAACAGTAAGAAATATGCAAACTAAAAAGCAATAACTAAAATGAAAACTAAAACCAATAAGTTATTTAAAAATATATAAAAATTCACATAGTAACCAAATATAAACTGGCAAGTTTAGTAACTGTAAAAAATTGAATGAAAATAAAAGGTAAAAGAAATGCTTAAACAATTACCAACTTAACTCAAATTACCATGGTCAATGATTTATTTTTGTCATTATTTGAAACATTTTAGGTTATCTATCATTGTATTAAATCTTTATTTTATTTGGTCACTGATTTATTTTCCTCATATTTTGAAGCATTTTAGGTTATCACTGTATTAATCTTTATTTAATTTTATTTATTTATTACAGATTTACCCAAAATGAAAATGCATATTAAAAATATATAAAATTAGAAAATGAACTCTAAGTTCTGAGAGGGAAAAAAAAGAAGAAAAAGGGTTTCACAAAAATCAAAAGTGTACTGATAACTACTGCTTGGATATTAACACACATGTTCATAAACATTGATTTTTGCGTGCACGGACTTTCATTTCTTTTGACGATTTTGATAATGGAAATTTGTTTAGTTTTACTTTATAGAAAATGAGAAAAATATAAATAAAACAGTTGGTTAATCAGCTTGTTAAAAAAATAAAAAGTAAATTTTCACACACCAACAAAATAAAAACTGACAACTATTAAAAATTTTAAAGTTAGGGTGAAAAAAAGTTTGCATTTCTTAAAAGTTGACTCTAATTCGCATGAGCTCTGTTTGTGTGTGTCTAGAAACTGATAGGAATAGCAAATAAAGATATAGATCAACACAAACATGCTGTTTTAAAAAAAAGGATAACACTGCACAGAAGCAAAATTTTAAACTGACAATTTTCTGAACTGTAAAAAATTCAATAAAAGTAACAGAAATGCTTATATAATTACAAAGTCGACACATGTTCTCAAGAGGTATGTAAATACTTATTTTTTATTCCAGATATTTAAGAACATTTAATTTATTACTGTATTTATCTTTATGCAATTCCTTTACTTTGCAGAAAATGAGAAAAAATATATAGGTATACTAGAAATGTCAGAACAATAAGCTCTTTATAGAAAAGAGTGAAGCTTCACATAACAAAAAAAAAAAAAAGTATTAACTGGTAACTTTCTTGACTGTGAAGAGTTAGAAGAATGTGAAGAGTTAGAAATGCTTTTAGAAAATAACAAAAAAGTAACTCAATTTCTTATGGCCGCCTTCTTTTGGGTGTAGATGTTGACTTTTTGGAGGATTCTTCCAATTTGTGACGCTTTAATTTCTTGCTACTATCACTATTTTTAGCTTTAACGACTGGAGATGACTTTCTTGAACCTAAAAAAGATTGAAACAAAATTAAGCTTTTAATTTTAATTATAACATACGGTCTGGATATGACATTAAAAAGGGGTAATTCAGCTTCGAAGGTTGATATATATATATATATACAGAGTTTCCCCCAGGTTTAAAAAAAGGCAGGGTGTTGCTGGTGAGAAAAGGGCACTTTTCAGATTCTTAAGGGTACTTTTTTTAATTGTTAAAGGTATTATTTAGGTTTTTAAAGCTACTTTTGATATTTGAAAGTCAGGGCACTCTTTTGTATTTTCAAGACAACATTGAGTCAATTTTTACTATGCAAGCAAATTTTTAATGCCAAAAAGAGAAATGGTACTTTTTTTACCGAGGGGCAAGAAGAGTGCTAATTCTTTTTATGAGGGACAAGAAGTGTGGTATTTTGTAAACCAAAGGGCAGGTACGGTGCAGCACCCTTCTGAAACTGTCTGGGGAAAACTATGTGTGTATATATATATGTTATTTAAAAATGTAGAATTTCTTATATATAATTTGTTTTTGATTGATGAATTGAAAATAAATAAGAATCATACATTTTATTTTGCAGACGTATTTGAAAAGCTTAATGACCTACAAACCTGTCTACAAAGTAAAGATGTCTCATTTATTCAAACTTGGGACAATTCTTTCAGTCTTCCAAGTTAAAAATCTTCATTATTATGAAGAGATTATTAGTGGTTTTTTAATGGATACAGTCACTAGGAATTAAAGATGAATCTTGAAATACACACAGGGCATCTCCACACATTGAATAATGATTTTATGTTGTGCTTTGAAGATTTAGAATCTATGCACATGCAGAAAATTAAAATGTCAAATGTAACTTATAGGATGATCTTACTAACTTATCAGTGGCCTTGAAGTTAAGATTTTTTTTTAATGTCCCTCTACGTTACTTTTGAATGAACATAAATATTGTGCAAAAATATACGAAACTAAATGAAGAGACATTTCCATTTATGTTTGAATTCAAGCTTATTAGGTAGGGTTCAATCTTGTTTTAGCCACGTTTATCCCATTGTAACAAAATAAGAAATCATTCAATTATGGGATTTCACAGGGAAAGTTTTAAGTTTGCAAGCTCGTGAATTTTTAACCCTATATTCTAATCACCAGCTGCATCCATCAAATTAACCTTGTCCAATGATCCATTTTATTGTAAGCATTCACGATAATTTTAAATGCATTATTACAATCAAACTACTGTTTAAAATTTTTAAACAAAACAGTGACCCAAAATCTGCAAAATTCTAAAATCCTCACAATCTCAGGCCCCAAGCTGTGCGGATTTGAAGGAATCTACTGCATAAGTAAACAAACAACAAAGGGTCTGTGCAGGCATGCTCAGTTTCTTAACTGAATTATTTATGAGTAATTAAAACTTATTTTGCCACTGTGAATTTCAGCCATTATAGTACTACTGCTGGCAATTTCTCCATGGCAAAGATGAAGGTAAACAATGGCCAATTTTTAAATGTCGAATCAATAATTATGTGGGACAATATTTACTTAGAAAAGCCACTGAAAGATAAAGTATCTAATTTAGATAAACTTGCATCTTCATTAGAAATATTTTTTTCTCGCTTTGGTTTTGTTCAGTTAAGCAGACCAAGCTTACTATGTTTATGTTCAAATTTTTCAATGAAAGCAAATTATTTTATTTTAAAAAATATAAAATTTTCTTAAAACTTGATTACTAAATCTTAATAGTTTGTTTTTTGTGAGTATAAAAAACAAATTGTGTCTGTTTTCAATTAGTTGATCTTAAATTTTGTTAGGTAAGTGAAAATAAAAAATAGAAAAAAACAAAGTATTGTTTTAGTATAAGTTTTCATGCTAAATAACATATCTTTTAATGTCTAATTTATATTAACTCTGAAAATATTTATAATCATCAATTAGTTGACTATTTTGAAAATATCAAGTATTTTTTTAAATATCATATTTACGAACTCTGTATTGAAGGCAATTAGGAGGCCAGCAATAAACTGAATAACAATAACAACATTTGCGATCCCCCTGTAATATAAAATACTCACTGTAGCAAATGAATATACGAGTCATGTACAACATTTGTGTCACATTTTTCAATAAAAAGACACAAATACAATGGATATTGATAAGCACAAATGAAGCAGCAAGCAAAATTGACTACATCATGACAAACAGAAAGCATCTTATTCAGCATCTTATATTTGTTGCAAAATCTAATAATCTATAAATTCTGAAATTTTCATAGTGGGCCTAAAATGGGTTCATGGGAAAAAATTACTTTAAGTGAACTGAGAACAAGAAAATAATACATATACTCACTGGTTTATATTCACTGTATTCTTGAAATCAGTTAAAATTTTTGTAAAATTTTTTTATTTAAGTATACACCCTTCCAGTGATAGTTGTGGGATCAACTTTTGTCAAAACATCATTTTTGCATACATGAAAAATGACTGGTGAAAACGGATATTTGTAGAAAGCCGATGGTCCATGAGGATGTAAAAAACTGACTTTAATTTCCTGTATGTCTTCAAAAGAATTCAAAACACATGCTAGCTACCAATGGTCATCATATCTACATGTCACAAAGCCTACCATATCTGAAAATTCAATGTCATTATTATTATATGTAGTTTTATCCACTGCGAATTTATCAGAAAATGAATATACCTTTACTTGGACAGCTGACTTATTCAGAGGGATAAAAGCATGGAGTTTTTGGGTTCCTGGGATAGTTCTGGCAGCTTTAATTCTGTCTTTCAAGAATAATTCTTCTTCTTTGTATTGTTGAGATGAACCATAAACAAAATGCATGTTTTCAATGTTACCTTTAGCCCAATCATGCAGCTGCCGTGGTGTCATTATTTGCTCATTATAAATCATATGTAGACTTGCCCTTGCTGCAAGTCTCTTTACAGTTCCACCAATGCCATCACAAGTACTTTTTCCGTGAGAGGTGGCAAAAAAATGCCATTCTGCTTTAATGTTGAAATCATCCTCGTGACAGCAGAGGTTTAGGAAGTTGAGCTTATTTTTGTACTGCGATGCAGCACCAACCGAGAAATAATACATTAATGCAGGTGTTTTACTAAACTGCGACTCTAAAAATTTTATCAGTAATTGTTGAAAAAGATGAACAGCAATTGTGTCATGAATTAGACATTCAGAAATAATTACCAAACTTTTATGCTCCAACTTTTGAGCATTTTCTTTCTTGTAATATATGGAAAAAGGATGCACCATTGCTTGGGTATTGTTCCAGTGAAAACCCTGAGCAGTGTCTTGTAATACAAATGAATAATTTTCCGAAAAATCGCAGATTATTAAATACTCATTTTCCTTTAAGGTTTCTTTCAAGTGGGTAAGAAAGGCAGATTGTTTGCTATAAACGAATGTCTTAGAATTAGTGGAATTTTATCAAAAAATGTGCTTATAAAATCTTCAACTGGCTTTATAAATGTTTCTAGTTTTGTAGTTTTATCGGCTTGTATCCACTGTTTATAAGTCACATTTTCTATACAATTAAACTGTTCTCAAATATTTCCATTAGTTCATTAGATCCAGGGCAATAAGTACAGTCCCCAAAATAACAGGCATCTGTCGTGTTTTCACATATTATATATTTGAGAACATCTTTGTATGTTTTTATTGGTTTCTCAGCACTTATTAATTCTGGTAATTTACACTGCATTAGCATCAACTCAGCATTTTGATGTATAGTACAAACACAGACACTATGAGTATCACTACTTCCGGCAAGTACACAGTGTTGTGGTCTCAACTCACAGAATTTGGAAAACCCTATTTTAAGTCCAGGAAACTTTTCCTTAAATAGAACAAATAATTCACTTAAATTATTGAGGATAAGTCTTTTTTGGACATGAACATTTTTCTTAATGGATATGAAATCTTTTTTCCCAGGCGTAGTTCGACATATTTCTTCACACTCATAGAATTGTCTCACTTTGTCAGAAGTTTCTGGATCTAAAGTTTTTCCCGGCTTAGGATCATGACTCCTTTTTCTGTTACTAAATTTTTTGCTTTACGAGCCATAAAATTAGATACGTCAAATTCATCTTGAATCTTTTACAAAGCCCAACTTTAGGGTAAAGTTGTTAGAATGAACATCTTTTGACTTTTGTCATTTGTTGAATGAAACTTTTCTTTTAATTGCTGAAGAATTTCACTATCTGATTTTGAAATATTGGATCTGTCTTTTTCAGTACTTGTACCAGGGCTCATATTGAGTAATTTTTTCCCCAAAGCTTCAGTTGTTCGTTTTAATTTTGTTTCACGGTAGTTTTTTTCTTGCAAGCGTTTTTGCAAGATTTTTACCTGCTGTCTTGCACATATGCTAAAATGATCTTTTGAAAAAGGTTAATTTCAAAATAATCACTGAAAGGGTGTATACTTTACTTTAACAAAAGAAGAAACTGTAAATAAAAAATTTGTGCAAAAGTTTTAACAGATTTCAAATACAGTGAATATAAAACCAGTGAGTATATATGAATTATTTTCTTGTTCTCAGTTCACTTAAAATAAATTTTCCCCATGAATCCATTTTAGGCCCACTATGAAAATTTCAGAATTTGTAGATTATTAGATTTTGCAACAAATATATTTTTTTCAGATTTTTAGAAATACTACTTTTTAAAATTTTTAAATTTAAAATTTTTAAACAAATTTAAATTATTTAAAAATTTATTTTACCCTATTAAGTTATATGTCATATTAAAGTGCAACTCAAAAGCTTTCAAATGACCCTAAATTTAGGGCTGTACCTTAATTAGGAGCTGAGTTACAAAAATTCAAAAAATTTAAATTTTCATATTTTTGACATTTTTTGAAATTTTTGATGAGCTATAAATCAAAGACCGGAGGTCTAAAAAATCTATAAAAAATAATTTACCACATTTTTCATATGTTCTATCAGTGCACCAATTTTCGTGGAAATCTATGGGGGTCAGGTCGGAAAATGTATTTTTTTTTTGGTTGATTTGACATGGCCCCTGATGTGAACAAGAAACTAACCAATACTTTACATGAAATTGTAAAGGATATAAAGCTGAGATGCAATGCCAGACATGTCAACTGCCATGCCCAGGGTCATGAGACCTTTTAACGTGCTCGACCAGGGGGAGTTCCTGTAAGCATTACGACCTGTGGGGGTGCCGCCACTTGCTGACCACCCCTACTTTCTCAAGAACGACATAGATTGTTGTGATATGTGATGGATCCCACCCTTATAGGAGACTACCACTTTTACACTTGCGGATGAGTCAGAGTCTCCCGACAGCTTCGGGAGCTGGACACCCAGAAGGGAATCAGGCCCTACGCCTTAAGTCAGTTTTCCCCAACCCATACTTGGTCGATAAAGCAAAAGTAAAACAGACAAAGAAAATAACAGGAGAACAAGAAGGTTGGTGAAGAAATGCACAGAATTTAAAACTATGAAATACTATACCAAATGAAGAGTTCAATATGTAGAATTATGTAAAATGGTAAGAAAGCCCATGAATTAATAATAATCAGAAATTTTAACTGTGATCTTGTTAAAAAAAGTTCTAGAAGTTGAAAAAAAGTTTAAAATCAGCCCTAATCGCACATTTTCAGAAAAATATAAACATTTTTGTAAAAAAAAAAAATTGTCTTTATTTATAGCATGCAGAATTTTTAACTAAATTTAACACCATTTTCAGAAAACTTGACAGAGTGCAATAGAAACAGTATACTGCAATTAGAAAATTTATATATTGAATATTTGATGAGATATGAACATTTGTATGAATAATTTTTAAATGTGCATGCAGAAAGGGATACAAAAAAACATTTCATAATTTAGTAATCAACTATATAGGGCAACTTATATAAATAAAAAGGCCAGTGGAATATCGTAAAGATTCAGAAACACATCAATGATACAGTGAGCTGAATTTCAATATTTGTGGAAAATCCCTTATCACACAGCTACTTTTAGAAACCTACTAAAATTCAGCTGACTACATCAGGCATATTTTTTTGAATTTTCACAATATCCAACTGCTCTTTTTATACAAGTCGTTCTATATATCTGATGACTAAATTATGAAGAAAAAACAAAAGATATCACTCATGCATGGCCAGATAAAAATGTTTTCATACATATGCTTATATTTCATCAACTATTGAATATATTCATTTACTAATTGCAGTATAATGTTTTTACTGCAGTTTGTCAAGTTTTCGAAAAGTAGTATTAAATTTGATTGAAAACTCTGCATGCTATAAACCGAAAACAATATTTTGGCAGAAATCAATAAAAATATATATATTAAAACATGCTTAAAAGGTGATCAAAAGATGTTAAAAACGTAAAATATACTCATTTATATCCCAAGACTTTCAATCACTAACGTGATCATCTTCAGGGGAACCGTTGACTGAGTTGAGTGTACGTATGTCGCTTTCACTGTGCTAGCATATAATGGAGTTTTAAACGAGGCTAGTGTTGGGAATCGGTAAATTAATATTTTTATTTATGCAGACGACTTTAGCAAACGCTGATAAAATTGTTTCTTTTATATTTTATTTAATTTGTTCAATGCGGCTCGTTGCTATAGCAACGTAGTTTTTTCTTTTCCCTTCTCTTTACATTTTATTATCTCGAGAAGAGGTTATAAATTTAGGGAAAAGAAATTGGCATCAGTTTGTTTTTTTGTTGTTGTTGTGTAGTGAAAAAGAATGTTTTGAGAAGTAGCTACGAAAATGTGAATTAAAAGAATACCGTCTAATGTTCCAGAAAAAGAATGACGGCATGGAATAAAGTGTAACTAGAAGAAAATAATTTAGGATCATCTTTTTATTGGATATAGTACGATGATCAGAACCAAGGTAAAATCAATTTAGAATTTGTACGTATGTAAATAATTGTCTATATTATCATCTCGTCGAATGTCCATATCTGTATTTTATAAGTGTATAAATAAATTTTGTGATAATTAAAAAGGATTGAATATTAAAATATATCGAACCCATCATAGTGTTTGATAAGATGCATACATCTGGCGCCCGAACTTGGGACTATTGAATAACGATGATGAGTTATTAAATTATTTTCATAATATATATCGTTTTCATTGAGTTCATTTCTAATACAACCTTCTATAATATGAATCAGTTAAAGAAAAAGCGTACACCGCTACGTTCATCATTTACCAGGACCTTAAATACATTAAAAGAAAAAATTACCGGAGACCCGATAGATAAGGGTAGTGTTCTAGACAGTTTTGCGAAATTAGAAAATTTGATGAATGAAATAAAAGCGATAGATGACGCTGTAATAGAGGCCCTGGTGAATGATGATAAATGCGATGAACAAGAAATTGAAAAGGAAGTATTAGAAAATGAAGGTTACTCAGATGAATTTATTACCATTAAGCGTAAAGTTAGTGAGGTATTGAGCATAAATAAACATAATCAAGAAGATGGTAATGCTAGGAAAAATGATTACGGTTATTCTAAACCTAAGACTTATAAATTGCCTAAGTTGGATATCAAGCCATTCGATTCGCAGTTAATAAATTATCTTTTGTTTTGGTCCCAGTTTGAAAAAATTCATGAAGACATAAATTTGGATAATAGTGATAAGTTTCAGTATCTTATACAGTCTGTAGAACCTGGAACGAGTGCCAGGCGTCTTTTAGAAAGTTATCCAATGACTTCGGTAAATTACCCGAAAGCTGTAGAGGCATTTCAAGAACGTTTTGGGAATAAAGATTTATTGATAGAAGTATATGTCAGAGAATTTTTAAAATTGGTTGTCGCTAATGTACAGGCACACGGAAAAGATAAACTTCCATTATTGGATCTATTCACAAAAGTCGAGGCATATTTACGATCTTTAGAATCCATGGGTTTAAGTTTAGAAAGTAATTCCGTTTGGCTCTATCCTATGATAGAATCTAGCTTGTCAGAAGATGTAATGAAAGCATGGCAATGGTATAATATTTCGAACAGATCAAGCGTTGATAGTGCTAGTAATTCATTGTCAACAAAATCAAATATAGTAACACTGATGGAATTCCTGAAACAAGAAGTCGCAGGAGAAGAAAGATTAAAATTAGCTAAATCGGGTTTTGCAGAGTTAGTCTCTAAAGACAAACCTAAAGAAAAGTTCCGAAAAGGTGATCCCAGTCATACTTTGTCTAAAGTAGAAGAAGAATTAGCTCATGATAATTTCATAAAAGAAGTTGATAGAAATAGAGAAGATCGCTATATTGTAGCTCTTCCTTGGATAAACGGCAAACGTGAGATTCCTTCAAATAGACATATAGCTGAACGAAGATTGATAAATTCAACAAAGAAATTAAAATCTATGAAAAAATTTGAAGAATATGCTAAGGTTTTCTGTGAATGGGAAGAAGAAGGTGTCATCAGTAAAGTTTCGAATCAAACACTAAAGATTCCAGGACATTTTTTACCGCATCATCCCGTCATCAAACCAGATAGTCTTACTACCAGTCTTAGACCAGTTTTTGATGTCTCGTGTAAAGTAGGGAGATCACTTTCAATAAATGATTGTCTCTTTAAAGGACCAAACCTCATTGAACAAATTCCTGCAGTGTTAGTAAGATTTCGTGAGAAAGCTATTGGGGTAGTAGCCGATATAAGAAGAGCTTTTCTTCAAATTGAAGTCAAAGAATCAGATCGTCATTTCTTGCGATTTTTGTGGTGGAAGAATCCTGACGAGTTTCAGTTTCATCAACACAATAGAGTGGTTTTTGGAGCCACTTGTAGTCCATTTTTACTTGGTGCAGTTATAAGATATCATTTGAGTAATGTTGATGAAGAAAATAAACAGATAGCAGAGAAACTTATGAAATCATACTATGTAGATAATTGCGTTACTTCAGTCAACAGTGTACCTGAACTAGAAAATTTTATTTCAAAATCTACAGAAATCATGGCTGATGCGAAAATGGAACTAAGAATGTGGGAATTCGGGCCAATTAAAATAGAAGATAGCTGTTTCTTTAGCAAGAAAGAATTGCTCAACAAAAATGTAACTACAACAGTTCCGGTTTTAGGGCTGAAGTGGGATATAATGGAGGATAGTTTGAACATTGCTCATAAATTTAGTGATGAAATAGAAAATCTGTCTAAAAGAAAGATATTAGCAATAACTCAGGGGATCTTCGATCCAATTGGTTTTTTAGCCCCAGCATTGTTGCCTGCCAAACTGATAATTCAAGAGGCCTGGTCAACGAAATTAGATTGGGACGCTCCACTTCCAGATGAAATCCGAAATAATTTTCAAAAATGGTATAGTGAGCTCAAATATTTAAATAACGTGAAGGTAGATAGACGTGTAGGCTATGGTTGTAAAGAAAACTGGTCTATTCATACATTTTGTGATGCGAGTAACCGAGCTTATGCAACAGCAGTTTTCCTGCGTTGTGAAGATAAAGACAAAATTTTTGTACAACTTTTAGGAGCTAAGTCTCGTCTTTCACCAAACAAAAGTATAACCATCCCGCGTTTAGAGTTACTTGCTTGTGTTTTAGGAGTGAGATTGACTAACTTTGTTTTGAAAGCCCTTAATGGTATTTCCATACCAGTAAAGTACTGGACCGACTCTTCGACTGCTCTCGCTTGGATTCGAAGAAATGATCAATGGGGAACATTTGTGGGCAACAGAGTTCGAGAAATTTATAAACTTTCTGATTCTCAACTATGGAATTTTGTACCTGGTCATCTGAACCCTGCTGATCTACCTTCTAGAGGATGTAATCCTAAACAGCTGCTGAAGATGAGATGGTGGGAGGGACCAGAATGGTTTAAGTTTTCGGAAGAAAATTGGCCACAATCAGAAATAAACACCAACGAAGAATTAGTGATGACGGAAAAGAAGAAAACTTCAATATCTACTCTTCTATGTTCTAATTCACATGAATTTATAATATATAGTAGAATTTCAAAATTAGGTAGATTTATAAATATCATATGTTGGGTTAAGAGATTCATATTGAAGTGCAGAAATAGAAATAGATCTTTTCCATCAGAATTGTCCCCCGAAGAGAAAGAAGATGCGGAAAAGTTACTCTGGTCTAGAATACAATCTGAAAGCTTTGGAGATACCACTGATGCAATAAAAGGATTGAAGGTTATGAAAGACCAAGACGGATTGTTAAGAGTGAAAACAAAGATATTAGAGAGAGATGACGAGTTTTCATTCAGATATCCAATTTTGTTACCATCAAAACATCATGTAGTCAATTGTCTGATTCAAAAATGTCATTTAAAGAACTGTCATGCTGGACCAAACAGTTGGATCCATTTTAAGAGAAAAATATTGGATAATCTCTTCTAGACGCAACATTAGAAGTCAACTGTCTTAGTGTTACAAATGTAGAAGATACTCCGCAAAACCATACACTACACCCCCAATTCATCTACCTCTAGATCGAGTCAGAGATTCTAAAGTATTTGAAGTTCTTGGAACTGATCTATTCGGTCCTCTTTTCGTAAAGCCAAGGTCTAAAGTTTGGGTTGTACTTTTTACATGTGCAGTATATAGAGCAATACATTTGGAACTTGTATCCAGTCTTTCAACAGAAGGTTTCATTCAGTCACTCCGAAGATTTATATGCAGAAGAGGAAGGCCGACCACTATATACTGTGATAATGGCACAAACTTCAGAGGCACAAATAACCTCTTAAAATCACTGGATTGGAAGGAAATAGTTTCTTCTGAAGAACTGTCTCCTATTAAATGGAAGTTCATCCCTCCAACAGCAGCTTGGTGGTGTGGATGGTGGGAGCGCCTAGTCAGATGTGTTAAAATTTCCTTGATCAGAACACTCGGTACTGCAACTTTAACTTTTGAAGAACTTATGACTGTTATATGTGATGTCGAAGCAATAGTAAATAAAAGGCCTCTAACCTATATTTTCGAAGAAATAGATAAATTTGTACCTTTGACTCCATCATCATTTTTACAAGATATTGAGGAAATAGGTGTTCCTGATTTAGATAAAATAGATTCAAGTAAACTTCAATCCAGATACAAACATTGTCAAAATATTAGGCAACAACTCAGAAATAGATTCAGAAACGAATATTTAGCAGAACTGGTCCAGAAATCAAAAGAGAAAGGACAAGTTGTCAGACCAGGTGAAGTCGTCTTAATCGAATTAAACCAGAAGAGACTTCATTGGCCTATAGGAAAAATAATTAAAATTTTCCCAAGTCGAGATGGAGCGGCTAGAGTGGCTGAAGTTAAAACAAGTTCAGGAACATTAATGCGTCCACTTCGCAAACTCTACCCTTTAGAGATATCAAGTCCCGAGGATCCTATAATCCAGGTTGTGAAAAATAGTACAACTAGAAGTGGTAGAGAAGTAAAAGGACCTGTGAAATGATTTTGTATGAATACGCTGAGCTGATATTTTCTAGAACTCTGAACTGACTTTTTTTCTAGAACTCTGAGCTGACATTTTTCTAGAACTCTGAGCTGACATTTTTCTAGAACTCTGAGCTGACATTTTTCTAGAACTCTGAGCTGACATTTTTCTAGAACTCTGAGCTGACATTTTTCTAGAACTCTGAGCTGACATTTTTCTAGAACTCTGAGCTGACATTTTTCTAGAACTCTGAGCTGACATTTTTCTAGAACTCTGAGCTGACATTTTTCTAGAACTCTGAACTGACATTTTTCTAGAACTCTGAACTGACATTTTTCTAGAACTCTGAACTGACATTTTTCTAGAACTCTGAACTGACATTTTTCTAGAACTCTGAACTGACATTTTTCTAGAACTCTGAACTGACATTTTTCTAGAACTCTGAACTGACATTTTTCTAGAACTCTGAACTGACATTTTTCTAGAACTCTAAATGTTTTATTATTTATTTGCGTTTAGTTACTATTTTATTTATATTTATGCTTTTTTATTTTGAGTTAGTATGTTCTTTGATCATAAGTGATCGTAGGTTTAATTTAGCTTCCACCTAAATTAAAGGTGGGAGTATGTTGGGAATCGGTAAATTAATATTTTTATTTATGCAGACGACTTTAGCAAACGCTGATAAAATTGTTTCTTTTATATTTTATTTTATTTGATCAATGCGTTTCGTTGCTATAGCAACGTAGTTTTTTCTTTTCCCTTCTCTTTACATTTTATTGTCTCGAGAAGAGGTTATAAATTTAGGGAAAAGAAATGGGCATCAGTTTGTTTTTTTGTTGTTGTTGTGTAGTGAAAAAGAATGTTTTGAGAAGTAGCTACGAAAATGTGAATTAAAAGAATACCGTCTAATGTTCCAGAAAAAGAATGACGGCATGGAATAAAGTGTAACTAGAAGAAAATAATTTAGGATCATCTTTTTATTGGATATAGTACGATGATCAGAACCAAGGTAAAATCAATTTAGAATTTGTACATATGTAAATAATTGTCTATATTATCATCTCGTCGAATGTCCATATCTGTATTTTATAAGTGTATAAATAAATTTTGTGATAATTAAAAGGATTGAATATTAAAAAAGTCCTTCCGGCCTGTACCGGGAGGAAAAGGTAGCTTTCCTATATCTTCGTTTTAAAATTTTAGCTAATGTTACACGAAAACAGCAAGCTAAAATGCAAAGAAAGACGCTTAAAAAAGATTCGTTAATACTGAATTTGAATAAGAAATTCGCCAAATTATTGAACTATAGCCAAATTGGCTTCATTTATGAAGACTTATTTTGGTCGCCAAATTTGGCCAAATGTCGCCAAGTTTGGCGAGAATTTGGTGCTAACGGATATGAATATATAGTTTTATGCGTATGATTGGGAAAATGATTACAACAATGAAAGAAAATAATTTGCGAGAAATCGCGTTCACTAAAACTCATAAATTAATCGTTGGTATTTTGTAATCTGCTGTCTTGTTTCAAAATGTCAGCCACCCAAGAATTTCAAACTGCTCTATCTCAGCCATTTTTTAAGATAGAGGTAAAACAAAAAATGCTCCGGAATCCTTGTACCAAGGCCTAACACGTAAGTAAAAAATAAATTTGAATTTTTAACTTTTTTGTATATTTATTTTAGTTTTAAATTTTTAAATGGCCGCCATCTTGAAACAAAATGGCGGACCAAGTTGGCCAACGAACTCGGTCGAGACATTAGTGACCTTAATACACACAATTAGTTTCATCAAAATTGATTTATAAATACGGGCGTTATCGTATGACATAGATCAGATATATATATATATATATATATGGAGATATATATATATATATATATATATATATATAAATCAACATTTGAACGGAGGGTGGTTTTGGGGTCTGGGGGTCATGATCGGTGAAAATATACCAAAATTTTCCGGAATTGTTTTCCTCCGAACGGCTGCAATAGGTAGCTTTATACTTTTTTGTATTGAAAGCTACCTAATATATCGAACCCATCATAGTGTTTGATAAGATGCATACAGCTAGTCTATTATTCTGTAGGGGTGTATCAGGAAAAGTCCATTAGTTCCGGTGCTGGGTTTCTTGATAATTTCAAAATATTAAACCATATTTTAGGTACATTATAGGATAGGCAATCATTACAGACTATTTCCTTTACATAAAATCTCCAAAGACTCTCTGATTTTAGCTGTAAACTTGTTATTTGCAGGAACTATAATTTTTGCGTTTGAAAATCAATATTTATAACCTGTCGTTGATTTAATCTCGATAAAGCTGTGGATGGACGGTTAAACTTAATGTCAGAAATGTGTTCTTTTAATCTTATGTAAAAGAAATAGAGTCTGTAATGATTGCCTATCCTATAATGTACCTAAAATATGGTTTAATATTTTGAAATTATCAAGAACCTTAGCGCCGGAACTAATGGACTTTTCCTGATACACCCCTACAGAATAATAGATTGGCCCCGTTTAAAACTCCGTTATATGGTAGCACAGTGAAAGCGACATACGTACACTCAACTCAGTCAACAGTTCCCCTGAAGATGATCACGTTAGTGATTGAAAGTCTTGGGATGTAAATGAGTATATTTTACGTTTTTAACATCTTTTGATCACCTTTTAAGCATGTTTTAATATATATATTTTTTATTGATTTAAATACAAGGTGAATTTTTCATTCCACTTCAATTTCGTTTCGAAATTTTTCTGTTTGGCAGAAATGTTTATATCTTAACGAATATGTATGCTTTTCTTACACAAATGCATGCAGAGTACACTAATGCATAGTATAGGGTCCATATAGTCATTTACTACAACAAAAGTCCATTTCGAGCATTTTATGTTACATGTAACTGTAAACATAAATGTTGTACATGTAAACATTTACATGTAACATGTGTATGTTACATGTAAATTTTTCTATACAAAAATAGTGGTATTAAAAAATCGGGAGGTTGGCAACTATGTACAAAAGATTTTATTTTCCTTAAAAGAACAATGTTAAAATTTTTGGTACAAATGCCTACTTTGATTGCGATCATGATGCCATAACTGAAAAAGTTAGCATGTCTTTCACAGGGTTGTAAGTAAATATCATGATATTTTCAAACATATACGATAGTTTGATATTTTCAAAATAATGAACTTACTGCTGATTATAAATATTTTTGGACTTAATATAAGTTAGGAACTAAAACATATTGTACTTAAGACAAAAACTTTAATAAAACACTATTCTAAATGTCTTTCTTTTTTTCACTTAAACAAAATCAATTAATTGAAAACAGAAACTTGGCTTGTTACAATCATCAAAAAACAAACTATAATAACTAGTATCAAATATCTTGAAAATATAAAATAATATCTTGTATTATACAACAAAACTTTAAATACAAAATATTTTTTATTGAAAATTTTAAACAAATATGTCTGCTTTTTCATTCCTTAACCTGTTGTGCATTTTAAACTGAGCTAAATCAGAACCAAAAAAAAGATTCTTTCTAATGAAGCTGTAAATAGTTGATTATCTAAATTAGACATTTCAATGGCTCTTCTAAATTGATACTGTTCCACATAATAATTGGTTCTGCATTTAAAAATTCAGTTTCAAATGTAAAGCTTGGAAAATATTTTTTTCCCACCTTTTTTAGCTAAAAAAGACACTACCCGAGGCAAAAGACTGAGTATCTACAGATTGACACAGTCAACAGAAGTTGAAAAATTCATTTATACTTGATGTGACTGAAAATATACACAATAGAAAATAAATATAAAATCGGGGTACACAATAACACAATAGAAAATAAATATCAAATCAGGGTCTGTTCAGACTTTTTTCACAGGATCCTGTTTTTCTAAAATTGTGAAGTTTTTTATATTTGTAAAAAATCACGTCATAGTTTTGTGAATTTGAAATTATCATTTTATTCAGATCAGGGTTAGAAATTAGGAACTCTTAAGTAAGGGGCCTACAATTTTTTTTCTAAGTACCAAACTGCATTCCATGGTTGCAATTTTATGTTATATCATATTTTCTCATTTCTTTTCACAACCACGTTAACAATAATATTGTTTCTATTTTTATGTGTTAAGGGCAATTGGGAGAGGGGGGTTACATATTAAACAATTTATCTATGTGTTAATCAACAAAACAAAATAAAAACTGGTTTTCTATAAAAGTGTAAAACCTGATTAAACTACAATATTTGGATTATAGAAAAAAGTTATTCTTTTTATAAAGCTTATGCATACAAAACAGATTATCAAGCGATTAGGTCTATAGAAAGAAAATTTAAACTTTTAGATACAACCAAGGTTAAAAAAAAAAAAAATTCTGCGACTAAAAGTACATCTGAAAAAAAAAATAGCATATAAACGAACCTTTGGATACCAATTATGGTGTGATATTTAAAAATATTCACAAATCCTACATAAACACTTTTTTTTGTGTGTGTGTGTGTGGAGAGGGGGAAGCACTAAAATTTTAAAACATTCTTGATTACAATATCTTATTTTAGGAACATATTAAGAAAGGAGAAATATTATATAAGAAAAAAAAAATCTTGTTATAGGGGCATAATCTCTAAGGTCAGTTTTATCAGTCATTGGTTAAAGTGGTCAACTTAGAGATGATTGACAGGTGCAAAGTAGTCTAAGACATGTGCCGCTGTCCGATCTTTTATAGGAAACAGGTGCTCTTGAAGTGCATGTGGTGAAGGGAAAAAACTTATGCTAAAGTGTGAATGTTTGTTAAACAAAAATTAAGTGAAAGAAAGCTAGGCGTCAAGTTTGATGACTATGCATAATTTTTTGGTCGTGAAATGTAATAATTTAGTTGCATTTTATGACTAACAACTGCTAATTTCTAACCCTGTATTCCTTTTTATCTATTTTTAACAAGATCCTTTGTGTATAAAAATTTAAAAAAAGCTAGATATTAGATTCTTTAGCATCTTCAACTATTTTATGACAGGTCAGATTTTGTTTCAAATTGATTAAATTTGTGAAAGATTTAATTTGGAGAAAGAAACATTTTGTGAAAGGTAAATTTTTAAGACTAACAATTTTATGAAGGTTTAAGGGGAAACATTTTATGAAGGGTCCTGTTGAGGAAAAAATTTGTGAAGGGCCCTTTAAAGAGGACACAAACGTTTCCAAAACAGATCCTTGCAAAATATGAAACATCTTGATATTTTGGGAAATAAATATAGGATATATATCACTGAACCCTGGTCTTTCAATTCCCAACAAGGACTTCAAAATTCTGAGAAATGAACTGCAGAGTTAAAAATCATATAGAAAACAATATTACCTGAAGCTGAAGAAGTTTCTGTTTCTTGAACTTTGCTCGAGTGACTGGAACTTTTGCCTTCAGTTTTGATATGTCTCGCAGACGAAGAATCACTAGACTTCTTTGAACTGCTTTCACTTTCGCTTCTCTTTTTATTACCATTTGCGTCAGCTTTTACTTTCTTGGATGGCACATCAGCAGGGGTGGCTGTTTTTCCTTTCTTGCTCCCTTGATCTTTATTATCCGCTTTCACTTTCTTTACAGAATTATCTGGCGTTTCAGTTTTGGGTGCCTTCGACCCATTACCACTAGATTCACTTTTGACGAGCTTTTTGGCGGATTTGTCTACTACACTGGACTCTGTTTTCACAGGCTTTTTCACAACAGCCGGACTGCTGCTGCGTTCAGACTTTATCTTTTTATTTGCAGGAATATCAGGAGAATCTTCCTTGACTACTGAGGCAGATTCAGATTTCACTAATTTAGTAGCAAAAGGACTAGAGGAACGTTTAATTTTGTTGGTTTTAGTAGAGGATGATCCAGATTCCGACCTACTGACTTTTGGCGTTGCATCACTCACAGGTGCCTTCGTTTCAGTTTTTATTACTGTCTGGGTCTTTGAAGGCTTGCTTGCTACTGGTGTAGCAAAAGTAGGTTTTGGCGTGCTCACTGGGGTATTGCTTTGTTTTATTTTTGGAGCTATTTTCTTAGAAGCTTTTACATTATTTGCATTACCCTTGCTCGTCTCGTTATCACTATCGGATTTTTTCAGAGTGACTCCATGTTTAGTACGTAAAATTTCATGGCAATCTTCAGGTAAATCAAAGTCTACTTCCTCATTGGGGAATGGTATGATTTCAGATTCATGCTGTGAAATAAAAATATTTATTAAATTCAAAAAGCAATAGTGAAACACACTGAAATTAAGTAGTGCAAATTTAAAAAGTCACATTTAAATAGGATATATCCCCTTAAATACTCTAACATAATATTTTAACTTTTTTTTTTTTAAATTGGAGGTAACCTCAACTGCAACACACATCTCTTCCCCTTACCAAATGAACAGACTATATCAGCGGTTCCCAATCTTTTTTTTTATCTCACGTGCCCCTTGCTTAGGTTTTTCATTTATGCGTACCCCTTCGCACATAAACCCGTTCCAAACATTTTTTTGTTGTTGTTCATTAGTAATGTTCTTATGCTAGTTACCAATGTTGGATACATTTCTCTTCAGAATTCCAATTTTCAATCCCTTATCCCTTTTGAACCACAAAACAATAAGAACATAAAGTCACTCAAAACATGAAATATTTTAATTTTAATTTTAATGCCTGAGGAAGACCACTCGGCTGAGGGCGAACCCAGCCATTGAGCGTTTAATGTCTTCCCCGGCTAGCTCCCTGGCACGCAGGGATTAAACGTGGCAGTACAAAATCCTGCCAGGCAAAGCCCCACGCGACAGGTGGCAGGAACTAAAGACAAAAAAAAAAAAAAAAAAAAAAAAAAAAAAAGAAGAAGAAAAAAATTATACAAAACAAAAGTCTGTCGCTGTGACCAGCGTCACCACGCGACAGGCAGCGACAGACAAGGTGAAGGGGGTGATGTGCAGTTCGGGGGTACGACTGTACCAGATGTAACAGTTCGAGTACGACTACACCAGGTGATTGCAGTGACCCGTATGTGATCCCCACGCGACAAGGAGCACCACACCAAATGCGCTGAGACCACGTACGGGCGGTGAAAGCAGGTGATGATATAGTTTGATGTGGAGGTGGTAGAGTGGTGAGCTAATATGGTTCATACATGTGAGATTGGTATCCCCACGGTGGCTCACGATCGTTTGAAGTGTCGATGTACTGGGTACGTCTCTGTTGGTTGTTGTGTGCAAACTGTTGTCGGTGGAGTGTTGGTGGCTGCTGATGTGACTGTGGTGCTGATGTAGTGTAAGATGATGTTGGGGTGAATTCCTCATCAAGTTGGCGTCTGAAAAATTTGTAGAGACTTCTGTACACTGTGCAGGTCGAGTCAGATGCCTGATGCTGTGTGTTGAAGTAGGTTCTTTCTTTCTTGTTGTGATCATGGCAGTTTATGCAGCAGGGTGGTTTGGAGCAGTTGGAATCGTCATGATTTTCCGCGCAGTTGGCACATGTTGGTAGCTCACTCTTGCAGTGTTTTCCTGTGTGGTTTAGTGACTGGCAGCGTCTGCAGCGTGGTACGGTGGTGTGTGGTTTCAGGAAGTAGGATTTGAAGCCAATGATGAGGCCTCCATCCTCTATAATTGAGTGCCCTAGTGTCTTAGGAATTAGAAGGATGAGGTCTTTTGCAGCATCATTTCTTCTATTTTGAAGTGTTTTCAGGATGTTTATTTCTTCTGCGGTTATTTCAAATCTTGTTGTTATTGCTGCTTTGATGGTTTCTTCTGGTGTGTGTGTCGGTACATTCAGGAGGATCATTTTTTGCTGTGGAAGTGTTTTTGGGACTACTTGTAGTGTTTTATTAAGATCTTGATGTCTGTGTATGTCATTTTTCAGGGTGTTGAGATCGTTGATAGTGTTGCATTCTATTTCGATGCAGTTTCTTTTTCTTGAGATGTTGTTTGGCTGAATTGGAGATATATGTGTTTTGTTGTAGGGTTTTATCAATATCATTACATGTGATGTCTTCTTTTCCTTTTATTATGAGTGTGTATCTAATGGCGTTGTTGCGGAGTTTCTTTTTGCATTGCTGTGTATGCGCTTGGCTGGATGTGGGCTTTATGTTTTCATCTTGTAGTGCTGGTGTGTTGTCTGTCGTGGCCGGTGTTTTCTTGCTGATGGTGTTTTGTACTGCATCAATGATTTCAGCTGTGTTGGGGAGTTTCTGCATTAATTGCTGATAGTTCTGTTGTGAGACTTCTAGATGTTCTTCCAGGCATCGAACCCGTTCTGTCAGTGCTGTGTTCTCATTTTGAAGTGCTAGCATTTCTCTTAGGGTGAGTGTGTCTATTTGATCTACGTGATTTAGAATTGTTTTGAGTGATGGTAGACTTTGTTTTTCTGGCTGACAATTTCTTTCTAGTCTACCTGCTATCTGTATGAGGATTCCCCTGGCTTTGTTGGTGAGTTTAGCAATAGTAACGTCTTCCTTCTCCTCCTTGTAGAGGGAGGAATTGCTCATATGATGATGTTTTGATTTTAGTGAGACTCTCAGCTGGTCATCTGTGTCTTCGTCAGTGCTTGACGGAGCTTCGACCGAAGGGATTTTGAAGGTAGGAAAGGAATCCTTGCGTGACATTTTAGAACCTTTGTTATTTTTTGTGTTGCTTTTAGGAGTGTGGCTCATGCTAGCTGTGGAAAAATTTTGAGATTAAGTAAAATAGACTACAGACCCTTGGGCACGGGCAACACTCTTCCTGTCCATGATGTCTCCATAGGCTTGCAGCATGTTTCTAATGAGAGAAGGTGAGTGACGAGAATTTTTGGGGTGTTTGCCATGCACTTCTAATAGGAAAAAGAGGTCACGGAAAGAATGGGGAAAGCTGAAATGAAGGGGCTGGAACAGAGCCAGCACCAGCAAGGCGCATGCCCACAGAGTGGCCACTCGAAAGTATTTTGCGTACTGAAAGAGTTAAGTGTTCAGTTCTAAAAAATGGTGAAAAAAGACAAAGTTATTTTGTGGAGAATTAGTTGGAGTCCAATTGGGGTGTAAAAAAGTTAAAATTTATTTGAGTTAGGTGTTCAGTTTAAAAAAAAAAAAAAAAGGTGAAAAATGACAAAGTTATTTTTTTGTCGAAAATTGTTAGAGTCCAATTGGAGTGTAGAAGTGTTAAAGTTTTATTTGAGTTAGGTGTTCAGTTTTAAAAATTGGGTGAAAAAATGACAAAGTTATTTTTTTGTCGAAAATAAGTTAAAGTCCGAATTGTGTGATGAAAATGTTAAAGTTTTATTTGAGTTAGGTGTTCAGTTTAAAAAAAAAAATTGGATAAAAAATGACAAAGTTATTTTTTTGTCGAAAATTTTTTAGAGTCCAATTGGAGTGTAGGAAAGTTAAAGTTTTATTTGAATTAGGTGTTCAGTTTAAAAAAAGAAGAAAAAAAAATGGATGAAAAATGACAAAGTTATTTTTTGTCGAAAATAAGTTAAAGTACGAATTGTGTGATGAAAATGTTAGTTTTGAGTTAGGTGTGCAGAACGGGACTCTAACGAAATAACATGAAATGTCAAAAATTTCATCAGAGTCCGCTGTTCCGTGTGCTAATGTCTTAAGGAAATTTGCAGAGGGGTTTGGACTTAGACAGAATTTGGAACATTAAAGACTTTGACAAAAAAAACAACAAACTTGAAAAATTTAAAATGAAGTTAAAATGTTATACTTTTATGAGGTGTTAGAAAACATAATAAAAGATGATAAAAAGCGAAAATTAACATAAATAAATAGAACTCAGCCATATTTTCGAGGTGGTGAAAAAGGTACACATTAAAAATTAAAAGTGTGATAAAACTGAAAATAAACATAGAAATGTTTTAAAATTTTTGGTGTGTAATGCGAAAAATATGTTTAATATAAAAACCAGTTTGCAGGGAAAATGCATGTGTGAAAATTGAAATATTTAAAAAAGTTTGATAAGTGCAAAAAACGCTAAAGCCGTGGAAAAATAGAATATGAAAAGAATAATTTTGGATAGGGGAAATGATTAAGTATTGTTTAAATTGAAAGAAATCCAGTTTTGGGGAATTTTCACTGAATAGTTTAATTATGATCTGTGTTTGAAGTTTGAAGCTATGCCTATTAATGCACGTTAATGAATTTATGCTAATGCTGACCAGTCGAACACTAAAATGATGACCTACTTTCAAATGGGTTTTAAATGAAATTGGTGAAACCAGACGACACAATACGATTCGTGTTTTTTCTAAATATTTCTACAATTGCTACAAAGAAAAGAACAAAAAAAGAAAAGGGGGGCCACATGTGAAATCGAAGCTGTTATTACGAATGGGTGGAGATAATGGCAACAAATGATCAATCAATTACTAAGTTTAGACATTTTCCTTCATTTTATGCGAATTTATTATAATTTTACACAAGTTCTTTGTAAATGAAGAGTTTATAGTTTTGTGTTTTTGTTTTAATTTTAAGTTTTATTTTTAGCGTTATCTGCCATTACCAATGTAATTTTCACGTACCCCAGGTTGGGAACCGCTGGACTATATGATTGTGAATGTGCAGTGAGTTTATTACAGATAAAATATAAAATTTGATGTTGGTTTTATTCTTTAATGAATATATATATAAATGGGCAAAATGAATTAGAAATTTATGAAAGCAAAAACTCATACATTTGATCTGGTCAACTACAATGCTTTAAGGTATTTCAAAGCTTTAGGAGATACCAAAATACTGACTAATGATATATACAGAACAGTCTGCCCTCAAAAATACCCTGTGTATTAAGAAATATACCCCTTCCTCTTCTTTGAAAAAATCTCTAAATATAGTTATTGATACTTTGAATAAGCTAAATTTTTAAAAATCTGAAGATGAGATAAAATATTTTATTTCACAATTGTAAAATAATCTTTGTTTTAAAAAAAAAAAAAAAAAAAAAAAAATTATAACTGACCACAAATTCAAAATTATGTCCGAACAATGTCCTAACCACAATCTGAAAGAAATTGCCACTATTAATCATTGCTTTTGAGATGTAACATAAGAAATAATTTATTCATTTAAGAAGAAATTTATTTGTTTTGTACTTATCTTAGAAGGAGGATTCAATGTATCATAATATAATGTATGTATCAATATCACGTTCAATAAATCAAAACTCAAACTGCTTCTTGTGAAAAATAGTACAGATTTCTAAAAAAAAATTTATGCTATTTTGAAATTATTAGGTTTTCAAATGATTAAAAAAAAAGAAAACCTAAATAGATTTTCCTAAAATAAATTACATTAAAACCAACCCATTTTATTCCACAGGGTCATATAGGATAATTCCTGATCAGGGGTGGGGTATTTTCAGAAAATTTTACCAGCCAACAAAATGCAACGTAAGAGTTAAAAATAGTTAAGACAAAATTTACACAACTGCAAAAATAGTTAATTACTATTACTAGAATGCATTTTGATATATTTTTTCTATGAACTTAAAAAATATATACAAGAGAGGAAAGCTTACTATAGGATAGAATTTAGTACATTGTTTACATCACAGTAATTTAGAAACTTGCACCATACAGTTAAAAAGTAAAAAAATACAGTTTTATAAAGTTCTAAGAACCGAGTTTTTGAAATATTGTGCTTAAATTAATGGATATTATAAAAAGCAGCTCTGTGTTATAGAGGAGATTAATTTTGAACACTATTTCTTCAGCAATAAGTAAAATAAGGGAAAGATTTTATTTTTTAATTCACTCACCCCATCATAAAATCCACTCGCAAGTGGCGAGTAAAATAATGTATTTCCCCACCTGTGTTCCTAATCAAAAATTACAAATATCTTAATATTAAAAAAAAAAAAAAAAAAAGGAGAAGATAAAATTTTAGCAACTCTTAAGTGGGCATTTTTAAAGAAATATCCACATTTTGCAGCAATATTTTGACTTTCGTGAAAGAATTCTGGTTACAATGTTTTAGCCCATTATAGTAAATTTTGTCCTCTACATGATTTTCGAACTTTTAGCAATTTTTAAAGTTTTTTGCATTTTGCAGCAATTTTCCTACTTTAGCAAATTTTAATTTTTTTTCCCCAAGTCACTAAAATGGGACTAAGGAGACCAAAATGCATAAAAGGGGACTTGAGGGGGAAGAGGGAACCATTTTAGAAGCCTGATATATATATATTGCACTCTGATGCAATAAATAAAATCTCCAGATGAAGCAGATTTTTAATGTTTAAACTGACAATTTAAAAAGAGAGAGAAAAAACACCAAATGAATCTTACCAACGCTGCCATGTCATACATCGAATCTAGATGATCCCATAGCATCTTGGATGATATTTGATGATTCAAATAGGTACTAAATTTATTGTGAATTAGTAACATCATAAAATGTCTATTAACTCCTGCAAAGAAATAATAAAAAAAAATTAATGCAATCATACATACTGTAATTTAATGCCTATAATCTGCAGGTAACCTGTTAAAAAAAAGTTAAAGTTTTTAACCCTTTTGTGACAAGTATCATATATGTGTCACATAAAGTTCTCAGAATGTTTTATTATTCATACCAGCATTTTTTAATTGAAAATTTCGCCTTATTTAATCAAAGTGCTTCTGCAATTCAATAAGGCAAAAATTTATATTTTTAAAAAACAGTGACTAAAGATTAAAAATTCTGTAAGGGACACTTCTTGCAAAGGGGGTTATAAGGTGCGAGTTACTGGTGAAGTTTTCTTTTGAAAAAATTTTTAAGAAAACTAATACAGTGATCTCTCACTTATATGTGCACTCTTTTATGCGTGTTTTTTCCGTGGTCCTGGCCAGGGATATGGGAAAAACAATGATAACTTTTATTCATTTATGCGCCGCACTGAAAAAGCACCTCTCACTCTTGTGCGTCACAAAAATTTAAGATTTTTACCCTTTTCTGCTTCTAGAAAGGCATTCCCTCGCCTTTCCCCTATTGTTCAGATTCCAGGGTCACATTCCTCTACTTTATACCCAGAAGGGTACGTCAGGGGGTGGGGGCATATTTTTCAGATTCATAAGGGCACTGTTGTATTTTTAAACAGGCATTATTTTGATTTTTAAAGTCACTTTTAATATTTAAAACTCAGGGCACTCTTTTCAAGACAAGATTGAATTACTATGCAAGCAAGTTTTTTAATGCAAAAAGGAGAAATAAAACTTTTTTTTAAACTGAGGAACAAGAAGGATGCTAATTTTTTAATGAGGAGCAAGAAAGGTGCTATTTTGTATAGGGATGCAATGGATATTCAGAAAATATCCGATATCTGGCTGATTTTTCAATATCCGAAATACATAAAACTGATGTAACATTTTCTAATACGATAATTCTTGTCATATACAGTCAAACTGAGATGTGATACACTGACCTTTATATATATATATGTAAGAAGATGATATGTAAATAGTATAGGTGTAGATTCCCAAAATTTGTAAGGAGCCAGTGGCTCCTAAACCCAAAAAATCCAGTGGCCACAATTGTAAAACAAACGCATAAAAACAATAGTGTTTATACGGGGTAAAAAACTTTAAAAAACCTCAAGAATTCAAAGTGTAAAGTAATTTGTATAAACATATGTACAACAAAATTTGAATATTAATTAAATCTTAAATCATGTACATTCAGAAGATAAAGTTGAGAAAGATACGGTTTAAAAAAAATATGTATAAGCTAAGCAATCATGATAGCGGGGAATATAAAAAAAATAATATTTCTTATTTGGATTTTGCCAGACAAAAGTACATATGAAAGAAAATCCGAATTTGTGAGATTATTTTGCAGTATAAAAATCAAAACACACTTCAAACATTTGTTTATATATATATATATTTAAATCACAGTCTATGTAAAGTTATCAGATTCAAACTGTTACGAATAACATTGCTATTCGAATATATTTAATAGTTTGCTGTGTTAAACATATCATTCTGAAATGTTATTAAAAGATAATAATAATGTTTGTTATGTGTTTTGGCCTTAATCTTTCAAAAAAATATCAACATTTCACGATGGGGACTGGGAATACCAGAAATTGATTACTTTTAAATCACATGGCGACTTAAACGCCGAAAGTTAGTGGCCACAGCAAAAAAATTAGTCGCCACGTGGCGACTGGCGACCGTGAATCTGCACCTATAGTAAATAGTTGATTTACTTGAGTTATATGAACAACTACGTTGAATAACAAAATATAAACTTTAATACAGTCTTAGACATATAATTCTACAATACTTTACTAATAACTTCTTCACAGCTGGTCCAACCTATACAATATATTTATTTTCCAACAGTCCAACTAGGCCTAACAGTGCCTTCACTGACTATTATTCATTTCGATGCTTGCTTCACAACAAAAATTAGAAGACTGGCTCTTTTTCAAATTCTCACGATCCAAAATATTTATAACTCGTGCATTTAAATCATGGATAATAATAGTACTGGAGCATCAGTTAATTTGACGATCATGCACGCCATAAAGGAAATGAAGTGTTTAAACTGAAATCCTACATATATATATACCACTAACCAGGTCCCTAGCTGCTGGGCATGAGTGCTTAGTTTGGAGAGTTAGTACCTGGACGTGGGGCTTGTTGTTGGCATCGCTGCAGTGCTCTCTAGTAATTTTCTACAGTTTTCTTTGTTTGCCGGTTAGTGGTTTCCATTTAACTTTGTTGAATTCTCAGATTAAAAAAAAAAGCAAAAATTAAAAAAGAGAAAGGAATTGGTTTTGTAATTTAGAACCTTAAATCAGGTGACGAGACCTTCACTTGACTAGGAACGTCCAGAGATATTATTCATAGGGAACTTTGAGGACTTTGACACCCACGACAGATTTTACATGCACCAGGCCATATTAGCGTA
Organism: Maratus michaelseni; assembly: GCA_963931845.1. Taxonomy (NCBI): domain Eukaryota; kingdom Metazoa; phylum Arthropoda; class Arachnida; order Araneae; family Salticidae; genus Maratus; species Maratus michaelseni. Next base: position 25,798,277 of record OZ007594.1, read on the forward strand.
CATGGCCTGTACCAAGCTTTAATATATGACTGACAATAATGAATGTTATACAATTTTATAGCAGATTTTTAAAAATCAGTACAGCATTAAGAACAATTACATTTTAATTGCTTTGAGATTCCAAGTTCTCATAAAAATAAAAAAAGGAATCAAGAAAATTTTACATCATGCAAAATAGTTTTTTATAGATTCTTAACTCAACTCATTACTGTTAATGATTTCTTAATAAAGTTTTTGAAATTGAGTAATTTACTAAGAATCAAATTTCAAGTAACATCTATACTAATAAAAGAAAGTTTCGCTCTGTGTGTGTGTGTCTGTCTGTTGGCGATGGCTAGGAAAATCTAGCCCACCTAGAAGGTTGGAAATTTAGGTGTAGATAGTCCAAGGTCTGGCCATGTGCACCTGAGCCTCAGAATTTTAATATTTTGATAATTAGCCTAGATATTAATTAGATTCTCATTAACCATCGCTTCTAAAATATCATCTTTTAAATCAAAATGGCGAAAGAAACGGACAGGCGCATTAGATTTACAACCGGAAATGAACGAATTCGAAATTATTTAACTAATTAGTGAATTTTAAGAAAACTAATTGAGATATCAAATTAAAAATTTCTGAGCATATGTAAAAAAAATTTCTGTATCTGACTATGAGATTTTTGAAAAATTCGGTTGGTAATTTTTTTTAATTTACGCAAAAAACTGCCGGCGCCATTGAAAACGATCCGAGAAATTTTCAGACAGGGATCGGCTTTCATTAAAAACTCAACTACAAAGAGATCTGTTTCTCTGGCCGATCCCTCTCATTTAGTTTGCGAAAATGAAAGGAAATAATTGCCAAATTTTACTAATGAACAAATATTTAGGTAACTAATTAAGATATAGATTTGAAATTGAGGTCGCGAAGGGGTGTCATCTGCCGGCTATTTTAGCGTAGCGTCTTCGTTATGTTCTAATTATCAGAAAAATGTAATTCTTTTTTTAATGATCGCGTTAATGTACGTGACGGTGGTTCTCTTGAACAAATTAATCATTATATTTGCGGGTATGGGGAGGGAGGGGGTTAACGCCTTTCTCTGAGATTGTAATTATCTCGGGCCCGGGCAATGACGGGCGGGTTAGCTAGTTAATAATAAAACATAGTGGAGACATATAATACTTCAAAGACTTCATGAGCAAAGGCAGGCTGTAGCTGCATATTCTGCTGAAACAGATATCCCCAACCATTACTGGTTATCAATGGGCTTTAATTGAAAATATACTTTGTCTTCTCCAACCATTTGAGGAGATTACTAAACAAGCAAGTAGTGACAAGGAGATAATATCTTTTGTTATTCCAACTGTGGCTACTCTAAAATCTTATTTATCAAAAAGGCCAAAAGATGTAGGTGTACAGACGATGAAACAGACTTTAAAAGATGCACTTGAAATAATGACAAAATAAATATACAAAATGAAAAAAATGACTGCATTTCAACAGAAGTTGACACCACATTTCAAATCTTTCTTTTTCAATGATGTAAATAAGATAAAAAAAATGGATTATCATGGAAATGAATGAAACTGAAGGTGATATGGGAAAAAAAAAAATAATGAGAGTCATACAAGAAAAAATTTAATAATGGAACAAAATCTTGCAGCAGAAATTCACAAAGATATTTGGGATTGTTTTTCAGAGTTTGTTGTCAATGAAAGTAGTGAAGATGAAGATAATATGACAGTAGTAGAAAGCAATGCGAAAAGAAAAGGATTGGAAAAATATTTCAGTATTCCTCTTATTAAAAGAAGTGAAGGAACAGATGCTTTACACTCACATAAACTTATAAAAATAAGTTTGGCGACTCTTTGGTTGACGCGATTTTCAAGCCCGCGCCAAACTAATAATTTAATACAATGGCTAGGTTGCCATTAAAGGAAAATGTCCCATAAATTTGGCGACTTTTTTCTTTTTATAACCGATTAAAATTTTAAAAAACTGTGCATGAGTGTATGACATCATAACCGAAGTGAAAACCCAATTGAATGGTGGAAATATCATATTGAAGAATTTCCAAGAACTTGTATTAAGATATTTATCTGCTAGTTCAGTAAATTCAGAACATTTGTTTAGCGCAGCAAAGCGAATATATATGGATAACAGAAATCGTTTAGCCCCAATCAATACCGAAAAACTTTTGTTTATAATGCAAAATATGAAATATAGCAAGTTGAGCAAATCCATGAGTAAAAGGTAACTCCCAAAAGTTTATAGAATTGCCAGCTTTCCTTAATATTGATATTTGAACTCCATAATAAATTTAAGAATTTGTGTTTACATCTATTAGAAAATTATGCACCTTTATTGTCAGATTGTAAAATAAAATTTGAAGTTGTTTGTTAAAGTATGACTTTTTTAATTTTCTTTCTTTCTTTTAAGTTAAACTTTAACTTGTATGTTAAAAAAACTTTATACTTATTTTTGGTAAAGGAATTTTAATGAATAGCCTGAAATTCTGTTTCATAACTTGTATAAAAGTACAAGGGAAAGTATAACTTCATTATAAATATTTAAAATTAAAAATAGGGATGCACCAGATAGTGATTTTGGCTGAATACCGAATATAATTGACAGTTAAAAGAAGAAATTGTAGGTTTTAAAAAATTAAGTTTTTTGAAGTATTCGGCTTGGCCGAATATTTCGACATTTGGTCAAACCTAATATTCAGCAGGCCGAATACTTTGATATTCGGCAGACCGAATAGTTTGATATTTGGCCTAACTGAATATTCGGTAATATGGCCGAATACCGAATATTCGGTGCATCCATAATTAAAAGTAATTTTCTTTTTATTTATAAATCTCTAAAAGTAATTTAACTTAAAGTAAAACAGTATTAAATAATTACAACAGAAAAAATGCATCAACTAAACCTATATTTGGAGAAAATAACTCTTCAACCATGGGTATATTAGTAGATATTTTATGCTTAAATCATACATATATATATATGTGTGTGTGTGTATGTATTTCTTTGTGAAAATACAATTATAGGAAAATAAAAATATATGTTATGGTTAAAATTTGTTTACTTCTGCCATCATTGTACAAATAAACAGAAAATGTTAATGTTTAAATACACTTTTATACAACATTATTAACATACATATATTTAAAAGCGATGTAGTTTTGAAAATTATATTTCAATATATTTAAAATGCTTTAATGGTGTGTGAAACATGTTTGCAATTTATTGTTCTGAGATGGCATTATATAAAGAAATAAACATACACCATAACTAAAAGCATATCTAGTGTCAGATATCCGTATGCGGTACGCCAAGGAGCTTCGGCTATCCGATATCCGGCAAAATCAAGAACTGGTTCATCCTTAATTTTGTAAACCAAAGGGCAGACAGAGTGCAGTACCCTGCTGAAACACTGATATTATATTATTTAATGCAATGGTATTTATTTTTATATCGCTATTATACATGCATGTTTCGTTCACGCTTCACGAAATTGACTGCAATTTGGCATAATTGTAATTATGGGGCCGCTATAACAAAAAAGAACCTTTCAGTATATATAACATTCTTACATCAACCTGTAACAGGGTAGGTGGGGTTTCCAAGACCATACTACTGAGTTGACTAAGTCCAATGAGATAAAATAGACATGGTTTAAAAATGCATATTGTGTGAAAGTATCTTTGAAAACTAAAAGTTTTAGTACTTTTATGTTAGCCAGGCACAGGTGATAAATTGCCAATTGCTATTGCTATCATATGTATCGCATTTATTTCATTTAAAATATAAACATTTTATTTATTTCATTTAACAAATACATATATTGCAATAAATTCAAAATACATATTCACTTAAAATACACAGTCACTTAAAACTAAATAATAATAAATACCACAAACTAAAACATTTCATTTTAATATCAAAAAATTGTTTAATACATATGCGAAAAATAGAAGCTCCAATTGGCGAGGAAAAAAAGAAGAAAAACTATTGGCGAGACTTGCACCTGGCTAATATAAAGATGCCAAATTTCTTTGTTTGCTGTTATAAGTTGAATTTTCAAAATACACATCTGTACAATTTATACAAATAATTAAATTAAGAAAATTTACTAGATTAATAATTAAGTGCTGTCCCTGTTATATTTTACTTTTGCACTTTCTAAGGCTAACTAAACTATCACAACATTCTGAGCCTATGATTGCTTATTAATAAAAAAAATATTATTGAAAAGAGATTTTAAGTTAATAAAAATAATCATACAATATATATTTTTTAAATGATAAAAGCCAATATTTTTTTTTATTTTGTCAACCTAAAAACAGACCTATTTGATTTTTTATAAAAAAAAATAATAATAATAATAATTTTCAATATAAAACATTACTAATAAGTATTTTACAATTAAATATCATCCACATTTTAATACAGAGATATTCACCATTATAATAGAAGTATCATTTAAGGTTTGTATCAAAATTTCAGCTTCATATCATGATGGGTTTCTATAATTAGTAAAATGCTACAATACCCATAAACAAAGCTCATATTATAACAAATATTTTTGGCACAATAAAATCAATAGTGGATTATTTAACATAAGTACATGCACAGATAAGCAGTAGTTATTCAGTTAATGCAACATAAATGAAATATTTCAAAAGGTATATGAAAAAAAGGATCTTCAAGCCTATGAAAGAAACCGGCAGCAGCCATTTCTCTCGTTATTTTCGGCTACCATTGACAATGACATATGGATTAAAGTGAGAGTTTTGTATATAATAATAAACTTACCAACAGGTTTATGCCCAATCAAGGAATAGAAGAAGAGTACTTCTGCATTCACTGTCCATTCTATCTCATTTTCTTTTAATTTAGGACCCATTTCTTGCTGAACATCTTCACATATACGATTCAACACATGAAGATAAGATGAATTCATGTCTAACATCGGGAAATGACGAATATTACGAGTTCCTAAAATTTAGAAAACGAAATAATATACAGAAATGCTACCAAATTACCTCTAAATAGCGTATTACTACATAAGTCTTGTCTAATAAAACGAAATCTTTAAAAAATGGCATAAAATATGCTAAAAAGGATTAAAAAATAAAATTTATTTTTCAATAGGCGAATATGTCGGTCAAAAATAAAAATAACCGCGAGCGCTATTTATTTACATTTCAATTTCCCACAAATGACTTGATTACTCTTTATTATTTTTTTTTCCTTAAATACATTTAAGGAGAAAATGACCTTATTTATTTATTGAAAAAATTATTACTTTGTTTATTTATTGAAAAATATTATTACAGTACGTCACATAATCCAGCTAGAAAATCGACAAAATTTAATTAATGCAATAATCACAACACTGAAAAACTGACATAGGGTGGGGACCATGACTGATAAAATGTAAACAAAAAACATTTGATAAACGTGTGAAATAAAAAAACAAGGATTTATTTAAGGGCTTTACCAAGATTTACATATTTTCATGATCAATCATGCAAAAGTGGTGCCATCTATTAATCACAATAGAAAGTTTTTAAAACCAAAGCCGAAATAAAATAAGAAACACAAACTATCAAATTAATCAATTTGAAAAAAATAAATAAATAATAATAATTAAGTTAATCCATTTTATTCTAGTCAATTAAATGAAAATAACAACTTGATTAGAAGATCATAAATTAAAAAATAAAACATCTATCATTTCGAATTGAGTTACGGCGGCAAATTTCATTTTTATCACCTGATGAAGAACTGAATACTTTTGCAGACCGAAACAACTGTAATTTAAAATTTTTATTTTATAGTGTCCTAGTAAAATTTATATTTTAATTCTCTTAAAATGTAAGAGAACTTATATTTTAAATATTTAGAGCGATTAAAAGAGGAATAGCGAATTAGAAAAATAAAATCACTACATTAATTTAAGAAAAGAAAGATTTACACTTCATATTATACTCATGATCAAATAATGTATTCTACCTGATTTCGGAGGGGAAAATGGAGCGGGGGGGACAGAAAAGTAAAAAATCTTTATTCAAATATAGTTTATACCATGAAAAAAAAAAAATAACACAATCATTAAGTTAAATAATTATAAGATAAAATGTAACAAAATATTAAAACTAAAATTCTCAAATTGTTATGACGAGAACACAATCTTTCTCCATACTTTCATCTATTTATATTTTACATCTAATTGCAAACTTTTGATGACATGATCCATTGTTTGAAAGACCAGACCAATAAAATAATAATAATAATAATAAGCTGATATACTAATTTCTAAAATAAAATAACGACATAATATAATACTTACTTAAGCGCATACTTAGATTTTGGGAATATGCTCGAATTAATGAAAATACACTTTTAAATGATAACAGCAATTGAGGATCACAAAAGTTTATAAGTTTGAGCCTCTTGGCGCCAACCTTATACTGTGAGACTGCATGCGCATGCGCCCACATTAGTAACTGTACTCAGAAGTTTCGTTTTCTCAAAATTATTAAAGAGAAGAAATACAAAAGCTCCCCATATTCATTCTTTCTTTTTCTATTTTAAGAATTTTTGATATTTTAGATTTTCACGATTTTAGTTCTACATAGAAATAAAAAGAAAAAAAAGTTTTAGCATATACGACAGTCGACAGTTGCTCCCCATAAGTTAGCCATGCAACTTACGCAAAGCTTAAAAACTGTAAAAATTGATTGGCTGTCAATAAAATCGAAAGATAATTTTAACTATGTTGTGACCATCACAAAACGTTCTTCTATAGAAATAAAATCGTCTGCAACAAAAATTAAGTGATAATCTATTCGTTCTTGAGATGTAGCTATCGCGGAAATCGTAAAAAAAAGGGGCATAGCAGCGACACCTATTGTGCGGTATACACCCAAACCTAATAAAGATCTATTTATGTCAAGGTCTAACAGAATATGAAGTTTCGTGAAATTCAGTGCATATAGGTATTGCAAAAATCGTGAAACACGCAGCACAGCAGCGTCACCTGTTGGGCGATTTACACCCAAACCTAATCAGCACCAATTTATGTCAAAAACTCATTGAATCTAAAGTTTGATCCAATTCTGTGCGTTAGTTCTCGAGAAAGAACGCCCACAAAATTTGTATCACATACAGACAGACATTTTCTAAAAAACCGTCAAACAGTTCAGGACTTTCTAAAACGTATAAATCCGTCGAAAACCGGACGACGAAATTTTTCAGGAATACAATACTTTCTTTTTGTAAAAATAGATAGAAGAAAGTAAAAATCACAAATTTACACCAGTGTTTCTCACACTTTGATCTCGATAGCTGCCCTTGTAATCCTCTTAAATTGACAAAATTGACAAAAAGAATTTTTTTTTTTTTCAAATGCGTATCACACTCCAGCTAAAAATATCAGAGGTTGGAAATTACAAATGTATCAGTAGGATGGTTCGCCGAACATTTTCTGACTTATAAAAATGCCCCCCCCCCCCACCCCACTTGAAAAAAGTTTAACAAGTTGGAAATTGTGACAAAAACGTGACAAATGAGGTGCGTTGGTACTATAACTAAACTAGTTTTATAAATATTCAGATCTTGGTGCAATAGCTGTTGTACTCTTATGCAAAAATGTATGAATAGAAAATTTATTTTATGTGCAGATTTTCCTATTATAGATTTTTATTTTAGATTTCAATACACTTTTACAAACAATGAATTGCAATTTTGTTATAATGTAAACTAGTCGGATGTGCCAATCCCAAAACTTTCTTTTACCTCACACGCATACTAAAAAGAATCAGTACCAATTTATATCAAGGTCTAATTGAATGTAAAGTTTTGTTAAATACCGTGCATTAGTTCTTGAGATAGGACTATTGCTAAAATCGTGTAAATCCTGCGAAATGCAGAACAGCAGCGCCACCTGTTGGGAGATTTAGACCAAAACCTAATCAACAACAACTTATGTCAACGTCTGACGGAATCTGAAGTTTGATGAAAATCCGTTCATTACTTCTTGAGATAGGGTTATCGTGATAATAATGAAAAAAGCAGCATAGCAGCGCCACCTGTTGGCCTATTTACACCAAAACGTAATCAGCATCTATTTATGTCAAGGTCTAACGGAATCTGATGTTCGATGAAATTCTGTTCATTAGTTCTTGAGATATAGCTATTGTTAAAGTCATGAAAAAAGTAGTATAGCAGCACCACCTGTTGAGATATCTACACCAAAACGTAATCAGCGTCTATTTATGTCGAGTTCTAACTGAATCTGAAGTTCGATAAAATTCCGTGCATTAATTTTTGAAATATAGCTATCGTTAAAGTCATGAAAAAGGTAGTATAGCAGCACCACCTGTTGAGATATCTACACACCAAAACGTAATCAGCGTCTATTTATGTCAAGGTCTAACTGAATCTGAAGTTTGATGAAAATAAGTGCATTAGTTCTTGAGATAGAGCTATCGTGATAATAATGAAAAAAGTAGCATAGAAGCGCCACCTGTTGGCCTATTTACACCAAAACGTAATCAACATCTATTTATGTCAAGGTCTAACAGAATCTGAAGTTTGATGAAAAAAAATTGATTAGTCCTTGAGATAGAGCTATTACGGAAATCGCGAAAAATGCAGCATAGCAGCGCTACCTGTTGGGCGATTTTCACCAAAAACTAATCAGCACTAATTTATATTAGGGACTAACTGAATATAAAGTTTCATTAAATTTAGTGCATCAGTTCTAGAGATAGAGTGCCCACAAAATTTTTGTCACATACGGACAAACAGATAATTTTCTAAAAACAGTCAAATCGTGTTCAGAACCTTCTAAAACGTATAAATCCGTCGAAAACCGGAAGTCGAAAATTTTCATGAATCCAATACTTTTTACTTACCCATCATACGTAGTATAGGGTAAGTCTTGTAATCGTTTTGAAAATCGAAAAAAAAATTTTGACGGATTTACACGTTTCAGACACTGGAGATTCCGAAAAACATATTTTTAGAAAAAAAAAATTTGCCGTCCGTCTGTGTGTCTGTAAACGCTCTATCTCCCGAAAAAATTGAGATAGAAACTTGCAATTTGGTATGTACTTAGTATGTAATAATGGGAAGAAGCCTATTTCATTTCAATAACCTCGATTAACCGGAACAATTTTTTTCGGACTCTCGAAATAGTCGTTCTGATGAAAGGTATATAAAAATTTTCGAAATTGTTTATTTTAAGAAATGAATATAAAACACAATAAAAAAAACAAATTTTGCATAAAGCATGAAGTCGATCGGATAATGAGTTGCCGAGATATTTGGAATCCTATTTTCCACACTCTTCGATTTTTCACGACCCTGTATTTCATCCAAATTTCACTTCAAAGCTATATTTTAATTGGAAATTTTACGCTTAATCAGATGCAATAAACCGCTAGTTAATAGGATTGTTATTTTTGGAGTTATAAGGATGTTTCTTTCAAGCAATTCAGTAATCAAGCCTTTAAAGTTTGTGACGTCATCAAGCCACGATTTTATTTGAATTGCAATGCACTTTATAAGTAGCTTACACACTTTTATTTTAATATTTTACATTATGCATATCCATGATGGGTAAGTATTACGGTGGCCCCCAACGACTAGTTTCTTGTAAAGATAGAAGAAAGTAAAAATCATCCTTATTATTTCACTGAAAAAAAAAAAAAAATCATCGTTATTATTTCACTGAAAAAATGAATTATATCGTTTGTTATTATGATAAGTTTAATTTCCGTAATAAAATAAGGACTTGATTTCTTCCATATATAAAATTTAATAGCTGTTCGATCATTATTACAAAAATTAGAACAACAGGCAGACAGACAGACAAAATAAACTCTCCCCTGCCCCCCCCCCCCCACCCAAATAAAAAAAAACGGTACTTTCGTGTTATAACGGCCCACACAATTACGATTATGCCAAGGTTACATCTATGATTTCGCGAAGATTATCGCAAAGCTTATATATGAATCATATATACGCATTATATAGACTCCATACACTCATATATGGGCCATATAAGTCATTATATACATCATCATATACGTCTTATACAGGTAATATGTATACATCATATATGACTAATAACTTCGCCATATAGGTCACGAAATGTTATATACATCATATATTATAACATCATATGTGCTTTATAATTTGACGATAAATCTTGGTCGCTTGGCGATCCATCCTAGAAGGCCGCTATAACACGAAAGTACCAAAAAAAAAAAAAAAAATAAATAAAGTTTCATATTAAAAATTTTTTTAAATGGTATTACGTCATCAAAATACAAGTACAATGATAACCCCGGCTAACAATCATTGCTTACCCGTTTTACTAACATGGCTAATGAACCTGGCAGCGGCGCACCCCACGGGGGATGCTAAAGGGGCTGAAGCCCTCCCAAACCCCGATACAGACTAACAAATGTGCAGCATTTTTCCAATTATATGTTCTCAAACCATTATATACGAAATTCCAATATTAAAGATAACATAGACAAAAAAAAAATTCCTGATGATGGCCAATAGAAGGTGGTCGAAACGTCGATATTTTTAATTTTAATGTATGTATAAAATTTTTAATTTGACATTTGTATACACCATTTAGTAAATTTTTGATGTTTTATACTCACGTCCTTTAAGTTGTAATGTTTCATGGTGTAATCGTCCAGCATTTATATTAATAGAATAACACTGTTTGAAAAAAAAAAAAAATCCCTAACGGCTCGGCCTACATCAGGCACAGGTAGATTTCGAAGACGCAGACCGCGGGACGCCTGTTTGTTGAGAATTGCGAAAGAAATTACCTTTTTGCCATGATGCGGCAGTTGGAACCGCCCACTTCGAAACCTAACTTGTTTGCAAGCGGAGCCGGCAGGGATGTTTTTTTTTGTTTTTAATTTATTTTTGCTATAAGGGTTGGTCCTATAAAAAACTTGTCAATATAAAAGTTTTAGATAATATTAAGAGGGTTTATAATAAATTTAAGCAGATTTGATATCTTGTGAATGGACGAAGTTATGAATTTTTTTCTTCTAAAACCCCCCTTCCCCCCCCCCTTGGGGCCATTTTTAATGATATCAAAAATCTGTCATACATAAACTTTCGGCCCTTTTCCTAGAAGTAATAATAACTTTAAACGGATTCGATACGTATCATAACTAAGAAATTATGGGGAGTTTTCTGTTTTCACAAAAAGCCCCTCCAATTCTCCCCCCCCCCCCTCCCTGGTTCGATTTTGCCCATTAACGAACTTGAGCGAGATTTTATGTCCCTTGATTTTATGTATCAGTTTAGAAGAGATTTGTACAGAATTATTGCAGTTATCGTGTCCATAAAAAAGTGACATAGATAGATAGATAGATAGATAGAGAGAGAGAGAGAGAGAGAGAGAGAGATAAAGTTTTGAACTGGGGATGGTTTTGGGTTCTGGGAGTCATGATCGACATAGATATGCAAAAATTTTTCAAAACTTCCAACTTAGGGGAGAATGTAATAGATAGTATTTGTTACGAAATCTACCTAAAATGTCAGCCTGACATATCCCAGAAATAATGAAGTCATAGCTTGTGTCTCATAAAAGTAAAAATGGCCCGAGCCCAGTCCGTAAAGACATCTAAAAATCTAGTTCCTCCCAAGGCGTAATCCTGAGTGCGCCAGTGGAATCTGGATTCAGCTTCTTTATTTTATTTTATAATCTATATATCTTTATTTTATAATATATGCACTAATATATATATTATGCACTGATATAGCACAACAGCGAGAAATCGGTTTCCGTTAACGAATACAATTCCTAAATGAATTAAATTCGTTAGCAGAGGCATCATTGTATTTCAAAGGGATAGGGGGGGGGAGGGAGAAGACCCGTAGAAAATAATGTATTTCAACTTTAAATCTTTAAATAATAGTTTTTGTATACCGTGCAATGTGTTCGAATTCTTTTGTGCGGTTTTATAGGAAAATTATAAATTTTATAGTCCAGTAGAAACAGCATTTTACCTTACAGAAATTCGGATAACTCTGATTTTTGGATATGTTGTAAAGGTTGACCCTCTAATAAAAAAAAACAAGTTTTCGACCTTCTAGACCTTGTGTGTTTTTCACAATATTGAAAAAAACAATATTTTTCGGAACTTTTTTCGATTTTTCTTAAATAACTCGGTTTCAGTACATTTTACAGAAAAAGCAATGTCACCATTTTGTAGCGGATAAAATTCTCTACAACATGCAGTATTCATGTTTGTAAATTGTCCAAATAAGGGGTGAGATACGGAGCTGGGAAAATAGGGTTAAATTTGGAAAAAATGCAAAAATCCACAAATGACGTTATTTTTTTGTTAATAACCCACTTTTAGTGCATTTTAGAAACAAAACTGACATAATCAACTTTTTAGAGCATGAGATGGTCTATAGTTTCATTTATTAGATAATTAAATATTGGTAATAGACCTTAAAAATCACTGCAAAAAGATTTTGGGTGAAAACAGGAAAATATCGCCTGACAAGTTATTAATTTAAAAAACGAGCTTTTATTTTTGATATTGAAAACACGATGTGGTTAATTAATTATAGAATGTACAAGAAATTAATCAACAAATATATAGTAAGTATTAGTCACTTTGTCATATATGTTACCTTTTTCTGCTGCTTGGCCCTAGTAATGATACCATCGTCTCAGATACTTCATCGTCCGTCTCTGTACTTGACTCGATTGGTTGTTCTATAGGTCATCAAAGTCCTCAAGGTCCAGTATAATATCAGGAGCGTTGCCACATAGTTGGTTGTGGCACTTCACACAAATAACTGAGCACTTCAAGCCTGCCTTTCTAGAACTGCAATTTGTACTACAGTTTTTTTTTTTTTTTTTTTTTTTTTTGCATTGGCAAGATATGAAATCGAGTAGAGTTTGAGGAGCTGGTCCATTCATCATGGTGACTGGAATGAGCCCATGACCACCCCACTTCCAGCCGCATTCGAGAGGATCCTTTTCGTTTCCCAGCCATGTCTGAACGCATGATATTCAGCAGCATCACGAGTAGGTGGTACTCTAGCTAAATTTAATTTAATATTGTTAGCTGCTCTAGCAAAGCTGACATACTGCAATACATTCAAGTTTTTGTTGGGATCACCTCCATACAGGGCAAAAATACACCTTCTGTGGCTTCAACAAGTTTGTGCCTCTCTGCATTTGACTCTTTAAAGATTTGAACTTTTTAGTTCAGGGATGGGTTCTGAAGAATTCTGCAATATTTCATTTTCCCGTGGCTGTAGAGCGCAGAAGTGATGTCACAACCTCTTACTGCATGAAGAAAAGGAATATTTTGTGCAACTTCCTTAAACTTGAAACACTTGTTGGGGTAGAGATCACCAGGCAGTTTCCCTCTCCTGGCCCTTCGGAAATAAACATTGCCTGCAGCTAGAAAAGCCACAAGAACAAGAAGGTCCATGTCTTCGACAATGACAGCATCGTAATCACGGGCTTAGGAAATAGCTGTGTTCACTATTAGCACATCTGCATCTTCAGTGGCCTGCGCAGTGATCATTTGTGCTTTTTCAAATTCATTTCGAAGCGTATAAATGAAAAGTTCTTTATTTTTTCTCATTCGCCAACAATTTTTCTTGTGGCATCTGTGGAAACATGGTCTCATTGAACTTAACCTCAGCAGAAGTAGGAATCTTCAAGCGACGAGCACTTTCTGCACTTTTTGTACTTTTTTGGTTATGTTCAGGATAAGTTTCTAAAATTTTCTTTATTTTAAAATTTAAAACTGAATTCAAAACAACGGGAAAAAATTACCCTTTGTACAGGTTTCCGTCTTATCAGGTATAATTGTTGTTATTATTTCTGTTGGGACTAACATTCTCAAACTGAGATACATTTACCATCAATGTAAACTTTGACTAACAAAAATATGTGGGACAAAAGAATACAAACACGACAAACTAAATCTTCATTGTCCGCCCTCTTCTCCTTCCATTCTAGCGCCTGGGCCACATGCTCCTTTTGCCCCCACCTCCCTTAATTTCGGCCTTAAATACTCCCTTTCCTTTTTAAAATTTCTAAATTATAACTTATTTATCTTTCAAGTATTTTTTTTACACCATTCCCAACTATTAATTTTATTTTCGACTTTGAATAATACTTGGCCCTGCACCTGTCTACCGACTAGGTTTTTTGGTTAACTTCGCTCCACCCCCCCCCCCTCAACAATTCAGCAGTTACCTATTATTGTACACTAGCAAGCTACGCCCGCTACGCTGGTCAATTTCTCTTAACGCACCTTTAATCACGTGAAATATTGACTTTGAATTTGACCTTGTATTTAAAAACCCTATGGATCTTTACTTGGAGTGTCCTTCTGCATTTCTGAAAACGATACGAACGCTATTGCGTTATTACATTTTTTATGTGTCAGACAAAATTTGGGCTGTTAAGGACAAATTAGGCCAATTCTCTGTAACCTTTATTATGGAATATAGGTCAGCATTAAAAAAAAATGAATAATTGTGTTAAATTATGGTGTCTATGGGGTTTACATTATGGTATCTATGGGGAAAAATCATTTCCGTTGGATTCAAATTGGGTTTGAATGAAGTTACAATTTACAATACTTCAAATATAATGAAATTGATATGCCTTACTGAGGTGGGCAAAAATATGGTACTCGTCGAGAATTAAATAAAAATCATGCACTCGCGACATCATAATTCACTTTTATATTTTAACAGAATAATAAGGCTAATTTGTGACTCGTGCTATAGTCAGTATATATACGTCAGGACACAATGCCGTTATCATTATCTTTTTATGCGTGGAGATTTCGCTATGGTACTCCATTGTAAAATTTGGTAATTTTTAAATTCAATATTTAAAAAACGGCATAATCATTAGAATTGAAATTTATATCAAGAAAAACACAGTTTTTTACCTTTCTAGCGCAGTTTGTCTAACAATTCTCTGACAAATACTTTTCGAGCTATTAATTTTTTCAGTAACCTCAAATGTTTCATTTTCCGAGATTAATTTGTGGTCACGATTAGCGAAAATCCCAGTCGTCAGCAACACATACCTTTTTATTAAAGAGGATACTATAATTAATTAACCACATCGTTTAATCAATATCAAAAAATAAAAGCTCGTTTTTAAATTAATGACTTGTCAGGCGGTTTTTTTTTTTTTTTTTTTTTTTACCCTAAATTGTATTATTTTGATTTTTAGAGTCTATTATCTATATATTTAAAACGCTAAGCGATTTCTTTCGACAATCCGTGAGAACAAACTACTGCATCAAATTACATCATTCTTTTTTTAAATGAAAGATATTTGGACACAGATTTGTTATCGTGCATTCGTTTGTTCGAAAATTTAATTAATTAGCCGTAATTTTCAATTAAACTTTTACTTCTGCTTATGACGTCATAATCGGAAAACGCCCACTGTTGCAAGGCATAGAGTTTACTCTCTGAACTCAGTGGTTGCGATGATATTAAGAGAAATAATGAATATTAAAAGCTCGCGGCTTTTAGGCCGAATTTTTTAATTTGCAAGTTAAATTTCCCTAAAAATATTTATCCGCGTGTTTTCAAAGCGAATAAAACTTCATATTTATTATGACGTCACGAGAATATTGTCCATTAGGTTTATTTTATCATTATGCATTATAACTTTGTTGATGCTATTTTTTCATTCCAATTAAATGCAAAATATATTTTTATTTGTATGCATGGTGTTTAAGCGTTAAAGTAACGGATATAAAGTACGTGTGAAAAGTTTGCGCCGGTGAAAATCACGTTATGCTTACCTCGAAATGCATTTTAACATTGATAAAACTGAAGAGAAAAATGTATTGGTTATGATTGTGTCAACATGACTTAATTTTAACTGATTTTTCCACTCATAATTATAAAGATTAGAATTGGAGCCGTCATTGATTTCTTCATCTTGATTGCATACCTGGATTACATGTTACCAATTACTTTTTTTTTTTAATGATAGGTTAGAAGATTTCTTTTCTTAATAAACAAAATCACAAAAGTAAAGGATTTCAGGAAATTTAAAATGATTAAAAGTAGTGTTATGGTAGAAAAAAAATCTTGAAATAATGATTGTATTTTTAGCTAGAATAAACAATGTAAGACTAATATTTCATAGGAATTATTTTGGTAATTTTATTATAAGTTCATTTAACAGTTCCTTATTAGCGCATATTTCTTTCCCTGAATTTCTCTTTCGATGTCAAAAA
Source organism: Maratus michaelseni (assembly GCA_963931845.1). Classification (NCBI taxonomy): domain Eukaryota; kingdom Metazoa; phylum Arthropoda; class Arachnida; order Araneae; family Salticidae; genus Maratus; species Maratus michaelseni. The sequence goes on from OZ007594.1 coordinate 25,814,563, forward strand.
AACGGTTTTCAACTTTTGGACGCCAGCCAAAATACAGTGGCAATTTTTAGAAATGTACAACGGTTGTGACAACAAACGGCGCTATCGCTTTAGCTTTTATCGCGGTTACATCACTTCTAAATACTCCAAATTTCTAGTTTTTACTACATTTTACAACATTTTACAATTTCAATTCTTAGATCATCAATTAGAAAAAAAATTAGATTTCGATTGAAATTTATTTGAAAACTGCCGCTTAATTTAACGATTTTTTAAATAATTTACAGACCGCGGGAGTCACGTGAGGCTCGAATGCACCAATGCGGGTGTACGAAAAGAGCATCACGTCACTCTAGCGGTCCGTAAAAAAAGATAAGTGGAATGCACCGCGGTAGCCTGTCTTTTTCGTTAGCCTCGGCTAAGCCCATGACGCACTACAGTGAGCACAATACACGCCGTGAACGCCTAGGCGACTTTTGATGTAGTCTACAGCACCCAACTCCTAGATGTCGACATTAGTCGACTCCCGCACTAAAAGGGTTAATTAAAATTTTTTTCGTAAGCAAAATAATTTCTAAACATATATTTTTAACAAAGAATGCATGCTCATTATCAGCAATACTAATTAATTTTCATAATTATCAATAATGACCTTTTTTTAAGAAGAAAAAAAAATTCATATGGAATGCAAACCAGTTTTGATAGCGTAATTAAATTAGCACAATCAGCAAAAAAGACAGACTCCACCGTTCTCGGTTGCTTTCCAGGCTATCTTTTGATCACATGGAAGTTCGACAATTGGTGGAAACCAAGCCTACCTTGGTCACATCGCAGAGCTGCCAACTGCTACGAAAAAAACGTAGTTGCTACGATTTTGAGCCACAAACTACGATGCTACGAAAATCTGTCTAAAACTACGATTTTCTGAAAAAAAAAAAAAAAAAAACGCGAATTTTGTCACAGGATCACTCGAAAAATCACGAATTTCGTCACAGGATCGCGCGAAAAATCATGACTTTTGTCACAGGATCGAGCTAAGAAATGCGAATTTCGTTACAGAATCGCTGAAAAAACGCGAATTTCGTCAAAAAATTGGCGGGCAAATTTCGCCAAGGTATCGCCGAAAAAACGTGAATTTCATTCAACTGATTGCTGAAAAAATGCGAATTTCGTCAAAAGATCGTTCAGGGGTGATTCTGGTCCGAATTTTCCGAAAAATTAAGGCAATGATTTCCGAAAAAAAAAATATATAGTATCAGTCATAAATCCGAAAATTCGGACATTAAATGTATCGGTATATTTCGGCAAATGATCGCCGAAAAAAATCAATCTCGTCTTTCGTTCGAAGAAAAGTCGCCAATTTTGTCAAAGGATCGCGGGGAAAACGTGACTTTCGTCAGAGAATCGCAAAAAAATGGCAAATTTCGTCAAAAACATTGCAAAAAGCGGCAAATTTCGTTAAAAGATCGCGAAAAAACAGCAACTTTTGTCAACAGATCGCGGGAAAAACGTGACTTTCGTCAGAAAATCACGAAAAAACGGCAAATTTCGTCAAAAACATTGCGAAAAACAACAAATTTCGTCAAAAGATCGCGAAAAAACGAAAAATTTTTGTCAACAGATCGCGGGAAAAACGTGACTTTCGTCAGATAATCGCGTAAAAACGGCCAATTCCGTCAAAAACATTGCGAAAAACGGCAAATTTCGTCAAAAGATCGCGAAAAAACGCAAATTTCGTCAAAAGATCGCGAAAAAACGCAAATTTCGTCAAAGGGATGCAAAAAAAGTGGCGGGAGTGAACCCGGTTGTATCAGCTTACTCGACCTGATGAAGGACTCTAACTCAGACATTTTTCTCTGGAAGATATACCCGTAGTTCCATCATCCCCTCCCCCCAACCGCCTTGGAATCTTTCAGAAAATTCACTGTGAAGTTCAGAAATTTGGCTTAGGAGTGGACAGAGCATTAATTGAATAGGAATAATTATGTTTAATCAATCCCACCCGCAACAAAAAAATTAGCAAAAACAAAAGAGTCTGCTACTTTGTGTGCTTATTGATATACACATGCGTTTAATTGATTAGTATTTGCTTGCTTAAAATTTACAGCGTAAAAAACAGCCACCAACCAACCAACCTTCAGATAAATTTGAATTTGGTGTGCTACTATTTCTCATTTTCAAAGGTTGGCAGGTCTGCACATGACACTTAGAAGGGGTAGAAGTACCGTGGCTTGTCTCTTTTCTTGACTGTCGTAATTAAATACGACATCAGTACAAACAAGTTGGAAATTGTACGTCAAACGTGACAAATGAGGTGCGTTCGTACTATAGCTAGTTACATAAATATTCAGATCTTTTCTGATTTTTAATTCTGTGAAATGAATTATATCGTTTGCAGATTAATTTCTGCAATAAAATAAGTATCTCGGTCGCTTGACGATTAAACTTCGGAAGCTCCTATAACAAAAAAGCACCGATTTAAAAAAAAAAAATCAAATTTATTAATAAATATTTTTATTAATATTTCCTAAAGTTTTGATTAGATTTTAATAAATTTTGAAATGTCCCGACAAAATTCTGCAAAGATAATATATTTTAAATTGCAAACCATTCGGTTGGGTAGTTTTTGCGTTGTTATATGCGGACGGACGGACAGACGGACAGACGGACGGACCAAGCGACGACAATAGGTGCTACGTATTTATATAATTACGAACGCACCTAATAATGACAGAGTTCAAGATTACTTTGTGTAAATAAATGTAGAAGTAGCTTTTATGGTGAGACTATCCACAAATCCAAAACTTATAAAAAACACACTTTTAGTCACCATTTTCTGACTAAAACTAATTCCAGCTTTCATAGGCTCACAAATTTTTGATCGCTTGATCCCTATTAGTCAAAAAAGTGACTTTTTTTTTTATATAAAAACATAGCGATTAAAAGTGACAAAAAGTGATGCACTTACATCCCTGCCAGGGTTCGTAAAAATCATGATATTTTCGAAAATATCAAAAATATCTGATATTTTGATATAATATCCGATATTTTCAAAATAATCAACTTACTGCTCTGCTCATAATAAATATTGTCAAGCATAATAATATAAATTACTTAAATTACTTATAATAATAAACTTAAACAATATGCTAAAAATGTTTTTTTTTTTTTTCGTTTTTCTTTCTTTATTTTTCACTTTGAACAAAATTGAAGATCAACTAATCAACAAAACAGAAACAATTTGCTTCATACACTTATAAAAAAACAACTATAAGATTCAGTATCAACTATCAAAAAATCAGAAATTTATAAAACAAATTAAATACAAAATAGTTCTTTTAATTGAAAATTTTAAGCTTATTTATTTTTTATTCCCCAACATGTTGTACAATTTAAGCTCAACACCGCCAAAACCAGAAATTGATTCTTTTCTAATGAAGCTCTATAGAACTGATTATCTAAATTAGATAGTTTATCTTTCTATATCTGTCTTGAATTAGTTATATCCCACATAATTATTAGTCCCATATAATCTACATTTAAAAATAAAAACTTCAAACAAAGCTTAAAGAAGATTTTTGTTTTGTTTTTCTTTAGCTAGTAAAGTCACTGCCAGAGACAAATGCTCTTTATCTACAGAGTGACACAATCAATATCAGTTGAAATTTCATTTACACTTGTTTTGACTTAAAATATCAAAAATATCTTGCACAGTGATATTTTGAAAATAAATATCAAATATTGAAAATAACAAACATCTTGATGTTTTGAAAATAAATATCAAATAATATAAAAATATCAAAAATCTTGATATTTTGAAAATAAATGTCGGATATATATCATGATATATATCCATTGATATATATCAACGAACCCTGATCCCTGCATACACTACATTGCCAAAACCCACCAGATGCTTTCGATGTTAGACGTTTTGTCGAATATCTGGAGAAATATTTGGCAAAATCTTCTGGAACATAAATTAAATGTTTCACTTCATAATTTTCATCACAAAGAAGATCAATTAAGAAACCAACGACAAATTGCATAAAAGAAAATAACAATTGCGATCAACCTGTAAAATGATTATGGGAATCTTGTAGAACATTTGTGTTCTATTTATGTAAGAATATCATGTCTATTCACGGACATATAAAAGTTCCTTAAAAAAAAAAAAAAAAAAAAAATCAAGACATTTTTGAATGCTTTTTGTTTATAATAGCATGCAATGTTTTCAAACAACTTTAACAGAACTGTCAGGAAACTAGACAAAGTGCAATATCATATATTCTAATACGAGCAAATCTTGTGGGTGGTTATATATATATATATATATGCAAAAATTATCTTAAAAACGGCTCTAACGATTTTGACGAAATTTCGTATCCTACCGTTTTGGGGCACCAGAAAACCATTGGGCTAGGTCACATGCTCGAGAAAATTAGATTAGTGGGTCATTTTGGGTCATGGTCTAGCTAATTGTATCTAAAAAACGGTTCAAACGATTTTGACGAAATTTTGTTTCCGACCATTTTCGGGCATGAGAAGTCAATTGGGCTGGGTCACATGTTCGAGAACTTTCGATTAGTGGGTCATTTTTGGGTCAACGCGGGTCAAATTAATTTTATCTAAAGAACGGCTCTAACGATTTTGATTAAATTTTGTGTCCTACGAGTTTCGAGCACGATAAAAGCATTGGGCTAGATCACATGTCCGAGAAAATTCGATTAGTGGGTCATTGTGGGTCAAGATCTAAAAAGCGGCTCAATTTACACTAAATTTTGCATCCAATGGTTTCCGGGCACGAGAAGACTGTTGGGCTAGGTCACATGTTCGAGAAAATTCAATTAGTGGGTCATTTTGGGTCATGGTCAAGCTAATTGTATCTAAAAAACGGTCCAAACGATTTTGACGAAATTTTGTATCCGACTATTTTCGGGCACGAGAAGACTATTGGGTTGGGTCACATGTTCGAGAACTTTCGATTACGGGGTCATTTTTGGGTCAAAGCGGGTCAAATTAATTTTATCTAAAAAACGGCTCTAACGATTTTGATTAAATTTTGTATTTTACGAGTTTCGGGCACGCGAAAATCATTAGACTAGGTCACATGTTCGAGAAATTCGATTAGTGGGTCATTTCTGGGTCATTGTGGGTCAATATCTAAAAAGCGGCTCAATTTACACTAAATTTTGTATCCTATGGTTTTCCGGCACGAGAAGACTGTTGGGCTAAGTCACATGTTCGAGAAAATTCAATTAGTGGGTCATTTTGGTCATGGGTCATGATATTTGAACTCAAATTTAATTTTGACCGAGCATAGCTCGGTCTTCCCTGCTCGTAGTTATAATTCACGACATGCAGCGAATATGAAAAACGAAAGTACAAATTTCAAAATTTTACTTAAATACATAATTCATATTTTTCTTATAAAAATGCGTTTTGCTATTGTTAGTGGGCAATCAAAAATATGTATATATATTAATTATAAAAAATATTATTGGAGTTTTGTATTAAAAATGCTTTTCACTTATTTTCTATTCACCGGGCAGTATATTTTGTGATGACTCCCGGAAGCCCGAGTTGGGTCCCCTAGTACAGGGATGGCGAACCTTTTCTGATCCGCGTGCCAGATCTTTCTAAAACAATATTTTACGTGACCATGATTTGCCGACAACCAAAAATAGTGAGTCGACAATCAAATAATAACAAATAAAAATTACTATTTTAAATTTTGATACGATACTACCATTAAAAAAATGAACGAACGGGTGAGTGGAGAGATGATAACATTCCAATAATATGAAAAATGAACTGAGAAGTTTATTAATTATAACTAATAGATAAAATCGGCACGATGAAATAAAAAAAATACTGATTAATCAATCGATTAGCTATTATTAATTAAACTTCTCAGTTCATTGATTTTTCATATTATTGGAATGTTATCCTTTTTCCACTCACCCATTCAAATATATGTAGCTACACGTAGGTGTTATACTTCAGAAAGTAAAAAAAAAAAAAAAAAAAAAAAAAAAAAATATTGTTATTGCGCCTTAGTTATATCAGGCTCATTTATGATATCATTGTTATATTTTGTCAGGGGTGTAAACAGGGTGGACAAGGGTCCACTTGTAACGGGCCAAAGCGGAAAACATAAGAGCCTACATAATCAATCTACATTATACTACAATCTACAGTAAGAGCCTATTTATATGTACTGGGCCTCTCGCTCTCTGTGCATGTCTTTGTACTTAGTTTCTTTTAACAGAATGGCAACCTGAACTGGAGTCACTGGAGTTTCTACTTGGCTTTTTAACCCATATTGGACCGCTGTCATATAGATAGGACAGCTTGTATTACAGTTCTTTCAAGCAAAAATTTAATTAAATTTAGGTTTATTAAAATCTCTTTAAAATAAAAAATAACATATTAAAATTTGGTCTGTTTCAAAACTGTTATAAAAAAATTTATCATAATTAATTTTGTTAATTTTATTTTAAAGATGTTTAATATAGCTGTCAATTTATAGGACAGTCCAATATGGGTTAATATTATTAATTATTCATTTACGAAAATAATGACTCGTAGGTATATTTAGAGAAAATTGATCTAAATGACAAACGCCAACTTCTTCATGTACCACAAGGAACTCTTTTTAATAAATTGTGGTTACGATTGAATATAAAAGTAGTCGCTAATCCTTCCCCGTAATCAAAAAGTTAAAGAGATCTACATTACCTGAAATCTTAAGTTACAATAATTTTACCGTTATCATTTTTTGCTTATAATGAATGGCTGGTATTTTTTGTCTCCGATATTCGACCAATTTTCTCCTAGTTCGATAAAATGTTTAAATAAGTTGCATATAAATTTCTTCAATTTTCCAATCAATGGAATTTAGACACACTGAAAAAAAAAAAAAAAAAAAAAAAAAAAGACTTGATTTTACGGTATTATACTGCAGCTGGGGTGCTAGTATTATACCGTAAAATCACCATTTTTTTTTTTTTTTTTTTTTTTTTTTTTTTTTAAGTGCAGACACGTTTAGCTAAGTTTAAATTCGTGTATATAGATTAAATTCCACATTTTTGTTCCATTTCAATATTTAGGCAAGTTCAGCTAGTCTAAAAATTGGTGTATTTTGATTAAAATCCTTAGTACCGTGCCGAAAATATTCTGTCACGTGGCATATTTGGCACGTGTGCCATAGATTTTGCCGTCCCTGCATTAGTATGTATAATAAATACAGAGACAATTTTCTTTAATAAAGAACTAAATAATTTTTTTTCTACTTTTATTTCTTCCAGTACCAGTCTAGTTTCCTTCGGTATTTTACAGTAAAACTTGTAAAAAATGTCTGACACACAATATCTTCATCCGCTATTTAAAAAAGGCAAATCTCAGTTAAGCGACGGACGTCTTGCTCCGCTCTTCCTTCCTAAAGGAAATAATAATAATAAACATCCACAGAACAACTCAATTTGCTTTGATATATTACATTTAAAAAAAATAATAATATTTAAGAAATATCGCCCATCCCCTAAGGTTCTCATTACAGCAAGGTTAAACGGAAGCAACTACTTTGGACCTCAACTTTTTTTTTTTTGGAGGGGGGGGGGGGGTGGTCTTTAAAATCTAAAAAAAGCTGTGCCTATGAAGTTTTCAACTATATGCTGCAAAAATGTCGCACCGTCTCCAGTAAATCTGTGCTACAGGGGCCTAATTGGATAAAGAGGCTCTGCAACTGCTCTTAAAAATTATAAATGAAATCGAAGTTTGGAGCTATCATATTTGAATTTCAATTTAATAATTACATTTTTTTTCCTCTGTATGTGTCTCGGTTTAAAAAAAAAATGCAAAAGGAGCATAAAGTTATCAAAACATCCTTAAAAAATCTGCCAAGTTCAACCTTTTCTTTCTTTTTTTTTTTTTTTTTTCAAGTCAAATAAACTAATATATTTTGAGCTAGAAGATTTATTTAATAAAACGTGTGTGTTTTTTTCCATGTAGTAATAATTTCATTGCATTTATTAAGTAAAATTTCTAGTTCAAAATATGTTTATTTCGTAGGTACCAGCAAGTAAGGCAGGGGGAGATCACTGTTTCTCCCTGGATTTGGAAATTTAATTAACTATTTATTTATTTATTTATTTTTGTCTCTGATGATTTAAAAAAAAAAAACTTAAATTCCTTCTAAACAGGTGACTTAAAATAATGAAACGCTAAGGGAAAGAGAAACTAAGATTTTTTTTTTTTATTGGGAGGATCTGCCCCCTCCCCCAGAACCTCCATTACTTTTCATAATCATGTGTTTTAAATTAATCTTAAGAAGGGCTCTGACGAAAAAATAAACTTCTAATATTTATTCTTCATACTACCAATTTTTACACTCAGACATAATCTAAAAAAACATGAATAAAAGTTTCGTAAAAACAGCCATTACACAAAAGCGCTTTCACTCCGGCTAGAGCAGCCATACTCAACCTATTTTTCTCGCGGGCCGCAAATATATGTTTGCGACGTTAGGCGGCCGCAACACACTTGCATAATAATGTAAAAAACGTGTCATTAAAATAGTAAGATAACAAAAGTAGTATAACAAAGCTACATAATAAAGTTAATATAATTAGTAGGATTGATGAAATGTTACCATAAAATTTAACACCACTTTTTTCGAACAATATACTTCGTACTAGATTTCTATTCATATAATGTATAAATATGCCGCGATGAATTATGTTTGACATTAGTGATATAAAACTTTTTGTTGCGGCAAACTTTTAGCTCTAATGTCCCTAATAGGCGTTATTAGCTAAATGATAACTATAAACGTAATAATATAACAATGCAGCATTTCCAAGTTTCTAAAAAAAAAATCAGGTGATTTTCTTTATTAAAACAGTTATAATGAATCCATGATGTTATAATTTAAAAAGGGGTAGCGTGTGGCCTTTTCATATGGATTAATTTCAATAGGTTACTTCGAAACGAATTTTATTTAATATCGTTCTCGAATTTCTTAATATTTACAACTCATTACAACAATTTTTTTCAGCTGGTTTCGTTTCAACTTGCAATCAATTTATAAATCAATAAAGAGTCCAGTCTTGTGCAGTAATTTGAAATCTTAACGTCTAACCGGAGTATCTTTTTCACTCTTCACAAAAAGTTCAAACGACGGCCTTGCCGTTGCCTTCAGAGAAATCCTCTCTCTTTTTAAAATGTGTCAGCAAAACCTTTTCTTCCCCACTAAGATGGGAATCCGTCCTGAGATGAGTGTTTTTCCACCAACACTCGTCTCCCCCCAAACTCTAACTAACTTCCCCTCGATTCTCTTTTTCGTCCCTTGGCTCCAACAAAAGTCTCTCCGTTCACCAATCAAAGAAGTTTCCGTTCACGTCATAGCATTCAGTTTTCCTGTGATTCGATCGGGATTCCTTTTTGGGAGGTGTTACTGAAATACTAAATGTTCACACGGGTAAAGTTCTCACGCTAAAACGACCCCACATGAAGCCGGCGAGATCAGAGAAATATTTTGCTGTCGAAACAGTTTCCGTTCACAAGATTGATCGAAGCTATTCTGTGCCTTTGCAGGTCGGCGACATTTTTGTAAGTTAGCAGAAAAATATGACAGAAGTTTTCCACCACCTGGGAACTTCTATCCTTGATTATTTTGCATAATTAGCAAACTGTGGGAGATTTAATGAAATCGTTACACAGTCATTATCTCAATGCAAAATCTTTTTCAGAAATGTATAGTGCAAATTTAATTAATTTGAAATAATGTTTGTTCAGTGTTGAAGGTTAAGAAATATATGCACCACTGTAGCACAAATAGAACTAGTTGTAAAAAGAAAATTTTGACTAACGAAACGGTCTTTAACATATTTAAGATAATTTTAAATGAGTGATTATAAATAACAGGGCAGATTTTGTCTTCCCATGAAAATATATAAAAGAACAGTGAAGGTCTTAAAATTTTTATGCACTTCTCAATTGATTTTATAAATAGAGATTAATGATTATGTATCACGGGCCGCATATTAAAGGTCGCCAAGCCGCAGGTTGAGTATGGCTGGGCTAAAGCATTCTCAGTCCATTCTACTTTCTAATAACTCGACTTGTACGAGTGAGGAATATAAAAAATTAACGCAATTGATTAATTGTTTGGGAAAGGCCTGGATGGTTTATTGAGCATCGAATTTTCAATTCCTGTACGTGAAAGACAAGGATCCAAACCCAACTCAACAACTGAGGATGCTCTAGCCGGAGTGAAAGCGCTTTTGTGTAATGGGCACAGCTTTATGTGAAACTTTTTAAATTTTTTTATAACGAAGGACGGTTTTTATGGAACTTTTAACCGTGTTTTTTTAGGTAATGTCTCAGTGTTAAAATTGGTAGTATGAAGAGTAAATATTATATATACAGACATTAATTATTGAATACCTGTTTTAAATAAACTTCTGTTTCAATTCTCTTTTTTGAAAAATGCTGGTACGAACTTATTTTTGAATGTGTTAATATTTTTTGTTAAATTTATATACTATTTACTTTTTTTTGTATGTTGACATGTTTTAAATATTGTATTTCACCGGGGATAATGACGAAAATTTTTAGGTTTAGCTTATTTCATGTTTATAACCTTCATAAAAAATAAATAAACAAATAAATTAAAAAAAATGCGACCAAGGCTGCGTACCACAGGTATATCTGTTCCAAAATTTTACCCCTCTCTGGATTTCGTTCTGCCAGCGCCCATAATTTATTTGACTTGGAAAAAAAAAACGAAAGGTTGGCAGCTATTATTCTTAAGTATCTTCATACGTATACATCAAGTCCGAGGTGTGAAAAGCTTCACCGAATGTTTATTTACAAACAGCATGCATACTCGCTAAAAAGCATCTTCTAAAACAACACGGAACGTCTGCAAAAACGAAACGATACCACCTTACCACGGAGGCAAATGAGCCTTGGTAAGATCAAGGGATGGCTTTGTCTTCGAGAGTGAAAACGGCCCGTGCTGGCATGGTTAGGGCGAAATGGTGCGTTTCTACGAATGAAAAAATAATTTCCGGCCAGAATGTTCATCAGACTGAAACAAGCCAGAAAGCAAGATATCGAAGATGTGATTACCAGACCAGATCTTACCATCTTATCATGGAGACAAGATCTCTCTGCAGTACGAGATTCCGGAGAGATCGGCAGACGATAGTGCCGACGACAAGGAACAAACTCAAGAACATGCATCACATAGTTATTTTTTGCACAATCTCCATCAAGAGAAGAAGGTTCTTCACTCGTTTGTGTTTCGCTTTCTTCTTTTTATTCCATTTCTTACTCATTTTAACCAAGACAAAAGTCTTTTTAATGCCCATCTGCAGAAAGATCCAAGATTTACAAGAAAAATGCACGACAAGAATTCTCATCTGTCCCGTGATTTCTGGGAAGAAAATGCATTTATCGTCTGATGCTAGCTTTAAAACTGTTGTTTAAATCGAAAAATGTGTTTTTGTAGGTGGTTCCCTCGTAAGATGAAGACACGTAAAGAATGCCCATAAGTTCATAAAGGAGGATAAACTCTCAAAGTATGTCATGTCCATTCTCCTTTTTAAGAACTCGACATGTACGTTACGAGGAATGTAAAAATTTAACGCAGAAATATTGACTGATTCAGTGTTTCGGAAAAGCCTGGATGGTTTATTGAGCATCCAATTTTCAATATCTGTACGTAAAAGCCAAGGACTCAAACGCATACAGTAAGTATTATTCTCTTATTTCAAGCATAATTTCCAGGAAGATTTTGACTTTTTCTATTATGTTATTCACCAGAAAGGTATCCATGAAAGATAACTCGGAAACAGAACAGTGCGAAGTGAAAACTGCGCCCGGGACAGAGTTTCAATTTGGCGACCCCACCCCCCCCCCCCCCACCCCTTCTGTTTGTGACAGGTGTCACAAAATTGATAAAGTGCAGAAACAGAAATAAATTCTATTAAAAAATGTTTCGCGTTTATTTTGCAACGATAAAAGGTTTAATTTTAATTCAGAAATTCCAGACAACTAAATAAGATAACAGAAAATTGCACTTATTTGTTAGAGAGATTATGATATTTTGCGATAGAAAAAAAAGAATGACGAAGAGGAAAAAATAAATTCCCCGGAAAATGATCGATGGTAAAAAAAAAAAAATAATAATAATATTAATAATAAATAAATAAATAAATAAACGAGGTTGTGATGGTATAAAATTGACGCCCCCTCAATTTCCGCGTCCGGAGCGATTGCCCCCCCCCCCCCTCTTTGCACGAGACTTCTTAGGAAGGTCATTATGGAGAAGGTTCCATAATTCCAATCCCTCAGTATCAGTGTTGAATTCAGGGGGTGGCCCGGGGGGGGGGTCAATCCCGTCTGGGGCATTGAAATGTCCCCCCCCCCGGAGCCACAGAAATCCCTCCCGGAGAAAAGTGTCTGAATTAAACACTGCTCAGTATACAAGAAAGTAAATAACTGCATTGGGTCGGGTAAAACGATTCTACCCGCACCCGATCCGACCCACCCACGATACGGTTAAAATCGGTTGAGTTTTGACTATTGCGGATCGGATTTAGGTTAAGGGACCGCTTCACTGAAATTTCCCAATCACGAAATCCCATGTTAACCTATGGAAAAACTTAAAACCGCGATTACTATTATAATTATCAAAATACGATTATCGCCATAAAAAAAATTAGACGGCAGATTCTGACGAGGTGCGTTTTTAAAAATTGTTTTCTTCAATTTTAAGTACTTTTAAGAAGATAAAATTTCATCAAATGAAAATTTCAAAGTTTATAGGGATTTTTTTAAATATTTCAAATTTAAGGAGACAATTTTTAAAAACGCATCTCGTCAGAATAGGACGCCCACTTTCTGATGGGGAAAACCTTAATTTAATAATTATATTAGATAATGTGTAATCGCGCTTTTAAGTTTTCCCGTAGGTTAACATGGGGATTCGCGATCGAGAAGTTTCAGTAAAGCGGCCCCTTAACTCGATATTTTCAAAGAAAATCCAATTCATGTAACTTCAAATGAAAAATTATGTACTGAATATGTACTGCCTTTAACCCTTTCAGGGGCAAGCACTTGTGCTCGTGTAACGTTGAATTCCCACCGGAATTTAGGAAAGAATTTAGTTCAAAATAAGAATAAGCAATTTTTTTAACTTTTTCTCGGTAAAAAATAAAAATTTAATTAAAAGTTTCTGAATTGAATCGGATTAAAATTAGGTGGTATATAATATATACCACCGCCCCTCAAAGGGTTAAATGATCATTTTTCAACATAAAAGATAAAATTGTTATTAGAGTTGTTATAATTGTTATTATGCACTACTTTTCGTTAATTATTATACATTAAATTGTGGATCAATTTTCTTTGAGTGTAGGTTTCGGGTTGAACTACTTCGGGTTCGGTTCGGGTTGCGGATCAACGAATTTTTCTTTTTCTCGTGTCCCAGGTGGGGTTGCAAGTCAGCCAGGGTTCGTAAATATAATATTTTCGAAAATATAAAAAATATCCGATATTTTAATATATATCCGATATTTTTAATATATATCCGATACTTTCAAAATAATCAACTTACTTTCTAATCAGAGTTTGTAAAAATATAAAAAAATATTCGATATTTTGATATACATCCGATATTTTTTATAAACCGATATCTTCAAAATAGCCAACTTACTGTTGATTATAAATGTTTTCAGACTTAATATAAAATAGAAACTGAAATATATTCGATTGCACTTATATATATAACATGAATTCTTAATAAAACAATATTCTAAATGTTTTTTTTTTCTTTTTTTCTCCCCACTTTCAACAAAACTAAAGATCAACTAATTAAAAGCAGAAACAATTTGCTTTTTACATTCATCGAAAAACAAAATATAGGATTTGGTATCAAGTATCGTGAAAATTTTATGTTTTAGACAACAAAATTATAAATAGTTCAAAATAATGTTTTTAATTCAAAATTTGAACAGAAATCTACGTTCGTGTGCTTTTTTATTCCGAAACCTGTTGTGTAGTTTAAATTGAATTAAATCAAAATCCGAAAAATTCTTTCTAATAAATAAATACAGGCATCCCCCGACTTATGTAAATTCGCAGTTAAGTAATAAATCTCAAAAATTAGATTTGTGAACTTACTAGCATGTTTGATACGCGTTTGCATATTTTTGATAATTATTTTATTATATTACTAATTATTTTATTAATTATACATAAAACCCATAATCCACAAAATATTTTTAATTTGAAAAATGTTCTTTCAGTTTGTTTTTATATTTTTTTCTTATTTTTATAGTTTATATCCGAGTAAGTACTGCTGCATGATTCTTTATTTACAAAATAATACTGTGTAAAGTAATATAGGAATTATGTGAAGATGTCTTACTCACTTCAAATTTTTATTCTGTTAATTAAATTAATTTTCTTGTTTTATAATGTACGATAGTCCGAATCATGTCCGAATCACGACCACCCCCCATTCCCCCCCTCCCCCTTGATTCGATTTTGCCCATTAACGAACTTGACCGAGATTTTATGCCCCTTGATGTCAAACTCGTGTGCTTCTGCGGGCCAAATTAAGCATTATATACAAAGCCGCGGGCCACATAAAAATAAAGTAGATAATACTATTACCATTGCACAGGATAAAATTTGTACGTATACAAAACACAGAGCCATGTTAAAGAAATATTCACGCCAAGTTTCAAAGTTATTATTAGACTTTTTTTTATCTTATTTTTCGAAAAGGTACTCTTTTTTTTTTTTTTTTTTTATCAACGAAATCTTTAATATTTAATTGAATTTTCTAAATTATATTTATTTCAAAAATTGATTGCACAGGCTGGTTTCTTAATCCTGATCTAGCAAAGACTGTTAATCTCCCGTGTTTTCTTCGAGTAAAAGATAAAAATAAGCATATTTTGAAACAGAAAATTTATTTAATAAAATGTGTCTTGTGTTCATGCGCTACTTATTTAATGTAGTTCATTAAATGCATTTTCTGGGTCAAGACTTGAAAAAAAAAAAAAAAAAAAAGATTGGTAGATATGCAAAGATGTCGTATAAACGTGTGCTACCGAAATAGATAAAATATGCCTAATTGCCCACTATACTTTAAAAATTCGATTGATTGATAAATAATTACAGAAATTTGGAAATCCCATATCCATATATATTTTCGCTTTAATATGAAATCGCACTGAATTTTGATTAACTGCAGTATTGAATCCTGAAGAATAATTTCAACATTAATCATTAGAGTTGAAGTAAATAGATTAAATTGATTTTCATAGTCTTTGAAATTCAAAAATCTTTATTATTATTATTTATTTTTAAATATGTTTTTAGTATATTCTAAAAATTTCCACTTCGGTGATTTTTGTAATAATGTATGGCAACATTTAAATTGGAATACATTTTCTTTTTTAAATTTTTTATTAAAGTAATAAATTCTATTTGAAAACGCTAATACTATTAAATAACAAGAGAATATTATGAAATTTGTCTTGAAAAGTTTACTCAGGTGCTTTGTAATTTCAAATGAAAACTCCAAGTACTTTGTATATTGGTGGATTTTTAATAATCCATATTCATAATTTTGTCGATTTAAAATGAAAATTGCAACATCTTTTAACAGTTAAAACTTTATAATGGAAAGCCGTCAAATTCTGTATACGAAGATAGATCCGTTTATCTTCATACCCGTATTTTCAAGATGTTTTCTAGATTGACGATTATTAAGCATGTGTGCAAAGAATATAAGTTTATAAGCACTATGAGTTTTTAAACACATATCCCGGAGTTAGGAATCAATCCATTATAGATAAATCTTTCAAGCAATGGTACTTATGCTTATAGTATTTTCAAATTCCATTAACTGCTCTAGGCATCATTTCTTCAATTTCGTAGTGAATGAATTCGACTCGCGGGATATTTAGTGTAATAAAGAAAATAATTAGTTTTTTAAAGGAAATGTATTAAATTCAATAAGCTTGGTGAAAGCAGTTTGATTCTCTTTTAAGAAGTATCACTTTCAATTCTGACAGTTTATCTTCTCGATGTTAAGCTATATCTTTTGTGAGTTTTCTTTGTTACTTTGTGCCGTAGCACCTCTTAATGTTACATTCTTTTCAAACTCCAACAGTTTCTACATATTAAGCATAAAATGTCTTTGAATATAATAGTGTTGTAAACAGGTTGTAAAAAACGCGGGTTTTTTATAAAAAAAACAAGCCCGGGCAGGTTTTATTAAAAAACCCGGGTTAAATGGGCAATTTTCCCCGGTTAAATTGGGTTAAAATGTCAAAATGTGGACTATGATTCCACCTTCCTCACAAATAATAATCTTCAGGGTTGCTACTGTATAGGAAAAACTGGGGGAATTTAAAAATGAGTATTAAAAAACAAAGAATTTTACTAAATTTTGGTATGCAAAATTTATCCATTGAAATTTTGAAAATTCTCAGAGGAATTATTCAGGGCAAATTAAATTTTTTGCTCAGGAAAGCGGAAGGAATTTGATTGTCGAAATAAGTAGCAATCTTGATCTCAAATACAATCTTTGTGAACACTTCATAGTCTAATAGATGGGAATGACTTCATAGTCTTAATAATGATCTCAATATTTTTCTTAAAATATTTCTTAAAATACACATTATATTTCTTAAAATACATATATGATCCCTTTAATTTAAATAACAAACAAATTTTAAATATCAAAGCTATCAATTGCATGTTATTTAATGATAAAATATAAATATAACTTTAAAAAAAATTACTCCTTTGAAATTATCATAAGATTAGCAAATGTTGATAAAAGAAAATATCTTACAACAAAAATTTTTCTTATATGTATGTATAATCTATTCATATATGGTTAAATTTTTAGTTTTTAATACAATTCATTTAGAAGAAATTATTCCTGTTCGAAAACTTCACCTAATATTACCATGTGACCTCCATTTTGCCTTAGCCTAAATGCATTTCTTTTTGAATTAAAAGAGTAGCTGTGTGTGCACAACTATCCTTAATAGGCTATTCTTATTTTAATTTAAAAAAAATTAGTATAGCCATTATAAATGATTATATATATGATATATATATATGTATATATATCACAAACACAAAGTAGATTACTTTAATTTTTAATAGGCTGATGCAATAAGACTAAATATTGCAAATGATCATTTGTTAAGTTTAGTTTTAAACATTTACATTTTGCCTTCACTATTCAATAAAAAACAACTAAAAAATGATGCAATCTGTAGAAGGATTATCATCACTGCTCATTGTTATTACTTGTATTTAAAATTCCAAAACAGCTCTCTGATTGGTTAATGGCATTGCAATATATTATAAAACGTTTTTTTTAATGGTAAGTCTATAACTAATTTTTTTTTTTTATTACAGTCGAACCTCGTTAACGCGAAAACTCAAGGGGAAACTTTTTTTGTTCGTGTTATCCGAACTTAAATACATTACATACAACTGGACGGGGCAATCGGAAACAGTTCGTGCTAAAAGTAATTCGCGTTAAGAGTGTTCGTGTTAACGAGGTTTGACTGTATAACTATAAATAAAATATTTTCTGTAACTAAATTTTATTTTTATAACTATGAATAAAATATTTTCGTTGCATATACTATTCTAATTAATTTAATAAATATAATAAGTTTAGTAAATATAATACTCTTGAAGCTAACTGAAAAGCTTAAATTTACGTTTTAAATTAAAATCTAAAACATTTTAAAATTACAGGGATCCCAATCTAAAAGTGCAAGTAAATTACTACAAATATATTTTCTAAGATTCAAAGAAGAGAATAAATAAAACAAAATAACCATAAACTGTTAACAAATACATCATTTGTTCCTTTCCAGAAATATATTTTTTAAAAAGCCCGGTTTAAAAAAAAAAACCCAGCCTGGGCGGGCAGTTGGGCGGGTACCCGGGCAGCTGCCCACTACAACCCTGGTTGTAAATCACCTTTAAAAAATATGCGATGTCCATCTTCAGTTTATCATATTTATTCATAGGTAAAGAGTTTTAACATATATATTTTTTAATAAATCCTGAGTTTTTAGAAATCCAAGAGCTTAAATCCAAAATTTATATGTTCGACTAAAGCCCAAATGGAGAATCTGGATGGCATATTCAGGGGCTTTGTGTCAAGCAAAAAAGGGCCACTTTGAAAGCAACCCATTTAAAACTATTTAATTTTATATTTTGATTTTTTAAAAATTTTAACTGCTCTTAATTAGTGCTGCATTTATTAATTTTTCTAATACATTTCTTAGTATTACAGCATACTATTTTGTAAAGTGGTGTAAAATCTGAGAGAGTAGTAAAATAATGTATTAGTTTCAACATAAACAAATAAAAATTATAAGTAAAATACCTTAAAAATTTTACGAATCTTTAAATTTTTAGACTCAAGATACAGTGCTATGATACGTTCCGATTGGTAATCTTTGTAACCACAATTGTTTGTGCTACTAAAATGTAAAATTAAGTTATCACTGTTGCCAGATGAGCAGTAATTTTTTTTAATTAAGAATGCTACTACATTCTGAAGACAAATATCCCCCACATTTAATGACATAATAAATAAGACATGTTACTATGCAAAAGTAGTGATTGCCTCGGATTTCGTTTACTTCCTGTGTATTTTTGTGTTTTTATTGATTGCGAGTGCTCCATCATTGAACCAAAGAAAGTTTCTTGTAAGCCCCTTGTTTAATAATAATGTCTTGCCTCATTTTAGCAAATCTTAAAGAAGCAGCAGAAACAGACCACTTTGGACAGCTATTTTGAGCAACATAGGTCCTCTGACTCTACAAAGACCAATAAAAAGAAAACTCCCCGCCCAGTTAAACTGAGGGCATTGAGCTCACAGGCTATTCACACTCATTGTATATTGTACTCTTATTTCAAAGAATTTGAAATATGCCCTCGAAAAATAAAGAAATCAACAATATATTAAGTGGGGGTCATCCCCCTGTTACCCCCTCATAGTTAACTAATGAACTCCTTAAACTAATCAGGGAAGTGTCTAAATACAATGAATATACATACAAAATTTGAAGAAAATCGGATAATTCTGCATGAAAAACTCATTTATCTAAATTAAGGGGGGATTAGCCCCCCTTTCCCCCTTTATACTTAACCAATGAACCCCCAAAACTTTTCAGAGAAGCGCATTATCACAATGAACCTATATACAAAATTTGAAGAAAATCGGATAATTCTGAATGAAAAACCCATTTATCTAAATTAGGGGGGGGGGTGTTATCCCCCCTTTCCCCCTTTATACTTAACCAATGAACCCCCAAAACTATTGACAGAAGCGCATTATCAAAATGAACCTATATACAAAATTTAAAGAAAATGGGATAATTCTGCATGAAAAACTCATTTATCTAAATTAAGGGGGGATTAGCCCCCCTTCCCCCCTTTATACTTCACCAATGAACCCCCAAAACTATTCAGAGAAGCGCATTATCACAATGAACCTATATATAAAATTTGAAGAAAATCGGATAATTTTGCATGAAAAACCCATTTATCTAAATTAAGGGGGGATTAGCTCCCCTTTCCCCCTTTATACTTAACCAATGAACCCCCAAAACTATTCAGAGAAGCGCATTATCACAATGAACCTATATACAAAATTTGAAGAAAATCGGATAATTCTGCATAAAAAACTCATTTATCTAAATTAAGGGGGGATTAGCCCCCCTTTCCCCCTTTATACTTAACCAATGAACCCCCAAAACTATTCAGAGAAGCGCATTATCACAATGAACCTATATACAAAATTTGAAGAAAATCGGATAATTCTGCATGAAAAACTCATTTATCCAAATTAGGGGGATTACCCCCCCCCTTTCCCCCTTTATACTTAACCAATGAACCCCCAAAGCTATTGACAGAAGCGCATTATCAAAATGAACCTATATACAAAATTTGAAGAAAATCGGATAATTCTGCATGAAAAACCCATTTATCTAAATTAAGGGGGGATTAGCTCCCCTTTCCCCCTTTATACTTAACCAATGAACCCCCAAAACTATTCAGAGAAGCGCATTATCACAATGAACCTATATACAAAATTTGAAGAAAATCGGATAATTCTGCATGAAAAACTCATTTATCTAAATTAGGGGGGGGGGTTACCCCCCTCTTTCCCCCGTTATACTTAACCAATGAACCCCCAAAACTATTGACAGAAGCACATTATCAAAATGAACCTATATACAAAATTTGAAGAAAATCGGATAATTCTGCATGAAAAACTCATTTATCTAAATTAGGAGGGGGGTATCCCCCCCTTTCCCCCTTTATACTAAACCAATGAAGCCCCAAAACTATTGATAGAAGCGCATTATTAAAATGAACCTATATACAAAATTTGAAGAAAATGGGATAATTTTGCATGAAAAACCCATTTATCTAAATTATGGGGGGTTAGCCCCCCCGTTTCCCCCCTTTATGCTTAACCAATGAACCTCCAAAACTAATCAGGGAAGCGCCTTATCACAAGGAACCTATAAACAAAATTTAAAGTAAAACGGTTAGTTCTATCAAGAGTTATCGCGTTACGTACATACATACATACATACATACATACGTACGTACGTACATACAGAACCGGCGGGCACATAAGCTCTCAGGCTTTGATAGCCTGTGAGCTAAAAAGGGAAGTGACCCCACATACAGTGCCTTGATACGCTAAGAACACTATATTAATTTCTTATTTGTTTTTTTAGTATTAAAAGCTTTACCTATTCTCTATAAAATGTATTTTTGATACGTATTCTGGAGTGTTTAGAACGAATTAATTGATTTACATAGATTCATATGGATATGATTGACTCGGTTTTCGTCTTTTTCGGATTTCGCGATTTCGCCGATTGTTTTCGGACGGATTACCGACGAAGACCGAGGTATCACTGTAATTGATATTTGTTATATTGATGTTTACTATTAGCATGTCCCCTCTATTGAAAATGAAGTGTGTAGCATTTATAGTTCGTTTGCATTATGGTGTCTGGGGGGAAATCGTTTGCAGTGTATTTTAATTATGCTGCACTATGTAACAGCAACAACCAACCAACCTATGAAACCAAACACGATGAAATGAACATAACGAAAATGATAAGCAAAAGCATGTTATGTTTGCCAAACATAATGAAATTGATAAACATGTCTGATATGAGGTACACACTAAAACGCGCTTTCTGCAGACTATAGAGCGCAAAGCGTTTATCATACATTTACAGGGTCACACAAAAGAACTCTGTTCCATAATGATTAAGGAGTCATTCCAAGTCAAATCAACACACCTATTTTACTTCCCCATCTCGGATTTTAATGAACTGTGGCACATAGTTAGTATTTATATAGACTAAGAAAAATACCAAATGTTTTTGAAAAATATCAGTTTGTTTCGAAAATGTAGCTACATAAACTTCTCAAAATTTGTCAAAAAATGCTAGTCACCTAGATTTTGAAATTGTCATAAAATTTTTCCTACTTAAGATAGGAAAGTTAAAGAAGTGTCATGTTGCAGCATTTTTAATGAACTTTAATATGATATGCAACATGATAAAGGTCGTAAAAAAATAAATTCAAATTTTAAATTTAAATTTTAAAATTTAAATTGTGAGAAAAACGTTTTAAAAAATTATAGAAAATAGGTTATAATTTTAATTGTTGAATAGTTTACAATGTTTGAAAATGGGACAACAATGGGTTCATAGGGAAAATATTTTGTAAGAAAGACATTTTTCATCAATTTCAAGTGTGACAATAATCCATGAAAATTTGACTTTATTACAATATACAACAGGATAATTTTTGTAAAAAAGAATAAAAATTCAAAATTTTAATTTTATTTTTAAAATTTGAATTGCGAAAAAAAAAAGATTTTATTTATTTATTTATTTTTTTTTTTTTTCAAAAAATTATAGAAGTAAAATGGAACAATAGTAGAACAGGGGGAATGTAAAATGGGACAACAATGGGTTCATAGAAAAACTAGTCGTTGGGGGCCACCGTAATACTTACCCATCATGAATATGCATAATGTAAAATATTAAAACAAAAATGTGTAAACTGCTTATAAAATGCATAGCAATTCAAATAAAATCGTGGCTTGATGACGTCATAACTTTATAGGCTCGATTACTGAATTGCTTGAAAGAGGTTTTTCCTTATAACTCCAAAAATAATAATCCTATTAACTAGCGGTTTATTGCATCTGATTAAGCGTCAAATTTCCAATTAAAATATATCTTTGTAGTGAAATTTGGATGAAATACAGGGTCATGAAAAATCGAAGAGTGTGGTAAATAGGATTACAAATATCTCAGCAACTAATTATCCGATCGACTTCATGCTTTATGCAAAATTTATGTTTTTTTATTGTCTTTTATATTCATTTCTTAAAATAAACAATTTCGAAAATTTTTATATACCTTTTATCAGAACGAATATTTCGAGAGTCCGAAAAAAATAGATCCGGTTAATCGAGGTTATTGAAATGAAATAGGCTTCTTCCCATTATTACATACTAAGTACATACCAAATTGCAAGTGTCTATCTCAATTTTTTCGGGAGATAGAGCGTTTACAGACACACACACACACAGACACACAGACACACAGACGGACGGCAAAATTTTTTTTCTAAAAATATGTTTTTTGGAATCTCCAGTGTCTGAAACGTGTAAATCCGTCAAAAAAAATTTTTCGATTTTCAAAACGATTACAAGACTTACCCTATACTACGTATGATGGGTAAGTAAAAAGCAAGAAATACCTTTTTATCAATTTCAAGTATGATACAAATACATTAATACTTACTTTAATATGATATAATTTGTTAAAAAAAATACATTTAAAAAATTTAATTTTTTTCCCCCACAAAAAATTATAGACAATACATTCTATTAATGTAAAATTTCAAAAAAAATATAGAAAATAGATTGTAATTGTGTAAAATAGTTTCCAAAGTTTGAGAAGGGGACAACAATGGGTTCATTTTTAAAAATACCTTTTTAAAAAATTATTTATATATTTTTAAAAAGGTATTTTTTATCAATTTCAAGTATGACAAAGACAATACAATTACACAGTATGATATAATGTGATACACTATAATAGTTCAAATATAAACTTTGTTACGAAATTGCCAAATTCTTTATAAAGTAACATAAGACCATACCAATACATGTCCTTTAACAGTTCTTGTTACTGAATTTAATTGGATAATGGCTTGTTGATTTTCAAAATGACATTTTGTGTTAAAACATATATTCTCTCCCAGTTGGTGTCAGAGGGTCAACTGAACATAAAACATCCATGAGATGCATCCATAGCACAACTGGCTTGCTAGGATAAGACAAGTTGGAAATTGTACGTCAAACGTGACAAACGATGTGCGTTCGTACTATAGCTAGTTATATACATATTCAGATCTTCGTGATTTTTAATTCTGTAAAATGAATTATATCGTCTGAAGATTAATTTCTGTAATAAAATAAGTATCTCGGTCGCTTGACGATTAAACTTCGAAAGCTCCTATAACAAAAAAGCACCGATTTAAAAAAAAAAAAAAAAAAAAAAAAAATCAAATTTCTTAATAAATGTTTTTATTAATATTTTCTAAAGTTTTGATTCAATTTTTATAAAATTTGAAATGTCTCGACAAAATTCTGCAACGATAATATATCTTAAATTTCAAACCATTCGGTTGGGTAGTATTTGCGTTGTTATATGCGGACGGACAGACAGACGGACGGACCGGACCAGACGACGACAATAGGTGTTACGTATTTACATAATTATGAACGCACCTAAAAATGATGACGATGGACATAAGACTTCAATGCATAAAACTATCACTGCTTTATAAGACAACCATTGGTCGCTTCCTTACATCATGGATAAGGATAAAGAACATGACAATTTTGCATCCACATGGGCCATCTCTTATCATTTTCTTATCCTTGCAAGCCAGATGTGCTGTGGATACCTCTCATGGATGTTTTGTGTTCAGTAGATCCTCTGACACCAACTGGGAGAGAATAAATGTTTTATCACAAAATGACATTTTGAAAATCAACAAGTCATTATCTAATTAAATTCAATAGCAAGAAATGTTAAAGGACATGTGTTCGTAAGGTCTAGTGTTTGTACAAAGTTTATATTTGAACTATTGTAGTGCATCATATTTATAACATATTGTATTATACTGTATTGTGTCATACTTGAAATTGATGAAAAATGTCTTTTTTAAATCCATTGTCCCATTTTCAAATTTTGGAAACTATTTTACAATAATCTATTTTCTATAATTTTTTGAAAATTTACATTAATAGAATCTATTTTCTATAATTGTTTGGGGAAAATAAATTTTAATTCAAACTAATTTCTTTCCCTTTGAAAAATGCCTTTCTTAAAAAAATATTTTTTCTATGGACCCACTATTGTCCCATTTTACTTCTATAATTTTTTGAAAAAATGAAAATAAAATCTTTTTTCGCATTTGAAATTTTGAATTTTTATTCTTTTTTTTAAAAAATTATCCTGTTGCATATTGTAATAAAGTGAAATTTTTATAGATTAAAAAAAAAAATTACAATTCAAATTTTAAAATTAAAATTTTGTTTTTGTTTTTAACAAATTATATTCTGTTGCATATCATATTAAAGTCAACTTTTTATAAATTATTGTATTTGTATCATACTTGAAATTGGTGAACAATACCTTTCTTAAAAAAATATTTTTTCTATGGACCCACTGTTGTCCCATTTTGCATTCTCCTTGTTCTAGTATTGTCCCATTTTACTTCTATAATTTTTTGAAAATTAAAAAAAAAAATCGCAATTAAAATTTTAAAAATAAATTAAAATTTTGAATTTTTATTATTTTTTACCAAATTTATCCTGTTGCATATTGTATTAAAGTCAAATTTTAATGGATTATTGTATCACACTTGAAATTGATGAAAAATACCTTTTTTAAAAATTATTTTCCCTATGAACCCATTGTTGTCCCATTTTCAAACTTTGTAAACTATTTTACAATAAATAATACAACCTATTTTCTATACATTTAAAAAAAATTTAAAACTTTTTTCACAATTTAAATTTTTAAATTTAAATTTAAATTTTGAATTAATTTTTTTACAACCTCTATCATGTTACATATCATATTAAAGTTAATTAAAAATGCTGCAATATGACACTTCTTTCACCTTCCTATCTTAATTAGGAAAGATTTTATGACAATTTGAAAATGTAGCGGAATAGTATTTTTTGACAACTTTTGAAAAGTTTATATAGCTATATTTTCAAAACAAACTGATATTTTTCAAAAACATTTGGTATTTTTCTTAGTCTATATAAATACTAACTATGTGCCACAGTTCATTAAAATCCGAGATGGTGAGGTAAAATTTTTTCAAAAAGTGTGTTGATTTGACATGGAATGACTCTAAGGTAAAAATCGCTTGCAGTGTATTTTAATGATAGACCGGGAGGCGGCAGCACAGACAATCACCTCATCGAGTTCACGGCTGAAATTCCAGAATTAGTTAAAACTCGATTCGCATATTAAAACGCAATCGGTCTATCTGCCAAGTCATATCTTGGTGGAAAACACCTTAAAACCCGATTTTAGCGGTTGACTCGTAGGTTCACCATTGTGTTTTCCTGCACCCAAAGGTATGAAAACATGGAGGACTGGGCCGTTAAAATTGGGTTTTCGGTGTTTTCCACCAAGATATGACTTGGCAGACCGATTGCGTTTTAATATGCGAATCAAGTTTTAACTAATCCTTGAATTTCAGCCGTGAACTCGATGAGGTGATTGTCTGTGCTGCCGCCTCCCGGTCTATGATGTTTCTGTTTCACTATGTCAATCATGATGAAATTTTATATAAGTTTCTACGGTACACTACAAGATGCTTACTGTAAAATATGGCGTACATATACATAGCAGTTATCGTTCATTTACAGGGCGGTCACATAAAGAAATTAGGTTACAATACTAGTACAGTAGAGCGCCGATTATCCGAACTCCAATTAACCGAACTTCCAATTATCCGAACCGTGTTTTTCGACGTTTAAATTTTTTTAACCGAACTTCCAATTATCCGAACAGCGTATTTCTCTTTTTAAAATTTTTTTCCGAACTTCCAATTATGCGAACGGCATATTTTTCATTTAAAAAAAAAAAAACCCTCCAAAACCTAAATATTTTTTTTTTTGTCCCTTCCAATTACATTTCTCTTTTTTCACCCTGTTATCTATCTTTTTTCTTTTCTTTCTTGGCATACAAAATTTAATCCGGAAACTGCAAGGTATTTATTTTTGGGGAATTTTGTTAGTGGGAAGAGAGAACACAAAAGGTTTGAAGAAAGGGGTTGAGAAACCAAGGTCAAAGCACAAAATTCCTGTTTGTATTTTTCTCCCCTCACCCTCGCTGTGGACACGTGTTGCAATCAATGTCTATGGTTGCAATGCAATCCCAAGGGGGTGGGAGGGTATTTCTTTGAAGTTTCTTATCGCAATGGACAGGTCACAGACCCGGTGTGAAGCCAGGACTAGAGAAAAGTAAGGGCTACGACATTTCTTTGACACCAGGTCGGGAGTGGAGAAAAACTGGTTTGTGTGACGTAGCTACGTTGACAAAGGTTTCTTGTTAGCGGTTGTTGATTGCACCAGCGATCTAGCTCATTTATTTTTCTGCAACGAAGGAGAAAAGATGTCTGGAAAGCGAAAAAGAGTTGTTCTTTCGCTAGGAGACAAAGTAAAGATATTGAAGAGGCTGAAAAATGGTGAAGCAGGTACAAAATTAGCACTGGAGTTTGGTGTAGGAAAGTCTACAATATCAGATATAAAAAAGAATGAAGAATCAATTATGAAGTATGTAACGGGACTTTAAAGTGAGCAAGGAAGCTTAGATAGAAAATCGATGAAAAAATCCTTTGATGATAAAGTAGATAAAGCTTTGCACATGTGGTTTTTGCAGAAACGCTCATCTGGTCATCCCATTTCTGGACCCTTATTATGTGAGAAGGCTATATTTTTCAACGAAAAGCTGAATGGAGAAAATACTAATGCATTTCAAGCAAGCTCTGGGTGGCTTAGAAATTTTAAGCTACGGCATGGTATACGCGAAATCGGATTGCATGGTGAAAAATTATCTGCATATACAGAGGCTACTACGAAATTCGTAAAAGAATTTATTGAATTTGTTGAATCAGAAAAATACGAAGAAGAATTTATTTACAATGCAGATGAGACCGGCCTGTTTTAGAGATCTTTACCCCGAAAATCATTAGCATCTGGGTTCGAAAAAAGTGCTTCTGCAACTAAATTAAACAAAGAAAGAATCACAATTCTTAATTGCGCAAATGCAACCGGTAACCATCGAATACCATTGTTCGTGATAGGACAGTCAAAGAAGCCTCGATCTTTTAAGAATTGGAAAAATCTGCCAGTAATTTACACTTCTCAAAGGAAGGCTTGGATGACATCAGAAGTTTTCATTGATTGGTATGATCACACATTCATTCCTAAAGTTAAGACACATCAAGAAGATATGAAGAAAGAGGGCAGAGTACTCCTACTTCTTGATAATGCACCTTCACATCCGTGTGCAGATACCCTTGAACGGGAAAATGGGAAGTTCCGAGTAAAGTTCTTGCCACCTAACGTTACATCGCTGATACAGCCCATGGATCAGAGTGTAATAGAGACATTTAAGCGCTTTTATAGAAAGCAAATGTTGAGAAAGATGCTTCTATCTGAAGACACTGAAGAGCCTGATTCCCAGAATGCCATAAAAATTAATTTTGTTGCATTATGGCTGCCGATTCCTGGAAGCTTGTAAAATCATCAACGTTAAAAAATGCCTGGAGTAAAATTTTAAACAGAGAAAAAAGTGATACTGGAGCAGAAGCATCTGATAAGGAAAATGAGGAGTGTAAAACTATAAAAGAGATGGGAAGAATCCTAAATTATGAGGAAAAAGAAATTAATGAGTGGATAAATTGTGACATGCAAGACCCTGTATATCAGATTTTAAATGACAATAGACGCTTTCAGTCGTGACGTCAGTGATGACGTTTTGCTTGGAAACTGACTCCAAACAAACGGTTGCTATGTTGTATTTTCTATTATGTTTGTATATTATACCTATATCTTATAATTATATCTCATGGCAAAATGTTTTAATACATTATATGCAGTGGTAATATTTCCTACGATTTATATTTAATAAGAAATGAAACATAGCAACCGTTTGTTTGGAGTCAGTATCCAAGCAAAACGTCATCACTGACGTCACACTGAAAGCGTCTATGAGATTGTGGTTGAGATTGAAGGCGAAAATGAAGAAAATGAAAATGAAATTGAAAATGAATGCTCTGAAAATGACCCAGGTCCATCACATAGCGAAGCCTTTGAATGCTTGGAAACAGCTATGAAATGGCTCGAAAGGCAGAAAGACGCTGATCCTATTCAAGCAATGCATTTAAGAAGCATTAGAGATATGGCAGCATTGAAAAGAATGTCTTCTTTGAAGCAAGAAAAAATCAAAAGCTTTTTTACTTAAATTATAATCTTAAAAAAAAAAGACAAAAAAAAAAGTTTAAAAAATGAAAAAAAGGCAAAAAAAACATTTTTAAACACGCCAGCACTAACAGTGTTACCAGTCCTAAGCCTGGATAAAGTGTGAAGGTTTTTGTATAAATAGGGATATCCTTTAAATTGTCTGTCCAATTATCCGAACTTTTGCTTATCCGAACTAGGGTCGGTCCCGACGTGTTCGGATAATCGGCGCTCTACTGTAATACATAATTTGCATACATATTTTATGATTTTAAACAATAATGCTTAAATGATATATTTAAAAGAAAATTTTAAGTACGAAATTCTATAGAAACTAGCTAACTCGACGTCCGCTTAAATCGACATGATTCTTTGTTTATTCCCGCGGGGGATCGAGTTATCGAGGTTTACTGTATAAGTAAAAAATTAAACAATAATGCTTAAATGATATATTTAAAAGAAAATTTTAAGTACGAAATTCTATAGAAACTAGCTAATTCGACATCCGCTTAAATCGACATGATTCTTTGTTTATTCCCGCGGGGGATCGAGTTATCGAGGTTCACTGTATAAGTAAAAAACAAAATAAACAGAATAAAACAGCTCTTACCTCTTTTGGCTGGTGGAGCAGCATTAGAAATTGTCGCAGTTGATGTTCTTGAGCAAGAAACCTTAACAATTGTTTTTTCAATTTTATCAATTTTTTTGTTAATTTGTGACGTGATTGTTGATATGGCTTTCTTAGCATATTTTTTAACTATTTTCTCGACTTCGTTTGGTGGTGCTTTTTCCTTGGGAAGTGGAGGTCTTTTACGCAGATAATACCTGTTACTAGTAGCAAATTGAGCAGACGATTTCTTGGATAGGCTGTCTATTTGAGGCTTAGAGGAAATATCACTGTCTGTCTGAGTCTCTGAATTCGCCAAGGAGCTTTTCTTTTGTAAACTGGCCACGCTATCGGATGTTAATACGTCGTCTTCATCGGAAACTACATCTTCTAAAATTTCAACGATATCTTCTATTAAAACATCATCTGATAAAGGTGTAGCAGGAAATGCAGGTTTAACAGGCTGACAGTTAGAACTGTCCAAGCCGTCGTTCAGTGAACACACGTCAGTAATTTTTGGCTCAGGGTCGAAAGAAGAGTCCTTTTTTCCTTCTTTAGTACAACTTTTGTCGTCTATTCTAGTGAGTTGGAGGCGGAAGCTCTTTTCCATTACTTTTGGAATTATGTCAGAGTCTTTTCTGCTGTTTTGGGCTGTTTTCATTGCTTCTAATTTACTTTTGTGTGTTGTCATTACATCTGAGTCGTCGGTATTCTTAACAGCCGAACGATCTTCCTCAGGCACTCTAAGTATTGTCCCATAATCCCTTGTTTCAACTTTAACGCTTCTTACGGTCTTGCGGCACTCGCCGATAGCTTCTATTTCATCATCACATAAATCTACGATGGGGATAATTTTTAAGCCAGGCTCACATTTTATATCGAGTTGCATAAAGCTGTTCTTGTCTTTTCGTGCCGTACTAGTAGAACTTGATGACGGATATTGACGATGACTTATTCGACTTTCAACCTTTTCTTTCTTTTCCATTTTTCAAACGGGAAACTAGAAAAAAAAATCAGAAAGTTACTATTCACAATTTTCAAGCGACACAAAATTTATATAGTATTAAAAGAAAGATGTCTGTGTGTTTGTGCGCGATGGCTAGGGAAATCTATCGCACGTAGAGGTCTGAAAATTTGGCTACGGATAGACGTAGACAGCTCAGAGTGCACCTTAGAGGTCTGCACGGGCCGAAATTTCTAGGGCTGGCCTTTTAAATTTTAAAATTTAAAAGTTCGGCCCGTACAAAAATTTTATTGGCCCGTTCCGGTATAAAAACAAAAAGTTTGGCCCGACCCGGGCCTGGCCCGTACAAAACTTTTTTGGCCCGGTTTTCACACGTTTTACTTCTTTTAGTTCCATTCGATGCAGACTAACAAACAGCATGGTACTAATAGAAATTTTAAACAATTTGTGCATCATGAAAAATCGGGACTTTTGACTTCCGCGGGACGGGTCTTGGAACAAACAAAATCGGGACGTCCCGCGTAAATCGAGATGTCTGCCAACACTATTTGAGAGCCTTCTTGAGTGATTCTGCTAGGGTTCATACAGACTTGAGAAGAAAAAATCCAAGGGGTCTAGAAAAATTCTAAGGAGTAAAAGAATTTTAAAGGACTTGCCGTATTTTTTCATGTATGTGTATCTCTCGTGTAACACCTACACACATTTTTAATACCTCATTTAGAGAGAAAACGGATTTTATTCGATTGAAATCTAATAGCTAAGTGCTAAAATTACAAAGTAATACTATTCACATTCACAGTGCTCATGCTTACTGGTTTCGTGAATTTGAATATAAAATTGCCCGCGATCTATTTATGCAGTTTACCAGTGGCCATATATAGTATACAGAGGCCAGTCAAATCCCAAGTACTGAAAAACAATAGGTAACTGGAAAGTACAGTAGAAAAAAGTAAGGGAAAAAAACAATCCAACACAGGTAAAAGTAATCATTTTCTTCTATTTTTTTATGTAAAGTTAAATAAACATGTATTAACCCCCTTCCCTTACAGGTTTTTTTTTTTTTTATCATGTACGCTAATGGCGCCCGGTGCATGTAAAATCCGTCGTGGGTGTAAAGTCCTCCAAGTTCCCTGTGAATTATACCTCTGGGGGTACCTAATCAGGTGAAGATCTCGTCACCTGATCAAGGCTCTAAATTACGAGACCAACTCGCATAACGATGACATGACGTATGGGTGTAATGCCAAGCGCAGGTCCATATAAAAAGAATAACATCAATTAGCAGCAAAACAAAAATGGGAACAAAACTAAGTCCTCCACATAGCCGTCCTGCCAGCAACGGCCAGACGCTACGCGGCATCTCTTCAGTGGCGCTACGCGCCCCGGTGCCAGGCACTAAACCCGTTTAAGCTAGGGAAACCTGGCAGGTATTAGGGGCCTGGTCGCCGGTCTAAAAAAAAAATAGTACTGATCATGTTTCGCATGCGACCTATAGATTTTAAAAGTAAATTTTGAAGGAAAAAACCACGCGGCATATACAAAAACAAGTGGGTAAGTGTGATCGACGATCGCACAAAGGGTTTCGTTTAATATTCCTTTCAAAACACTTTATCCTTTCTTTAATAAATCCAAATAAATTTCATTTTCCAAAAAAAAAAAGTCACGTTTTTTATAAAGTAAAAATTTACCGGTCTATTTTTCTCGTTTTTTCGAATATCTGAACCGGCCCGATTAATAATATATGTCATGTGGACTAAATCACTAAATGCGATATTAAAAAAAAAAATCAATTTCAAAATTACAAGGGGTGATCAAATGAAAAGGTACGAAATGACACGGTGGGTACAAATGTAGACTTTATTCAAAATATTCACCATAGGCCTGAGCACAACGATCCCACTGATGAACAAGCCGCAGGATTCCTTGTTCCCAGAATTCCTGTGGCCGTGACGAGACCCAGTCCTTCACAGCGTCCTTGAGCTCGTCGTCCCAGTTGAAGCGCTTCCCTTTCAGGTCTTCTTCCCTTTTCGTTCACCTTGTCGATGAGATAGGCCGTGATGACTGTGTTTGCTTAGCCTGGTCTCGGGTCATCAACCAGACTCTCACGGCCTGCACGAAAACGG
Organism: Maratus michaelseni; assembly: GCA_963931845.1. Taxonomy (NCBI): domain Eukaryota; kingdom Metazoa; phylum Arthropoda; class Arachnida; order Araneae; family Salticidae; genus Maratus; species Maratus michaelseni. The sequence continues at coordinate 25,846,911 of OZ007594.1, forward strand.
GCACTCCATTTTCTGACGGACTTGTCAGAGACATATTTCTCCCCGTAAACTGTCACCATCCGGCGATGAATAGCTGCCGGTTTCTCGCCTTCCGCTGTCAGAAATAGGATAACACCTTGCTGCTCCTCAGTCGTCGAATTTTGCAACGCGAACGCCATCCTGTCCTCATACGGATTGCCGCATCCACAGAATAGGATATATTCTATTCTATTGTCTGTGGACGCCGCTTTTGATAAGAGCCTCTGCTCTCTACTGCGCATGCGGCCGCCCGCGCATGCTCCGATCCCAGTCAGAGACTCCAATCGCATCCCGAGATGTCTCGCTACGTTCTCCCATGGCGGAATATGCAAATATTTAACTGTTACGTTTTTACGTCATTTCGCCCCTTTTCATTTGATCACCCCTTGTAATTACGCTACCGCTCATTCGCGGTAGCGTATTACTGCTTATTTTACTGTTTATTACTGTTAATTTTACGGTATAATACTGGCAGCTGGAATGCCAGTATTATACTGTAAAATCAACAGTTTTTTTTTTTTTTTTTTTTTTTTTTTTTCCAGTATATAGCATCCTGATGTGTCTGTTAGAAACCACTCAGGAAATGGAGTATACAGCTATATGGACTAAATATATCTTAAGTATATATACAGGGAACATAAAAAGCTGTTTAATAAAATATATGTGACCGGTTAAGCAGGGCCGAAACTAGCTTTTTTTTTTTCACGGGGGGCAGACATGTATATTGGCGACACCCCCACCCCCTTCGTCCTCCGCAAAGTAAATTTACAAAGATAATTTACTAAGTTTCTAATAGCAGACTTATTTTAAAATTAAAAATATGTAATCATAAAATACGTAATATTGAACTACGTAATCAACTATGTCAAATATTTATCCAATAAAACCTATGAAACCGGAATCGAAAGGATCAGGAAAAATTCCGCTTTATACATATTTCTATCTTAGCATATATGACTGTTGAAACCATGTGATTTTTTTTCATTTAAGACAGGATTAGGTTACAGAATTTCATTTTCACATATTTTACCGTAGTTGTAGTATTACATTACAAATGAGCAGGCATTTAAAATCATGGTGTTACGAATCACAATGTCTTAAGAACTGAAAGACTGAAGGATTTTCTGTCGGCATAACAATGAATTCCAATATTACTGTAAAATATATTTGTGTGCATCTACAGTTAGTTTCATGCAACTATCACTTATACCGCTCTTCATATTAATAGATAGATGATATAAGATACTTTCCTATATGCTTTCTTATACCTAACGCTAATTTTCAAAATAATAATAATAATAATAATAATAATAAACACTGTTAAGATTTTGCCACGCATTTCATTTTGTGAATTTTTCACCCCTTAATGCTTAGTGTCCCAGGCAGTCGCCTCAACTCGCCCCATTTAAGCCTCGATCTGGAATGTAAAAAAAAAACAAAAAAAAAAAACAATTGTAGTTTAAAAAAATATATAATAATAATAAATAAATAAACAAATAAATAGCGCATTTTTTACCCTTTAGTTTTTAGTGTCCCGGGCAGTAACCCCATCGCATCAATATTTTTATCGCATCAATATTTTTATCTATTTGCCAATTTTAATAAAGTTGGCTCAGTTTTTCTTTTGGATTTTTCAGCAGCAAAACATTTTTACCCAAATTTCATATATATTTTTTGTATCAAACGACAAACCAAATCTTCGTTTGGCGCCCCCTTTTCCTTCCGTTTTGGCGCGCGGGGCACATGCCTCCTCTGCCCCCCTTAGTTTCGGCGCTACTCCCGGGAATAATAGTATCATTGGCGAGTTTTCATGAATGAAGAATTAAGAAAACTTTTGCCAAACGAAAGGGCCCAAAATGATACCGTGCTTCCCCTAGATTCAGAGGTTAACCAGACCCTGTTCATAAGGAACTTCTACTTCTACGGAGTCTATCTAAGGAGTCTGCATGAAGTTGTGAACCCTAAATCTGTATCTACCTCACACTGATACATTTGCATTTAGGATATGCACATAATTGTACTTTTTTAAAAACACTTTACAGCATAGTAATTTATTTATTTATTTTCTTCCTCTTTTTTCTTAAACAGTCCACATCGAAGAGGATCGGAACGAGCTGTGCCAACTGCCACTTAACCACAACCACTTTGTGGAGTAGCAACCACCACGCAGAATCAGTGTGCAACGCATGCGGCCTCTACTTCAAGTTGCACAACGTAAATGGATATGGGCAAAAATATTGGGTAAAATCAATCGTTTCTACTAAATGTTTACGGGTCATATTATCGCAAAAAAAGCAGATCAATTTCTTTCCGATAGTATGATTAATTTTAATGTTTCTTTACGAAACATCTGAAAATTAAACGTTGATTTAGTATTGTTGATAATACATCATGATAATAATCTCCGCAAATGGATTTTTATGACAGTTCACTTAAAAACTCATCATTATAAATAGTGTTTATCCAATTTCAAAGAGGAAATGAAATACATAATGCAATGTGAAGAAGTTTTTACAGACTCGTGAACTGAACAAGGAAGTAAGAGACTAAAATACGAATGAATGACGTAAATTGACTTTACGTCATTTCCATCCAATGAAAGAACTGTAAAATGACATCACTTGATAAGGACTAAAGACTGATTTCATTCTGCTATATAGAACTTTAATAGAAGCTTTTTCTCTCGCGATGGAGATGGAACATGTATACTCCGATCTCCCTTAAACTTATCAAATTTAATTAATGTTTAAGATTAAAATTATGTAACTATTAAATATAAAATTGTAAATTAAATTCTTTAATCAGTATAATGAATGTTTTATTAATCAATAACTTATACACATTGCTTAGTCACATGGATATTCTTCAATCAAGGATTTACATATTGTGTGTGCAAAAAGTAATGGATACATCAATTTTCTTAATGGATTAACCAGTGATTCTGGCGGACCTACTACGCGGTATAATGAGGAGTGTGGATGATTGCTGAAAAATGGAGGTAAGCAATATCTTACCTATCTTTTGTTCCAAAAGTACAATTGTTTATTATATACCTTATTACTTTAGAGCGCGCAAAATTACTGCCTACCGACAAAATTTTCCTAACAAGTATATAATATGTATTATGGCCAAAGCCCGAAATCGGCGATTTTCCGAATGGATCGTCCAAATCGCGAAACGCCAAATTTCACTTAAATTCTCTGGCCAATATCCGATCTTTTTCTTGATTCTGGATTTCTCGGTCATGTCGCAAACTGGCCGGCAAACTGCAGAAAAAGACGAAAAAATATATTTTTTAAAATAAAAAATACCGCGAACACCCCCCCCCCCCCTTTTGGTAATTTTACAGGGAACCAGGCGATTCCGATTTCAAAAGGCTGGAAAAAACGGAACCTTTTTTCTTTCGTCTGCTGAAAAGACCGCGAGTTCCCCTTTTATGCGCAGAAACGATCGTCGATACATTAAAAAATCGAAAAAATGCTAAAAATCACATTTTAAAAGATCTAATTAAAAAGAAATAAATAAACTGGCTTCAAGGTGCATAACTTCAGAGATACAGCTACTTTCCTTCCCAATCTTGTAGCTCTACACGCAGCAGTCTCTTCAGAAAACAGCATTGCATACACACACACGCAAACTTCTATCTTTACGATTTAGATTAGCACTAATTAGCAATATTTAATAAATAAAAATAATTATTGAAAAATTTTAATTTACATAAATTTAATTTTCTGGTTTATTCAATTGCGAAATCACATGAAATGAACTCCAAGAGTGCATGCAGTGACTACCATTGCTTTACGGAATTTAAAAGCATGCCAGAAGCAATTATCTGAATTTGTATTAATGCACATTCTAATAATCTCATTAAAACAGTGTCTAGCCATCTGGAAAACCTGGAAAAGTCAGGGAAATTTACCATTTCTGAGCAAAAGTCAGGAAAATTTGAAAATTCTGAGAAAAAGTTAGAAAATTTTGAAACTTCCAAGAAAAAATAGGAAAATGTTTCTTATTGAACTAAGGATTTGAAATTGCAGCGCCATTAAAATCAAACTTTGCTCTTCATAAGTACTGTAAAGAGTATTTCAACCTCTCGTACAAATCAATTTGTGTACTCCGTTTCAGTCCTTCTTTGTAACTCAGAGATTTTCAGTTCCATTTCACTGAAACTTTATACAGAATGTTATAAGATTGATTAGGTGTTTCATTCTGCTTACTTATCTTTGTTTGGGAACTGAACATTTGTTAGCTTAATTTATTATTTATTATTAATTGAATATTTATTATTTGTATTAAAATATGTCAAAGCAATCTGTATTTAACTATGACTGATGTGATAAAGCATTTCATCCTGATTAGACAAAATGGGTAGAACCTCATGCTAAGTGTGTATCTGCAAAATGTTTAGTATGTAAAATGCTCAACAATTTTATAAATTTTGCAAAAACTTATTTAACAAATCAGTAATTTGTGCCTCAGAATCATTTGTGAAAGTTCCATTCTCAAATTCACAACTTTTTTTATTTTTTTTTGTGTGGAACATCGCAAAATCTCGATACCTGGAATTATTTTTTTTATTGGTATGGAAAACCTGGAAAAGTCAGGGAAATTCGTTGCTGATCATGAATAGACACCCTGTTAAAAACAGTAAAGAGGAATGCCGCAGCAATTCTATTTCACTGGTGTGAAATACTTTATTTATTTATTTTATTATTATTATTATTATTTACAATCGTCGATACATCCGCAACAGAATTCCCACAACTCTGAACTAGTGTTGCAGGCATGAACATAGATCTAAAGAGTTCTATGTTCTATAGAGTTCTTTAGTTCTATGTTCATGGTTGCAGGGGTCTGATTAAAACATGAGCCAACTGCGACACGGTCCTGGGGCGGGGCCATCGCGAAACTTTCTTCTCTTAAGAAAGTTGTTTACTTTTCGCGATGGCCCCCGGCTGACTCTTATATACTAATTGTCACGAGTGTTAACATTTTGTAAACAAAAGTTCATTGATTATTAATGTGTGAAATTGGAAGTAGGTGTGTGTGTGGGGGGGGGGGGGGACCTGAAAATACTTAATAAATCACTTTCTGAAGAATGGAATCAATGATAAATTTTCGTTGCGCCAGTGATGTTTAAAATGGATTATTTTTTTTAAATCTAAAATAAATTGACTGGTTAAATAAAAATAATTTAAATTAAAAATGTATTAATTTTTTGTAATAAATATGTAGTAATATAAAATAAATGTTTATTTTGTGATGGGAAAAATTTTGGCAAAGTACTGAGGACAGAGATAAATCACGAGATAACCTGTGACAGATAATCACAATCCTCATTTCCGACGCTAATTATGACTTTTAATACACAATGAAAATTCTTATTTTTGAAAAAAAAATAATAATGGACTTGAACTTTTCACAATTTTGTTTCCTAAAACTATACCAAACATGTCAATAGCAAGTTTAAATTAACAAGATTATTATTATAAGTTGCACTATTATTATTATTAGTAGTAGTAGTATTTAAATGAGGCTCAATGGAGAAGGATCCAATTTAGGATTTTAAAAAATATATATTAGTATGTTACATTTTTGAATCACAAAATTATTTTCATTCATTTATGTATCTGATGTTTTCATTTTGATGCCAAATAACTAATCCATTAGTTTTACTTAAAAATTTGGCTTTTAAAAGTCAGCAAAAATTTGATTTAAAAATGTTTTGAGAATCAAGATGATAAAGTCAACTACAATCTATTACTTAAAATGTATTTTTCTTTTATACGAAGTCGTCTATTATTAAAAAGGATATTTTATCTTTATAGATAATTTAAACCTTGTAATTATTCGTAGCAAATGCGTTAATTTTATATGAAATTTAAAAAATCATAATTCTATGAGGATGAAATTATTTTCTTTCTAAGATGTAAAGGTGTTCGAAGGGTTTATTTCAAAATGTTCTAACATATTTACGAATTCATTTTTAAACGTCAAAGCATGTCACTTGCAGACATACTTATTGAAGTGATTTGGAATCTAACAATCTTTTCATTATTCGATAACTGAAGTACATGTTGAATTAAAATTAGGGATGCACCAAATATCCGGTATCTATTCGGTATTCGGCCATATTACCGAATATTCGGTTAGGCCGAATATCAAACTATTCGGCATGCCGAATATCGAAATATTCGGCCAAACCAAATACTTAAAGAAAAAACTTTTTTTTAAATATTTTTAAAAACCCACAATTTCTACTTTTAACTGTAAATTAATAAAAATATTCGAAATAATTAGAATCATATTTCAATGAAAGAGAATGCTTTTACAGTATTTATTTGCTGTTAAGAAAATTAACCATTAATGATGACCTTCATAGGAATTAATGATGTACAAGTAAATGTAAGTTCCTGAAGTTCTGTCTAGTAAATAATCTGTTTCTTGCTTTTTCGCAAACATCATGTTTCTAAACAAAATGAAAAAAAAAACTTTCACAGGTGATAATAGACATCAAGACAGACAGTTTTTGTCCAGGAAACCAGGATCGCAACACACTTATTCAATCGAAAGAAAAAAGTGCATCTCTCTCCAGGTCAAATTAGAATTTCCGTTTATTATTTTAATAATATTGAAGATATTGTAACAATATTTCCAACATAGTTACTTTGATTTCTGTGAATCACGAGAAGTACTGAAAATTGCCACCATTCATATCTAAACAACACTGAGCTAGACAATCCTTTATTCAGAGTGCAGCTGACAGTACTACTTATCACTGTATCGCTGGCCAAAATTCACCCACTTCCAATAATATCATCATATTTGTTACAATACAAGCATAATTAATAAGATGCAAATCTCTCTAAAAAATATTTATCTTCATTGTTGTTAAAGATGTGACCGAAAATTCAGTTTCAGCTTGCAGTGACACAACCTGTGTTTTTGATTAAATGTATTATACTTTTGATGAAATAAGTGAATTGAGATAATGTTTCTTGCTCAAAAATTTTTTGCCTTGACCACATTATCTACACAGAAAGTTTGTTCCAAGATGTATGAACACCCTGTACGTTTACAACCTCTGAATATGATCGCTCATTCCAGACACCTGCTCTCTGGTTCATTTAAAAACTTCCTTACCAAATCAAAAGAAGCAGGAAAGTTATTCTTGCTGATTTCTCACCATTGTAATATATTGTATTGTTTTACTTTAGCCCCTTCCTGACAAATAAACACGATATCAACGTAAAATGTTTCGTCTATAATTCATTAAAAAAATTTCTTTGTTTTTAAAGTATATTTGTTTCAGAATGTAACAACATTTTATAAATTTATTTTAATTCACAGAAGTAGCTACGAAGTTTAAAGCTTTATTAAAAAAGTTTTAAGACTATCCTCTTTTTAAATTATAACTCAAAGCACAGATTTTTTTAATTTTTTTTATGTAAAGGTTATTTGTAAAAAAGGTCTAGTTCATAAAATGCTAGTATCTGTGTTAAATATTATGTAAAATCGTTTTATAATTTAACTTTTAATAATTTTTAACTCTGAAATATCTATTCGGTATTCGGCCTCAATGTTACCATTCGGCTAGCCGAATATTCGGTATTCGGTTCATCTATGGGCCGAATATTCGGTATTCGGCCAAAATCACTATTCGGTGTATCCCTAATTAAAACCGATTGTTGTTTGATAAAGAAGTTATTGAATTATCGCATCTGTAAATTCAGTTTAGAAAGCTGTGTGGAAATTCAGTTCAAACGCTAAAATGTATTTAAAAGCATTTTGTGAAAGATGGCCTTCAACGAAAATTGAAAAAACTGTTCGATTTCACAGTTACTAAATAAGAGCACATCTGTCAGTCTCATGTATATAGAAACAAGTATGAATTCAGGAAGGTGTAACCAGTTTAGATTTGAAAACAGTCTTAAGGCTGCTTTCAAATTCAAAGGACCTATTTTATGACGCATTCCTGACTTCATTTTTGTTCGAAAACAGATTAAATTGGAAGGTGCTCCTATTCAAAAACTATATAATCGAATGGCTTTTTTCATTTTTTGGTAAAAGCAGATGATCTTTCAGAAAATACTGTAAAAGTTGTTATTTTGAAAAAACTGTTCGATTTCACAGTTACTAAATAAGAGCATCTGTCAGTCTTATGTATATACAAACAAGTATGAATTGAGGAAGGTGTAACCATAGTTTAGATTTGAAAACAGTCTTAAGGCTGCTTTCAAATTCAAAGGACCTATTTTATGACGCATTCCTGACTTCATTTTTGTTCGAAAACAGATTAAATTGGAAGGTGCTCCTATTCAAAAACTATATAATCGAATGGCTTTTTTCATTTTTTGGTAAAAGCAGATGATCTTTCAGAAAATACTGTAAAAGTTGTTATTTTGAAAAAACTGTTCGATTTCACAGTTACTAAATAAGAGCATCTGTCAGTCTTATGTATATACAAACAAGTATGAATTGAGGAAGGTGTAACCAGTTTAGATTTGAAAACAGTCTTAAGGCTGCTTTCAAATTCAAAGGACCTATTTTATGACGCATTCCTGACTTCATTTTTGTTCGAAAACAGATTAAATTGGAAGGTGCTCCTATTCAAAAACTATATAATCGAATGGCTTTTTTCATTTTTTTGGTAAAAGCAGATGATCTTTCAGAAAATACTGTAAAAGTTGTTATTTTGAAAAAACTGTTCGATTTCACAGTTACTAAATAAGAGCATCTGTCAGTCTTATGTATATACAAACAAGTATGAATTCAGGAAGGTGTAACCAGTTTAGATTTGAAAACAGTCTTAAGGCTGCTTTCAAATTCAAAGGACCTATTTTATGACGCATTCCTGACTTCATTTTTGTTCGAAAACAGATTAAATTGGAAGGTGCTCCTATTCAAAAACTATATAATCGAATGGCTTTTTTCATTTTTTGGTAAAAGCAGATGATCTTTCAGAAAATACTGTAAAAGTTGTTATTTTGAAAAAACTGTTCGATTTCATAGTTACTAAATAAGAGCATCTGTCAGTCTCATGTATATACAAACAAGTATGAATTCAGGAAGGTGTAACCAGTTTAGATTTGAAAACAGTCTTAAGGCTGCTTTCAAATTCAAAGGACCTATTTTATGACGCATTCCTGACTTCATTTTTGTTCGAAAACAGATTAAATTGGAAGGTGCTCCTATTCAAAAACTATATAATCGAATGGCTTTTTTCATTTTTTGGTAAAAGCAGATGATCTTTCAGAAAATACTGTAAAAGTTGTTATTTTGAAAAAACTGTTCGATTTCACAGTTACTAAATAAGAGCATCTGTCAGTCTCATGTATATACAAACAAGTATGAATTCAGGAAGGTGTAACCAGTTTAGATTTGAAAACAGTCTTAAGGCTGCTTTCAAATTCAAAGGACCTATTTTATGACGCATTCCTGACTTCATTTTTGTTCGAAAACAGATTAAATTGGAAGGTGCTCCTATTCAAAAACTATATAATCGAATGGCTTTTTTCATTTTTTGGTAAAAGCAGATGATCTTTCAGAAAATACTGTAAAAGTTGTTATTTTGAAAAAACTGTTCGATTTCACAGTTACTAAATAAGAGCATCTGTCAGTCTTATGTATATACAAACAAGTATGAATTGAGGAAGGTGTAACCAGTTTAGATTTGAAAACAGTCTTAAGGCTGCTTTCAAATTCAAAGGACCTATTTTATGACGCATTCCTGACTTCATTTTTGTTCGAAAACAGATTAAATTGGAAGGTGCTCCTATTCAAAAACTATATAATCGAATGGCTTTTTTCATTTTTTGGTAAAAGCAGATGATCTTTCAGAAAATACTGTAAAAGTTGTTATTTTGAAAAAACTGTTCGATTTCACAGTTACTAAATAAGAGCATCTGTCAGTCTTATGTATATACAAACAAGTATGAATTGAGGAAGGTGTAACCAGTTTAGATTTGAAAACAGTCTTAAGGCTGCTTTCAAATTCAAAGGACCTATTTTATGACGCATTCCTGACTTCATTTTTGTTCGAAAACAGATTAAATTGGAAGGTGCTCCTATTCAAAAACTATATAATCGAATGGCTTTTTTCATTTTTTGGTAAAAGCAGATGATCTTTCAGAAAATACTGTAAAAGTTGTTATTTTGAAAAAACTGTTCGATTTCATAGTTACTAAATAAGAGCATCTGTCAGTCTCATGTATATACAAACAAGTATGAATTCAGGAAGGTGTAACCAGTTTAGATTTGAAAACAGTCTTAAGGCTGCTTTCAAATTCAAAGGACCTATTTTATGACGCATTCCTGACTTCATTTTTGTTCGAAAACAGATTAAATTGGAAGGTGCTCCTATTCAAAAACTATATAATCGAATGGCTTTTTTCATTTTTTGGTAAAAGCAGATGATCTTTCAGAAAATACTGTAAAAGTTGTTATTTTGAAAAAACTGTTCGATTTCATAGTTACTAAATAAGAGCATCTGTCAGTCTCATGTATATACAAACAAGTATGAATTCAGGAAGGTGTAACCAGTTTAGATTTGAAAACAGTCTTAAGGCTGCTTTCAAATTCAAAGGACCTATTTTATGACGCATTCCTGACTTCATTTTTGTTCGAAAACAGATTAAATTGGAAGGTGCTCCTATTCAAAAACTATATAATCGAATGGCTTTTTTCATTTTTTGGTAAAAGCAGATGATCTTTCAGAAAATACTGTAAAAGTTGTTATTTTGAAAAAACTGTTCGATTTCATAGTTACTAAATAAGAGCATCTGTCAGTCTCATGTATATACAAACAAGTATGAATTCAGGAAGGTGTAACCAGTTTAGATTTGAAAACAGTCTTAAGGCTGCTTTCAAATTCAAAGGACCTATTTTATGACGCATTCCTGACTTCATTTTTGTTCGAAAACAGATTAAATTGGAAGGTGCTCCTATTCAAAAACTATATAATCGAATGGCTTTTTTCATTTTTTGGTAAAAGCAGATGATCTTTCAGAAAATACTGTAAAAGTTGTTATTTTGAACTCACGATTCAGCAGGGCGAGAAAGGAGAAAAACTTATCGCGTGACAAGAATCGCTTATAACTCTATAAGTAATTTATTCATCAGAAAATGGAAAACGCTATTCGATTTTAAATCCTTAAATGGACCTGCCAATTATATGTCTTTATGTTTAAAAATAAATCAGAAAATGCGTCACAAAATTTTGTGTTGTTGAGCAGATAATTTGAGAACCACCTTAAACACAGCATAAGAAATTAATTTCTTTATTCCACTTTTGGATGCATGTTTTTAAAATTAGCAACGCAATTCTTAGTTTTGAATGCATCAGAATTTAATGTGTTCTCCTTCTTATTAATATTTTCTAAGCACGTGAATCGCGTGTAATTATAACAATTTTTATTCAATCAAAATTAAAATTTATTAAGAAACACATGTTTAAGCTTCAAACACGTCAATAATAATAATAATAGTAAAAACAATAATATTAACAGTAATAATAATAAGTACTAATTAACGTTCATAGGAGAATTTCAGCAGCAAGAATATTCTTCCCAACATTTTTCTTTCAAAATACCAGAGAATAAATTTTAAGATGAAAATTATTTTTAGCATATTAATTGAAATAAGAAATATCTGTATATAAATGTTAATATGGCATACGTTTGAAGTTCTTGAAGAATCGTAGAATGCCACATCTGAGGACATAGTCAACAAGAAATTTGTTTAAACGTGACAAAAATATGTTTTTCCATACATATTTTGCCAGCATCAAATATTTTTAAATATATTTCTGAACGAAAAATAATATGCTTGAAGAAGAAAGAAAAAAAAGTAAAGAAAGTGGCATTATTAGGTAACAAGTATTATTATTTTTTAATTTTCTCTTCCAAAACAGCCAAAACTTTCTTTTATCTCATACATATTAATATTTTAAAATAAATGAATATGAAGTTTTATTAAATTCCGTGCATTAGTTCTTGAGATATGGCTATCGCTAAAACCGTGTAAATTCTGAAAAATGTCGCCGTTTAGCTGAATCTGAATTTTAACGAAAATATGTGCATTACGTCTTGAAATTAGAGCTATTAAGAAAATCGTGAAAAATGCAGCATAGCAATGCCACCTGTTGGGCTATTTACATCAAAAAAGAATCAGCATCAATTTATATCAAGGTTTAACTGAATCTAAAGTTTTATTAAATCCCGTGCATTAGTTCCCGAGATATCACTACCACTAAAATCGTGTAAATCCTGAAAAATACACCATAGCAGCGTCACCTGTTAGGAGATTTACACCAAAACCTATTACGCAACAACTTATGTCAACGTTTAACTGAATCTGACGTTTGATGAAAATACGTGCATTAGTTCTTGAGATATAGCTATCTTGAAAATCGTGAATAATGCAGCATTAGCAGCACCACATGTTGAGCGGATACATCAAACCCCAACCAATAATAACTTATATCAACGTATAACTGAATCTGAAGTTTTACGAAAATCTGCGGATTAGTTCTTGAAATAGAGCTATTGCGGAAATCGGGGGAAATTGCAGCATAGCAGCCCCCCCCCCCCCCCCTGCTGGGCCATTTCCACCAAACACTAATCAGCACCAATTTCTATCAAGGTCTAACTGAATCTAAAGTTTATTAAATTCCGTGCATTAAGTTCTTGAGATAGAGCAATATGAATTATCACATTGAGCAATATGAATTATCACCCACAAAATTTGTATCACATACAGACACACACACACACAGAGACAGACATTTTCTAAAAACAGTCAAATCGTGTTCAGGACATCAGGACCTTCTAAAACGTATAAATCCGTTGAAAACCGGAAGTCGAAAATTTTCATGAATCCAATACTTTCTTCTTGTAAAGATAGAAGAAAGTAAAAAAGTAGTACAATTATTTTGTGCAGCCCTGAATATCATCTTTAGATTTGGATATATAATACATAGCATGATAAAATTTAGTTCATTTTGAAACTTCACATTTTGCAATTTTCGCCAATCGGTAGAAATGCACTCGAAATCTTTTGTACAGTCCTGTATATTATCTAAACACTTTTGTACACAGCACATATTAAGCTAAAATTTAATTCAGGTAAAAAACGCATAAAGCATAGTTTAATCACTCAGTAATGCATATAATTTTCATTAGCTTTGAAATAGTGAAACATCATTAAATTACACTGCAAACGATTTTTCCCCGTAGAACAATGTGTTACATAAAACCCACTTTCAGCAATTACCAATCGTAAATGACAATGTATTTTGTACTTTGCATACCTCTGTTATGAATTTATTTGTATTCCAGAAACTTATATTAGTCCACTAAATATAGTTCAGCAAGAAAATGCGCAATACAATTAAAAACTAACCCTTAAGCCATTCACTCCCATAGTGCGTAATTCTTATGAATTCCCTTGTGTAGCCCTGTATAGGATCAACCGAATTTATACACACCACGTAATATGAAAAAAAAAAAAAAAGTTAAAAACGCAAACCAAACTTGAAAACGCACTCATCACACGTAGACTGTAATTATCGCAGGTATACTGTAACCGCATTCTTTTGTGTGTCCTATAAATGAACCATTAACGAATGCACATGCACACCATACTTTTAAGCGAGCAATTTATAGTACACCGCAGTAATGCGTATAATTTTCTTTACCTTTGAAATAGTGAAACATCATTAAATTACACTGCAAACGATTTTCCCCCTTAGAACAATGTGTAATAGGATTCTTTTGTTTGACCCTGTAAATTAATAATAAATTCTTTGAAATTTGAGTGATGCTGTGAATTCTATAAAAAGCATGTTTTAATGCGCTTCATAAATATAGGATATCAATTTATTCATGTTTCAAATGACACAGCATCATCAAAATGCGTTGAAACGATTAATTCCGATGGACTGCGGAATACTTTTGACATGTAGTAAACGACAATAACATACAAAAATTTCAGGGTAATCCAAGAACATTTACACGAGTTAGAGCACGGACAGACGGCAAACAAACCGAAGTCATAAACACTTTTCAACTAGGTTGGAAAGTGTTAAAAATGCGTTATTAGACATAAATATTAACCTATTTGTCAAAAAAATATTCAGAAACTGACACATACCTCTCACTAATCTTTCAACTGTACCACCTGCTAGCGCAGCTATTCCTCTACTAATTGCAAGACTGGAACCGTCAGATTTTGAAAAGTAAATAAACTATGACTATAGCAGGACGAATAATAAAATATCCACGGAGAAAAAACTCTGTGTAAAATATTAGTAGTTTAGGGTTGCTATAAATTTATCTTTTTGACGACAACTGTGATGAAATTAAATGTTCTTTCATCTCTTTACTCTGTGGTTTAGAATGTTTTACAGAAATTAGAGCAGTATTCTCAACCATTTATTATTTTTTTTTTTTTATCCCGTGGCAGATTTGAACGTCAGCACACTTACTTTAAGATAAAAAGGAATAAAAAAAATGCTTTCGTAATTTAGTATTTATTAACTACAATAAAAATAGCTTTAAAAATATTATAATTTGTTATAAAGAAGGTACCAATGGATTTTTTTTAAAACGTGACTACATTTAATTTATTTCTTCTCTTTATTACAATTTATTATTAAATGAAATAAATGAGTTTGGTATTGCTAACTTGAGCTTAACTTTTTAAATCTTTATATATATACTAGCAAAACCCGCGGCTTTGCACACGTAATTCTTGAAAAATGCCAAGTGGTATTCGTTGGCCTATTTTCATTAGAGGAAATTTTACTGCCACAGATAATTCAGAAATTACTAATTAAGCCACACTAATGCCGAAAAAAAGATCGAAAAATTTTAGAACTTTTTCGCTCTTTTACCCCTCCCCCCCACCCCCGTGGTACTGTCACTGATATAAAATATAGCCTATGTTACAGCAGGGATTGTTACCATCACTTTTGAAAACGATTCTGTAGTTCCAGAGATTCCTTAGAAATTGTAATTTAGAATGTTTTTAGACCGCTTTTCGCTCATCTCACCCTTTAAGATTAAGTTTTTTTTTAAGAATTGGTTCTTAGAGAGCATTTATATCTTATAATTAACTACCATGCCAAATTTCATGTTTCTAGCTCCTTCAGTATAAAAAAAATCGCAATTTTAGAACGTTTTTCGATCTTGAACCCCCTGGGGGTAGTGGCACCTTAAAATATAGCCTGTGTTGGAGCAGGGACTGTCACCATCAATTTGCCCCCAAAACTTTTGAAATCGGTTCTGTAGTTCCAGAGATTCCATAGAAATTGTATTTTAGAATGTTAACGCTTTTCGCTCATCTCACCCTTTTAAATTTCGAATTTTTTTAGAATTTGCTCTTAGAGAGCATTTACATCTTATAAATAACTACTATGCCAAATTTCAAGTTTCTAGCTCTTTCAGTATAAAAAAATCGCAATTTTAGAACGTTTTTCGATCGTGAACCCCCTTGGGGATAGTAGCACCGACATAAAATGTAGCCTATGTTGGAGCAGGGACTGTCACCATCAATTTGCCACCATCACTTTTGAAAATGGTTCTGCAGTTCCAGAGATTCCATAGAAATTGTAATTTAGAATGTTTTTAGAACGCTTTTCGCTCATCTCACCCTTTTAAATTTCGATTTTTTTTTAGAATTTGTTCTTAGAGAGCATTTACATCTTATAAGTAACAACCATGCCAAATTTCATGTTTCTAGCTCCTTCAGTATAAAAAAAAAAAATCGCAATTTTAGAACGTTTTTCGATCGTGAACCCCCTTGGGGATAGTAGCACCGACATAAAATGTAGCCTATGTTGGAGCAGGGACTGTCACCATCAATTTGCCACCATCACTTTTGAAAATGGTTCTGTAGTTCCAGAGATTCCATAAAAATTGTAATTTAGAATGTTTTTAGAACGCCTTTCGCTCATCTCACCACTTTAAATTTCGAATTTTTTTAGAATTTGTTCTTAGAGAGCATTTACATCTTATAAATAACTACCATGCCAAATTTCAAGTTTCTAGCTCCTTCAGTATAAAAAAAATCGCAATTTTAGAACGTTTTTCGATCCTGAACCCCCTCGGGGGTAGTGGCACCGACATAAAATGTAGCCTATGTTGGAGCAGGGACTGTCACCATCAATTTGCCACCATCACTTTTGAAAATGGTTCTGCAATTCCAGAGATTCCACAGAAATTGTAAATTAGAATGTTTTTAGAACGCTTTTCGCTCATCTCACCCTTTTAAATTTCGAATTTTTTTAGAATTTGTTCTTAGAGAGCATTTACATCGTATAAGTAACTACTATGCCAAATTTCATGTTTCTAGCGCCTTCAGTATAAAAAAAATCTCAATTTTAGAACGTTTTTCGCTTCTGCACCCCCTTGGGGGTAGTGGCACCGACATAAAATATAGCCTATGTTGGTGCAGGGATTGTCACCGTCAATTTGTCACCATCACTTTTGAAATAGCTTCAGTAGTACCAGAGATTACCCCCTAACAACAAACAAACAAACAAAAAAACAAAAAACAATCTTTACTACTTTATAATATTAATATATATATATATTTTTTAAAGCTTGGCTTGGCAGAGCGACCACCCTGCTTGATATATATATATAAAGATGAGTTTTCGAACAAGATATTCATAATCTTCTTTGGATTCTAGCCGTGTTTGAGTTTTATTTTTTGGCCGTTTCATTGCAGAAGAGCTCACGCCACACAAACATGATGTGGAACAAGTATTGTCGGACCCCTAATTTAGCGGAATTCCTCCATTTTACGAATTTTTTTCTTGGGACAAAGAACACTTTACGAATTTCTGCATTTTCTATTTGCAGTGGCGTAGCTATGTTCTTCGGCGCCCGGGGCAGGAAGAAATTCTCCGCCCCCCTCCCCCCACCCCTAAAAACATAACCACATTATTTTTCATCAAGACGAGAAAAGAAAGGTCCTTCTGATTTGAACCGGGAGGAAAAGATAGCTCTTCTCTTCCTTGTTTTTAATAAATAAGTTAATTTTACTCAAACTTACAAACCTAAAAGGCATGAAACCCGATTATAGATGATTCCTGGTTTTCGTCAATACTGGATTTGAATTTCGAAAAATTAGTCAACAAGCGCTAATTTGGCTTCATTTATGCCGACCTACTTTTATGACCATATTTGGGTATATTTAGACAAATATCATCCAGCTTGGCGATATTTTGACGTTAGCGGATATGATTATGTAGTTTTAAGCGTATGAGAGTAGCATCAATGATTAGAACAATGAAAGTAAATTTGCAAGAAACCACGTTTGCGAAACCCCATAAATTAAACCCGATTATGGAAAAAAATCTGCTGCCTTGTTTCATATACAAGGTGCGTACACTCTTTGGAATTTCTAAGGAGTTTAACATGTTCTAGTTCTAAGTGACAAAACTTCAGTAAATGTTTTTCAATTAACTCTTTTTTTTTTTTTTTTTTTTTTGGGAGGGGGGGGGGGGGTAAATCTTTAAGGCGAATTTCATACAGTTAAAAATAGACTTTTCAGCAATATAAATAGTTTATTATTTATAAATAAAATTTTAGGTAAAAAGTCATTTTTATTATATTTTAAAATTTGTCATGACGTTTTAACTAATTAACTTTTTGTTTTATAAAGTTTTCCTCGATTAAAAAAAGAATATTTCTGAAGATCTAAAAAAACATTTTAGTTATAAAATTATCTATGATTAACGTTATCTTTACCTTTGGAATGCCTTTATTATATTTGTGTTTTTATTCAATAAAGATTTCATTCTTTATACCTGAACTAACCCTGTTATTAAAGTTAACTTGGTTTTTGTATGTAAAGACGGAAATTTTTAATTGATTTTTCACTCACTTCCTGGATAAGCTAGAATTATAAAAAATATGTACGCATGTGTATTTCTGATGACAATACAGCATTTTATTACTTTAAGAACTGAATTATAAAATAATAAAGTTATTTTAAGGCATTTTTCCGTTAGCTGGCCACAGGCAATAAATTGCCAAATAATCATTAAGGTTACAATTGTTACGAGTTACAAAAACAATGGAGTTAAATAAGCGCCAACCCAAAGCTTGCCAAAATATCCCATCTAGCTGTAAAAATGCAACAACGAAATATTTTAAACACTAAAACATAGAAAATATAAATAAAAATAGTGAGTGTGATAATTAAAGAAAATATCTCTTGTCGTTAAATCAATATTAAATAAATTATGACTGTACGTTGAGAAAACAGTTTAGAATATATAGTTTAAAATAATGATATGAATATATAGGTTAAAAAATGCTTTTTTTTTCTATAACATATCTTAAAAAATAAACAAAGCAAGCATTATAATTAAAAAGTAAATAAATTCATCAGTTTAGACTTTCGAACAAGCGTAAATCAAATCAGTAAATTTTCAATTATCGAGGTCCATGCCAAATTAATGTATTTGTAACAGAATTTTTCGTAACTAAATGAATTGCAGTCATGGAATTACGTGTGATTTTTAAGAAGTCCGAACTGGTGTGCGAACTTTATGTGACTTTAAAAAATATTTTTTTAATATTTTTAGCATTAGTAAGTAATTTACATTAGAAATTTGATTACTCAGGAGAACAACACTCTATGTCACTCAAATAACAGAAGAAAAAAAAAATCGACCTTTCAAATATAAAATGCACACTTCCCTTTAAGGGGACTATGTACTCTTCTTTGCAAAAAATGACAAAAATATCAATTTTCCAATTTTTTGTTTAAAAATGTATTTAGACATCTCTAGTATATTCTGGTCAAGTTAAGTTACCAAAATATCCGATGATTATAATGTGTGACAATAGCTTTTTATTAAATACATCTTTAAATTAGTTTTCTCTCAGTTAATTTTTTTTCTTTCTTTCTTTTTTTTTTAGATATTGCTACTTTTAAAATCATTTAAAAAACAATATCGGAAAATATCACTGATTACACTATTTTTTAAATGCGACACATAAAAATATTTTTTAATAAAAATACTTAGAAAATTATTTCCCTGTTCTTTTTTATTTCTTCATTATATTTAATTTTCTGCAATTTTCAATGATAATTTTACAGTCAGATACTTTAAATATTTGTTTTGTTTGTTCAATAGTAAATGAGCATTTAAATTATCTTTTGAAGCTGTATGTCTTAATACTGCTCACGAAAGATGTTTTAAATCGTCAAAACCTTCTAAAGAACACACACTCTTATTTGCATTTAACAGTAAACAAGGTCAAGAGAATAATTTTAATCTTTCTCCATTTCCACGTAACTATTTGTATTGGTCGTTCTAGGAAGACTGAAAAGTCCTGCTTCAATTTTTATAGTGTTTAAGAAGGGAAAATGAGGGAGTAGGTCTCCCACATTTTATTATTTGGCTTTTCTTAATGCCAGTTCAACGAAAAAGTAGAATTTCCAATACAAAACAAACGATATCTTTACTTATACAATCAGGGCCGGCGCAACCATCAAGCAAACGCGCCGGCTGCGCGCCAATTCGGGTTTTGTTAGGGGCCCCAACGCTCTCTATACAATTTGAAATAATGTTTCCTCTGTATAAAATAATATTTTTGCTCTAGATTTGTCTTTAAATGTTCCCTCGTGAGGAAAAAGTGAGTATTAACATTATTTCTTACAGGCAAAGTTCATATAATTATCGGTGACTGTATGGATTGATGGTCCTGAAAGTAATCACGAGCGCAAAAATAATAACTATTTAAAATATCGTAAAGGATAGAAGATTTTACAAAATTAAAAATAATTATGCACATTAAATTCGAAAAATTTATCAAACATTTTATTATCTTTATTAGATATTATTCTTTGACACATACAATTTAAAAATAATTTTTTTTTATACGATATTGCAGTATACGTTGGCCTCCACTAATTGCTTTGCCAGGGTTTCGAGCAACTTTGCGCCGGCCCTTCTTAGTTCCTCCAGCTAAACCCATTTTGCAGTGATTAACAGAAGTCCCCTTTACACGAAAATATTCATATATAATGCTAAGAACTCAAAAATCAGCGTGAAAACCAATACAGAAATAAAGAAATGTTCTTTTGATATAAGAAATGCGACACCAGCAAGGCCCTTTATTTTATAAGCTAGAGGCTAGACAGTGAGGAATTTCCATCTGCGATTGGCACTTATGGATCTCTCTACTCCCTCCTCCTTCGGCGATTTTCTTCAAAGCACTCACACACAAAAAAGGTCAACAATTCTTATTTATTGTCAAAATATGCAAATAATTTCGGTTTAAAGCGTCTCTCAATTTGGTACCCCCCATTGAATCATTTTGCACCTCCTTTCAGGTACGTAATCATGCAAAGTACAAAGTAGGTACACCCTTCCCTATAAACATTTACAGAAGCTTTCTTCTTTCTTTATTTAAATATAATAAAATGTTTTACCAAAGAAAACATTCACACACACATTTAAAAAAAGTCTGCAATTTTTATTTATTGTCAAAATTTGTGAGATAATTTCGGTTAAAAACCTCTCTCAATTTGGCGCCCCTTGGCAGCGGCGCCCGGGGCGACCGCCCCCCTTGCCCCCCCTTCTGTCTATTTGACAAACTTTTCCTGTGATCTAACTCAGGCCTGTCCAACCTTTCTATAGGCCATCAACGAAGGGCACACGGGTTCACTTGAGCAACAATGTTATATTTCTGTAATAGAGGTAGAGACGCACACACGTCTTATCGGTGTTACCAATTTATTGCGTTTTTTTTTTTCCCCTCCTGATTTAATTCAAAATATCTACCACTATTTTCGAATAGTGATCTTCGCTTCTTTAATCTGAAATCTTCTCTCATATCGGAAATTAAACAAAGCTAAGATTACTATTCGGATATAGTGATAAGGGTAGATATTGGTAGATAAAGGTAGATAAAATGGCAGTCACGAATACGAATCTTATAGGACGTCCATATACATGCCACAGTGATAGCTATAAGAACCCTATGATTCAGAAATTTCATGTAAAAATAATTTTCAGAAAAGACATACAAATTTAGAACATTTTTCTGAGAGAAGGCCTGTCTCAAAAATTCTAGTAGGGGTAGAAGCCAGATACCTTAATTGCATTTAGCCTATAATATACAAAATTAATTTACATATTTAAAAAAAAAAAAAATGTGCTTATGTTATAGATTTTTTAAAAAAAAGCAACTTTTTAAATGAATTTTTTTTAAGAAAAGCTTGTTTAAGGAAGTAATTAGAAAGGGCGCCATGGAGTCTGCGGGCTCCGCGTTGGACATGGACAACAGGACAACCCTGCTTAAACTTATTCCTTCTTTGCGCGCATTTTATGATGCTCAATGAACTGAAGCTGGTTTTATGATTTGAAACAATCCGACGTGGATTGTAGTTTGAATAAAATACACCTGAGATAGTGGCGCCAGCGAGCTAAATAGGAGGGGAGATTGTAATTTACAGCAAAACAGAGGAACCCCCCCCCGCCCCTACCCTACCACTAATTTAGTGGACAACATAAGCGTAGCCTCGGGGTAGCCCCAACTTTCTGAAAACCAATTTCTAAAATATGATACAGTGAATTAAAACTTGTCTTGTATTGATCCAAAATCGAAATGACTACTTTTATTTTCATTTTATATTTCTTCATTTTTTAGGGTTTCGGTCATCTCACGAAACCCTATTACTCCCGCTTTGTTGTCTGCCGGTTCTCAGAAATTATGTAACTTACAGACTTGAAATTTTGTGTACTTATAGCTGAATACCTACTATGAAGCTGAAAATCATAAAATAAAAAAAAAATCGTATTAATTTAATATAGAGAGATAAAAAACAAAAATCTAACAGCCTTTTCCTATTAAATTTAAACATTTTTCGTTATAGCAGTTGCCAACAATTAAAAATCGACAATAAAATTATTTCTACAATAATTAATTTTCTATTGAAAGATTTCCATGTGAAAAATGAAACTGAAATAAAAAATTTCACAAATTGAAAAAAATATCAATATGACGTCCTATTGGTAATAAAACGGAAATTTTCAAACATTTCTAAATAATACAAGGATGAGTCACCGCCTCCTGAATACTAGGCGCTGAAAAAAATGGCGGCTGTCGCAGGCGGAATCGTTTGTACAGTCCCTCGAACTTCAACAGCAATAATATCTAAAAGTTATCTTTGACTTATCTGATCTCCGAAAAACAAGGCAAAGAAAACTTTTAGAAATTATTGGTGTGGAATTTCGAGGGACCGTTCAAACGCTGAAAAAAAAAACGGCCTGCAACGGCCGCTATTGTTGTCAGCGCTCAGGCCTAGTATTCAGGGGGCGGTGGATGAGTATGTATAAGTACAGAAAGCAGGTTAATATGATGTCATTAGAGAATTAAAAAGAAAATTAATCTGACGTACTATTGGAAGTTTAACGGACTTTTTCAAATGTTTGAGAATAATACAAAGAGAGTATCCATATGAGTAATAAAGAAAGCAAGTAGATAGGACGTCAGCAAGTGATTATAACATCATATGAGTTTGAGGGACGTATTGAATCATGATAAAAACCCGATTATGGAAATATTGGCATATTTTAACATTTTGAAGGTCTCTGTGCAACATGTTTAATTTTGAAATTGATTTTTTTTTTTTTTTAATATCGCATTTAGTCCACATGACAGATACTATTATGACAGAGTATAATAGCGGGTTTCACCCGCTATCGGACCGGTTCAGATTTTCGAAAAAAAACGAGAAAAATAGACCGATAAATTTTTACTTTATAAAAAACATTACCTTTTTTGTTGGGGGGGGGGGGAGGATGAAATTTATTTGGATTTATTAAAGAATGATAAAGTGTTTTGAAAGGAATATTAAACGAAACCCTTTGTGCGATCTTCGATCGCACTTACCCACTTGTTTTATTTCGACCCAAGATTAGTTTAATATTTTGAGCATCGTAGTTCGCGTTGCGACGATTTTGTATTCTTCCAACTTTAATTTAATCATAGCAGAGCAAAATTTAACAGAGGGTTGTTCTTTCCGTTTCTGAGGGGGGAGGGGGGATATCAAAAACTTGCCGCAAAAGGCGAAAAAACACTAAAAAAATCCGCGAACAATTCAAAACTCGCAGAGGACAAAATATACTATATTGTCTACTCTAATAAAAGTTTGAAAACGGATTGATTTTTCAAGTGTTAAAAAATTGCCGTTGCGCGAAAAACCGCAGAAATTTTTTATGCGATTTAAGTTGCGAAAAATTCAAAAATCTCAGAGTACAAAATTTACTTACTGTATTTGGGCTGAAATACTAAAACCGAATTCCTTCTACAAATGCTTAAAACACGCGGCCGCGAAATGCGAAAAAACGCTAAATCTCTCTCTCTCTCTCTCTCTCTCTCTCTCTCTTTTTTTTTTTTTTTTTTTTTTTCGCAGAGGACAAATTTACTTGGGCTAAAAGGGTGAAACCCAATTCCCGTAACAAATGTTAAAAAATACTGCAAAACGTGAAAAAAGGTTAAAATCGTATGAAAAATTAAAATCATTGTACGGATTCCGAATTAACTTTATTGAAAAGATAAAAAAAAATTACTATATTGGGTAAAACTAGCCATTATAATCATGATTTATCATTTATATCATGAAAAATATAATCAAATGTTTTAACTTAATGTCTTAATTTTTGGCAGGAACTACTACTATATCACGTACATGTCTGTTGTTGCAGCACTGTGGGTTATAAAATCACCTGCACTCTTGCAGCAGGTGGAAATAGAAAATCGCAAGATACAAACACAAAGAACGGAATATGCTCCTTTTGATACACACAGAAGTGAACTCAAATCTGATTATGAAATCAAAATTGCTAGGATATTATGCAGTTAGAGCAATTTAAAATCCTGTTTCAATATCTCAGATTTTCCCCAGATAACATTACACATTTTTTAAAGCATTTTTTTTTATCTTTCAAAAGTAAAAAATGCTAAAATTATGCAAATCTTTTTTTTTAATAATTTTTTTTTTTTGAAGTACAGGGGTGCGTAAATTATGCGGGGGAGCAATCTATGCGAGTAAAGAGGGTGTGTTCATTTATAACCAAATAGGTTTTTGCGTCTTAAACATTTCTATGGAAACTTCTTCTTTCGGTTTGAAACTGGTACTTCTTTTATAAAAATGGGTTCCGATCCGAAAGAGTCAAAACCCAATATACGAAACGATTTAACGTGATTTTCAAATGACCTGCTCAACAACTCGAAACTTTATGACACATTTTCTGACTCATTTTTAAACGCAAAGGCGTAAATTTGGTACGCTTATCTATAGAAGCGATTTGGAATCAAAATGAGCTTTCCATTTTTTTTTTATAAATCTGGAGGCACGGCAGTGCCTCCGCCAAGTCGAGAGAGGACAGCCGTAAGCATACTTTTCTGGAAGCAACTCAGGGCACTTTTGACCCCCCCATATCTCCGCGCTGGAGTATCCCAAAAATTTTAAACTTCAATTATAGAGAGTATTTGGCCCACAGGACCAAAATTTAAAATTACAACTTTCTGTCTTTTCTAGTTCAGGCGATATATGAACTCAAACATTCGATTTTTTGTCACTTCTTACTCACTCGTTCACGCGTCATCAAAAAGATTGGGTAGATCCCGTAGCCCCAGAAACTTGACATTTGGAAAAAAGGTAGTGTTTAGGATACAAAGAAAGGAAAAATTATAAAATCCAGAAAATTCGAAAAAAAAACATTCGAAAATTCAACAAATTCCATCAAAATTGAAAATTCAAAATAATACGATCTTGTAGTCTTGGAAACTTAAGATTTGGTGTGAAGGTAGTGTTTAACATCCAGAAAAAGAAAACATCAAAAACACCAAAAAAATCGAAAGCAAAATTGAAAAAATCGAAGAAATTGAAGAAAAACGAAAATTTGAAGACAATCCGATTTTGTTGCGCTAGAAAATTCAAATTAGGAATAAAGGTAGTATTTAGGATACAGAAAAAGGAAAATTAAAAAAATCCAGAAAATTCGAAAAAAAAATAAAAAAATTCGAAAAAAATTGAAAAAATGAAAATAATTTGATACGATAACGCTCGTATTTATAAATTAATTTGGATGAAACTAATTGTGTGTATGAAGCTCACCAATGCCTCGACCGAGTTCGTTGGCCAGCTTGGTCCGCCATCTTGTTTCAAGATGGCGGCCACGGAAAATTTTAAAACAAAAATAAATATACAAAAAAGTTAAAAAATCAAGTTTATTTTTTAATTAGGTGTTAGGACTTGATACAAGGATTCCAGAGCATTTTTTGTTTTACCTCTATCTTAAAAATTGGCCGAGATAGAGCAGTTTGAAATTCTAGGGTGGCTGACATTTTGAAACAAAACAGCACATTACAAAAAACCAACGATAAATTTATGGTCAATAATGGTCAAGCAGGTGCAATCCCGAATGAATACTCCGTGTTATTATAACTGTAACTTTGACTTCGAAATTTTGATACGTTGCATTTTCTATTTGTTGATATTTTTGAACTATGATTTACGCTAAGTGAAATGTTGTTGTTGAAGAGGGATTTTCCATGTAAATCCGAAACGTCCAATTTTAATATGTTTTTAATGTTTTATGAAAGTGTATTGTAATGTCTGTAATTTTAATGATTTTAATATAAATTTATAAGTTTTAGTGAACGCGATTTCTCGCAAATTATTTTCTTTCATTGTTGTAATCATTTTCC
Organism: Maratus michaelseni; assembly: GCA_963931845.1. Lineage (NCBI taxonomy): Eukaryota > Metazoa > Arthropoda > Arachnida > Araneae > Salticidae > Maratus > Maratus michaelseni. Next base: position 25,872,671 of record OZ007594.1, read on the forward strand.
CAATCATACGCATAAAACTATATATTCATATCCATTAGCGCCAAATTCTCGCCAAACTTGGCGACAATTGGTGAAATCTCGCCAAATTTGGCGACAAAAATAAGTCTTCATAAATGAAGCCAATTTGGCTATAGCTCAATAATTTGGCGAATTTCTTATTCAAATTCAGTGTAAACGAATCTTTTGTAAACGGTTTCTTTGCATTTTAACTTGCTGTTTTCGAGTGACATTAGCTAAAATTTTAAAACGAAGATATAGGAAAGCTACCTTTTCCTGCCGGTACAGGCCGGAGGACTTTTTTATGAGTTGTCGGATGCAATCTATGTTTTGCATTAAATAAAGTAAAACATTGAAAAACAAATCCCACAGGATGGGGATAGTTTGTTTTAGATAGATTTTAAGATAATTGTCCTATTAGGTAGTACACCTTCCGTTATTGTTTTGTGTTATTTTCCCCGGATTATGCTTTTCTTTTCTTTTGTTTACGAATTTTGTAATAGAAAAGTTCCGCTATAGACTGGCTACGTTATAGACCTTTTTTTTATAGACAGGTTCATTTTCTTTCACAGGCTTTACTCTATTTAATTTATATATGAAATATTTGTTGTTAAAAGATGTTGGTCGCACAAAAATTTTCACTTCTCTCCCTCCTTTCCCGACATTACTGGTTGGTTATGCCTTGATAGTCCTTTCTAAATAAAATCATGGTGATTCTAAGATTCTCTTGATTTATCTCTAAATTGAACATAAACGATCCTAAGAAAACGGATCCATGAATTACTATATTGGCATGAGGAAATTTAGTTGCAGAAAAATGGAGCATATAGCTAACATTAAGTCTAATAGGAAAACCACAGCCTTGGCAAGATTGTATTAACAAGAAACCATCCAAATCTGGAGGCACGGCAGTGCCTCCGCCAAGTCGAGAGAGGACAGCCGTAAGCATACTTTTCTGGAAGCAACTCAGGGCACTTTTGACCCCCCCCCCCCCCATATCTCCGCGCTGGAGTATCCCAAAAATTTTAAACTTCGTTTTTCTAGAATATTTGGCACACAGGACCAAAATTTAAAATTACAACTTTCTGTCTTTTCTAGTTCAGACGATATATGAACTCAAACATTCGATTTTTTGTCACTCACTCACTCGTTCACGCGTCATCAAAAAGATTAGGTAGATCCCGTAGCCCTAGAAACTTGACATTTGGAAAAAAGGTAGTGTTTAGGATACAAAGAAAGGAAAAATTATAAAATCCGGAAAATTCGAAAAAAAACATTCGAAAATTCAACAAATTCCATCAAAATTGAAAATTGAAAATAATACGATCTTGTAGTCTTAGAAACTTAAGATTCGGTGTGACGGTAGTGTTTAGTATCCAGAAAAAGAAAACATCAGAAACACCAAAAAAATCGAAAGCAAAATTAAAAAAATCGAAAAATCGAAAAAAATCGAAAAATTTCAACGAATCCGATTTTGTTGCGCTAGAAACTTGGAATTCGGAATAAAGGTAGTATTTGGGATGCAAAATAAGAAAAAATTAAAAATTCTGGAAAATTCGAAAAATTCTAAACAAATTGAAAAAATTAAAATAATTTGATTTTTTTAGCCTTAGAAACTTAAAATTCGCAGCAAAGATAGTGTTTAGGATTCAGAATAAGTTAAAATAAAAAACGCTATAAAATTCGAAAATAAAATAAAAAAATCGGAAAAATCGAAAAATAAGGAAAATTTTAAAATAATTCGATTTCATAGCGCTAGAAACTTGAAATTTGGAATAAAGGTAATATTTAAGATACTAAATAAGGAAAAATTAAAAAATATGATAATTCAAAAAATACCCATAAATTAGTGCAGACGATATATGAACTCAAAGTTTCGATTTTTTGTCACTCACACACTCACTCACTCTCGCGTCATCAAAAAGATTGGGTAGATCCTACAGCCACAGAAACTTAAAATTTGGAATAAAGCTAGTGTTTCGGATACAAAGAAAGGAAAAATTATAAAATCCGGAAAATTAAAAAAAAAAAAAAAACTTTCGAAAATTCATAAAAATCGAACAAATTGAAAATTGAAAACAACACGATCTTGTAGTCTTAAAAACTTAAAATTTGATGTGAAGGTAGTGTTTAGAATTCAGAAAAAGAAAACATCAAAAACACACAAAAAAAAAAAAAAAAAAAAAAAAATTAAATTAAATCGAAAAAAATCGAAACATTTCAAATAATCCAATTTTGTTGCGCTCGAAACTTGGAATTCGGAATAAAGGTAGTATTTAGGATGCAAAATAAGGAAAAATTAAAAAATCCAGAAAATTCGAAAAAAAAAATCAAAAATTCGAAAAAAATTGAAACAAATTAAAATAATTTGATCTTTTGGCCTTAGAAACTTAAAATTCGCGGTAAAGATAGTGTTTAGGATTCAGAATAAGTTAAAATAAAAACGCAATAAAATTCGAAAATAAAATAAAATAATCGAAAGAAATCGAAAAATAAGGAAATTTTGAAAATAATTCGATTTATAGCGCTAGAAACTTGAAATTTGGAATAAAGGTAATATTTAAGATACTAAATAAGGAAACATTAAAAAATATGGATAAAAAAAATCGAAAATTTCAAAAAAATGTAAATAGAAAGAAAGAAAGAAAAAGAGAGAAATTGAAAATAATATGATATCGTAGTCTTAGAAACTGAAAATTTGGTGTAAAGGTAGTGTTTAGGATTCAGAAAAAGAAAAAAATTAAAAACACATCAAAAATTGAAAAAAAAAAAAAATCGAATAAAAAACGAAACTTTGAAAGTAATTCGATTTTGTAAAGCTAGAAACTTAAAATTTGGAATAAAGGTAGAATTTAGGATACAAAAAAAAGGAATAAATAAAAAATCTGTAAAATTCGAAAAAAAAATTCGAACATTCGAAAAATGGAAAAAAATTCGACTTTGTAGCTTTAGAACTTAAAATTCGGCGTAAACTTATTGTTTAGGATACAGAAAAAGGAAAATTTAAAATACAATAAATTCGAAAATAGAATTAAAAACTCCAAAAAGGTCGGAAATTTCAAAATAATTCGATTTTGTAGCGCTAGAAACTTGAAATTTGTAATAAAGGATACAAAATAAGAAAAAATTAAAAAATCCAGAAAATTATAAAAAAAAATCGAAAAAATCAAAAATTGAAAATAATTTTATCTTGTAGTCTTAGAAAATTAAAATTTGGTCTAAAGGTAGCATTTACTATTCAATAAAAGGAACAATTAAAATATTCGTAAATTCGAAAATAAAATCGAAAAATCGAAATATCTTTAAGAAATCGAAAATTCGAAAACAATTTGATTTTGTACTGCTAGAAACATTAGTTTTAAGAGAATTGTCCTATTAGCTAGTACAACGCCCCTAATTGTTTTATGTTATTTCCCCCGGATTATGGTTTTCTTTCCTTTCGTTTACGAATTTCGTTATAGAAAAGTTCCGCTATAGACTGGCTATGATATAGGCGATTTCTTTATAGACAGGTTTGTTTTCTTTCACAGGTTGTACTCTATTTACTTCACGTATGAAATATGGATTGTTAAATGATGTTAGCCCCACAAAAATTTTCACAGCTCCCCCTACCCTCCCGATATTACTGGCTGGTTATAGCTTGATAGAACTTTCTAAATAAAATCATGGTGACTCTAAGATTCACTTGATTTACTCTATATTGAACCTAAATGATCCTAAGAAGACGGATCAAATAATTACTATATGACAATCAGGTAACTTAGAATTAAAATCGAAAAATCAATAAATTTATAAAAAGTCGAAAATTTGAAAATAATTCGATTTTGTAGTCCTAGAAGCTTGACATTTGGCAGAAAGGCAGGGTTTAGTACACAAAGTAAGAAAAATTAAAAAATCCGTAAATAATAAAAAAAGACTAAAAAAACGAATAAAAAAAGAAATAGTTTGATTTATTGGAAATTTCCGGAAATTTTAATTTTGGCTTTCTTTTTATACTAAAATGTACTTTTATGCTAAATATCAAGTATCTAGGGCTGCGAGTAATATCTCAGATGGATAGCACCTATCCTGGAAGCAATTGAGAGTACTTTTGACACTCCCCCTCCCATAACTTAGTGCTTGCCTAGGAACCTGAAATCTCTTTTTATCTACAGTATACTTTGCAAACGAAACTAAAGCTTCAAATTTTTTATACCTGTAAATAATAGGGACAGAGTGTGGGCTTAGCGAAAATCAGTGGATGATCTCCAAAAAGAACTCAAAATCAAGAAAAGGAGGATTACTTACAAAAAGAAGTGAAATCTCATCAAAAAGTCACCTGTAAAAAATGCAGCCAAGTCTCGTAACTCACTTACCGTAAAAAGTACTGAGATCGTATAAAGCCAAGTTTAACTATCTTATTAACTCTGAAATTTTCATTCACAAATCACTCCTAGTCTCTACATCTTTAGTTAATTATTATTTTGTGACTTGGCAATTACGCAGCACAGGGAAATTATTACACCTTACTATGTTATGGGATGGGATGGGATAATTTAATTAAGGCAAATTATATACGCCCAGGGAAGTTACACTTTAATATGTTATAGTATTATTTGATTAAGACTAACTATATACATCACATTCTCGTGCTACGTAATTGCCAAGTCACAAAATAATAATTAACTAAAGATGTAGAGACTAGGAGTGATTTGTGAATGAAAATTTCAGAGTTAATAAGATAGTTAAACTTGGCTTTATACGATCTCAGTACTTTTTACGGTAAGTGAGTTACGAGACTTGGCTGCATTTTTTACAGGTGACTTTTTGATGAGATATATTACTTATCGAGTTATAAGTGATTTGTGTCATGTGACGACACGATTTTCCCCTTTCTCTCTCTGTTGCCTCGGGAATTCGGTCCAAAACGCCGACTTTGACAGCATTTTCTGAAAGACCTTCTGTCTTTACCAAAAAATGGAAAACCCATTTCGATGACATAGTTTCTGAATGCCATTTTCATCCGTTTCCGAACAAAAATGAATTCAAAATTGAGTCTGGAAGTAACTCTTTTGGATTTGAGAACAGCCGTAAGTCAAAAGGGCCGTCAATGAAAAAAATTATTACCGACCCAACCCAAACCAAACCACGGGCCTGTTCGCGTTAAATCAGGTCACACAACCTGAAACAGAAATGTAGCTTACATTCATTTTAAATCTCATTGTTGCCCATATAGTTTATTTTGACGTGTGCAGAAGACGATGGTACATTATTTTTTTTTTTATGGTGTGTCCCTGATAAAAAACTATACAACGACTGTTTTAATCTTTTAACTACGAAACAGAACATACACATCGCACTGACCGGCTGCCACTGGTGAATATTTATTTTTATTCGTACCACTCCCGCGCTTCCCCCCTCCCCCCCCCCCCTAAAAAAATCTTTGGGGAATCAAAAACTTCTTACAATTTCACGAGAAATTTGCCAAAAAGAAATTTTTTTGTAAAAACTGTAAATAGTGGTACAAATAGAATATAAAATCATCTCTCCAACGGCAGCCTTGATCATTGCAATGCATATGTCCCGGTCCGTGGTCTAAGGGTTAAAAACGTAAAGTAGATACCTTAACACCATATTAAAATTTCATGACAATTGGTAAATTTTTGCGAAAGTTAAAGTCTATAAAGTCAAAACAGATAGACAAACACATAATTTTTGGATCCCCGTGATATTATTGAAACGGTATCACCTGCAAAAAACACCTTATCAGCAAATAAATAAATAAATAAATAAAAATAACAATAATAATAATATATATATATATATATATATATATATAGACATTTCTGACATAATCTGGAATCGCATGAGTAGTAATTTTCTAACTGAGTGGCAAAATGTCCAGGACAGAATTTGAACCCTAAACCTTGGCTTAAGCTGCCAAAGTTCTACCAACTACGCTATCCTGGATAAATCCGGCGGACAAAATTTACCCAGTCAACGTTTCACAATGACATATGATCCGTTATCTAAAACAGCTCCACAGAATAAATCGCAGTTAAAGAACTCCGGTAAACTTTTGGATACTTAATCACATTTCATTATTTTAACTTAATTATTCTGATTGGTATAAAATGTATACTCGAACCTAATTCGGAAGTCGAAATATGATGGAACAAAAAATACCTTACTTCATTATTGTACTTTTATATTTCTAGCGATACGATCCGTTTAATAAAATAAATATTAATCCTTTAAATTTTTTTTTCGAAATTTCGAATTCGTGTTTTTTTCTCCCTCATCTTTTCAGGTCCGCATCGACTTAACTATCCAAAATACGATAAAACGAAAAATGACGGTCTATATCTTTTGTGATATCTCGAGTTCCACTATTTCTTTTAAACATGTACAATAGATGATTCTTGGCAGAAAAGAGGTCCTTTTGCTTGATACATTCCAATCTGGGGTCCTTTTGTCAGCTTTGAGAACAAATATGTAGCTAAACTAAGCAGAGAAAAGGAAATCTTTTGTTAAGGACAGGGGGCAGAGTAAAATCCTCCTGATTTCAGGATTCTCAAGTATTTGATCTGGAAGGTATTCATGAATGGAGAACAGCTGTTTCCCTACCAGAGGCAAGACTTGGATTCGAGTCTTCTAGCAGTATGTTAATACATAAAAGTCCTGATGTCATTAGCAACCAATGGGAATAAAGTTGATAGTGCAACCCTCTGACTGTAGAAGGGTTTGGCAAGGGAATATGAGGAAGATATCTTGGAGTTCAGCGTTGGAGTTCGGTCGTGCAATTAGAGCATATCGTGGAACTTAAGTTACGATCGGATGTGATCGTAAGGCTTATTACTAATTACTATTTGTAATTAGTATAATTACTATTAGTAATTAGTATACTTACTATTAGTAATTAGTATAATTACTATTAGTAATTACTAATTACTATTCGTAATTACTTAATATTTATGTAGCTAGACGAGCGTCACCATAGCTTCGGTCACGTCATCACACTATGCACCTTTACTTTTCTAACAGTGCAATCTGTTTAAAAAAATATTTATATTGACCCTTTCAAAAAAATCAGTTTCTTAAAGTCACTTCCTTCTTTTGTCATGCATTTCGCGTGTTGATACGCTCTTTCCGTTTGAGCCAGCGTTTTACCAATAAATGTCAAAATTTTAACAAGAATTTTTTACTTAGTCACCGGATACATATTTTATATCTATACTAATGAAAGAAATATGTTTATGTGTGTGCAGGGGTCGATGCAGATTTTTTGCGAGGGGGGGGGGGGGCATTTTGTGAAAACTAAATTTTTTTTGTGAAATTTATTTACTTTTGTGAAAAATAACATTTTGTTATGAAAGATGAAATCCAGCTACTCATATAATTTTGTGAAGGAGCCTCTTTTAATAAATCGATTTTTGTGAAGGGACTCTAAATAAGCCCCTAATTTTTCCTGGATCAACCGGGGTCTTCGCGAAAACACCGGATCAACTCCTGGTGTGTCTGTCGTTCGTGTAACTGAGATGGCTAGAAAAATCTACCGCATGCAAATGTGGATGATGATAGTCCAAGCCAGGTTCGAATGTACCCAGAGCCTCCGATTTTTTATTTTTTATAATTAACCGCGATAATAATTTAAAACCACAACGAACACACATATAAAAAAGACGTTATTTTTCTCAAAATGACGCAGTGGTCGTTCCCGAGATCTCAAAGCAGAAAAGATACGATTGGCCAAAACGGCTATTTTTTTTTTTTTTTTACGTTTTTCGAAGCTCGCACCTGCTTAACTATTTGAGATATGAAAAAAAAAAAAAAAAAAAAAAAAAAACTTGTCTATCGTATACTTTAAACTTTCTAACGGTGCAAAACCCTTAAAAAATATTAATATTAACCCTTTTAAAAAATTATTTTCGGAACGTCTTTTTCATGTGTGTGTGTTTTTTGTTTTTCGCGTTTTTCGAAGCGCACATCGGATTAACTATTTGAAATACGGAAAAACAAAAAACACCCGCTTAATCAGCATACATTTTCCTTTTAAAACGACGTCTTCGGTTTAAACAAATATTAATTTTAAACCTTTCAAAAATATTTTCAGAAAATCACTTTTCTCTCTGTCTCAGTAGAGATCCCTATTCTTCGCCAGAACATTTTCAGTTCTGTGTATGCGCTGTGAAACCTAAAATTTTCAAAAGAGAGAGGTATCTTTTAAAGGTCTGCAAGAGGCCGGGATTGGCCCGCGGGCCGGCAAAATGAAGGTAAATTTTGAAACGGGCCGGGCAGATAAAAAAATAATAAACGAGCGGTCGATAAAAAATTTAAATGGGCCAGCTAGGCTGATAAAAAAATAAAATGGGATAACCGGCCCGATATAACAAATTTAAGAAGTTCAAACTAAGCTGATAAAATATGAAAGATTTTCAATGGACGTGGCTGGTACGAGATTAAGTATAAAAGTGTTGCGTGAGCCGATGCCAGCTTGACAACATCATGCTGCTATACATTATACAGAAATATAACATGACCAGCGTAGAAATCGGCATCGGACAGTTACATCGTGTCTAAGACCGGAATTAATTTTTTCAGCAGACTGGGGCATCAGGCGTACACGTTATTCTACATACTCGGTCCAGTCGGAACTTGGACTTAATTGTTCCCAGTACGTGTCGAGCAAGCAATTCGTTTGGTAAAAATAGTAATTGCGATAATGAACTTCTGTTAACGGAATCTTTGGAAGTATGCTTTAATAAAGTATAGAGAAACATTTTCAAAAATCTACTTTTTTGAATGTAATAGTCTACTAAGAATCTGAGTGATCATTAATGTTGCTATACATTATTCTATTGGCTTGTGAATAAACTAAAATGTACAGTAAACTATGCAAATAATCTAAAATACACAGTAAAATTTTCCCATAAATATGTATGCAGTATTTATTAAAAGAATCTTTATTGTATGTTAAAGAAATATCGGAATTTTGTAGAAATTGAGTCGGGTCGGGCCTGGAAATTTCGGCCCCTGCAGACCTCTAGTATCTTTGCGAATTTAAACTCCAGACGGTATACGGCGTACAATCCTTGGGCGTATGGGACGGATTTTGCGCACTCGAGCTTGGTGCACAATACTGCACATACTGCGCCTCCTTCTTAGAGGCTACTATATTTTTTAACCTTTATGCAACACTTTTCTGGCATCCCTGAAGGTCCAGTACCCGGGACAATACAATTCCTCTCTGATCTCCCCATAGGCTACTTTACTGAATGAAATTAACTTTTTTTCATTAAAAAAATACAGTCTAATTAGTGGACCCGCGTGCGACGGTTTTACACTGCAGTCTAATATTTTTAAGATTCAAGTGTAAACTTCTAAAGAAAAATTAAGGATAAAAATATCTGGAAACAACATTAGTCAATTCAGAATATCATCTCATTTATTCCAACCAAGTTATAGTCAAAACTGACTTTGGAATGGTGGAAATTGATGGTGTCTTTTTCTTCTAAACATTTCAATTTCAATTTTGTTATATCCAATGGTTGGAGTATCATAGTTGAGATTTTTTCCAACAGAGAGAAAATATGTCCTGCTACCGGCATATTTTCTCTCTGTTCGAAAAAATCTCAATTATGATAATCCAACCATTGGATATAATTTACCTTAGTTGAATATACTTTCCCTCTATTCATTATGATTCAATTTTGTTTTTTAATCATAAATGTAAAATTATCGCGAGACATCACACTTTATCGTTTTTGTACATTTTTTTTTTTATATAATCATTGTTCAGCACGATATAATGCGATATTTTGTATGTTTTGTATGTGCATAGAAAAATGGATGTTGACAACAGACATAATATATATATGATGCTGATTACATATTTTTTAATTATTATTTCAGGCACGACGTCCGATTGCGATGAAGAAGGAAGGAATCCAAACCCGAAACCGAAAAATAACTCCCAGAAGCCGGAAAAAGAAATGCCACCTGTCGTCAGCCACAAAGACTGTATAACACACAAATAACAGCCACAAAGACTGTATGCAGCCTACAATGTTGCACTTCAACAGTGCAACAACAGTGTTGTGAGTTACAGTGATCAGGAGAATACGGTGAATATGTACGACAACCCTCCAGTCGTTGCCACGACACACAATTTCAGCTACAACAACTTTAGCAGCATCCCACGAGCCGGTTATGGATTTCAGGCATATCAGCCATAGAAGAAGGAATATAAATAGAAGTAGGATGTAGGGTGTTTTCGCCCATTTTCCTCTTTCGCCATTTGCCACGTTTTTTTTTTATTTACGCTATTTTCCGAAACTATTTCAAAGGCGGGGAATAAGCAGCCAATAACGGGAGGGTTGCAAGCCAGGCGGGGAATAAGCAGCCAATAACGGGAGGGTTGCAAGCCAGGCGGGGAATAAGCAGCCAATAACGGGAGGGTTGAGAGCCATTCTGTTTGAACACCTTCCCATAACCCCCGTAACAAATGACGGGCGAAAACACCCTACATCCTACTTCTATTTATATTCCTTCTTCTATGATATCAGCAGTCGATGGTGGGATCCATATCCTGATAAGATTAATGAAATAAAGATTATTATTATCCATATTAAGGACAATCATTGTATCATCATTTGGAAGACTTTTTTTTTTTTTCAGTGCTATACATTTTCTTATAAAAAATATTTAATAAATCATATTTTTCATCGATGTCTGCTTTTGGTGCAAATTATTTATGCTCGTTTGAATATCTAATTATGTATATGTAATACATTAATTACATAGAGATAGAGGGTGTCCCCTACTATCGTTATCCAATACAGCTAATGCAGGGTTGCCACTGGCAACTATTTTTATTTGTATTCGTACCACTATTTTTATAAAATAAATTTTGTAGTATATTTCTCTTGCATATGTTATCAAAATGTATGTCAGTGTTGAATTCAGACACTTTTCTCCGGGAGGGATTATTATGTACGATTTACACCAAAACCAAATCAGCAACAACTAATGTCAACGTCTAACTGAATCTGAAGTTTGATGAAAATCCGTGTATTAGTTCTTGAGATAGAACTCCCACAAAATTTGCGTCACATACAGACAGACATTTTCTAAAAACAGTCAAATCATGTTCAATACTTTCTAAAGCGTATAAACCCGTCGAAATTTTTGATGAATCCAATATTTTCTTCTTATAAAGATAGAAGAAAGTAAAAATATCTTGATTGAAAAGACTGGACACACATTTACTGTTTTATATCAGGTTTTCTCAGAGTGTGGTATGTGTGTACCTACCTTTAAGGGGCGCACGATAAAGGTTTTAACTGGGTTAATTTTTTTCGCATTTTGCGAAAGGATTTCGAATTTTTGCAAAAATATACCAGTATGATTTTTACAAAAAGAAAAATTTTAATTTTTATGTAAACGTTATGTAAACGGCAATCATTACGTGACATTATCTGTAATTTTAGATTTAATTTTTCTCAAAGTACTTAAGAATTACCATAATCCTCCCCAAATAAAAAGCTGAAACACATTAGTAAAAGCAAAGCTAAAAATCTTTTTAGACATTTTAGCTAAAATACTAAAAAGAAATTGTTTGTCAGGTTAAACATTATATGTGATGTTTAACAATGCATTTCATACTTTTATTTTTGCCCATTACATAAAGAATTGCTTTGATATTTTTCTTTGTAAATAAACCACACACAAATGTTCGGTTTCCTCTATAGATTACATGCAGGTGGAGATGCGGGTACAACAGTTCGTAAAAATTAAAATAAAAATAAGCAATAAAACAATAAAAAGGAATATCATTTCTAGGGAAAGATAATATGCAAATGATAGAGCTAAGTCTACTTTTGTAGATGCAATGACTTACTTCTCAATTTTAATTTAAACTGGTAAGAGGATCAAAACTTTGTTCCATTTCTTATTCTGGGACATAAAATGGAAATTTGCATTAAAAAGATATAAAAGTAGCTTATTATTATTACACATACATTAAATCACACAATTCACTCTCATCATCGATGTCAAAAACTCCTCTTCATTCCCTGAACCAAGCAGACCATGCACATTATCAGGGTAGATCATCATGTAATGTGATAATTCTCTATGCCAAGTTCTGTGACATCTAGGACAGTACAAATCCAGACGGCGCCACTAATAACACCTGGAGTAAATACCAGGTATACAAGCAATATTGTACATGATATACCAACGAAAGTTGGACAAGGCAGGGCAATGGCAAATCAGGCACATAATAGCCATATTTCACTTTTTCAATCTTGAACCAAATAACAACAAATTCGATGGATCCTCTGATAAGCCTCTTAGCGTTACCCAGGGTGCGTCACGTGGAGGCAAGTTTATCGTTGCACCCCTTCCTACTTTGCCCCTGCCGAGGTTCGAACTTACGTCATTCAGCGTGGAAGACCCGTACGCTGACCACTAGACCATTGGTCATAACAGGTCATTTTTTTAAAATATATATATATAGCTATTAAAATTTGTTTTTTCATTACATTTTAGTGTATATATGAGTGAAAAAAATATATATTCTTATAAATTACAATTCTCTATTAAAGAAAAATTTTATACGATAATATTAAATCAGTACGTGCATTTGCTTATATCGTTACTCTGAAGGAAATGTCTGCGTAGTGCTGCCATCTATTACAATAATGTATAACTATGTCGTTTTCTTTTTATTTTGTAGGAAAATTAACACATTTCCTTTTAAATATATATATATATATATATATATTCAAATGTGTTTTTCAATACATTTTTGTGTATATATGAGTGTAAACTATGAAAAAAATGTATTCTTATAAATTACAATTCTCTATTACAACAAAATTTTATATGATAATAGTATGTATCACGGAGAATCTATCTTCCTCCGTGGTATGTATCATTACACTGAAGAAAATGTCTGCGTGGTGCTGCCATCTATTACATTAATGTGTAACTATTTCGTTTTCCTTTCATTTTGTAGGAAAATTTAAACACATCTCCCCCCCCCCCCCCCCATACACACAGGCACAATACAATTGTTGTTGTTGTTGTTTTTTAAGTGAATTGTTGAAAAGAGATTTAGTTTTTAAAAATACGGCATTGTATTTTAGAATAAATATGAAACGTGTGCTCATTTGACAAAATTGTTTGGTGCTGTCATCTATTATTTTCATTTGCAGTTCTAAGTGTACTTTCTACTAGAATGTTCTCTTAATAACAGATATATTTTTTTAGATTCTGACGAATTGTTACGACCTATCTTCTTTTTATATTACCACAGATATTTCTGTCTTGTAAATTATGCAATGGCTTTGATTGATAAAATTATCAATAAAATTGGAAAGTGTGGCATAATTGATTTATTACTAATTAAAAAAAAATTAATTTAAAATTTATAAATTACTAAAAATTAATAAAGCGTTAAAATTGGCCTATTTTACATGTTAAAGATAATTCTACATAATTAAATTGTTTTTTTTTTTTTTTAACGTCATTTGTATAAAGGTTGTATTTTTATTAGTTACTGGCTAAAATATTCAGTGTCACTTGCCCCTCCCTTACTAAGCAAAGACCTTCTCATAATAAAATATCTTAATTTCATCAATAATTATCCTACAATTATCCCTTTGTCACGCAACAAATTCTTAAAAAAAAAAAAAAAATACTTATATGTTAGAATACTTCATTTTTTTAAGCCTATAAGGAGAAAAAAAAAGAGCATAAAAAAATATACATATTCACTAAAGGTACTTTTTTCAGATCTGCAATAAACAGAAAATTACACACTTCTCATAAATATTGTCAATTTTCTAATTCAAACTTGTAAACTGTACAAAAATTACCTTTGCAAAAAATCTATTTTTGAACGTCTCCAGCATTTTATGTAGATTTCTTAAGAAATACTACCTATTACATTCTCCCCTAGTTGGAATTTCTGAAAAATTTTTGCCGATCATGACTTCTAGAACCCAAAACCATCCCCAATTCAAACCTTTATAAATCTGTCTATCTATCTATCTTTATCACTTTTTTATGGACACAATAACTTCCATAATTCTGCACAAATTTCTTCCAAACTGATACATAAAATCAAGCGGCATAAAATCTCGGTCAAGTTCGTTAATGGGCGAAATCGAACCAAGGGGGGGGGGGCAAATGGGGGGCTGTTTGTGAAAACAGAAAAAGCCCCATAACTTCTTAATTTTGATACATATCGAATCCGTTTAAATTTATTATTAGTTCTAGGAAAAGGGCCAAAAATTAATGTAGGGCAGATTTTTGATATCATTAAAAATACCCTCAAGGAGGGGGGGATATAGGGGTTTAAGAAGAAAAAAATTCATAATTTTGTCAATTCACAAGATATCAAATCCGCTTAAATTTATTATATATCTTCTTAATATTATCTACAACTTTTATATTGACAAGTTTTTTATAGGACCAACTCTTAAAGAAATAAAAAAATCCCTGCTGACTTCGTCTACAGGCACAGGTATATTTTGAAGTGGGCGGTCCCAATTGCTGAATCATGGCAAAACGGTCTTTCTTCTGCAATTCCCAATAAATAGGCGCCTCACGGTCTGCGTCTTCGAAATCTACCTGTGCCTGTAGGCCGAGCCGTCAAGGATTTTTAATTTTACAAAATTTACGAAGTTCACTTTAGCAATAACGATGCGAAACTGCTCAAATGATAAATAAAACTTTGGCACGAAAAATTAACTCAGTATCGCCGTCTGTTGAGAATTTTATGAACAACTTATATTAAGTGTTGTGTTGGGAGATAGCATAGCAATCAATAAAATCGTGTTTTAAAGCCCATTGTATAAGTAACATTGAATTTTTGGGTGTAATGCAGATATGCAACGCGGTGATACAAGTAAAACAACAGACAACCTTGTAAAGTCGGATGGAGCTGTACATATAATAACGTTATCAAAAATTTGGTGATTTTGGACGCCCTTTAACCGCTACGATATCATACGTTATCATTCATCGACCCCCCCCCCCCCCCCTCACTTAATGGCATCGTTAAAAATTCTTTTTATTTTTACAAATTTTGTTTTTGTTTTTGTTTTTATAAGTTTGCACAGTGTCCAACCCGTTTACAAAAGATTCATCACAGAAATTGGCTGGTGTATTTAACCCTTTCAAGAAGGAAAATAATTGGATGGATGCGAAAAGTCAGGGAGACGTTTCAACTTCGAAATTGGAAGCAGTAAATTGTTCGATTGGACCTTCTCAAGATAAAGGTATTATACATTCTTTTTTTTTTTTTTTTTTTTTTTTTTTTTTTTATCGAGTTCAGATTTTGCCTTATTGGTGTAAGATGTTTGTCTTGAGAGCAACTGAAAAGTTCTCTCGTCTAAACAATATATTTCGGAAAACAAAACCAGAGAAACACTCTGGTTTACGTAAACAGAACACAAAAGTGATCCTTTAAAAAACTTCGTTTTTTTTATAAATCTTTTTACAACAAAACGAAGTGATATTGTACGTTGATATTGCGTTTGAATTTATTTATCTATATAAATCTGATCTGATGATGTTAAATGCTTTCAGACAATTACTAAATAAAATACATCAAATAAAAGAGATTATACTTCCAAAATAAAATAAAATAAAATAAAAATTAATAATTTTTGCTTGCCTTTGAGAAATGAGCGGGAAAGTCTAAATATTTATCAATTTTAAACGTTCTATGTTTTTAGATACTAACACGTGTTGCCACGAATCGAAACGAAATTTACAGATCAAAATACACGGCGATTACAAGTAATGGATCCGATTTCATACGGTTGCTACATTGCATATAATTTTTTTTTTTATACTCACATTAAAATTTTTCGATGCTTATTGAGCACACCTCTAACGCCATACATAACATCTGTCTATGTAAAAATCAAGTTTTACTTATCCATCATACGTAGTACAAGGTAAGGCTTGCAATCGTTTTGAAAATTGAAAAAAAACATTTTGACGGATTTACACGTTTCAGACATTGGCGATTCCGAAAAACTTATTTTTAGAAAAAAAAAATTTCCGTCCGTCTGTCTGTGTGTAAACGCTCTATCTTCCGAAAAATTTGAGATAGAGACTTGAAATTTGGTATATACTGAGTGTGTAATAATGGGAAGAAGCTTATTGAATTTCAGTAACCTCGATTATGCAGAACTATTTTTTTCGGACTCTCGAAATATTCGTTCTGATAAAAGGTATGTAAATTTTTTTGAAATTGCTTATTTTAAGGAGTGAATATAAAAGACAATAAAAAAAACATAAATTTTGCATAAAGAATGAAGTTGATCGGATAATGAGTTGCCGAGATATTTGGAATCCTTTTTTCCACACGCTTCGATTTTTCATGACCCTGCATTTCATCCAAATTTCAATTCAAAGGTATATTTCATTTGAAAATGAGACGCTTAATCCGACGCAGTGAACCGTTAGTAAATATAATTATCAATTTTGGGAGTTATAAAGATGTTTTTTTTTTTTTTTTTACGCAATTCAGTAATAGAGCATTTAAAGTTTATGACGTCATCAAGCTATGATTTTATTCGAATTGTAATGCATTTTATAAATAGTTTACACATGTTTTATTTTCATATTTTATATTATGCATATCCATGATGGGTAAGTATTACGGGAGCCTCCAACGACTAGCTTATTAGAGTACTTAAAGTAATAAACGTTTAATTCAAAATTTGTAGGTCAAAACAAAAATATTTTTTATGGACTCTCTCACTTGCCACTTACAAAATCAACTATAAATGCTCTTATATTTGCTATTAATTATGGTATAATTGGTAATTATATAGTAAAATATAGTATTTATAAAATATAATTGGTTTTATAATGGACTTAATAACTCTTATTATAAATAGTGACTCATTTATTCACTCACCAGTGATTTATTTAGTTGAATTGCAAGAGACAAATTTAAAAAAGACTGTTTTTCTTTTAGGGACTCCGAAAAGGGCTAACAATGTCAAGACCTGGTTCCTGAAACAACTGAACAGAATATTCTAGAAAGTTCCTTTTACCACTGATTTTTGACACACAAGCACATAAACTCTGTGTTTATTCTAACCTCAGCATGTGACTGGAGAACAAAAACTGTGTTGTAGCTCCTTTTACCAACGAATTGTGACACATAAGCACATAAGCTCTCTTTGTGTTTATTTTAACCTCAACATGTGACTGGAGAACAAAAACTGTGTTGTAGCTCCTTTTACCAACGAATTGTGACACATAAGCACATAAACTCTCTTTGTGTTTATTTTAACCTCAACATGTGACTGGAGAACAAAAACTGTGTTGTAGCTCCTTTTACCAACGAATTGTGACACATAAGCACATAAACTCTCTTTGTGTTTATTTTAACCTCAACATATGACTGGAGAACAAAAACTGTATTGTAGCTCCTTTTACTAACGAATTGTGACACATAAGCACATAAACTCTCTTTGTGTTTATTTTAACCTCAATATGTGGCTGGAGAACAAAAACCGTCTTGTTGCTCCATTTACCAAAGCACAGAAACTGTCTTGTGCTTATTGTATTCCCCAGATTTTGAGTCAAGAAAACTGTAAAAGAAAACTGTCCTGTGACTTTTAATGTTCTTACCTATTATTTGTGATACTATGCTCAGAAACATTTGATAGAGCTTATTTTAAATTTTTATGTCGATCGTAACTAACATCTTACGTTTTAACCAAACATCTGATTAATAAAATGGTTACTGCGAGTGTGCGTGATTATTTATTTTAAACAACAATTAATATTGTTTTTGAAGTGTAAAAAAATATCCGTAACTACAGGTATTTGACAAAAAAATTGCAATACTTAAAAGTTCGATAAAGCGGCGCTTCCGGATAATGTTTCTTTCAAAACATTTTCTACAGAGGAGGAGGGGGTGGGGGACGAAGGGATTTCTGAAATTATAGTGGGGATTCATAAATGTAAGGAATGTAGTTCGTTACTGGTAATGTATCTTCACATTTTTCATGGTGTATGTGTGGGAGGTGGGGAAGGTGATTTCTGAAATTTTAGGGGGATTTATAAATTTAAAGAATGTAGTTCGTCATTCATAATGTACATTGACATTTTCAGTGTGTGTGTGGGGTGGGGGAGTGGGGGGAGGAGCAATAAGCAATAAATGTGTAGGCAGTGCACCTCGTCTTGTTATGTGCTTGAAAGAAACAGTGCTTCAAGGGTACGTAACCTTTGTGCAGTGTTTGGAGGACTATTTTCACCAAAATGCATATTTTTGTTGAACAATTGTTTAAATCAGTTTGTTAAACTTTCTTGTAGAACTAATTTTCGTTCGATATGTCGCGGCCATCAAGTATGCCGCGCGAGATTTTCGGGGCGTGTCGTAAAGAACAATGTGAAATGTAAAACTGATTTTTAAATTTTTATACTCTCCGTGGAAAGTTTTGTATACTCTAGTTTTATTATTATTATTATTATTATTATTATTGTTATTATGGAAAAAGCCATTCTTTTCAATTGCCTGAAATTTAGTCCGTTGAAAACATGAATGAATATATTAGATACATTTAAATAAAAAAGAAAAAGGAAAACGGCATGCGTTTTTGCGTGTGCATTGAATTTTCGGACGCACGAAAAGTTATGGTGCAAGTAATTCAATAGTCAGGATTTTGGTGTTTATTAACTACTGGCAAAACCCGCGGCTTTGCTCGCGTAATTCTTGTAAAATGCCAAGTGGCATTCGTTGGCCTATTTTCATCAGAGGAAATTTTATTTCCATAGATAATTCAGAAATTACTAATTAAGCAAACTTCTGTAATGATTATATCACATAAATTGCAATTTTAAAACTTTTCTGTTCCTGCTCACATTAAAATTTCAAAATTTTTAAAAACTGTTCTATGGATGCATTTGTATCTCTAACGTAACAGCCATGTAAAATTTTAAGTTTCTATCCCTAACAATTTCATATAAATCATTGTTTAGAAGCTTTTTGGAACTTTTTCAGCTTATTTCACTTTTTAAAATTTCGATTTTTTTTTTATGTTAACCGTTTTTAGTGAGCACTGAAATCTTAAAAATAGCCACCATGCCAAATTTCAATTTCCTATACCAGCAACATCACCAAAATCGCAATTTTGGAAATTTTTTTTGCTCCTGCACCTTTTATAAATTTCGAATTTTCTAAAAACTGTTCTGTGGAAGTATTTACGTATAAAAAAGAACAGGCATGTTAAATTCTAAAGTTTCTATCGCTAACAATTTGGTAAAAAACATAATTTATAACGTTTTCTGCTCAGTTTACACCTTTAAACTTCGAATTTTTAATACACTGTTTATACTGAGCGTCTGCATCTTAAAAGTTACAACTGTACTAAATTTCCAGTTTCTAACCCGAATAAATCCAATTAAATCATAATGTAGAACGTTTTCAGACCATTTTCCGCTCATTTTAGCCTGTTAAATTTCGATAATTTAGAAACCGGTCTTAGCGAGAATTTGCATTTTAAGAGTAACCTCCATACCAAATACGAAGCTTCTATACCAGCTGTATAACATAAATTGAAATTTTAGTATGTTTTTTTTTCTCCTGTCTTTTTACATTTCGCATTTTCAGTAAACGGTAATCATTTACGTGAGTAACAGCCAGGCGAAATTTTAAGTTTCTAGCCTTAATAGTTCCAAATAAATCGTAATTTAGAACGCTTTTAGAAGCTTCTCGCACGTTTCACTATTTTAAATTTTAATTATGTGCGACCAAATCAGCAGCCATGTAAAATTTTAAGTTTCTACCCTTAACAATTTCAAAGTAATTGCAATTTAGAATGCTTTTTAAACGCTTTCTGCTCATTTCACCGTTTGAAATTTTGAAGTTTCTAATCTTATTAGTTAAAAAAAAAAAAAAAATCGTAATTTAGAACTTTTTTTTTAAATCTTTTTCACCCTTTTAAATTTCGATTTATTTAAAAAAAAAACTGTTCTGTGTGTGCGCTTGTATCTTAAAAAATATCAGCCATGTTAAATTTCAAGATTCTGTCCATAACAAATCCATAGAAATCGTAATTTAGAATGTTTTTAGAACAGTTTTCGCTCATATCACTCTTTTACATTTCAATTTTTTTTTAAAATCTGTCCTTAAAGAACATGTATATTTTATAATTTACTGTCTTCCCCAATTTCAAGTTTCTAATCTCTTCAGTATAATAAGAATTGCAATTTTAGATCGTTCTTCGCTCTTGCAACCCCCTGAGGGTAGCAGCACTGACATAAAATATAACCTGTGTTAGACCACAGACTGTTGCCATAAATTTGCGAGCATAACTTTTAAAATCGGTTCGGTAGTTTCAAAGATTCCATTGAAATTGTAATTTAGAATGTTTTTAGAACATATTTAGCTCATTTCACCCTTTTAAATTTGGAACTTTTTAGAAACTGTTCTTAGAGAGCATTTACATCTTTTAAGTAACTTACCATGCCAAATTTCAAGTTTCTAGTTCCTTCAATATAAAAAAAAATCGAAATTTTAGAACGTTTTTTCGCTCTTGCACCCCCTCCTTGTGGTAGTGGCACTTATATAAAATATAGTCTGTGTTACAGCCGGTACTGTTACCATCAATTTGCCACCATCTCTTTTGAAAATGGTACTATAGTTCCAGAGATTTCATAGAAATTATAAATTAGAATGTTTTTAGAACGGTTTTCGCTCACCTCATACTTTTAAATTTCGAATTTTTGTCAGAGTTTGTTCTTAGAGAGCATTTACATCTTAAAAATAACTACCATTCCAAACTTCAAGTTTCTAGTTGCTTCAGTATAAAAAGAATCGAAATTTTAGAACGTTTTTCGCTTTTGCACCCCCCTGTGTAGCGGCCCGGACGTAAAATGTAGCCTATGGGACTGTTACAGTAGGGACTGTTACCATCAATTTACCACCATCACTTTTGAAAGTGGTTCTGTAGTTCCAGAGATTCCAAAGAAATTGTAATTTAGAATGTTTTTAGAACGCTTTTCGCTCATCTCACCCTTTTAAATTTCGAATTTTTTTAGAATTAGTTCTTAGAGAGCATATACATCTTATAAGTAACTACCATGCCAAATTTCATGTTTCTAGCTTCTTCAGTATAAAAAAAATCGAAATTTTAGAACGTTTTTCGCTTTTGCACCCACCTGGGGTAGTGGCACCGACATAAAATATAGCTTATGTTGGAGCAAAGAGTGTCCCCATCACTTTTGAAAATAGTTCTGTAGTTCCAGAGATTCCTTAGAAATTGTAATTTAGAATGTTTTTAAAACGCTTTTCGCTCATCTCACCTTTTTAAATTTCGAATTTTTTTAGAATTAGTTCTTAGACAGCATATACATCTTATAAGTTACTACCATGCCAAATTTCATGGTTCTAGCTCCTTCAGTATAAAAAAAATCGAAATTTTAGAACGTTTTTCGCTTCTTCACCCCCCTGAAGTAGTGACACCTACATAAAATGTAGCCTATGTTGGAGCAAAGAGTGTCACCATCAATTTGCCACCATCACTTTTGAAAATGGTTCTGTAGTTCCAGAGATTCCATAGAAATTGTAATTTAGAATGTTTTTAGAACGCTTTTCGCTCATATCACCCTTTTAAATTTCGAATTTTTTTAGAATTAGTTCTTAGAGAGCATATACATCTTATAAGTAACTGCCATGCCAAATTTCATGTTTCTAGCTTCTTCAGTATAAAAAAAATCGAAATTTTAGAACGTTTTTCGCTTTTGCACCCACCTGGGGTAGTGGCACCGACATAAAATATAGCTTATGTTGGAGCAAAGAGTGTCACCATCACTTTTGAAAATGGTTCTGTAGTTCCAGAGATTCCTTAGAAATTGTAATTTAGAATGTTTTTAAAACGCTTTTCGCTCATCTCACCTTTTTAAATTTCGAATTTTTTTACAATTAGTTCTTAGACAGCATATACATCTTATAAGTTACTACCATGCCAAATTTCATGGTTGTAGCTCCTTCAGTATAAAAAAATTCGAAATTTTAGAACGTTTTTCGCTTCTTCACCTCCCTGGAGTAGTAACACCTATATAAAATGTAGCCTATGTTGGAGCAAAGAGTGTCACCATCAATTTGCCACCATCACTTTTGAAAATGGTTCTGTAGTTCCAGAGATTCCATAGAAATTGTAATTTAGAATGTTTTTAGAACGCTTTTCGCTCATATCACCCTTTTAAATTTCGAATTTTTTTAGAATTAGTTCTTAGAGAGCATATACATCTTATAAGTAACTACCATGGCAAATTTCATGTTTCTAGCTTCTTCAGTATAAAAAAAAATCGAAATTTTAGAACGTTTTTCGCTCTTCTACCCCCCTTGTAGTAGTGGCACCTACATAAAATATAGCCTATGTTGGAACAAAGAGTGTCACCATCAATTTGCCACCATCACTTTTGAAAATGGTTCTGTAGTTCCAGAGATTCCATAGAAATTGTAATTTAGAATGTTTTTAGAACGCTTTTCTCTCATATCACCCTTTTAAATTTCGAATTTTTTTAGAATTTGTTCTTAGAGAGCATTTACATCGCACAAGTAACTACTATGCCGAATTTCATGTTTATAGCTCCTTCAGTGTAAAAAAAAATCGAAATTTTAGAACGTTTTTCGCTCATGCACCCCCCTGGGCTAGTGGCACCGACATAAAATATAGCCTATGTTGGAGCAGGGGTTGTCACCATCAATTTGCCACCATCACCTTTGAAATGGCTTCGGTAGTTCCCGAGATTACCCCTACAAACAAACAAACAAACAAACAAACAAAAAACAATCGTTACTCCTTTATAATATTAAGTATAGAAATGTAAACGTAACCTAGAATAACATTAAACGACTAATAACATTAAACATATTATTATTATTATTATTATTATTATTATTATTATTATTATTATTAGATTTTACTGTATGTAAATAATTTATTCAAAGAAACGTTCATGAAATTAACGGAATTTATCACTCAGAATTTTCTCCAGAATTATCAAATCATAATTGAACTCATCTGTTACAGCAAGATTGACTGTTGTGACAGAATTATTAAGTAGATTGACTGATTTGTACAGACATTTCTGGGTAAAATTCTTTGAACATTTTTCGAAGTCCTTGTCTTCGAGCTCCAACTGCTTACTATATTTCCGCTCAGATGAGAAAATTACTACTGGAATGAATTATTTACCAATCAGTTGATTGTGCTAAAAATAATTATAGTGTAATTACCCATCCTTAGTTTGTTGGAGTTCCTTTACCTGCGGTTTATTCTGTTGTGCTGTTTCAAATAACAGTCCAGATGTCATGACTAAATGGTTGTTCTGAACGAATATTGTGCTGGATGCGATGTCGTCCAGATAGCTCAATTGGAAGAGCATTGTAGCAATTGAAAAGCCAAAACGTTCTGGGTTCGAGTTCCAGCCTAGACACAGTTTCGCTCAGATGGAAAAATTATTACTCACATGAGTTATTTACCAATCAGTTGATTGTGTTAAAAATAATTATAAAGAATGCTTATTTACTATTTCAGGTACACTTATTTCCAATATGTTTATTTCTTTGAGTTTTAAATTTTTCCGAAATATGAACTGGTTTCTTTTAGTTTTTAGTTTACTGAACTGAGTATTAAGTACATAAAATTCATCGTCTTTAATAACTGCGATAGCGGCTGGGATTGATTTTGGATCCACATTTTTGCTCTGTCAATATCAAGTTCTTTTATTCTAACATTTTGTCTGCGAGTAGGTTTCTGGAAGTTTTTACAGGACTACCTTCATCTTCTTTGCATGCTCTTCATGTCATTCCATGACAGCCTCTCGAAACACTTTTCTTTCGAGCTGTGTCAATAATCGCATTCAGAGTATGGTTCTCGATCTTTTTTTCCATCATGGTATCAGCTTTTACATATGTTTTGTATCACTTGCGTTATTATTATCTAGCAATTCCTAATCAATAGTTGGTTCAAGGTCACTGCCTTCGTCTTCTATATTACATGTGCTTTCATTATATTTATAACTTTTACTAATTTCTCCTCGGAGGTTATGTTATTGGTTAAATTATACGACAAAAGACAAAACTGATATAGAGATTCATAGTTTCATAGGAACACCAACATAACTTTATAATGTGGACATTTGATTCGCTGATTCTATACTCTGTTTTTTGTTGTTTGCACAAACTTAAATCCTTCCGACCTTTTTGATATGTTATCTGTTTCCATCCATATTGCCAACATGTCCATCATCGTCGACTGAATCTTATGAATCACTGTGTCTCTGTTTACTGTGAACTATTTTTATATAATTCTACATCTCACGTAAACCTTTTAATAATTTGTACATAAAAACACAATATTTCAAACACTTGCAAACAGTTAAAATACACATAAAAATTACTAAAAATAAACGTTTCTATCTCAAAATGTATCTTTATGGACCTGAAGAATAATAATTATCCACTACGCTGGTGTAGGAGGATCTTCCCTGAGGTTTCTAATCCTCCCACCTTTTCAACGTGAAGTTCCAGTAGATTGCGTATCCATATCATATTATACAAATATTTCAAAAAAGATTTAACCCTTGCTTAAAAACTGCCAATATTAATACTGCTTTTATACCAAAAAAATTCACTACATGGTTTCTTCAGTGGATTTAAACACAAGTATCTAAAAACACAAGTAGCCGTAAAACACAGGAATAAGGGTTTGTGTACAGCATACCCTGCCGTAATTGTAATTCAGTCTATATAGGCGAAACAGGCCGCACTGTAGGTATAAGATTAAAAGAGCATAAGCATGCCTTTAAGACCGGTACTTTGAACTCAAAAATTGTTGTCCATGCCTTAGAAACCGATCATATCCCAGAATTTGCGAACGCTAATGTAATTAAATCAAAGTGCAACAGTTACACAAGTCGCGTATACGAAGTTGTCAGGCTCACCTCTGAACGAACCAAGCCTCATCCCATCTGAGTATATAGCTTTGATTTTGATTTGGGAATTGCAGATTCTTTTGTAAAAATTGTTTATCATCGTTTTTCATGTCCGTTATGTGTGTACTAATCAGGAGATCGGAAATTGAGTTCGAAACGTTTATTCTTAGTAATTTTTATGTGTATTTTAACTGTTATGTGTAAAACTGTTGGAAACAGTTAATTGGGATATTGTTGTCAAACAAATTCCATTTGAAAGAACATTTTTTTCTTTATTCGACGATGTAAAAATTAAATTGTGCAATGTTCAAAAGTTTAAAAAGATGCAGTAAAAGCAAATTTTATTGTTCAAGTCGTTGCCACTGTTAATATGACGCCAACGTTATTCACGGACATGTTATGGCCTTATAATATAGCTTAAGTTATAAGGAAATGGCAGCTGACGTCATTGTTGGTTCAATTACGGTTGGTTAGCAAGAAAACCCTGTATGTTCTTTATGACTCCTACTGTGCACATGAAATGGGGAAATTTGATTGGTCTACGTTAAACTAGTCTATAATATAATTGGCCTACGCGCCAAGACGATTCCTGCAATGATAGCTACGACAAAAATGAAATGGTAGATTGGTTGATGGAACTGTGTGTTTATAAACATGCCCTTTCCTTATAGCTAAGTACACAATTTTGAACTTTCCCAATAATCGACCTTTTTCTAAAGGTAAAAAAATTCTTAGGTAATATTACATTTAATTTGTGAACTTTACATTTCCTAAGTGAACGAAATGTAAAGTTATTTTCATTTATTATATTTATTATTTGGAACTTGTTACTCATTATTGATAATTTTCAATCTCTTATAATTCCAAGTTTCTTTGATTTTTGACAATTTTAAATTGTTGGAAAATAATATGTCAAATTCTGAGGCTTTCTTGGTTGAGTTCCAGCCTGATACTGTTAACTAGTCAAACAAAATATTTCAAGTAACTGAGGATTCTTGAGAAAGTGCATGTCTATTTTCATGCATTTTCACTTGCTTGACTGGTTTAAGTGTTTCGAGAAAAAAAGATAATTTTCAATAGCAGTATCAGGCTGAGACCGTAAGCCCCACCACCGCGACAAGGTGAAGCCTCTTCGATGGGGGAGGAAAAGCTGACCAACTTAGCTGCACGAATCACATTCAAAGTAATTGAAAAGATTAATACGCATTCATAAATTTCAGACTTATATAGTACCAACTGAATTCATTCCTGCTGTTCATGTTTCTTTAGATGTCGGGAGATCTTCAAATCACTAACTGTATGGAGCAGCTAGCGACGACAACAATATATATATATATATATATATATATATATATATATATAAGGAGCTGACTTTGCAAAAATCTTATTTTCTTTAAATTTTGATGCGTTACTTTTTTTTTTTTTACTCTATAGATCCAAAAAATTTCCTTCTCCATGCATTCCGCACAACTTACATGCATGTCTAATTAATTTTTTTTTTAACTTGAAGCATTACTTTCAATAAAATTTACTAAAATCTAGATTTTTACATCCTACAAATCTCTAAAAGTTTTCAAAAAAATTGTAGAATACATTTTTGCCTAAAAAGGAGTTTGCTTAGTGAAACAAAAATTTTGGTACCGTTATATAATCCGTCTAAATAATTCTTTTTCTCCATTCTTTTGTGTCTTTTTATATGCTGTAAGCTATAACAGCATACTATCGTGCACTTTTTGGTCAGCTTTTCCAACGCGATGTTTTCAAAGCATAACTTAAAATTATTATTAAATAAACAAATATTGAATCCCCGAGAGGCAAAAGACGTTTCACACTATCTCTGGAAAATAACTGAATATCTGGTTAACTTCTAAAAGAGTTAAAGAGCTGTTGCTAAATTTTAAAGATAATATGAAATAATTATTACTATTCAAATTCCATTATCTACTTGCACAATTTCGAAAAATTGCTTAGATTTAGAAATACTAAGAGCAACAAAGTTTTAATGTCAGTGTTACATGCTGCACTCTGAAATATTACAGTTATCTGCACTTTAAAACAACCATAAAAGATGTCGGCTTATTTCAGTTTCTATCTATGCAATTTGTAGTACGTACAGTTTTTGTATTTTATGAAATTTTATGCATTTTTATCACTCAAAATTTCTAGCAATTAATTTCTTCTTTTAGACAACTTAGCCCCTGTTTCACTATATTTTAGTGCTTCTGAGACAATTTAGATTTTAGAAATAACCAATTTCTTCATTTATTACTGTCGATGCTTGAAATTTAAGTAATCCAATACATGTCAGAATCATCAAAATCATCACCGGATTTTTTAAAAATGTTTCAACGTCCCTGGCCCCTCTTTGAATAAGAATGAAAATCCTTTTCTATTTTAAGAATAAGTAGAATGACTTCCGTGGTTGTTTTTATATATAAACAGTGTCTAATGTGATGAAAATGTACTTTATGTAAGAATGTGATAAGTAACGACTACATAGTTGCCAACCTCCCGATTTTTTTCATACCAGTATTTTTATGAAAAAATATTTGTTTTATGCAATCGTGCGATTTCTGCTATTTAATAAAGCTAAAATTTTTGTATGATTTTACTGGTATTCAAAAAATCGGGAGGTTGGCAACTATGCGACTACTTCACATTACAACTAGATATCTCGAAAATTGATTACTCCGGATGAGTACAGGGATTCCATCTCTTCATTTTGAAACAAGAAAGCTAAGAGATTCTTCACACAGAGCTCGATTACCATAGGAACACTGAGGACAGTTGCGCCGGTCACAGAGCACCATTTTTTTAAATAATAATCGTCGCCTTATTCAAACTCAGAATTTCTGACATAAAGAAGGCCAAAATTATTATTCGGAAATAATGGTGTCTGTCTGTGACGGTTAAAAAAAAGCCTAGTAGGAGTCTGGCCTCATGCTCGCAGGTTTGATTGAGTTCATTCAAATTAGAGGTTAATATGCTGGCTGCAGACACGTGGAGGTGGAAGCGATGTTTCCAGTTTCGATTTTGCATGGACCAAACACTGTATCAGATTTTCAAGATGTTCTCCGCACACACAAACACACACACAAAAAACAGAAATCGTCTACACTTCATTTCTAAATCACCCAAAACAAAGATAAACTTAAGCAAGCGTAAGCTTTTCAGGATTTTCCTTGAACAAAACCACAATTAGGGGGTGCTTATTCTTAAAAAGTAACTCTTTGAATCATTCCTCTTTTTGCAATAAGGGCTTAAACAGCCTAAGGATAGTAAAATCCCGCTCTCTCTGCCAATGAGATGCCAATGAAATGCTTGGAAATGATACCAAGAAATAAAATAGATTTTGCAAATTTCAAAAGGCATTTTCTAGAAAGTAATGTATTTTCAGTTATGTGAAGAATTCGTCATGATATCTAAATGTAACAGAAGGTGGTGTGCTGTGAAATAAAACAAGCTAAACTGATCTCTTTTTGAAAGCTTTATTCCCATTAAGTAAAATTTCATATTTTATTGTTTATATTCCTATTTTTTCATATTTCATATTTTATTTATCATTTCATATTTCATATTTTATTTATTTTTTATTTCGAATTTTGCGGATTTTTTTTTTCGAACTTTCCGTATTTTTAAAATTTTTCTTAAATAGCATCCTAAATATTACATTTATTCCAAATTTCAAGTTTCTAGCGCTACAAAATCGAATTATTTTCAAATTTTCCTTATTTTTCGATTTTATTTTCGAATTTTATTGTGTTTTTTATTTTACCTTATTCCGAATCCTAAACACTATCTTTACACCGAATTTTAAGTTTCTAAGGCTAAAAGATCACATTATTTTCATTTTTTCAATTTTTTCGAATTTTGTTTTCGAATTTTCCGGATTTTTTAAATTTTTTTCTTATTTTGTATCCTAAATACTACCTTTATTTCGAATTCAAAGTTTCTAGCACAACAAAATCGGATTATTTTCAATTTTTTGTGTTTTTTTCGATTTTTTTTTATTTTTTCGATTTTTTTATTTTATTTTCGATTTGTGTTTTTGATGGGTTTTTTTTTCTGATTTCTAAACACTACCTTTACACCAAATTTTAAGTTTCTAAGACTACAAGATCGTATTATTATCAATTTTCAATTTTGATGGAATTTGTTGAATTTTCGAATGTTTTTTTTTTCAAATTTTCCGGATTTTATAATTTTTTCTTTCTTTGTTCCTAAACACTACCTTTTTTCTAAATGTCAAGTTTCTAGAGCTACGGGATCGATCTAATCTTTTTGATGACGCGTGAATGAGTGAGTGAGTGAGTGACAAAAAATCGAAAATTTGAGTTCATATGTCGTCTGAACTAGAAAAGACAGAAATTTTAAATTTTAAATTTTCGTCCTGTGTGCCAAACACTCTAGAAAAACGAAGTTTCGGGAAACTCCAGCGCAGAGAAATGGAGGGAGATATGGAGGAGAATATTAGTTTTTCTTCAATTTATTGACGGCCTCCTATGGGGTTTTGGGAAAAAAATCTTAGCCGAAATATATAGTGTTGACTATGCTCTTTACATGCCTGAAGTTTCAGGATAATTCCTTATGTATTTTTTTAGATATTTAACAAAACGTCTAAAATTGCAAGTGACCGGTCATCATTGGCCATATAGTGTAGTGCTCTGGAAAGTTCCAGTTCTCTAGTTCGTATCCAGTTCCGGGTAAATATTGCTTACTTATCGTAGATTGGATTAAACAAAGAATTTCACCTCTTTATGTAAATCTAACTTTGGAAAGTTATGATTGAAATTCATAGGGAAAAAAATCCGATAAAATATGGAAACAGTACTGGCCTCATGATTGTCAGTATAATTTCCGTGTTTTGACGATTTTTTTTTAGTGCATTTATTTAGATTACATACGTTCTGTGCATAAATTGTGACTATACGATTTTAGGACTCCAAAACAACTCTAATAGAAAGATGACATGCAGTAATTATAATTTAAGACGATCCTGTTTCTTGTATGTAAATTGTGAGCTCACCGTTTTTTGGTTTTAAACAAAGAGAATAAACACACCAAGCAAATGAGTTTGTTCTTTGTGCAATTTTGTTTTGCGACTATAAAATCATTTAGTTCACAATTTACACCCCAAAATATAAGGTTAAGCTATGTACACAAAACTCCGTCGTTTTTGTATATTACACAGAAATATGTGTACTCATTTGCAATTTACACATTAAACTGTGTATTTCAGAGTTATATGATAACTTTTTACACATTTCAGCTACTTAAAAGGTTTTCATCAAAATACACAAGACAATGTGTATTTTGAAATTGACATACCACACTGAAAAAAAAGGTGTTGATTTTACAGTATAATACTAGCATCTCAGCTGCCAGTGTTATACCGTAAAATTAACAGTAATAAACAGTAAAATAAGCAGTAAAACGCTACCGCGCATGTGGTATAATACTAGCAGCTGGGATGCCAGTTTTATACTGTAAAATCAACACTTTTTTTTTGCAGTGCAGGCGTGTATTTCCCAATTTACACGACACTTTACGCATAAGAGACACACTCTAGAAAATAAATTTACACATTTATTTTCTAGAGTGTGCAGAGTGTGTTCCATTATAAGAAAAATAATAAAGTAGAAACACCAAGGACACCTTATACTTTTTTTCAAAATATTTTCTCTTAAATGATGGACATTGGTCTTCCTGTAAATCAAAGCAAGGGGAGAAGTATTCTGAAGAAGTTACTATTCTTTGAATTCTACACAATTGAAAGGAAATGAGCATAACTATTATATATTTTTCATAGAATTTCTCTTTCACGGGCTGCATAAAAAGCCTGCTAAAAAATTTGTATTTGGAAGTTTGATTCATTAAACGAATTTTTTTTTTTTTTTTTGGAGCTGTTGTACTGAACCGACAGATTTTTAGAAGAAAATTCAATACAAACGCTCTTATTATTCAAGCCAGTGATTGAAAAAAAGTTTTTTTTTTAGTTGCTAAGTACAACTACACTTACTTAAAAAATATATATAGTTAACAATAACTACAAATATTTCTTTTGAAAAGCAGTGATGACAAACTACTTTTTAAAAAGTAGTCTCTGTTTCGCTACTTTTATGATTAATTATTTCAAAAGGATCAATCTATACTCAAAAATGAGTATCTAATTTTCTTTTCCAATTACCAACTCATATACATCTTTTTAAATACCCTGCATAATAACCTGAATTTCCAATCGGCTTTGCAGCATTGAATACAAGAAGCATTGCACATAGCTGCTTCCTACGAACTGGGATGCACATTTATGAAACAGACAATCAGATGAAAATTGGATCACTTTCACTTTTTTAATACTAATACTGTAAAATTACTTATATATATTTATCCTAACTGCATCGAATGATGGAATAATAGTTTGTTAATATTGCACATGTTAATATTGTTAATATTGCACTGTGTTTATATTGCACATAATATGTGTTGTTGTTGTTGTGTGTTGCACATAATATGTATTATATTGCACATAATACACTGCTCAAAACAATTAAAGGATATTTGAAGTTTTATATAAAATAAAGATATAAACGAAATTTTTTTTGCCGAAAATAGAAGAAGAGAATCACAAATGCAAATTTTTCTGGTTTTCAAACTGTGGAGTATGCAAATTTTGAGTTCGACGTCAAAAACGTCGCTTCAGCGGCAGCGAATGAAATTTGACTTTCAACTGGATAAAAGAGAATGAAGACAAGGATGATCGGCATTCAGTGATTGCTTTGTTTCGATGAGTACGATGTCTCAGCGAAGTCATTTGACAGATTCAGAAGCTTGGAGAATTGTTGGTAGGTTAGAAGGGGGCCAAACTCAAGCCGAAGTAGCGCAAGCCATTGGAGTGTCACAAAGTGTCATTTCCAGGATCTGGAACCGTTTTTTGGAGAGTGGATGTGCAGGCCGAAGACCAGGGGAAGGTCATAGACGGGCAACAACGCCCAATGAAGATCGGTATTTAGCGTTAACAGCTCGGAGACACCGAAACATGAACGCTACTCTTCTCCAACAACACCTTCGCTCGGCTACAGGCACCACGATTTCAACTCAGACTGTCCGAAACCGGCTCCATGCTGTAGGTCTGTATGCTCGCCGACCGATGGTATGTGTTAGATTAACATCAAGGCATCGTCGCGACCGCAGGGAGTGGGCAACCGAGCATGTCAACTGGAGGAGAAATGAATGGAGCAATATTCTGTTTTCTGACGAGTCCCGTTTTTCTGTGCATCCGGATAATAGGCGTATTTTCATCTGGAGGGACCGTGGCAGTAGGAATAATCCTGCGTTCGTGCACGAAAGTGTCAGATTTGGCGGTGGAGGAGTGTTGGTGTATGGTGGTATCTCCATTGACGGACACACTGACCTCTACATCATTCGAGATTAAGCTCTGACTGGTCGCCGATATAGGGATGAGATCCTCAGACCTATTGTAGTCCCTTACGCTGCAGCAATCGGAGATAACTTCATTTTAATGGACGATAACTGCAGGCCACATCGTGCAAACCTGGTGGAGGATTTCCTTTTCGAGGAAGGAATCGTTCGAATGGAATGGCCAGCGTGTTCTCCAGACATGAATCCAATCGAGCACGTTTGGGACGCTCTAGGAAGACGAGTTTCTGGCCGCCAACAACCCCCACAAACTCTCCAAGAACTGGAAAGAGCTCTTCTGGAAGAGTGGGGCAGAATACCCCAACTCGTCATTAATAGCCTCATTGAGTCCATGCCTCAAAGGTGTTCAACGTTGCTGGCCGCCCGTGGAAACCATACCCCCTACTGAAAATGATTTTCTTTGAAGAAAACACCTTTTCTTATTCTTTTTTTCTCATATGCACAAATTGTGTTTTTTTCCTTTTGTACACAAATGCGCAATAAAATGCATTTTTTTCTGCCAAACATGTGTAATTTATTCTCATATAACCTACTATGTCTGTCGACCATGTATCAATCAGCTAAAAAGTTTCCCAGATACAAAATCCACCTAAAACTGCAATATCCTTTAATTGTTTTGAGCAGTGTATATTATGTATATATATTATATACATAATATATATTGCACATAATATGCGTTTATATTACACATAAAACATAAATAACACATAAAATACACATATAATTTATATATATACACATAAAAAAATATATATAAATATAATATATATAATATATATACATATATATATATATATATATACAGTGAAACCCCGGTTTTACGTTTTTCTCCGGACCGATAGAAAATAATGTACAAAGCGGGAAATCGTAAAATCGGGGTTTAAGGAAAACTAACACATTGAAAAGAAAATAAATGAAACAGACACCCACCTTGTTACACTAAAAATAATCTGTTATTTTACCTTGTTTTTTGTTTTTAGACACAATGTCATTTTCAATACTTACACTCAGTTCTTGGTTTACATTCGCAGATAAAAGTTTTTTACAATTTTCAAACTTTCAAGAACTTCTTTCTATGAAGGCACACTATCTGTTGGTTCGTCGTCTTCATCATCTCCACTGTCATAACATGGAATGAAATCAGAAATGGCGCGCCTGTTTCTAACAAGCAAAATTCGAGAATTTTTTTTTTCTCCTCTCGGTAGAAAAACGTACGATGCGGGAAATTTTCAAAATGGATGACGCAGAATCCGGGATTTTTTAATATTATCAGTATAGGTTATTTGTTCGGACCAGTGAAAAATGACGTACAAAGCGGGAAAACGTACGAAGCGGGTATCGTAAAATCGAGGTTCCACTGTATATATATATATATATATATATATATATATATATATATATATATATATATATATATATATATATAAAATATATATATATACACATAAAATACACATAAAATACACATATAAAATATACATATATAAAATATACACATATAAAATATACATAAAATACACATAAAATACACATATAAAATATACACATATAAAATATACATATATAAAATATATACATATAAAATACACATAAAATATTACGTGTGTTGTTGTTTTTGTTCTTGTGCGTTGCACATAATATATTATGTATATATATATTATATACATAATATATATTGCACATAATATGTGTTTATATTACACATGAAACTTATATTACACATGAAACTTAGTTGACACTAAATCCGGGATTTCAAAATCTTACATAAGTCCAATATTTATTATTTTTCAGGGATCAATGAAAACTGTGCTACATACAGGGTGCTTCTAAACGGAAGGAACAAACTTGTAGGAGGTTTGGGGGTACACCTAGATGACTCGGAATCACATAACAAAGCAGGGTCGGAATTGCAATTCTAACGAGAGAGGGGGTGTTGTTAGGGGCTGAATCATCGTGATCGAGAATACACGTGTAAAGGATATAAGCTTAAATTAAATCATGACTTTCTCAGGGATACAAGCGCTGCGCCACAAATGGCCAATTCTCACCACCAAATTTTAATAATATCTTTCGTCTTATTAAGCTTCAGAAAAGCTTGCATTAAATAATGTGGCAAATACTATTAAAATTTAGTGGTGACACTCGGCCATTTCTGGCGCAGCGCTTGCATCACTGTTTTCCTTGATAGTGAAATTCCCCGAAGTTTTCTGCCTACGTACCTGATTCTAACCATCTGCAGTTTTGCACGTTTGTGGGTTCCAAGTAGAGCTCTGGTGAAAAACGCACTTACGCAGATAACCAGCGCCTCCAAACGTGCAAAACTGGCACGTTTGTGGGTTCCAAGTAGTACAAACGTGCAAAACGTGCACCCTTAAGACTCCTATTATAGGAGCTCTAGTGCACCCCAAACGTGCAAAACTGACAGTTTTGCGCACGTTTGGGGGCACTGGTTATCTGCGTGAGGCCGTTTTTCGCCAGAGCTCTACTTGGAACCCTCAAACGTGCAAAACTGCAGATGGTTAGAATCAGGTACGTAGGCAGAAAACTTCGGGGAATTTCATTATAAGGAAAGGCATTACTTAATTTAAGCTTATACCCTTTAAATGTCAATTTTCGAGCACGATGACTCAGCCCCTAAGAACACCCCCCTCTCTCGTTAGAATCCGGCCCTGTGTGATTCCAAGTCGTCTAGGTGCACCCCACCCCTCCTAGTAATTTGTTCCTCCAGTTTTGAATCACCGTACAAATGTTAGTTATATTAAGACCTTTTTTCTGTGCTCACTATATCCCTAAAATCTTTAAATATGCAAGTCAGTAATCAATTATTTATTTTACAAGAATTAAAATTAAAAATCTAAAATAAAATAAGCTTTGAACTTATGCTATTTTTGAAGCGATTGGGGTGTAGTGCTCTACAAGTGATACGGAAAAATATATTAATCATATTTTATTATGTATTTGACAAAATAGTCATTTACGTCTGCATATTAACTTTAAATACTCGAGCAAATAAACACACTGAAATTTTTCGCGCGGTGTGTTTTCTACAATATATACTTCTAAATTTATAGGAAAATAAATTAAAGTTTTATAAATCAGCATTAATTTTAAGTACAATATAATTAGCATGTAGTACAATGTTATTAAAAAATTATTTAACATAGGCATATGTAATAATATTTTCGAACATTATGCATTTGTAACATGCATATTTAAATTTGTAACATCCAATGTTATACACAAGTAAGTGTACAAATAATGATGTACACAAGTGTACAAGTAATGATGTACGCAAGTAAGTTTATAAATAATGGTGTACACAAGAATGTGTACAAATAGTGGTGCACACAAGCGAATAATTATGAATTTTGTATACGACTATTTCAAATAGTAATATGCACTTTGTTAAATCGTAGAATCTTACGATTAAATTATGCGAAGATTACTATTAGAAAATTGTGCTGTTCAATATCTTGACACTTGGCTCCTATTCATTAAGGAATGGAAATAAATAATGGTGTACACAAAAAGTGTGTAAATAATGTTGTACACAAGTATGTGTACAAATATTGGTGCACTGAAGCGAATAATTATGGATTTTGTATACCACTATTTCTAATAGTAATATGCACTTTGTTAAATCATAGAATTTTGTGATTAAATTATGCGAAGATTACTATTAGAAAATTGTGGTATTCGATATCTTGACACTTGGCTCCTATTTATTAGGGAATGAAACTAAATAATGGCGTACACAAAAAAGTGTACAAATAATGGCGTACACAACTAAGTGTACAAATATTGGTGCGCACAAGCGAATAATTATGGATTTTGTATACCACTATTTCTAATAGTAATATGCACTTTGTTAAATCATAGAATTTTGTGATTAAATTATGCGAAGATTACTATTAGAAAATTGTGGTATTCGATATCTTGACACTTGGCTCCTATTCATTAGGGAATGGAAATAAATAATGGTGTACACAAGAAAGTGTACAAATAATGGTGTACACAAGTATGTGTACACCACAAGTATGTATGTGTACACCACAAGTATGTATGCATTGTACATACAAGTATGTGTAAACCACAAGTATGTATGTGTACACCACAAGTATGTATGTATGCATTGTACATACAAGTATGTGTACACCACAAGCATGTATGCATTGTACATACAAGTATGTATACACCACAAGTATGTATGTGTACACCACAAGTATGTATGTGTACACCACAAGTATGTGTACACCACAAGTATGTGTACACCACAAGTATGTGTACACCACAAGTATGTGTACACACTATCAACATTAAGTTAACAACATTATCAACAATAAGTTATTCTCACATATTTTTGAAAAATAGTAAACATAAAACGACGAGGTCGCATGTGTCCAAGGCAAGCAGGTACGTTTTCCAGTTTGACCAATTTAAGCACCTGCTTGCCTTGGACATGCGATCTCGTGGTTTTATGTTTACCATCTTTCAAAAATATGCGAGAATAACTTATTTATCATTTAGATCTGAAGATGTCGCCGATAGAGCGAACGAAACATATGTAATCTACATTAAAAGGTATTTTTAAACATTTCGTGTTATGTTTTTTACCACTTTAAGCATTAATTAGACTTTAATTTAAGATAACACATTTGATATACAACAAT
Source organism: Maratus michaelseni (assembly GCA_963931845.1). Lineage (NCBI taxonomy): Eukaryota > Metazoa > Arthropoda > Arachnida > Araneae > Salticidae > Maratus > Maratus michaelseni. Next base: position 25,909,738 of record OZ007594.1, read on the forward strand.
AACACAACGACACACACACTTTTATGACACCCAATTTTTAACATTTATCTATTATACACCCCCTTTCCTCACGTAAAATCTTAAAAATACGAAGATGGATCAAATATAAAGGAGAACTTTTTCAACAGATTACTTTCTAAATATTACTTATTAAAATTATACCAATGTTATTTTTCTAGATAGCTGTTTTTAACAATTACACACTTTCTTCAACGACTTTTTGTTTATTCTTGTATAATAAAAAGAAGTAGGACACGTATGAATCATACGACACATTTTTTCACTTTTTTATCTGATGAAAATCTTGCTCCTCCAAACGCCAATTCAAGGAGATCCCATATTAGTCAGAAGATGATAAATTCCGACTATAAGAATTGAGATCGAGTGATTTACAATGAAATTTTTGTTTCACTACAACCGTTACATTATGTGAAATATTGCATTGTTCCTGTAGAAGATGAACTTTCGGATAGGAGTGGAACGTTTTTAGAATCGATGTGCAGCAATTTCTCTAAAAATTAACATTCTTATGCTGCATTATATGTATGAAAATGAACTTACAAAATACTACTTTGATCCCAAAAATTATTATTTGGAACATTGTCAGTTTTTGTTTCGGTGGAGCTGTGCAGTATTCCATACTGGATCACCTTCTTTCACCTTTTCCACGGCATTTAAAAAAAAAAAAATGTGCCATTTACATACTTGAGACCTCGATAGAGTGTCATTTCCGAATTTTAGAATTAATCTTTACCCTATTTCAATAGGTTTGATATTTTTACTTGTTGAAAGTTTTATAATTATACTTTGCGCTACCGCACTAGGTATTTTGTGTTTTTTGATAAAGCTAACGACTAAATAAATGAATATTTGGAGAATACAAACTTTCAGACCGTAACAACATAAACGCCATAACAACAAGTGTAATAAATTTCTATGGATATTCTACAGGATATCCTTTATATTTGACCAACCTTCGTATAATACTTCCACTTCCCGAATTTTTTGAAGCATATCAGAATTTAAATAAATGTACAACGTGAAATAGCACAAATTAAAAATATACAGATTGGTATACAGCTGTTTCGGAGCCCCTAAAGTTCCATCATCAGTGCCAATTCGAAAGATTAAAATAGATTTAAAATCCTAAGCCATGTCAATTTGCTTGCGTCTTTCTCACGCGCCAAGATGAAGTGGCGGCGACCATTTCATCTTGGCGCGTGTGAAAAACGCAAGCAAATTGACATGGCTTAGGATTTTAAATCGTTTTTAATCTTTCGAATTGGCACTGATGATGGAGCTTTAGGGGCTCCGAAACAGCTGTATGCCAATCTATATATTTTTAATTTGTGCTATTTCAAGTTGTACATTTATTTTTAATACAACGGCACAAAGTTTAATCCCCATTTTTAGGTATCAGAATCTTGTTGAGAAGACAGGTAAAAGTTATATTTATATATATAAAAAAGGGAAGTGCGAGTAGGAATCGCCCCAGCAGGTTCCGTACCATTGTGCTATAGTAAAACAAATTCCGTTGCAATGCGTTATTCTGGCGTTAGCACCAATTATGGAAATTCATAAGTTTGCCATGTAATAGCCATAATTTGCCATCGACATAGATATAAATTAAAGATTTTCAGATTTTTTCCTTTACGTGTGCTATAAAACCTTCCTTTGTGTCAAATTTCAAGGTTCTAGGTCAACTGGAAGTACCTAATAAGTTTTGAGGGTAAAACCTAACAGTATACTTCCGATTGACCAAGAACCTTGAAATTTGGCACGAATTAAGATCTTATAGCACATGTAAAGGAAAATATCATAAAATCTTTCATTTTTAATACTATATCCATTTATTACGTGATTTTCCACAGTCGGGATTTCCAAGGCGAGACTATAAGGGTTCCGATTTTTTCCCTTTGAGGTACCTTATAAAGAAGAAGTGTGGGTAATATAGAGAAGATTTTCCCCACTCGCATTTCGATTGAAATAAAAAATTATTCTGGCCTTTCTGTATATATATGACTAAATTTTGTATAAAAGACTGAATTCTGTGCATAATACTAAATTTTAGTAACACTTTACCCTCGTGTCAAAGCCAATCTTTGAAAATTGATTAAGCAGTAGTTCTCAAGATGAACTTTGTCAGTTGAATATGTTTTGCTTTAGAAAATGATACATTAGTGAGAAAATGATGAAATTTATTAATTTTTAATTGCCAGTCTCCTCCACCCCAAACTGGCCCGAACCTCTCCGTTTTTTATGCTTTTCAATTGTCAGTCTCCTCCGCCCCTTAAAACTGACCCGTACCTCTCCATTCATCGCAAGAAGCCTTATTTTTCGAAGAAGATATTTTTTTTTTATGCCCTGAACCTGCACCTATGACCATTTTACTCTACAGATGCCATCATTATTCTCCTGCATAAAAAAAAAAAAAAAACTGAAGTGAATCTCTCTCCCTCTCTTTGTGTGGGTGTGTGTTTGTGTAGTGTGTGTGTGTTATAGAAAGAGAGAGAGACTACCTAACTATTTTAAACTATTGTATTGTTTACTATTGAATGCCGTTGATTACTATTGACTATTTTGTACTATTGACTATTTTGCACTATTGACTATTTTGTACTATTGACTATTTTTTACTATTGGATATTTATTGCTATTGGCTATTAATTACTATTGTCTATTGTCTATTGTTACTATTATATTGTATGGAAAATTTTGATTTTAAGGCCGAAATATTAGACACATTTTGGGAAACAGAAGTATATTAAATAGAATTTAGTCATATATACATAAATAAAGGCCAGAATAATTTCCAATTTTACAATAATGCAATGAAACTTCGATAAACTAAACTTCACCAAAGATGCACAAACTCCTGGTGCAAGAATATCCTGTTGTAAGAAATAATTAAAAATATATATATATTAATTTCGAAACCAAAAGAAAATTTTAACATGATTTAAATTGGTTAATTTTCATTTAAAAAGGATCTGAACATAAAATTTTAGTTAGATCTTAACCCATTTAACAAAATTTAAATTTAAATAAAAGCGAAAACAGCCATTATTTTTTAATTGCTTGATTAAATCCCTTTCTTAGAGGTGTGCCAGTTTAGTTTAGAGAAGTTTCATTGGATTATAACTTAAGAACTACACTTAAATCTAAACTTAAGAACTACATACTTAAATACTAGGTAAATGCCACCACCTCCACCCTTCCAACCAACCCCATTCAACAGATAATTATTTCTTCATAACCCCTAACAGAAGGAGCATACACAAGAGATATCAAAGGATATAGAAAGACAACACAAACAAAGTCACAATTCGGGTAAGTAAAAGTCACATCCGAGTAAGTAAAAGTCACATCTGGGTAAATAAGTCACCAATGTAGGGAAAACCAGTTCCTTACTGCTCCACTTTAGGAGGGTAAAAGCAGAAAAATCGACGAAGACTGCGCTTCTTCTTCTTCTTCTTCTGCTTGCTGTCTTCTTCCACAGCTGGTTCCTCGCTGGTCTCCTGTGAAGGCAGCTCCACTGTTTCAATCTTGAACAGGAGGGGATCTTCTTTGATGTCACGCCTTTTGCAGGGAGGAAGCTGGATGCTCGGCGAAGGGGAGCTGCTCAGAAGGCTACTCACATCATCTTCATCCACTTCCGAGCTGGATCCATCTCGGCCTTCTTCTGAAAAGAGGAAGGCGGCGGAACCTGAAAAGAGAGGGGACACAGGGACCCACTTACCTAGAGGGGCATCCACAAAGTCCTCCTCCTGTTCCTCTTCTTCCTCCTTGTCTGCACTGGTGGCGGCCGCTGCATCAGGAACAGACAGACTGCTTTCTTCGTCTTCCCAGTGCTCGAACATGAAAGCAACAAAAAAAGAAAAAAAATTAGCAAAAATGAAAAGGATCATGTAATACACAAAGTTAAAGAAAGGTATTACTTCTTCCATGGTGATTGCAAGTCAACCTTTTCAGCAATTCAAACTCAAGACCTAGAAAGGAATAGTAAAAAAAATTATTCAAAACTTAATGTTTATTCTTTATTTTATTTGTTGTTGTTAACAATGAGCATACACATGATTTATTATTGTTGTACATTATGATATTAGACCAATAGCTCATTTGTAAAACATGCAACTCTGTCAAGTATAATGATTTTTACTGATAGATCATAATATAACAGAACTATTTTGTGTGTCCCTGTGTATAAATGCTACTTATGCTATACCCCTGAGAAAGCATGTTCTAGTCTGCCTCAGTGATGCATATCAATCTCATCGTGTTTCAAATTCCGTAACATCAATAAAATGTGCCGTAAATGATTTTCCACTATAGACCATAGTACAACGAATTTATTTTGTGTGTCCCTGTCACCGAACTATAAATGCTACACATTTCATTTTCAATACTGAACAGTATATACTTAACCTAAATAACACATAAAAATCCGAGCCTATTTATGAGAATTAGAGCACAGACAAATCGAATTCATAAACACTTTTCAACTTTGTTGGAAAGTGATATAAATATTGAAATCTCTCCACTTTATTCCCGAGGAAAAGGTACATCCATATCAATTGTTTTATATGGGATTTCACAACTGTAGTCGTCCTCTTAACGATAATGAAGATATTGTAACGAAAATTTCAACAGACTCATTTTCCTTTGTGTGAAATAGTGTGACATTGCAGAAACTCCTGGATGTGCATTGTAATTCGATGTGTTATACCGTACTTCCTGCAAGTACATTCTGAATTATGAAGCGTGTTTGGAAGTGAATGGCAGCCATCTCCGGCACTTACTTAGGATGCCTTCCCATTTCACATGAAGCAAAGTGGGAAATTTTCGCTAAGAATATCTCCGATATTCTTGAAATTATGAGCCAAGTTTGATGTTTAAAAAGAGACATCTTGTATTTTTGATTTAATAGGTGACTTGTGACATTGTACAACTATTATTTGTGTTGACATTTAGTATCACTCTAAATGCTTTTAACCTTGGAATTGAAACATCCTGTATACTGGTGCCCTATTCCTATCTAATCTTTGACCAATAGCTAATTAAGGCGCTTAAAAAAATTACTACTACTACTAATAAAAATAAATAAATAAATTTCCCCAGCATTTTCTCGAAGACATTCTGCTTTTATTGAAAAACGGGGAAAAATTATCAATTACATAGTTTCTGAATAAGAGCTCCTGCCAATACAAAGCAAACAGAAATAAGTTCAAATATGTATCCGAAGGTAGCCAAATTGGATTAGAGAACAGCCTTAACCTGCTAACTTTAGCGGTATAGTTCCAATTGCAAAAATGTTTCAAATGGTGTGATTCATTCTATGCAAAGCCATTTATGACAAATACGTTTTTACACTATTTTACTTAACTTAGCAAACTAAGTTAAGTAAAATAGTACAGCTGGAATTTTTTAATCGATTTTTCACTCACTACCTGATAGGCTAGAACTATAAAAATTATGTGCAAAGATGAGTTTCCAATAACAATACCAACATTTTAACATTTTTTTCCCTTAGAACTTAACTGTAAGTTACTAATTTAATATTAAGGCATTTTTCCATTAGCTCGCCACAGGTGGTCACTCGTCTAATACTCTTTATGATTACAATTGTATACGACTTACAACAACAATGGATTTAATGATGCGCCAAACTACGCTAGCCAAAAACGCCTAACTGGCCGTGAAGCTGTAATAAGAAAATATTTAAAACAATATCAGCAAATAGAAAATGTAAATAAACTAGTATGCTGTGTCTATCACAAAACTTTCTCTTATATAAATCAAATCGTCTGCAACAAAAAGCCAAATAACAATCTATTTGTTCTTGAGATATAGCTATCTAAAAAAAGAGAGCATACTAGCGACACCTGTTGGGCGGTGTATGCTCAGTTCTAATAAGAATCTATTTATGTCAAAGTATAACAGACTATGAATTTTGGTGAAATTCGATGTAATTCCTGAGATATAGCTGTCTCTAAAATCGTGAAAAATGCAGCATAACAGAGCCACTTGTCGGCTATTTACACCAAAACCTATTCAGCACCAATTTATGTGAAGGTCTAACTGAACCTGAAGTTAAATTCGGTGCATTAGTTTTTGAGATAGAGCGCCCAAAATATTTGTGTCGCATGCAGGCAGACAGTCATACAGTCGTGTTCAAAACCTTCTACAATGTATAAATCCGTCGAAAATTTTCACTAATCCACTCTTTCTTTTTCTAAAGATAGAAAAAGTAAAAATAACGAGAGTAATATATTTTTTAGAAAATACACTTTAATCAATTAATAGTTTTATGTTAATTAAATTATGATTTTACATTGAGAAAGCAATGTAGAAATACAAAAAAGATAGTTCAAACAATGCTATTTTTTCTCATTTACTGTATCTTGTTGTCCTATCTTAAACTAGTCGGATGTGCCAATTCCAAAACTTTCTTTTATCTCATACAAGTTTCACATGCACAAAAAAAGAATCAGCACCAATTTATGTCAAGATCTAACTGAATCTAAAGTTTAATTAAATTCCGTGCATTAGTTCTTGAGACATGACTATCGCTAAAATCGTGTGAATCCTGAACAATGCAGCATAACAGCGCCAACTGTTGGGAGATTTACATTAAAACCTAATCAACAACAACTTATGTCAAGGTCTAACAGAATCTGAAGTTTGATGAAATTCTGTGCATTAGATCCTGAGTTATAGCTATCGTGAAAAATGCAGCAGCACAGCAGCGCCACCTGTTGGACGATTTACACCAAAAACTAATCAGCACCCATTCATATCAGGGACTGACTGAATCTAAATTTTTATTTATTTGAAGTTCCTTGCATTAGTTCTTCAGATAAGAGTGCTCACAATTTTTTTGTCATATACAGACAGAGAGACATTTTCTAAAAACAGTCGAATCGTGTTCAAGACCCTGTATAACGTATAAATCCGCCGAAAACCGGAAGTGGAATTTTTTCCAAAATCCAATACTTTCTTCTTGTAATGGTAGAAGATAATAAAAAGAAACGGAGCAAAAATGATAATTTTTTTAAAAACAAATTCACTAGCTAGCGCTTTCTGCCATACGTAAAAAAAACAAGAACGAAAAATCATGCGTCAAGCATAGATTATGTAGCACTTTCCAACGCTTCCAAAATAATTTTACAAATCATACCGTTTAATAAACTAAAAGATAACTTCTAAGTAAACAATTTGGAAAACGCATAACATATTTAAAAACATAATTTCAGGAATTTCCAACATATACAATATTCTGAAAAATATCCGAATACTTTTATTCAGCCCTGTATGGGATCTATAGAATTGTATATATACTACATAGGATGCTAAATTTTAGTTCAGTTAGGAAACGCGTAGCACAGTTTAAAATTCTCCGTCTGGAGTTTGTCAATAAACAGAAATGTGTTCGCGAACTTTTGTGCTGCCCTGTATAGGATCTACAGAATTTATACACATCACGTAATAGACAAAAAGCAAGTTAACATTAAAATCGCGTTCAGTAACTTAAAACGCACTTCCAGGAATTATTGTTAACAGACAGTAGATAATTCTTTTGCGTGTCCCTGTAAATGAACGATGACTGCTATACACACAATATTCCGTAGTAAGTCTCTTGTAATGCACCTTAGTGATCTATATAAATTGCAATGCGTTTAAAATAGTGAAACATTATTTAAATAAACTGCAGACGATTTTTCTCCATAGACGTAATGTAACGGAATTATTTTTACTGTCCCTGTAAAGTAACTATAAGTGCTATGCACAGCCTGTTCCATATTAAGCTTCTTCTAATTCACCTTAGTGATATATATAAATTTCAATGCGTTTAAAATAGTGAAACATTATTTAAATAAACCGCAAATGATTTTTCCCCATAGACCGCAATGTAACGGAATTCTTTTGAGTGTCCCTGTAAAAAAACTATAAGTGCTACACACTTCCGTTGAAATAGGGAACATGTTATAGATAACGACAATAACATATAAAAATTGCAGAGCAATCCGAGCATATTTACGGGAGTTAGAGCACGGACAGACGGCAGACGGCCAGACAAACCGAAGTCATAAGCACTTATCAACTAGGTTGGAAAGTGCTAAAAACGGTTTTTCTTTTTCCTTAAAAAAAAAAAAAAAAACATGAGACGTGATTTTCAAGATGAACATTGAATGTTTATAAAAGAGTATATTTTTATTTATTATTATTTTTTTTTAGAGATTATTACATTTATACTTATTTTAATCCTCTCGTCATCCTGGGCCTCATAGGAGGTTCCTACTTCGAATTGCAATATTTGAAAGAAAAAAATTATTTTTGTTAATTCCAGCACCTAATAGTGATAGCATATGTCGATACATTTACTATTATGACGTTACTTATGTTTCAGCATTTAATAATAATAATATTAATAAAAGTTGTATTAATTATTAGTAAACCGATTGCGTTTCTTTTAATTTAAACATATGTTTCACTCTTTAAATTTAAATTAGAGACTCCTTTTCCGAATTAGTAATTTGTGATAAAAGATAAAAAATACTACTAAATTTTTCATACACCATTCAGTAAAATCGTGTAGTTTACTATACACAATATTTTTATACAATAATGTTTTGATGGTGTAACGGTCCAGCTCAATCATTAAATTTTTTATGTTTGTTTAATCTGGTTGTAATACGACAATTTCCAAACGTCTTAAAAAATTCTTCCTTAGACTATTTTCATAGGAAAAACACGCAACATAACTACATTCGTTAGATTTCTGTAAAGAACACATTCGTTAAATTTCACTAAACTGTAACTTCTGAGCTACTTTTAATTTTGTTAGCGTAAAAGTAATTTTTCCCAAAATTGGAAAAAAAAAATCGGTGCCGAGAGGGTTAAACGTACGAAATTTCAATTTTAACAAAGTTGAAAATCCATAACATTAAAAGCATCATAACTCAAGTTTTGATCGTACAAAAATATAATTTTTAACACTTTCCAACCTAGTTGAAAAGTGTTTATAACTTCGGTTTATCTGCCGTCTATCCGTGCTCTAACTCCCGTAAATAAGCTCGGATTGCCCTGCAATTTTTATATGTTATTGTCGTTATCTATAGCATGTTCCCTATTTACACTGAAGTGTGTAGCACTTATAGTTTTTCTTACAGGGACACTCAAAAGAATTCCGTTACATTACGGTGTATGGCGAAAAATCATTTGCGGTTTATTTTAATGATGTTACACAATTTCAAACACATTGTAATTGATATATATCACGAAGGTGCATTAGAAGAAGCTTAATATGGAATAGGGTGTGCATAGCACTTATAGTTACTTTACAGGGACAGTCAAAAGAATTCCGTTACATTACACCTATGGAGAAAAATCGCTTGCGGTTTAATTACATAATGTTTCACTATTTTAAACGCATTGAAATTTATATATATCACTAAAGTGCATTACAAGAGGCTTACTACAGAATAGTGTGTGTATAGCAGTCATCGTTCATTTACAGGGACACACAAAAGAATTCTCTACTGTCTGTTAACAATAATTCCTGGAAGTGCGTTTTAAGTTGCTGAGCGCGATTTTAAATTTAACTCACTTTTTGTCTATTACTTGGTGTGTATAAATTCTGTACATCCTATACAGGCCAGCACAAAAGTTCGCGAACGCATTTCCGTTTATTGACAGAAACTCCAGAAGGAGAATTTTAAACTGTGTTACGCGTTTCCTAACTAAACTAAAATTTAGCATCCAATGTAGTATCTGTACAAATCTATAGATCCTATACAGGGCTGAATAAAAGTATTCGGATATTTTTCCGAATATTGCATATGTTGGAAATTCCTGAAATTGCGTTTTTAAATATGTTATACGTTTTCCAAATTGTTTACTTAGATGTTATCTTTCAGCTTATTAAACGGTCATAATTTGTAAAATTATTTTGGAAGCGTTGGAAAGTGTTACATAATCTATGCTTGACGCATGATTTTTCGTTCTTGTTACTATTTTACTTGTTAAGATATTTGTGAAAGTTTTTCTAAATAATAACTTATTGGGTCCAGATTCGTATTAATAAAAACAAAAGCTCTTTTTCTTGACGTAAGTAATGGCTTTTCATTCGGATGAAGAACAACATTTGAAGCCTTTTTGCCATAGTATAACTACGCCGTACAAATAGACAGATGTTTCTTAATCTAGGAAAATATATAATAACTTCATCCGAGTTACCCTATAATTAGAAACCAGAAATTTAAAGAGGCATTAATAAAAATAAAGTTTATTTTGCTGCTACTGATTTTCGGAAATGTTTCCAAGTAGTTTTTATTGTGTATTAATCTGCGTTCTCAACCCGGAATATAAGTTTTTTGGATGCTGTCAATTCAAGTAAACATTTTCATGTTAATGCAAACATGTTTCACAGACAAGCATGTTTGATTAACAGCATTTACATTAAAATTAATATTATCGTGTTGCTCTTGAATGTATAAATTTAGTTACACAGCTGAAAATAGTTAATTGAGTATGGATAGCATCGTAAAAACCTGAACAGAAAACAGATTAGTTGCCCGGGTCCGTGATAAAACCTTAAATGAACACCAAATAAAAAATACTGATAATTAGTGATGAAAGTGCTCGTAAGAAAACATTAAAAAAAAGCTTTTTGTTGTCCAAACCTTTTGAAAATTTTAATGGTTATAAATATAAATGTTTTACAGTCCGTGTAAAAATTATGTCAAAAATGTTGTTATCTGGTTATAAATTAAATGCTTTCCTCCTGGGGAAAAGGACCCTTTTTCAAATTCTACAGATGAGGAACTCCCCCTCCCATTTCCCTTTCCATTAAAGCTTTCAAAAAAAGTGAAAGTGCCTCCCTCCCTTCCCCTTGCAATCACCAATACCCTTTGTTCATCTCTGTCTCAAACAAAGCAGGTGGAAGAATGAATGCTCCCTCCAGGAAGGGGAAATAAGAATAGAATTAAGAAGAATTTAGAAGGAGTATTTCCTAGCGGTAGAGTTGGGAGCAGTGCAGGCCAATAGGCGAGCTATTCTTTCCCCAGCATTCTTGATTCTTCTTAATTCTATTTCTTGCTTTATTCACACTTCAAGAAAAGTTGAGGCATACACAGTAAGGTCGGATTTGCACTGAAAAATTAAGACTTTTGCTTCTCGTTTTAATACAGGGTGTCCATAAAAGAACTCGGGGGTTTAAAAAAATCATATCGAGTTAACGGTATGAGTTAGATCTGGTCAATTAATTTAGAAGAAATCAGTAGCTCATCAAACTTTATCCACGCCAGTTTCAGTTTCAGTTTTTTTTTTTTTTTTTTTTTTAAACTTTGGTAGCGCCAGAGGCGGATTACCAAATAGGCTGAGTAGGCTGAAGCCTAGGGGCTCGGCGTTAAGTTTGTGACCCTTTTTTTTTTTTTTTGTCCTTAAAAAATATGTATGTATATATATATGTATAAGTGTGTGTGTGCGTGTTTATGTTTGTATATATATATATATGTTGTATGTCAATGTATATACATATAGAGCAGGAGGTGGGGGGGTGCAATGTGTTAAGCCTGGGGGCCAGGTAGGTGGTTAATCCGCCTCTGGGTAGCGCTGCGCGTCATTGACCTTGAAGTAACGTAGCAGACGCTCATTCCATTCAGTTAATGCAGTGCGAGAATAAAAACGTTGTCACAATTATTATTTTTTTTAATGGAATTTTTGATGAAATTATGAAAAATTTCGGGCCTAGGGCATGGGCCCCGTGTACCCGTGCGATAGTCAGGGCCTGAACGGGAAGTGTGTTGTTAAAACAAACATCTTGCGGTAGGCCACTGGTGTCAGAAGAGAACGTCGATAGAATCCGTACTTCATGTGAACGACGTTCGAAAATATCGTTGAGACGACGCAGTCGAAGAGGTTGAATACCATTTGGATGTGTGCCGTGCCACAAACACATTAAAATCTACTAAATGTTGTAAAAATCTTGATAAATTTAAAGTACATATATATGTTACGACCAAAACCCGAAGTTCGGCCAATTCGCGAAGTGGCCGAGATTCCTGGCCAAAGCCCGAAGTATATGAAATGAACAATGCATTTCGGGTTTTGGCCGGCCAATTCGCAAAGTGGCCGGAAATCCTTGGCCAATATACGAAACGGGGATACAAGGCTGACCGATAGGTGACGCACACGTGCTTAAACGGAGGATACAGGGGGCAAAACCCCCTCCCTGATTAGGAAAAATAGTAAACTGTTTCAATTTTTTATTTTTAATATGTGTTGTTATAGTTCTGTATTTATGCTGATGTACTTAAAAATTGTTTTGCACGTAGAGTTCTGATAAAAAAATAATAATGCATCTTGTTTATTTCGTGTTTATATTCTTTATTTAACAGAAGAAAACTTGTCGGTTGTGCCAATCACAAAACATTCTTCTATCTCATACATGTTAATACTTCAAAAGTCGTATTTTTTTTAAAACTATGTATATTTTCTAAACAAAAAATGAGAAGAATTTTGCATTGATAAATGGGACATTTTATATAAACTTGTTTTTCGGGATCTCCGACCCCTAAAACTTTTAAATCCGTAGGAAACCGAAAGCGAAAAAATTTTCCGATTACAATATTTTTTTTTCTGTTATAGATATAGAAGAAAGTAAAAATTAGATTAGAGTTACATCTGTTCGAAAATCTTGCCCCTTCCTGATATTGTTCTGCAGACTCCCATGTTAACAAATAAATATATCCAGTGTTTTGTATATGTAAAATTAGTTTCATGATGAATATCTAATAAAGAAAACCAACATAAAGAAAAGCACAATCACATTTAATTTCGATCCTATTCGTTGGCCTTGTATATTTCCTTCTCCTTTTTTCCCTACTAAAATAATTTGTCTTATGAAGTCTTGAAATATTTGAAACGTAAATTTACATTGTTCATTCTGTTTTTTAAACGTCGCATAATCATCGTAGCGCAAGAGTATTTGTATTTATCATATTGGTCACTTCGTGCCATATATCGTTAATAAGGTAATCACTGTAATGGAGTCACTTACAAAACGGGACCTTGTGCAATTTGCACTTATAATTTGTTAATACGGCAATCACTTTAACATGGTTTCCTGAAAAATGAGGCTCCCTGCCAATTGCACTCGTAAACCGTTAAAATAATGATAATTAAAACGGACACCTTTATATAATGGGGATTGTGGGCTTCGCGCCTGTTAACCTTTTAAATTGTGATCAGCATAACGGGTCCCTTAATTTAATGGGACTTTTTGTGCTTCGCGACCATTAAAAGGCTAATTTAATCACGGAAGAACACCCGCTCGCTAATATTAATCCTATGGGAGATTTTTTTTTTAAATATCTCTTTTATGTGTCAATATTTTTAATTAAGTTTCTTTTGCATTGGGTAGCTGAGGTCGATCTCTACTCAGGCCGTTTTTTGCTTTTTCTATTTTGTTTACAGATTATTTTTATTAAGATACTTTCACTTTCGAAACCGGTTCCAAAAGTGATAGTAGCGTCATAATAAAAAAAAAAACCTGTAAACAAAATCGAAAAAATAAAACAAATGACTGCATGGAGATCAATATCAGCTATCCAAGGAAAAAACAATCATTTAAAAATATTGAAATACAAACGAGATATTAAAAATAATTCCCCTAGGATTAATATTAGCCAGTTTGTGTTTTCGCGCGAGTGAAGGCTCTTAACTGTTACTAAAGCTATCACTAAAATATGGTTTCGTGCTCTTCTAGGCCTTTAATCTTTAATACGGCAATCACTGGGTCTCAACTCTTCGCGCACAAAAATCGTTCATAATTTATGGCAAACATCAATTTATGGAAGAAAATGTGTGTTTTCTCTTAAACATGATTCCATTTTTTTCCGATAGAAACATATTGTAAAACATTTGGGTCTGATGTCACTATCAGAGGAATGAAATACCAATGTAAATTTTGTCATTTGGACACAATCGTAGTCAAATATTGCCCTTTTCTGTATAAAAAAAAATATTTCCAGTCGAATGTCTTTTAAAAATGACGTCATCATCACAGGTGAAAGCAATTTCTTACTATTGAAATTTTGATACCTAATTTCAGAGTGGGCAGAGTGAAAAAATTTGAAAATAATTTCATTTTGACGCAATTATATAGGAAAATGCTGCAGTTTCATGTTTTTAAATGAATGCTTTCTTTTGATATATGATGTTAGTTCAATTTTAATGCCCTTGACAAACACCATTTTTTCAAATTAATATTTTGTTTTTTATCGTTATAATTAAATGTCATCAATGAAGATACAAGAAAGAAAAATCATCTGCGTCAAGCATATATTATGAAATATTGTGCAACACTTATAGAATATTTTAACAAAACCGTTTAATAAGGTGAAAAAGATACTCAAGAAAACATTTTAGGAAACACATAACACATTTGAAAGCCAGATTTCAGTCACTACTGTACATAGCAGGAGAAAAACTCTAATTATTTTGTGAAACCCTGTATATGATGTATTGATTTGTATATATTCTATATAGTATTCTAAAATTTAGTTTAGTTAGAAAACGCATAACACAGTTGAAAATACACCTTCAGAAAATTCTAGCAATGGGCAGAAATGTACTTTAATTATTTTGTAAAGACCAGTTTATTATACCTACAGGTTTTTATATACGCCTATACACAATATTAAGCTACAATTTAATTTAGGCAAAAATACACATAAAACTACTGAAATTACACTTCCAGGAATTACTTTTCATAGGCAGCCAAGTATCAAGTTATTTGCATGTCCCTGTATATGATATAATTTATATTCTAAAAACTTCTCTTAGTAATCTAAATACTATATTTGCGCTTGAAAATGCCTAATTCAAATTAAAAAGCATATTTAATGTAACTTTTTAAAATCACAATAGTAAAGCTTAAGAATTATTTTGTTTAGCCCTGTATAGGATTAATAGAATTTATACACACCACGTAGTATGCAAAAATTAAGTAAACTTAAAAACGCACTTCCAGCAATCATCACTAATAGATAATACTTCCGATACAGTACTGTATTCAAAATCAATTATGTGTCCCTGTAAATGAACAATGATTGATATACACATTATATTCTACAGAAAAAATTCTTTGTAGTAAAAATCAGCAATGGATATCAGTTTCAGCATATTTCAAATAATGAAACATAATTAAAATACGCTGCAAACATTTTCCCCCGTACACCATTATGCAAAAGAATTATTTTGTGTGACCCTGTAAATCAATGATAAATTATTTGTGCTCCTTATTCTACAGAAGCATGTTTTAGTGCATCTCAGAAATTTGTATTTTATTATGTTTGTAACAGTGTAACACCATTAAGGCACACCCCGCAATTGATTTTCCCCATAGACCATTAAGTCACATATTACTTTTGAGTACTCCTGTACATGAATTATAAACTCTACATACTTTATTTTCAATACTGAACTTGTCAAGCACTTACATTCAAACTGCCCAACTACTCATAGCTATTTCGGGAACTGGCCGACGGCATCTGGCCAATTCGCGAACTGGCAGACAGCCTCTGGCCAATTCCCGAATTGGCCAATCAATTTAAAAGGAAGTTGGCCAATTCGCGAATTGGCCGATTTCGGGCTTTGGCCGTAACATATATAACATTAACCTAATTTTATGATTTAACTAAAAATTTTTGCTTCAAAACTCCGGAGTTCTTTTATGGACACCCTGTATCTTAGATAAAATATAAAAATAATTTATGGTGTTAATTTATCATGCTCGTCTGCACAAAACATGTTTATTGAACATGAAAATGTTTACTCCAGAATGGATAACATCCAAAAACCCTGTATTCCGGTTTGAGAAAACTGGTTTAATAATAGACTGTAAAAACTGCAAACGTCTCCAAAAATCAGTGGCAGCAAAATAAACTTTCATTTCATAAATGCCTTTTTTAAACCTGGAAAATATATTAGTTTCTGAGGTTTCTAAAGAAACAGAACGCTTTTCGTAATCGTGGGCAACTCGGAAGAGGGTATTGTATATTTTTGCCCTTTGTTATATTTTGTTTCGTAGGTTAACCCCTTCGGCCCTGATATTTTTTTCAATTTTGGGAAAAAATTACTGTTATGCTAACAAAATTAAAAATAGCTATCGGAATCACAGAAGTTAGGGTTTAATGAAAGTTAACGAATGCGTTCTTTACCAAAACCTCACAAATGTAGCTATTTTGCGTGTTTTTCATATAACAATAGTCTAAGGAAGAATTTTTGAAGACGTTTGGAAAATGTCGTATTACAACTAAATTAAAAAAGCATAAAAAATTAGTAATATTTTTTTATCTTTTATCACAAATTACCAATTCGGAAAAGGATTCCCAAATTTTAATTTAAAGAGTGAAACGTATGTTTTAATTAAAAGAAATGACAACGGCTTGCTAATAATTATGAAAATTATTATTATTATTATTATTACTAAATGCTAAACATAAGTGAAGTCATAATAGGAAATTTAGAGATTCATACTATCACTATTAGGTGCTGGAATTAATAAAAATAATGTTTAAGAGAAAATAATACTCAATAAAAGATATGTCCTATTAGTAGGACGTCAGGGCCGTAGGGGGCAGGGCAGGGGTTAAGAAACATTTTTTTCTATTTTTAGAGTGTATATCTCTAAATCTAATTACCAGTTTAGGAATTAACTTTTGGTCAACGATAAGAAGGGACACACTTGGGAAAAACAAGGTTGTTCCTCTTGGTATATGCTCCTTTCGGCGAATATTCAACAGTGATCACGACTCGTGTCGCAAACTGCAGATAATATGTAAATAAACAAGTATAAATTAAAAAAAATCCCTAATGGCTCGGCCTACAGACACAGGTAGATTTCAAAGACGCAGACAGTGGGGCGCCTGTTTGTTGGGAATTGCGGAAGAAATGACCTTTTTGCCATGATGCGACAGTTGAAACCGCCCGCTTCGAAACCTAACTTGTTTGCAGGAGGAGCCGGCAGTGATTTTTTTCTGTTTTTTTTTTTTCTGTTTTTTTTTTTTTTTGCTATAAGGGTTGGTTCTATAAAAAACTTGTCAACATAAAAGTTTTAGATAATATTAAGAGGATTTATAATAAATTTAAGTGGATTTAATATCTTTTGAATTGACGAAGTTATGAATTTTTTTCTCCTAAAACCGACCTTCCCCCCTGCCCCCCTTGGGGCCATTTTTAATTATATCAAAAATCTGCCATACATAAATTTTCAGCCCTTTCCTAGAAGTAATAATAACTTTAAACGGATTCGATGCGTATCTATGGGGTTTTTCTGTTTTCACAAAAAGCCCCCCCCCTCCCCCCATTGGTTCGATTTTGCCCATTAACGAACTTGACCGAGATTTTATGCCCTTTGATTTTATGTATCAGTTTGGAAGAGATTTGTGCAGAATTATTGCAGTTATCGTGTCCATAAAAAAAGTGACATAGATAGATAAAGTTTTAACTGGGGGTGGTTTTGGGTTCTGGGAGTCATGATCAGCGTAGTTCTGCAAAATTCGCACAGACCGCTGAGAAGTGAAATGAATGGTATCCCGTTTACTCATGTTACCCGACTAGAGTGGCAATCATCCATAATCGAGATACCATCCATTTCGCTTAGCAGTGGATTGTGCAACATCCTTCGCTGCTTGGTTATCTGGCTGGCAACGTCATTATATGTACCATCTCTATCATATAAATACAAATCACTTAAGCGAAAATTGGTTGCAAAAAAGGGACTCTGCCTCCCACACTATAAATAAAAAGAAAAGTGCCCAGTTATTACTGAAGGCATTGAGCTCACAGGCTATTAACACTAAATGTATATTATACTCTTATTTCAAAAAATAATGCCCCTCGAAAAATAAGGAAACCAACAATAAATTAAGGGGGAACTAGCCCACCCCCGTTCTCACTTTTTATACTTAACCAATGAACCCCCAGAACTAATCAGAGAAGCGCTTTATCACAATAAATCTATATACAAAATTTGAAGCAAATCGGCTCATTCTGCATGAAAAACCCAATTATCTAAATTAAGGGGGTTAGCCCCCCGTCCCCCACTTTATACTTAACCAATGAACCAACAAAACTAATCAGGTAAGCGCCTTATCACAAATGAACCTGTATGCGAAATTTGAAGCACATCGGATACTTCTGCATGAAAATCCCATTTATCTAAATTAATGGGGGGGGGGGGGTTAGCCCCCATACCCTCCTTTATACTTAACCAATGAACCCCCAAAATTAATCAGTGAAGTGCTTTATCACAATGAACCTATAAACAAAATCTGATGGTATCCCGTGATCGGATAATTCTGTCTGAAAAACACATTTATGTAAATTAAGGGGCGTTTAGCTCCTCGTCCCCCAGCCCTCTTTATACTTAACCAATGAACCAACAAAACTAATCAGGGAAGAGCTTTATCACAATGAGCCTATAAACAAAATTTGAAACACATCGGATAATTCTGTCTGAAAAACCCATTTATCTAAATTAAGGGGGGGATTAGCCCCCCCCGTTCCCCCCTTTATGAACTAACCAATGAACCAACAAAACTAATCAGGAAAGTGCCTTATCACAATGAACCTGTATACAAAATTTGAAGCACAACGGATAATTCTGCATGGAAATCCCATTTATCTAAATTAAGGGGGGAATTAGTCCCCGTTCCCCCCCTTTATACTTAACCAATGAACCTCCAAAACTAATCAGGGAAGCGTCTTATCACAATGAACCTATAACCAAAATTTAAAGCAAAACGGATATTTTTATCAAGAGTTATCGCGTTACGTACATACATACAGAACGGGCGGGCACATAAGCTCTCAGGCTTTGATAGTCAGTGAGCTAATAAATAAAAATGACAATTCCAGCGGAACAGATGTCGCAGACGCACCGGAGTTGGCGCATTTTATTTTGGCGCTACACATTTTTATTACACACACATTTTCTCCCCCACACATTATATTTATTTACACACGCTTAATTTTATTATAAAACACACATATTTTATTATAAAACCCTAGGTTGCCAAACGAAGCAAAAATTGCCGAATTACCAAACCAGTCAAAAAATCGCCATTTTAGTTTATCGCCAAAGTTTGGCTTCTTAAAGTTAATCTTCCGTAATCAGATCCGTAGCAGCAGCCGAATGGTTTATTTGTGCAATTCTGATTTAACGCAAGTGGGGTTTTTAACACTATACAACATAGTTGAAAAGAGTTTATGAATGATTATGTATTATGAGTTTATGTAGGCACACATCCAAATGGTATTCAACCTCTTCGACTGCGTCGTCTCAACAATATTTTCGATTGGGTTTGTTTGTCTGAATGACCATCCGTGCTACACGGGTGGACCCACAGTGACCCAAAAATGACCCACTAATATGATTTTCTCGGACATGTGACCTAGCCCAATAATTTTCTCGTGCCCAAAAACCGTAAGATACAAAATTTAGTTCAAACCGTCTGAGCCGTTTTTAAGATAAAAATAGCTTGACCCATGACCAAAATGACCCACTAATCCGATTTTCTTGAGCATGTGACTTAGCCCAATGATTTTCTCGTGCCCCAAAACCGTAGGAAACAAAATTTAGTTCAAATCGTCTGGCCCGTTTTTAAGATAAAAATAGCTTGACCCATAATGTCCCATGACCAAAATGACCCACTAATCGAAATTTCGCGAACATGTGACATAGCCCAATAGTCTTTTCGTTCCCTAAAACTGTAGGATACCAAATTTAGTTCAAATCCTCTGAGCCATTTTTAAGAGAAAAATAGCTTGACCCATAACCAAAATGACCCACTAATCGAAATTTCTCGAACATGTGTCCTAGCCCAATAGTCTTCTCGTTCCCTAAAACTGTAGGATACTAAATTTAGTTCCAATCCTCTGAGCCGTTTTTAATATAAAAATAGCTTGACCCATAATGACCCACTGTTCGGATTTTCTCGAACATGTGATCTAGCCCAACAGTCTTCTCGTGCTCGAAAACCATAGGATGCAAAATTTAGTCTAAATAGTTTGAGCCGTTTTTAAATAAATTTAGCTTGACCCACGGTGACCCAAAAATGACCCCCTAATCGAATTTTCTCGAACATGTGACATAACCCAATGATTTTTTCGTGCCCGAAACTCGAAGGTTACAAAATTTAATCCAAAAATCGTTACAGCCGTTTTTTAGATAAAATTAACTTGACCCGTGTTGACCCAAAAATGATCCACTAATCGAAAGTTCTCGAACATGTGACCCAGCCCTATATTCTTCTCATGCCCAAAAATAATAGGAGGTAAAATTTAGTCTAAATCGTTTGATCCGTTTTTAACACTTTCCAACCTAGTTGAAAAGTGTTTATGACTTCGGTTTGTCTGGCCGTCTGTCCGTACTCTAACTCCCGTAAATATGCTTGTATTGCCTGCAATTTTTATATGTTATTGTCGTTATCTATAGCATGTTCCCTATTTCAACTGAAGTGTGTAGCACTTATAGTTTTTTTACAGGGACACTCAAAAGAATTCTGTTACATTACGTCTATGGAGAAAAGTCGTTTGCGGTTTAATTAAATAATGTTTCACTATTTTAAACGCATTGAAATTTATATATATCACTAAGGTGCATTACAAGAGGCTTACTACAGAATATTGTGTTTATAATAGTCATCGTTCATTTACAGGGACACACAAAAGAATTCTATACTGTCTGTTAACAATAATTCTTGGAAGTGCGTTTTAAGTTGCTGAACGCGATTTTAAATTTAACTCATTTTTTGTATATTACTTGGTGTGTATAAATTCTGTAGATCATATACAGGACAGCACAAAAGTTCGCGAACACATTTCCGTTTATTGACAGAAACTCCAGAAGAAGAATTTTAAACTGTGCTACGCGTTTCCCAACTAAACTAAAATTTAGCATCCAATGTAGTATCTGTACAAGTCTATCGATCATATACAGGGCTGAATAAAAGTATTCAGATATTTTTCCGAATATTGTATATGGTGGAAATATATGCTGGAAATTACTGAAATTACGTTTTTAACCCCTTAATCGTCGCGCACTTTAAGTGTAGGCTACTTTTTAAAAATTCAGATTGCTTGTTTACCACCAGTTTTTTTAAGTAGAAATGTTCGTCTTATTTAATAGACAGATAAGATAATGCAAGAATAAAGCCAATAAAACTATTTTAAAAAACTGGTGGGAATCAAACAATTTGAATAAAACAGTCGTAACCTACGCTGCCCGTGAATGTCTCGGGCACGACGATTAAGGGGTTAAATATGTTACGCGTTTTCCAAATTGTTTACTTAGATGTTTTCTTTCAGCTTATTAAATGGTAATGATTTGTAAAATTATTTTGGAAGCATTGGAAAGTGTTACATAATCTATGCTTGACGCATGATTTTTCGTTCTTGTTTAGATTCAATTAGCTTGACTCTGACCCATGGCGACCCAAAATAACCCACTTATCGAATTTTCTCGAACATGTGACTTAGCCCAATCGTTTTCTGATGCCCCAAAATGGTAGGATACAAAATTTCGTCAAAATCGTTAGAGCCGTTTTTAAGATAAAGTTTGCATAATCACATACAAGCAGGGAAGACCGAGCTATGCTCAGTCAAAATTAGCTTTGAGTTCAAATATCATGACCCATGACCAAAATGATCCACTAATCAAATTTTCTCGAACATGTGACCTCAGTCTTCTCGAGCCCGAAAACCATAAGATGCAAAATTTAGTCTAAATAGTCTGAACCGTTTTTTAGATAAAATTAGCTTGACCCACAGTGACCCAAAAATGACCCACTAATTGAATTTTCTCGGACATATGACCTCGCCCAATGATATTCTCGTGCCCGAAATTCGTAGGATACAAAATTTAATAAAAATCGTTAGAGCTGTTTTTTTAGATAAAATTAACTTGACCCGCGTTGACCCACTAATCGAAAGTTCTGGAACATGTGACCCAGTCCAATAGCTTTCTCGTGCCCGAAAATTGTAGGATACAAAATTTAGTCAAAATCGTTTGTACCGTTTTTTAGATATAATTAGCTTGACCCTGACCCATGGTGACCCAAAATGGCCCACTAATCGAATTTTCTCGAACACATGACCTAGCCCAATTGTTTTCTGGTGTGCCTCAAAACGATAGGATACAAAATTTCGTCAAAATCGTTAGAGCCGTTTTTAAGATAAAATTTGCCTATATATATAACCACTAGCACACACACAAGATTTGCTTGTATTAAGAATATATGATGATAGAAGATGATCTTGGGAATGTCACCGATTGTGGGAACGAAACTAGTAGGTCTGTTTATTAAAAGATTTTTTTAGTCTTTATATGCAATGTAATCATTTTTACCATGTGTAATTTTATTTTGATCATATAATAAGTGAAAATTTTCTTATATAATTTTAAAACACGACTCTTTGATTTTGACAATGACGATTTTACCAACATTTTACACTCAGAAAAATAAATTAATTTGGTTTTCTTTCTAGATTCAAACCAAGTTTGCTTAAAACATTCTCTTAAATTCTTCGTATCCAAAGTTAATTATACTTTGTACTTTATTATTGTACGGACTTTCTAATTTTCGAAACCAACTTTCATGTGCCAAAATTCGGTAAGACATTATAACAGTGTTAACCATTTTTTTGTGTGTGTGTGTGGGGGGGGGGGGGGGGGAGGGAGTGGAATTATAATATTATACCCAAGTATGGTAAAATTATGAATTTACAATTCAAGTCTGAACTATGAAAATCAGTGGAGTCCGTATGATACGCAAGTATACCTAAAGAAGCACTTAGAAGGAAAACAACCCTTGTGAAATCCTATGGAAAACATCGAAATAGTTTTTTCTTTAGGAAACTACTGAAACGATTTAAACATTAAAAAAAAATAGTTTTAGCTATAACTAAACAATAAATTAGGTAAGAAATAAAAAATGCAATTGTTATAAAATTTCACAAACACAAAAATTCTAGGATGTTTTTTCTTAATTAGCATTACTAAAAAGAAAATTGATTTTCCAGAAAAAAACAAAACAATCCAAATATAGCTAAGTATAATACAATAAATAAAACAAAAATTATTGAAATCGCTTGAGTAGTTTCCGAGAAAAGGGTACGCCAATAGAAGGTGTTTTCCATAAGATTTCGAAACTGTTGTTGCCCCTTAAGATCTTCGAAGTAACAGCCACAGGAGAGATTTGGTTACCACCCATACCCTTCAGCCTTAGGCTCAATTAATTCCCCTCCCATTCATTCCCGCATGTCAGAAACACTCACTTTAAGATTAGTATTTAAGGTACTTTCATGTTATAGCAGCCCCCAAGGATGAATCGCCAAGCGACCAAGATTTATCGCCAAATTATAAAGCATATATGAAATTATTATTTCAATATATGATATCTCATGAAAAACGTCACCTGTAAAAATTGCAGCCAAGTCTCGTGACTCTTTTTCCGTAAAAAGTTCTGAAATCGTGTAAAGCCAAGTTTAGCTATCTTATTAACTCTGAAATTTTCATTCACACTTTAGCGAAATCGTAACTGCACCCTTAGCGTAATCGTAATTACGGGGCCCGCTATAACAAGAAAGTGCCCCTTTTTCCTCCTACTACTTTCCTATAACCGAGTTCAAGATCAAGGTTGGCGACAAAGAGGTTAAGTCTTCCATAATCGGATCGGATCCCATGGGAAGAGTTGTTGTCAAACGTGACCAGTAATAGTATCAAATATGTATATATTACTGCATATATGTAAATACTGACGTACTATCCGGTTTAATGTATTTTAAGTTATGAAAAAATACTACAGTGTGAACAAATAAATACTTTATTAAAATATGTCAAAAATATCAAGTAAAATTATGTAATAAGTTAAAAAAAAAAAAAAAACATTAAATCACATTAAAAAAGATAATTTTATTTTGACAGTGTGGCGTAAGTAAAGAAAATCCGCAGCATTGCGTAAACAAAGCAAGTACATGAAGAAAGACTCTGAAATCCTTTCTATCATCATGTGTGGCTTGAAAAAATAAAAACAAAACAAAGAGATTAATTCAAAATATTATATTTAAGACTCTTATAAATTATTAGAATTACTTGATAGACAAAGTTTATTTTATTTATTTTTTTGAAATTTTAACTTGTACAACTTCAAACTTTCCTCCCTATATTTTCTAATTTATCTCTGGTTCATTTTAAATGTCAAATCTAGGACAAAAAAAAAACTCTTTTTTTTCTAGAAAAATATTCAATTTATAAACGAAACTTTTTGAATGTTGCATTATCTATAATGCAATAAAAGTATCAAAAAGTTTCATATTTATTCCCAGAGTGACATATATTAAATGCCAAAAGAAATTTGTAACGAATGAATTCTGTTTAAATTTTAAGCATTCGGATTACAAAAAGTAAATTTTAAATCAAATTTCAATTCTAAATGTATCTCTCATATTTTTTTTTTTTACTAAAAAAATGATTAAAAATTAAAAAATTTCCCCAGTTCCATGATATTAAATAAAAAAAAAAAACAAGAAACATAATGTATAAAACATTAATAAATTCAGAAATACATTGAACATAAAAAAAGAGCCAATCTCTTACCTTTTGGCGATATATAAGTTTGGCGATTAAAAGCTCGCTGTAATTCGCTTACAAAAATTTAACAAGAGCTCGTTAAAAGCACGACCTACCAGGTCAACGATTTTATTGGAATGAAGAAATACGTCAGATAATTCTTCCTTATATAGACCCCAGGCCTCTTTAGACGTCGGTGATTGGTTACTATATGTCACGTGATAAATCCCTATGTTTAGATTGGTTGATGCTCTATTATGTTACAAATACTGGCAACACACACTAGGTCACGATTACGTCACACTTGTTGGTTGCCGAAAATTTTGGCAAGGAAATGGTCGCCAAGAGGGGCGATATATGGGGAAAACCCATTAAAAATACGCCAAATTAAGTTCAGGTCACAGGAATACTGTAAAATAAGCATTTTTCGTATGAAATGATATTTATATATATTCTATTGCACAACATTTAAATAAATAAAACATTTTTGTTCCATTTTCCACTCAAATTCATTGAAAATTTCACAATTTTTAATCCATGTATAATTTTGATTTAAAAATACTGCTATACACAAATAAAATGTCTAACTTTCGACAAATGTATAAAATTTCTACATAATTATACAAACAGATGTAGATTTAAACAAATAACTCATTCGTTATTGCTTCAAAGTTCATTTTTAAATGAGTCATGCATACGCAATTTGAGTACGTTGATAACGTTTTCTAGTAATTTGTATCGGGCACAAAACGTATTAATTTAAACCATTGAAGCATGTAATATGTCAAAATAATTCAACTCTATTGCCATATAAACCAGTATTTCACCATAAACAGGTGAACATTAGGAAAATTAAGAATCTATTTTGGTTAATTATGTAATGGACATTTTTCTCACATTGTGAATACTCATGTATAAATTTTTTGCTTTTTACCTTTAAAATACTGAGTAACTTCAAGATAATTTGTACTGCAAAGGGTTAACTTTTGCAATTTCCACCTTTAAAGCACTATTTAAACTTTAAAAAATAATTAATTACTTAAAGCGTATTCATAAATAATTTTTCGGATAACTGTTAGGCCTAACTTACCGTTGCAAAGCATACATGTAAATTTCTAATTTAAAATGCTTATAAGTCTCAAAATATTCATAAATTACTGCTTAAAATGTAAAAATTCATGGCATGTATCTGTTTTCATAATGTATCATACAGTAGATATTTGTAAATAAAGAGTTAAACATTTCCAGGTTCAAAATCATTTTAATCAATTTTCCTTAAAATGCGAAATCCAAAAATAATTTAATCATTTTTTTACACGATATTTTTTAATAGTTTTAACTAAATTTGCATAAAAGATAATGGCAATCAATAAATAATAACATTAAAGTATTTCCATGATGGTTTTCTAGTGAAATTTGCATATATTTGGATTTATCTCTTAGACTTGCTTATTAAACCAATTTCGTGATGGATTTCTATTAAAAAAAATACAAAAAATCGATATTCTGACAGCTGAAAAAAGGTTTGAGTAACGGAAAATCAGAACCTGATTTGTAAAAGCCAGTTAAATGAATTGATTAACACTTTTCAAAAAAATGTTGTATAGCCTATGCTATATGTTATAAGTAACATCATGAAACTATTCGATTTTAACGTAATGAAATCTGATACCACTATTTAAAAAAAAAAGTATGTGCCATTCGTGAAAATATATCAGCTAGTTCAACAGCTAGTATGGAAGATTTTCAATTTCAGCATCTCGAATTCATTTGATATTTTCCAATATCAAATATTTCCTATACCCTAGTATGGTTATATTAATCATCATATTTCCATCATCGAATTTTGGAAGTTAACGATGATGTAATCGGTTGTTTTTGATAGTATAACTCAAATATTTTCTTGATGAAAGTCACTTCCATAATTCCTAACTTAATTGATGCCCGGAAACCTTATTTCTCCAGTTTCCTATATTTTTTATAGTCGCAGTCACATTGAAGAACTTCGGCAAATTGCATATGTCACCATTTATCACAGTTGTCATCGCGGTAAGTTGTTACTGTTAAGAAGAAAATCTCTTTGGTGAAAATCAGTTAGGTAGTTCATAATGCATTATGAAAAAAGACTAAATTTTGGTGTTAGTTTAACATGTTTTTGATAAAAGTCAAGGTGGTACTTCTTTTATAAAAATCAAAATATCCAAAGCTACATTGGTGTTGTTTAGACAAATCAACGCTATGTCTTTGGGGAAAATGTATTTTAATTAGTTCAAAGCCCAGTGTGGAAGATATCAATAGATCCTACCATGTCACCATCTGAGATTTTCTGTATATAGTCTATATAATATTCAAATGACATCATTAATTTACAGATGTTAACGGTAATGACACTTATTACTCTTAAAAAAACTCAAATAATAGTTCATTGGCGATTTCCAAATGGATAGTTCATGATCTATTGTGGAACAATTTGGATTTGATTGTCCCAAATAGTCAATTTAAGATTTTTCCAATATTTATAATGGTTTATGCGTTATTAACTTAACATCACCCAATTATTACAGATACGAATGGTAATGACTTCTGTTATTATCGTTATAGTTAAAATCAAATGATGCTCTTTTGGTAAAAGATGTATCGATAGTTGTAACCCATTGTGCAGGAAATTTAATTTAAGTACTCCGAATCTTTCATTTTGAATTTTCTGATCCTTTCTAGGTCTAATGTTACAATTACATAACACCATTAGCCCTTTAATGCACCCATTAGTTTAATTAACTGAACATACATAGCTTATTTTTGATGTAATTACTCCAAAAGTCGATACCATTAGCCTTGTGCTGCAATCTGTGACCACTCTCTAGTACTAGATGGTGAAATAGGATAGATACGAATAGATGCAAAATTTTTGAAAAAATATGAACAAAAAAATCATGCATGAAACATAGATTATTAAATAATTTCCAACACTTGTTAATATTATGAAATAATTTAATTTTTTTCGTAAAATAAAATGAGATATCCTAATAAGCAGCTTAAAAAAACCACAACTGAGTAAAAGCCCATTTTCAGCAATTATTGCCCACATCTGGTAATGTTTGCAAATTCTTTTGTGCAGAACTGTATATGACTTATAGAATTTATACACGCCACTTAATACACTAAAAATTAGTTAAAAAGTACACTACAGTGGTAAACGCACTTCCAGCAATTATCGATTTTATAGTCTGTCCTGCAATCGAATTTTTTTGTGTAGCCCTGTAAATAAACGATAAATGCTATGCACTCCATAATCTATGGAAAACATGTTGTAGTGAACTTCACTGATTTCTATATGTTTGAAGTATCATAACCTCATTAAAATGCACCGCAAACTTTCCCCCCCATAGATCATAATGGAATAGAATTATTTTGTGTGTTCCTGTAAACGAACTATAAATGATGCTTATTCTATACTCCTGATAAATCATGTTGTAGTCCATCTGAGTGATGCATACCAATCTCATTGCGTTTGAAATACCTTAACATCAATAAAATGCATCGCAAACGGCTTCTTGCCTTATAGACGATAATGTAACGGAATTCGTTCGTGTAATCCTGTAAACGAACTATAAATGCTGCATACTTCATTTTCAATACCGAATATTCTATACTAAGCCTCAATAACATATAAAAATTACATGACAATCCGAGTATATTTATAAGAGTTAGTGTAGGGACAGACAGACAGACAAACCCAATTCATAACTTTTCATTTATGTTGGAAAATGTTAAAAATAAGCTTCATTTGATACATGTAGCAGCTGACAGAAACATGTAGCTAGCTGATCAACTGCAATTTGTATTGAAAGGTTAAATTGTGGATTTTAACAGTAACGGCATCTGCTATACTGTTGTGAAAAAACAGAAGTAGCTACCGTGCTGCCTTTAATGTTTATAGAGTTATGAAAAACAAATGGTGAGAAACTCCTATTTTTTATCATTTAAAGTGAAAACCTTTATATCATTTTGTCACCTTCTATTGCGGAACTTGGATATCCCGAAGCCTCAATCATATATTTTCTGAAACTTTTTTTTTTTTACAGCCACATATCCTTGTTGATGAAAATTAGGGTACTTACGAGCAGGGAAGACGAGCAGGCAAGACCGAGCTATGCTCGGTCAAAATTAAATTTGAGTTCAAATATCATGACATTTGAGTTCAAATATCATGACCAAAGTGACCCACTAATTGAATTTTCTCGAACATGTGACTTAGCCCAACAGTCTTCTCGTGCCCGAAAACCATACGATGCAAAATTTAGTGTAAATAGTCTGAGCCGCTTTTAAGATAAAATAGTTTGACCCATAATGACCTATGGCCCACTAATCGAAATTTCTTGGACACGTGACCTAGCCTAATAGTCTTCTCGTTCCCTAAACCTGTAGGATGCTAAATTTATTTCAAATCCTCTGAACCGTTTTTAAGATAAAATAGCCTGACCCATAATGACCCATGACCAAAATGACCCACTAATTGAATTTTCTCGAACATGTGACCTAGCTCAACAGTCTTCTCGTGTCCAAAAACCATAGGATGCAAAATTTAGTGTAAATAGTCTGAGCCGTTTTTAAGATAAAATAGCTTGACCCCTAATGACCCATGACCAAAATGACCCACTAATTGAATTTTCTCGAACATGTGACCTAGCCCAACAGTCTTCTCGTGCCCGAAAAGGGTCGGATACAAAATTTCGTCAAAATCGTTTGAACCGTTTTTTAGATACAATTAGCTTGACCATGACCCAAAATGACCCACTAATCGAATTTCCTCGAACATGTGACCTAGCCCAATCGTTTTCTGGTGCCCCAAAATGGTAGGATACAAAATTTCGTCAAAATCGTTAGAGCCGTTTTTAAGATAAAATTTGCATAACCACACACACACACACAAGATTTGCTCGTATTAGAATATATGATATGATACACTATCCAGTCCAGGTACGCCAACGAAGACACTTAAAAAACTGTAATTTAGTTAATGCAGAACCATCATACTTTATATACATTCCTACTAGTAAAAGAAAGTTGTTTGTCTGTGTGTGTGTCTGAGTGTGATGGCTAGCGAAATCTACCGCACGTAGAAGTCTGAAAATTTGGATGCGGATAGTCCAAGGCAGGTCTTGATGCATCTGAGGCTCGGATTTTTCATTTCTTGAGACCCGGATCCCCCTAAATTGTTAATAACTTTCCCCATCTTTATGCAATCCTCTTCGTTTTTGGGGCCCTTTCTCCATTTAACTTTTCCCCCATTTCTACGTTCCAATTAAGACCCTGGCCTCCTATGGCCAGATACGGAGCCCGTTGAAGTTTTTGTTTCCTAAACGGTTAATAACTTGCCCCCTTTTAATCCGATTTTCTTTGTTTTGGGGACCTTTTCTCCATTTAGTTATTCCCCCATTTCTACTTTCCAATTAGTACACTTCATCTTAGGGCCCTGCTCAAAACTATTAGCTGGCCTCTTTTGGAGCCCCTACTGTAGTTCCCTTAAAAATCGTCCGGTTCATTAGCTTTTTTTCTAAGAAATTTCTAGTACTTCGAGCTACTACATGAACGACAATTTTTTTTTTTTGGAGAAGATCTGGGCCTAATTGTGTCATCATTTCAATTTATAACTTTAAAGTTGAGTCTTGGACTTCTCTCCTCGGGCTACCCCCCTCATATTTTTATTGGGTCCCTAGGGCCTTTTTTTATGCATTTCTTTAAAATTTTATTCTAATGATTAATTTACACCCTATGCTTAATTTCGACTTATTAAAGATCTAAAACACTAAGTACTAGGACCTTTTAAGATGTATTCCTCTTAGGGTTCTGCTCAAAACTATGAGTTGGCCCCTTTTGGGCCACCTATTATAGCTCCCTTAAAAAATCGTCCGATTCACTAGCTTTTCTTTTTTAACAACTTCTTATATTATTATTTCTTATCTTATCTTATACTATTATTTATAAACGTGTTTGTTGAATATGAAAATAGTTACTTGAGAATGAATAGCATGCAAAAAAACCTATATTTTGAGTTGGAAAACAAATTAATACACTATAAAAACTACTCGAAAATGTTTCTGAAAATCCTACGACGCAAAAGAAACTTCGTTTTTATAAGTTAATTCTTCAAATCTGGAAAATCTGTTGGTTTCTGGGGTTTCTAAAGATAACGGAATGCTTTGCAGAATGGTGGGTAACTCGGAAGCGCTTATTGAATATTTTCTTCGATTAAGAAACATATGTCTTTGTTTTACAGTGTCAGAACCCATTAAATATACGGAACAAAATCGTACAATCAGCATGATTTAAATCACCATACAGTAAACAACTGCATGAACGTTTTCTCATATGAAATAAACGTTTGCAAAAATTCAATATAATCAATTAAGTACCCCACAATTCTGGGAAAAGGACTTTCCTTTACCTCCAGAAACATTTGGGAGAAGAACAGTCAGAAGCCTGAGAAAGAAAAAGTTTCCGAAATTAATGAAGAAGATGTTTTTTTTTTTCAGAAACATTTTAAACCAGAAACATACTGTTTTAGTAAGGTTTTCTCTTTTTCCAAATGGCTTCTAAAGACATGGGAAACGTTCCCAAAATTGAGAGTGGTTAACTCTATTACATTAACATTTCATAAATGTTTCTGTTATATCAGGAAATGTTTCGCATGCATTCTTTCTGATTTATAAGCCATGTCATGTAGAAAAAGTGTATCTAGAAAGCCCGCTTATTCCTATTCCAAATCATGTTTAATCGTTTGGTTTAGAAGCCAAATTATTTTAGACGATACGCATTTTATTTCAGTTTCGTGTATGCTTGAACATGCTTAGCTTATGTACAATCACACACAGTCAAAAAGGATTTGTTGATTTGGCGAAACAAAATTGTCAGTCAGGGCGCCAGTAAAAAGCTATTTATTTTCCCGACATATTTTGTATTTATTAAGAACTTACGGGCAAAATCTGTTGAAATAACACAAATTTTCTAATAAACAAAGAACATTTTTATAAAATAAGCAGTTTTTTATTGGCTTCAAGGCTGACAGTTTTCTTTCTGTAAATTAAACAGATTTTGGTACTTTTCGGTTAACCGGGTGCATATATATTTCACTGGCACCCGGTTAACCGAAAAGTACCCAGATTTTTTACAGTAAAAAAGACAGATGTTTCTAAATCCAGGAAAGTATAATATAACCACGAACGAAAAAAATGCACTAACCGCTTCAGAGTTACCCAGGATTCCGAAAAACGTTCTTTATCTTTCAAAACCTCAGAAACTTATATATTTTTGAGATTTAAAGAAGCAGTTTGTATTTTCTCCAAACGAACCTTTTGAATCAAACGAAATACATCGGTGAATTTGATCCTGTGTTTTAAGGTGGTTCTCAAATGACCAACGCAAAACTTTCTGACACATATTCCAACTTATTTTTAAATGCAAAGGCATAAAATTGGCAGTCCTAACTATTGAAGCGATTTGAAACGAGTTTTCCTTTTTCTGATAAATAAATTACTTTCGGCACTTTTCCCCAATTCTCGTGCTGAAGCATCAGGAATCCGGTTCAAAACAATGATTTTGGCAGTGTTTTCTGAAAGATCTTCTACCTGTATAAAAAAATGGAAAACGTATTTCGATTGCATAGTTTCTGAATAAACACACCTGCTCATTTCATGCGTTTCCGAGCAAAAGTGAATTTAAAAAATATCATATTGTAGCCTGTTTGGATTTGAAAACAGTCTTAAAGCAATAAGAACCTTTACCTGGAAGGTCCTTCCCCATTGCTGAAAACTATACGAAAGCCATTGCGCTATTATATTTCCTAATGTGCACACAAATTGGGAGCTGTTAATGGCTAACTCTTTTAGTTGGTCATTTACAGTACAGGATTTGTGTAAAGCACGATCGAACGCTATGCAATATACTAAAATCATTCCTGAAAAATTAGCTAACAGTGCAAACAAACTAACTAAATCCATCCAGTAGAACTTTTTAAAAAGGCTAATCTTTCATAATAGGGTTCAAGAGATTATAAATATTTCCCCCATAATTATATAATTAAGCAACGTAGATTGATATGCAATGTGCTAAAACCATCCCTGAAAAATTATCTACCTAACAATGCAAGTCTCATCAAAATATGCCCAGTCAAATTTTTGAAAAAACTAATCTTTCATAATCGGGTTGACCTGATTATTGAAGCCCTCATAGATCTATAACTAAACAGCGTAGAATGATGTGTTACATACTAAAATCTTCCTTTGAAAAATTATCCAACAGTGCAAGTCAAATCAAAAATCCATTCAGCAAAACTCAATTTATAAGCAGCGAAATGAAATATCCATTTGTATTTTACATATAGTAGATAGATTGATAGAAGTGGATAGATTAATCAGTTTTCTTAAACTAGAATAGCCGGTTTTTGGATGCTATCCATTTTCGAGTAAACGTTTTCATGTTCAACAAACACGTTTTACAGACAAATGTGATATATTAACAGCAAATAAATTAATATTAAAATGAATATTAAATTATTACTTCTGCATGCAGGAATTCAGTTACTCATCTAAATATGTTCAATTAAGAATGGATGACATCCTAAAAAACGATTTTCCGGTTTGAGAAAACTAATGAATACACTATAAAAGCTGCTCAAAAATGTCTCCAAAAATCAGTAGCACCAACTGAAACCTTGTTTCTATAAATGCTTCTTTAAATCTCAACTAGTCAGATGTGCCAATCCCAAAACCTTCTTCTATATTATGAATGTTTCACATACACAGAAAACGAATCAACACCAATTTCTATCAAGGTCTAACTGAATCTGAAATTTTATTAAATTCCATGCATTAGTTCTTCAGATAGGACTATCGTTAAAATTGGATTACACGTAAATCGTAAAAAATGTAGCACATCAGCACCACCTGTTGGGATATTTACACCAAAACCTAACCAACTTCAACTTATGTCAACGTCTAACTGAATCTGAAGTTTGATCAAATTCTGTGTATTCGTTCTTGAGATATAGCTACCGTGAAAATCATGAAAAAAGTAGCATAGCAGCGCCACCTGTTGGGATATTTACACCAAAACGTAATCAGCATCTATTTATGTCATGGTCTAACAGAATCTGAACTTTGATGAAATTATGTTCATTAGTTCTTGAGATAAAGCTATAGTGAAAATCGGGAAAACTGTAGCATAGCAGCATCACCAGTTGGGCGATTTACACCAAAAACTAATTAGCACCAACTTATATCAAGGTCTAACTGAATCTAATGTTTTATTAAATTTTGTTCATTAGTTCTTGAGATAGAGCGCCCAGAAAATGTTTGTCACAGACAGACAGATCCATAGGCGAACATTTTCTAAAAACAGTCAAATCGTGTTCAGGACCTTCTAAAACGTATAAATCCGTTGAAAACCGAAAGTCGAAAATGTTCATGAATCCAATACTTTATGTATGTAAAGATAGAAGAAAGTAAAAACATATTAGTTTCTGAGGTTTCTAAAGAAAAAGAACGCTTTTCGGAATCATCTCGAATTCGGAAGAGTTTATTGTATATTTTCGCTCGTGGTTATATTGCGTTTCCGTAGATTAATTATTATTATATATATTTTTTTTACATTTTTGGTAATGCATCTTAGGAACACGAAATACGGTACTTTTCCAGTCCAGGTTCCTTGGCGAGAGAAGGAAATTTGGCATCGTATTTTCTGGCAACCTATTCACTGTTTCAATTTCATATAGACAAGCAATTTTTTTTATATACAATTTATTTAATATAAAGAAGCCATTCATCTATTTTTATATACAAACAGAAATAAATTTTATATAAAAACAATAATAATAATATACAGGGTGTTTATAAAGTCCCGGACCCATTTTGATGTTTAATAACTCATAAAATAATAAAGATAGATTAAAATTAATAACATAAATGGTTAGATAGACTCAAAAAGTTTCATGACCCTTGTAAATGAACTTCCACGTGTGCCCCCTTCGTCGCACGGAGAATATCAAGTCTATAGTCAATTTCACGCCAGGTAGCGGCAAGCATGTCGGCATCCACAGAGGTTATTGCGGTTGTAATTCTGGCTTTTAAGTCA
Source organism: Maratus michaelseni (assembly GCA_963931845.1). Taxonomy (NCBI): domain Eukaryota; kingdom Metazoa; phylum Arthropoda; class Arachnida; order Araneae; family Salticidae; genus Maratus; species Maratus michaelseni. The sequence goes on from OZ007594.1 coordinate 25,944,506, forward strand.
TCAATGTTCGACACTCTCCTCCTGTAAACATTGTCCTTTACAAATCCCCAAAGGAAAAAGTCCAGCGGCGTTATATCAGGTGATCTGGGTGGCCAAGAAATTGGACCTCCTCGCCCAATCCATCTTCCTGGAAAATAGTCATTCAAAGAAGTACGAAGATGGATTGGACGAGGAGGTCCAATTCCTTGGCCACCCAGATCACTTGATATAACGCCGCTGGACTTTTTCCTTAGGGGATTTGTAAAGGACAATGTTTACAGAAGGAGAGTGTCGAACATTGTTGTATAAAATCATATCATCTATACAAATCTTCGGAAAATTGAATATAATGTGATATATAACGCGTCATGATGAATTAAAAAATATATTTTTTACTCTACATATAAAATTGTTTCATTATTTCACGATTAATTTTAAATACAGTAACCCTTCTTTATATCGCGTCTCGGTATATCGCGCATTCGGCTATTTCGTTCTTTTTTAATATTCCCTCGATAAATTCAGTTTCTCGAAAAATCATATAAAACTTTTAAAACGTCGACATCTAAGCATATAACTAAAATGCAATTAGTTCATTTTCGCTGGCAAGCAGATAATCAAATAAAATTAAATTTTAAAAAAACTCTGGATTCTTATTGTGCTGGATGCATTATAAAATGTAAGTAAAAATGTAAACTGTATATGTACAGTTTTGTAATTTTTCACGTTTTACCATCTCTTTTGTGTTGAACTTGTAGCTTGTTTGAACGTATTACTACTTGCTCATATGTTTAACATTAGCAAGAGTAATTTTTTCATTTAACTTTCTGTCAAAATATACGTATATGCTTAAGTGCCCTGCCACTGATATTTGAAATGTAGTGCTTAGGCTTGGACTGGCAGAGGTATATGCACCCCCCCCCCCCCACAAGGAATTTTCTTTCATTGGTCCCCTTTACACCTTTTACCCATAAAATTAATCATAAAAAATCCTCCATTAGAATCGTAAAAAAAAGCAGCTCTAAGTTTATGGCTAATGATAATTTCTAAAAATACATGTGTTATATTATAGCAACGGAAGAAATTCAAACGGTAAAAAAATGAACAGACTTTAAAAAAATTTCTTAAAAATTGGATATTATGTGCCAAATAACGAAAAAAATTCAAACTGTCGATAAAACGCAAGAGACTTATTTTCATCATTTTTTTTTTAAGACCGCTGACCAGGCACATTCAAGTTTGAGAAGGAGGACAAAGACTCCCCCGATGAATTCTTAGTTAATTTTTCTATTAGCATTTAATTATTCTAAATCATCTAGAAAAAATAAATTTTCCTATTCTTTCAAAATCATAAAGATAAAAAAAATTAGTTCATTAAATTTCAAAATCCAGGGAGCCGCAATGGTTTCTCTTATCCTTGATGTAACTAGCTTATAAATAAAAGATATACTGAGTGAATGAGACATCTAACATTCAATGAAATTGAGAGGGGAAAAAAAAAAAAAAAAAAAAAAAAAAGATAGCCAAGTTATGTTCTATGCACATCTAACAGCAACATGAAGTTTTATTTGTAAGCAAAGTAGACTTTTAAATTTTACTCATAAATAATAGCTTGCAGTCTTAAACATGAGAACCAAGAAAAAGAAATTAATTCCTGTTCAATAGATTTTTTTATTGTGCAGCTGCGTGCATGTAATGGTCAGATTTTATTTGCTACTCTGATAACAATCAGCATTTCTTTGGCAGATGCAACCTCCATCAACTAATAAAAATCAAAATTCATCCAACTCAAATTTTTCCAGACATTATCTATAAACAATATCCTCCTAATTTTGTGTCTGATGCCATTCAATTGACTGCATGCCATGGGTTTGCTATTACATTTATTTCATTTCAGGGTCAGAGTATCTGTGCCATATGGTAAACTTGTTGACATGCTAAAATAAAAAAATTGTCCCATTACATTCAATATAATGGACTATTTCTTTGCATTCATTGGTCTCACCATGGTTCAAGTTTTGTAAAAGCTTGGCGTTAAAGTGAAAGAATTTTTCTGAAACTTCACCTCAGTCTGCAGTACTGACAGCACCTACGTAATTATGGAGACCATACCATCTAATACTAATTCCCAATGCTTTTTCTTATCCAAGTTATTCCTCAAATAAATTACAACCATTGCTTTAAATTCTGACTCCTGTTTTATTCATTGTTCATGGGAGAAATAACATGGTTACTTGCATAATTAGCTTATGGACGCATTATACAATCTGCTTTTGCTATTCTTGTCTAAAAAAAAGACCCGACCAAAGAAACGAAAAAAGATCAAAGATCTAACAGCAGCACAAAATTTTATTTGTAAGCAAAGTATATTTTTTGTGGATTTTCTTTACAACTTCATTCATATAAAATTTTTTAATTTAATCAAGAGCCGCAGACAACATATTAATTAAATTTTACTTACAAATAGTAACTTGCAGTCTGAAACATTCAACATGAGAACCATTAGTCACATGATATTCAAATATCAGTAATAAAAAACAGAATCAAGGAAAGAGTGGACAATCTACACAAATTGCAAGCCATGGAAAAGACATGGAATGACTTGTTGACTCATCCTATTCCTCAAGATCTTCCAAGACGCATCGCTGTTGCAAATTTTAGAATCATGACATCCCATGACTTTTTATATGGACACCTGCACCGCATCAGTGTTGTTTCATCTTCAGACTGTCCCCTCTGTTCCACAGGAGACTTTATGGATTTTAACCACCTTTTGACCTGTTCTCATTTGAATGACAAGCACTTCTTAGTCGCTGATTTTTTTAATAAAGCTGAACTCTACTGGGTCGCTTGAGGGGAACTATGGTCCTTGGACTCCTCCCCGACGTAGGAGAAAAAAAAATGATATTCAAATTCATGAGTGAGAATATTACTCATTTCAATAAGATCAGAAATTCAATTGTTGTCCGTGACTCTGGATAAAATTTTAAATTTTCTATTATGAATGAAGTTATAACCTCTTACCCTGCTCCAAGAAAAGAAAAGAAGAGCATTTTGCTTATGCATTGATGTTACATATACAAACAACATAACTTGGTTATAATATTTCAGTTAAATTTTATTGAGTATCAACAAGGCCCCATCAAGCCAAAGAGAGGCCCAGGGACTAGTATTCAGTTAGGATCCTTCTTAAGGCTGTTCTCAAATCCAAAAGAGCTACTTTCTGACACATTTTTTATTAATTTTTGTTCAGAAATTCCTGAAATTGGCAGGTGTTCTTATACAGAAACTATGTAATCAAAATACATTTTCATTTTTTTTGGTTAAGGGTTCTCTTCATACACTTGAAAACACCCGCTTGCTAATGTTAATCCTATGGAGCATTATTTTTCTAATATCTCATTTGCATTTCAATATTTTTAAACAATTTTTTTTGCATTGGATAGCAGAGATCAATCTCTATTTCCGCCGTTGATTACTTTTTTGATTTTCTTTTCAGATTTATTTTACGAAGATACTTTTACTTTTGGAACTGGTTTCAAAAGTAAAAGTATCTTTGTAAAAAAAAAAAAAAAAAAACCACAAATAAAATTGAAAAAGTAATCAACGATGGAAATAGAGATTGATCCATGCTATCCAATGCAAAAAAAATTGTTTAAAAATATTGAAATGCAAATGAGATATTAGAAAAATAATGCTCCATAGGATTAACATTAGCTAACAGGTGTTTTCAAGAGCGTGAAGAGGACCCTTAAAGCAGAAGATCGTGCAGAAAATATTGTCAAAGTCATCATTTTGAATCGAATTCCTGAGGCAGCACACCAAAAAATTGGAAAATCATGTTACCACATGACAAGAATTGGTTATAACTTGATAAGTAATCTATATATCAAAAAATGGAAAACTCATTTTGATTCCAAATTGCATTAATAGTTAGACCTTCCAATTTTATGCCTTTCCATTTAAAAATGAGTCTGAAATTGTGTCAGAAAGTTTCGCGTTCTTGAGCATGTCATTTGAGAACCACCTTAATATACTGTCACAAAAAATAAAATATTTTCTAGGCCTTAGAATACAGATATTAATATATAAATAAATATTTAGATGAATAATTTTTTTGTTTTTAATAATAATCTACTCAAAAAGTACAAAATATATTGATTATAAGCAGTCTAAGGTCAAAATAGATTTAAAACGCCAGTTTTAGGAAAATTGTATGTATACCAAATTTGGGGGCCCTAGGGACATAGCTCAGTTGACAATGAATGTCAGAATTGAAAAGATAATTCTGGTTCACCCTGTACATTATTCTACTAGAATGAATAACATGGTATAAAAATTTTACAATTTCTGTTCCAAAGGAAGTCTTTTACAGCAACATTTCTGTAACTTAAAACAGTATTTTTTTAGAAGAATATCTCCAATTAACACATATACAACAAGACATAAGCAAAAATAATCAGTTTTATTTTTAACATTACACATCAGGAAGACAAATGTGATTGGAACCATAGTGCTGACTGCATGAAAACATCAGATGTGACAGCAACTTTTGATAGAGCATGATTATCATCGTAATAGTAAACTCTAAAAGAAAACAAATACAGTAAGACTATTTTAAAAATGCATGCAAAAACATATGACAACAAGAGCAGTGAGAGAAGTTGTTTTAGAATAAATGATAGACACATTTATATACAGTCAAACCTCATTAGTATGTTACTCACGGGTCCACTTAAAAATGACTTGCTAAGTGGAATGACTCCTTAAGCGGAGTTTATATTAAATGTAAAATGAACTTCCCAATGTTTATATTTATACAATAAGTATACCTATAATTAAATCACATTATAACTTATATAAATTAGTAGAATAAGAATTAGAATTCATAAAATGGATGACAAATTGAGGAAAGTATAAGTAAGTATGTTACGTAATATTTAATTGTACAGTTCATTACATATTCATTTGCTACTGGTTTACAAAAAAAACATCCATTTTTGTTAGATGGCAGTTTTCTGAAATCAAAATTTATTTCTCTAAGGAATATAGCATATTATATTCGCTATCTGTAGTGTCATCCAAAGACGATATATAGCTCTTTAGCTCATCAATGTATTCTAAGACTTTTTAGGTGAGTTCGTAATTACTTAAATACGTAGCACACATAGTCATCACTGGTCCATCTGTCTGTTTCTCTGTCTGCATATAACAGCACAAAAACTACCAACAGAATGTTTTTAAATTTAATACATATAATCGTTGCAGAATTTTGTTGAGTCATTTAAAATTTTATGAAAATTGAATCAAAACTTAAAAAGATATTAATAAAAATATTTATTAAGTAATTTGATATTTTTTAAAAATCAGAATTTCCTTGTTATAGCAGCTTCTGAGGATTCATCGTCAAGTGACCAAGATGTATCGCCAAGTTATCTGACATGTATGATGTTATAGTCATATATGACGTATATGACATTTTATAACCTCTATGACCAAGTTATAGTCATATTATTCATTCTATTAAATCCTATCGTACATAATTAATTCAATGATATCCCATGATAGGTAATGATTCTAGGTTGCCATGGTGACTATGTCCTATTTAAGATGGACTCCTAGTATTTCTGCATTACTGAATTTAAAAACTGCATTTGTATACTAAAATTGTTTAATTATAGTAATCCTATAATCTGCTGACAGATTTTTGGATAGATTTTTACGGAGAAATAGATATTAAATGGAAAAAGAGCCTAAATATGGATTTCAAGTTCTGAAATTTCCAAAGCTAGGCTTAAGTTTCCCATTGGAATTTTCAGTAAATGTCAACAAAAGATAAAATGTTGCCAACTTAAAATGTACTTATTTTATTACAGAAATTAATTATATCATAATAACAGATGATATAATTCATTTCACAGTAATAATAACAGAATAAACACACCTCATTTGTAATGTTTGACGTACAATTTCCAACTTGTTTCTTTGTAACAATCGGTTTGGGAGACCCACAACACAGGGGGAAATTCAGAGAATTCGTTGATATGGCAGACAATCTTCGTAAGGAAAAATGCTTTGATCTAGAATTTGTTAAACTTGCATTCATGCACAACAAAAACTAAGTGTTTTTGGAGATAACCTTGACAAAGAATTAAGACCAAACTTTCCAATTGCACTCTTAAAAGTGATGTCAAAAGTGGAGTGGTTGCAAAAATAGTGATGCAATAAGCATAGTCTGATATGTGAAAAGGCCTATAAAAATGGTTAGGACGTCTGAAACATGCCATAATATGCGGGAAGTGGGATGACATTTTATCCAGGTGACTTACTAAACAAGGTTTGACTGTATATGGAGGGCATAAAAAAAATGGTTGAAACATACTTTATATTTTTAATTTAAAAACTAATTTTTTAATTTAACTTTTTGTTCGCCATCTCTACCCTAGAATTAAAATTCATTAATTTATGCTGAGACACTTTAGTTTAGAATATTTCTACTGATATTCAATTCTTCCAATAAAAAAACCAAATTTTCCATTTCTGAGTTAGTAAAATACCCCTAAACCACCCACCACATCTCCATGTCCATGTTTAATAGGAGAAACTAGATATTTTGGAAATGAAAGAATTGAACTTTGTGCCGTTATATTAAATAAATGATCAACATAAAACACTTCAAACCAAATTAAAAAGACGCATGGAAGAATTCAAGCAACTTAGTTAATGTCCAGTACACCAAATTTTTTAAAAGTCTGGCTACCTTTCCTTTAATTCATTCTCTTCATTCCCCCCTCCCCTCTCTTTTTCTCCTCCATACTTAAACTTGTCCAGACTGGCAGAGCGCTTCTGATTGGTCTCCTTCATCACATGGGACTTCTGACTGCTGTTGTTTTTAAACACTCATCGCCATTCCACCTTGCCTACGAGCAGAGACACAAGCATACTTACATGGCCTAAACTTTTACATCTGTTTTTAATCTTTTTAACTTTGGCACTGATGATGAAGCTTTAGAGGCTCCGGAACAGCTGTTTGCTACTTTACATGTATTTTATTTGTACTTTTGTTTTACGTTGATCATTTATTTTAATAGATATTTTAGATTCAACTTAACCAACCTATAGATATAAAATTTCAATTTGGAAACAAATATTACATTCCACAATAAAACAAAATTTTACTTAAAATTGATTTAGCAAATATAAAGCATAATTTCTTGATTACCTTATTTTCTAAAAATTGTCTTCTTGTTGTTATTTCATTGTACCTACACTTGGCAACAAGACTACTCCCGTGAAAAATTTTGATTGAAAAGCTTTCTTGCAATTCAGTTGAAGGTTTGACTGCTGAAAATTCAGAGTTTTGTTCGATTTTTCTCAGATAAGTATTCAATCTCTTTGAAATAGCTTGAAATATTGTCAACATTTTAAAGTAACAACATATTCCATATAATTTTCTACCTTTTTACATAGGTGCCGTGCCAACTTTCTGTTTTTTCTCTTTCAAATCAAATAAAACAACAATGTAAATTAAATAAGTTAATAACCACACAGAAAAAATAAATGTTGCGTTAAATAATTATTCTAGTTGAAATGAAGTTTATTTGACAAGAAAAAACCTGAAGGTTGGAAACTATGTCTTTATAACACTAAACATAGATAAAATTCATACAAAAACACATTTTGTGAAGCTTCTACATTGTAATGCTTTATTATAAAATTTCTAACGGAGTTCATAGTCATATTGTAACAACTTACTTCAAACTAAAGAAGTGTTTCACCAAAGAACAATTGAATATAAATTTTAAATGATATTTCACAACCATATCTTTGTATAAAATTCCATAAATTTATAAGTGTCCCAATTCTTCTGCAGGTTAGTATTCTTGGAATAAAAAAAAAAAAAAAAAAAAAAAAAAGCCAATCTTTAAGAATTTTTAGATATTTCTTTCAATGAAGTTCCAAACATATGTGTCTCCAGTGGCGTAGCCAGGATTTCCTTTTGGGAGGGGTCCAGAATTTTTCTTCAGCTTATATATATAGTAAGACCTGCCAAGATAATATCGCAAAGAGTGGTTAAAAAATCTGTGTTAGACAGTTTTTCGTTTTATCAGGTGTATAGCATTATTTTCTATTTGACGAATGAATATTTCCGTTTAAGTCAGCATTCCGTTATAGGCAGGTTTCGTTTCCACAGGATTTGCTGTATATATATAAATATAACTTATGTATGCAATATGTATAGTAAAACCTGTCTATAGCAGATTCCTGTCTTAAACAAAAGCATTGCATCGTCCTGTTATGGATAACCATACAATTAAATTTGCTGAAAACCTGCCTGAAACGGGCTTTTTCACCGTTCTTCTGTGATTCCAATTTTGTCTTGTCAGGTTTTACCCTACTTATAAATACAGTAAAGCCTGTGAAAGCGGATACTTCCTATAACGGAATCCTATCTCAAATGGAAAATTTTAGGGATCCCGACGAAACGAACAATGCGCCTTATTGAAGTATAGTGTGACAGGATTGACTGTGTGTGTGTGATATGCAATAGAAGTATTTCGAGTAACTTTAAGAATTTAGATATTTCCTTATCAATTTCTTAATTTAAAAAAATAGCATGTGTAAAATGAAGTAAGATTAATCTCTATAATTGTAGCTAATAATACAACGAAGTTACATTAATATTTACCAAAGAAAAAGATTTTACAAACACTATGATATAAAAACTGAGTACACATTGAAAAGAATGCATTTAAATCAAGTTTCATATGACATAAACATTTGATTATTTTAAAGTTATGACCAAATGGTTAAGTTTATAACAGTATTTGGTTAAAACTGTTTTTTCAATTTTCATGTTTAATTTCTTGTCATTGAAATAAGAACTTGTGCTGTAATAGGTATACTGAATAATGAGTTGACATTATTGCCAATGTCGTCAGCTGTTGATTCACCATGGGAGTTTCTGAAATAAGGTTTTAATTTTTAAGAAAAAAATCTTGTAATTTCGGCTATAGAAACTAGTAATGTAACAAACACATGCAACAAATATAGTTGATGTTGGGAAAAATAATTTCGTTACAATTGTCTAAAACAGCCATAATTCTTTCTCAAGTTTCACCGCTTTTGATACTAAAGTAAATATTCGACCTCAATAGTTGTTTCCGATAATTGGTCGACATAAAAGATGTAAATTTTTGTAAAAAAAAAAATGAATTATGATGGATTAGCACATCTTAGGAAGTATTAGATTGTGTAAAAAATAATGGTGATTTCTGCTATTTTACTTTTCAACCAATTTATTTTAAGCGGTTGGAAACAGTTTTAGAACGTACTCCAAGTTCAGCAACAAGCTTTCGGACTTTGGTACGTGGATTAGTTTCAACCTTTGCTTTCAATTTCTCATTGTTAATAACCGAATGCCACCTACGTTATCCTTCATATTCAAAACGCTCATTGTCATCATGAAATTTGTGAAAGCAATGTTAAACTGTAAGTTCACAAGTCGTACTTCGGTCAAATGTAACGTTGAATTCAGACATTTTTCTCCAGGAGGGATTTCTTCGGAGGGTACCATTTTTCTCCGGAATAGGTACACTGTGGAGTTTAGGAAAGGGGAGAGATTGCACTCCTAAGCATAAAATCTCAAATCTTCCGAGGGGTCATTTCGATGCTCCGGGGTGGATGCCCCACCTCCACTCTCCTGAATTCAACGCTGTAGCGTGGTTGATATACAAGCCGTTTCCACCGATTTTCGTACCATTTTGAATTAGTAAAAAAATCGTACGAAATTTCCCAAAGTTCTATAACTGCCTTAAATATCCCTGTACAATAGTGGAAAACAAAATTATAATCCTAAATAAGTAGGTAAAAACCTGTCCTTGAAAATAATATACAACAACGTAATATTCCATTAACAGTTTATTAAAAATAGCTCAGGTTGAAAAGTTTCATAACAAGAATCACCATTATTTTGTACAAACCCAGATGAACATCAAAATCTTTCAATATCCCTCTGTTCTTTTCTTTACCGATTAACGAATAACAAGATTAGAAATAAAAGTAACAAAAGGAGGAAGAAAATTGATCTTCCGAAATATTCTTCAAGTTTGACATTGAATCAGATGTATCTGATGGTCAACTTGACAAGGAATATGTGACTAAAGAAAATTGTGTCAGAGTTTTCTTTAGCAAAGGACTGTGCTCTCTTGAACAGGTCAGAAAACTTTTGAACACCAGTCTCCTCTTCCTTGCTTATTGATTAATGTAAAGTTTCATAAAGCTGAAAAATGACATCATCAGCATGTTTTACAGCAGAAGACAAATTACAGTCAGATGCAGGTACTTTGAAAGTGGCAATGTATAACAGCATTGAATGAGAATTCACAAATATCTAGTCGAAGAATAAAGTAACTTTTTTTTAAATTCCAGCCAGCAGATTTAAAGTAAAAGATAATATTGCTCGATATATAATTGTAAAATGAACAAAGATAAGGGTTGCCAAACTCTGATCAATGTGCTGTTATTGCATTCGTGTAAACTCGTCTTTACCCATAAGTGTTGGCAACAGTTGGGCCGATAGAAATCTCTGTTGAAGAAGTTTTGCGTTTAATCTAGTTACATTAAAATCTATGAAAACGGAATCAGCAGGGATCGTTAAAAAATTTCGTTGTAGAGAGATTTCCGTCATATCAGGTATATTTGTACAACTATCCTTCTGTCATCGAGACCATGAAATGTTTTCGTTTACGAGAGAATTCCGTTTTCACAGAAAACCTGCCAAGAAGAATTCAGAACCAGAAAAAGTTCCATTTTAGATATCTTTCAAAACTTAACAAGTATAAATATGTTGCGTTGTTTTCGTTGAACTTTGAACTTTTGCTGTTTAAGATAGCTCTCAACTTCACAGATTTTATTGTAATACATTTATGCTTTTCAGAAGTATACTATAGAGTGGATTCGTTTTAACAGTTTTAGAGGATACCTGACAAAATGAACGTGTCTATTACAAAAACCTGTCTTAAACGAAAAAAATTCCTAACCCCTGCGAAAGACATACCTTTAAATAAATTTTTTTAAGTCATTCACCTGCCTAAAGCGGAATTTTCCATTGCTTATTTGCGATTCCGTCTTATCAGTTTTTAATATTGTTGTATCTATGACTCAGTAAACCAGTTCTTCATTCGGGGTTCGGGGGGGGGGGGGGGGGGGGGGGGGGTCCGGACCTCCTGGAACCCCCCTTGGCTACGCCACTGTGTGTCTCAATATAAATGTGTCATGAGAGTCACTTTATATTTTATAAGCATATTAATAACAACTTCACAATCAACAAAAATTGCTATTTGAGCACTGGGAATTTGTATGAAATAAAAATCATAAATAATATATATTGGTGAAAATCAAATTTTTTGTTTAAAGAAAAATAAACAAACAGACATACAATTAAACAGTTTATTATGTTTTAAAAATTCATAAACAAGGAACACCTGTATTTATATATTTCAATGAAAGAGCGAGTTCACACAAGGTAAAAATTTAATTTTTATAAAAGCACTGAAGTAGATACTTAAGAGCCAACATCAGTCACGTGAAAAAACGAGCAATCTAATATTAAGTCTATTTGAAGGTTCTTGCGTGATTTCTTGCTCGAATTTTAATATCTTTAATTGCTGTTTTTTGCATAGGATAGCTGAGGTCGATCGATCTCTAATGTTATTAGTTTTTACTTTTTCGATTTTGGTTCCAGTTTTTTTTATATAAGACTACTTTCACTTTCAGAACCAGTTCAAACCGGTTCTAAAATTGAAAATGTCCGCTTACAAAAAAACTGTAACCAAAATCAAAAAAAGTAAAAACTAACAACGTTAGAGATCGACCTCAGCTATCCTATGCAAAAAAAAATCATTTAAAAATATTAAAATGTGAGCGAGAAATCGCTTGATAACCTTCCCATAGACTTAACATTAGCTTGAGAATTTCTCCTCGTGACTAGCGCAGGCTCTTAAAAGAAAACTATACAGAAAAACAGTATGCATTTACATTGCTATCATAACTTAAAATAAATAAATAAATAAATAAATAAGTAAAATAAATTTTAAAATATCACATGTTACTTCGATAAATGTTTATATAATTCTTGTAAACAAATTCATGATGATAAATGCTTTTGAGACACTCATAACACTAAAACAAACAGTCTAAATTTCCATATTATTCAAATGCATCCTCGTTATCACAAAAAAAAGTCACTTCAATAATACTAGAAATTATTTTACAAATTTAACTGAATGGATACCTTAAAGAAAAGAAGAGGAAGAAAATTTTGTTCCACTTACTTAGTAGGCACATCCAGGGCTTTAAGATATCTGTGAAATAGCAGGCCCTGAGAAGGAGGAACTCTTAGATCATTTTTTCCAAGGCAAAGTAATGTTGGGGATTTTACCTAATAAATGAAGCAACAGAAAATGAGGGGAATTGATACTTAAAAATTATCATAGAAAAATTAACATTTAACAACAATGTCAACTAAATAGCTCAGTGGAAAAACTTGCTATGTTACACTTACACAAAAATTATTTCATTTTAGGAATGAAGGTGTTATGAGCAGGGCTTTACAAATTTCATAAAATCTGGTAGCCAGCAAATAATTCTAATCATCAGTAAAAATATTTACCATCCCTCGCTGTCATTAATTTCCAAAAAATACAAATTTTTTTTTAAAAATATATGAATTGAGAGAAAAATTGGTTGCAAGCTTAGTTTAGAATTATTAGTTGCACCATTTAGTACTCCAACTTTATATAAACCAGGTTTCGTATTGAAAACTATATATCTCTTTAAAAAAAGAAATACTGTAAAGGCTGAATTAACGGGCATGTTCGAGAAAAGTTTATTGCTGAATGTTTCAGATGTTAAGGTAATTGAGTGCTACCAGAAATCTACATTGGATGATATGCATTTTTTTGCATTGTATCCAATTTTAGGTGCCACAAAGGTTGGATTAGCACTATTTCTTACTGTTTTATTGAACCCTCCAACCCTCACACACACACATTCTAATTACATGATATTCTAGCTGGCCAGAGAGAAAAAGAATGCTGTTTTCTGTGCATGAGATGGAAAATGCCTTTTAAACTTGGTTGTTCCATCAAAAGTACGAGAGGAGAGGAAGATTACTACTTGCCACACACGAGTAGGGGTTGGGGAGAGAAAAAATGCTGTTTGTGCTCATTTCTTAATTAAATTTATGTACAAAAAAAAAAAAAAAAAGTTATAATTAATCAAACAAACAAAAAAAACACCCTGCCAGATTAAATAATTTGGTCGCCAGATAAAAAAACTTGGTCACAAGTTGTATTTGTCAAACCCTGGTAATGAGGTATTATACTATTATAGGGTAAAGCGAAAATACTAAGATTATAATGAGATCTGAGACATTGATTAATATTCAATATTTTAATATATAATTATTTATATTATAAAGTAAAAACATGCCAGTGAGTAAAGCTGATGTCATATTGATAGTGACAACACCTGGCTAATAAGTTTCGCGTTTACTGCATTTTTTAAAACCTCTAAACATTACAAAATTTAAATTTTTATAATGTCGAATAGGGGGAAAAATTATACTTTCAAAGAACTTCAGTGTCAAATAACTTCAGATCAAATACTTTCAGTGTTTGAAAAGTGTATCTCAGTTTATCGAATTTTTATGGTTTAAAAAATAATTTACAAGAACATTTTTTTTTTGTTTCAATTTATCTCTATCACATGCAGTTTGATTACGGAAGATTAAACAATTTGCAAATAAGCTGTTAATCTGATTTGCAAATAAACTGTTAAATAAAAAAAGTATAAATAGTTTCATAGCATTTTAAGATTCCATAACAAAATTAAAACTTCATCCAAAAATAAATAAAATAATATAAATAAAACACAAATTTAACAGGCATGTAATCGAACGATGTGCTTAAACCACTGAAATTATCAGAATACAAAAGACTACTGTAAGTAGTGAAATCTTGGGTGATTTCTTCGGCTATTAATTTCTGGCATGTGGCTAATACAAAAGTATCGCTTTTAATAAATCTAAAAACTTTATTTGAATACAGAATCGATATCTTTCAGTGTTATTAGTCTGTAATCTAAAAATACATATTAAATGTAAAAAATCTACAGCACATATTCAAAATATTAGAATAATTGAGAAAAAGTAATAAGAAAAAAATATTTTTCATTTATTTATTTTTGATACTAAATAAATGCAATTAAATTTCTTATAAATTAAATCTGGAATGTTTAGATAAGATTTTAACATTTACAAAATATAAAATACAGTACAATAAATTAGGTATACAGCTTTCTGAAACACATCAAAATATTAGAATAAAATTTAGATTGGCTCAAAATATTTACGCAACAATATTACCTTATGAATATGAAGTAAATGGTAGTTAATATTTTGTAGCAACCCCTTTAGCTTTCATAACAATGTACAATCGATCTTGCATACTATATACAAGGTGTTTACAAACATTTCTATCAATATTAGCCCAAATAGACTTTATACATGCCACTAATTCAGTTTTACTTGAAGGAGGATTTTCTTGGGAGTTTTTTTTTTCATTATACACTATAAGTTTTCGATGGGATTAAAGTCTGGTGAGTTTGGTGGCCAAGGATGTACCTTAATGTTGCGTTGGCGGAACCAATTCTTAGTTGATACCGAGGTGTGCAGTGATGCTAAATCTTGTTGAAAGATGAAATCATCTTCAAATAAATCTTCTGAGGATGGAATCATGTAATATTCCAAAATTTCTTGATATAGCTGTGAGTTAACCTTTTTGTAGATGATGCATAACTTTCCAGGTACTTCTGCACTCACGCAACCCCAAACCATGACACTAGCAGCAAATTTTACGGAACGTTTAAGCAGGACCCGCACTAAGCATTCGCCTATGCGCCAAATGCAAATACATTATGAAATTGGCGAACAAATAATTATTATGGCGAATGATTTTTTTTAGACTCTTTCGTTGTTGTAATCATGTTTTGCACAGTACAAATATATGTACTGTAATGTTTTGAACCGTAAATGAATTTCCGTTTTCGTCGTGAGTTCGTGTACAGCCATATTCCTTCCCCTTCGCGCCTTTCCGGCCGTTGTTAGGCTTAGCATCGGGTCCACTTCTCACTAACTTGGAGGGAGAGAGGAGCGAATATCTTTGTACTTGCGCGCATGCGCTTTGATACCGCACGGAGAGCAGACGATTTGTGTCGATGATGAGCGCTGCGCTGTCTGCGGAACCGCGTTTGTTTTGTTTTGACATGCTTGTTTCTAAATCTAAGTTTGTAAAAAACTGACAGTGAAAATGACTCAACAACCTTCAGTTCTTTCGTATTTTGAAAAAAATAGATCATAATTCCGATAGTGTAGAAGAAGAGAAAGGCGTAAAAAGAAAAAATGTAATGAAGACTTGGAAATTCGTCCGGAACAAAAAAGAAAAATTCAGCAAAGTTGGTTTTTAAAGCATAAATGGCTGAAACATATTTCTGAAAAGCAGATATTAGTTTTCACTTGGTGCATTGATGCTGGACGTTCAAATACATTTACCACTGGTAAATCCAGTAATTTTCCGAAGGCAGATGATTTTGCCAAACATGAAAAAAACCGGGGATCACAGACTCGCGACAGAAGCAAAAAGATCAAAGGAGGGACAAGAAATGGTTCGAGCAAAATGTAAAGCTTATGAAAAAGTGAAAGAAGCTATTATTAGTACAATGAGAAATGTGTACTTTATTTTTAAGTACACATCCTTTATGTTTTGTGGTCCTTTATGGGGTTTGTGTTAAAAATTTATTCTGTATTTGTTCAGGTGGTCCAAAGATTTCAAGTAAGTAATAATTTCATTAGTTAAATATTCGATTTTTCATTGAGTATAATAATTTTTTTTTTTGTATTCTAAAAATGTGTTGCAAAAAAAGAGGGATTTTTAAAAAAAAAATAAAAGTTATGATTTATCAAACTTTACAATGCTCTAAATGTCCAATACGCACCACATTGGCGTGATCTTTCCCCCCTGCCAATTTGGCAAAAACTTCGTTTTTGAATATTAGTTACAAATAGCATGCAATAATCGCACAGGATTTTTTATTTTAATATAAAAATAAAATATTATAATAAATGAAATAGCTTCTATTACTTTAAAAAAGGAAATAAAAATAAATAAATGATAGTTTAATATAAATAAATATTGATTCACATAATTAAAATAATTTATAGAATTAAAATAAAAAATAAAAGTAAATAAACAACAATAAACATATATAATGCGAAAACAAAGTTTTCGCCAAATTGGCGGGGGTAGGGGGGGGGGGGGGTAGGGAATCACGCAAACGTGGGGCATATATGACATCTGTGCCAAATAAGATTATATATATATATTTTTGGCTAATAATAGATAAATTTGGCTAATAATTTTTTTATTTGGCTAATTTACTGGCTAACATTTTGAAATTCTTAGCATGTCCCCCTGTTTAAGGTATTCTTTATCAAATGCTTCTTGCTTCATTCTCCAAATTTGAATACCTTGATTACCATGAAACACAAAACATACTTTCATCACTAAATAATATATTTTTTCAATCTTCTTCGCTCCATAAACGTCTTGATTTACACCAATTCAATCTTATACGCTTTTGTTTTGCCGTCATGAGAGGTTTTGTTTTCGGTACACGAGATTCAAACTTTGGAGACATCTTAATGTTGTCGATGTAGAAACTTCAACTCCTTCTTTCATTTTCGGTGCAAGAATCGCACACTTTTAAATGGTTTTTCTTAACTATATGCTTCAGTTTCCTGTCATCTCTAGCAGATGTTTTTGGTTTTCAGCCACCATTTTGGTGATTATTTTGAAATTTTCCATTTTTGGAATATCGTATTAGTATTTTACTAACGCTTGATTGTGAAAAATGTAAATAATTTGCTATATAACATTGATTTTTACCATGCCGATACAAATCAACCATACAAAGTTTAATAAATTCAGGAATATCACTCACACGACCCATTTTAAGACGAAAAAGCAAACAAAGTGCAAAAAGAATACTGATTTTAAATAAAATCATCTGAATTTAATCAATGATGCCACCAGTTATGAATTGGTGATAATTAAAGGAAAATTAATGTGAAATATCTAATATTTTGAACCACTTGAAAAAATATTCTAATATTTTGACTTTCCAAAATAATTTTTTTTTCAATTAATCTTTTCAAAAATGATATTAATTTTAAGATAATAAATAAGTTTAATCAAAAATAAGTTCTTAATAAAAATATTGTTTGCATAGTTGCATTAAAAGACATTAAATTACCAAACGATATTTTCAATTTATAAAAAAAAGTAATTATTCTAATATTTTGAATATGAGCTGTATTAGAGTTTAAAAAAAGGTTTTTATTTATATTCTATAACTTAGGAACCCTGTGTTGGATCTCCTATTTTAAATAATATTAACAATTTTTAATATTTGAAAAATAAATGTTAATGTTTTAATAAGTACTACATGTTCAAACATTCTACAAAAGAGGAAATAAATCAATAAAATTTACAACAAAAAACTTCCACTTAACCCTCTAAGCGTTTTGCCCGTATTTTTCCGTTTCCCCATAACAACTTAAATCAGCTATAGACATAAATATTTGTAATAGAATTGTACTTTAAGCTATATGTGAGATGTAAAGTGTATTTCAGAAACAAACTGTGAAAGAAAATTTCAATTAATATTAATTTTATGAGCATTTATGTGAAAATGCAGGAAAGCCCTCAGATGCTCAGAGGGTTAAAATTTTCTCGAAATTACGTGTTTGTTGCATAACATCTTCTTTAACTAAGTTTTTCAATTAGAGTCTTGCCCTGATAAATTAATTCCATTATTTCGGTAAGCCAATTTTACCCAAACCTGATCTGACCTGACCAGAAAAGTCTATGGGCTCTAATTTTTTTCTGCAAGTTAAGTTGATTTTTTTTTTTTTGTTGTTTGTTTTTTTTAACTTTTCCAGGTTGAGTTTTGGATAGGAAATAATGAATCTTTCATTTTGGGTTGGGTCTTTAGTATTTTCACTTCAGATTAGTTTTGGGTTGAAGTGTGTCATATCAAAATGGGTTTCAGGTTGACAGATTTTTTTTTTTTTTTTCAGGTTCAGGTTGATTTCAAGAAGAATTTCAGAATTTGAACTGGGTACAATGTAATGTGTACAAGACTCTAATGTAAATTAAAACACTTTTTAAACAAGTAGGAATAATTATGGGACAGTGAAGAAAACTTGCTAAACAAAATACTGAATCTATTTCAATATTCTTCCCCCCCCCTCCCAGTTTTTTAACTTGCTTTTAATCTAACACCTCAAAGAATCTTCATAAATTTTTGTCAAAATTTCAGAAGTAATATATATACCAAATTTGTTGGGATGCTAGCCAAAAATGAGATAAAATAAATTTAATGTTTTAAAAACAGAAAAAAAAAATGGACTTTACTTTTTGGAATATTGGTCAAAAATTCATGACAAACTTAACTTGATCATTTTATTTGAGATGATTTTCAACAAAAATTGAAATTTTAGAAATATGCTGGTAAAAAACATTTTATGTTATGCTTGTAAGTCTAAAAACATAAGAGCAGTGCATTTTAAAATCAAATTTTACATGCTTAGAAACAGGTTATTAAGAGGAAATAATTTCATTATAAAATCTCTAGCTGACTGAATGCATTCTATATTTATTTAAAATTATAATTGGATTCATGTAATATATATATATATTAATTTGATTTTTGACAGATTAATGTATTCTTAGAAAAATCTCAGTCAATTTCTCATATAAAACTTTCAACATACTTACATTTTTAATATACCTGATAGGAGACTTCTTCCACATCTCATCAAGAAAAGATGGATTTTTTGTGTCTAAAGGATCATAGGTTTTACTGCAACCCGATTCAATCCAACACCTGAAATATGTCAACAGGATTAAAAATGCAAAAAGTCAAAAAGAAAAAAAAAAAAAAACCACACACATAAGAATTAAAATTTAAGACTTTTAAAGAGTGATGCATCGAATATCTGGTTTTTGTCAAATATCCCACTTATTCAACACTCAAATTGAATAGTCGATCAAGTCAAATATTTTAATATCTGGTTGCCAAATAGTGATTCATTTTTTAAATCATATTTTTAACATTATCAGAAAAAGTGAGTGCAAAATTAATTTGTTCCTTAACAACATTTATCCCATTAAAAGCAATGTTAACAAAAATAAATATTAATGTATTTTCACAAAAAATGAAATTATAGGGTTTATATATACAGAAAATATATTTTAAATATAACAACAAATTATTTATAATTAAATTTTATTAAAGGTAAGTTATGACATAGGAACATTAGGTGCTTAGCATTTTTAGACTGTGATCTGTTATGTTTTTGATCAGAAATATTTCCTGCTTCTGAGAATAAGAATTCACTCTCAATGCTAGTAGCATAGGCAGGCAAGTGATTTCTTACTAACTTTGTGTTTTCTCACCAACTGTCAATGGATTGTTCATACTTGGTATCAGCAATTGTGATAAGTAAACATTCAATTCAGCTGAGTGTTTTGATGATAAACATCCACTAGATTTACTTGTAAGTAATAATATGCATGTAGGACAAAAAAAAAAAAAAAAAAAAAGAAAGAAAAAAAAAAGCCACTTTAATGGGATGTTTTGTAACTATAAATAACACATATTTATAAGTAACAAAAACAGAGAAATTACTTAAATGTTTATCTTTTTATGTACTATGAATAAAAGAAAAAAAACCCCAACTATGTATATTAGAATAGGCAACAGACAAAACTTGATTAAATTTCAATGTTTAATTGCTACAAAGCATTTGTTTCTAGTAACTTTAACTTAATAAATGAATTTAAACCTATTATTAATATTTGAATGACAAAAAATTATAATAATTTAAAAACTTTCTTTTTTAAGCAAGCATAAAATAGGAATATTAATATTGACATTGAAAACAAGAAAGTATTCAGCCAGATGCTGAATATTCAGTTAAATTTTGTGCTGGATATTCTGTATCTACAACCAGTGCATTCCTACTTTTTTAACCACTTCACACCTGCTTTTTTAAAATGAACAGAACTTTTTCCAGCAGTTTGAGGTAGCTGAAAAGCCCATAAGAAAAACACAAACAACACATTTTTGTTTTATGCCAATTTTATTGGATGTACATCGTAACTGACCTGGACATAACTGTTTGTAAAACTTTTGATTCGAACTGTAAACATGAACATATTGTTTCATAGGGTTCTCTAAACCTTCACGATTATTTAATGTGCATCACTAATTTAACTAATGTATACAGGCATCCCCCGACTTACACATTACGCGACTTATGTATATTCACAGTTACGTAATTAATCTTGAAAATTTCATTAATGAACTTTCTAACATATTTGCATATGTTTGATAATTAGTTTATAAATAAAATATGCAGATCATAGACATAATAGAATTTTATATATAGAGAGAGTTATATTTTTATTGATGATATACAAACAAACACAAAATTAAAATAAGGCAAAAAAACTTTGTTTCAATCATTATAATTATGTTTGCTGAATGCTATGTATTTGCCTTGCCATCGGGAATTCACGGAGAAGAGTTAGAGTTAAGACAATCCTCTTTATTTCATGTTTTTATAGTCATTTGATGTAGATTCAAAATTTCCTAGGT
This sequence comes from Maratus michaelseni, assembly GCA_963931845.1. Classification (NCBI taxonomy): domain Eukaryota; kingdom Metazoa; phylum Arthropoda; class Arachnida; order Araneae; family Salticidae; genus Maratus; species Maratus michaelseni. The sequence goes on from OZ007594.1 coordinate 25,965,269, forward strand.
ATAAACCCCCAGTGTTAAATTTAAAAATCCCGTAATCCACAAGATATTTTTAATTTAAAAAGTGCTCTTTCAGTTTGTTTTTATATTTTTTCATACTTTTATAGTTTATATCCGAGTAAGTACTGCTTTATTTATAAAATAATACTGTGTAAATAATATATATATAACGATAGTAAATATTGCAATTTCTTATGAAATTATACTTAGGGGCTGTGCATATATAATGTTATCACTTTAGGGAGGAGTGGGGATCTGGCGCTTGATATCGTAAGATATCTCTAGGGGAAAGGGGGGGGGGGGTTGTCTTTTGATATCGTTATTATTTTTAATCCAACCAATTTTTTTAACTTTTTCATTACATTAAAATAGTCTGTTATCTTTTTTGTTTAGTCTCATGTCTGTATTTATGAAAATACAAAGTTATCAAAACCATTAAATGATTATACAATTATTTCATTCTAAAAAATGGAATAACATTTGGCAATCCTATTCTCCTTGCATATGCACATATAATCCACTGTTGGAGAAACCAGATGTGAAGTATGTTTGAAATTATACTTGTTATGTTTACTAGTAAAGAAAAGAGAAAGAATGTGGCCCACTAATTTTGTTGATAAGAAGCACTGCTTGCCCCTCTTTATGAAGGGGGCAAGTGCAATAAGACAATATGATTGTTGAAGGCATTATGTATTAAAAAGTTGTTACTAAATATTTTAAAATAGTATGTATCTATTTTAAGTGTTATTTTAAGGATTATTTCATATATAATAGTGATATTTTATTGATTTCTTTATTTTATTTGAATTTGTAAAGTATGTTAATAATAAATGTATAACCATATCTGTATATCATTGCAAACACATAAAAAAAAGAAAGAAATTGTAAAAATAAAAAGAATTTGTAGACACTGATAACTATATCATTAAGGGAAGTGGTGTATGATGAATGATAACATATGATATGTAAGGAAGGGAGGGGGTCCAAAATTACCAAAAAGTAGATACCATTATATATGTACAGCCCCTTAAGCAATTTATAAAGTCGATTTATGTAAAATTCAAGTTACGTAAAAGTCTATGCATTATTTATGTAAGTCAAGGGATGCCTGTATTAAGTCTGATACTGGTAGCTATGAAGACATTTTGCTCCTTTGAGTGTGTTTCTATACTTCAACTAGACATGGCAAAAGTACTTAGAATATAAACACTTGATGTCCATTCTAGCGCACACAACAGGTCATATAGATTGTGAAAGTTGCAACAAGTTTATAATTAAAGCTTATACATCACATCTATTAAAATGGATATGATTTGAAAGAGTTAATAGGCATTATTCAAAGATTTGGCATTAAAACAGACATTTTCAAACTTTTCAGAAAACTTTAAATAAGAAACGAGTTTCTTCATTAGATAAAGTCTGCATGACAAATAGAGCTATAAAGTTATTGCTCTTAAAACTAGTCACTCATTTCTGACACTTCAAGAAAGTTTTTTTTTTCTACAGGCCATGGTCGCAGTAGAGATGTGAATGCTCGAAAATTAATAATGAAAAAAAATTAATTAAATTGAAAGAAAAATGGAAAATTTTAAATTTCTTTTATAAATTGTAAAGTTGTTGAAATTATTTACTCTTTTCTGCCTTTAACTTAAATATAGATATTTAGACTTGTCTGATTATCTTAATATATATTTGAAAAAAAAAATATCAATAAATAAATAAAAAATGAGCAATCTTCTGGCAAAATTGAGTTTAAAACTATTTATATGTTATCTATAAAAGAAAGAAAGAAAGAAAGAAAAAAAGCATCTGTTGTATAACTTTTGTTATTGTTATCATTATTATTTTTTTTACTTTTATATTAAAAGTTATCAAAGAATCAATAATAAAAGTTATTAGTTTCCATTTTTTAAAGATTTTAAAATAATATTGAACAAAATTTGTATTTTATTTTTATGACTCTCTTCATTCTAAATAAGAGTGAAAATTATTGATTCTACACTGCTGGGAGATGAACACTTTGTTGGAAAATTGAGTTCTTCGTTAAATAAACCCAAATTCTAGCAAATATTGGGTGAAACTTATAAGATTCTTTTTTTTTTTCTTTTTTTTTTTTCTTGTTTTAAAAATTAGTTTTAAGGTCAATTTAAAATAGAAAGTGCAACTGAAATGACCATTTAAACAGTTGAATAATTATACTAACAGTGGTGTTAAATTATGGAAAGAAAGCTAACTTGAGAAATTCTGAGACAACAAAGATGAAAATTTTAATTAGTAAAGGCATTTTTATTTCTATTTGTAATATATTAAAAAGAAGTGAAAATAAAACTTTTTTGTGTACATACAAAATGTTAAATATTTTACATTTTCTTAGAAAATATAACTGCAAGAAAAACTTGTCTGGAAAATTTAATAAAAATTAATTTTTCTAGAACAAAATTTCCGGAAATTTTACATCTCTAGGTAAGAAACACAATACTGAGGTTCTACAATTTTTAAAATAAGTTTTTTATCTAAAGAGAACAATGTTTTAATGTTACACTATCATTAACTAACTTTTCATGTGCTAATAATTTAAAATATTTATTTTAAATTATTAGTACTAGGGAATTCAACTTGGGCTTCCTGGATTACAGATTATAGGTGAAAACCATTTCTTTTTATTCAAAACTAACAGTTTTTTTACATTTAATGTATTTATTTAGATTGCCCATTAACAACATTGAAAAGCACTTTTATACGAAAAATATCAATAAGTATTCAAATAAAGTTTTGAAATTTGTTAAAAGTGGTACTTTCATATTACAAGATAATACCCCCCCCCCCCCCCCCTCCAAAAAAAAAAAAAAAAAAAAAAAAATTACCGAAGATTTTGCGACTTACTTTGTCTTTTTGATTATGATAATTTCAGTGTTTTAAGCACTTAGTTTGATTATATGCCTGTTAAATTTTTGTTTTATTTATATTATTTCATTTATATATTGATGTTTTAATTTTCTTAAGGAATACTAGCAGGAAACAAATGCTGAACTGTTTATATTGTTCTAAGTGCAAGTGGATTAGTCTTTCATAATCGGGCTGCAGTAAGTTAAGATACAATTTTCAAACAAATTGCATTTGAAAAAAAAAAAATTGTCCCATTTGACAGTGTAAAAATTAAAAGTGAGCAATGTTTAGAAATGAAAAATAAATTGTAGTAAAAGAAACGAATTATTAGTCAGGTTTTTCTACCATCAAAATGACGTCAGCATTACTCATGGACATGTTTTTGTTTTATAACATAAATATGCAAAATTTTTTAGACTTCACTTTTTAACTTCCTAAAAATGTTTTGAAAAAAATTAGATATAATATATTTGGCTTTGTACACTTATTTTTGTGCAACTTAGAATTTTAATTAAAAAATTATTTTTATTTATATTTGGATTCATATTGCTAAGCTAATAAAGCTTAAAATTACATAATTTTCAAGAAAATGACTTGACTTTTTTGCTATTGATTTTCTTGAAAATCAAAATAAACTTTCATAATATTTTCCATACTTTCATAGTGATAAAGCCCTTTATTTCTCTGGAGTTTCATACAATTTACTAATTGGGCAAGAGAGTTTCTAACAATATTTTATAATAACAAACAAGTTGGAAATTGTACGTCAAACGTGACAAATGAGGTGCGTTCGTACTATAACTAGTTACATAAATATTCAGATCTTTTCTGATTTTTAATTCTGTTAAATGAATTATATCGTCTGTGGATTAATTTCTGTCATAAAATAAGTATCTCGGTCGCTTGACGATTGAACTTCGGAAGCTCCTATAACAAAAAAGCACAGATAAAAAAAAAAAAAAATTCAAATTTCTTAATAAATATTTTTATTAATATCTCCTAAAGTTTTGATTCGATTTTAATAAAATTTGAAATGTCTCGACAAAATTCTGCAAAGATAATATATTTTAAATTGCAAACCATTTGGTTTGGTAGTTTTTGAGTTGTTATATGCGAACAGACGGACAGACAGACAGACGGATGGACAGACGGATGGACCAAGCGATGACAATAAGTGCTACGTATTTATATAATTACGAACGCACCTAAAAAATGGACATAATGAATTAAAATACATCTAATTCAGCATACTTAGCCTGACATAATTAAACATCCATTTTTAATCCATTTATGATAAAACTTATTTTAATCTGTTATAAAGAAATTTAATTTTATCTGAAATTTTTATTTAGTGGAGTAAAGCAGAATATAAGTTAGTTGAAATAGGACAAAAATAAGGAAAAAGAAAGCAGCAGAATTACCAATCTGGGATATCAGTAGTGTCAGCCATAGCTGAAATTTAAAAATAGGAAACATTAGTAAAATATTAATTATATTAATGTAAAAAATTGTTAAAAATGAAAATTAGATAAGGGCATACTTGTTAAATCAATAACTGGATTCCTAATGACAGCAGCTTTGAGCAAGTCCTAGAACATTAAACAAAGCAGGCAGTTAAAATCCAAAACTTAAAAAAAGAAAAGCACCAGAGTCTCATGTGTCACAAAATCTCATGTTTATCCACAGGGACATTTCACACAGGGTTATTCCTTACTAGAGATGTAACGGATAGCCGGCGGACATATTGCATCCGACTGATTTGACCAGTATGCCGGATACTATGATTATCTTGCAGTATATTCGACCTGCAATTATATGGCAACACTACTCTTTTATTGTTCATTGAACTCAATGTTAAAATTTCCAGATTATAAAGCCGATAGTTTAATCTTGCAAAATACAATACATTAACTTATTAAATTGAAAATAATTTACTTCTATTTATGGCAAATTGTATTTCTAAACCTATACAAGAACAAAATTATGAACAATTATCAACTGTCACAGTTTAAACAGCAAAAGTGGGAGAATGACTCAGCAAAGAAGAAAAACTTTTGCTATGTTACAAGCATGAAATGTTTTCAGTTCTCACAGTGCAAAACTTGTTTTTATAAAGTAAAGCGATGGACAGAATGAAGTTAAAGAAAAAAGGGAAGATAAAGATATTAAATAAAAAATTCTGTGACAAATGTATTCAGTTTTACGTATTTTTTCATGAAAGTAATCTACTATTACCAAACTAAAATCTTAATTTGCTATTATATTACTAATTTTGTTATGTTACTAAGTTGCTATGTTAGTAGTTAGAACAAGTGTTTTGTTATTACAATCACAATATAAAACTTTTATTTAAGTGGTGCAGCAATACAAGGTAATGAAAGGGGTTTGACCCTGAATATACTCTCTTAAAAAGAAAAAAAAAAATGAAGATAAAACTACTAAATACCTTCAAACATATTCATTTGTAAGATTTTATCATAAAAAATAATTTATTATTACTAAACTAACTAGCTAATGCCAATACAACTAATGATTTAAAATAATGTAATTATAATATTGGTACTGGAACTAAAATAATCATAAAAACAATTATCAATAGAAAAGTTAAAACCAAGATAAAAAAGAAAATATACAGTAACAGCCAAAACAGCTAATCTAAACCCATGCTTATTTTCTTTAAAAAAAGAAAAAGAAAGAAAAAAAGGAGAGATTGAAAAGCACTGCGATCGGATAGTTGGCTACAAATTAAGCTGGAATATGCGTTGTTTGGTATCCAGTCAAATTAACAACAGCTGCATCTCTACTCATAACTTGACAATTTTCTATTAAAAAAAAAAAAAAAAAGTCCTGCATCAAGCATAGATTATGAAACACTTTCCAACACATTCATAATACTGTAACAAAACTTTACAGTTTAATAAGGTGAAAAATGATGTCAAAGTAAACAATTTGGAAAACACATAACATATTTGAAAACCCAATTTTAGCAATTATTACCTGTAGTCAGAAAAATGTCCAAATTCTTCTGTACAGCCCTCTATATGATCTATAGATCTGCATATATACTACATAGTATACAAAAACTTAGTTAAGTAAGGAAACGCATAACACAGTTGAAAATTCCCCTTCAGCAATTTCCGTCAGTAAGTGGAAATGTACTCGAGTTCTTTTGTTCTGCCCTATATGTATTCGTTAGAATTTATGCACAGCAAGTAATATGCAAAAAATTGGTTAAATGTAAGGTAGTTCTGAAATAACCTGCTCAACAACGAAAAACTTTCTGACACAATTGCAGACTCATTTTTAAACGCAAAGGTGTAAAATTGGCAGGCCTGACTATTGAAGTGATTTGGAATCAAAATGAGTCTTTCATTGTGAAAAATAAATTACCTATCAAGTTATAAGCGATTTGTGTCACATGACATGTTTTTTCCCTTGCTTGCTTAGGCGCGTCGAGAATTCAGTTCAAAATGTTGATATGACAGTATTTTCTGAAAGATCTTCTACTTTTACCAAAAAAACAGAAAATGTGTTTAAATTTCATAGTTTCAAAATAAGAACACCTGCCAATTTCATGCGTTTCCAAACAAAAATGAATTAAAAAATATGTCATACAGTAGCTTGTTTGGATTTGAAAACAGCCCTAAAAATGCATACCAGAATTGAAAATGCACATCCAGCAATTATTGTTCATAGACAGTACCGTAACCGAATTCTTTTGTGTGTCTCTCTAAATGAATAAATGCTATGCACACCCTATTCTATAGTAAGCATCTTGTAGAGCACCTCAGTGATGTATATCAATTTCAATGTTTGAAATAGTGTATTATTATTAAAACAACTCCCACATAGATCATAATGTAAAAGAATTCTTTTGAGTGCCCCTGTAAACAAACTATAAATGCTACACACTTTATTTTCAATACCGAACATGGCATGGTCAACCTCAATAACATATATCAATTACCAGGCAACTGACTATATTTATGTGAGTTAAAGCATGACAAGACAAACCGAATTCATAAGCACTTTTCTATTATGTTGAAAAGTGTTAAAAAAGAAAGAAAATAAATAAATTGTTAATACACAATTTTATGCAACTTTATTATTATAAGTTAGATGTTGCATTAAGGATAAGTAAAAATGACTAAAACAAAACAATTGTAAAATTTATTTCTTTATTACAGTATGTGCTACTTAAATGAATCACATATTCAAATTACAATTTCTTTAAATCAGTAGCTGATTCAAATTAAAATTTCTTTAAATTAATAGCTGATTCCACTATAAAGAAAAATTGCATCTCTGTCCCAGATTTTGATAGTTCTTAGTTTTTTTGCATGAAAGCGGCCAATTCATTATAGTCGATTGCCAGTGTTTCATGCAAATGTTACAATATTATTAACAATGTTGCAATGTTTTTAACTAAAAATTTGGCATGTTACAATGTTGACAGAGATTATTTGTGACTTTTTGGCATGTGCTTGTAAAAAGGTTCACCATCCTTGTTTCAGATAAAGCAAAATTTGAAAATGACTGTTTCAAAACAAGAAGTTAAATTTTAAATTTGAAAAAGTTCTTTTCTAAAATATAAAAGAAAAAAGTTCTGGAGGATGATATCAGAAAACAAATATTTGATAGCAAGTTTAGATGTCATTGCAAAAGTAATATATTGTTTACAGAAAAAAAAATGGTAAAATGCATGTTTATTACCGGATTACAAAAAAATTTAAAGTTTTTTTTTACAATTATATACACATAAATTCAGATGGTCCTGTCAGTAGATTTTTGTGTAAAAACAGAAGGAGACAAAGAGATTTCAAAGAAAAGGAAGAAAAAAGAAAATTTATACAAAGTTTTTATATTAACCCTTTGTATTACCCCGTTGCATATCTACAACATACCCAAAAGTCAATATTACTTATACAGTGTACTTTAAAAAAGGGTTTTATTGATTGCTGCTATATCCCAACACAGCAGTAAATATATAGTGTTCATAAAATTAATAATAAGCATCAATAATATCTATTATTATAACATAAAATATTTACTAAATGGAACAAGGTGAACAACATCAGGTATGATATCCACTAGCACAATGGTCAAATACATAAATCTCTGCAACATACTCAAAAGTCAATGTCATATTTATATAGCTTAGAAAGATGATTTTATTTATTGCTGCTATCTTTCAACACAGCAGTTAATATAAATTGTTCATAGAATTCTCAAGAGACAGCGATACTGAGTTAATTTTTCTTGCCAAAGTTTTATTTATCATTTGAGCTGTTTTGCATCGTTACTGCTAAAATGAACTTCATAAATTTTGTAAAATTAAAAAGGCCTGAGACATCCAAGAATAGATTTTTTACAAAGGTAAGTTAGTAACTTTACAATTTTGTATTAGAAAATTGGAAAAAAAGGAAAGAAAAGTATGTAATTTCCTGTTCATTGCAGATGTGCAAAAAGTACCTTTTGGTCAATAATTTTTTATTTTTATGTTCTAAATTTTTTAAAATTATTTTTTACATGCTTAAAATGATGTGTTCTAACATCTGAACAAACATTTTTCAAATCGGATTTGTTGAGTCACAAAGGGTTAATATGGAAGACACTTGTTAAAAAATAGAAAACATGTCTTGCAAATTACAGAGAATTTTTTAGAATTGTAATCAATTACTGCTCCTAAAAATATTTATTAGAAAGTGAAAAGATAATGAAATGTATTTTGAAACATTGGGTATCTTGAAATCATATATAACACACTTTATTTTTAATTTATATTTTCCACTTTTTAGTGTTAAAAATATTTTGATCTAGCAGCTTTATAGCCAGTTGGTCTTTTTTGGCGAGTGTAGTTTGGCAGATAATTAAATCCATTTTTGTTATAACTCATTTACAATTATAACCATAAAGAATAGTTAGTGATTTATCACCAATGGCTGGCTAACAGAAAAATGCCTTAAAATTAAGTTATAAAAATACTGAAATGTTGCTGTATTGTCATCATAAATATGCTTTGTGTGCATAAATATGCCCAATTTTTATAATTCTAACATACCAGGAAATGAGTTAAAAATTGATTACAAAATTCGATTTTTACACAGAATAACAAAATTTAGTTAAATAAAAGAGTGTAAAAATATTTATCGGAAGGAGAGAGAGAGAAAAAAATCTAAATACTTTGTAAATTGAACAGATTAAAATTTTTCTTTTAAAAACAGTAAACTCTGTCTAAGACAGAATTGTTTGAGACCGAGAAACTTTTCCACTGAAGACAGTATTCTGCCTTAGACAAAGTTTACTCTATGTCTATGGATTTGCTGGGACTTGAAACTATTTCTGAGTTAGACAAATTTTTGTCTTACACACAGTCTGCCTTATACAAGGGTTTACTGTATTCTAAAAATAAAAAATACATAAGATTAAGGAACAAATACTAGTAAATATTTTAAAAAGTGCAAAAGGCATTAAACGAAAATTAGCTAGTCATTTGAATTTCAGAATCGAAAATCAAGCTATTATTTTACATGAGCCTTTAATATAAGTTTTTAAAGTTAACATTAATAATAAATACTAGCTGGCTTCGCCCGCCAGCGGGCCCCTAATTTACATCGGTGCCTCGAATTGTAGAAAATCTCGAATCTTGTAAAACCTCAAACCGGACGAACCACCGACCCGGGTCCCCGCTGCCTTCGGCACCGTATACCGGTCGTGCTACGCACGCACCGGGTAATCCCTTAATTAGCACATTGAATTGTACAAACCTCTAACCGAACGAACCTCCGACCCTGGTCCCCGCTGCCTTCGGCACCGTATACCGGTCGTGCTGCGCACGCACCGGATAATCCCTTAAATTGCACATAGAATAGTATAAACCTCTAACTGAACGAACCTCCGGCTCGGGTCCCCGCTGCCTGCGGCACCGTATAGCAGTCGTTCCGACCCTGGTCCCCGCTGCCTTCGGCACCGTATGACGGTCGTGCTACGCATGCACCGGATAATCCCTTAAATTGCACATGGAATAGTATAAACCTCTAACTGAACGAAAACCTGCGGCTTGGGTCCCCGCTGCCTGCGGCACCGTATAGCAGTCGTGCTGCGCACGCGCTGCAGTATACGTTAGTTCCACCTTCCGCCACCAGGTGGCGCAATCTGTTTATATGATCATAACTGAAATCGTTAAGACTTTCGATGTCGAGTCGAATGAGCCATACCCCGTCGTTTTCATGCCGTAGAACCGAAGATAGGAAAGCGCCCCCTAGTGGTGAAAAAACGAAATAAAATTGGTAAGCTGTATCGATGTCGAGTCGAATTTATTTAGACTACCTGAGTTCTAGTTCAAAGACAGGGACCTGTAGAAAAACTTAAAACTTTAAAAAAAAAAAAATCGATAACGGGCGAAGCCCGCTTTTCCCTATCATAATATCTGGATAGGGGGTCCTTATTACTTTAATTATGATGTTTGGAATCAGTTTGGTGGACATCCGTAACACAGTTTCTTAGTTATAGAAACGGACCACAGTTAAAAGAAAAAAGCGGGGGGGGGGGGGGGGGGGGGGGGGTTTGGCGATGACACTGCTTTTCCTCAAACAACTTATGTAGACTACCTGTGTTCTAGTTCAAAGACAGTAAGCTGTAGAAAAACTTAAAACTAAAAAAAAAAAAAAAAAAAAAAAAAAAAAATCGATAACGGGCGAAGCCCGCTTTTTCCTATCATAATATCTGGTTTCCACTCTAAAACAAAAACTTAAGATACTCGTTATGGCAGTTTTTAGACGCGGCCTACTTCTTAAAATCGTAATATCTAGCCGGCACTGTAATAGAAATCTTTCTTTTGCTTTAATTATACAAATAACGATGATTAATTATACAATAAAATAATATATCGGCTCCTAATGAAGATATGAGAATAATTTTTAGATATTCTGAAAGCAGAATCCATTTTGAGTCGCCCTGTCAAAGTTTGAAATTAATGCGCCCCTTAGATTCGGAAATGCCCCCCCCCCCCCCCCTCTGAAAAAACGCAGTTGACTATTTCATCTCTTTCAGAAATGACTTATCCGCAGACGATTTGTCTCCGTTGAATGTTGAAATAAAAAAAAGCTGTCTCTTCCGAATAGAAATAAATTCATTTGCCGTGTCATTAATGAGTTTTAATTGATATCTTCAAAAATTACTGGTCGATTTTTACGAATTTTTTTTTGTTGAATTCGCGATTTTTTTATACACGTGTTAGCAAATTTTCGCGAATGTAGAGTCATTATTTCCACTTGTTTCAAAAAGGACTGGGGCGATTCGATCTCGGATCTGTCGACCTGCATTCTTTACGGCAACCTCTTTTTACGTCTGGGGTCGATGTTGGATGTCTGGTCAGTTTTTGGCCGAAATGAAGAAAAGTTACAGTCCGAATTTCAAAAAATTTGACGTTTTGCAACGACAAAAATCGGCCGCGTGTGTACCCCGATTTTTGGATCGATACCTCCGGTACATTTTTTTTTATTCGATGATGCGTTAAAAAGCGACGATTTGGATGTCTGCGATTATCAAAACGGAAGGCGAACTTTTCGCTGTTTTGACTTCTCTTCCAACTTCGGTTTCGGTCGGTAATTAAAACACTTTCGCTCATTAATAACGCCCCGGGTCCGGGTCGGAGGCCCGACCCGATCGAAACTTGAGCGTCGCGCCTTTTTTGCGAATTTTTCGGTACGCGTCCGCCGTCGGTGCGTCGATTAGTCCAGGAGCCTTTGCGGGTACAAAGGCGGAGTGCACAGACACACACACACACAGACGTTTACGGCGCTTAATATTAGGGACAATTGCAAGAAAATCTCTTTTTATTAGATCTTTCAATAAAATAAATAAATAAAAAATTAATGATAATATAATATTGCTTTTAAAAATTGCATGCAAAATCCATAATGTACTATTAATAATAAGTATATACAGGTAAAAGTGGGTTAATTTGTTTTTCCTCATTCACAGAGCCTCACTGAAACGTGACTTGAAATGATTGATTTAGTATGAAAGCCCAGTTTATCAGTTCCATTATCTCATAAAAAAACTCTATTAAAAAATTATGATTTAATTTTCGACACTATCCTTTATCAAAGAATTGAAATTCATACATCAATTGGGAAAATACACACACATTGAAAATTAATTTACATTCAATTTAAAATACAAACAGTTCTAACATAAAATATTATCATAAACATAAAAAATTCCAACATCCAAAAAGCATAGTTTCTAATTTACGCATACAGAAATAAAAGCTCCTTTTTTCCCCTTACCTTATTTGGAGCAGGGGTGGGGGTGGATTTTTTAATAATAGTAGATATAACTCTCTAAATTAGTAAAATATGGGTAAATTAAAACATGGTAAGTTAACTCTAAAATAGGTAAATTAAAGAGTTTTTAAACATTAATTGAATTTTTCTTATCAAAGCATCAATAATATCTATTATTATAACATAAAATATTTTTTACACAGAACAAGGTCCACCACTAGATATGATATCCACTTAGCACAATGGTCAAATACATAAACAAGAACATATCAATACACACAGTTTCCCCTACACAGTTTCGGAAGAGTGCTGCACTCTGTCTGACATTGTCTAAAAAAGTAGATTCTTGCTTCTCTCTAAAAAAAAACAGTGCCCGTCTTGCCCCTCACCAAAAAATGGCAATCTTATTGTCTTTTACATTAAAATAATTGCTTGCATAGTAAAATCTGACTCACTGTCATGAGTTGTAATTTTAAAACTGGACGAAAAATGTCTGGGCCAGGATTCAAGCCTGGGATCTCTTGACTGAAGTTGCCATGCTCTACCACATGAGCTATCCCAGTCCAATAATTGTGTATAAATTGTTATAATTCGAAATTATCGAAAATTGTTATAATTTTGTTAAAATTAATCCACTGTCATGACTTTTAAATATTAAAAGTGCTTTGAAAAAAAAAAAAAATATCCTTAAAAATCTAAAAAGTGCCACTTTTTAAATCTAGGGGAAACTCTGCAATACAAATAACATTAGTCTTCTGAATGACTGACTGTATATAATGACTGGGCTTTGTTAATGTCAATGATGGCAATTGAAACAATATTTTCAGATTTATCCTCTGCCCCCAGCTAATAGAAAAGTACTAACAAAGTTAATATTCTAGCTAAAGTACAAATGTTTGTGAAAATCAAAGAAAACAACACTGAATAAATAGTTAAGTTGGGAAGAATACATAAATGATAAAATAAACTTACAGGATGCTGACCAAGTAAATGAGCAACTAGGAACCCTCCATGAGAACCACCAAATCCCACAACTTGCTTAATGGCAAACTCTTCATTTTTTTTCAAGTACTCGACAGCTTGCTACAACAAAACATACATTAGAGCTATGTAAGAAGAATTAATACATTTCTACAAAATAGGCATTAATCTTTAGAGAATGGATGTATTAAGTATCAACGAGAAGTCATTCCCTCTTAAAAGGTACAAATCTACCTTAAAATCGAGCAAGCACTTGCCATACAGTGATTGTTACCCATACCATCTCAAAGTAATAACTGTGGAGAAAAGAAGCGCTTAGATTTTAAGATCATTACAGACTTTTAAGAAGGGGTGGTTTCTAGTAGATATTTAAACCACCTGTACCAAAAAGGTTAACACACTCTTCTACTATATATCAAGTATCCCCAAAAGGAGGGACCCTTTGTAAAATTAAATAAATTGAAAATGGTTATTGATAGAAATGACTCGTTTGTTGCATCTTTATTAGAAAGCAATAAATTTTTAACCATATTATTTGAAAATTAGTTTAAAATTTTGCCAATAGGTGGTGTTGTAAGCTGAAAAACTAAATGACAATATTTGCCGGTTTTGATTGAGATTTCTTTTTGTGGGGAAACTTAAACACAAAGTTTAACAGAACTGGAACATTACACCTGTAAGGCATGTGAGGATATTCCTAATGAGACATATTCATGGTAGCAGCTAGTTTTGCTATGAGACTATGTCATGTTATTGCTGCAAATGGCAGATACAGTAAAACTCCAGTTATACATTTTGCCTAGGACCGGACAACAAAATGTATAACTCAGTAAAACGTACAACTCAATTAATGGTTTACAGGAAATTTTTTTTAAATATATCATGAAAACTTTGATCCGCTGAGGAATTTGTTATCTTTTATATTGAAAACAGAAGTTTCCTAAGTAGTACTGAACCCATGACATAAATTTTGCGGAAATGGAACAAAGTAGAAAAAAAAAGTATATCAGAAAAGTAGACATGAAGTTATTTTATCATAAAAGCTTTATTAAAATTATTTTTAATACACATAGAGTACTTAAAATAAATCATTGAAATCGCCTTGGTGTATAAGTCATTTATCAAAAGACATTTCAGTAGTTTACTGAATCTTGTTGAGATAATCACTAATCTTCAGTTATTTCTTTTCGGCAGAGCCGACACTGAATAACAAACTTTGCATTTCTGTTAATAATGCACCCGCCTTATCGTTACTGCTTTTACTACTGACGAACTGCTTTACTATGTCAAAAGCTCTCACAGCAGCTCTGAAGTTTGTAGGATCTTTCAAATTAGACTCCTTGGATGTGTCGTCAGTGTTTCCAGTTTCAAAATGTAGAAATGAAAAAAAAAATTGTCTGGGGATGCAAAAACGTAATGTACAACTGAAGACAATGTGTAATTTAAATCGTATAACTCAGCTAATTTTTAATGGCAAGCAGTTGGGACCGATGAGTTGAAACGTATAACTGAGGGAAATGTACAATTCAGGCAACGTATATCTGGAGTTCCACTGTATTTTGAAAATAGTGTCATTTAGTTTTTTTCAGCTTACAGCACCACCTATTGGCAAAATGTTAAAATTTTTTTTAAATCGTATGGTTAAAATTTTTGTAATAAAGATTCAATAAATGGAGCATTTCTACTGTTAACAATTTTCAAATCATTAACATTAAAAAGGGTCCCTCCTTTTTGGGATACCTGGTATATACATTAAATATAATGCTTTATTTAAAAACAAGACAGGTTGTAATATTTTATTGCAACCTAGGTCACATGGGTTACAGAACATTCTAATTAAAAACTGGTTAAGTTTATTTTCTTAGATTGGCCAACAATTAAAAACATTTTCACATGAAAGACATTCATAATATATTCAAATAATAAAGTTTTGAAATTTATTAAAAATTATATGTTTAAAAAACACTCTGTCCTAATCTCATTTATTAACCATCTATACATAAAATTTCAAAGGTTAAGTCATTTTACCACTTTGCAAAAGAAAAAATTACACAAAGAAGGTGAAAATCACCACTACTTCCACCTTAGTTTTGTATATTTAATTACATTACTACAATTGTTACTTTACATTTTTAGCAAATAAATGTTTATTAAAAAAAAAATAATAATGTTTGAAAATGATTAATTGATTTACAGTTTAAAAAAAAAAATTATTTGAAAGTACACTTTTTGTTGTATTCGAAGGTATAAAAATTGAAATAATGCGATAGTCAGAAGCAAATATATAGCAATAAAAGCAAATGCGATTGAACAGGTCATTGCCACTATCATCATGATGCCGGCGTTATTGACAAACATGTAAAAATATAGATTGATTTTACATCTAAAACTAACGACAGAAGTCTTTATTTTTTATTTTTATTTTCTTGTAGTTGTAAAACCAATTTTAAGAATACCTTACTTAAAAGGTAGCATTTCAGAAGTAACTGAATAAATCTAAATAAATGTGAAACATAAGAAGGTAATAATGATTCATATTATTTATTAAAGGTTAATTTTTTGAAATTTTAATTGCTTGATTTTCTATTTGTATTGCTTATAAGGAATGAAACCCCCAGAGTGAAAAGTGTCCAGGCAAGGGTTCGAAACTGGGCCGCTGGCATTAAGCACCAATGCTCTACCACTGAGCTACCCGGATGGTATCCAGGCTGGTACTCATCACTTTTAGCTGTTGGCAAGGCTTCACCTGCAGCACAAGATGGAATTCATGAACCTCAAACCTGTGGCAAACATGAGACAAAAGAGAATTCCAGCATTGATGAAATGAATATATATATAATTTTGTAGAATTAGCATAGGCCTTTAAAAATAGTACTTGAAATTTTAATTGTATGAATTTTTTATTTAAATTGCTTATAAGGCATGAAACCAAGCATGAGACAAAAGAGAATTCCAGCATTGATGAAATGAATATATATATATAATTTTGTAGAATTAGCATATGCCTTTAAAAATAGTACCTGAAATTTTAATTGTATGAATTTTTTATTTAAATTGCTTATAAGGCGTGAAACCAAAACAGTGAAAAAGTGTCCTGTCCAGGCCAGGATTCGAATCTGGGCCATTGGCATGTACCAACGCTCTACCACTGAGCTACCCAGATGGTATCCAATTCCCTCTAATGGTTTTACACCTTATAAGCAATTTGAATAAAACTTCAGACAACTAAATTTTCAATCACTATTTCTAAAGGTAATTCTACAAAATTATATATATTCATTCATTTCAGCTGAAAAAAATGTGTGTGTATTCATGAGAAAGAAAAAACTTTAAACAGGAGATGGGAGAGCATATTAGATTGACATAGTTTATTATTAAATATATAAAGAATTAAGAAGTATTCAAGACTCAGGTTGAACTATTTTGTTCATAATTAGTTCAGCTTCAAATACTGAACTTTCCATGTACCTTTTTACATCTTTCTCTCAAGAGAGCCAGGACAAGACTAAAAAACTTTCATGAAGGTTCACATTTAAAAAACAAATGACATCATCAAAAAAGATTGCAACATAATGTTGACATAATATACTTATTGATAATCCATAAACATTAAATTATCTCAAATCGTTATAAAACAATAAATTATCTGATAATCATTATAAGACAATAATTTATATGAAAATCAGTATAAGACCATAAATTACCTCTTATGAGTTCAGAATGTCATTACATCAGTTTTTTCCCATCATACTCAAAAATTGCATCATTTTTCTGTAATATAAACTATAAACAAGTGCTGTTTTTTTTTTTTCATGTGATGCTTTGAACTTGAACTTGAAGGGGGGGGGGGCATGAGACCTATAGCTACTTGGCTGTTGTCTCTAATTATCCAAAAACAAGAAACAACCAACACAGCGAACAAAACACCCACTTAAAAGCGATCAATACTATAGAGTTCAGAGTAGCTGCGCGAAACTCTTTCGAGGACCAGAAATCGTTAATAAAGCACACCATCGAACGAAAAGACCCACTATTCAAAGTATCACTATTCTAACAACTACGCTGGGACTGATATTTAGTACACAAGAAACAACCAACACAACGAACAAATCACCCACTTAAAAGCGATCAATACTATGGAAAAAATTCAGAGTAGCAGCGCGAAACTCTTTCGAAGAACAGAAATCATTAATAAAACACACCATCGAACAAAAAGACCCACTATTCAAAGTATCACTATTCCAACAACAACTACGCTGGGACTGATATTTAGTACACCGAAACAAAATATGCTCCAAGGAGTCAGCTACTCCACATGTGCGGCAACTGCCGTCCGCTACCAGATTAAAACGAGCCAACATCGCGGGAGTTATCAGCATACCACACAGAAACCTTGAAATTAAAACATCCTCCTGTCTATTACGAGACCAACGGAACGTCTGCTTAGCACTGGGAATATTCCCTTGCGAGTACTGATACTTGCAGGAGCTATAGGTGAGCCCAAACTGACTGTTAACCTTTTCCTTATGAGCGCAGATTAAATCTTCTGGAAGGATCCATTCGATCATGGTATCAAACTCAGATACACTCTTGGCCAGGTTGTCTGCTTTTTCATTTAAGGGGATCCCTCGGTGCCCCGGAACCCAGTACAAGAAGAGTTTCGGAATATGGGCTGAGACCCGAAGAATTTTATTATAGAGCCATATAACAACCTTAGGTGACTTCAAGGGCGTAGATTGGAGCGCTGATAAAACAGACAAGCTATCAGTGAGAATTACAACTGGAAGCGACACTGATACCAGCTCATCCAAAGACATGCCCATTGCCAGAGCCTCCGCTGAAAAGATAGAGTTGACCTGTTGGATTCTATAGCCAAACTGACCTGTTCGTGAGCAGCCAGCGATCGACGTAATAGAGGGAGACTTCGATGCATCAGTGGCAATGATGTTCCAGGATCCCGCAAACTCTTGGATAAAATCTGCAAAAAGGGAAGCTATAATACTCGATTCCAGCTCTGTACTCTGAAAAGGTAGGCCCGAGGAAAAAAATTGTACTTTATCTGTATTCATAGGCAGAGGAACTTGGAAACGCAGCAGATGATCCAGCCTGCAGCCGAACTCATTCAAATTCTCAGAAACACATGGTAAACTCTCTACAAAAGAGACCAAACCATCCGTGCGAAATTCAAAGAAAGATGACCAGCTGCCCAGAGAAACCTGTTTAATCCAGAACCGGAAAGCTAGATCCCTGATCCTGTCTACAATAGGAAGAGCATCAGCATGTTTACGCAAAAGCAAAATCGGGGTCCATCCCAGAAGTCCCAGTGCCACCCTTATTGCACAATTCTGCAGCACTTCCAACTTTAGAAAAATGGTCTTGCATGGTGAGACTAAGATGGCTGCCCCATATTCAAGGACGCTTAGAATTGCGGAGGAGGCTAGCGTCAGGAGGTGGGAAGATCTTGCTCCATAACTCCTCTGGGCCAGGGCCTTCAGAATGTTGATTCTTTTAAAAACTTTTACCCGAAGGTACTCTGCATGTATGTGATGCTTTATTATGATGAGAATCAAATTATAAACAAATAAATGATTATAGCATGTATAAGGAGCTGGTATTACACCCAAACATCATCAAAGCTGGAATTCTCTTCCATCACAGGGTTGTGGTTCATGAAAATATTCCATCTTGTGCTGCAGGTACAGCCTTGTCAAGATATAGGAGTGATGAGTGCCAGGCTGGATAACGTCTGGGTAGCTCAGTGGTAGAGCATTAGTGCTTAATGCCAATGGCCCAGGTTCGAATCCTGGCCCGGACACTTTTTCATTTTGTTGGTTTCACTCCTTATAAGCAATTTGAATACAAAATCAAGCAATTAAAATTTCAATTACTATTCCTAAAGATGAATGCTAATTTTACAAAATTATACATAGATTATTACTTTCTTTTTTACTTGAAAATAATCAGTTTATTTTTTCCTCTTACTGATTAATTTTTTTAACAGTTGAAGTGATGTAGAATGGTAACTTTTATTTATTCCTGTAAATACTTAAATTAGGAGTGACAATGCCATAGCAATAAAACTATCATTTGATTTACTGAAATGAAATCTTAATAAAACATGAAAAAACAAACAAAAATAGATAAAAGTGTGAAAAATAAAGGGGATGGGGGAGGGAATCTAGAAAAGTTGGGAACTGCGTAAGTTCTGAACCATTGATAACTGCATACATTCAAAATACTAACAGCCCAATATTAGGAACATGCTGTAAGATGTAGTGAATGTAGAGTAAATATTTTACATGGTAGTTTTTCCATTATAATTTTAGAATGTTTTAAAAGTAAACTAATTATATTATAAGCAGAATGTTCAAGGATAGTGAAGTGACACAAAATACAAACTTAAAACAAGACAAATGAAAGAATGTTAAAATGAATATACATACTAAATATATCATTCAATCTTAGAAAGCTACAAGAGAGATTGATTTTGTCTTAAAACATATATACATACAATTAAAAAATCAGAAATATTTAATACATTTATAGGCTAAGCAATGAGGTACAACACATTAAAAGGCATTAATTACAGGCAAAATAAAATAAAATACAATCAACTCCTATAAAATATATTAAATATTAGTGTCTTGATTTAAAAATGTAGTGTGAGTGCACCAATAATTGACTAATGAGTCACAAAACTACAGAAAACAAAATTAATGCGCAGATATGTTAACTTTGGTTGGTTTAACTAGTATCAGTTGAAGGTTATATAAATTCTATGATCTTCTGAAAATGATTTAAATAATGGAATTTTATGCTTAAAGTACAGGAAAAGATATTTAGAAATTCTTTAGGATATAAATTATCTACTAGAGGGCATAATAATTTTATGATTTTTGTACTTTGTATATGCAACAAACATGTATAACTCTACATTTTGATATCAAAAAGTAATATCGCATTTACCACCAAAAAAAAATTGTTTTAATTATTTTCTTATAAATTAAAACATTTTTTAATTCTATAAACTCATTGAAAAATCAAAGTTTAACTACATATTTAAATTTTTCTAATGATTTTTTATATGTGCACATTCAGTGGTCAGAAATAGTCTACAAGTAGCAAAACTACAGTAGTCACTACTTTTTCTGATAGTTTGTAGTGTAACACCAGGTTCTGTCAAGAGAGCCAGGACAAGACTAAAAAACTTTCATGAAGGTTCACATTTAAAAAAACAAATGACATCATCAAGGTCATTTTGAAAAATATAATATAGTGAAATATAAAAAATCAGTAGTTTGTAGCAGATGCTGATGCTACTTCAGAT
This sequence comes from Maratus michaelseni, assembly GCA_963931845.1. Lineage (NCBI taxonomy): Eukaryota > Metazoa > Arthropoda > Arachnida > Araneae > Salticidae > Maratus > Maratus michaelseni. Next base: position 25,985,750 of record OZ007594.1, read on the forward strand.
GGTAAAAAATATGCCATTCTTTTAGTCACATGATCGTAACTTGCTTCTTTTGAGCAAAATGTGTTCTGTGCAACAATTTGTGAATGTAAGCAACTCAGCTGCAGTGTTTAGCAATGTGTCGTATGACATTATGGATTTTTCCATTGACACTTACTTGTAGATCCAAGTAACAAAATCCATGAAGGAAATTAAACTAGCATTTTAGAGAATAACACAAAACATTTTCTTGTATGTTATCTTTCTTAATTTTTTAATGCTTCGATTTTATCACATTTACTTAATTGTATCCTGACAAATATGATATAACGAGGGGTATTAATTGTTTTACTTAATCAGTGTCCTTGAATTCAAGTATAGATTGAAACCTTTGACAAAATCTGAAGGTAGTGAAGAGGCAACTATTTTGAAAAATAGTTTGTAGTACTTTTAAAACATGTTTAAAAAACGTTGTAGTTAACTACATTTTCAATAAAGTTAGTAGTAGTAGTTTTGGTTTGCTACAAAAATAAAGTAGTTTTTCTGACCACTGTGCACATTTCAATGCTACATGAGCAAATGAAGAAAGGATATATAATATACTACATAATTAATGAGAAACACATATTTTTTCCTGTTGCATTTTTATAAACCTTCCTCAAATTTAAGAATAATATTTATTCATACAATGGCTAAATATCTATTTTATTTTAGTTATTCTAACTTAAAAAATCAGTGAAATGTCTCACAATTAAGTACACTAAACAAGCTTTATATTTATTTTATAATAACCTTCGAATTTCTGAGTAATTTGGAAATAGTTAGCATCTACACACATACCAAGATTAACTAGTCGGATGTGCCAATCCCAAAACTTTCTTCTATCTCACACAGGTTTCACATACACTAAAAAGAATCAACGCCAATTTATATCAAGGTCTAACTGAATCTAAAGTTTTATTAAATCTCGTGTATTAGTTCTTGAGATATGACTGCTGCTAAAATCGTGTAAATCCTGCAAAATGTAGCACAGCAGTGCCACATGTTGGGAGATTTAGACCAAAATCTAATCAAGAAAAACTTATGTGAACGTCTAACTGAATCTGAAGTTTGATGAAAATCCGTGCATTAGTTCTTGAGATATAATTATCGTGATAATAATGAAAAAAGTAGCACAGCGGCACCACCTGTTGGGCTATTTGCACCCAAACGAAAATAACATCTATTTACGTCAAGGTCTAACATAATCTGAAGTTTGATGAAATTCCGTGCTTTAGTTCTTGAGATTTGACTATCGTAAAAATCATGAAAAAAGTGGTATAGCAGTGCCACCTGTTGGGATATTTAGACCAAAACAAAATCAGTGTTTATTCATGCCAAGGTCTAACCGAATCTGAAGTTTGATTAAAATAAGAGCATTAGTTCTTGAGATAGAGCTATTACGGGAATCACAAAAAATGCAGCATAGCAGCACCACCTATTGGACGATTTTCACCAAAAACTAATCAGCACCAATTTATTTCAAGGAATAACTGAATATAAAATCTTATTAAATTTCATACATTAGTTCTTGAGATAGAGCACCCACAAAAGTTTTGTCACATACAAACAGACAGACAGCCATTTTCTAAAAACAGTCAAATCGTGTTCAGGACCTTCTAAAACGTATTAATCCGTCGAAAACTGGAAGTCAAAATTTTCATGAATCCAATAGTTTCTTCTTGTAAAGATAGAAGAAAGTGAAAATACAAAATGTCTTTAAGAGACACATTAAATGAATGTTTAAATTAATAGGTATAAAGAAACTGGTTTCATTATTAAAAGATCCTGAAAAACTGGTATTGGAAGATAAATTGAATTTTTTAAAAGGGAGAAATAGTCTATACACCATAAATATCTGTATATGCATTTCAGTAAATCAAATGTTTAAATACAAAATAACAAATGTGCAAAACAAAATATAATAAAACTCCAGTCATCTGTGCCACCAATTATTCCGATCGATATCAGGAAATAAAAAATTGCATTTTGGAAAAAAAAAACTTATTAAAATGGATTTGTTTGTAAAAATATAATTTAATTGAAAATCCTATTTAAGCTAAAATTAAAATTCATGTTTAACTGGAATTCTCAAAGCCTATATTTGGATAAGTCTAAGTTGGTATTTCATCCCTTTTAAAGATATTGTATTTCCTAATTCTCATATTACAAGAAAATCTGAAAAATTTACTTCAATTTTAGAAATTGTAATATACTTGACAAAAGTGGGTAGTGTGGAATATTGTTAAAAGGCATGAGTAAGAAAATAATGGCCAGGATTTTTCACTGCTTTTATTCTTAAGAGTGTGGTTGGTCATTTACCCTCTCTCACACTGGTAAATAGCTTGAAGGTTTGATCAGTTATTTTTTTACCGTACCTATTTTTATTATTGTTTGTATAGTTGACGTTCGTTATAATGAACGTCCATTATAGCGACCGTTCCATTATAACGACAGATGCAAAATGTCCTGAAATATATCCCCCTTATGCTATGTTATTTTTACATCCAATATAACGACCAGCCAGCGGCTTATGTCCCAATACAGCGACTGAATGAGCGACCATCTTCAGATTATGGGTTTGAAGTCTATAACAGTGGAATATTTTCCGTCCAACGTCACATCTGTTCTTCAGCCTCTCGATCAAGGCATCATCCTAAGTTTCAAATGCAATTACAGGAAATTACTTTTGAGAAGAAATGTTTCTGCACTAGACGAAGACAAAATTTATAAAGTGGATATTCTTTCAGCATTACACCTTTCCAAAACAGCATGGAATGCAGTTACAGAGGAAACCATTAAAAATTGTTTTTGTCATGCTAGTTTTGAAGTGCAATCCGAACCTGTGAAATTGACTGACGGAATGTTAGATAATAATTAGCGAATCAATGACAAATGTTTTGAAGAAGGAATACTGTAAGAAATTTATGAGAAAATGGATTTGAAGGAAAAACTGATTTTTAATGATAATGTTTTGATTGACTGTGATGTACACTGTGTGGAAAATCTGACGGAAAATGACATAATTTCTCGCTATTCAATACAAGAAGAAATAGAGTCATCGGATGAAGAAAGTATACCGTCACCACCGATACCTAATTTAAAAAGTGTTTCAAATGCTATTGATACTTTAAAACATTTTTTTGAGAGACAAGAAAACATAGAAAGTTACTTATCATCTCTAACTGAGATCGAAAATTTTGTTTTAAGAAAATATCAAATGCACAAAAAACAAACAACAATTTTGAATTATTTTTATAGAAAATAAATGTTAATACGTAAGTAACTTTTTTTTTGTGATTTAACTTTAATTTAAAATTTTATTTTAGAAATATATAATTATTCTCTTAAATTGATTTTTTATAATTTTTCATTGTCAATGTTGTTTATTTGATACAAAAGTAAAAAAAAAATTGTAATAAGATTGTATTATAGAATTTCCTTTGAAACCTTAATTTTCCCTGCACCTTATTAGTTTTTTTCCGTTCACTATCACTATCGTTATAGCGATCTCCCCTTATAACGACCCTTTTCTTTGGCACACGACGGGACGGGTCCGGTCGTTATAACGAGCGTCGACTGTAGTAAAAATGGTTTTATTTGGAACATAAATTAGACCCACTTTTTTTATTAAACAAAAGCTGTTTTTGAGAAATTTTAATTTTACAACATAATCGTTTGCCCCAATTATTTTTGTATGCCTGGATTGCAAGCAGAATACATTTCATTGCACAATGAAAATAACTCCTTAAATGCACCATAAAATGTTGCAAGGAAAAAAAAGGGGGAAAAGAAAATTAGAATATGCAGCCATGTTTTTTACTCTTTTAGACTAAAACTTCTTATGTTTAAAGAAGAGATTGAATCTTTTGAAACATGTTGAGTTGACTACATTTTTAGGGTGTAGATAAGAATTTATTTCTGTCATTTAAAACAATCAATGAAAAACCAAGAAATCAGAGTAATTCATTACTTAAAATTGAAAGCTTACTTACGACGACATCAGAGACATCTTGTTTGCCAACATTACCCAATAATGATTGGATACTATTTTCTCCTAAACCAAGAGAGCCACGGTAATTCACTAAAATTAAATAATATTGATAGTAAAATGAATATTCACCACACCAAACAATAAAGTGAACTAAAAAAATCACAAGAGATAAGGATAAGTAATATTGTGTTTGTACTAAATATCACAAGTTTAAAATGGAAATGTAAAGTTTTAAGTATTAATTAAGCTTACATAGTATTTTTAAGCAAGCATGCAATTATTATAACAATGATATACTTGTACAACCAATTTAAAACTTTCCAATTAGACGTCTTAAAAGAAAAAAAAAATTAATGATCTTTATAATAATGATATAATGAGATCGCTAATAATAATTAAAATATAAATAAAAATGCTTAAGTGATACAAACAGAACACAAAAAGGTTTGTAAAAACCTTTCAATATAAAGATCGACATGTTTCAACACTCAAATGGTGCCATTATCAAGAACTATAATGATAAACAAACTATTCTCGCAAATATTTGAAAATAAACTTGAAAAACGTAATTCACGAGATCATATATGTAAAAAAAAAAAGCAGGTGCTTAAAATAGTCACCTGTAAAACGTGAAAATTAATATTTCTTTATTGCTTTTTTTAGAACTGAAAATACCTTGTGCCAAATTTTAAGTAAATCAAATGACGCTGATTCGTTGCAAATGTTCTTGTTATACATTTAGATTTCTATTGATTCATGAATAATAGATGGGAAATAAACTCTTGATGGATAAATATTTTACTATTTTTAAAATAAATTTTTAAAGTCTCAGTTTTATGTAGTCTTGCCAATGCTGTAGTACTTCTGTCGTATTTGATATCTGTCATATGCTCTTTTAATCTTGTTTTAAACCTTTTAGTTGTCATTCCTATATATTGTAATGTTCCCTCTTCTCTGGTGAATGGGATTTCATAAAAACTGATCTAGTTGATATGGCTCTATTGGATCTATTTTCCTACTAACTACACTTTTTAATTTTATGGATGGTTATAATTGAATTTGCTAATGAACCAGCCTCATCTGATTTACCTAAAATTTGGCACGAGGTATTTTTCAATTTTAAAAAAGCAATAAAGAATTAGTTCTTGATATTGGCACCATTTGAGCATTGAAACATATGTTGATCTTTATATTAAAAGGTTTTTATAAGCCTTTTTGTCTTTCTGTTTGTATCACTTAAGCATTTTTATCTCCATAATTTTTATTGCAAAACTCCTCAGACTCCTCACACATTGATTCTCATATACAATTGAACTTTTCTAGACTAATGAAGAAATAAAAATAAACATTTAACTTTAGAAAATTTATAACACCTAAAATAATTTTATTAATGGAAAGATTTTTTTTTTTTTTATAGATAACAAAAGGCAAATAAATAAACTACATTAAATTAAATTAAATTAAATGGACTAAGCCTCAAACATAAGAAAATGAAAAAAAAAAAAGTAAAAATAAAAACTACCAACCTATACAAACAGTATAACCTAATCTGGCAAAGGCAGCAATAGTAACAAAAAAAGTTGCAAAAAGAGTAGAATGAGGCCCACCTGTAAAGAAATAAAAATGTTCATACATATACAAATAAAAAAACGAGAGCTTTTACAATAAACTTAGAAGAATAAATAATTATTACCATGAGGAAAAATGATTAATGTTCCATTATTCTTCTCTGCAGGTTTTACCACAAGAATGTCATAATCTAAATCAGCTGTAGGTGATAATTAAAATTGTTCAAATATTTATAATTAATACAAAAAGGATTAAAAGTATCTACTAACATAAAACAATAAATAATTTCTATAGTACAACAAGGGAAACAAAGAGCTTACAAAAGCAGGCATACATAAATCTCATCAGCTTTTAATTTGCTTTATCCGTATTACTTTTTGTTTTTATAAAATAACAATTATATAATTTAAACTTTTTTTCCTTGCTATAAATATTGTACAGATTAAAACAAGGGCTGTATAGTTTGGGAAACAATTAATCAAAGTCTCTTATCAGAAGGTAGCCAGAGTTAGAGATCTGCACGGGCCGGGCTCGGGCCTATTTTCCTTCATGGCACTTGGGCCGGGCCAGGGCCATACTTTTTTCTGAAGGCTCGGGCTGGGCCTTGCTTTTTTCCTGAAGGATCAGGCCTGAAGGACATATGCTGCCACCAAGTGACATTAGAAACAAATAACATGTAGGATATTATAATTTATATTATTAAGCAACAAATTACAGCGTCAGATTTATTTTCCCAAAAATGTGGCTTGGCACTTTTTTGCCCTGACCCCTCATATATATATTTTAAATTACAGAAGTGATTAAAAATGTGACTAGTTTTGAGCATGAAAATTTTACAAATTTATTTCGTCAAAAAATGTGTGCAATTCCCATGAAGGTACAAAGCAGATCTGACAAACTAGATTTCTGGATCCCACATACATTATGAATAATGAAGAAAATAATAAAATTACTTGAAATTGGTTAAGTTTTTCAAATATTCAGAAGTTTAATGAAATTTTGTTCTTACAGTAGTTTTGATCTCTGGCCATTTGAGTATCAAATATTTATTTTTGAATAAGTAAATGCTACCTTGGAAACAAACAGAACTACAGAAAAAATTAGCATGGAATCTAATTTCTTATATACATAATTAAAACAAATAAAAAAATATATATATAAAAGAAAATAGTGTAAAATACTCACGATAACATTCATTGGGTAGAGATGGTTTCAAAGTAGAAACGCTCCAACTCAAATCTTGAAGACAAGAATCAGGATTCTCATCAACTAAGTTCCATGTTACTTGAATTCCAACATCAGAATAAGAAAAATGACCCAACATCTATGTCATAAATGAAATAAATTGAAAATGGTAAAAATTTCCAACATGGAAATATGAGAAAAAATAAATTATTTTTATTTGAGATAAAATCAAGGTGAAAAAAAAGCCTACCAACTGTGGTTTAATATTAGGTGAAGACACAGAAATCAAAATGTAAGGATCATTAACATCAAGGAGTACACATGTACCATATGATTTATCTGAAAATAAAGTTGAATATATTAAGAAGTGATTGTACACACCATGGAAAAAGTATGAAAAATTAATGAAGAAAATGTAATTATAGCTAAAAAACACTATGATATTTTTAATTGTTGTCTATCGCTTATATTATTTTCTCATTTATATGAGGATCAGTCAAAAATTAACTGCATACATAAGCAAAAATAGGTATTTGAGAAATTTTGCTGTCAATTGCAATTAATCCCTTAACAGTGCAGTCAGATTTTCTACCCTACCCCAACCCCTCCCAAGTATGACAAGAATATGAAAATACTGAATTAGATATTTAAATGCCTATTTGAATTTCAATGATCTCAACTCAGCCTTCACATAAAAGAATCACATAATACATAAATCAAACTGCATTTGAGTAACCTCTAATATTGCACAAATTGTTGAACATTAAGATATTTATTTCAGTTTTGACATCATTATATTTCTTAATGTGAACATATATATATTTTACATTTTGTAAAGATACATTTTTATCATCAAGTTCCATCTACTTTGTCCAATTAGGATGAAATTCATTATCACACCAATCGCAGTTAAATGCTTTGACATATTTTAATACAATATATATCTTTATTATTTTATCGGCTCTGTAACTAACCCAATTTCAAGATTATAAATATTCAACAAATTTCCCAAACAAAGGTGAGATAACAGGTTTAATCACTTAAGCAATCTCACACATCTGTACAAAGATTCATTGAAGATGGTGCTGATAATCTTTGAATTACAAGGAAAGACTGGTAGGGGATAGAGAAAAGGAATTGGATGAGAGGTTGAAATAGTCTTTACAGTACTTATGAAAAGCAAAGTTAGTTTTTCCAGGTGCTACAATTTTAAACCCTTAGTTTAATAATAAGAAAAGAAAAGGTTTCACATTTCTCAGACTTCTTTTTTCAAAAATTTCGATTTCCCTGACTTTTTCAGATTATTCAGGCAGCTAAACACCCTGTGTATTTTAATAAAATCCAGCCTGACATGCTGGGGATAAAGTAAATATTTTATCACTTGAAAACAGTAAAATTTTTTAAATATAGATGACATTGATGAAAGACTCTTTTCTGTATTCTTCCTCAAACTTGTTTCCAGGACAACAATAGAAATTGCTCTCTTTAATAACTTATGATCATTATAAACCTTCAAATGAAGTTGTCCCCAAACTGTAACAACTGGCTATACAATATTTATTTGTGTACCGAGATACCATTCACTTCAGCAGCTGTATAACAAAATATGTAATTGTAGATAACAGATACATTTTATTTTTAACAGGAGGCAAAGGGGGAGAGGAAGCAGACATTTCAGTGGGAAAATGAAAACTTGAGATAATTAATTATTTATTATTTCAAATTAAAAAAAATCACTGAACAATTTTCAAAGAGATTATTTAGATACTGGATTTTTTTTTTAAAATATGGAATCTGTCAAAACTTGGGAAGATTCACATCTTTGAAGGCCTGAAGATAACACTTATTTGGAGATTGCAATGAAATTTTATCAAACTTCTCCAAGTTTTTCAGATTTTGGATAAAATATGGAAATTTCCTGAGTTATTTGGTCTTCAAATTCTCTGGCATCTCCAGGTAGTGTAGCAACCCTAAGCTAACATTCATGCAGTGGATGGAGAAGGATTGGAATACACCAAGTGAATATGTGGCTTTCGGTAACAGATCTCAGAAAAATATTAAGTTTCTTTAATAATAATAATTTAAAAAATAAAATAATAAAAATGTGTTGCAAAGCTTATAAACAGAATCAGAAATATCCTGCCAAAACCAGTGGAAGTTGGCATATTTCTACAATTCCAGTTCACTGGAGAAAGTAGTTAGGAAAAATTTTAGAGATAGAATTTAGAGAATTCAGAGATTCTAGACTCCCCCTCCCCCAAATATACATATATATATAAGGTGAAAGAAAAAGTTTGTGGTGTTTTCCCAATAGATGGTGTTAGAGTCACGTAACTTTGGTAAAACTTATCCAATCAAGCCATACTATAGCATGTTTGAAAGGCAACAGTCCATAGATCATTTTAGAAACAAAACATTGTAACATTTTTTATTTAGTCAAAAGTTATTACGTTTTAAAAATGAGCCAAGGTTCTGAAAAATTTGCTATATTTTACAATATTACTTTGACCAAGGCGATAACGCTTCACAGGCTGTTGAAATTTTTTTTTATGTTTATGGTGAAGGTGCTTTATGAAGCTCAGCAGCATGCTTGCTTATTTACATTCGTGAAATTTTAATGTTAAAGACTGCTCTGGTGAACCAATCGCTGAAAAAGTCGATGATAATTAAAATATAAGAAAAATGTGTTTGAATTTTGGTGAAAAAACGTCACAAACTTTTCCTTGATCCTACATATATATTATATGCATATATAAAGCAGAAATTTAATAAAAATAATTTGAAAGTATAATAAAAGGCTAATGAAATAAAATAAATCTGTAATGCAATTATTACAATTTCTTATTTAAAAAAATAAAATGAACACTATTTCACCAACCTATATCGATTTTCCTAACTTTGGAAGAAAGAATGTCAACATAAAAGATTTCCTATAATAAATAATACAATCATAATTCAGCCAAAAATGTTTAAAAGAAAGAAACAGATATAAAGGTCATTTTGCACAAATAAAAATGCATAATTTAAAGCAAACAAAAGTAAAAAATAAATCATAATATGAAAAATAATTCTCGAATTCTAATCAGCTGTTATAATCCTTTCTTTTTTTTTCCCTTTCTTGTACAAATGCAATTTTTTTATATAATAGAAAGTTTTATATAGATATTTTTTAAAGTTTGGTTACCTTGATAAATAACTTTTACATATTCATAAAACATTAACAATATATTATTAAAAACTAATAAAGTTTTAAGTAGAATATAATAACCATTTTTTTCTTTTTTTTGTTAATTCATATATGCATTTCATATCTTTGCATGAACCCTCTTTTCCTTTTCATAAACCTTTTTTGGAAGATGTTAGACCAATCTAATTTTAAAACATTTCTCTTCAATATAAAGATACACTTCTTAATTACTATATTTACATACATTTTTTGTCTTATAAATAAATATTTTTTCATACCACTCTTTTTTTTTTTTTATTATTCTTTTTTTAAAGCATAATTTTTATACGTAGAAGAAAGAAGGCTAAAATCACTCAGTTGGGTGAAACTGGATATCTCAGTTTTGGCTTGATTTGAGAAGTCTTCTAGCAGGTGAAGGTTGAAGTACTTAGTTCAAGGCAAGAAGTAGAAGCTGCCATTACAGTATCTCTTTACTGGCATTTGTGTAGTGACTGTGTTGGAAAGTTTATTTTATATATATTTTTTGTGTTAATACTTGTTTTTAAAATTCTTAAATATGAGCACATTTAAAGTTACTAAAGCCTATTATTGTGCATAGCATATTTAATAAGGATTTATTTCTCATGTTTAAACTGTAGCTAGCACATATAGGTGTATTTTAATGGGTTGTTTTCTGATCTTCAATCTCTTGAGATAAGGCAGGATATCCTACGTGGGTTTAAAACCGAAACAATGATTAAAGAGTCAATAAACAATGTTTGAAGAAAAGAGAGTCAAAACTACAAGGACAAGAGTGATTATGATTTTCTAAAACTACATTATATTCATACGCAAATAATTTGCAGTCTCATTTGATGGACTAACTTTTTGTATTTGTTATGCAATATCGATGCGGAACTTTACACTAAAAGGAAATTCTTTTTTTCTCGAACTTATATAGTATTATGTAAAAGCTGTATTCATTGTTGTATATGTTTTAAATCTTTCTTCAATACTGGAAAATTTTTGATGGGCTGTTTTCCTACTATGAATTAAGAAGCTAATATTCAAAAACATACAATTTTATGTCTTTTTTAGGTCTATCTTTCTGCTATGTATTTATTTCTTCATTACTGGAAAACTTTGTTCATCAAGAAATGCTAAAATTCCACTCTGTTATAGGATTAACTTAGACAATTTAAAACTAACAAACTTTTAATGTTTTGTGCAATTATAAAACTGTTTCAGAATTTGCATTTAATTTTGTTATGTAACCAAACTACAAGTTGCGTAGTAATCAAGCTCTTTAGAAATTCATTGTTAACACTTTTTTACAAAAACTTTCGCACATGGATTATTTCTTAATTTAACTTGAATTCCATGTCCAATCGTTGAACTATTTCACAAATTGAATATTAAGTAAAAAAAATATCCTCATCATTTGTATTTGTAGAAATCATTTGTCATTTTTAAAATGTACTTTTCTACAATACAAACCTTTCAATAATAAAATCTTCATGCTGTTTGTTTGTATGAAGTCTTATGAAAATGAAACGCAGATTAGCTATCTCTCATTTTTGACGTGGGTTATATACTAGTTTAGAGTAATATAAAACTTTTTCCTATAAATTCAAATGAAAAATTTGACAGTATGGATGGGCAGACAAATTTCTGAATTTCATTTCGCAGATTTTTTTAAAAAATATGTCCTAGCATAAAGTGTTTTTGTAAATAACTACATATCATGAATTATGTGATTCGATAATACTTTATTAAAAAAAAATAATAACCTATATAACATATACCTGATAACGATAACATTTATTTAAATTATCGGTATTTTAAAAATCACAATGATTGAAATATCAAAGACAAATAAAGGCAACACAATAAAAGCAAATTGCTCAGTAGAAAATAAACAATACATGAAGTTCTGCTTAATACTCCTACATATATATTTTTGTAATTAAAAAAAAAATATTTTTTTTTGGAAAATATGGAAATAGTTTATAAGAATATATATATATATATATTTCTACCAGAGGGCCCGTGCGAAGATTTCACACTGAAATCTAATATTTTCCAGGTTTTTCTCTATTATCCCGTCGATTACTTTTCATAACAAAAAACTACCGCCAAACTGTAAAATTAAACGCCAAAAATGCAGCCCCATTGACTTGATGTCAGAAACATTATACGAGTTTGTTACGTAATCAAGTGGTTTTTAATTTGACATTTGCGTGTATTTTTCATTATGTTTTACTGATTTATTAGTTATTTCATTCATTAAAATAACAATTGTGTCCTTAAATTCTTATATTTTATTTATTTATTTATTTTGATATTCCAATGGCAACGTTCTCTCGTTTATTTTGATAGTTTTTTGTTATGAAAAGTGGTCGACGGGATAATAGAGAAAGAGAAGTATCATTTTTTATCAATATGTAATATTTATTAGATGCAGGTTTAAACTTCTAAAGAAAAAGTAAGGATAAAAATATCTGCAAACAACATTTAGTTTTTAGTAAAGCTAGAATATCATCTAATGTATTCCATCAAAGTTAGACTAAAAACTGATCCAAGATTGCAAAAGGCACGCGCGAGAAAAAAAAATTAACAATCGTATTTTGACTGCATTAGAGTATGACGTCATCTGCTTCGGGAAAACCATGGGAATTAGAAATATAAATATAAACATTTCAATTTCAATTTCGCTTTTTAATCATAAGTATAAAATAAACCCGTGTGGTGTTTTTTATAATAATTGCTATGATCATCATATAATGTGGTATTTTATTTTTTTGGCAACAATAATTTCAGGAAAACCTTTCATTTCTTTCATGAAAACAATGCCGATTTAATTTTTTAATTTCAGCAAATTTTAATCAAAAACATGTTTTAACGAATTGTTAAGTGGGCTATGTCAGAAGCCTGTTGTAAAACCTTTCATATGGTATCTCATTCGTTGTTCTGCGTTTCATATTTTCTGAGTAAAAGGGATGTTGACAGGAGAAATAATATATAAGGATTGAAAAGTAATATACAGTGCAACCTCGATTATCCAAGCTAATTGGGACCACTAGTACCTCGGATATCGGAAATCTCGGTTAATAGAAATTGTGTATAAAAACTCACCGTGCTCGCGAATTTTACATATCTTAGAATAAAATACAGTAAAACGTTTTTTGAATAATAAAAATAAACATATATAAAGTTATGTTTCACAGCTCAACAAATTTAAAAAGGAAATCAACTAAAAATAGTAAATTTTAAAAAGCAAATTGAAATTTTTTTAACTGTTCTAAATTAAGTCCAGATTTTCTATCAGTGGCTGTCCGATCACGCCAATTTTTGAGCAGCAGAAGATCTATCGGCGCAACATCGCTTCTTTGCTCCAAATATTTTAGGGCAGTTGCTAGTGCTTGAACACCTTCAGTATGACTTATAGTCCTTGAATCCTCAAAGTCCTGGTCCTCATTGTCAGCATCATTAATGTCCAATAGGAATTAACGGCTTGTATAATTTCTTCATCATTAAGGATTTGAAAACTTGGATGTTTGTTTTCAACGTCCAGCCATTCGGAAATGTCCTCTTCCAAAACTTCTTCACACCTTTTAATGCGATTAATAATCTCAAATAGTTCTCCATCTGCCGGTGGGTTTACCCTTTGCTGGGATTTATCCTCTCTTCTCGTTTGAATAATTATGTAGCCTGTAGCATGGACAGTGAACTAAAACATGTGGTATTTTTCAAGGCTCATTCACACACAAAAAAAAAAAAAAAAAAAAAAATCAGACTTTGTTATTGGCTCGGTTAACAGAAACCTCGATTAATCGAAGCTTGGTTAATCGAGGTTCTACTGTATATATATATATATTCATTATATTCCCTTGTTTGTCTAGTACATTTTTCCCTTTAGAATATTCAAAAAAATATTTTAAAAGAATAGCTTCGCTCAACTTAAATAAGCTGTTCAAGAAATCTGTGCTGTTGTTTTATTCCAATTGTTATATACAGGGTGTCTTAAAAATTATCTATATCAGATGCAGATAATTTCTTTTAAACATCTGTATTATAGTGGTTTATGTTTGAAGTAAGTTAATTAGTTTTGATAGATGTATAATTGAGATGATTTACTGTTTCAATCACAATACTGACTGCACAAGTGATCATGTTTGCAGTAAATTACGAGATCAAAGGCACAGCATGCATGAAGATTAGAGACAATTCACAGAAAAATGGTACAAGAGACACAAGTTGACAAGATCATTTGTCAATTAGTGATTGTTTGATGACAACAGAAGCAAACAACCTTAAAATCTAGAAGAAATGTAAAATGATTTGAATAGTTTATTTTGAAAAATTAAACTATTTTAAGTTTAGCAACATTTTTTAAAAATAGTAAAAAAAAAAAAAAATCTTACTAATCGTACCTACTGTTCAAATATCCTCTGCAAGCAGCACATGAGAGACAGTTAAAGTTAAGCATGCTTATAAAGTTTCCTAACTTCAACACCATATAATTCCCATAATATTTCAGATTAAAAAAAAAATAAATTGAAACAATACATGGCAGAAATTGCTCTGGATGCTTCTAAATTTAACAAATGGCAAGGGCAGCCTATTACAGAAATTTGTTTCAACTATTTCATCCGATATTTCAGATTTTTTTCATTTGAAAAAAAAAAAAAAAAGCAGAATATTTTGTCTTCTAAGCAGAAAAGTAGATAATGGAGTTAAAATTCAGAAAAAATCTGCAAAAATCAGGCGAGTTGGCAGCTATGGTTAGCAGAAAAATAATATTAAAAAAAAAAACAATAAAAAATCAATTTTTCTCAAACATTTCAGAAAACTTTTTAAAGATTTAACATTTTTTTTTTTTTACTTTTAGATATAAAATACGGAATTCAAATTTTTTTTTAAATGCTCGCACAATAAATGGCTTTAACAATTACAATTCTACTCAAGACTTCAAAATATTTATTGTTATCATTATCTTTATTAAATATTGATACTCTATTTGCAAGTGAAAGATTTAATGCTCTCTGTTTCAATTCCAACATTGAACCAGCATATCTAAAAATCACAGTTTGTTATAAAATAATAATAATAAAAAAATCATCTTATATCCAGTTCAGAAAAAATACATAAGAATAAAAATACTTTCTTGTCCCTTATAGAGATACAGAAAATTGAGCATAAATTATATATCAGTCAGAAAAAATTCAAATAATAAATACCAAAAAACTTCTCCTAAAAGTGTGGAAAAAGAAAAATCGACTGTCATTCGACCACCATCTAGAGGATAATTTTCTGTTATAAATACCAGCAAAGTCTGTAGCTAAAAAAGAAAAAAACATTTTTTTTAATATTTGAAAGAAAAATCTGAAATGCTTTTACAGAGAATATGGATTATTAATTTTAAAAGAAGCTATTAAAATTATTCTTGTTAATTTTTGCTAGCCTATTATTTCTAGTCATCGTTTGTTTTGTTCAAATATTATTAACTAGATGAAAGCATGTCAAACATGGCCCATAAAAGACAATAATTAAGAATGTTACACAGAAAATTTCGGTTTTGCCAAAATGCATACAATTCTTCAGTGGAATGTTAGTGACTCAGTGAATCATGTCTTTCACATTATTAGATTGATTATTAAAAGTTACTCTTGCCTATTTTGAAAGATTTATCCACACTATCACAAGCTGGTTTGTGATAGCACGAGAAAGCCACGTTTAGCCATACTTAATTCATTTTTTAATTTGAACGGGATGGTCCGGTGGACAAAATTTTATTTTCTTTATTTATATGCATTTGTTAATTTAATTTTTATTTTTTAAATGTGCCTTTCTATAAAGATTACTTTTCAGATAAAACGTTTTCGAAAACTTTGAATTTTTTCTATAAAAAATTTAAAATTTAAAACTTATTTAATTTTTTATATAACTCACGAACCACTTGTCTGATTTCATTACTTTTTTTACTATTGTGTGCAGAAAAGGTTTCTTGTTAATTTGTCTTCAGGATTTATAAAAATATTACTCACAAAATTTATAATAAATTAAAAAGTTAAAAAAAAAAAAAGGAATTTTTATTTCAAGGACTATATTTTCAAAATTTTCATATGAAATTAAAAATTCTAAAGACAATTTATTAAAAATATAACATAAAATCTCTGTATGGAATTCCATGCACATGTCTTGCAAGGAAGTTTAGATATATACTTTTAAACATGACAAACTGTGAAAAAAATCCATTCTGAGATAAATGGACTTTGGAAAGATTTCAGGTATGGACGGGGCAGGACTGACAGTACAAAACAAAAATTGTTATATCTGCTTATGTAATCATCGAAGGAATACACAATTTGCTTTATTTAATTTATTTAACTTTGTAGTATTTTATTAGAAAAAAAAAGAAAAATGCATTTTTTTTCTAATTTTTACCCCCGGATCCCCAAGGAAACTTCCAGAATTTATAACACATTATTTTCCAATACAAATTTGCTTGGAAGTACTAGGTACCAATCCTAGTATCTCTCACCTGCTAAGTGAGCACACTACCTTCTGGGATATGTCCAACACTTTTAACCTCTTTATTCTGAAAGCATTTTTTTTTTTTTTTTTTTTGTATAAATATTGGTACATGGTTGCTGTATCAAAAGGGGAAGTAAGGGAATGAAATTCCCTTATTTTTCAAGGTGTATTTTAAGAAAATTTTAGTTTAGTGAAGCAGTGTGTGCTGGACACACTGATGATAAAATAAATATTGCATCTCTGGAAAATACAAAAATTTCCAAACTACAGATAATTTCCACTTCTGCATCTCCCTCTAAAATTTGTTCTTAGGTCTATAATAGGAATTACTTTTCTTAATATTTTATGAGAGGGGGGGTGGGGGGGTATGTAGATTTTTTCCTACATAGAGATAAGATATTTTTCATTAATAATTTTGTGCCTTCCTATTCACTAATGATCTATCTGAATTCAAACAAGTATCCCAACCAAGAACCTAGTGAGGAAAATAGGCTCTTATGAATAAATAACTTTAAATCTGCAAAATAGAGATTATTCGAGACACATTATGCATTACCGTAGTCGGTTTGGATTTGAGAAAACAGCCTTGATAAAAACTATAAAAATAAAGATAGAAGTTCGTATGTGTGTGTGTGCTGTTTTCTGAAGAGACCGCTGCACACAGATCTACAAGATTTGGCAGGAAATATCTAAAATTATATACATCAAAGCCAGTTTTTGGATTTTTTGATCAGATATTTTTTTATCTAAATTTTTATGAGATTTTTCTAATGTGTTTTTAATTTTGCACCGATTTTTACACATTAGTAAAATGAATCTGTTTCCAATCTTTTAGCCAAATATTGTAAATTTTGTCCTCTTTTCAATAAAGTCTATTTGGAATTCTTACATAGATTGAGAATTTTTTAATGTAATTTTTAGAGTTTTCCACGTTGTACGGAGATTTTTTGACACTCTTAAAAAGAATTCAGCAAACACTTTTAAACTAATATAGTAAATTTTGTCCTGTGTGATTTTTGCAATTTTTAATGCAATGCTTAGTATTTTTTCTCATTCTATGCCGATTTTTTGACATTCGTGAAAGAATTACGGTTCCTATGTTTTAGCCTACTACAGTAAATTTTGTCTTCTGTGATTTGCAACAGAGTTTTTTTTCCACATTAGTAAAAGGAATCTGGTTTTAATACTTTAGTCCAATACAGTAAATATTATTCTCTTTTTAAAAACATTTATTTGGAATTTGTACAGCAACTGTTTGACATTTGTAAAAGGAATTCAGTTTCAAGCTTTCAGCCTTATGTAGTAAATTTTTTCTTCTTTGATTTTAAGAGTTTTTTTTGCATTCTGTGACAATTTTTTGGGATTTGTGAAAGAATTCTGGTTACAGTGTTTTAACCAACTATAGTAAATTTCGCCTTCTGATATTTTTGAATTTTTAGCTGGCTTTTTTTGTGTTTCGCGGCAATTTTTCCACATTAGTAAATGTAATTCAGTTTCAATCATTTAGCACAATATAGTACATAAATGTTGCCTTTTTTTCAATAAAGTTTATTCAGAATTCGCACAGCAGTGTTTGAATTTTTTGGGATTTTGTGTGTTCTGTAGCAATTTTTCGACATTCTTAAAAAGAATCCTGTTTTAATCTTTTAGCCCAATATAGTAAATTTTGTCCTCTGCAATTTTTAGTGTTTTGCTGTGATTTTTTCATATAAATAAAAGGAATCCAGATTTAGTCTTGTAGCTCAATATAATAAATGTTGTCCTCTTTCAATAAAGTTTATTTGGAATTCATGCAGCAATTTTAAAATTTTTTGCAGGTTTTTTTTTAATGTGATTTTTCGAATTTTTTTGCACTTAGTTTGACTTTTTGATAAGGTGGGGCAACCCAGGGAGGATGAATTTGTTTATACATGAAACAAAAAAAACAAATGCCAAAAAAAGTACGTGTTGGTTTCAGGTTAGATATTGACACTTTCAGTCGAATTCAGGTTGACTTGATTTTTCAAATGAAAAAAAAAAAAAAAAAAAAAAACTATATATTTGAATATTAATGAGTGTATATGCTTTAATTTTTTATGCAAACACGACAGAATTGATATTAGAGTTATAATTGATGACTATTTTTCCATAATTGTATTGAAATAGGGTTTAAATTTCTTTCACTCCGGGTTTCGGTTGAGATGTATTATGTTTGGGTTGACAAGAAAATTTTTTTAGTAATGTTTTGGATTGACTTTAGAAGTAGAAATTTAGGCTCCAGGTTGTATTTTATCAAAACTTTTTCACTTTGACAGCTGAAATAAAAAAACAATTACACAAAAACAACATTTGTCCACTTGTACATTGAGCAACAAGAATATTTTCCTTTTCGACTTTCAACTGAATGAACAACAACAACAACAACAACAACAACAAAAAGATTCTAAACTTTGGTCACGCTTTGTACGGAAAATTGGCAAGTTGCCAATAATGATTATTTGTCCATCACACAGCATTCACCCACATTACATTGAATAAATTAATGCAAATTCTCGGAGATCAGTGAGAAAGGATTGATTAAAAAAACACAAGAAAAGAGACTAAATCTGAAAAATATAGACTAAAAGAGACAAATACAAAAAATAGTAAGAAATGGAAAATAAAATTAATAACGTGCAATTCATTAGCTTGAACGCTTAGAGAACTTTACTAAACAATGTCCAAGATTCAATCACTAACAGTTATGTCCACTATAATGCACATTTAATAAAATTTACACAAAACAATTTTGAACAAAAATGTATCAGATTTATGTGTTATTTATATGCCTTTTAGTTCCTTCAACTTGCTCCCCCTCCCCTCCCCCCCAAAAAAATCCAAATCTGAAAAGAATAAATCTCAATGTAATTGGGTATAAATATTTGTTTTATGCTACTGAATTAAAATTATCCTGAAATTTAAGATTACAGATATCTGTTAAATGCAATAAAGTGATAAAATAACAAAATCGTTTAACCTCTATAAATGAAATTGTTCAATGTTGAGTTATGATATCACCTTGCAATACCATGCAGGGTGACCAGGTACATATACACAGGTAAATTTACTTATAAAAATGGCTAAATTCATTATCAAACAAATGAAAAATTAAATATCAATTAGATAATACTAAAAAAAAAGCAAAGGAATACCATTAACATTATCAATAATATCAATTACAGTTGATATCTCCTTGCTTTTCCAGTCATACTAGAAGAAAAAAGAAAAAAATTACTTTTTTGACATAAAATAAAACTAGATAGTATCCGTCAAGATTTGACGGTAAATAACTTGAAAGTTCCTTTAGAAATATGCTTTTATTTTTAATTAGATGCTTTTAAATTAATTAAGCATTGAAAATGTTATGAAATGTTATATTGTGTAAGCGATTCCTATAGATATAAGATGACAGATGGTGTTGTCAGTCCAGCATACTCAAATAATGAAGTGAAATAATTTAGCAAGAATTTACCTAAAAATATTAATTGAATGATTTATTTTTACTTACTATAGTCTCAAAAATTAAAAAATATGTATCAATGTTTAGTATTTTCTATTTTTTTTTTCAAATTACGCAACCTTTAAAATTTTTCATTAATTTTATTTTTATCAGCCTGACTCTAAAACCCAGATAAACCATCGATATCAAGGTGATTTCTTTTATAATTCCTATATGGATATTTTGGCTTCTTTCTTTTTTTCTTCTTTTCTTTTCATTTCATTTTAAAGAGAAAAATCATATACTTTTCTTAGTCGTACAAACATATCTTATTAATAAGGGTCATACAAAATATAGATAAAATGTTAGATCACTTTATTTAATCGACAATTACATGCAAAATCTTTTAATTTAAATTTTTATAATATAAAATAAGCAATTAAAAAAATATTGTCGGTTGTTAAATTTTATTTACCACAGTCCCAATATTTTGAAAAAATAACAATATTTAGTGTTTCTGTTTTAAATAATTACACGACCTTTAAAATTTTTCATTAAATTAATTATTATCAGTCTGATTCTAAAACCCTGAAGTTAAACTTTGACGTTTGCAGCGATTTATAATACATATTTTTTAATTACTTGAATTTATATTTTACATTTTCAGACATTGTTTAATTGTTAAAACATGGATATCAAGATAATTTAGAGTTCCTGTATGAATATTTTCCTTTTTTTTCTTTCTCTCCTTTTATTTTTCTTTTTTATGAAAAATAATCACATAGTTATTCTTATTATATATATATGACATTTTGAAAATGGTCATACTAAATATAATAAAAATTGTAGACCAGTTCAATTTATTTAATCGATAATTACACGCACAATTTTTTAATTTAAATACTTTTAATATAAATTTAGTAATTAAAACAAAATATTCTTGGGTGTAAATTTTACTTAATTACAAAGCATTTGAATAAAAAAAAAAATACAAATTATGTAACTTTTCCTCCTGAATTAAATATGACATCATTAAAATGAATTATTGCCAAGAAAAATCATTCTGTCTAGAGTGTGTTTCAAACCGACTTGATGACCGGAACAGAGAAGTACTACGCCTTATACCACCCGGCCACCCCGAGTGTACTTTAAAACTGATTAGGTTCTAGATTTAATTTTACGCATGTGCAAATGGGTCATTTTCGTGTGAAAAGTGGATTTGACGAAAATCCCTTTTTGTTTTAATATATAAGATATCTGGCACTTTTACATTAGCCTGGCGGCAGTAATATATATACATATATAGGTGTGCATATACAGTAGGTCCGAGAAAGATCTTTATTATTCTAAGGATTAATCATAAAAATATGAACAGGTCAAATGAAAGGCAGTTTGTGGCAAAAGTATGAAGAAATCTATTTTTTTCTCATATAAATTGCAATTGGTCCATTCTTCTTTGTAGAGAAGACTATTAATGGACATGAATTACTTGATAGAGTGTCCCCCGAACGATGAATTGGTCATTGAGGACCAATACCTTGGCATCTGCGATCGCCTAACATAACTCAACTGGATTTCTTTTTGTAGAATTATGTTAAAGACATTGTTTATCAACACCTATTTCTGATACTTTCATTTTAAAGGAAAGGATAAAATTTACAATCCTCATCATTATACCAGAAATATTAAAAAACATTTGGTGGGAAATTGATTATATATTCAGCATTCTGCATGCTAGTAACAGAGATCACCTAGAACTACATTGAAAATTGCTGTAAAAAAACTGTTAAATCTCTTCATTCTTTTGCTGCATTTCATTTGACCTGTATGCATTTTTGTTATTAATCTTTAGAATAATAAAGATATTTCTCAGACATGCTGTGTATATGTATATATATCAGTGTGATCAGTTAGCATAAAAGTACCAGATATCTATATTATAAAGCCAAAACAGGTTTGTGAGTAACACTGACGTCATTTTGACGGTCGCAACAAATTAATCAATACATTTCACTTTGAATGCAATTTTTTAAACTGTGGACTAGGGAAAATAATGCGCATTTGGTTACTGTATCTTAATTTACTAAGTTTTTATGGGTTTAAAAATAATTTTCAAGCATGATTAAAAAAAAAAAATCTATCTTTGTCGCATGCAGTCTGGTTACTAAAAATGAACCCGTTTGCACTTAAAACAATATAAATAATTCAGCATTTTTTTCCCATGTAACATTCCATGCAGAACTTAAAACTTTGTAAATAAATAAAATAATCTATATACACATCTACATATAGTCAAAAAAAAAAAAAAAAAAAAACTTTAAAATGCAATTTGTTAGAAAATCGTAGCTGAAATTATTGTTTTACTTACCCATCATACGTAGTATAGGGTAAGTCTTGTAATCGTTTTGAAAATCGAAAAAAAAAATTTTGACGGATTTACACGTTTCAGACACTGGAGATTCCGAAAAACATATTTTTAGAAAAAAAATTTTGCCGTCCGTCTGTGTGTCTGGATGTCTGTAAACGCTCTATCTCCCGAAAAAATTGAGATAGAGACTTGCAATTTGGTATGTACTTAGTATGTAATAATGGGAAGAAGCCTATTTCATTTCAATAACCTCAATTAACCGGAACAATTTTTTTCGGACTCTCGAAATATTCGTTCTGATAAAAGGTGTAGGTAAATTTAACGTAATTTCCCCCACTTCTGCCAAAAGTTGGCATTCTTTTCTTCATTTTAAAGTTCCCCCCCTTTATAAACGTAAGTCTATTTAATATATTAAAGTAACATCAGTAATTTAATTTCTTTACACTTACGTTTCCTTTTTTCATAAATTCTTAAAGTTAAATCGCGCGTTGTTTACTTTTTACTACCTTTCCGCCAACCGAATGGTTGGTTGGTTGTCGCATGGAACGTCGCCTAGACGAACGTCATTGCAATTGACGTTGATCGTAGCTCCATCTCCCTGCGCGGAGAAAATTTTCATTAACTAAGTAACATGTAGGAGGACTTCACAAACTGTGAAGTCTTTCATCACTAATACAATGAACCAATCAGAGACCGGTTTTCGCGATCTTAAAGTTTCGCTATTTTTTCTTGGCAACATTTGTTCGCTCAGCTGGATAGTTTAAATACCCGCACGTTTTTCAAATGCGGTGTGCTTGTTTTGGTTTATACCGAAGTGTTAAAACATCATCTTACTACCTTGTAAGATGTAGTTGTGAAATTTAACTGTGTGTAAACCTTCATATCGGGATATGCTGACATCATTTAGTAGATGCACTCTTATTTCAAGCGACTGGAGATGAAAATATCTTTATAAATGGCTCTTTTGATGTTAAAAACCTACTTTGTCACTCGATATATATGGATAAAAAGGTATCGTTATTTCATGTCTCTGATTGGTTTTTCGAGTATGATTAAATATGCATGTTTTCATTTTGTTTTTACATATTACTGACAAATGGTCAGTCTACAGTTTGTTTGTGTGTGTAAAGTTTCATGTTTCGTGAAGTAATAAATATTTTGTCCTTATAATAACTGTGTTATCACTGAAGCCCTCTTATACAGTAATGTTCTAGTCAACATATGCACCTTCAAGTTTCTAGTAAAGTTTCAGTAACTCTTCATGTGGGATGGGAAGCAACCTTTTTATGCAAGAATTTTCTGTATACTTATTTTATCAATCATCTATCTAATACAAGTTATATATTCAATCCTTTTGATTATTGATAAAAGTTGGTAGTTAACTTATTTCATGTTACAAACCATGTTACTCAATTTTTAAACCAGCGTACCGACGAAAGTCTACAACCCCGCATTGGCCCCTCTTCTTTTCTGTAAATTTTTCAATGTTATTTAAAACCTGCTTCACCTACAAAAGGTGCAGGGTTCAGAGAAGCGGCGGTGCGTCCATAGATTGGTAGCAGAGCGTGGTTAGGGGCCACGTCTCTTTTACATTATGCTACCTAGTATACAGAAAATATATTTGTTTTTTATGCTTGATAATGCTTTTAAATCTAAAATATATTATGAAAGTAAAAAGTATAATCTTTTCTAGTGAGTTTAGCAATTTTAATGATCAACTTGAAAGATTTTGAAATATAAATAAATTTAACTAAAAGTTAATTTAAGAAGTTGGTTTAAGGTGAAGTAAAGAGAAAGTGGAAAAAAAAAATGGCTTCATTTGGTGATAACACAATTTTAACTCGAGACAATTACCAAGCCTGGTCTCTGGAAATACAGAAAGTATTAGATACAGAAGGCCTTACTCTATGGTTAAATAAAAGTTCATGGCCGGATGAAACTAAACTTACCCTCATCGAAAAACTCCGATGTGATCAGTGGAAACTACGTGCCTCTGGTATACTTAAAACCTACATTTCTAGCGACATTAGTCCTTTAATTGCACGATTGAGTGATCCAACAGAAATATGGGATACATTAAGAGAGCATTACGAAGTCTCAGGTATTACTTCTAAAATTAATAATTTTAACGACTTTTATGATATTCGAATGCATCCAGACGAGGATGTATCATCTTTTCTATGTTGGTTTGAAGAGGCTTACAAGCGCGTAAAAGATGCTGGTGTCGATATATCCGATTTACATAGGTGTTACAAGCTTCTAGGCCATCTCCCAGATCAGTATCAGTACTTAGTACGTGAATTAAAAAAGTTACCTGAAGGAAAATTTACGTATAAAAATATCAAAGACGAGCTTTTAAGTGAAGTTTCAGCTCGGGAAAGTCGCGAAAGGCGTAAAAACGAAGCGTTAGAAACCTTTCAAAGTGTAACAAGTAATAGTAAGAACGGAGAAAACAAAGCTAAAAGTAACGCTCGCTGCAAATATTGTGGTAAAAGAGGTCACAAATCTGAACTTTGTAGAAATAAAAATTTAAGTTTAACGTCTAAAAGTGACAAGCCTAACAAGACATTTTTCACCGAATTAGAGACAAATGATTGTTTTTCTTCAGAACTTTTACCCCCATGTTGGGAATGGACTTTAGACTCGGCGAGTACGGCACATGTTTGCCAAAATAAAAACTTTTTCATATCACTCAAGTCACCCCCTCCTGGAGCAATTGTCCGAATGGGGACAACGCCCCATCTAGTAAGAGGTGTAGGGAAAGTTCGTTTTCAAATTAAAGACAAAGATAAAATCCACACACTCGAACTCGCTGATGTTATGTATGTCCCAAATATACACCGCAATCTAATAAGTATGAGTAGAATGGATAAGGCCGGTCTACATGCGAAGCTCGACAATGGTTTTTCAATTTACGACAGTAATTGGAAGTATTTGTACACCGCTCAACGGAAGAGTAATTTTTATGTATTGAAAGCTTTAAAAGGAAAACCCAAAGAAACAACCCCTTCAATTCCTGCAAAACAAGTCAAACTAACGAAACCTCAACCTTTAAGGTCAATTGAAGATAAGTCTAACACTGGGGAAGCAGGGAAGGAAACAAAGGTCAAATTTAAGTCAGAATCTCTACCCAAATCAAGTCATACTGTATATGACAGTAAAGTTAAAACTCCCAAGTACGTAGTTAAGTCAAGTTTAAGGTCTGCACCAAATACAGCCCGAGAAGACCAGCCTAAACCTCAAATTGCAAAGAATTCTAAATTAACTAAGTCATCTAAATCCAATCTTAAAACAAAAGAAAATGAGGTCCCTAATAGAATTCAAACGCAAACTTATGTTAAAAGTAAACTACCTATTCATAATAGACTTAACTTTAACCAAGCTTATGCGACAGATAAAAATAACATCATGCTGTGGCATGAAAGGCTGGGCCATAGCAATATTAAGATTATAAAGCAGATGGTCAATAATAAGCTTATTGAGGGTTGCGAAAAACTGCAGGGCACTGAACAAAAGTGCGAGTCATGCATTCTAAGTAAAAGTACCAGAGCCACCCATCCCAGACTTTCACATATTCGTTCTAAAGCCATTTTGGATCTTGTTCACAGTGACGTTTGGGGACCTGCGCCCGTGGGATCTAGAAATGGACATAGGTACCTCCTGACATTTATCGACGACTACAGTCGCCGAGCATTTTGTTACCCTTTACGAACGAAAGATGAAGTCCCTTCTAAAATAAAGAACTTTATATCATTTATTGAACGACAGTCTGAACGCAAAATGAAGGTCATCCGAACTGATAACGGCCTCGAGTATTGTAATGCGCATGTAAACGACTTGGCCACCGATTTAGGAATCAAGCACGAGACAACGTCAGCCTATAGCCCCCAGCAAAATGGCGTTGCGGAGAGATACAATAGAGTGCTTTTTGAGGGCGTTCGTACCTTCAGCCAAGCGGCCAACCTCCCTGCTAAACTCTGGGTTGAGGCAGCAATGGCAGTTAACTACATACGTAATAGAATCCTTCATACAGGAATAAATGCCATCCCATTCACAAGGTGGTACGGTCAAAAGCCATCCGTCCGCCATTTTCGCCGTTACGGTTGCGTCGCATACGTGCATCAGCCAAAACAGCTACGTAACAAATTACAACCCAGGGCTAAACGTGGTGTGTTTGTTGGATATGGGTACGGCTCAGCAGGTTACAGAGTTTGGTTTCCTCGTGAAAACAGAATAATCGAATCCAAGCACGTCACATTTGACGAAGCGCAGTCCGGGAATCCAAAACAAGAAACTCAATTAATTCATAACAGAATTCATGATTTTGATGCACCATTTCTAGGTATATCGTCTAGTCATGCTTTGCCTGTCGTACAACTCGAAGAACCCTCTACCTCCGGTACTCCAACTGTGGCAGAAGTAAAAAGGGAAGAGGAACTGATAGAGGAAAATCTGGACCAAACTGCCGATGAGTCACAGGTCAGCTCCTCAGACGAAGACAGCTCCGAGGACGAGCATGGCTCTGCCAAGGATACTGAGTATGAAACTACCCATGAAGGCGACGACGATGAGGAGGAAGATGAGAAACTAGTCTTCACGAGAGTCATCACTACGAGAAAAAAGGGGGCGTCAGCAGATAAGCATGACATTTACATTATTCCACCTACCGGCGGACGTTTACGTACTACTAAAGACCTTAATGAATATTGTAAACTTAACAATTTGTTATATGACCCTGAGATAGCTAACTTTTCTATAACTAATGATTATCAAGGACCCATTACTTTCACCAAAATACATGAAGCTAATCTAACTGAAATTATTATTCCAAAGTCTGCGAAACATGCTGCAACTCTCCCGCAAGCGAAGGAATGGGCTGACGCCATGAATAAGGAAATTTTGACCATGTTAGAGAGGCAAGTTTGGACGTCGGTACCATTTGACACCACTAAAAAAGTCATTGGGACAAGATGGGTTTTCACGGTGAAACGTGACGCTTCCGGGGAAGTACAAACATACAAAGCAAGGTTAGTGGCGCTAGGAAACAATCAAAGAGAGGGATTGGACTATCACGAAACATTCAGCCCAGTTGTCAACTTTTCTTTAATACGTCTTTTCATTGTCATGTTTTCCATGATATTCAAGTGGAAGAACTGCCTACTTGATGTAAAGTGCGCTTACTTATACGGAGACATAGACAGGGCAACATATATTCGACAACCGTATGGCCATCTTATACCAGGCAAAGAAACATACATACTTAAACTTAATAAAGCCATATATGGCCTCCACCAGGCAGGAAGATGTTGGTTTCATGACCTTCACGCAAAACTCATCGCAAATAATTTTTCTGAAGTACCTGGGGTAAATTGCGTTTACATCTACAAAAGTATCGCAATAGTTTTAGTTTACGTGGATGATCTCCCCATTTTCGCAAAGGATGAGAATGCACTGCGGGAGGTTGTTGAAGTAATAGAAAATTTGTACGAAGTTAAGAATTTAGGAGCTATTCACACTTTACTTGGCATACAGTTTAATACAGAAGAAAATCGGTTTACCAACATAACCTGCTCACAATATATTGAGAAATGTCTGCAACAATTTAATGTGCAATCTCTTTCCAGGGTATCATTACCTGCTTCACCTGGTTTCGTGCCAGTTTCAACCCAAGAGGGAGAAGAGCTGCCTGAAAACCTTCCTTTCCGGAGTCTGCTAGGGTGTTTACAGTACATCAGCCATAGATGCAGACCTGATATCTCGTGGTACGTACACTCTATTTCTCAGTATACAGAGAAGCCCTCGCACCAGCATTATCGAACGCTGTTCCGGATATTACTCTACCTGGAAAACTCGGCAAAACTAGGACTGAAACTACAAGCATCAGAACCACCTTTACAGATCGTTACCTACGTCGATGCTTCCTGGGCAAATGATCCAGATGATCGTAAATCGTGGTCTAGCCACATAATTTTGCTAAATGATAACCCAATCCAATGGCGAGTTTCAAAACAAACCTGCACAGCTCTTTCTCCGATGGAAGCTGAGTTCGTGTCAGCGAGTGAAGCAGCGAAAGAAATAAAGTTTATTTCAGATACCATACATGAAGTCGCCAAATTTTTTCCTCAGCTCTTCCAGCCAAACTCGATACAGAAACCTATTATGCTCTGCGACAACACTGCAGCTATCTCGTTCACAAAGACCAGTACTGACAACGTCCGTACTCGGCAAATTGATCTCAAATATAAATTCGTTAGAGATCTTTTTCAGAAAGGTGTCTTCGATATCAAACACATATCCACCAAAGAAAATTTAGCAGATTTGCTAACAAAAGCACTGAGTAAGGATCAATTCATGAAATTTCGACAAGTCATAATGAAGTAAACTCATAGAATTCCAGTGTCCTAGAAAAAGAAAAAAAAAAGTCTTCAAACCTTTCAGGACTCTTTTTCTGATTGCATTTACTTTGGAACTATGCCATATGTCGTAGTCCTGCTTCATTTTTTTAAAGTCAAAAGACTTTATTTGAACTTATTTTTCTCAAAGACTTTAAGCTAATATGATGCTTACTCAAGTCAAGTTATGGACTGTGAGCTATTCCAGCCATATCTGTTTTTTTTTTTCCAGAAGTAAATTTTTCTATACTTACGTTTTATGTAAGTTTAATTGTTATATAAAAGTATAAAATGTTTAAATGTATAACTTGACAACTCCATGTGGCAACCAGTAGGGGAAAAGGGGGCGTTCTGTAGGTAAATTTAACGTAATTTCCCCCACTTCTGCCAAAAGTTGGCATTCTTTTCTTCATTTTAAAGTTCCCCCCCTTTATAAACGTAAGTCTATTTAATATATTAAAGTAACATCAGTAATTTAATTTCTTTACACTTACGTTTCCTTTTTTCATAAATTCTTAAAGTTAAATCGCGCGTTGTTTACTTTTTACTACCTTTCCGCCAACCGAATGGTTGGTTGGTTGTCGCATGGAATGTCGCCTAGACGAACGTCATTGCAATTGACGTTGATCGTAGCTCCATCTCCCTGCACGGAGAAAATTTTCGTTAACTAAGTAACATGTAGGAGGACTTCACAAACTGTGAAGTCTTTCATCACTAATACAATGAACCAATCAGAGACCGGCTTTCGCGATCTTAAAGTTTCGCTATTTTTTCTTGGCAACATTTGTTCGCTCAGCTGGATAGTTTAAATACCCGCACGTTTTTCAAATGCGGTGTGCTTGTTTTGGTTTATACCGAAGTGTTAAAACATCATCTTACTACCTTGTAAGATGTAGTTGTGAAATTTAACTGTGTGTAAACCTTCATATCGGGATATGCTGACATCATTTAGTAGATGCACTCTTATTTCAAGCGACTGGAGATGAAAATATCTTTATAAATGGCTCTTTTGATGTTAAAAACCTACTTTGTCACTCGATATATATGGATAAAAAGGTATCGTTATTTCATGTCTCTGATTGGTTTTTCGAGTATGATTAAATATGCATGTTTTCATTTTGTTTTTACATATTACTGACAAATGGTCAGTCTACAGTTTGTTTGTGTGTGTAAAGTTTCATGTTTCGTGAAGTAATAAATGTTTTGTCCTTATAATAACTGTGTTATCACTGAAGCCCTCTTATACAGTAATGTTCTAGTCAACATATGCACCTTCAAGTTTCTAGTAAAGTTTCAGTAACTCTTCATGTGAGATGGGAAGCAACCTTTTTATGCAAGAATTTTCTGTATACTTATTTTATCAATCATCTATCTAATACAAGTTATATATTCAATCCTTTTGATTATTGATAAAAGTTGGTAGTTAACTTATTTCATGTTACAAACCATGTTACTCAATTTTTAAACCAGCGTACCGACGAAAGTCTACAACCCCGCATTGGCCCCTCTTCTTTTCTGTAAATTTTTCAATGTTATTTAAAACCTGCTTCACCTACAAAAGGTGCAGGGTTCAGAGAAGCGGCGGTGCGTCCACAAAAGGTATATAAAAATTTTCAAAATTGCTTATTTTAAGAAATGAACATAAAAGACAATAAAAAAACATAAATTTTGCATAAAGCATGAAGTTGATCGGATAATGAGTTGCCGAGATATTTGGAATCCTATTTGCCACACTCTTCGATTTTTCATGACCCTGTATTTCATGCAAATTTCACTTCAAAGATATATTTTAATTGGAAATTTGACGCTTAATCAGATGCAATAAACCGCTAGTTAATAGGATTATTATTTTTGGAGTTATAAGGAAAAACCTCTTTCAAGCAATTCAGTAATCGAGCCTTTAAAGTTTATGATGTCATACAGCCACGATTTTATTTGAATTGCAATGCATTTTATAAGTAGTTTACACATTTTTATTTTAATATTTTACATTATGCATATTCATGATGGGTAAGTATTACGGTGGCCCCCAACGACTAGTTTTGTTATGAAATGTTAAGTAATTTTCAAGCATGATTTTTCAAAAATCTACTTCAACAAGAAACATTTATCCATTAATTGCAGGTAATATAACCATTGTAAAATGGCCTATTTGTATTCCAGATAGGACACAGAAGAATGCTCTGAAAATGAAGGAGGTAGCAAATTTGAAAATAAACAAAAAGAAGGGTAGATTTTTTTTTTTTTTTTGACTATTGAAGTTTTACATATGTGAAAAAAAATTCTTTTGTTACGGACAATTCTTTTATATATCATCATAACTGTTAAAACAATGTTCAAACAACCTGTGGATTTATATGATTTTCATTGTTGTAAAGCAACGTTTGCACTAATATAAACCAATAGGCAAAACTGAAGATAAAGTGGCAGTGTTACTACAATTTACAGTTAACTGCCCACGTTAGACTAATTCCTCCACTTTTTTCTTTGCTTACACATTATCCATGCCAGGATGATAGATTGCCAAAAATGGTTGTTAATCACCAAACATAATTAAGCATGGGCTTCAATTTCTGTTTCAAAATCATTTTAAAACTGCCTGAGAATTATTAAGTTCACTAAAAGATTTAACTTAATTTATATGAAAGGCTATTGCGTTACATAAGTCTTGACAAAAAATAAAGACACAACGTTGAACATGGTGTTTTCAATTGTTAAGTTTTAGTAAGTATTTAAATTGGATGTCTATGGGTTTCTTTATTAATCAAAAAACAAGGAGTCTTAAATATAGTAAAACTAAAATGTGACTAAAGAAAAATCATCTAAACAATTAAAAAACATATGTCCACCTCATTTCATTTTAGACAATAAGGTAATCGAAATCTACTACTATATTATATATAATCTATGTACAACTTTTATACAGAAATACTGTTAGTTGTACCAATAAACTCAGCTACAATTGCACACAGAATCATATAAAAGAAAAATATAGAAATATACTGAATCAAACTCATTTAATACACAGTGTGATCTTTAAAATCACTGTTTATTCTTTTAAACTACACACAAAAGCTGTAAAAAAAGAAAGACATGAAAGATGATATTAAGCACTGTATTTTATATGATTTAAAAAAGCAAATGATTTAATAGCATTGTAATGATTATATAAATATAATACGTAATTGTAATAATGCATAAAAAATTTTGGAATAATGAACCACCTGAATAAGCAAAATTCCCCCTAAAATTTGGACTAAAGAAAGATAAATCATAAAATTCAAACCAAGATTTAAAAACTTAACCAGTCACACCTATTTACATCTATTATTCAAAATGCTAATGAGAAAAAAATAAAACAAAAAGCTAGAATTTTTAGTTATAAAAAATAAATTTAAAAATAAATTTAAAAAAGCACACAAAATTAAACTCACTTTCATGAGTTTTCTGCATGACATATGAGGTCCTCCACTTTTATTTTGTACAAAAATAAAATATTCAAAATTTGGACTGAAGACTGGAGATTCAATACAATTGTTTTCATCTAAAGTTAAACACACTGAAAGAGATGAAGAAATGCTCAATTCCATAATATTACATGTTAAAGTATAGCAAGGAACAAAAAAAAGGGCAAAATTTCTTTCATACAAAAATTGAAATTTTAAAATAAATATTGCATTTACCACTTTGTTTTTAATATTGAAACATTTTATATAAGCAAACCTGATAATGACCTTTTATGTAAAGATTGTAAAGCATAAAACTTTCATGAAATTAATAGAAATTAATTTTTATTTATTTACTTCAACATCTAATAGGATACACATAAGTTGCCTATGCAGAGGCTTATTAACACATAGCTAGCTGTCCGCATGTCCCGTAAAAATACTTCTACACTGGTAGAAATTGATTTATGAAAACATGTTTTTTTGTCAAAAACTTCTACAATATTCATTAAAAATGAATGAAATTTCATGGGATATACATAGTATGTATGACAAATCTGTTACAAAAATAAATTTTCACACATAATATTAAACATAAACAAAAAGTCAAAAATTAAATTTTCGTAATATGCGAACATGGAAATTGATTTATGAAATGTCACATTTCATTGCTTATTCAGAAGCAATGTGACAAAAATTTGCATAAAACAAGGTAACGTGATCTGCAAAGTAGACATAAAAAGCATTGTACAGTGAAAGCAATATGTTTCATTTACAATTTTCGCGATGGGTAAACAAAAGATTTTGTCTGAGGAAGAAAGAGGTAAAATCGACGCATATTTAGAATGTGGAAAGTCTGTCCCGGAAATTAGTAAATTAATTAAAAGATCTGTTGGTGTGATATATAACTATAGAAAAGATCCAGCAAATTATGGCAAAAATTTTAACAAAAAAGGTAATCCATGTTTAAGCAAGCGACAGAAAAGGGGGATTCTTCAACTTGCATCGAAAGCTGGTCATAGTTCAAAGCAGATTTGTGCAGATCTATCCCTGCCTGTTACTTCTAGAAGAGTTAGGCAAATTTTACATTTTTCACGGAGCTTGAAATGGTCGAAAATGAAGCTGTGTTCAAAGTTACTTCTGCGTCACAAGCAGATGCG
Source organism: Maratus michaelseni (assembly GCA_963931845.1). Classification (NCBI taxonomy): domain Eukaryota; kingdom Metazoa; phylum Arthropoda; class Arachnida; order Araneae; family Salticidae; genus Maratus; species Maratus michaelseni. The sequence continues at coordinate 26,019,039 of OZ007594.1, forward strand.
TTTGCAGTATTGCGAGAAGTACATGGCAATGGGTGACAATTGGAAGAAAGTCATTTTCTCTGACGAAAAAAGATTTAATTTCGATGGCCCAGATGGTTTGAGGTATTATTGGAGAGATCTCCGAAAAGAGCCGAAATCTACATTCAGCAGAAATTTTGGTGGCAGAAGTTTGATGATTTGGGCAGCGATTGCTTATGATGGCAAAAGTGAAATTGTATTTTTAAACGGTCGCCAGAACTCTTTTGATTATAGTTTAGTTTTAGAAAATTCACTTCTTCCATTTGCATGGCAATATTATGGTTTAGATTATATCTTCATGCAAGATAATGCAAGTATTCACATTTCAAATACAATGAAAGATTGGTTTGACGAACAGAATATTGTTCTTTTAGATCATCCACTTATTAGTCCTGATCTGAACCCCATCGAAAACATTTAGGGACAGCTTGTTCGAATGGTTTATGCAAATGGGATGCAGTACACATCACTTGTAGATTTGAAAGCTTCAATCTGTCAAAACTGGAAACTAATTGATCAGAAATACATCCAAAATCTTGTTTTATCAATGTCATTTAGAATAAAAGAAACTCTAATGAATAAAGGTGGCTTTACTAATTATTAATTTCAATTAAATGTGACATTTCATAAATCAATTTCCATATTTTTATGTTACTAAAATCTAATTTTTGATGTTATGTTTTAGTTTATTAATTTGTATGAAATTTTATTTTTCTAAATTATTTGTTGTACATAGCATGTATAATGTATGAAAATTCATTCATTTTTAGTTAATATTATAAATGTTTTGATTAAAAAAACGTGTTTTCATAATTCAATTTCCACCAGTGTACTCGTAAAATGTTGAAATGGTTTATTGACACCAGAATTTAGAAACAAATTTATTAGAAATAAGTAAAATCTTTTCTTCATGTAATTGATAAAATGGAATTTTTCATTCCAAAATTCTGGTGCCAATGTAGCATTTAAGGATTAAAATTAAGTTACTTTACATACAACACCACTGTGGTGTCGCCGGACGGCAAAGTGCTCTTTAAATACCAAGCTCCAAAAACCAAAAAACCTCAGAATCCCAGCAATATAACCCACGGCTCATGCTGCTTCCCCCTCCCCTTTTTTGCTTCCTCAATGCCAGAAGTAACAATCTATTGTTTTGTCCCTTTCATCAGTTTTCAGCTAGGTGCTAGACCTCTCTATTTAACATTATACCCCAGCGCTTCATTTAGATAAAAAGGTTCAAAAGCATAAAGATTGTAAAACTGTTGAAATGAACTATCCATTTTAAAGTGCAATGTTTTATAAATGCTCCTCAAAGTTAAAAATATCATGATATAGAATCAACTTACAGAAATTGCTTTTAGGTTAAAATTTTTATATTATCAAAATATAAAAATATACAGGAAAAATATAATAATTTATATATTTTAAAATTAAATGATATAATTTTCAAGTAGACAAAAAAGTAGACAATTAATCTTTTATCTATTTTGTCAGGGGGAGGAAAATAACATATACCCTATTTTTCATTAAGCCGTACCTATTTCTTTTTGGACAGGGTAGTGACACTTTTTGTGTGCTATTGTTCAAGTGTGCCATGTTATAGTATTTTTTCTAGAATTTCCATTCAAAATATTATTATTTTCGGTCTTCACTCATGTAAAGAACATAGCGAATCACTATTAAATATTGATTATATTTCTAACAGGTAAATATGCATATTAGGTCTACAATGTCAGCTTTGCAAGACGCATTTTTATTGTGAACTCAATTTACTTAATATTTTAACTTTTCAAACTAAAGTTTCATTTCTTTCATATTAGTATTTTTCCAAGAAAGATTTCAAGTAATTTCAGAGATTATGAAATGTAATGTGAAATGCAATTATAGGCACTAATACTCCAAAACTGTTTTTCCTCTCCCCCACCTCTGTGAAAAAAAAAAAAAAATATTACCAAATACCTTTCATTTTGAAGCCTATTATTTGTCTTATTAATTTGATAATTCTATATCTATAGAATATAATATCATAAAATAATGGACATAAAAAATTTGAAAATATTGATTTTGTGGTAACATTTAGTTTGAATGCTTAATTATTCTTGTAAATATTTTATTACTAATGGATAAACCCAACTGTTAACCTAGCTATTTATTTGAAAACAACTCGAGCATTTTACTTCCCATAATTTTAGTTATACCACTGTGCTTAGTACCTGTGTTGTCCAGGCACACAAAAAGTACTATCTTATCTGTGGGTTAAGTATTTTTTTTTTTTTTTTTTTTTTTTTTTTTTTAATCCAGGCCTTATGGATGGCAATTTAAAATGGCAGAAAATGTGAAATTAACCCTTAGAAAAGATTTTTTTTTTAAATAGTAAATATTCATATTTTATTTTAATGTTGTGGGTTTTGGGGTTCTTTCTAAAACACAACTTACTTAAACTTAAAAAAGCACATTTATTACTCAATCTTCACTTGACAATTAAATATTTAAAAAAAAAATAAGTATACCCTGATTAGCTCCACTGAAATCTGTTGCCATGGAAAAGGGAGCAAATTATATTAAACTAAACAAAATATCAAAACTTAAAAATCCGCATAGGTTAATATAACAATGATAATTTTGAACTCATTATTTTAAGACAGTATTAAGTGTAGTAAGGGGCAACAGATTTCTAAATCAAGTAGCATACTGGATTGCATAAAGAACACCCAACTCCACTCCAACCCGATCAAGCTCAAATCTCCATACACATTAAATTAACAAAAGTGTAATCATCATATAATTTGGAAAAATGCAGATAACCTGAAATTCCTCCAATATGAGGACCAAAAGGAGAAGGAGTTAAATCCGTTAATAGAATAGGGATATGATGATGTACAAAATTTTAGAACAACTATGGAGATTGCGAACAAGATCAGATCGGTTAACCAGGAATCGTATAGTGGCTATATAATAACTGAAAAACTTTTTTTTTTTTTTTTTTTTTTTGTTAAAAAACAACCATTTTGTTGTTTGTTTTGAATAATACTTCAAAGAAAGGATAAATAAAATTTAGATTAATCAATTAAGAAATTAGACTTAATTTTATTTTAGCATCAATTATCAGTATATCCATTACTGAGATAGGAACAATAATTACATCTAATAACCTAACGTAAGCCTCAATTAATTTTCAAATAAATTATTACTATGAATTTAAAATTTAAGAAATTAAAAAAAAATATTAATTTAGTAAGATCATAGCTTTCATAATCTTACTCACAGTAATTGAGTGGTCAAGCCTCACTTATAGGATTGCTGTAGATATAAGAATACTAAATAAAGATCATATAAAAAAAACATACTATATTTGAGAATAAGAGAAAACAGTCTTTATTTGAATAATTAAAATTTATAAAAACAGTGTAATTCTCAAAAAGAAATATAACTATGGTGACAAACAATATAAGTTGATCAATGTTGATTATTAAGTATCTTTAAGTCAAATATTAAGGTTCTCAAAACTAGAATAATATCAGAATTAGAAGGATGATCAACTCTATAAAAATTAGGTATTAATTATTTTCAATAAAATAATGTGATTCTAAACTTTATCAAAACATTTCTTCCAAGCTTAATAACACAAATAAGCAACCTATTGAGTTTATGGAAATAACACACTTAAAGTATACTCTTTGGATATATATATATACATATATATAAAACATCAATAATAAAAAAAAAAAAAATGAAATCAACTCAGGAAGTTGTATTACTTACAAATATATATTAGGAATCTGATATTCATAGCAGGCACATCTTAGAGGAGTCCCAATTTGATTTGTTTAACTCATCAACATAGTCTGTCAACCCGTGGCCAATTACGTCGACAATCCGACGAAGATTCACTAATCTTTTTTTTTCTTTTGAAACACTCCAAAACGGCTCACTGTCTACAGTAATGAGTTTTTAATATGAGTATGATACTAATGGCAGGCACATCTTTGAGGATATCAATTCATGAGACAATATATATTCAGTCGAATTTTACTTCAATACCTCATCTTTAATCTTAGCAGTATATAAAAAAAAAAGGATTTGCGACTTGCTTCACAAACCTATTTGTCTGTTTTGAAGATTGCTATTCTCCAACGATTTCGATAGAAAGGGTATAACCCGCCGACTGGGGTTTTAAAAACATCGCGCGTTCCTCGCAGGCGAAACCCCACTCTTCTTTCGTTGCTGCACTGACCGTATTGAAATTAACAACCCATTAGAAATATCAACAACTCCATAGTTTAGAAGTCAAGACAGTAAGTAGAGGGTCTCACTCCAAGTAATACGTTACTCGAGTATTCATTTACTAAAAATTGGTAGTCATAGCAATAAGTAATCTGCTTCATTCTAAGTACCGTCATAAAACACTGGTACTCGTACACAAGCCGTTCAAGATCCACAACCACAACACTCCGATCAAAAGCAACGAGTAACAAGTCAGTTTACGAGCCAAGTGATAATTCGTAATTTTTTTTTTTTTTACGAGCCAAACGACAAGTATCACGGCCAAGCAAAAAACTACTGTAAACATTCATTCTCCCGCGCTGCTTGAAAAACGGGACCGATCCACTCCGCCAGGGGTACGGGAATGGAAACAAAAGGGAAAATGGACTCTCCTTGAAGGCACCAGCCTGTCGTTCCACCCTGCCAGCCGCTTCATGGGGGAAGGCAGCCATGTTTCACCCCCATGGCGTGTGCTGAAGGGGGTCCTGTGAGCCTCTGTTGACCTGGGCGCCAGCTATCCGCCTGATAGCAGAGCCCATTGAAGCCTGTCGTAAGCTTACAAAGCCTAATTGCGTATATAGTACACTCATAAGATAACGCAATTCCTATACAGGGCGGACGGTCTTTCTTTTAACCAAAACTAGACTAGGTGACTACAACACATGATTCAAGGGTATGGGAGAAAACGTACACGACTGCCCAATACACTATGTGTGGTCTTTTACTGAGAAACCTCCCTCCCTGCTATTTATCTTTCGTATTTGAAAACAGGAAGCAAAGCTAGACTATAAACGTTGAATTTACTTTGCAAAAAGAAAAAGAAAGAAGAAAAAATAAAAACTGATTTTATTATTATTATTACAATTACTTTTATTTATTTAAATTTTTATTAGAAACAGAAGAAAAAAGAGTGCTTTTAAATAAATGTAGAGAAAGTGATTTAAATAATTAATGTAGATTAAAAAAAAAATTGGTTGAAACCAACCGTAACAAGATTGCTCCCCCCGGCTAATTAAAAAAAAATTTTTTGAGAAAACAAATTATTTTTTTTTGAAAGGTAACTGGGTACCACATGGCATGCTGGGACCTCAACACTGAAAAAACTGACCCACAAACACAGATCATACATCGATCCGGGACGGGATCCAGAGAGTTCACCGCTGAAATACCACCCTGACAATATATTCCGGATATATACAACCAGAGCTCGCACATCCGTAGAAACCATTACCTAAAATATTACCTGAAACATGACCATAAAAGAGTACTACCAGAGGAGGGACCACAAGGCTGATTTTACCACTAAAATGACCAAGATATTCTCTGCACCTGTAAAAGAACACATGTTCCACCTGACTGTGAAACCTCATTTCCCTACTACTGTCATTCCTACGCATAACTGCATCCTACCTGAAATTTCTGGTAACAGAACTGTAAATAATACATAAATTGAATTTTGAGAAAAAAAAAAATTAGCCGAAAAAGAAGAGAAGTGCCCACTGATTAATTGTCATTATACTGCTTATATACATAACTTCAATAATTGGCATCACAGTATATTACAACACTATCTATTAATGTAAATAAGTACTAGTAATATCATAGTTACAACACTGTAAATGTCAATGAAATTTGTAAAACACATATTAATTCTATTATACAAAAATACACAAGAGCAACTGGTGACACACAAAAAAAAATATATACATATACATCTGTAAGACACATATTATGGTATCACAGACCATGGTAGGGAGTTACGCACACATTTATAACATTTTTCTACAAGAAGCCATGTTGTTTTTGAGAAAAGTCCAATGATTCGGTTCACTGTGTAGATTTTACAAATGCACTTACAAGTAATGTGCATGGGAAAGAGTATCTCTGCCTCTGTGCTACTTATAGCACAAGCAGTTTCGGGCCCCTTGGGCACTACAGGGAAAACATTCCACCAAAACTTAAAAAGAAGGGTGGTGACGTATGTCACCAGGAAGGAAAACACACATTCCACAAAAATAGGAAGTAGAATAAAGAAAATAGTTAATTTTAGCACTTTTAGCCACACACAACAACATATAGGCATGTACATGAGACAGTATGTACAAGAAAAAGAAAAAGGGTCCACACTCCTTAAAGTTTAAAGTTCAAATAAACCCACAAATTGCATAGTAAATAATAAATCCATCTGATTAAAGTGCATTAATTAAAGTAAACCCACACTTAAAAGATTATATACAAAACACAGATGCATTTAAAAAAGGAAAACGCAGAACAATTTTGGCAAAAGGGTAACCAAACATACCCTCCTAAAAAAAATTTAAAGTAACAAAAATTACATTCTTTTTTTTTTTTTTTTTTTTTGCAAAAATACACCCAAAATCTACGAAAACTGGGTGTGGACGGGTATATACCACATAATCTACCATAAAACAGACAAAAACCTTAAGTATAAGCATAAAAAGGGTTAAAAATGCCTACATGAAAGTATCAAAACACAACCAAAACAAACCTTTAATACGCTAGAAAAACTAAGTTCCGTTTTAAAAATGCCCAAGAAAATAATTAAATATACATACACATTAACTAAACTATAAATAAATACAAATAAACAAGGTAAAATTGAATAAAAATGCTTGAATAACGAAAAAAGGTATTTAGTATTTATAACTCGGACGGTCTCGTCTATCCCGTAGCGAATAGTCGGTTCTAGAAATCGATATTGAACGACTACTTCTATTCGATTTAGCAGCTGGACGAATCGATGAACGAGACCTGCGCGAATCGCTGTGCTCAGCAGTTGAACTGCTTTCTGCCGTGGCTGAATTTTTACCTACGCGCATTTCGCTGCCTTCTGCCGTTGCTAAATTTTTATTTACGCACATCTCGTTATTCTCTGCCGCTGCAACCTCCGGAGAAATGGGAGGTGGGGGAGAGGGATTTATGATTTCAGTCGCGTCGCTGTCTGTTTCCTCCACTTCTGGCGCTACCGGAGTTTCGCTATTGTTGACGTTCACTACTGCTGGTGCGCGGTTACTATCATATGGTGCCCAGGGAATGAATCGGTTACGCTTGCATCTGCGTACAGGAGGAGAATCGCGCGGTTGGTGTGGTGAATCGATGGTCACGTTTTCAGTCGATCCCAGGCCAATTGTTTGTTTTGGTTCACTGGACCAGATGGGGAGTCTGTCTTTGAAGGAAGACAACCTGTCAACATGGACAACCTGACAATTTTTGGGATTAGCAACTAGCGCTATTTTAAAATTAACTTCATTTAGCTTCTCAATTATAGTAAAAGGACCATTATTTTGCTTGCTTAATTTTTTTGTATTACCAGGGGCGACTGTGGGTGTAAATAACCACACAAGATCTCCTATTTTAAAATTTTTATCAACAGCTGTCTTTTCACGGTATTTTTCCTGCTGCTCAGAAACTTTAATTAAATTACTATGTACTTCAGTGTATACTTTTTGAAGAGCTGGGATTAAGAGTTCACAAAAAGAGGGTGCATCATTATAATTAAAAGAAGGTGGTTGAGAAAAGAGATTATATGGTAGATTCATATTTCTGCCATACATAACTGCAGCTGGGCTAAGTTTAGTTGATGAGTGGACAGCTGAACGCATAGCTAGTAGCGCAAATTTTAGTTTAGTGTCCCAGTCAGATTGATTTTGGTTGACTATGTGACAAAGTGCATTTTTAAGAGTACGATTCTGTCTCTCCACTTGCGAGTTGCCAGCCGGGTGATAAGATGAGGTCTTAATATGTTTAATACCAAACATTTTATATACGTGCTCTATCGCATCTGAAATTAGATTCTTCGCATTGTCCGTCGTAATAAAACAGGGTGCTCCGTAGCGTGAGATGAAGTCAGCTAAAGTGTCCGCAATGACATCTGAAGTGGTTGAACTAACCGCATATGCTTCTGGCCACTTAGTAAATGAATCTATATATGCGACAATATACTTATTTCCCGAAAAAGTTTGTGGTAAGGGTCCAATGAGATCCAAATGAACCTTGTTCATGGGAAACTGGGGGGTCGGCATACGTTGCAGAGGGGCGAGCTGGTTCGCTCTATAAGCTCTCTTCTGCTGGCAACTAATACATGACTCCACTAGATGCTTGACATCTGACGACATTCCTGGCCAATAGAAGTGCTCACGAATGCGATCAATGGTCTTTTGAAAGGCTTGATGACAAGCCGCTAGGGACTCATGTGTTAGTGCAAAAACTTGAGTAACCAATTCTTTTGGCACGACTAACTTTACAGGTTTATTCAAAATAGCTGACTCCCTCGTATCCTCACAAACTAAAATGTCATCTCTAAAAAAAAATTTCATGTATTTAGGAGCAATTTCTACACCTTGGTCTAGTTTTCTTGCAATCTCGCAGCATTTCTTGTCTGATTTTTGTAATTCACCAATTTTTTCAAGTAGATTGGAATGAGGCATAAAAGTAACTTCCTTTTCGACTTGTATACAAAAATTACAATTAACAGTATCATTGGAGTTATCATTGTTGACATACCTCGAAAGGAAGTCTGCGACACTGTTACACTTACCTTTAACAAACTTGATTGTAAAATTAAAGTCTGAGAGAGTGCAGATCCATTTAGCCATGCGAGATGTAGGGTCGTGAATTTTTAACATAAATGTTAGAGGTGCATGGTCTGTATAGATGAAAAAATGGGTATTAGCAATGTAACATTTAAAGTGGGCAGTAGCCCAAACTAAAGCTAGTAATTCCCTTTCAGTGGTGGAGTAGCGGGTCTCAGCATCTTTCAATTTTCTGCTGGCAAAGGCAACAGGATGGAGCATGTTATTTTCATCTAATTGTGATAACACTGCCCCTAATGCTTCGCCACTGGCATCACTATATAAGTGGAATTCTTTCTCAAAATCAGGGAGTGCAAGACATGGTTTTGAAATAAGAGCCATTTTAAGGTCTTCAAATTCTTTCTGTGCATCTTCATTCCACGAAAATTTTCCTGTCTCTTTCGTTAAGTTGATTAGATTTTTAGCTCTCTTAGTAAAATCTGGTATAAATCTCCTATAAAAGGATAGAGTTCCAATGAATGACCTAACAGCCTTTCGGGTAGTTGGAGGTTTAAAATTTTCTATTACGGCAATATTTTTATTGATAGGTGATACTTGGCCACTACAAATCTCAAAACCTAGATATTGTATTTTATTCGAAAGGAAAGTGCATTTACTGGGCTTAAGTTTAAGTTTATGCAGTCTTAACCTATCAAAGACCATGTTAAGCTTCTCAAAATGAGAATTAACATCACAGGAGGCAATTACAATGTCGTCGATATAAACAAGAATTCCAAGATTGCCTAAATCACCGAAAATAGCATTCATAAGTCTTTGGAAACTGTTACCTGAATTTGAGAGCCCAAAACAGTTACGGGTCCACTCAAAAAGTCCCTTGTGGGTGATTATTGCAGTTTTATGCCTATCCTCTGGGCGAATAACCTGTTGAAAAAAACCACTAGTTAAATCTAGCGTTGAAAAAAATTTAGCCCCGCTTAAAGCATCAACCGAGTCGGTGATGTTAGGTATTGGATAAGCATCTTTAACAAGATTTTTATTTAGTCTTCTGTAGTCAACAGCAAGTCGATAGGAACCGTCTGATTTCCGAACCAGAATAACCGGAGAAGCAAATTCAGACATGGAAGGGGAAATTATGTCCGCCTGTAACAAAGTATTAAGTTGGTCTTCCATTTCTTGACGTAATTTGTAGGGGACTCTATAAGCTTTGCCTTTAACTGGTTTATTTGAAGTTAAGTTAATTTCATGCGGGATTGTATCACAGCCGGGTAAATCTAAGACCGATGCTGCAAATACATCTTTGTTTTTGTCTAGAAAATTTTGCATTTTAAGTTTTAATGGGGGTTCTAAATGATCTAAATTAATTTCAGAGCTCCAAGTGAGATCAGCGTGATCAAAGTCACCAATTGGAGGGGCCAAATTTATATTATAGGTTAATTTATTATCAGTTACGGGTATATTTGACTGGTCTACACATTTTTGAATTTTGGCAACAAAGGTTCCTTTATTTAAATGAATACTATTGTCTGAAAAATTTGCAAATGAGATATATAGGCCATGTTCTTTAGTGCAAATGGCTCTGGAGGTAAGGAGACCTTGATTTAAATTTTTCGCCAAAGGTTCTAACATAACAATATCATTCTCCTTAATAAAATTTTCCTTATAGCTTTTAACCTGAGCTAACATTTTTGACTGCGGGGGAATTGAAATTTTGCTACATAACACAGCGAAACTTATATTTTTATTTTTATTGGTTTTATCACTACTGCTATCTTCATTGCTCTCCTCCTCGACTTCAGGTACCTTATCCTCTATACTTACCAAATCTTCACTTTCATCAATATTACAAATTTCAGTAGTCTCTTCAGCTAAATTACCCTGAGTTACCTGACTCGCTGCTGAAAGAATGTTGCCGACACTTTGAATACTTGAAAAATTTTCAGTATTATTACCCTCAGAGCTACCGCCTGATGTTGTTTGCATGCAAAAGTTCTGCGCAACACTTTTAACTTCCTTATCTGACTCAGTTTGAATGATTATCTCAACATCTTTTCCCATATTAGTCAACTGCGGGTCCTGAACTACCATATCTTCACTACTATGATTCCCAGTTTCAACACTGACTGAGTCATGAACATTAATACATGCAAAACTTTCAGAGGGGCTATTGGCATTACTACTTTTTGAATTCTCCCCTACTTTGTTGACACATTTTATATTTACAGAATTATTTTTAACAATATCATTATTCACACAATTATTATTAGAATTTACACTATATACAGAGTTAGAAATATTTACAGAATTAGTAGCAAGACAAGTATTACACCCTGAAGTATTACTTGGGGTTTCTACGCTTTGTTTACATTGGCCTGAAACTGGCACTTTAAGAGCGACAGCATTTGTATCACAATTTATACTTGCCCGGTACTCTTTCAAAAATGGCATTCCCAAAATCATATTAAATTCCTCTGCTAATTTACCTTCCACTACATAGAATTCAGCTTGACATTGAACATTATCAAAAACAAATTTAAAAAATACTTTCTTATTTAGGTGAACTTTCTCACCGGTGACAGTCATAATGGGGATATTGCAATTCTCCGTTTCAAAATTCTCTAAATAGTTACAATCCGTACCACTCAGGAGATTAATTGCAGAACCAGTGTCACATAATGCATTCAGGCAAACTTTATTTATGTAAATTCTTGCAGTTGGTAATGTATACGATTGGGGCTGAAACATACTATACACAGTTGGGGGGTCCAGGGGCCTGTTGGGGATCGACTTGACCACATTTGATCCGGCCACTAATAGTTTAAAGCCTCACTTTCATTGTTAGCTACTGGGCTGTTATTTACCGCCTGCTCCTCATTTCTGTTCGCAGCTGTACTCCTATTGTTTTGGTAATAACCACCTCTTCTTCCCCTATATCCGCCTCGCTGATTGTGGTTCCCTCTAGGATTTTCACCTCTGTTTCTATAATTTTGCCCACGGCTCCTGAAATTTTGACCACCTCCCCTTCTAAAATTATAGTCGACAAAATTTAGTGGACAATCTCTGGCATAGTGGCCTTGTACGGAACACTTATAGCAGGTTACGGGTCTTACCTCTTGGTTTTTTTTCTGCATATCCCTAGCCCTAAGATCAACTAAACTGTCTATCTTTGCTGCTAAAACATCAATTTGTGATTTCAGCTGGTCTATCTCCTTCTTTTGTGAGCTATCTTGCTGAAAAACTGCAGCACAGGGTAGGTTTTGGGTTAAATTTGGGTTGAGAATTTCCTCGCGGTGGTTGTAAAAAGGGTTAATGCTTCTATAAGCTTTTTCTTCCAGAAGTGCAATTTTGAGAACTTCTTCTGGGGATTGTGGATTTCTCGCAATTACCCCCTTTCGCACTTCTGGTGTAAGATTGCTCAACAGCATGGAGTGTAGTAGAGCCGTTCGGCTTTTATCGACTACTTCACCCTGGATACCTTCAATTACAAGGGCTCTTAATGACATATCATATGCCTTGTCATAAAACTCCTGAACACTCATATTGGGTGGCTGTTTAAAATTTAGAAAGTGACTGAGTGCAACATCTGGTGTGGTCTGTGAAGTATAACTCTCTTTTAAGATTTTTAATAGCTCATCAGATGTTTTTGCTTTGTGAATTTTTATTCGCCTAGAAGCAGCTCCTGAAAGTCTAGCAAGTAAAACAAACTTCTTTTCCTCCTCAGTCCAGTCGAATAATTTTGAAAAACTCTCAAATTTCTCAGAAAAATCTGAGAAGCAGACTGAGCTGGCCTCTCCATTGAATGGGGGAATATTAGACAAATTATCCACTAAAGCATTTTTTCGCTGAATAGTGGCAATTGCTTCCGAGTGCTTATCAGCCATAGTTAGAGTTAGAAAATGACAAACAAACCAAAAAAAAATGAAAAAAGGGGGGGGAACAACTTAAAAATGAGAAAAAGAGAGGGGAAAGGAAAACCTTATAAATACATAAAACTTAAGTACAGGACTATGCTTTTTGTAAATAAGAAAAGGTTATGCTCACAAGACATAATTTTGACTGGGAATTGTCGCTTACTAGCACAGAGAGAGAGCCTAGACCTCTTTTTACACTTGAACATATAAATAAAATTTTAATTGCAAAAACACCCAGTTGCTCTTTGATACATAAATACATACAAGTAAAAAAAAATCAATAACCCAGAGACCGAATTGTTACGGCTCCATTTGTTGTGGGTTTTGGGGTTCTTTCTAAAACACAACTTACTTAAACTTAAAAAAGCACATTTATTACTCAATCTTCACTTGACAATTAAATATTTAAAAAAAAAATAAGTATACCCTGATTAGCTCCACTGAAATCTGTTGCCATGGAAAAGGGAGCAAATTATATTAAACTAAACAAAATATCAAAACTTAAAAATCCGCATAGGTTAATATAACAATGATAATTTTGAACTCATTATTTTAAGACAGTATTAAGTGTAGTAAGGGGCAACAGATTTCTAAATCAAGTAGCATACTGGATTGCATAAAGAACACCCAACTCCACTCCAACCCGATCAAGCTCAAATCTCCATACACATTAAATTAACAAAAGTGTAATCATCATATAATTTGGAAAAATGCAGATAACCTGAAATTCCTCCAATATGAGGACCAAAAGGAGAAGGAGTTAAATCCGTTAATAGAATAGGGATATGATGATGTACAAAATTTTAGAACAACTATGGAGATTGCGAACAAGATCAGATCGGTTAACCAGGAATCGTATAGTGGCTATATAATAACTGAAAAACTTTTTTTTTTTTTTTTTTTTTTTTGTTAAAAAACAACCATTTTGTTGTTTGTTTTGAATAATACTTCAAAGAAAGGATAAATAAAATTTAGATTAATCAATTAAGAAATTAGACTTAATTTTATTTTAGCATCAATTATCAGTATATCCATTACTGAGATAGGAACAATAATTACATCTAATAACCTAACGTAAGCCTCAATTAATTTTCAAATAAATTATTACTATGAATTTAAAATTTAAGAAATTAAAAAAAAATATTAATTTAGTAAGATCATAGCTTTCATAATCTTACTCACAGTAATTGAGTGGTCAAGCCTCACTTATAGGATTGCTGTAGATATAAGAATACTAAATAAAGATCATATAAAAAAAACATACTATATTTGAGAATAAGAGAAAACAGTCTTTATTTGAATAATTAAAATTTATAAAAACAGTGTAATTCTCAAAAAGAAATATAACTATGGTGACAAACAATATAAGTTGATCAATGTTGATTATTAAGTATCTTTAAGTCAAATATTAAGGTTCTCAAAACTAGAATAATATCAGAATTAGAAGGATGATCAACTCTATAAAAATTAGGTATTAATTATTTTCAATAAAATAATGTGATTCTAAACTTTATCAAAACATTTCTTCCAAGCTTAATAACACAAATAAGCAACCTATTGAGTTTATGGAAATAACACACTTAAAGTATACTCTTTGGATATATATATATACATATATATAAAACATCAATAATAAAAAAAAAAAAAATGAAATCAACTCAGGAAGTTGTATTACTTACAAATATATATTAGGAATCTGATATTCATAGCAGGCACATCTTAGAGGAGTCCCAATTTGATTTGTTTAACTCATCAACATAGTCTGTCAACCCGTGGCCAATTACGTCGACAATCCGACGAAGATTCACTAATCTTTTTTTTTCTTTTGAAACACTCCAAAACGGCTCACTGTCTACAGTAATGAGTTTTTAATATGAGTATGATACTAATGGCAGGCACATCTTTGAGGATATCAATTCATGAGACAATATATATTCAGTCGAATTTTACTTCAATACCTCATCTTTAATCTTAGCAGTATATAAAAAAAAAAGGATTTGCGACTTGCTTCACAAACCTATTTGTCTGTTTTGAAGATTGCTATTCTCCAACGATTTCGATAGAAAGGGTATAACCCGCCGACTGGGGTTTTAAAAACATCGCGCGTTCCTCGCAGGCGAAACCCCACTCTTCTTTCGTTGCTGCACTGACCGTATTGAAATTAACAACCCATTAGAAATATCAACAACTCCATAGTTTAGAAGTCAAGACAGTAAGTAGAGGGTCTCACTCCAAGTAATACGTTACTCGAGTATTCATTTACTAAAAATTGGTAGTCATAGCAATAAGTAATCTGCTTCATTCTAAGTACCGTCATAAAACACTGGTACTCGTACACAAGCCGTTCAAGATCCACAACCACAACACTCCGATCAAAAGCAACGAGTAACAAGTCAGTTTACGAGCCAAGTGATAATTCGTAATTTTTTTTTTTTTTACGAGCCAAACGACAAGTATCACGGCCAAGCAAAAAACTACTGTAAACATTCATTCTCCCGCGCTGCTTGAAAAACGGGACCGATCCACTCCGCCAGGGGTACGGGAATGGAAACAAAAGGGAAAATGGACTCTCCTTGAAGGCACCAGCCTGTCGTTCCACCCTGCCAGCCGCTTCATGGGGGAAGGCAGCCATGTTTCACCCCCATGGCGTGTGCTGAAGGGGGTCCTGTGAGCCTCTGTTGACCTGGGCGCCAGCTATCCGCCTGATAGCAGAGCCCATTGAAGCCTGTCGTAAGCTTACAAAGCCTAATTGCGTATATAGTACACTCATAAGATAACGCAATTCCTATACAGGGCGGACGGTCTTTCTTTTAACCAAAACTAGACTAGGTGACTACAACACATGATTCAAGGGTATGGGAGAAAACGTACACGACTGCCCAATACACTATGTGTGGTCTTTTACTGAGAAACCTCCCTCCCTGCTATTTATCTTTCGTATTTGAAAACAGGAAGCAAAGCTAGACTATAAACGTTGAATTTACTTTGCAAAAAGAAAAAGAAAGAAGAAAAAATAAAAACTGATTTTATTATTATTATTACAATTACTTTTATTTATTTAAATTTTTATTAGAAACAGAAGAAAAAAGAGTGCTTTTAAATAAATGTAGAGAAAGTGATTTAAATAATTAATGTAGATTAAAAAAAAAATTGGTTGAAACCAACCGTAACATTAATGAAAGGTACTATTGAGAGCAGAAAACTACCTTTTCTATATGTGGTTTTGTTTTTTGTATTTCCACCCACACTACATGAGAACAACCACTAAATATGTTTTTTAAATAGTAAATATTCATTTTTTTTAAATAAAAAAAAAGATACCTTGAGTACAATGAAAGTATTGTGTGAATGTAGATATATAATTTTTTTTTTTTAATAACTCCATGTGGACCCTGACAATTGCAATTTTAAAATGCACAAAAAATGGAAAATATGAAAACAACCTAAAGAAAATAATTTTTTTGAAATAGTAAATATTCATATGTTTTTAAAGGAAAGGTACCCCAGTACCACATAAATACTATCTAAATGTTTTTTTTTTGTTAATAACTGCATCAATGTTCCAGTGACTGCAATTTTAAAATGCACAAAAATGGAATCCCCCCCCCCCCCCATCTTCGAACTATGTATGGGAAAACCACATTTCCCCTGGATATGCATGAAAGTGATCATAATGCTGGAAAGCTGAGGAAAATTGAAGATTGTTCATTAGCATTTGATAACAGTTTTAAATTAATATCTTGGATAATTATCAAAAAATGAAAAATCTGAGTCTCAGCTGCATTGGGATCTGTCTTCATCTATTCCTTATCAAAGTTTGCAGACTTCTACGTACAATGGATTTCTCGTGTCATCACCAATAGACAGATGCACACACAAACATCTTTCTTTTATTTATATAGATAGCTTGAATAATACTAATGAATCATTTATGATAAAAACATTCTGATCACGAAAAAAAAAAAGAAAATAACCATCATTGTATTTTGAATTATGATTATTGGAGATTCCTCATTAATCGCTATTTAATAAGGGTTGTTATTTCTATTGCAAATATTGAAGCTTGAACATGGAAAAAAGAGACAATGTATAACTTAACATCTACTGAAAGGGATTTCAAATTTACTTTCCACGGAAATTTTTTAAGTATGTTGAACATATTTATAAGATATTTGGATGTAGAGTTATGGTGATATTTGCGAAGCCAGATCAGTGAAAAGTCATACAAAGAAAATGACAGACATATTAATGCTAGCCACAACCACTGGTTCAAAAATCATTAAATTTGGAACAGGGTTCATACTCTCTTTACATGATAAAATTCAAGCACCTTACCCAAAATTCAAGCACCTTTTCAGAAATGAAAATTTTAACGTTACAAAATACTATGTCTGTATAATGCAAATATATAAAGAAAAAAAAAATTCATTTTGATATGTTTTCAGGTGAATGCCATACATAACATATAGCAGCAAAGTCTTAAATGTGAAATGTTATGAGAAAGTCTCTGAAAAATACAGAAAATACTTTTGCAGTATACTTTGAAAGTTATCTGTGCTAACACTAGACAAAAGTAGACACTTGATAATTCTGCACTGCTATGGTACACACAATTTTAAATAAAATAACTAAACAATTTTTCATACTTTACCTTAATTTGAAAACATCCACTAAATCATTTTACAAAAAGGTATATTAAAACACACACACACAAAGAAAAATTTGCATGTTTCAACATGAATAATTTACTGCATTTTAAATACAAGACTTTTTTCAGCCTTCAAGCTTTTTAACTGCCTCTTCTATTTTTTAATCTAAAATTTTAACTTCAGTCTGTTTTTCTTTTATGGTTTTTCTCAGGCTGTTTGACTGTATGCAGAAAGTTATTTTCTTTGTAGACTCTGCCTTCAAAGAAAACTCATCCGCTGAATCCAGAAGGTCAACTTCCAGACATTTTTTCTTTTTCTTTAAGTCATCTAAACTAAATCATCTTCAAGCTTTCTTTTCTTGTTCACAGTGAGACATTTTTCCTTCTCTTTTTGCTGATCTTTCAGGTACATCATGTACCTTTGTCAACCACTGGATGCAAACGAAAGTAGCTCTTTTGTTATAGGTACTTTAAGCACGCCACCACAATACTCTATATGATCTTTTATAATTCTTAAAGAAATATAAGAATGTTCTTTTAGGTTTTCCACTTCCATATTTTTGTTAATAGAGAATCCTCTCTCGACAGAAGCTTGTCCATGGGACAAAAGCAACACAAATTTGGTCACATGGAAGGCTTTAACGTGTCCTTTAATACACATATGATCATAAAAAATCATCTAATCTATCTGTCGATTCATTAAAGCTCATGAAAACTGATAAGTTTGTTGTTTCAAGGAAATCTTGATAATCCAGAAGACTGGTTTTATAGTCATCTTCTGGGATCCAACCATTTTCTTGGAAGGCATTTATGATGGATTTCATTAGTGAAATGCAGTTTTCTTTGTTCCGTGCAATTTTACCAGGATTCAAACAAGATAAATTGCGCACAATACTATAATTTATTGGGCTTTTTTCGATGATTTTTTTCATCATTGCATTTATCCCTTATTGCATAAATCCCTCCTTAAAAAAGTCCCTTATTTCTTGCTTCAGAGCAATAACGTCACTTTCTTTCACAGATTTCTGTTCTGTTAAGATTTTTGAGCAGTTTTTCCCCAGTGAATTCAGTTTCTATTTTAGCAATGGCATTCAACATATCAGTTTTGAATTCAAACTGAGAAAAATTTCGAAACTGTTACATTTTTTATTTCACCCTCCTTAAGAATTTTGTAATTCAGTAAGCATGACCGAATTAACTTTGTTAAATCAGCGGCAAAAAATGGCAGCATAGGTTTTTTAGTTTGATATTTCGTCATGAAAGGCTGCACCAAAGATGCAACTGATTGAGAGAAAATGCAACTTAACAATTCATCTTTTAAAAAAGATTTTATGGAGTCATATGTGCAATTGCTAAGATTGGGAATTTTTTTTTTTTTTTGACACAAGAGATGAATGACTTTAAATCTTCTAAGATTTCAATGGCTCTTTTTATAGCTGGTAGGCTGTCAAGCCATCTATGTCAGCAGAACTTCAAGGCAGTCTTGTCAGTTGATGATACTTCATAATAATCTTGAAGCCTTGTTGGACAGTACTTGAATAGCCTATGCAAATTAATCAAAAATACATCCATTTGCCAATTTGAAGAAGCTCTACTAGCTTCAAATGCATTATGTAACACATGCAAGCCGCAGGTAACTATGTCATACCATGTTCCATGTTATGTCATACCATTTAGTATACCATGATCATACTTTTTTTAAGGTTTTTTTGGAGATTTTCATATACTTTCCAGTTTACAGCTGGTCCATCCATGGATAACTGCACAATATTTCCCAAATTAAAATTGCTAAGTGCAGTTTTTATGCCATTAAGCAAGTCATTTGCTGTTGAATGACCTTAAAAAACTGAATTTATGTACCTAGTACATACATGGTTTAAGCTTGGATGCCAAAATCGGACTAATAAATCCATTTGCTTGGACTGTTTCGATTTATTCAGCGTTTCATCAAATAATACAGTGAAATTATTTTTGTCCACTAATTTGATTAAGAGATCTTTAAAATGTGGTGCAATGCCAAAACAACATCAGTAAACACATTTCGCTGGTGATAATATAAATTGTTTAGCTATATTGCTATCTGTGAACATAATTTTCAGTACATCGACTACTTATGAGCAAGGATTGTAGGATTAATTTGAAGTCACACATTTTAATGCCCACAAAACCTCAGCTGTTAAAACTTCTTTGCCAGCCATAAAATCATTTATAGATTTAGGTTTAGATGATAAGGCAGGAGCTTGTGATGATGATAGCACAGACGCTTGTGAGGTTGAAGGAACAGACATTTCTGAGGTTGAAGCCGCAGACAATGGTAAAGATGCAGACGCTTCTGACTCCTCAGAGGGCTGTTGCAATAAAATAGTTACTTTTCCACAGTCAAAAACAGATTTTTGCATCTTTGAAGTAGCCAGTAACTTTTTCTGTTGAGCTCATAGAAAATTTAAATTATTCAATGTCGCTATGCATCATAATAGAAAATTCACACTATTTCTAAGTAATTTTTACTTTCTTCTATCTTTACACGAAGAAAGTATTGGATTCATGAAAATTTTCGACTTCTGGTTTTCGATGAATTTATATGTTTTAGAAGGTCCTGAACACTATTTGACTGTTTTTAAAAGTGTCTGTCTGTGAGTCTGTGACTTTGTATGTGACAAAAATTTTGTGGTCGTTCTATCTCAAGAACTAATGCACTAAATTTATTAAAACTTTATATTCAGTTAGTTCCTGATACAAATTGGTGCTGATTAGTGTTTGGTGAAAATCGCTCTACAGGTGGCGCTGCTATGGTGCATTTTTCGCGATTTCTGCAATAGCTCTATGTCAAGAACTAATGCACTCATTTTCATGAAATTTCAGATTCAGTTAGACCTTGACATAAATAGACGCTGATTACGTTTTGGTGTAGATATCCCAACAGGTGGCGCTGTTATACCACTTTGTTATAATTTTTACAATAGTTATATCTCAAGAACAAATGTACGAAGTTTAAAAAAACTTCATATTCTGTTAGACTTTGACATAAATATAGTTGCTGCTGTAATTTTTTTCACATGTTTAAAAAAGAGAAAGAAGTGAGGAGATTAATTAAAATGAGATAATAAAAATCTCATAAAACTGGAATTATTAAAAATAAAAAAATTAATAATAATAAAATTATCATATGTTCAGTTTGAAAGATTTTCTTTAAAAAAAATTTAAATAATGCAAATTTGATTGGAGTTTGGTGACATGCACGAGATATGCTGTCGAAGGCAGTCTGGGGACAACAATCACAGTTTCGTTTTTAAAGATTTTTGTAAAAAATATAAATTCAATAGGGGTCTTGATCAACATCGGACGATGCGCATGACATACACTGTCGAAGGTAGTGGAGCCACCAATCACAGGTTCGTTTTGAAATATATTCGTATAAAAATAAAAATTTGATCAGGGTCCCAGTAACATTGGGCAGAACACACGGTAATAAGCAGCCAAAGTCAGTAGAGGTCCCGATTCGTTTTGAAAGATTTTTGTTTTAAAATCATACAAATTTGATCGGGGCCCACAACTAGTATGCAATAAAAACAACACTAATTAATAAATCAATTCACTATGCGAATATTGTCAGAACTAAATTTAGGAATGGGACATTTTTTCTTTCTTTTTGGCGGGACTTCAATCATTGCGTTTTGATTAACAAATAAGTATTTGATTAATCAAAACAAAATCACGCAACAAAAATAAATTTCATTATTTTTCTTAAAACTAAAATTAAAGTAAATCCAAATAATTTTAATTATCTAATTAAAACAATTAGAATTACAACAAGGGGGACAACCTTTCCTTGCTCCTGTTTGCTGGTACCCATGATTCATGACACGTGAATAACATTGCTATCACATCACCTCCAATCTTCCTCACATTTTACAACAGGTATCAGAATTATATATTTATTGTTATGGAAAACACTTCCCTCTCATATGACTTGTTAATGCAGATTCTCCCATATTCTCCAATTGCCGGGTAACACTGCATAACTTGCATGGGAACTGGTATGCACTATTTGGTACTGCTTCTAACCAACACTTGTATTCTTCTTGTTCTAGCCACAAGTCACAGAAATTGCACATTCTAGGCATCGTTATAGCATAGATCTCAATGAATAATTACTAATACAGACATACAGAATGCACAAATACAGATGAAAACTACTTGTTGTGAAAACCGGCATACATGCATGTGTGCATGCGTCAACTGACCGAGTTTTAGTGTTGCAATAGGTGTAGCAATATTGAAGAAACACAACGTATAAAGGAAGAAAGATAAGAACAAAATTTCCGATCATGCTGTCGGTAGTAGCAATAAGTTACCCTTCTTTTCATTTTTCTTTTGTTAACTTAATCCTATAGAGGGAAGGGAGAAACGACAAATGCTCGCACTTTGAACTCCTGAAAAAAAAAAACGATCTCGGAACAAATATTTTCGCTTTTTTTTTTTTTTTTTTTTTTAAAGTTTGTGATTATATTTTATTTTGAATACCTGAATAAGAAAAATTAAGCACCTATAAAAAAAAATAATGAAAATTAAGCACTTTCATTAAAATATAAACAAATTCAAGCACTTCCAAGGACCTTTTTTCTCTCTTAAAAATTCAAGGACTTTCAAGCACCGTATGAACCCTGTTGGAAGATAAGAACTTTTTGTAACTTAGATCTCCAAAATGGGAAGTTTTTGAAAATATTTAAAATAAAGGTAATTAAAAATGTAAAAGTGTTTCTTTAACAACCCTTGGCCATGTATAAATGGCCATGTATACATAAAATCAGCCAATAAGGCAGTACTTTTTTCCATTCTTTAAGTAAATAAGGCATTTAACTCTATAGAACCTTTAATAATAAATTTAGATATAAGCAAGTACATGGAGAAAGAACGGTTAATGTTTGCAAATTAAATTTCTACTTAAAACCTGTCAAAGAAAAAGAAAATAGATTAGCCATTCTAATTAATAATATTTTAAAAAGCATAACATACCGACATCTTTAGTTTCCGTATTATAAGAATAGATAGAGGACCTAGAAGGGAAGAACAAAATAAATTATCAAAGATAAATCTTGCGGAAATAAATTAACAATAATTTTCAAATAATATACCTGCGATTACCGCAGTAAATCAACCCCAATCGACTAGGAGTTTCTTTGTATCCAACAAACACAATATACTCATCATTAAGACCCCATGTTGCCTAAATAAAATAAAAAATGTACAATATAATAATGCGTAGAAATCAGAAACATATTTTCAAATTACAATGTTACCCTGAAGAGTTGGAAAAAATATTTACAAAAAATCACAGCAGCTAAAAATATTTTTAAATAATTATGAATAAATCTTAAAGTTTGTGAAATCAGCAAAACATTTACTCAATCAGATCAGGATCTAAATAATTCAATTTTTGTTTTGTCATTTGATGGAGCCTCAGAATTGTTTTGTGTGGAGACCAGGGGGATTGACTTCTAATAGGCAATAGGCCTCCAGGTGCTGCATCTATAGGAGAACTCAATGAGATTACAGCTTTTTTTTTTTTTAAACCTTTGAATAAAAAATTATAACTAAAAGATGTTTTGCAACTGGAATTGCACTTAACCTTCTCACTTTTAGAATTTTTAATAAGGTTTACAACTTTTCTTAAACTTTGAAAAATGTAAGGTTTTAAAAAATATCTTATTCACTGTCTCCTTTATTAAGGTCAATATTGAAACAACAGATCAGCAAAAATAGTTCCATCTGTGAAATACTCGATAATATACACATCTTTTAGCTTGTTACTTTTAAAGCATTTCAAAAATCAGAAATAAAAATGTTTTTGTTTTGTGTTCAATATTTTCAGTTGCTGTTTTCATTGAATTTTTTTTCTATAAAAGGCATGTTTCAAAATTTAACAACCACTTTACTACAAGCAAAAGAAAAGTCACAAAGAATGATTTAAATAAATGTACTTTGCCACAGACAAAATGATTAACTCATTTCTAAAAAATTCTGCAGGTATACCCCAGTACAGCATCAGACAACAACCTAAGCAATATTGTTTATAATGGATGAATAAACTAGTATAAATTAGTAGACTGCATTTAAAATACAGGAAAGGTTAGATTATTTTGTTGATAAAATAATAATAATAATAATAATTGTACTGATACTGCCATAAAATTTGAATTACTATTTCAAGAGGTACTGTTATTTAAAATTTAGGTAATTATGTTGGGTAATGCTAATTAACTGTCAAACAAATGATTTGTTATATGCAGTAAAACCTCTGAATAACAAACACAACAGGGAAGCAAAATTTGCCGGCTATTCAGAGGTAAAAACACAATACATAAATATATGGCACTGGGGATCAAAAAAATAATCCACTATTCGTGAGTGTCTGTTATATAGATTTTACTGTTTTACAAATTAAGGATATGCATTCCACCATTTAACTTATTTTCAGCCTATTTAGATGAGAAACCCATTTTTCAAAATTCTGAAGAAAAGTTTTATTTTTCATAATGGAATAAGACATACAGTATCAAACTAAAATAATGTATCTCCTTTAACTCACATTACAACCTTATGTCAATCTAGTTACTGAAAATTTTACTGAAATCAATTTGATGTAATCACAAAACTTGTTTCCACCGACTTCCATAATACTGTAAAATAATATATATTGTGATTTTTTAAAATTCTTGTGCATTGTGCAACAGCTATGCACTTGCAGGCATTCATTTTTTGATTCACGGAGTTTGTGAGAATTTTCTTTTAATTAAAATATAAGAATATATTTTTAAATATATATATATTTTTAAGGGTGTTAATTTTTTTACCTTTTCTCAACTTTTTCATTCAAGTCAAAACTTTGTATAACAATGATTAGTATGTCTTCAACATCAATTGAGATAACACAATTTATTTGTATATACATTTTTAATGTATATCAAACCTTAACTTTGCATGGATGCTCCAATTTTCATTCTTCTTCTTTTTTTTTTTTTTTTTTTTTTTTTTTTTCTGAAAAGGGCCCACTCTGGGGGTGGTCCCACATAAATTTGATTAGGATCCAAAAATGGCATGTTTGTCAGTGTGTTTGTTTTCTTAACTTTTTTTTTTTCCTTTATAGTCTCTAATTTTATATTCACGCAACATTTAAAATTTTACTAAAACATTTAAAGCTTTTCTAATAATTGGACTTAGCTCCCAAAATGACACAATAAAAAACTCAGTTATTAAAAAGCCACTGTAAAAAGTCATCAACAAACAGATCATGTATAAATAAAATTTTTAGCTATGATTTTTACCTGTGTGATAGAGGTACCAGGAAATTTGTCATCTAAATTCAAAACTTCTACTTTTCCAGTCTCGACTTCAAAAATACACAAGACAGTATGATGTGCTGTGGTATAACATTCACCCCAAGTTTCTCGATATAAATTCTCTTCACCCTGAAAAATGTTTGAAAAGTGTAAAATAAATATAAATAAATATATATATATATATATATATATGAAACGAAGCGTGTTGCTCCTTCGGTGGGTCCTCGATTGTGGCTTTGCTGGGCGCCGGGCCGGTGGCTGCGCGGACTGATGGCGGCTCCGTACTTACGTCAAAGCGCTCATTTTGATTCCCTAGCATGTTCTTGTAGTCCTGGGCCGTGAGCGGGATTCGGTTAAATTCCGAGTGAATGTATTTCTGTTTAAATGAAGACACCGTCTATTACGGAACCTGGTTTATTTCTTTTTCTTACATGAGTCCTTGTAAACCAGGCCCATATTGGCGTGAGAGCTGCTTTTTAAGTCTGTCTGGACATGGAAGGTTCGTATATCGCGAGGCAATTCCGAGAGAGCAGATTGGCGTGGATTGGTTAGATGAGGGAAATCATAAAAAGTTTGCTCCTGACAGCCGTGCAATGGTATAAATATGAGGTTTTGCATTATTTCTGCTAGAGGTCGTCGAAGTCAAAAGAGGCGGATTTTTTATTTTAATTGGCCGCGAGCTGAGTGATTGATTGTGCGGAATAAAGGCGTTGGCTCCATCGGCCGATGGGATGCAGCAAGACTTTAAAGTTGCGTTAGCGTCAGCACAAATATTCTTATGAAGAGTCAGAAAACGATCTTTGAAAGTTATAAGATGTGATGCAGGAAAACTAATTTAACAGGGGCAACGCGAATTTCAATCAATTGAAACACAGTTATTAAAAGCATTTAAAAAGTTTTGATTTAAATTTCTATTTTTTAAAACGGTAATTTAAAATTTTAAAAGGGGCAAAAAGGGATTTTGCATTTTAAAAAGGGGTTTAGCTTTCATCCTTTCATATCCCCCCCCCCCCCCCCCCCCCCCACTAAAACAAGAGCCACAGGGCTCGGCTGCAAGACCTGTGGGTCTTATCTCGTGAATTCAACCCATGTTTTTTTTTTTTTTTTTTTTTTTTTTTTTTAGATTCTTATTTTCTCCAGCTCTCAAGTAATTTCTCCAGCTCTTCAGTATTTACTTCAGCTCTCAAGTCAATTGGACCTATTTTTACATTTATATATCAAATTTACATAAAAATATTGGTTACACTAAAATATTGGAATTCTTTCAATGGTGCTGCAGCAAAACAATAATGTGTCTCGAGACATATCTTGATTATACCAATTATCGTAACACAACTGTGTTTGTAGTGTTTCCCTTTCGTTTCCAGTTTTTGTTTTAAAGTTTTTGATATAGTTTGTTGGGAAACATCCTTTTGGTGTATAATTGCAAATTGCAACCATAAACTATATAGTATATTAAAATATTCACAGGTAAACATACTGAAAACTATACAACATATGTAAATGTAAAAAATATTCCAATGTAAAAAATATTCAATAATAGACAATGTTCAAATGTAAAAAAAAAAAATATTCACAAATACAAAATATTCAAAAATATAAAATATTCAATAATACAAAATATGCACTAATACTATCAACAAAATATATTGTATCTCAAATGCAATTTGAAAAGCTTGCATTTCTAGAAATATTGAATTTTCACACTGAGATAAAATAACAGTAAAATATCCTAAAGTACTAATAACAAAAAACAAATTATATTTCTTCGTATACCTTTCTGTTTTGGTAGGGACTTAGCTACTTCTATGATGCAGCCTTAGGTTTATATCCATGAAAAACAATACTTGTTTAAAAAAAAAGAAAACTACAGCTAATAAAAACTAAATATACACTTGCTATAATTTTCACCATGCGCAGGGTCAGTGCGATATGGGTTTTAATACTCTGAGGGGAATATCACCCAAAAATGTGCCACTTGCATGACAGAAAAAGAAAAGTGGGTAATCGATATTCACCTGCAGAGGGGAAGCGAACCAGTTTTGCCAGATTCTCCGTTCAACCTGGAAAGAGAATCTGGGAAAACAGTCCGGCTAAAGATGGGTGGCCACGGAGCGGAGGACCCCTTCATGTGTCATCAATTCGTCATTATAATATTTTAAAAAAAATAATAAAAATTCTAACAGTATTTTTAAACTGTCACCATCATTCTACACTGCTGGGGAGATGGGTTACACGCCCAGCTGGGTCCTCATCCAAATGCTACGAGTAAGGGGGACGATAGGAAAGCAAAAATTTAAAAAAATTGACAGCTGAAAGAGATGGGGTTTATTCATGGCTGAGTTTAAGATTTTGAGGAGGGTGGTAGTATCTTAACTTGGAGGAATGGATAATTTCGGAATTTCTCTTAAAATGCGGGCTGGGTTTATCAATTTCAAAGGATACATCAGAAAGTTGTTTTAAAATGGTGTATGGGCCAGAATATGGTGCAGTCAATTTACGGGTATTCGGATAGTGAAATTCTTCATACATCACAATGTCACCAACTTTAAACTTTACAGGAAGGAAACGAGCATCATAACAGACTTTATTCTTTTTATGGTAAGCAATTGTTCTCTCTTTAGCCAATTTTCTAGCTTCTTCCACAGGGGAATAGCAACTATTATTTGGTAAAGGGGGATCATATGGTAAATTTCCTAAAAATAAATAGCTAGGGGTGAATTGGGTTACAGAATGAGGGGTGTTATTATATTCATATAAGACTTCATCTAAAAGCTTAGTCCGGGGTATTTTCTTGGATGTGGAATTGACTTTACATTTTAATCTAGTGACAATAGTCTGATTTAGTCATTCAATTTTCCCATTCGTTTCCGGGTGATGGCTGCTCGTCAATCTGTGTTTTATATTGTAATTACGAAGAAATCTCCTAAACCTGGAAGCTGTAAATGCTCCATTTCTGTCGGTTAACAATCTATCTGGTACTTGTATTTCAAATAATTGTTTCAAAATGTTTGTATAAGTTTCGGTAGTTACACTTTTTGACGGAAAACCCCACACATAGCGAGTTGCATGGTCAACGACTAAATGCAAATATTTTTTTGTAGAATTGTAATAATTAAATCCGCCAACAGAGTCTACTGCCAAACATTCAAAAGGTATCTCTGTTGGGGGCATTAATTGCAATAAGCCAAATCTTTTTTGTCTACATTTTTTGTTTATCTGACAAGTGTGGCAGTGTTTTACAAAATTTTCAATGTCCTGATTAAAGTTAGGCCAATAATATTGCGGAGAGATTAAATTTATCATTTTATAAATTCCAGGGTGGCCAAATTGTGTGTGGGTTTTTTCTAATAGGGGTAAACGTAAAGACATGGGGACCACAATCTTATACAAACTTTTCTTTTTAATAGCAACAACATCATTTATCTCAGTGTACTTTTTACCATCAATTGTTACATTTTCTTTCTTCTGATTGTCTCTTACTTCATTCAAGTCAAGGAGATGTATAATATGGGGTAAATTTTCTGAAACAGGTTGTCTAGATAGCATATCAGCTTCAACATTAGTGGAGCCTTTCTGGTATTTAATTTCATAGTCAAACATACTAAGTTTTAAAGACCAGCGGAAAAGACGTCCTCTTAAATTTTTAACACTTTTGAGCCAGGTAAGTGCCGCATGATCTGTATGTATGACAAATTTTTGACCGTGTAAATAATGATAAAATTTATCTAAAGCATCCACAATTGCCAAACATTCTAACTCAGTAATTGCATAATTTTTTTCATAATCGCGAAAATTTCTAGAGTGATATGCTATAGGATGTAATGTTCCTTTTTCATCAACTTGTTTCACTACACATCCCACTCCATGACTTGATGCGTCTACAAACAAATGACAAGGTGTTTTGGGATCAAACAACTTTAAGATTGGTTTTTCAATTAAAGCATTTTTTAATTTTTCGAAGGAATTTTGACAATTTTGGTCCCACACATAAGGGACATTTTTCTTCAACAAATTGTTGAGAGGGTATCGAATGTTAGCATATTTTGGAATAAATTTGTGATAAACATTTATAGATCCTAAAAAACATTGTAATTCTTTTACATTCGTCGGTGGTGTTAATTTCTTAATCGTCTCTATATTAGGGTTGTCAGGTGTGATACAACCGTTCGAGACTTCATATCCTAGAAAGTTAATTTTGGATTTCACAAAATTACACTTTGACAATTTGAGTTTAAGGTTTTCTTGAACACAGATATTAAATAATGTCTCTAAATGACATAAATGTTCCTCTTCATTTTGGGAGAATACAATAACATCATCAAAGTAACTACAGGCAAAGTCAATTTTGTATTTATTAAGAATTCTACGGAGGGTACGGTTAAACCAAGCAGGTGCGTTTTTTCATCCAAACGGTAAATGATTCCACTCATATAATCCAAAGGTGGTGGCAAATGCCAGCTTCTCAGTGTCTCGAGGGTGGATAGGAATGTGCCAATATCCACTAGCTAAGTCAAGAGTGGAAAAAATTTTAGCATGCGCCAATTTATCTAACAGGGTGTCGATTCGAGGTAAGGGTTCTGCATCTGTTTTTGTAATGGCATTTAATTTTCTGAAGTCAATACATAACCGGGTTTTCTTCCCTTCTTCACGTTTATACACCAGTTACGGGTGATGAATAAGGGGAATAGCTTTCTTTAATGATACCGGCTCGCAATAAATTTTGAATTTGTTCTTTAATTTCCTCTTCTTCCTTAGGGGAAGTGCGATATGCTCTTAAAGAAACGGGGAGATCTGATGTTAACTGTATTCTCTGGGGTTCCATGTTTACACAGCCTATATCATATTTATTTTTGGCGAAAATACAGACATATTTGGCTAGAAGAGCAGGTAATTGTTCTCTGACAGACTGAATATTTTGCACATGGTCAGTGGTCTTGAACAACTCCGGCTCAAAATTTTCTTCGAATATTTCTGCATTTTCAATTGCTGGCTGGCCAGTATATACTTCTGATAAATGTAAAGTATGGTGAGATGCATTTGATGAAATATGGTCCATGAGAGGTACTTTCTTATTATCTTGAGTTATTTGCATTTTAACACAGTCAATATTTAATTTAAATAGTTTGCAATGGGGTAGCCCAATCAAAGCATAAGGTAACTGATTGTTAGTTATAAAAAGTTCAATTCTCTTAGAGATACGTCCTAATTGCAAACTAACAAGGCATTTTTCTTTCAAAGCAAGAACACCTTGTGTTTGGGTGACTGGTATACTCTGCTGAACTTTACATATTTTTAGGTTAAGTTTATGGGCTAAATGAGAAGGAATAACACTAATTGAACTCCCAGTATCGATCAAACAAGGTAGTGAGTCTTCATTTTTTACATAAGTAACTTTATGACAATCTCTATTTGATTTTTTATAGCTAGCTTTTTCTTTTTGTATATGTCCGGACATAAGAAATCGTCATTGATTACTAGATGTATTTTGGGATGACTCATTAGCGCTATGATCTTGGTTGGGGTTCGGCAAAGTCATATTGTGACTAGGGGTTGGTACTGCTAACACTTGTTGTCGAAAAGGGCAGTTTCCCACCCAATGATACGCATTTGGTATTCCGATATTAAGACAAACTTTGCATGGATAGGGTGGCAAAGTGGTCTGGTGGTGTACATTAGGTCGTGGTTGAACATTTGAAGTCGGTCGACACGTATTTTGGGGATTTCTTGCTTGATTTGATGGAAAAGGTCGAATGGGGTGTGTTTGATAGGGAACTCTGTAGTTCCACTGCCTGTTAAAATTCTGTCCATTCTCATATGGAGGTCGGCTTGGTCGCCATTGTCGATACTGATTGGGGTTTTGGGGGCTTGCTTCAAATTTGCTCTCATTTCCCTTTCTGTCCAGTTGCAGTTTGCTAATTCTGAAAACTAATTCACGCCATGAATGTGTAGTTGAGGGGTTGCCTGCAATAACTAACTTCTGCATTTCTAATGGCAAGCCCTTCGTTAACCCTTCCAGGGTAAGTTTCTGCTCTAAACCTAAGGTTCGGCCTACTTTAGTCTTTTTTTGATAATATTCGTTCAAGTCCTCTCCAACTTTATATCTAATACGTGAAAAATCAGTGAGAGAAAGGGTATCGGGAATTTCGTAGTGTTCATTAAACAAAGTGACAAATTCGGACCAATGAAGTACATTTAGACAATTATTAATGTACAACGTAAGTGCACTGTCCTTTAAATACTTCTGTATGTGCCTAATTTTCCAGCACTCGTCTTTTCCCTGTCCTATACAGACACTCTCGAAATAGGCTAACCATGGTATCCAAGACATTCCATCTTGCAGAGAAAACGCAACGATATCGGGGTCTACTGACGTTTTTGGGTTGGCAGATACTGAAGTGTGACCAGACCCAGCTTGAGTTGACAGGGTCTGTCCACCTAACATTGTTACACCAGATGTCTCTGGTGCACCTCCAGATTCCTGACTAGACTTCTGATTATTTTTCTCTTCAGGATTATTAACAGGATTATCATCTTTGCTCGAAATTTGATTTTTTTCTTTTTCGGGGTCACCTGATTTGTCTGTTAAATCCTCTACTTCTTTGGGAGGGGTTGGGCTACTCATGATGGATATAAATACTAAATATCACCGAATTACACAGAAATATAATACACAATTAAAGCACATAAGAATAAAAATGAAAAAATCTTTCAAACTATTTAAAATTTGTAACACTATATGTGTAAAAATCCGTTAAAATCCTCTCTTTAAAGTTAAAATCCACTTTAATAATTTTTTTTTTTTTTTTTTTTTCAATAACTTGAATTCAATAAAAAAATTTTAAATAACCTGACTAACTATAAAGTACGTTGCATATAAATCACCTTTAAAAAGTTTAACACCTAATAATAAAAATATTATAATAATATAATAATGATAATAAAATTTTCACTTCTGCTAAAATATTTTCAAACTGTCTAGAAAAATGATTTTAATATGAGGTTTATTTAATGTTATTTTTCATTAAAATCGTAATTATCAGTTCAACACAACTAAAGAATTTTCATAAAAATCACCATTCTTACCCTTTCATCTCTTTAAAATTACGTTAAACACAATACATAAACAATTATATATTTGAACTTAAATAGCTGAATTAAAAAATCATTAAAATTTTCACACAAATAATAGCATAATAAAAATAATCATCTTTAATTTATTTTTGGCATGCATAAAAGATTAAATAAAAAGTTTGAGAATCACTTGCTTCTAATAATAAAAACAATATTTCTTTAAAAATATTCCTTGGCAGTCCTTTTAAAACAACCAAAATTGTAAAAAAGAAAAAATTTTCCTTCAGTGCTTGCCATCTAATATATCAAAAAGCATTCCAAAATAAAAGTTTGAGAACCAATGCCTCTCACTAAAAAGATCTTAAAAAAAAAAAGTTTTTTTTTTTTTTTTTTTTTTTCTCTTTACGGTTACTATCAAAAGTACATACCTTTATACGCCTTTGCTTTAAATAAATCCATGATAAAAATTTACCTTTTACTTTTTTTTTTTTTTTTTTCCACCACCGCGATGCGAAACAATAATAAATTAATTTCACTGAAAGATTTATCTCTATATCTTCTTGCACTGCACAGGAAAATAATTTTTCCCGTAGTCACGTGGTTTTTGTTTTTGCTGAGCGCAGTTCATTAAACGATTTATTTTTCTTTCCTTTTTTCTATAGTCCAGAAATCGAAACTAAATGTCTGCGCGGAATCAGATCTTTATCAGCGCGCTCTTGAAACAGCTGTGTAGTTGACCTACTTCTTCCTGCTGATAAAACACTTGATTCTTGCCGGCAGAATGAAATACTGCACAAGATTGAGAATGAAGAAAAGTTAATGATTCACTTTCCTTTTGACGAAGGGAGATTAAGTACTTTTGAGTTTTTGGGATAAATTCCGTAAGTCTTTCACCGTATGCACATGCTGTAAGAATTTTTCACGGAGGTATTCGCTGGGATTGACGGGCATAGATTACGTAACTGTTTAGTTTTTGGGATTTTCCCGTTGAGATGAACTGTCCTACTCGACTTCTGAAACGAAGCGTGTTGCTCCTTCGGTGGGTCCTCGATTGTGGCTTTGCTGGGCACCGGGCCGGTGGCTGCGCGGACTGATGGCGGCTCCGTACTTACGTCAAAGCGCTCATTCTGATTCCCTTGCATGTTCTTGTAGTCCTGGGCCGTGAGCGGGATTCGGTTAAATTCCGAGTGAATGTATTTCTGTTTAAATGAAGACACCGTCTATTACGGAACCTGGTTTATTTCTTTTTCTTACATGAGTCCTTGTAAACCAGGCCCATATTGGCGTGAGAGCTGCTTTTTAAGTCTGTCTGGACATGGAAGGTTCGTATATCGCGAGGCAATTCCGAGA
Organism: Maratus michaelseni; assembly: GCA_963931845.1. Lineage (NCBI taxonomy): Eukaryota > Metazoa > Arthropoda > Arachnida > Araneae > Salticidae > Maratus > Maratus michaelseni. Next base: position 26,052,193 of record OZ007594.1, read on the forward strand.
GAGCAGATTGGCGTGGATTGGTTAGATGAAGGAAATCGTAAAAAGTTTGCTCCTGACAGCCGTGCAATGGTATAAATATGAGGTTTTGCATTATTTCTGCTAGAGGTCGTCGAAGTCAAAAGAGGCGTGTTTTTAATTTTAATTGGCCGCGAGCTGAGTGATTGATTGTGCGGAATAAAGGCATTGGCTCCATCGGCCGATGGGATGCAGCAAGACTTTAAAGTTGCGTTAGCGTCAGCACAAATATTCTTATGAAGAGTCAGAAAACGATCTTTGAAAGTTATAAGATGCGATGCAGGAAAACTAATTTAACAGGGGCAACGCGAATTTCAATCAACTGAAACACAATTATTAAAGCATTTAAAAAGTTTTGATTTAAATTTCTATTTTTTAAAACGGTAATTTAAAATTTTAAAAGGGGCAAAAAGGGATTTTGCATTTTAAAAAGGGGTTTAGTCCATCCTTTCATATATATATATATATGAATGAAACCTGAAAAATCCAATGACAGAGAAATGTGCTTTCAAAATGTATCGAAAATCAACATTAATAATTATAATAATAAACTAAAATATCAGATATAACTTTATGGATTTCTTAAACACATTTTCAAGCTTACAAAAAATTCAGCATGAAATAGAGAATTAAAAAAATATATATATAAATCTAAATTATTGTCCCATGTAGTTCCATTTGAAAATATGAAATATCAGTCCGGACTTTGAACATTAAGGAGATATGATGCAAAACTTAAAACATCTTAATATGCAACGTGTACCCCTCTAAAAGCAAAGAGGTAAATTTATACTTCTGGGGAAAAGGGGGGAGGGGGATCAGATTGAATAAAACAGAAATTTAGATTTTTTTAAAAAATACAGAAAAACATGCACTACATAATGTAGGATTTTAATCAAAAATAAATATTGTTTCACACTGATATGAATATATATGTATAAAAAGTCACATTATGTCTCACATAAGGATTGGAATAAATAGAAAATTTCTACTTAAGTACCTGCAAGTACTCCTGTATTATAAATTTATACAGGAAGATAAACCACATGGAGAATTCTTCTTTGCATGCAAGGATATTTTTAGTTACTGAAACATAAATATAGAATATTCTCGTAATGAATAGAGGAAAGTATATACAACTAGGTAAATTATATCCAATGTTTGGAGTATCACAGTTGAGATTTTTTCTAGCAGAGTACCCAGGTTCGAGTACCTGGTCCTGGCATATTTTCTCTCTGTTGGAAAAAAATATCAACTATGATACTCCAACCATTGGATATAGAATATTCTTTCAGCATAACTTACACCGAGTTTAGGGCAGAGCTGTCTATAAAGGGAATTTGTTAGGTGCAATGCATTTCAACATTTCAAACCCTGCACTTGTAGAGACACACAACCAAAATACAATTTATATCTGAACTTGCACCTGACCACCAATCTTCTTAAGTCTATTCTCAAATCCAAATAAGCTACTTTCTGACACATTTCTGAATTCATTTTTGTTCGCAACTGAATGGAATTGATAAGTGCACATTCAGAAACTAAGTACTCAAACAGTTTTTCCATTTTTCTGTAAAGACAAAAAATCTGTCAGAAAATGCTGTCAAAGTTAGCATTTTTAATCAAATTTCTGGATGTGACAACATAAAAAAGGGAAAAAAATGCCAATCATGAGACAACAATCACGTCAGGGCTGCCACTGCCAAATGGCATACAAAATAGTTGCTTTAGTAGCCTACAATGAAGAAAATAGTAGCCAAAATAGTAGCATTTGCACAAAAATAGTAGCCAAAATAGTTGCATGCTTACTTAAGAAAAGAGGGGCAAGAATCCTTATTTCCCATAAAAATAACATCATGAAAATCCACATTTTCCCTACTTACTACTATCCAAATTTTCTACTTTTACTTACCCATCATACGTAGTATAGGGTAAGTCTTGTAATCGTTTTGAAAATCGAAAAAAAATTTTTGACGGATTTACACGTTTCAGACACTGGAGATTCCAAAAAACATATTTTTAGAAAAAAAAATTTGCCGTCCGTCTGTGTGTCTGTGTGTCTGTAAACGCTCTATCTCCCGAAAAAATTGAGATAGACACTTTCAATTTGGTATGTACTTAGTATGTAATAATGGGAAGAAGCCTATTTCATTTCAATAACCTCGATTAACCGGAACTATTTCTTTCGGACTCTGGAAATATTCGTTCTGATAAAAGGTATATAAAAATTTTCGAAATTGTTTATTTTAAGAAATGAATATAAAAGACAATAAAAAAACATAAATTTTGCATAAAGCATGAAGTCGATCGGATAATGAGTTGCTGAGATATTTGTAATCCTATTTTCCACACTCTTCGATTTTTCATGACCCTGTATTTCATCCAAATTTCACTTCAAAGATATATTTTAATTGGAAATTTGACGCTTAATCAGATGCAATAAACCGCTATTTAATAGGATTATTATTTTTGGAGTTATAAGGAAAAACCTCTTTCAAGCAATTCAGTAATCGAGCCTATAACGTTATGACGTCATCAATCCACGATTTTATTTGAATTGCAATGCATTTTATAAGTAGTTTACACATTTTTATTTTAATATTTTACATTATGCATATCCATGATGGGTAAGTATTACGGTGGCCCCCAACGACTAGTTTGTATTTTAATTATAAAATCAGACACACAAACGGAAAGAAAGAAAGAAGAAATTTTTTTAAATTATCATCTGAGATATACGATCAGAATGCAGTTTGGTTTTTCCAAACTAAATTGAATATATTCTTATCTTGTGCTTGAGCATTACTGTGAGGCAACTAAAAACAATACAATTTTTATTGCATGTTATTAGCTGCAATTTTAATTCCATTTTGTAAACAAAAATTAACTGAACCAATTGAAAGTGGTTTTATCAAAAAAGGATGCATTTGATAAAGAAAATACGTGTACATACTAACCTATTCTTTAGAAGAAATTTTTGTAAAATAAAATAGCAAAATCGTCCGAAAAAAATAAAGTATGATTTTACAGACACCAATGGGCCAAATAAAGCTATCTAAATAAGTAAAAAAGGCAATATTCTAAATATTTTTCTCAACATTTTAAATCTGTTATTAAATTGAAAAACTGCGATAGAAAACAAGATTTTCTTATTTCTAAGTAGCATTTATTTCAGCTCGTTTATTAATTTAAATTTTTGGAATGAAGCATTTATACGAGGTTAGAAACAAATACAATTCACACAGCATAGTGAACAAATCTACAGTTAATCGTTTGTGGTTCATACGACAGTTAAAGGGTTAAATGCCTTTAAAAACAATCAAAAATTGGACAAATATACTGTAAAGCATAAGGGTTATGGGTGGTAGCCAAACCAAAAATCAATAATTAGTTTTCCACTGAAATTTGGATGTTGGTATCTTTGCACTACATTTATATTGAAAGAGTATTTTTTTTTTTTCAAATGGAAGTTTTTACATCTTTTAAAAATTGCATAAAAAACTTAAAAAATTTATATGGAAATATTAGATTGGGGTATTGGGTTAAAAAATTTGCAGTGCTGAGTTTTTTTTTTTTTTTTTTTTTTTTTTTACAAAAATAGTACCTGGGACTGGAAAATAGTCTCCTTTTTTCTGGTTTTCTTCTAAAATAGTCGCTTTTGAAGGTTTTTGGGCTAAAATAGTAGCCATAGTTGCCTGATGCTGAAAATAGTCGCTTTTAGTAGCATTTTAGTTGCAAATGGCAGCCCTACACGTATACCTCAAAAAAAAAAAAAAAAAACCCTGTTTGATTGCAAATAATTTTAATAATCATACCAGTAAGCGTTATGTTTTTATGCTTAAAAATGTGTCTAAAAGGTTCATGTTAATGAGCGGGAAATTTTTTTTTTTTAGGAGCACCTTAAAGAGAGGACTGCCGTGGTCCAGGGATGAAAATAGCAAGCGTTCCAAAAAAGTGAAAAACTGCAAAAGTGGAATGTATAAAAAAAGGAGAGGAGAATTACATATCTATTTTCAATTGCTAACATTTTATTATGATGACAGAGTAAAAAACTGATACATTTGAAAATTAACACTGCATATTTTCAAGAATCTTCAGGAAATCTGATCAACAAGAGTAAATTGAAGGTGTCCAATAATGAATTTTTTGTACTTTTTTTTATAGGGGTCTTGGTGATTTTTAAAATAGCATTGATGTAATTTGCTTTTGCTTCTATTTGTATATTACATAAATTGTTTTTTCTTGTATACATTAACTAGTAAATCTGCAAATCAGGGGCCTTAACATCAGCTCTGCAAGTCATTGTTTTTTAATATCACTTCACTTTGCATAATATTTAATATCCTATAATCCCCATTTTAATTTTTTAAAGTTATGTATATATATATATATATATTTATAAGCTCGTAGCATCTGGAAATTTTAGAAGCATCCCATTAAACATGTTTTTACCAAATCATACTCATGATGGACTGAATTTTTTCTATCATCCATAATTGCGCTCACTGCCAATTGACTATGTTAGCAAACCTGATTTGACACTATAAAGGGGTTTTTGCGATAGCCTTTTTAATAGTATGCATGTTCAATTTAAACCATATTGCTACTAACATTGTTCATGCTTGACACAAACCTAAGTTGTAGATTACGAAAGATTAACTAATCTTTTATTCCCTTATCTGGACTTTTTAGATAATGTTTCATAATTGGGATTATTTTAATGTTTTTTATTTAATTGTTTAGAGAGCTGATAATAAAAATAGGGGAAAAATAAAATATTTGTTGTGTCAAATATGTAAAAAAAAAAGAATTAAAAAAAAATATTTTTGAACAGATGTATTAAATTTCATTAAAAGTTATACAGCTAAATTAAAAAATCTCATAATTGACAGAATTCTAAATTAATCTGAATAACTTAAGACCACCATTGGGAAATTTTAGCATCCATAATTTAACTTTTAAATCAATTCTTCAAATGTACTATTTTCTTTTCAATGAATGGTAAATTTGAAAATCATCTAAATTCCCATAGAAAAGCATCATGACGTAAAAGAAAGTGTTCTATACTTTTCGAATGAATCAACCAAATTTAACCAAAAACTACACACCTAAACACGGTTACATCACCAACATACTTGCCTAATTAAAAGTTAATCAGATGCTTTTTGCAGCAGTTATAAAAGACTTTATGGGTCTCCACAGTAAGCCTCAACTGATATTTGCAAATATTGAACAAATCACTTATGTATATGAAACATTGAATAGTGTACCTGAAAGTACTTGTGAAATTTTCCCTTATCCTCATACTCATGAAAAGAAAAGAAAAAAATTCCTTAAATTATTTTCTAAGATCAACAAATTTTCACATCTACAACTAGATTTTTTTTTTAAAACCATTATTACCCCCTCCCTCCCCCCCAAATAAAAAGGGTAACCTCAAAAGTAAAGTTATAATATTATAGATTAAAAAAAACAGTATATTTAATTTTCCACTTACATTAATTGCTTAAAATTAGAAACTGTCTTCAAACACAAGTACAGTAATTTCTCATTAACTGACTCATTGACTAACCACAAACAATGCATAAATGAAATTCAAGTAAAAATAAAATTTGAAATAAATGTTAAGACAAAGTTAATCTTTAAATGGTTAAATAAGATGCAGAATAATAACAAAAGATACAATTTACTTAGACTGTTAAAGATTTACAAATTCAAATCTACAATAAATACACTTCAAAATTTTAAAAACATATCTATTATTTAAAAAAAAATATTCTAAAAGTGAAGTTTGTTTATGAGCTTGATGTCTGTTCTTAAAAATAGCATTTTTGAGTTCACTGAAACATGAATATGTTGAACCAGATGTATTAGTTCATTGACGGCATTATATCATAAACGTTTTTTTTTTTTTTTTTGGGGGGGGGGGGGGGGGGTAAAGGAATGATAATGTATGATATCGTGTGTGTGTGTGTGGGGGGGGAATAAAAAATTACCAAAATGTTGATAACATTATATATGTACAGCCCCTAATCCCTTGAACTTCACCTTTATAAAGATGAGATTTTTATTTTACTTCGTTTAAAGGTTAATCCAGAGTGTCTATTCCAGATCAGCAATGAATTTCTCTGACTTTTCCAGGTTTTCCATACCAATCAAAAAAAATTCCAGCTATCAAGACTTTGTGATGTTACACACAAAAAATCATAAATGATGTGAATTTGAGAGTGGAACTTTCACAACTGATTCTGAGGCACAAATTTCTGATTTGTTACATATATTTTTTTCAAAATTTACAAATTGTTGAATATTTTATATGCTAAACATTTTGCAGATACACACTTTTAGCATCAGGTTCTATCCATTTTGTCAAATCAGAATGAAATTCTTTCTCACCAGGGATTGATCCAGGCAAAATTTGGGGCCTATTTGGGCCCCCTTCACAAAATTACTCTTAATAAAATAGGCCTTTTCACAAAATTTCCCTTAATAAAATAGTTCCCTTCACAAAATTCCATTCGATAAAAATACACTCTTCATAAATTAATTTTACTTTGTTATGTATTAAAATGTGTAATTTGCAAACAAAAATTACCCAGAAAGGAAAACTTTTGCAGAAGGACATTAAAAAGTCATTAGTAATAGATGCTTGTTTCAAATTTGAGTAACTTTGCGACTTTCATTACAAAATATTTTTCACAAAAATATAATAAATTTCACAAAAATAACTTTCACTTTTCACAAAATTGGCCCCAAGAAGAAAAAAAAAAACCCTACATCGACCCCTAATCACATCAATCACAGTTAAATACAAATTGCTTTGACATATTTTAATACAAATAATAAATATTCAATAAATTAAGCTAACAAATGTTCAGTTCTCAAACAAAGATAAATAAGCAGAGTGAAACACCTAATCAATCCTACAACATTCAGTAGAAAGTTTCAGTGAAGCTGGAACTGAAAATCTCTGAGTTACAAAGATGGATTAAAAGGGACTAGACAAAATGATTTGTAAGCAAGGTTGAAATACTCTTTACAGTACTTATGAAGAGTAAAGTTCGATTTTAATGGTGCTGCAATTTCAAATCCTTATTTTTATAAAAATATTTCCTTATTTTTTTTCCTTGAAAGTTTAAAATTTTCTAACTTTTTCTCAGAAATGGTGAATTTTCCTGACTTTTCCAGGGGGTTAGACACTCTGTTAATCTCTTTCATGCCATACGAACTTCAGAGAGATGATTATTCATTGTGTAAGATACAAGTCTTCATTTTCTATTCTTGTAGGTATACTTCAATTAAATCAGTGATCGATGCTAAATTTTGCTTCATGATAATTTAAGGAGTTTTTAAGGAGTATTTTGTTATTTAAGGAGTTCTAAAGTACTCCTTAGAAACTTTTTGATTTCTAAGGAATTACCAAGAAGTCTAAAGAGTCTGTATGCTTTATCCGAATTGTTTACTTAAACATGTTTCACCTTATTAAATGGTGAAATTTTGTTATAGTATTCTGAATGTGTTGAAAAGTGTTTAATAATCTATGCCTGACACGTGATTTTTCTTTCTTGTTTAAAAGATTTTTTTGTAATAAATTTTAAAATAATACCATGCATTTTATTTCACTGGTGAAAGTTGTCTGAAAAATTCAATGAAAAAAAAAAGATAAAATAATATTAACCCATTTTCCTTCTCTTTTTTATTTATATTGAGTTACATATTAAAAATATTTGAACTATTTGTAAAAGAATTAGTTTGAAATATATGCAACTAAAAAGCTGAAATACAAAGGTAAAAATAATACAAAAAAAAAAAAAAAAAAAAAAAAAAAAAGCTAAAAAATGGGAATATAACTAATATTTTGCTATTAAGTTACTAAAACCAAAAAATTGTCATCATTTCACAAAACAAACTTTTGTTAGGAAATTCATACAAGTGCACCATCATCATAAACTATAAATTATTAATAACATGTTGGAACATGGGGGCCGGGGGCCTCCGTGGCTGAGTGGTTAAGGCACCATTCCGCTAATCGCTTGTGAACATAGGAATCAAGGCTGGCGGGTTCGACTCCCGCCAGCTCCTTTGCACGCACTTTGTGGAGCTCCCAGTTGTAACTCTGTTATTTCCCTGTGCTATCTTGTCTAGAAGATTTAAGTAATTGTCAAAGTCATGTATGTGTTTCTGTGAATAAAAAATATGGATCATTCAAGACAAACAGCCTTGCAGCTTATAGGTCTCAAAGAAATCTCCGTCAAATGTCAAATGTCAAAACATGGTTACAATAGGTAGATAAATTTTTCATGATGCTATTTAGTACCAAAATGTTAAGCAATTGGTTGAAGTATGTTTAATATATTATTCAATCTTCGACAAATTTCCCAATTTATGAGTTCTGAATGCTGAGCTTGTTAAATAACAATGAATAAGAAAAAAAAAAATTATTTTTTATTGTTGTTATTTGTTATCTGTGAAAGGAGATAAGTTTTATTATGTATTTTTCTGAAAATACCCAAAATGATCCAGAAACCCAAAGCAAAATCTGATATCCCTGCAATAATCAGATTCAAGTGTCTACACATATTTACAATATAAAATTATGAATTGCATTAAGTACAAGAATTATCTTTGCAGATTACACATGATTAGGGAATGAAAACTATTTGTATTATGAGATATGAAAGAATAAACTTCGATATAAAGAATGGGATTATAAAAAAACCCACACAAACACATAAAAATAAAATAATTAAAAATATGTACTCCACATAAGCAACTGTAACTGGAGGTAATTTTTAAACACATGCAACATAGGAAAAGAGATCAGCAACAAATTTTAGATTTTAATTTATAAACCATATTACAGTTACTTTGTTTGATCATAATGGGCAATACACACAAACACATAGCAAACCAGACTCAGGAAATATCATCAAAAGTCGATAGAATGAACTTTATTTAAGGGGATTTGAGCACTTTTGAAACCGGTTTCAAAAGTAAAAGTACCTTTATTAAAAAAATCTGCAACTGAAATCGAAAAAGTAGAAAATAGTCATATTAGGGATCAACCTCAGCTATCCTATGCAAAAAAAAGTGGTTTAAAAATATTTAAATTTAAACTAGAAATTTGAAAACAACCTGCCCATAGGTTTAACATTAGCGAGTGGGTGTTTTCAAGTGAGTGAAGAGTCTCCTTAAGGGTAAGTTCTGCAAAAAAGACTTACTTTAATAGTTTCTTCAGATGGCCTTTGTTCTTCTTTCTCTTCAGATGTCTTTTGTTCTGTAGCATCACAGAAGAGATTTTTGAAGTAGGACTCTGTTTTCTTTTGCTTTGCTTCAGCAATATACAGTAGATACTTTTCATTGGCACTCCATTCAAATGATTTTAAATCTATCAAGGCATAAAAGAAACCAAAAAAATCTTTTAAACAAGAAAGAAAAATCACGTGTCAGGCATAAATTATTAAACACTTTTCAACACATTCAGAATACTATAACAAAATTTCACCATTTAATAAGGTGAAACATGTTTAAGTAAACAATTCGGATAAAGCATAACACATTTGAAAACGCAATTTCAGAAACCGCCATCAATAGTCAGAAAAATATCCGAATTATTTTGTGTAGTCCTATATATGATCTATGGATTTATATACATACTACATAGTATGCATAAATTTAGTTCAGTTAGGAAATTTGTAACACAGTTGAGTTCTCCTTTAGCAATTTCCATCAATAAGCAGAAATGTACTGGAATTAATTTGTGCAGCCCTGTATATAATCTATAGAATTTATACACACCAAGTAATACGCAAAAAATTAGTTCAATTTAAACATGCATACCACTACTGAAAATGCATTTCCAGCTCATAGACAGTAATAATATTGTAACCTAATTATTTTATGTGTCTCTGTTAAATGTACGATAAATGGTATGCACATCCTATTCTATAGTAAGCATTTTGTAGGGCACCTGAGTAATATTTATATATCAATTTCAATATGTTTAAAATAGTGTAACATCATTAAAATACACTGCAAACGATTTTTCAACATAGATCCTAATGTGACGGAATTCTTTTGAGTGCCCCTGTAAATGAACTATTTAAATGCTACACACTCCATTTTTAACACCAAACATACCATGGTAAATCTCAATAATATACAAAATTTGTGTGGCAATCCGAGTATATTTACATAAATTAAGAGTGCCGATAGACAAACAGATAGACAGATGGCTAGACAAACAGAGTTCATAATAGGGATGGGAAAAACAGTTACTTTCTGTTAACAGGTTCCATTGTTATACCAACAGTTTGGTAACAGGATACAATAACCTGTAATATTGTAACTCATTACCAAAGCTTAGAAAGTTGTTGAAATTTACATTTTTTTCACTTTAAGGTGTTTTTCTTAAAAACCTTTTTAAATGAAGGTCATTTTTATAAATTTTAAGTAATTTTTTATTCTTGAAGGACATTTATTGGATTTTTAAGTAACATTTTGCATATCTTGTGTTTTTTGAAATATTAATATCTTAAAAGTTTTTAAACCCAGATTGATTTTGTTTAAAATTTACAACTGATGAAAACAAGCTTTCGAAAATAATTAGTTTTTGTTTTATTTATAGTTTTTTAAAAGTCTTTTAATGGGCAGTGATAATAAAACAACATTAAATTGCATTATCCCTTTATTAAAGTAAATAAAAATGCCAGATTCAACATTTTTCTACTCTTATTTCCTCCCCCCCCCTTTTCACTCTCCCTTCCGTTTGAATGCTTACCAGCATATTGAAGAAACATACCCTCAAACCACACCTAACATTTGAAAACATCTGTACAGATAAGGGAAGGGGACAGCAGTTCTTTTTTATTGCTTCAGACATTCAAATTTTTTATTAAAAATACCAATTTAAGTATTACATTGATCTGTAAAACTAGTTTTAACAGTTTAGGGTATATTCAGGTAAATTTACCAGTAACATAAATTCATAATGAAGTTAATAATTTCATGATGACTAGATACATGATCAACTGTATATTTTAGTCGCATAGTCTTAAAAAATAATAATTATGCACAAAAAATCATGCTAAGTTTTTTTTTCTCTTTTTTATAAAATATGACCACAGGAAAAAAAAATGTTTCTAGTTCTTACTTAAAAATAAAATAAAGATAATAATTTAGTAATGAAAAAAAATAAAATAAAATGGAAGGCTGAAGAAATATATCTTGCTCAGAAAAAAAATTTCAAGCATCATGTGAATGTAGAAAATATTTTTCCTTTTTACATTAAAAAAAAAAAAAAAAAAAAAAAAAAAAAAAATGCACAAATGTCACAAATTTACACCTCATATCATATATCAAACCGCGGGAAAAATTTGTGACCAAACATGGCTGACATTCTCACCTAGCTTTCTAATAACCTAAAAACATGACTGAGATTAATAAACTAATTTTTCTCCTTTTACGTTAAAAAAACATTTCCCCTACTCCAATTTCATCTATTGATGTGAATAAATGCAGTTTTGATCAATCTGCACAACCAATTCGAAGGTTTTGAAGTTATTTAACTGTGAGCATTACAAGATGTTAAACAGACAAAGACAAGCACTAAAATGAGATAATGATGCATGGATATTGAGTATCCCTGCTGAAAGTGAAAATTATTTCTACTAATATATGCATGTGAATGCAGTTACATCAAATAATTCCACAAAAAGCTATCGCTTTTTGCAAATTTCATCATGTGATCTCTTGAGATATCCACATTTGTTTAGATCAAACTCTGGTTTATGTTATGGAAATGAACAGAGAGTAAAACACAAGGAGACAAATCTATTCACCTCAACAAGGGTGTTGAATAAAAGGCAATAGATGATTAATAATAATTAAAAAAATGTCTGACTGATTTTTCTTTCATAAGAGTGTGTCACTTTAAAAAAAAAAAAATTAAATCTTTCAAGAGTGTTTTAAATACTTTTGGGGGATTGTTTTCTGTCACAGTATAAATTCTTCAGATGAGATTTATAAGTTAGAAAAGAATTTTCAGTAATTTCATTTTTGTTGCTATGTAAATATGCATTCCTAAAAATTTTTTCATCTTCCCTTTTTTTTAATGCTGAGCATATGGCATTCCAAAATTAACAGGGACTTTTTGTTAATCTATTACTGAATAATAAGTTCTATGTTAATATTACTAATATTTATCCTAATAGGTTAAATAACACCCATCTATATAGTTCATAAACACTTTTCAACTAGGTTGGAAAGTGTTAAAAAGGCACCAAAAACACTGACGCTAATAAATAAATAATAAATTTGTATACACCTTAATGACATATTTTTAGGTGCATTTGTAATTATATAAATACGTATGATGGAATGCTACAGAGTGATCAATTAAATTATTTGAATTTAAGTCTGACTGCATAGGATTTACCACTATATTGCTGTTTATTGATTAATATGAGTATTTTAAATTATCCGAGACGTATAGTATTTATTTTGCACCTATGACTCTAAGGATCTGATATGATCATTTATACTTAGAAAATTTTATTAGACAAATTATCAATTAATTATAGAAAAGAAAAAGTTGCGTTGTGAATTATTTTTGAAGTTCGGATCCTCTTTGAGCCAATTACAATCATCAAAGGTTACCTGCAGAGAGTTATGTAACATTAAATATATAATGGCTTATTTTAAAACCTAGATTGTAATATTAAAGAAAACATTTCCTAAAATAAAAGACTTAATATTAATTCAATAAATTAAGTAAACAAAAAGAAAACTGACTAAAATTAATTGAATATAAAATTGAGTTTATTTACAAGGTAATTATAAGCATATGATTAAAAACAAACATAAATGTTTTAAAAAATAAAAATATTCAATCCTAGTTGAGAACTGTATTCTCAACATTTATTTTCTGAGAATTACAGTTTATCTTACTGAATTAACAAATTCGATTTTGAAAGGCAGAGTTCCATACCCTAGAAGTATTTATTTGATTAGCCTTTTTATGTTTAGATCGGGGTAGGATCTTCATACACACGTAAATTCGTATTATTAAAAGAATATAGCTTAATTAAATAAAATGGAACAATGGTGAAGGAAGATTGTTTGTTACCTTATATTACTAGATAACGTTGACAGCAGGAGGTAATGGCTGACGCGTTTTCGCTTTTTCTTAGCGCGTACATTTCCATCTATTGGCACACACACTCAAAATCTGTTTTTTTAGTTAGAGAGCAGTCAACCTTCTACTTTTCCATCTTTTTTGAATCTGAACTCTCAAAAAAAAAATCACATTCTTTTCGTGGAGCAAAACTCTAAAAAAAAAAATCACATTCTTTTCGTGGAGCAAAAAAAAAAAAAAAGGATGGAATCATTCTTCCCTTTTCACATAAAATTAAGGCCTTATACATATAACTTCTTGAAAATTTGCATGTTTCGGCCATACCTCTGATTTTAGAGAGATGACCATTGGCAGGCGGGAGAATTTTGGTACTCCCCTTGAGTGTTTCATAGGCCCGTCGGTACAATAGTGATTCCTCTTGACGCCGTGCTGTGTCTGGGAGGTAAAGATACTTTTACTTGTGAGGTCTTCGTGCCTATTTAAGCTCTCATAAATAAATGTGTCATATTATTGTTCTGACAATTTTCTCCATGACATTTTTATTAGGTGTAGTTCAATCATTCGTGGGAACGGAAAACCAAATATTTCCTTGACTGCCGTGGTTCACTTTGTTCCACAATTATCTATCTGTATGCGCTGATCCTAAAATGGATCATTAATTTGTATTGTTCACTGTTCACTGATTAAAATGATACCAAATACTCTGCTAATATGCAGAAAAAAAACCAAATACTTTTTTTTTTATAGTGTGTGCTAGTTTAGATCTAGATGGTGGTATTTCTCACCATCATCTCTTCCCCCGACATTAGAAAAAAAAAGGTCCACAGTATCTTTTTTTTTATATATATATATAGCCACAAAGTACTCGATGAAAGTCCATCGTCGTATTATATTGAAGATCAAAACTGAAAATGTTCACATGGAAAAGTCTAGGAACTTGGGATAAGCTGGGGTGTCACTAGGTTTGGAGTGTAAGTAGGTTTGCAACACCAGAAAAAAGTTTTACACATTGGTGAAATAAAGCGTAATCAAAAGTTCACTGTTGAAAAATCTGATGAAAGACATGACTTCTTCAGCAAGTTATCATGTGTAGTTGGTTTCAATTTCCATTGTTCCAAAAACATTTATTAAAATTTTGAGTTTTAATAGGTCCAAATCCAAATAAAGCAGGAAAATTTGAATAAGCCAAATAATAAAATAAAATGCCCGAGAGAAGAAAGAAAAAAAAAATTAATTTTCTTTTCCACTCTTATATTTTTAGTTATTACATACATATAAATTGGCAAATCTTTTATTTTAATTATTACAGGCTAATTAGGTACCCATACGTTGAAACACAATATACAGAATCATTTAAAACAAATACTCAATATAATCAGTAAGCTGTATGCATTGATAATGAATACCATACAATTAAAAAAAAATTATATAATATATGAAAAACATTGAGAGAAAACACATCTATATAATCACATGTCTGTTGTACTACAATCTGTATTATAAACATTATAATCTAATTCTCACATGAATTATTTTCTCTTGAGCAGAAAGGAAAACTTCTTTATTTTTTTTATATATATATAAAGAAAATGTTATGTTAAAAAAAAAAAATCTTATCATTCTTACTAAAACAATTGTTTTGGAATATGTGAAAAGGCTACTTTTCTGAATGAAAGATATTCTCAATAATAATATATTTTCATAAAAGAAACAGATCGAAAAAATGAAAATTTGTTTTCTTCTTTCGATACCAAAAATTTAAATATCCATCTATAAAGTCAAACACAATACCCTTTTAAACTGCCTGCCTTGGAATGGACGGGGTTGGGAAAAAAAAAAAAAAAAAACAAGGCAGAAGAAGAAAAAGAAAAAAAACAGTAATCTTTTCTCCCTCTAATCCATCACCGCTAAGCGGAAGGATAGAGAATGACAGCTAGATGACCCTACCTGTGGACAATGACTCATCTCCCTACCTTCGGATTCAGTTGTACCCAGGGGACGATTTGCGAAATGATAAGCCGTGTATTAGGTATCTTTCCTCACCTGTGGGTGACGTTTACTAAACTCCTGGATTACTGACAGTGGAGAAAAAAAAAAAAAAATCAGTGAAACGATTTGATTGCACGTGTGTCTGTGCAGATTTTGGATTACTCGCCAAAATCCAGCTATCTGTATTTTATTGTTGAAATAAGATTACATGTGTGATTAAAATAAAAAAAAGTCGTGTATACCCGGCTTGGATTTAAAAAAAAATGGGGTATGTTTAAATCTGTATATCTGCTTAATATTTTCTATAAAAAAAAAAAATCGGTACACGTGTAACGTGGTCAAATCCGTTTGCATCGCACTATCTTCTCGTCAATTTATATATTTACTTATTTATTTATATCATAAGAGACGGTAGTCTCTTGAGTGACGCAGCGAAAAACCGAAAACCATAAGCCCAAAACCGAAGATTCCGTCACTCTCATATATACAGCTAGCAGGACATCAAAGGAAAATCGAAACGCCGACATTTAATATCTCAGTAAATATGAGGCATACCGTTTCGATTTTTTCACATTAGTCTTATATCTATGGCCTAACTCTATCCTGAAATTTATAGATTTCTACATGCAGTAGATTTTGAGATCTGGAAACCAATTTTTAAGCGAAAATGGAAAATGTAATGGTGTAATGGGCACAGAGGTGTTATCTCGAAAATGGATCGAACGATTTTTTTTAAATTAATATATTATATTAATCGCTTTTAGATGAAGAGAGTAAGATTTTGAGCTAACGTAGGAAAACTCTTGTTTTTTATATAATCCAGCTTCAAAATCGGACTCTTTTCTTATGCTTTTTCTGGTAGACTAACATTAAAGATTTTCGGCCTTTTCACCCTTTTTTATTCCTGCGCGGTCAGGATATTCATGGGTATCACGGTTATAGTTAAAGGCGATTTCGCAATCATATCTGGCTGAAGAACTATTTAGATTTTTTTTTTTTTTTTAATACGAAAACAGTTTTTAATGCAATTTTTAATATGTAATATATATGTATTAAATTAAATTATTGTTTGTATATTTTTCTTTTTTGTTATAATAAAGAATTTCTTATATCAAAATCTTCATTAAGTCGAAAAATATTTAGATTCCTTGATTAAAATATTGAAATATTTTATAATTATACATATACAATTTAATTGTTATTTATATTTAATTTGTGATTTTTTAAAGGAAAAAAAAGATTAAGATTTTTTTTTATCAATTAATTTGCGTAACAAGGAATCATTCAAAATGAATCAATCATCAGTTTGTTTTCTTCGTGTGCGATGCGATTCGCTGCTATGAACATTTTTTGAAGTGTTGAAAATCAAATTTCACAAATTAACTTCTATTAACAAATACTTCATGAATATATTTTTAATTCCATGTTGTTTATGTACGATAAAAAACACGTTTGTAAGCTTCTGTTTCATAGTATAAGAATCCAAACATTCAGTGAAATGCGTATATTTGATCAGCTATATAAACAAATGAAGAATACAGTACCTTTTTTTTTTTTCAATTTCATTTCTTAAATTTGCATTTTAAAAACAGATAATAAAGAAATATGTATTTATCTTCTAATATTTATTTTCCTAAGTCAGAGAAATGCAAAGTTCTACCATTGTTTTTTTTTGTTTTTTTTTTTTTCTAGTGAAAGTTTATTTTCAAATGTTAAATATAGATTTTACTTAATAAATCACGAAATCAGTCGTCAGTTCTCGGGGCAATGGTAGACGTGGCATTGGAAACCTAAAAATCATGAGAGAGGGTAATATCTTTAAACAAATCTTGTAGCAAAGTATTCAGTAGTATCTTGCACCAAATATAAGAAATTGAAAAAAAAAAAAAAAAAGGTACTGTATTCTTCATTTTTGTTTATGTATTGTCAAAGCTATGCATTCTACCGAATGTTTTTATTCTTGAAATAGACTATTTAAACAGAGATAGAAGTTTACCAAACTTTTGTTTCTTTCTTCATACATAAACAACATGGAATTAAAAATATATTTTTGAAATATTTGTTAATTAAGTTAGAAGTATTTGTGAAATTTGTTTTTGACCCGTTAAAAAATCTTCACAGCGCATGGAAAAATAGAAACGCTATAGAAGGATTTTTTTTCTTCAGTTACCCTGAAATTAAAACAATATATATATATATATATATTTTTTTTTTTGGGGGGGGGGGGGTTTCAGGAGTGCAAAACGTTCATATTTACTGATTTATTAGTTGTTTGTTTTCTTTTTAAAATTAAAATAATGTTGTTAAATAGCAACATCATGGTGTAGAAAAAAAAAACATTAAAAAAATGTGATGCATCGTTATGTACGAGAGATCAGTTTCAACTGACATTACAAAAATTTATTCACAAACTAAGACAGATAATTAAGAAAAATAGGTTAAATCCTAGAACAAGCGAGACGCTTGGTGTCATCGAATTTAGCGAAGCGATAAATGAGTTTTCTTGTTACCGGTTTATTTCTTACGTTTTTTCCACGCCTTTTGTGCTTGGTTCTAGCATGAGCAGAATGCATGGTTCTGAAAATTGAGCTGGTTTTTGAGGGAATTAGATTTGATTGGTTGGTTGACAGATTAGAATATTCTATAATAGAGTTCTATTGTCTGTGGGTTGGTTTGTTGTGTGTCAGATTTGTTGAATTATGTTTATGAAATGTGTTTTATGTCATAAAGGATAAATCCTGTGAAATATTAAAAAAAAACGAAGGATGAGAAATAACGGTAAGTGCATTTTTGTTGATTTTATATGATAAGATGTATTTTAAGCACTTTAGAGATTGCTGTAAACCGATTTTTGTGCGAACATTACTGACCGCAGCTTGAATGGATTTCATGCATTCTAGGGAGTGCGGAATATAGCAATTTTTGTGCATCCAGGATTTTTTTTTTTCAGTTAATGTACGCGAAGCATACACATATATACATATATATATATAAATTATTAACTGCTGTTTGAATGAATTTCATGCATTCTAGAGATTGCTGCACAGGGAGTTTCATGCATCCAGGATTTTTTTTTTCTGTTATGTACGCAAAGTGTACATATATATGTTACTAACTGGTGCTTAGAATGAGTTTCGTGCTTTTGAAAAATCAGAAATCTCTAGATTCTCCCCAATCGTAACCTGTGTTCTTTGTAGCAGAGAATTCACTACTTACACAGTTTCTATGAACATTTTTTCACGAAGTAAACATTGATTTTATTCCGTTTTGTGACAATTTACAAAGTTTTAGCAAGGAGGAAAAAATAGCTAAAAATTATTAAAAATAGAAAAATCTGGAGGAAAAAATTGCTAAATGTTTGTATGTAAAAATTGAAATATTCAGACGAAATATTGCTAAAAGTTTGTAAAAATAGAAAATCGTGAAGAAAAACTTGCTGAAACTTTGTAAATAATTGTAAAACGAAATAAAATTTATGTTAAAATTGTATAATAAAGCTTGCCGTAAGCAGTGTGTAAGTATCTGCTTGCTTAAGCTTAAAAAGCATTCTTTCTGATTGGGTAGAATTTGGAGGTTGCCGATTTTTTGGTTGACGTGCGTAAAAAAAATAGCCAAATCGGATGTTTTGCTTGTTCTAGGATTTTCCCAATATATTTGATTAATGAATTCATCGATTGATACTTTGGCTTAATTAGGTTTGAATTGGCTTAGTAATTTGAATCTTATCATGATGACGTTTTGATTTTGCATGTCCCTGTATAAAAAACTCCTCAATGATATTTGCAAGATAAATACACTGTCACAATTAGATTCAAATTGGTTCAGCATTTCAACAGTGATGGTAAGGATTAAAAAAAATTCATATTTTTTGCTTTTGTGTGTACCTTTTAAACAAACTGTAAGAGCTAAATGCTTGATTAGCTAACTCATTGATGATGCGGCTAAGTTTAGGGATTCACCCTCAGTTAGCCATCTTGTTTTTAAATCAAAACATTTTAACTTTTATTATTAAATATAAATCAATCAGTCAGTAAAATTAAATAACATGCTTATAATAAGTAAATATGAATGAAAATTATTTTGGAAATGAGAAACAAAACAAATATGTTTTGAAGTATAGATAAAATGCTTCAGTGATTAATTTGTAATCACTTCAGCATTTTATCTATATTTTAATTATAATTAGTGATCTTCTGTGATTATGTAACATTTCAGCGATGCTGGATTGAATCCCTGAAGCATTTTATCTATTTCGAAAAACCGAAGTCAGAGAAATGCAAGTTTTGTGCATCCAGGATTTTTTTTTTCAGTTAATGTACGCGAAGCGTACTCACACACATATATATATATATATATATATATATATCAATTATTAACCGCTGTTTGGATGAATTTCATGCATTCTAGAGATTGCTGCACAGGGAGTTTCATGCATCCAGGATTTTTTTTTCTGTTAATGTACGCAAAGAGTACATATACATGTTACTAACTGGTGCTTGAATGAGTTTCGTGCATTTGAAAAATCAGAATTCTCTAGATTCTCCCCAATCATAACCTGTGTTCTTTGTAGCAGAGAATTCACTACTTACACAGTTTCTATGAAAATTTTTTCACGAAGTAAACATTGATTTTATTCCGTTTTATGACAATTTACAAAGTTTTAGCAAGGAGGAAAAAATAGCTAAAAATTATTAAAAATAGAAAAATCTGGAGGAAAAAATTGCTAAATGCTTGTATGTAAAAATTGAAATATCCAGACGAAATATTGCTAAAAGTTTGTAAAAATAGAAAAATCGTGAAGAAAAACTTGCTGAAACTTTGTAAATAATTGTAAAACGAAATAAAATTTGTTAATTTTGTGAAAAAGCTTGCCGTAAGCAGTGTGTAAGTATATGCTTGCTTAAGCTTAAAAAGCATGCGTTCTGATTGGGTAGAATTTGGAAGTTGCCGTTTTTTTGGTTGACGTGCGTAAAAAAAATAGCCAAATCGGATGTTTTGCTTGTTCTAGGATTTTGCCCAACATATTTGATTAATGAATTCATCGATTGATACTTTGGCATAATTAGGTTTGAATTGGCTTAGTAATTTGAATGTTATCATGATGATGTTTTGATTTTGCGTGTCCCTTATAATGAATCCATAATGTTATAATTTGTAAAGGGGTAGCGTGTGGCCTTTTCATATGGATTAATTTCAATAAGGTACTACTAAGTGATTTTTATTTAAAAATCATTTTCGAGTTTCTTAATATTACAAATCATTATAAACAATTTTTTTCAGCGTAATTTCGTTTCAACTTATAATCAATTAATAAAACAATGAAAGGTCCAATCTTGTACAGTGTTTGGAAATCTTAACATGAGTTCTTTTGCACTCGTCACAAAAACTTCAAGCTATGACCTTGCCGTTGCCTTAAGAGAAATCTTTTCCCTTCAAAATGTGTCAGCAAAACATTTCCTTCCCCACTGGTTTGGGAAATCGTCCTGAGAAGAGTGTTTTCCACCAACACTCGTTCTCCTGCCAAAACTCTAACTACCTTCCCCTCGATTCTCTTTTCCGGTCCCCTTGCTCGAACAAAAGATACTCCGATCACCAATCAAAAAAGTTTTAGTTTACGTCATTGGATAAAGCCTTTTTTAGGGAGGTCTTACTGAACTTTTAAATGTTCTCGCAGGAAATTTTCCCACGATCTGAGACCCCACATATAGACGGTCAGATCAGAGAAATATTTGCTGTCTAGCAATTTCAGTTTCACAAGATTGATCGAAGCTCATCTTTTCCTATTGTAGTAAACGACATTCTAGTCACACAACAGCTAAGCGTGAGAAAAGTTTTCCAACTCTTGGGAACTTCTATCTTTGATTACTCTGCCTAATTAGCAGACTGTGAGAGATTTAATGAAATCGTTACACCCTGTATAAAAAACTCCTCAATGATATTTGCAAGATAAATACACTGTCACAATTAGATTCTAATTGGCTCAGGATTTCAACAGTGATGGTAAGGATAAAAAAAAATTCATATTTTTTGCTTTTGTGTGCACCTTTTAAACAAACTGTAAGAGCTAAATGCTTGATTAGCTAACTCATTGATGATGCGGCTAAGTTTTGGGATTCACCCTCAGTTAGCCATCTTGTTTTTAAATCAAAACATTTTAACTTTTATTATTAAATATAAATCAATCAGTCAGTAAAATTAAAAATCACAAAATTCGTCAAATGATCTCGGGAGAAAAATAGTGAAATTTGTCTAACAATCGCGGAACAGAATTGCAAAATTCGTCGAATGGCAGTGGAAAAAAAGTGCACAATTTGTTCGTTTATGGAAAAAGTCGTGAAATTCATTAATCGATAGTCGATAAATCACGAAATTCATCAATCGATAGCAGAAAAATCACAAAATTCATTGATAGTGGAAAAATCACAAAATTTATCAACTGGTTTCAGGGGAAAAAAATTTCGAATATCGTCGAATGGCTTCGAGAAGAAAAAAAATCACAATCCAAATAATTTCTTTGAAAAAATCGTGAATTTCGCCAAATGGTTTTGAAATTTGTCGAGCGACAATGGGGAAAAAATCTTTTTCCATTGAATCATCGCAATTGGAACTATTAAGTTTGACCAGTGGTGGCAGTAAAGTCAGTCAGCAAATTTTCAGTATTACTCGCCGATTGGCGAATGGCAATTTTGTCCTATATTTTTATGCACTTTATCGATGAAATTCATGATTTTTTACACGCCTGATCGATGAAATTCAAGATTTTTACGCACCCAATTGATGACTTTCTTGATTTTTATGCATCCGTTTAACGAAATTAATGATTTTTACATGCCTGATAAACAAAATTCATGATTTTTATGCATGTGTTCAACAAAATTTATGATTTCCCTTCTCCCGATCCACAAAATTCATGTTTTTACTGTGCCTGATTGACAAAATTCATGATTTTCAACTGATATGCTTTCCATCAGCCAATTAATGAAATTCACAATTTTTCTTCTCTAGACAATGGCGAAATTCGCAAATTATTTTTTTTTTTTTACCGTTCGTTGAAATTTACAATTTTTTCACAAACATTCGATGGAATTCTTGATTTTTCCAAGCCCAGTTGTCGAAATTTGCGATTTTCCATGCCTATCGACAAAATTCATAATTTTGCAGAACCGATAGACAAAATTCATAATGTTTCCCTGTGATCTATGGACAATTTGCAAATTTTTCCTGCAACTGTTCGTTGAAATTCTGGATCTTTCCACGCCATTCGAGGAAATTCGCTGCTCGATCCATGAAATTCACGATTTTAAGTGCCTTTTCGACAAAATTCGCAGGTTTTTTCAATTGATTTACAAAATTCAAGATTTTTTTTTTTTTTTGAGTGATTGACGAAATTTGCAACTCCGGAATTACTGATTTTGGCATCTCTGGTTTCTGTTGACCGATTATTGAAATTTGCGTTTTTTTTTCTAGCGACAAAATGGCAAAATTTGTAATTTTTCCATGCCCATTTGACAAAATTCGCATCCAGTCGATGCAATTCATGATTTTATGCGCCTGATCGATGAAATTCATATTTTCCTACGATTTATGGACAAAATTTGCAAATTTTTCTCACGAATTATTAAGGAAATTCGAAATTTTTGGATAGGTTGGCATGTATGGTCTCTGCGGGCCACCAGTTATCCATCACGGGCCACAGGTTGTGCATTCCTAATCATGATGCAGTTTGGCTCATTCGACTCGACATCGATAGAACTTACTGATTTTAGTTTCACCACCAGGGGCAGTTATGTTCATATAGAACAGAGAGCGGCCCTGGCAGTGGAAGGGGAAATTAATGGATTTTGGAGCTAACTCAAGTTCTATGGGTCCCATCACAACATGGTTTGATTCATTCAACTTGTTTCAAGTTTGACCACCAGGGGGCGCATTCCCATCTTAGGTTCTATGGCCCCGATCATGACAAGGTATGGCTCACTCAACTCGAAATCGACAGCCTCAAAAATTTCAGCTGTTTGTATAGAACAGAGTGCGCCCCCTGGTGGTGGAACATGGAACTAACAGATTTTGCAGCTAACTTGAGTTCTATGGGTCCCATCACAATGCAGTTTGATTCATTTGGCTCGCTCGACATCGATAGGATACATCGATTTTAGTTCAAGTTTCACCACCAGGGGCACTATCCTATCTCGTGTTCTATGGGCCCGATTACGGTGAGGTATGGCTCATTCGATTCGAAATCGACAGCCTGAAAGATTTCAGCTATGTTTGTATAGAACAGAGTGCGTCCCCTGGTGGTGGAAGATGGAACTAATGGATTTTGCAGCTAACTCGAGTTCTATGGGTCCCATCACAATGCAGTTTGATTTATTAAACTGGACATCGACAGGATATATAGATTTTAGTTACAAGTTTCACCACCAGGGGGCGCTTTCCTATCTCGGGTCATATGCGCCCCATCACGACGCGGTATGGCTCATTCGACTCGAAATCGACAGCCTCAAAGATTTCAGCCATGTTTGTATGGAACAGAGTGAGCTCCCTGGTGGTGGAATATGGAACTAACGGATTTTGCATCTAACTCGAGTTCTATGGGTCCCATCACAATGCAGTTTGATTCGTTCGACTCGACATCGGCAGGATATATCGATTTTAGTTACAAGTTTCACCACCAGAGTGTGCTTTCCTATCTTGTGTTCTATGTGCCCCATCACGACGAGGTATGGCTCATTCGACTCGAAATCGACAGCCTCAAAGATTTCAGCTATGTTTGTATGGAACAGAGTCCGCCCCCTGGTGGTGGAAGATGGAACTAACGGATTTTGCAGCTATCTCGAGTTCTATGGGTCCCATCACAATGCAGTGTGATTCATTCGACTCGACATCGACAGGATATATCGATTTTAGTTCCAAGTTTACCAACCAGGGGGCACTTTCCTATCGGGTTCTATGGGACCGATCACGACGACGTATGGCTCATTTGACTCGGAATCGACGGCCCGAAAATTTTCAGCTATGTTTGTATAGAAAAGGTTGCGTCCTTTGGCGGAGGAAGATGGAACAAACGGGTTTTGCCATGCATTTTCATCCTTCTAATTGTGTTACTCTCTCACTGTATAATTTAAAAGTTGAGTCTTGGATTCCTCTCCCTGGGCCACCACCCTCATATTTTATTGGGGTCCAAGGGGTCTTTTTTAGCATTTCTTTAAAATTTTATTTTAATGATTAATTTATACCCTATGCTTAATTTCGACTAATTGACATTCTCATCAATAACCTTAAAAAAGTAATGATATTAGTACAAAAACCCTTAACGGGTTAAAAGTTGTGACGCAGCACTTTCTTTTGGCTTTATGAATTTTAAATATGGGTCTTAAAAGCAATGATATCAAATTTAAGTGACGCTATGTTAATAATTATTTTTTTAAATCATAATTTTCTTTTTAGTTTTATTTATATTCACAGGTGCAATTATTATCTTAATATGAAAAAATATATAAAATTTATTCGCTGATGCTTTTTCATTCACATCTCTCATGAATTCAAAATATGGGTTTTAAAAGAAATGATATCAAAATTTGAGTGACACCTTGGCGTTAATTTAATAGGACTCTTTTAAAATTCAATTTAAATTATTTTTGGTTTGTCTTCTAAAGTATATTTACACATACAAACAATACTTTTAATTTTTCAATACACTTTTAAATAGATTACTTTCACTGAGCCTATATTATGTATTGAAATGTATTTATTTCAATAAATTGATTTATCTTCTGTGCCACGCTATCCAAAATTATAAGTAAAATTTATGTAAATGATTATTTTGCGTCATATTATCCACTTGAATACATTTCCCTTTGTTTGGATACTATGACGCAAAATAATCATTTACATAAATTTTACTTATGATTTTGGATAGCGTGGCACAGAAGATAAATCAATTTATTGAAATAAATACATTTCAATACATAATATAGGCTCAGTGAAAGTAATCTATTTAAAAGTGTATTGAAAAATTAAAAGTATTGTTTGTATGTGTAAATATACTTTAGAAGACAAACCAAAAATAATTTAAATTGAATTTTAAAAGAGTCCTATTAAATTAACGCCAAGGTGTCACTCAAATTTTGATATCATTTCTTTTAAAACCCATATTTTGAATTCATGAGAGATGTGAATGAAAAAGCATCAGCGAATAAATTTTATATATTTTTTCATATTAAGATAATAATTGCACCTGTGAATATAAATAAAACTAAAAAGAAAATTATGATTTAAAAAAATAATTATTAACATAGCGTCACTTAAATTTGATATCATTGCTTTTAAGACCCATATTTAAAATTCATAAAGCCAAAAGAAAGTGCTGCGTCACAACTTTTAACCCGTTAAGGGTTTTTGTACTGATTGTGTATAAAAACGTAATGTATTATAATATATATATATTTTTAATATAATATTGATTTTCTAGTTACAATTTAAGTTAGCGAGAACAAGCGAGCGTTGCTTTGCACAAACGAAAATGTGCATGCAATTGTAAAATATTTATTTAATTATTTATTCTTCTTATTATTATTATTTTAAAATATATTAACGTGTAAATATACATATTTAAGGAATCGAAAGCGAGCGTTCGCTTTTCTTTTCTCTTATTATTTTTTGTTTTATAAAATATTACATATAATAGTTAGAAAAAAAAAAGATTAAACAAATTCTTTTTTTTTGTAAAGTTTGGAAATTTAGTTAATTAGAAATATCTCAGCTAAATGCATTATTAGATGCTCTGCGCAGATAGTCTCAATTTCGCCTGCAAAAACGAGACTTTAACATCCAATAAATTGCTGAAATGATCATTGACATGTATCCAACACCTTTTTATTATTATTATTTTTTAAGTATGAAATAATTTACCTAAATATTTAAGGTATAAATTAAACATCCAATTTATGTTTTGTAATAATTGAAACGTTCAATGGTATTTTTTTTTATTTATTATTATTATTATTATTTTTTTTTTAATTATCTGAAATGTTAATCCTTAGGGACAACTAATAAATTTTTTTTTTTTTTTTTTTTTTTTTTTTTACTTGTTTGTTTTATAATATGAAATCGTACGATTATTCTAAAATTAAAATTGAAACGCGTTGTTCTAACCAAGTTATAGATTATATCAAATATTAAACTAAAATAATTTTGTAAAATCTGACCGATTTTTTTTTTTGTTATAATAATTCAAGTGGATTCGTCAATCCGTGACTTTAAGCAAAGGATGAATTATTATAAATATTGGTCAATATAAAATGTTGTATTATTATTATTTATATTTGTGTCGCCGAGTGAATAGATGTTGACTTGTAATTTTAAATCGATTAGTTATATGTTTTGTGCTACATATAAAGACTTTTATTTTCACTTTTAGTAGAGGGGGTAAGGTTATATATTAAAAATTTTTTTTGTTTTGTTATATAAATTAGTATAAAATGGGTTTGAAAGGGTGATACCCTGGCAAGGCTGCCTCTGTTTTTATTTTTACCGTAATTATTATTATTTTTTATTTAACGTGCATGTTTGTTCATAACTCCCTCTGACGAGCCAAATCCCTCAGTAGTACACTGTGTAGCAAAGAAAAAAAAACTTGCAGTATCCTCCCTAAATGATCTTTTTTTTTTTTTTTTTTTTTTTTTTTTAAATAGTAACCTGTCCTCAATGTACTGTAAATAAACAATAATGGAAAATTATAAAATGTGTACTAAACTAAAGAAAAATAAGACATCTATAAACGATAAAAATTTAAAATAAATATATACATATTGCCTCGACAGCAATAAAAGAGAAAAAAAATTTCTCGCTTCCCTATCTAGGAATTTATGTGTATAGTCTGTGATTCCACTTTCGTTGGTGAGAATAATTTATTTATGTGGCGTTTAATAGTCGCTTTATCTGGGAATGCAATTTCCTTTAATAGGTAATTGTTATTCCTAAGCTTCCTTACCACCTCGAATGGTCCCAAGAATTTTGGCTGAAGTACACCTGGTTTACCCACGACTTTTAAGTAGCATTCTTGTCCCGTTTGTAGAAATTTTACTTTTTGGACTGGAGTACTGTCGATGTACTCCGCCATCATTTTTTTTTTGGTTTTGTAAGGCTAATTCTTTATTTCCTCAATATGTTGGACTCTATTTTTAACGTAGGTTTTGACAATTATGTCTTGGTCGGGCAAGTGTATGGAAAAAGGAGTTCTTATTTCTCTACCGAAAAATAGAAGTGCCGGAGAAAATCCCGTAGCTCTGTGCGGCGTACTGTTATAATTAATTTTAAAAAAATCAATCCTGGTATCCCATTCTAAAGAGTTTTTACACATAGCCACAATTGAATTTTTTAATATTTTATTACTGATTTCACAGAGCCCATTACTGCGTGGATTATTCACGGACGTAAAATCTAGGTCTATGTTAAGAGAATCCATGTATTCTTTGAATAAATCAGAGTGAAAATACCGGCCATTATCCAATTTTATGGATCGCGCCAATCCGAAATTACTAAAATAGCGATTCAATACATTTAGAAGTGTTTGTGATTCACAATTGCGAACCGGTACAGCCTCCAAGAATCTTGATGTGGAATCAATAATCATAAATACAAATTTATTTTTGCGTAGCGTCATTGGAAGCAAACCAATTAAATCTATATGCAAAACTGATCCGATTTCTTTATCTTTGATTATTTTTTGTGTGGGAACTTTAATAGTTTGATGTTGTTTAGTCGTGTTACATGGTATACATTTAGTACAATAATTCTTTACATCCCTGTACATCCCGTACCAGTAGAATCTAGCTTTTATTATTTGATAAGTTTTAAAAAATCCGAAATGTGGTTTATGAGCTTCCTGTATTATTTCAGCTTTAAGTTTATCCGGAGCAATTAACAGTTCATTTGTATCAGAGCCTGGCTTTAATATTAATATTTCTTTTTGATTGAGAGTGAATTTTTTTGTGGTTTTGTTTTGTTTGTCAGTTTTAATTTTGTTTATTATTTTATTTAATTTTTCGTCTTCTAATTGTTGTAGTTTAATGTTTTCATCTGATAGAGCTTTGTTTACCGTAAACAATGAATTTTGCAATTTTTCTCTTGAAATTATATTATTAATGTTCCTTGAAACATAATCAGCAGGATTTTTAGATCCCTCGATATGCTGAAAAGAGTAGTTAAAAGGGGACAAATTGTCCAACCACCTTGCTACAATGTCTGGTTGCTTTTCCAAATTTAAAAAATACGTTAGCGCTTTGGAGTCTGTATAAATATTAAATTTTCTCCCTGCGAGAATATGCTTGAAATACATCACCGCTTCATGAACCGCCAGTAGTTCGAGTTTGAAACTGGGGTAGTTCTTTTCGGGATCCCTTAATTTTCGCCCAAAATGTTCAATTGGCAGCTGTTCTCCGTCGTATTCTTGTGCTAAAATTCCAGAAATAGCTGTTTTAGAAGCGTCTGTGATTAAAATGAAATCTTTTGAGAAATCCGGGGGTTTTGATGTGGGATTTTTAACTATCGCTGCTTGGATTTCTTTGAAAGCATTTTCTTCTATGTCAGACCATTTAAATTTCACTTTGTCTTTAGTAAGATTAATTAATGGGTCAACTATTTTAGAATAGTCTTTAATAAGCGATCTAAAATAATTCGAAAGACCAAGTAGAGATTTAACTCCCTTCTTATTTTTAGGTTTAACTAAATTTTGAATTTTATCTATGTTTCTTTTTGAAGGAGAGTATCCTTCGCTGTTTAGGGTGAAACCGAGAAATTCGATTTCTGACATACAGACTTGTATTTTAGTAGGCTCAATAGTTAAATTATTTTCAATAAAAGCTTTAAGGACTTTGTCTAACAGATCTAACATTTCTTCGAGTGAGTCGGCTGCTAGGATCACATCGTCAATAAAATAAGCGACTTGATCTTCATTAAAGTGGCCCAACACTTTATCAATTAATTCTGTAAACACCGCAGTACTGAGTCGCGTTCCGAAAGGCAATCTTAAAAAGGAGAATTTACCGTGCTCCGTTATGAAAGCTAATTTTTCAGTGTCTTCTTCACGTAAATTTATTTGGAAAAACGCACTGTGTAGATCCAGTACTGTATAATATTTTTTTCCACTCATTCTCCGCAGAATCTCTTTAATTTCGGGTATGGGGTACGCATAATTTTGAAGTATTTCATTTAAAAGTCTATAATCGACTGCCATACGATATTTAACTTCATTAGCCTGTTCGTTTTTCTGCAAAGATTTTTTTTTAACGAAAATAACAGGGAAAGCGTAATCAGAGTTGGATTTACGAATGATATTTGCTCTCAAAAGTTTTTCAATTTCTTTTTTAGCATACTCCTTAACATTGTGTGCAGTTTTGTATGGTTTAGTCTGCAGAGGATAATTATGTATTAAATTAAATCTTGGGACGACTAATGAAGATTGTCCGAGTGTATCGTAATTCTTAGAAAAGGCATGTGCATTATTTAGAAGTATTTTTTTTTATTTTTCTGCTGTGTCCGAGTCTAAATGTTGTAAATTAAAGTCGTCTGATCTAAGTTCTGCTTTTCTCCGTTCACGAACTTGCTCTAAATTCAGATTATTAATGTGCACTACCTGCTTCGTTACTTCTTGACCCTCAGTGTCAACTGATTTTATTTCAAAATGTTTAGAAATTTTGCCAATGTTCATTCCCTCTGTTAAGATTAATTTTTGTTGTGATTTGTTAGTGATTATTATATGAATTTTATTATCCTTGGCAATTTCGTGAATTGATGTTTTATAATAAATTTTCATATTATGTTTAATCGGTTCCAAGAGTATTGTATTTGTAGTTGCGAATTTATCTGGATCTAATAGTAATGCAACAATTTTTTTTTCGCCTGGTAGTAACTCCGTTGTCTGTGTTAGTTTTGCTGTAACAAAATTTTTGTGCGAGATACGTTTTTTTTTCTTTTTGCGTATTGTTTCTTTATTTTGATTCTCATTAGAGTTAGCAGTTAAGTTACTTATCAGACTTTGAGGTTCATTTTCTAGAAATTGAAGTGCAATGTTTTTGTTTTTTAATTTCATGGTTTTATCTTCAAAATCTAGGATAATATTATTTGTTTTGAGGAAATCGAATCCCAATAGCATATTGTAGTTCCGACCAAAATCTTGAGTAGTAACATAGAATGCCCCCGATACAAAAACGTTTTCCAATTTGAAAGTTAATTTAATGCATTGCTTAAAAGAGATTGTCGAATTTGTTAATGTTTGAATTTTTACCTGGTTACAGAGATTTTTATATTTTACGTGTGCATTCTTTAATTGTTCGAACAATATAGGTGATGCCAAAGTTACTGCCGCCCCACTGTCTGTCAAAGCATTAATCTTAACACCATTAATTTCAAAAGTAATAATCGGAAGTTGAGAATTGTCATTACTTTTGACACTAGCAATAATTTTGTTATTTTTTTTAGACCCGCAGTGAGACTTACGCGGGTGCCTTGTATTTGAGAATGTAAGTCCCGACTTTAGTTTCCCTTATTGTTACTAGAATTCTGATCATGATCTTTATCTTGTTTATTGTTTTCAAATGTCTGCTGTGAATTATTTTTTTTTGTATAATCATGTTTTTTATAATTATTTTGCTTGTAGCCCCCTCTATGCCCTCTATAATTTCTTCGCTGGTCATATGATCTCTGTTCGTTGAAATTGCCTCCATAATTTCCGAAACTGGGATATGATATCGGCATAAATTGTAGGTGGGGTGGGGGTGGTGCATAGTACATGTACTGAGGAGCAGAATATTGCATAGGGTTGAAGTTTTGGTGCGTGTAATTTGGGGTTTGCTGAAAGTTTCCCTGAGCTTGTTGGTTTCCCCCTTGATAAAAATTTGGTTTTTCGATTTGAATATTCTCAGGAATTTTTTTATTTTCGTCCACGTAATTACTGCTGTTTTGTTCGTTGCCCTTGTAAAACCAACAATGTGGGTTCGTATGGGATGTGGATTTACAGTACTTGCAAAACCTAGTTGTATCATTGTTAGTGGCATTTACCTTTAATTTTATGTTATTTAGTTCCGCGGTTAATAATTTTATATTCTCTGCACTTTCTACATTGAGTTTAAGCAGTTCATTTAACAAATCAGAATCTTTAGTTTTGGAAATGTTGTTGATGTCCTTTAAATTGACATGTGAATAAGCCTCCTCTAATTTTAAGGCTATGTTGCACGCTGTTTTAAAGTCCGGCGGAGAGTTTTTTCTTACTTCCAGACTTAAATCACTACGAATTGATTCCAAAAACTGAGATAATTTGATCATTTCCATGAATGTAGAGCTGTTGTTAGCTCCTATATCTTGCCCACTTTTTTTTTAGATAAAGGTCTGCTGCCGCATTAAATTCTAATATAAATTCGTTCATGTTTTGTTCCGGTTTTTGTTTGAGATTGCAAAATTTCTTTTGCGCTTCTAGAAATGTGGTTTTGGGTTCGAATAATTGTTTTAACTTTGTTTTAAAGGTTTCTAAGTTCTGTTCCACGAACAAATTTTGATCCCTCATCAATTTATCTTTAGCAGGTCCTACAATTTTCGCCTTTAATATAGTTAATTTAGAATCATTATTCAATTCAGTTTTATTGATGAGATTGTCAAATTGTAAGAAAAAATGGTTAATATTTGCTTCCTTTTTTCCATCATAGTATGGAATCAGATTAATTAGGCTATCTGCATTTGGGGTGTCCATTGTAGTAATTTTAGGAGTAGCTTTTTCAGAATTTATAATTTTCTTCTCTTTCTTTTTTTTCTTATTATTATTATTACTATTATTACAAATAATATTAGTGTCTACAGTTTGATTATTTAATTCGCGTAATTGTTGTCTAGTTTTGACACCAGTATCTATTCTACTAATTCTTTGACTTTTACGCTTATTCATCCAATTAAAGTACAAAAATCATAAAATAGAGAGAGAGCAAAAAAAATTGTTTAACATAAAATAAAAGATACCCAATGGTGAATTGTTATGCACTGTTCGAGAAATTAATTATATATAATATATATCATTTCAATATTTGAGCATTATTATGTATTTATTTTATATTTGCTGCTGTTGCAGTATATGTAACACAAGTCATATTTTCAATTCTTTGTTAATACAAATCAATCCAATAACACTTATTATTATTTAATATATCATTATATATTTAGTGAGGTACCCAAAAAGAATTGCCAGGTATATGCATGTTACAGAGTGTATGAAGATTCCCCAATGAATGCTTAAAATTTTTTTTTTTTTTTTTTTTTTTTGAATAGTTGTTGAAAAGAGGAAAAAAAATTTTTTTCAAAAGAATTAGAATTAAGAACATTTATGTTAGCAAAAAAAATTTTTTTTTTTTTTTTTAGTCTTAATATTGCATATATATTTTTATATTTAAAAAATTATACAATAACCTAAAGTTCTATTTCTAAAATTAAATTAATATATTAAAATAATTTAGAAAGAGGTAACGGTACCACTTCTAATTCGGTAAACCCTATGATGGAATGCTACAGAGTGATCAATTAAATTATTTGAATTTAAGTCTGACTGCATAGGATTTACCACTATATTGCTGTTTATTGATTAATATGAGTATTTTAAATTATCCGAGACGTATAGTATTTATTTTGCACCTATGACTCTAAGGATCTGATATGATCATTTATACTTAGAAAATTTTATTAGACAAATTATCAATTAATTATAGAAAAGAAAAAGTTGCGTTGTGAATTATTTTTGAAGTTCGGATCCTCTTTGAGCCAATTACAATCATCAAAGGTTACCTGCAGAGAGTTATGTAACATTAAATATATAATGGCTTATTTTAAAACCTAGATTGTAATATTAAAGAAAACATTTCCTAAAATAAAAGACTTAATATTAATTCAATAAATTAAGTAAACAAAAAGAAAACTGACTAAAATTAATTGAATATAAAATTGAGTTTATTTACAAGGTAATTATAAGCATATGATTAAAAACAAACATAAATGTTTTAAAAAATAAAAATATTCAATCCTAGTTGAGAACTGTATTCTCAACATTTATTTTCTGAGAATTACAGTTTATCTTACTGAATTAACAAATTCGATTTTGAAAGGCAGAGTTCCATACCCTAGAAGTATTTATTTGATTAGCCTTTTTATGTTTAGATCGGGGTAGGATCTTCATACACACGTAAATTCGTATTATTAAAAGAATATAGCTTAATTAAATAAAATGGAACAATGGTGAAGGAAGATTGTTTGTTACCTTATATTACTAGATAACGTTGACAGCAGGAGGTAATGGCTGACGCGTTTTCGCTTTTTCTTAGCGCGTACATTTCCATCTATTGGCACACACACTCAAAATCTGTTTTTTTAGTTAGAGAGCAGTCAACCTTCTACTTTTCCATCTTTTTTGAATCTGAACTCTCAAAAAAAAAATCACATTCTTTTCGTGGAGCAAAACTCTCAAAAAAAAATCACATTCTTTTCGTGGAGCAAAAAAAAAAAAAAAAGGATGGAATCATTCTTCCCTTTTCACATAAAATTAAGGCCTTATACATATAACTTCTTGAAAATTTGCATGTTTCGGCCATACCTCTGATTTTAGAGAGATGACCATTGGCAGGCGGGAGAATTTTGGTACTCCCCTTGAGTGTTTCATAGGCCCGTCGGTACAATAGTGATTCCTCTTGACGCCGTGCTGTGTCTGGGAGGTAAAGATGCTTTTACTTGTGAGGTCTTCGTGCCTATTTAAGCTCTCATAAATAAATGTGTCATATTATTGTTCTGACAATTTTCTCCATGACATTTTTATTAGGTGTAGTTCAATCATTCGTGGGAATGGAAAACCAAATATTTCCTTGACTGCCGTGGTTCACTTTGTTCCACAATTATCTATCTGTATGCGCTGATCCTAAAATGGATCATTAATTTGTATTGTTCACTGTTCACTGATTAAAATGATACCAAATACTCTGCTAATATGCAGAAAAAAAACCAAATACTTTTTTTTTTATAGTGTGTGCTAGTTTAGATCTAGATGGTGGTATTTCTCACCATCAACGTAGCACCTATAATCGTCGTCTAATCTGTACGTCCGTCAGTCCACATATAACGGCACAAAAACTACCTAACCAAATGGTTTGAAATTTGAGATATCTATATCTTTGCAGAATTTTGTCAAGACATTTCAAATTTTATGAAAATCGAATCAAAACTTTAGAAGATATTAATAAAAATATTTATTAAGAAATTTGAATAATAATAAAAAAATTCTGAGCTTTCTTGTTATAGGAGCTTCCAAGGTTTAATCGTCAAGCGACCGAGATACTTATTTTATTATAGAAATTAATCTGCAGACACAGAATTAAAAATCATCAAGATCTGAATATAACTAGCTATAGTACGAACGCACCTCGTTTGACGTACAATTTCCAACTTGTTATACACGATAAAGAATGGGTTGAAATTTTAGCTATTAATGAGCATGGTGGTTTTTAATTATAAACTTAAATTTTCAATTTTTTAAAAAATAATTTATGCTTTTAGAATTGTGGCTTACTCACCTTATATGATTAAAAAAGCATGATTAATTATTCTTGTAAAATTCTGAGGGTGAAATAGTCAAAATCAAAATAGGCAGGTGGGATCTTTAATTGGATCAGTATTTTTTGATAGGTGTGGTTTTGTGGTGGCAAGGCTTGACTCAACAGTCAATTTTAAATTTGATGTTAATTGGTATTTATGATTTAAATATAATAATAGTCAGCTTGAGAAAGGAGGCCTCCATGGCCGAGTGGTTAAGGAACCACTCCGCTAATCGCTTCATAGCGTAGGAAGCAAGGCCGGCGGTGTTCGACTCCCGCCAGCTCCATTGCACACACTTTGTGGAGCTCCCGGATGTAACTCTTTGTGTTGTAAATTTCCTTGTACTTTCTCGTCAAGATTTATGTAATTGTTGAAGTCGTGTATGTGTTTCTGTGATTAAAATAAATGTATATGGATCATTCGAGACGACAGCCTTGTAGCTATAGGTCTCAAAGCCCACCTCCCTTCAAAGCTTGAGAAAGGTAAATTGGAATTTAAGATCTAAAATGTAATCATCAATATCTTATTATTTTGACAATAATTTTAATTTAACTTCTAAACATTATTTAATTTGATTTCATGATCTGAATCTAATAACTGTCATATTGGGGAAAGTTGATTAGAATTTATAGTTTTGAGTAATCATATAATATAAACATGTCAGTCAACTCTTATTTGGGAAGTCACCTTCAACAACATTAATCATGATTAAGATGTTTATGAATATGGCTAATTTCTTTTATTATATATTTTGATACATATATATAATTTGGTGAGTGGTACTGCTTGCATCCATCTTCCTTTTGTTCCAGAGCTGCATTTTTTTTTATATAAATAACTTTATCAGTAGATACAATAATGTTTTTATAATTATCTTTTATATTCTTTTAGGAGTATTCAAAAATAAAAAAGAAATTAATGTTAATTCAACCATTAAAATAAATTGTATAATTTATATATATTTTTTTTTTCAATGATACTTTTATTTAGTAAAAATCTTGATAGAAATTTTTCTTAACACATTTGAGAATCACTTAGAATACATGAAAAATTTCATGTGTTTCTTAACCCTTTGACCGCCTTATTTATTTTTTCAAAATCCTTTTGACCAATATAGTAGTATAATCAACCAGTATCTCCTTTATTATTACATATATTTCAAATCACCATGTTTTTGAAATATGTAGTAAATTTATCATTTGCATTTTCACCCTCTGACTGTGGATTGTGGAATTTTAAAAAGAAAACTGCATCAAAAATTGTATGTTATATAATTTTTCTACAAATGTCTTGCCCAAATATAAGTGGCCAGAGGGTTAATCTTTAACTTCAGGTGTCTCATTTTTCTAACTAAAAGTTCAATTAATATTAAAAGTGCATTTAAAAAACTAATAACCTTATATTCTTTGTTTTTAAAAAAAGGCTTGTAGAAGAAATATTAAACAAATATTACCACTCTCACAAATGTTTCCATGTTCCTTCCTTTCTTTCATATCAAATGTTTTCTCCTTTTGTGATAGATTCCAAATCTGCATTTTAAAATTCACACATGTAATAATTTACAAAACAAAGCTGTAAAAACAGAATCCTTTGTTAAAGCTTTCAAAATAACAGTGGAAATATTTTTTAAAGCTTATTACATCTCTAACAAATCTTTAGGCATTTTCAAAAATATAAATAACATAAAATATATATAAACACTATAAATTATGTGGTACTTTTCCGTTATACAGACACCATGCCAAAATGTATGCTAATGCACCAATTATTTCAATCTTGATCGTGAAAAGGAATTTTATTTTAAACTATGCGAAGCATTGTGATTTGCTATTTATGAAACGTGAATCACGTGAATGATTATTATTTAACCTTAACCTTGAAAAGCTTTTTAATTTACTATTATTCGAATTAAAAATACTTTTTTTTTTATAAAGTTATAATTTATTTTTACTGCTGACGCTGAGAGGGATTTTACCATTTGGCAATTACCAGATGATGAGAAAGTTGCAATAAAACTGTTTCAGAAATTTGGAATTCTGCATAATAAAAGGTTGCGTTAAAAAAAAAACATGATGTTTTCTTACTTCTATTCCCGATCGTACAACTGCAACTTTAATGGCGGCAATAGAAAACAATGTAGCTGATGGAAGTATTATTTATACAGATTGCTGGAGAGGATATAAAACAGATGAACTGTGAGATGCTGGTTATGATCATTTCACAGTAAATCACAAATACAATTTTGTCGACCCTAATACTGGATGTCATACTCAAAATGTTGAGAGATTATGGGGCATCGCAAAATGGCACAACAAAAGACATCGGGGAACTGTTCGTCATCATTTAGAGTCGTATCTCATAGAGTTCATGTGGCGACGCCTTCATTAAAAAAAATAAAATATTTATAATTTTATGCCAGCAGTTTAATAGGAGTTTTATTTTATTACTTTATTGTATATCAGTTATTTGTTCACTTATTTTAAGTATATATTTTTGATTTAATAAAATAGTTCGTAAAAGTCTGTAATTTTCAAATGCTATATTTTTAAAATGCTCACTTTACTATCGACAATGTTTTTTCTTTTATTTTTCAAATGTTTCAATTCACATGATTTTCATTTTGCACCAACAATTACGCTTGGCGACAATAGTGTCCGTATAATGGAAAAGTTCCAATTATTTTTATGATTTACTAGAAAAGATCAATTGACTTTTTTTTTAAAAAATGATCAGACATTTTAATTTGTTTCTAGTAATTGAAATTATTTTTCATTAAGCTTTATACTTTTCTTTCTATCATTTTCTTATATTACATAATAACATCTTATAACAGGGTTCATACTCATTTCCCCTCAAAAAATCCCCTGAGAATCCCCTGATGTATTTTCCAGAATGAATAATTTTCCCATGTTGACAATTAACGACATTTTTTAAAACTTAGTAAGTATTTACCCCCCCCCCCCCCTCTAAATAAATAAATAAAGAGGTAATCCCAAAAGTTAAGTTTTTACATCAGAAGGTTAAAAAATAAATAAATATATATATATATACAGAGGTATGTATAAAAAACCTGTATGTATTTTTCCCAGATCAGCAGCAAATTTTCTAGGTATCAAGATTTTGTTATGTTACACACAAAAATCTTAAGAGTTGTGAAAGTTCCACTCTCAAGTTCACAACTGATTCTGAAGCACAAACTACTGATTTGTTACAGAATTTTTTGCAAAATTTACAAATTGTTGAACATTTTTCAGATACATGCTTTTACGTCACAAAGCATGCGAATAACAGCAAGTGCCCTCATTTCCCAGAGTGGCCGATTGTTTTGCCAAATTTTCCCAGGTTTTTGGTATTTTTTGGAAAATCCCCTGAGATTCCCCTGATTTTTAAGACACAAAATTTATCCCCTGACTTTCCCCTGATTCCCAGGTTTCCCCTGATGAGTATGAACCCTGTATAAGTCCGCAATACGGAGGGGAATAGTTTAGATTGTTATTTAAATATTGTTACAAAAAATAACAAAGAGCAGGAAAAAATTAATAATTTTAAAGATTTAAAATTTAATGAGATGTATTTGCAGGGGGAGGGTGATCATGAGGTGAAGCTGGGAAGGGCAGGGGGAGAAAAGCAGAGATTTTAGGAGGAGGGGTTGATTTAGGTGGTAAATTAGGTTTATTTATTGTTAATAAGTCTGAAAAGAAATTTAAAATTAAAGAAGTATAAAGGTAAACTATGGGGTTTTGGTACTAGAGGGGGGGAAAGGGGGAAGCAGTAATTTTGAGGGAGATTTAGATGATCGATTATTTATTGATACAATAAAATAACAAATAAAGAAATAAATTATAATTTTTTTTTAAAGATTTTCAATTTTTTGGAGGGGGGGGGGTAGATTCTATATATTTATTTATTTTTGAGTGACAATCTGCCGAAATACAAAGATTTTCGCCCCTTTTTACTTCTAAATTAATGATAAAACAGGTTTTTAAATGATTTTTTTTTAAAATCCCGATTATAAGCCCCCCCTCCCACATTCAACCCTTTTTGGTTTTGAAAAAGGGGGGGGGCTTACAATCGGGATTTTACGGTAAATGTGATTTTCAGATTGGAAAGTATGTCTGCAATTCATTCATATTAATGCATAAAAAATCCTGTTTTTTTTTAAAGTTGTGTCACTTTATAACTAAATGTGCAATGTAAGCAAAAATAGTTAAAGCAAAATACATAAAATGAATAATATATGTTAAATCATAATTTGTGATCTTAAGTTTACACAATATAAAAGATAGGACAGAGAATGGCAAATTAGTAAAGAAAAAGAAAAAAAAAGAAGAAAAATACTTAAAAAAATATTATTTTTACCTCAAGAAATGCCGATTCTTCATTCTTCTTTGATTTTCTAAGCACAGCAAATTTAGTTTTGGACTTAGTAAAGGCTCTCAGCGACCTAAAATTACAAGATAAAAAAGATTTCTTATATTTTATCAAAGAATTATCATATAGTCAGTAACAAAAATTCTTTAAAATTAATTATATATATATATATATATATATATATATATATATATATAAAAGAAAGAAAAAAAAGCATTTTCCAAAAATTTTAAATTTGTCTTTTATGGTGAAATGGGAGCACGTTTTGACTTAGTTTGACTGACTTCAAAAATTTCCCACACTTTTACTATTAGACATACATATATATATATTTTTCTCTTAGTAGTTGCAATGTTTGATGGCCTATTATATACACTAGCTCAGATTAAAGGTGAAAATAAGAAATTTTGCTTAGTAGCCACTGGCCGGAAGTTTGATTTTTTTTTAGTAGCTAGTAGGGCTGGACGATATCAGAAATTTAATATCGCAATATATCAACGAATTAATATTGATATTGGTGATATATCGCGATAACTACCTTAAAGTGTATGGGAATAGAAAAATTGTTAATTTCCATAGATAAATGGTATGGTAGCAGCAATTTAAGTACAAACAGGTGTAGAAAGCAACGAATCAATTCTCTAGACCTACTTGCTCACACAGCATCCTTTAAATATTATAGTTTCATATTTATACAAAACAGAAATATTTTAGGAAAAAGACACGTTGTTCAATATCTATTTGGGCTTATACCATTGATTGGATGGTGTTTTTCTTTAAAATAGTATGTTGCCTATTCTTCCTATTTTATGCACTATTTTCACCATTGCCTCGTTATAACTGAGAATATTATGAAAAAGAAACTAAATAAAAGTTCTTAAATTTAGGATGTTGAACATTTTAATATGAATAAAATAAGTAAAAAGCAACAGCAAAAACTGAAATTGGTTTATTACCATATGTAATGCTAATATATTTCTGAATAACAAGCTTTCAATGGATGACAGAGGCAGCAGAAATGTTGTTTTTCAATCTTTCTCTAAGGTATCAATGCATTCTTAATAGAAAAAAAATGTAAAAATTCACCTTCCTATCTATTTACTATACAAAAATACAATACAACATTGAAATCTTTTTTGAAATATAAATATTCAAATCACATTTTGAAATAGTTTTATAGTACTTATTTTTTTAGTTCATTTTAAGCTGAAATAACAAGAAAACATATATTAAATTCACTGTGATTCATGCTCTCACTACCGGTAAAACACAGAGGGAAACAGGTATGAGCCTCTTGGCCGATATTCAGCGTACGCAATACTAGACGTTAATAGCTAGGAAGCTCCGCTCAAAGATAACCAATCACAGTGAAAAAGTGGCGACGCTTCGCTTCACGAACGTGGCGAAATGCAAAATTTTAGCCGCACTGTGATTGGTTGCTCGCGAACCAAGCTTCCCAGTTGCTAAGCTCTAGTAATATTATCGACTACACAATAACTCGTACATATTTGAGCGCTTAGTTATTCGTCATGACTTATCAATATGTGTGAACTATTGCAATAGGTCTAGACCTAGAGGAATAGCAGCGACTTTATTGAAACACAGACGATAACAGATTGTTCAGTAAGGAACGCACGGTGGGAAATGCGGTTAGGTGGAAATAAAAAGTAAAGCAAATAATGTATCGGGATTTATTGAAATAACAACGAAAAAGAGATAATCGTTGGAAGGGATAGCGGGCTTTGAATGAAGTGGACAGGGAATAAATGCATGGGGAGAAAGGATTATTCAGATATTAGTACGGAATTTTCAGCGCTTTTTCTTGGATTTCGAAGTTGCCCTGAGGGAAAAAAAATGTCATTGGCATATATCGGTAGAGTCAGAACTTAGCTATCGTTATTGGGATATATTGTCAGATTCAGAGCTTAGCTATCGTTATTCCGATAATTAAAAAATATCAATATTTGACCGATTTATTGATAAATAATCCAGCCCTAGTAGCTAGTTACTGGCTAGTGATAATAATTTCTTTAGTATAAAGGTGAAAATAAGCACTCGGCAGTCACCACTCGTCGATTAAACTTGAAAAACTGGCGATTAAAAATGTGGAAAGAACCGGCCAAATACAGGATTTCCCAATTTCCTTTTTTCCCTAAAATTTGACATTTTCCCGCACCCTATCACCAAAATTTATGATTTTTCTGCGCCCGATCGCCGAAATTCTTGATTTTTCTGCGTTCGATCGTCAAAATTTATGATTTTCCCCGCGTCCGATTGCCAAAATTCATGATTTTTCTGCACCCGATCGCTGAAATTCATGATTTTTCTGCACCCGATCGCCAAAATTCATGATTTTTCTGCACCTGATTGCCGAAATTTGTGATTTTTCAGCAGTTGATTGCCAAAATTCATGATTTTTCAGCACCCGATCGCCAAAATTTATGATTTTTTCGCGTCCGATCAACGAAATTCATGATTTTTACATGCCTGAACGACGAAATTTACGTTGTAGTAAGCTACACTAGTACCTAAGCTTAGTGAGACTTATGTAATATTTTTATTTAGTACATAAATTAACCTACTGTAAACTCATTATATATATTTTTTAATTAAATATTCAGTGACATAAATGTACACTTACTGGCCACTAAAGAAATTATTCTCACTCGCCACTAACTGGCTACTAAAAAAAAATCAACCTACCGGCCAGTGGCTACTAAGCAAAATTCCCTATTTTCACCTTTACTTTAGTAGCCAGTAAGTACATTTATGTCACTGAATATTTAATTTTAAAAATGTATAATGGGTTTACAGTAAACAACTTATTTATATAAAAATATTTTAATTTATATTGTTTTGAATAAACTTAAAATACTAATTTCCAATCTATTTTAAATTTTAAAATAAGTTAACAGCAAAGTTATACACTAAAACTTATGTAGCTAACTATATAAGTTCCACTAAACTTAGGTATTTGTGTAGCTAACTACATAAGTACCTATATTAAAAGAAATTATTTGTCTAATATTTGTCTGATAATAATAAAATAGGTATGTTTATACACTAAAGGACAATCCACAACATGATATGTATTACACAGGCACAACCTGTGGCTCGTAGGTCAAAAGTGGCCAATATCTCCAGAAATTCAGGAATTGTGCATTTCACCAATTAATCTCAGAAAAAATTGCAAATTTCATCATTCAGGAAGGTAAGAATCATGAATTTTGTTGATAGGGAGCGTAAGTATCATGAATTTCGTAGATCGGGAGCATAAAAATCATTAATTTTGTCGATCGGGTGTGTAAAAATCAACATTTCGACGATAGGGCATAGAAAAAAAACAAATTTCGTTGATCAGGCACGTAAAAATCATGAATTTCGTCGATTGGGCACATAAAAATCATTAATTTCATCGATTGGGTGCAGAGAAATCATAAATTTCGTCGAATGGGTGCAGAAAAATCATGAATTTCGTCGAACGAGCACATAAAAATAATGAATTTCATCAAACAGGTGCGGAAAAATCATTAATTTTGT
This sequence comes from Maratus michaelseni, assembly GCA_963931845.1. Taxonomy (NCBI): domain Eukaryota; kingdom Metazoa; phylum Arthropoda; class Arachnida; order Araneae; family Salticidae; genus Maratus; species Maratus michaelseni. The sequence continues at coordinate 26,094,857 of OZ007594.1, forward strand.
CGATCAGGTATGGAAAAATCATTAATTTCGACGATTGGGTGTGGAAAAATCATTAATTTCAACAAACGGACGCGTTAAAAATCATGAATTTCATCGATCAGGCACATAAAAATCATGAATTTCATAGAACGGCCGCATAAAAACCATGAATTTCATCGATATGGTGCAGAAAAAATTGTTAATTTCGTCGATCGGGTGCGGAAAAAATGTGAATTTTAGGGAAAAAAGGAAATAAGAAAATCCTGCATTTGGCCAGTTCTTTCCATATTTTTAATCGCCGAGTGCTTATTTTCCCCTTTAGCTCAGATCAGACTTTAAATAGAATCAGTCTTAAATATAAAAATTTCCCTACAGAAGAAATACCATACAATTATACCTGTTATGAAGAAAACCTGTCTAAGACGAAATTTTTCTCCTATCACTTGGCTTTTCATCTTACGATGTTTTACTGTACTAAATGAACATAATAATTTTCTACAGTAAAATAGGTAGAAGTGGAATCGCTAGGAAATGAAACAAAATTCCTGTTTGCAAAGGTTTCTGATTGAGCAGTTGTAGTTGTATGGTATTCTTTACATAAGGAATATGCATTTTTAACATTTTAGACAGGATTCCTGTATAAACAGGTGCTGATTTCATAGATTTTACAAAACAAAGTACGGTAAAACCTGTAAAAACAGAATAGATAGGGACTGTAAACAAATTTTTTTTGACAGGTTTTCGTCTTAGAAATAATATTATTTGCACACTATTCTTTTTAGCAGGAAAAAAAAAATTCTGTTCTAGAAAGCTTTAGTTTTCACCGCAGACTAACAAATATCATGATATTAAAATAAACTAGGGGGCTCAGCCCCCTACTCGCTAACGCTCGCCAACCCCCCGTGAATTGCGAAGCAATTCACATTGAGACCATTATGCGGTCACAGCTCGCTTCGCTCGCTCGCCCCTTTTTTTCAGCAATTCTAGCCGGAATGAGTTCTACCATAAAACATTTGAACATATGAAATTGACAATTTTTTTTAATGTAAAAAAGTAATTCTCCACTGAAAACACAACTGAAAATGTATTTAGTTGGCGCTACCAATGAGCATATAAATCTTTTAAATACTATGAAAAAAGGATCTTTTGTACAGCACGACTTAAATTCATCAGAAAAAAAAAAAAACTACGTAGAAATTATTTTTTACTTCCTCAATACATCAACAGATGGCGCCAGGTGCAATCTACAAAGTTGATTTTTTTTCTTCTCCGACTTTTGAGTGAGTGAAATTCGTAAATTCTGAATAAGAGTTGAGAATTCATTTGAAATTAACGATATTGCTCATAATTAAAATGAGGAATCATCTCAGACGCTTTGGATTACGTACATGTTATTTTATTTTTAATAATTGCTAGTTTGAGCTTCATTCTATGTTTTCAATGCTCTCACACTGACGGCCATATTGGAGGTGGAGCTAATCTAACACAATCTAGTCTGTTCATTGGTCTGAGCTCTGGAAACTACGGTTGTTGCCAAACCGTAAGTTACAAATTCAGCCCTATTTTCGTGCCACGTAAGACAAATATATATATAGATTTAAAAGAATCTGTGCATCATGAAAAATCTGGACATTTGGTGTCCCATGCAGTGGTTCTGTGGGACGGGTCTTGGAACACCTGGCAACACTATTTAAGTATTTATAAATCCTGTTTGGTACAAGCATCACTGAACATAATATGTAAAGTAAGGAATAAAACAAAATAAATAATACAGCAACCAGACACCGAGCCCTGATTAAAGCATTGACCAATACCAAAAATTATGCATAATAAAATATCAAATAAAATTTCCATAAATTACCAAATCTGAATTTTATAACTTTTTAAAATTCCTTAAAATCATGGGTGCATAACTGTGACTGTGGTAAAATCTATGTATGCTTAATGATTAGTTGAATATTTTACATTTTATATTTTCCACAGTAAATTCCCATATTATTAATTAAATTGTTGCAATGGATTTCTTTTATGCAAAATATCAACATTTAGCTCCATTTTACATAATGAGATTTAAAGAGCTGAATTTTAGAATCAGTTTTTGACTTTATAAACTGATTATAATCAATATTTTGAGTAGAATGAAGTTAAAAACAAAAGATATATTCATAAATGATGTATTCTAAAGTTAAAAAAAGTTGCTTTTTGTGACAATATATATGTAATTCAAGCACTTGAATAAGCCATTTAACAAGCAAAACTTTACATTCGTTGCTGAAGAATATAATCTCATCGCACAGAACAATAGCATTACATGTTGTTCATAATGATTTTTTTTTTTTTTTTTTTTGCACAATTTCATCTTTTATGTGACAGTGTTTTGTGTTAGATGGCAAGGTAAAAATTACCTGAAACTTTCAAATGAGTTTATAATAAATAGTAATAATTTCAATAGGATGATTTTTAATGTATTGGCAGCTTCGATCCCTTTTAATTGTGAATAGGAAAGGAGAGGGCACTAAATGAATAACAGACCCTAAGCCACATTTCGGTAAGATTGAGCTCTGACTGCAACAAAAATTGAGGTATTTTTCCAGCACAGGGGTAATGTTCCCATTTGACATTTTTCAAAGGGCACCATGTCCTCCCTTTCTGTTTTAAGGGCCGATACACCCTGCCCTGTTTAGATGTGGAAAAGGAACCCTATCTGTTTTCCCAGTACCTTCTTTGCACCTTCTATTCAATTCATAATCAGACTTTGATCTAGGCATAAAAGATTAAAAAAACCCCAAAAAACAATGAAACAAAAGAAGAAAAAAAGAAGTGGCCTTTTCAGGTACTAACCAAACTTTTAAGTTGAATATTCGGAAACTGGAGTTATTTGAATGAGATTATTTTATGAGATTCTTAAAAATATAGCATGATTTCAGCTTACCTTGATAATGTATGGAATGTTTCCCAATGTGTATCGAAATGCCTTTTGAAAGATTTAAGATTTTTTGTTTATTAGTGGTTTAGAAGTGAAATCCTACCCCGTCCCCTTCCAGAGGAAAATGTCTGATTCCAACAGCAATGTATGCTGTACTGACAAATAATCAAATGGGAAGTGTAACAAAAGTGCTCTTTCATTGAACAAAAAGTGCCTTTTTACCCAACAAAGGTGCCCTTTTCAATAAATCTGTCCAGCCTCTTTTTAAAAGAAATGTGAACACTATAGTGTTCATATTTCTTGGAGCCTTGGTAAGAGAAGGAAATTTCGGTAATTTTCCAGTATAAGGGGGGGGGGGGGGGCTTGGTGTTTTTTTTTTTAAAGCTTGGTGCAATTTGGGTTTCAGAAAGTGAGATTTGTTGTCAATTGATATAAACAGCTATGAAAACAAATCCAATGAACTTTTATGTTTGTTTATATATTTATTTATATATTAATATTATAATTGTTGTTTTTTATGTACTACAATTTATGTCTGTTTGTACATAAAAATATATAAATGAGTTGTTTATATATGTATTTGTATATATTATTATTATTGTTTTTTATATACAATTTACTTTAGTTTGTATATAGGTAAAAATAGATAAATGGCTTATTTATAAAAAATAAATTATATAAATGTAGAAAAAAATGCTTGCGTATATAAAATAGTGAAAAATGAAAAATTTCCTTCTCTTGCCAAGCCCATTATCTCCATCTTGCCAAGTCCCCTTAACTGGAAAAGTACCGAAATTAGTTAACATATTTTCTGTCAATCTATTCATTGTTTCATATAATCAAGCAATTTGTTCAATATTTACACAATTTATTTAATACGAAGAAGCCATTTATCAATTTTTATATACAAACAGAAGTAAATTTTATCTAAAAAACAATAATAATAACATACAGGGGTGATTGTGGGTTTATGAAAAAATTCCTGAAATTTTAGCAAGAAAACGTTTCCTTATAGAGAGGAAACAGATAATGTATTGCAGTTAGGTCAAATTATGAAAAATATGAATTTTAATTATGTTTAGCAATCATATGAAATTGATATTTTAGTCTTATTTTATGAATTTAACTATCAGGAAAACCAGAATTTCTGAACCCAGATGTATAACTTGAACACAATCACCCCTAAATATATATATATAAGCATAAAGTTCACTAGGTTTGTTTTCATAGCTGTTTTATTAGTTGATAAAAAATCTCACTTTCTGAAGCCAGAATTGCACCAAGCTTTAAATAAAAAAGGCCAAGGCCACTATAGTGGAAAAGTACCAAAATTTATATAATAATTAAAATAAATTAATAAATAAATAAAAATACAAACTGAATACTTACACAGAAGATTCCTCGGGAAATGTTTTGGACAAAAGTGAATTACTTTGCAGTAAAAACTCTTGAGTAAATTTCGTAGACTCAGCTTTAATGAGATCTGATACACTCCACAAAGTATGAATCTTGACCAGATTTTTATCAGGAAACACTTGTAAAGTAGCAGAACTCACATCTGGACAGAGAGCTGCATCTTTATATGTTTTGATGATATCAGAAATCTAGATAAGTAAAATTAAAGACATAAGTAAACAAACAAACAAAAATAAAAAGTTTAAAACGAAAAATGCATCATAATTGTAGTTTGGAAATTTGTATTTATTAATTTACTTATTTTTCAGAAATACAGGGTTTCATTTTCATTTGAAAACGGGAGGGAGGTGAATAAAAATAGAAGGAATAATAAAATGAATAATGATTAAAGAATAGGAATAAAGATTAATTATAATTTTAATCTCATGATTACAATTAAATGGGAAAAGGTGCTTTTTTTGGAACAGCATTTGCCTGCGATCCGCCATCTTGTTTTTTAAATCAAAACATGTTTGTTTTATTTTTCATTTCCAAAATAAACTAAAAGTAATATTATTAACTTTCTTTACTCTCTAACCAGTTTTTTATTACTCATGTTCAGCATGAAGACAAAAGAGAAGTGTAATTAAGATTGGAATAGGGGCCTATGTTACACTAGGTGCTCAGGGCATCACTAATCAATAACATTAAAGGTTTTCTGCATTTTTGTAAAATTTTAAATTTGTAACATAGGCCCTTCTTCCAGACAATCCATTCAATTAACTATTTGAAAAACTTTACTAAGAATGAAATATAAAATCACTTTGTTATTAAAATATGCTAAATATTTCAAAAACTATTAATACAGGAAAATTATTTAATGTATCCAATGAATGAAAGTTCTAAAATTCCAGTACCAATAAAATGTTCGGCTATGATGTCGCACACTCAAACACCGTTTTTTCTTTTTTTAATCGGTTACAAAAAGGATAAAAGTTGCCAAATTTTGGGGATTGTTTCTTTTAATGGTATCCCGGCTATTGTATTAAGTTTGTTTTTTGGTGCGAGCTTGAAAATCGCGCCAATCTAAAAGTCATCAAACATCGGTGTGTGAGCGTAACACATCTGTTCCAAATGTTCAAAAAGGGGAAAACAGAAAATTGTGGAATTTTAGAAGGTTTTCAGTTCTGTATTTAAAGTTCAATCTTTCGTGACTTTATACATTATTTTGCGATAAAAGCAAATTAAAATACATGCTGTTTAAATGTCATTCCTTGAGCATTTAATCATGGCTTAAAGAAAACATTTATGGTTAAAATGAAGTTCTAAGTGGTTAAATTGAACAAAAAACACATGAGAAAAATACACATCTGGTAGTGGGAGCACAACAAGCAGTTTACGAACTGCACATTGAAAACATCTTCTTCTTTAAGAGATTAAATACGCTGGAAATAATGACATTTAAAACTGTTTTTAAAAATGGAAAAAAATAAAGGTTTGGAGAACAGTCTCAAATTCTCAACCAAATGCATACCATTTCTTCTGTCCCCAGTTCCCCCCCCCCCCCTCCATGCTTTATCATCAGAATACTAATGAGGTAAAGCTTTTGAGTTTTGCAGTATGTAGTGTAATTTATTTACTGTTATATAAGGCTGTATTTCACATTTCTTTTAAAAGAGAATGGAATGCATTTGCAAGAGTTTTCAATATTTACGCAGAAATGAGACTCAGGAGAATTAAACAAATATTGACAGTCAGCTAAAGATTCTTATTATAAAATTAAATTTCAATAAAACTAGAAGGTGCTCTCACCAAACTAGGCTATATATATACAGTGAAACTTCCATTTAACGAAGTCTCATCGTTACACTTAAAAACTTCGTTATGAAGAAAATTCGTTAAATAGAAATCAACTTAAATTCATGAAATTTTACCTTCAGATATGACAAACAGGTATTGGATTCAGATGCATTTGATTCAGTTTCAATTATGAAACCGTCTTTTACAAAACAGTTGTGTACGGTCGATGAAATCACGTCACATTTCCAAGGTTTCATCAGTTCTGATACACAGATTCTCAAACTAATATTTTCACTACATTGTCTTTTCTCTGTCTCTTTCGATAATGTATTCAAGATTTTTTATTATTCCTTAGAGTAATGGCTGAAATTTAGAAGTTGTATTAGCAGGAACAAAAATAAATTTGATGTTGTTCTATTTGCATTTTAAAACACATTCTTGTGGATGTACAAAGCAATTGTCTAACAGCAATGGCAGGTCAGAATGGTAACTGTCTGACTCTAATTGATATTTTTTGCTTTAATGCATTTGACGCCATTATGTCACTGCATCTTCTATATCATTTAATGTAAAAAGGGGATTTTAACTTCCCCCAACTGTCAGCGCTGGAGTCTCAATGTGGTAGAGTAATAATAACAAGTGCTGGAGTGTCGGTGTGAGAAATTATAACAAGTGTTTTCCATAGTGTGAAAAAAAATTGTTTTATTTAGTACCAAACAGAATGGAAATTATTTAAATGTGTACATTTTCGTAACAATCCGCTGAAATAAATTCGCATATCCATCGCAACAGCAACCTCTTAGTTTGAATTCTGTACTTGTACAAAAGTGGAATAAACTTCGTTATATAGAATATATTTTTCGTAATATGGAGATTAATTTACATGCTAATGGTGTTCAAAGTCAAAGTTCTGCAGAAAATTTCGTTAAGTAGAAAACTTCGCTAAATAGGGACTTCGTTAAAGGGAAGTTCTACTGTATATATATATATAAATAAAATAAATGCCTGAAAATTATTTTAAAAAATCATCAAAAATGTACCATTGTCAAATAAATTTCATTTGAAATTACATTTTTTGATTCTATTTGATGGAGTAATGCATATTTAAATGTTAAAATTATCATTAAGCATAAACTCTTAATAGTTATTTTTAATATTTAATGAGACCAATAATATACGGCTATGATGTCTTACACTCATGCACAGTTTGTTTTTTTTTAAATCGGTTATAAAAAAGAAAAAAAGTCGCCAAATTTTGGGGATTTTTTCCTTCAATAGTAACCTAGCTATTGTATTAAGTTATTGGTTTGGCATGAACCTGGAAATCACGCCAATCAAAAAGTTGCCAAACATCGGTGTGTGAGTGTAACACATCTGTTCCTAATGTACGTACTACATTGTTACTACGTACATGTTATACAGGAAGCAGTTTCTTCATAGAGATCTGCAAGAGTTGAAATTTTCCAGCCGGAATGTGGCCTATTTTTTTCCTTCTTCATATTGATCTAGCCCAGAAAAAAATTAATGAAATAAGGCGGACTGGTACTTACGTATTAACGCCACCGCAGCAGATGTTGCGCTAATGCACCAATAAAGAGCAATCTTGTTGTTCGCAGTTCGCACGTGCGAGAATCTTTTAGATTCCTTGTTGCCTTGTTGTTTGCTGATTTTTGTTGCCATTTTTTAGTGTTACGAAAATGCGTATTTGAGATTTGCCAAAAACAGAATAAGATGCAATTTTATTTTTTCAGCCCATTTTCCACCGAAATCCGATTGACTACTTTGTTTTTAAATAAAGTGTTTTGAATTTTGAAAGTGTTTTGATTTTAAATAAAGTGTTTTGTTTTATGATTTGTCGCAAAAATTTTAGGTGTAGATTGGCGGCACTTAAAAAACGCCAAATCTGTAGCTGCGGTAGCGTTAATACGTAAGTACTGGCAGACTTAATTTCTAAAAAAGGAGATATAATTTGATTCAATTTTATTCTACAACTAGTTGACACGGCCGGCGTTGCCCGAGCCCCTGTAATAAACTTAAATCTCTTAAAAAATGAAACTCTGGCCACAGTCTACGATGGCTTCGGCACCGTATACCGGGCATGCTCGTACGCTCCAGAAAATCTTTTATTTCCCCATACCACTGCCAGGGGAGCATTCTGTTCTAAACAAACCTCTTTCCGAGCGAATTTCTGAGACAGGTCCCCGCTGCCTACGTTACTGTATAGTAGGCGTGCTACAAAATTGAGCTGGTTTCGAGAAGATGGGAACATTATTAGCCAAGTTATTGAAATAAGGCACAGTTAGACAAAATAACCTTGAGTGAGGTGCCGGGGGGAGGGGATGTTCAAGTGTCCTTCAGAAAATGACTAATTAAGAGGCCCACTATGCATGTTTAAAAATTTGTTCGTTTGGCTATGCTAGGTACTTAATTACAAATTTTGCTTAAACTATTATTCAGAAATAGTGGTAACCATTACTCATAAATTGAGTTTAATGTTATAAAGGGTGACTATTAAGTTAAATATAATGTTTGGAATAACTTGCGTTGAAATCGGAAAGATAGTTGCTGAGATATGGAAACGTATCATAGTAAGAGAAAAAAACCTTGAAGGAAGGGCTGGGGGAGGAGAAAGTTGTTCAAGTGTTTTTCAGCAAATGACTAATTAGAAGGAACACTATGCATCTTTCAAAATTCGTTCGTTTGCTTAAGCTAGGAACTTAATTACAAATTTGGCTTAAACTATTATTCGGAAATAGTGGTAACCACTACTCATAAATTTAGTTTAATGTTATAAAGGGCGACTATTAAGTTAAATATAATGTTTGGAATCACTTGCGTTGAAATCGGAAAGATAGTAGCTGTGATATGAAAACGGAGCATAGTTAGAGAAAAAACCTCGAAGGAGGGGCCGGGGGGGGTATTCAAGAGCCCTTCAGCAAATAACTAATTAGGAGGATCACTATACATCTTTAAAGATTGATTCATTTGGTTAAGCTAGGAACTTAATTTGAAATTTGGCTTAGACTATTATTCGGAAATTCTGGTAACTGCTTTCTAGAAATACACCTTGAAGCTATGAATGCTGATTTTTACGATAATTTAATAAAAATGGAACTGGTTTGAAGAAGTTTGGAACACTATTAGCTGAGATTTAAAATAGCGGTATTCTGTATTAAAAACAGCAATTAAACACTATGGGTGCAGCTAAAAATGTTAAATGTAATTAGACCCTTGCCCCTCTCTATTCCCGCAAATATAACGTTTTCTGTATTAATAATCTCTATCATAATAATATATGTCATGTAAAAAAAGAACTTAAACCCGGCTAATTGTCATGAAGAAAAACTTGCCTGGAAAGTATTTCAAACATGGGGATGTCTGTGTAATTTGTCATGTGCAGGTGGCGCAACAATAGCATGGCTTTAAGCTGATAACTTCAATCCATATTGAAACTATTTAGCCAGAAATCCTTATCTATGCATCGCTACTCTGGTTTATTTAATTACTTCTGTGAAGAATCGATGCAACCAACCAACCCAAGAGAAAAAAGCGTATTTTTGATGAAAGTTCTTTGTGGATATTAATTAATATTTCAGTAAATAATTGAAATATTAAAATTCTGAGGTTCAGGTACATCAGGAGAGGGTTTGGACTACCACCTATATCTAAATTATCAGGCTTCTAGGTGGGCTAGATTTTCCTAGCCATCGCCAACAGACACACAGAGTGAAACTTTTTTTTATTAGTATAGATTAAAATTCTTTCAAAAGAATATTTCATACATATTTTATGCAAAAGATAAGTTTTTCAGCTATGTCTGAAAACCTTAAAATACCAAATAACAACATTGTGGATCACTTAGAAAAATATATTTAAATGGAGACGCGTGAGAAATATTAATGTAGGGAGTAGGAAATCTCAAATCTTCCGGGAAGACATTTTAATGCTCAAGAAAAAACTCCCCCACCCCTCTTCCCCGGAATCTGAATTCATCACTGGTATGCCCTTTGTTTAGCAATGCTGTTTTTAAAAAAAAAATCACAAAAACAAACCTCGGTCTCCATGACTTATACAAGAGAGCAGCCACCTTTTAATACAGAGTCGAAAGGAGGGGAAAGGAAAAAATATTTTGATAATTAAAGAGCTTTAACTTTATAACAAAGTCAGACACAGAATCAGTTATCAGCAAAAGATGAATAAAAATAAAAGGTTGGTTGGTTGGCACCGGGACCCGTGCTACGCCAAAAAATAAAAGATTGTTGTTGTTGCATTTGAAGTGTTGCCAAATTACAAATTATATTTGAATAAAATTTCAAATCTCTAAACTGTTTTTAAAATGCATAATATTTTTTTCTTTATATATAGATTATTTAGGCATTTTTAAACAAGTATATTTGCAATTTACATGCACTACTAAAATCAAAACTACTGAATGTCGTCTGCAATCAATTTGAAGCAGAAATCACTCATTCCGAAACTACTCATCATCAGTGAGTGCTGAATCCTTGATCTCGCAGTATGGAAGTTTTGCGACTGCATATCTGTTAAACATTGATGTAATTAACTAATCTGGTAATTAAAAATAAAGCAATTTCTTTTTTATTTGTGTTCTTCCACATACGAAAATGACGGCAAATAGTGTGAAAGTTAATACTACTGACCGCATTGTAAAAAGTAAGCATATTTCTTGTTCCGCTCGATATTTTTCTAATGTATGTTTTATCCTAAACTGTCCTTGAATTATTATATGATGTTACTCTTTTTTATGCTCATTTCTAAAACAGTTTATGTATGAAGACTGTCAAAGTCAACTCATGTAAATGTAAATTTCAAATAAAACTGAATATATTACAGTTAATGTCTTAGCTTTCTTCTGTAAGCCATTAACATTTAAATTTAATGTTTAGTTGTGATTTTACATGAACTTTCAACTGAATTTAAAATGCTGACATATTAATGTTTTTTTATTTCTTAATAAGTATTAAACGTCGATATTGAAATTGAAGTTTTGTAAGAAATGTTGCTTTGAAATATTCTGACTAATTTGTTACTTTGTATAATATAAAGGAAGCAAAAAGTTGCTTTGAAATATTCTGACTAATTTGTAACTTTGTATAATATAAAGGAAGCAAAAAGTATTTTCACTTTTTATATTATCATCAAAATTTCCTCTGAAAACATTTGTGATTGTTTACTGTTTATTAGTAATATTTTACTATAATGTTAATTGTTATTTTATGGTGGGTTTTTCCTTTCTTTCTTTTTATTTTATTTATTTTTTCAAAGCAAATTTCTTTTAGTTGCATCCTTTCCATTTATCTACTCATTAATGATGTTGGCATTTATATCAATTCATATGAGTTATTGAGCAAATTATAGTTGACTTATTAGTCATAATATTGAAGCAAATTTTTTATCAATCAATTTATGAAGCAATCATTTATTTTATTTATTTTTTTTGTACAATTGCAAATTTATATAATAAACCTTATAAATCATTCCTATTTAATGGATTGCAACTTAATAACAACATTAAAAATCATTGGGGACTTGAATTTTTTTAATTTGTAAAAAGGTATAGATCTTTAGGAAATAAACTTTTTGTACCAATGTATGCCATACTAAATTTTTTTTATGTATTCTTCTTTGTTAAATACGGTTTTCGTGTTTTTAGTTTTTATAAGTAAATTTTATTAGTGCATAAAAATGTGTGTGTGATTTAAATGTGCACACTTAATTTTTTCTTCTTTAAAGACTCACTTATTCAAAATTTATTAATTCTGCCCATCCGGCGAATGTATGCCATAGCATTATTTCTGAGGCATTTTTCTTTTTATTATTATTAGTAGTAAATTTTATCATTGCACCTTGTAAGCAACATGTATTATGTATGCATGTATGTAAAAAAAAAAAAAGTATGCATTAGGAAATTTCACATTTAAAAAAATTACTAATATAGTCTACCAATATAAATCAAATCTAAAACCAAAAACTGAGAACTTTTTCTTTCTCAAATGTTTCCTGCAAAAACTATTGCCTATAAAAACATAAAACTGGTACTTTTATATAGAAATGTATGATAAAAATTGTGAAGCCGACAGTTTTTAAATCTAAGAATTATCTTAAGTGCTTTTTAATCTTGAAATAAGTCAAGATAATATTCAGTTATAAGCTTTTTTGGAACTGATGCTTTACACTCACACAAACATGTAAACAAAAGTTTGGCAACTTTTTGGTTGGCACGATTTTCAAGACTGTGCCAAACGAATAACTTAATACACAGGGATAATTCTAGAGAGTTTCAGAAGGGCGGCCTGCCCTCATGCCCTTTTTAGATAAAATCCCATCCTCCTTGCCCCTTTTGAAGGTAGAATTCTACCCTCCTTGCCCTTTCTCCAGGTAGAATTCTACCCTCCTTTTATTCCTGGGTAGAATCCTGCCTTGTTTGTATTGTACTTTCAAAAATTCTTTACTTATCGTTTATTTTTAGAATGCTAGTATGGTACATCAGGAGTACTCCTCTTTATTTCTCTGTGAAATGCCCTGGTATGTCTAATCTTTGACTTTGAGCGATTCATTTTTTCATTTATCATTTTTTTCCATTGAACAAGACATAGGGTAACAAGTAAGGGTCATTGATTAATTTCACCTTGTCTAGTGAAATATAGTATTAGATCAGGCATTCCGGCCTTTGACCACATGATAACTTACATAAGTCCTATAAAAATTTGAGAAGTAGCTTTAGAACTTTTATTTTGTAGCTTTTTCAAAACCAGTTTTGCTAAAACTGGGAAAAAGTTATCTGGTGAATAAAAGTTTTAGAGAGAGAAGTTTTTGAATATCATAGGGAAAGGGGGAAATGACTGTGAATATAGTAAACAATTTTACAATAAAAATCGAGAACAAGTTTCATTTTGCTATTTTTAATACTTTTCAAACAGTAAAGTTGCGGAAATTAGAAATGTTATTGGATTTTTTAAATTAAGGTGTACTTTAAGTTGTTGCCAGACTTCCCACCCCACCAGTATATTGGTATATTCGCTTATTACAAAAATGCCCTTTTTATGAAATGATGTGCCTTTTTCAACAAAATTGCCCTTATTATGTAATGTGCACCCTGCCCTTTTTAAGTTCTAGAATGATCCCTGTAATACAATGGCTGGGTTACCATTAAAGGAAAAAATCCCCTAAATTTGGCGACTTTTTTCCTTTTTTTAACCTATTATTTTTATTTTTTTCTGTGTGAGTGTAAAGCATCTTAGCTAGCCGCTTTTTTTTCCAATTTTTAATTCAAAATTTCAGTATCTGGATATAAAGAGTTAATTCCTAGTTTGAAAAAGTTGTTTTTATTTGGTGCCAGATTTTAAAAGCCCAAATAATATATTATTTCCAAACTCCTTTCCATTGAGAAATATTTACACATGGCTATTAAAAAAAAAAGATCATTTTAAAATAATTAAATAATGTGCAAAAAGCATTTAATGGTGGAAATTACATTATATAGAAACTATTTTCTTATAGTGTAACAGAATAAACTTTTTTTTTTCTAGACATTATAAAAGTCTGGGAGGCAGGGACATTCTTTACTTAACCATTTCATACAAGTTGATTTTCATATGTGTAATTATATTTCTTAATCATGGAAACAGCTAACGACAGTGGTGGATGCAACCTTGGGACCTTAAAAATTTCCCAATCAAAGGGAAATTAATGACAATCTAATTACAGAAGATCCCCACTGGCCATGATAATGTCATTCAATCTTCTGTAATTGGGTAATCTTTTTAAGTCTGAGCAAAGTAGCATTTTTTTAGAGACTGCGGGATCTGGAAGCGATGTTGGCAAGTATAGCTCATAGGGGCCAGTCTATTAAAATTAGGTCTTATGTTAGTACCTTACTGTTTTTATATTAAAGATGCAAAATTTTTTGTTTAAAATAAATCAACTATTATTAGAAATTGTAAATTGTATTTCATAATAATTTCAATTCATAATATTCACAAAACATTTTAAGTTAAAGAGACAATAACACTGTTTTAAATATCAACAAAATAGACAAATATTATATTGTGGTCTTGTTTTCTCAAAAATAAAAATAAAAAATGCAGCTCAAAATCGGAGAAAATAGAATCTAAAACAGTGTACTGCTTTAAATGGAAAATAAATCATGCTCTGGAGAAAAGAATATGATATAACAGACATTGTACGTGCTAGGATGAAAACCTTTCTAAAATAGACTTTTTCTAGTCCCATGTGATTCCATCTTAACAAATTTTACCATTAATGCATAAATAGTGCATGTTATTTCAGCTGGATATTTTGCTAGCCAAGAAAAAATAATTTTTGGCTAATTAAAACTGTAGTGAATTCTTTTGTGCATCTTTGTAAATGAATGATAAATGCTATGCACTCCATAATCAGAAGACATGTTCTAGTGCGTCTTATTGATCTTTTTTATTTTCATTATGTTTGAAGTATAACATCATTCAAATGTACCACAAATCATAATTTTATAAATAACATAGCAGAATTCTTTTAAGTGTCCCTGTTAACAAACTATAAATATACTACTTATTCTATACATGTTGTAGTTCACCTCAGTGACACATATTAATCTCATTATGTTATATATCGTAGCATCTATAAAATGCACTGCATAAATGATTTCCCCCCATATATTATAATGTAACGGAAATCTTTTCTGTGTGTGTGTAAAAAACTAACTATAAATGTTACAACACTTCATTTTCAATTCTGAACATTCACTGTAAACCTCAATAACATATAAAAATTATATGGCAACCCGCGTATATTTATGAGAGTTAGAGCACAGACAGAGAGACAAACTGAATTCATAAACACTTTAACTATTTGGGAAAGTGTTAAAAATGAAAACAGCTATTTTTTATGAGAAGAATTACACAAACTGAGAACATTTAATTATAAGCATCAAAGCCGTGTTTAGATAACATGCACATATGAGGGGAATTTTTGGAAAACTTTTTGAGCCAGCATGATGCACCATACAGTAAAAAATTGTTAGGACAAAATTTACGTGATTTTAATACTAATTTTTATTGCTACCAAAGCATTTTCGGGGTGCTATTCATTTTTAGAAACTTTTTTAGCTAAATTAAGAAAGGTTGTTCAGAGGAAAGTTTAGTGTAGGTTAGAACTAAGTGGTCGTGTTTACATCATGGCAGTTGGGAGAAATGTGAAATATGACAAACAAATAAAAACATATAAAAGTTTTTGATATATTTTGCTCAACCTGCAGTTTTAAAAAATTGTCTAAATATGCATTTGGCCTATCAGAAAATACACTTGCCAAGGTATTATGCAGAAATAAAAGGAACAAGCATACTTAGAAAATAAACAAATTTTTCTTAATATTAAGAAAACTTAACATTTTCATTTTTTTGAACAAGTTGCACTAGTAGTCAAAATGTCTTTTTCTGGAAAAAGTATTATGTATGTCCTTCCATTTTTGACAAAAATATCTGTTTATTTATAATTAAGCATTCTAGAATCCTGGTAAAATAACCAAACACTGGAATTCAGATATCTGCATGGGGTATGCAGGGATCGCATTTGCCCTGTAATTCCTACAATTCCTAAAATGTTCTTATAGCCCTAAAATTCTACTAAATTTTTCTTGTTTCCCTAAAATTTGCTTCTGATAACTATTTCCATTTACAAATGACTGATAAACAAAGTTAGTTTTGCTTTGTATCGTGATTGCTAAAGCTGATTCTTGTTAGACATTTTCATTGGTTGTTCAAAAGTAAGTCGTAAACAGCAACAAAGAAATAAAGTATCGTAACTTTTAAGTATAGGTACAGATTTACGGTCACCATGTGGCGACTGGATTTTTTTCTTTGGCCACTAACTTTCCATGTTTAAGTCGCCTAAGTCTAAGTGTCTTACAGGGATGCCCCTTTTCCACCGACTGTCAGATTTCCGCCTTTTTAAAAAAAAATTATTTCTTAAATCAATTCCGCACATTTTCTGCGATATTTACCGCTTTTTTATTTTTTCTGTTGTCCCTAATTAAAAAACATGATTAAGCAGGGATACCACAGATCTACAAGTTTCCCATTTTCTTCTTTAAAAAAAAATATCCCTGAATGTCAAAAATTGTTCAATTTATTTTATTAAAATCTAAAACTTAAAAAAGAAAATAAATCTTCTCCATATTTTTTTAATATATATTTTTTTTCTTTTGATTTTTATAGACATACTATAGAACAAAAAAGTTATAGAATTGTTTATTTGGGGCCTTACATTACAAATATTTATTCCAATAAACTGTAGGGGAGACCGGTACACAGTGGACCACTTTTTCAGTTAACATTTTTTTTCTCTTTAACAGACTGACCAATCTGTATGAAAATATTTTTGAATATTCCTTAAACCTTCTTACATCCATCATAATTTTCTCACAACATAGTTTTCAATACATTTTTCAAAAAAAATAAAAAAATTATATACACTCTTAAAGTGGACCAGTGTACCCCGGAAGTGGGGTACACTGGTCTACCCACCGGGGTACAGTGGACCACTATTAGGTATTATCTAAAATACAATATAAATCTATTTTTCATTAATCTAATTCTTTTTTGTTGTCCCTTCACCCGCAAAATAACATAGTAATATAAATTTTAAAACAAAAACAAAAAAATTATTATATTTTGAAAATAATAACAGATTAATACAGGAACAATTGCAATTTAGTTGAAGTTATTACTTAAGTACAAAAAAATCAGCTCACATTAAAATTTGCAAATGAAATTCCAAAGTACTTAGTAAGATTGAGCCTAGAATTTTCAAGAAATAATTTTGGGTCTGAGAGCAACATTATGAAATCATTGACATCAACAGCAGATTCATCTACAGTTTCGGGAGAAATAAACTGATCTCCATTCAATTTGCATCTCATGAATCTTACTTGAATAGAATCATCACCAATTAGACTATGGTTATATTTATCAAAGGCAGTAAATACAAAACAAAATATTTCTTACTATGTTAAATAAATTGTTATTTTTATTTGTTTACTTTATTTTACAGTTAAATCTACTTTAAAACAATCTTTCTTTATAGAAAATAAGCAATTATTAAATATTTTGAACATTCTGCATTAGAGGAGCAGAGTGGATTGTGGACCACTGTGCCCCAGGAGTGGGTGGTCCACTGTACCCCATGTTGAAGTTCAATAAATAATCATATTAATATTGTTTATAGCTTTCTTTTAAACATATTAACTTTAAAGTAAAATAAAAACAAGTAGCTTAGCTTTGCAAAAAAGCTGTTTTATTTTATTTATCTACAACCTTTAATTACTAAAAAAATAAAAATATGATGATGAAAAATTTTACTTTTAGAAGCTCAAAACAACAAAGCAGGATAAAATAGTTCAATCTGAGCGAAACATATTTTCTGAAGGCTATAAATAATCATTGCAGTGCTGTTGTCTATTAGGATAGAAGAGAAGCTTAAAAAAAATTTAAATAAATAAAATATTAGGGGGTGGTCCACTGTGTCCCTAGGTCCAGTGTGTACCAGTCTCCCCTATACAATTATGGTTGGAAGATTTTATAAAATCCCGTTGCCCAATTTTAATAAAGAAAAAATAAATCATTTATTTATTTAAGTTTGTGTAAATTTTAATTTAAAATATACTGTTTATTACTTTTAAGCTTTAATAGTAGACAATAAACCTCATATAGCCATATAAATGCTATTGTTTTTATGCGTTTGTTTCACAATGTGGCCACTGGATTTTTTAGATTTAGGAGCCACTGGCTCCTAACAGATTTTGGGAATCTGCACCTATACTTTTAAGTTTAATTAAAACTGCACTTGATTTACCTCATGGTGATGCCGATCCTGAGAAGGGATTTTCTATAAACAATTGTATGCTATAAGGTGGTTTCAATGAACATTACAATAAAAAATTTTGAGATTTGTAAAAGATGCTGTTAAAAATGATAGAGGTAATGAGTGAAGTACCTATTTCAACTTCCTTGCTAAATATTAAGAATTCACATAAAGCTTATCAGCAGTATACATGGAAAAACAGAAAGTCAAAAGAAAAAAAGTTAAAATGGAGAAAGCCGAATATTTTAAAGAAGGAAATTAAATGGGAAACTAAATAAAATCAAAATTTATTTTCTGTGATACAATACAACATTTTATTTATTTATTTTTAAACAATTGAATATTCTTTGTGTTTCATTTAACTGCCTTTGAGATGCTAAAAATTTAGCAAGGAATACATTTATCCTCTAAGTAATTGAAATTGAGAAAGCCCAACTTTTGATGAAGAGAATTAAATGTGAAACAATAAAATTTCGAAATTTATTTTCTATGGTAGAATATACAGCATATTATGGATATTTCATTGACCTTTTTTTTTTAACAATTGAATATTTTTTGTATTTTACTTAACTAGCCTTTGAGATGTTAAAAATTTAGCAAGGAATACATTTAGCCTCAGCCAAATTTAAATAATTTTGTTTTTTATTCAAATATACAAAATGCAAGTAAAAAAAGTTTTTTGTGAAAATACTGAACAAGATTGCAAGAAATCATATAAGATTTATTAAAGAAACATCTTATAAAGATGTTATATATAGAAAAATTAAGGTAACACCATTTCTTTACATTATTGTTGTTGTTATTATTTGCTCTGTATTTGAGACATTTTTAAAACATCTGAATGTTTACTTTAAAATTTTGAACATGACAAAAAATTTTAATCAAGAATTTTCTAAGAATTTATTTGCTGCATTTCTTAAATTACCTGTGCACAAATACAAGTGCATAAAATACAAGTGCATTTAAAAATCGCCGGGTATGGTGGACACAAATTAGCCCTAAAATTTCATTGTCTAATCCCTAAAATTTTTGAAATATTTGCTGCACCGCCTGGGTATGACAGATAAGTTTTTCTGTATATAAATGGTGGTGATTGAAATACTGTTTGGCGATTTATCACCCGAACCCAGTTAACAGAAAAATATTTGAAAAAATAATAATGAACTGGAGATAAGAAGTATATAAGATATTTAAGGGATTGATAAAGGTACACTTTATAAAGATATATTTTATGCTTAGCACTGCATAGAATTGGTATTCAGTTTGTTTACATACTTGTGATTAATGACATCTACATCAAAATGTTTGTTCATTTAGCCATTATTTCATTACTATTTGATGCATTTTAATTCTTAAGTGGCTGAATTGCTGAATATATCTATCCAAATTATTAAAAATAGATATCTGCTATTGTAATTAGGTCAGATACTAAGACATAGTCAGTGATTTCAAAAGATAATGTTCAATCAAGTGATTTGTCATGCCTGAAGAATATGAATCCTAATTTTTCTTGAATAAAACCTACTCATTTACCAGATTAAAGTCATAGTAAACTTTTATTTTCTGGCCTTGGCTAGGATTACAAAAAAGAAGAAGAAGAAAAAAAACTTAATGCAACTGTGTTCTGTGTGCTTTAAAAATTTTTAATAAATGACAATCAATACTACAAAAGCTTTCATTATAACAGGGCTTTCTAATAAATAAATAAATAAAAAAGAATAAATTAATTAAATTTGAAATTGTAACAAAAAAAGTTTTCATTCTTCGACGACCTTTAAAAGACAATTATATTATTTTAAACACCAAGTGTTGGTGGTCCCACTACCCTTTAAAATGAAATTCACTATGATATATTGTAAAAATATTTTTCAAATTGCCAAAAAAAAAACCCCAATTACTTCTGTCCCTCTTCTCCTTGTGGTGTGGCCCCAGCTGCTTAATCATTTAAATAACAATCACTATAATGAGGCACTAAAATAAATGTCATACCTAAATTAAATTTTCAACACTGACATTAGACAATATGTACACAGGGCTCCTTTGCTTAATTGTTAAAACAAAAATCATTATATAACATGTTGCTAAAATATTTTTCAAACCTTAAATAATTTACCAGGCTCTGTTGTTGTAGGCACCCTACTGCCTAATTGTTAAGAAGACATTCATTATAATGTTGTCTTAAAATAATTTTCATACCTAAATTAAATTTCCAACATTGTCAGTAGACTATACTTACATAGAACCACTAATGTTTAGGTTCCCACTGCCTAGTTGTTAAAACAAAAATCACTATAAAACAGCAGCCCAAAGATATTTCTCAAAGCTTCAATAATTTTCTAAGGCTCCTTTATTATTATTGATCTTTTACTATCATTTCTATTTTTTCCAGTATCTTTCCAATTTCAACTCATTGGGAATACATATTCTTAAATTTAGAAAACAGAAAATCTAGATCAAACCTTGTTCTTTACAGAAATTTTGTATATTGAGACCATACCAGGGGTCGATCCAGGTAAAATTTGGGGCCTATTTAGGGCCCCTTCACAAAAATCAATTTAATAAAATAGGACCCTTCACAAAAATCAATTTAATAAAATGGGCCCGTTCACAAAAATCAATTTGACAAAATGGGCCCCTTCACAAAATTCTTTTTACTAAAATAGGCCCTTTCACAAAATTCCATTCCATAAAAACTTGCTATTTATTATTTATTGTTTTGTGATGTTTTAAAATGTGTAATTTGTAAACAAACAAGTTCACCAGAGAAGAAAACTTCACCAAAAGGATTTAAAAAAGTTTTTGTTTATAAAAGCTGCTTGGTTCGAATTTGATTAACTGGATTTCAACTTCCGTTACAAAATGTTATTTTTCACAAAAATATAATAAATTTCACAAAAATAACCTTTACTTTTCACAAAATGGGCCCCAAGAAAAAAAACCTGCATCGACCCCTGCATACAGTATACTGTACTAATTAATTTTTAAATGATTAACCCATTAAGAAATAGTTTATACAGCTTTCAATTATCAATGCCTTACTGTGTATTTTATTCACAGTAACCTAAGAAAACTAGATTTATGGTTCTGGTTTTTTGTGTTAATTAAATGGTAAAATTTGTGTATTTATATGGAATCAATGGTGATTTTCTGTATTGCTAAATTCTTCCATTATCTATTTATTAATGTTTATCCATTCTTTTTGAAATTCTGCCTTTTAAAATATTTCAAATTGGCATTATTGAGTACTACAAAATTTATAATTTAATTTCATACAAAATCTAAGTTTTACAAATTATTATTATTATTATTATTTTTTTTTCAAATTTAACACCCTCTATCAGCTGGTATCTTGTAAGCATTTTATTGATAATATTTAATTATCAAGTACAGATTTAATATCTAGTCTGTACATGTTATAGTTATTTGATAAAAATTTAAGAAATTAAATCATTCTTAAAAGATAAAAAAGAAGTGAAACTATATGAATAAAGATGTAACTCTTATAATTTAGTATTTTCTTCTCTTGAAGCTCTGGCTTACTTTCAGTTTGTTTGTAGAGTTGAATATCAGCTAATTTTACTGTATAATTTCAATCTTTTTAAAATACATTATAAGTTTTACATGTATTGCATCAATAAAGTAGATTTTATTAAATAATACAAAAATAGAGGTATCCTATAGATTGTTTTGATAAAGCTAAAAGTATATGCTATCATTTCATCATGCCTATCAACTTCTGGAAGTCTGCCATCATTCTCTCTGTTTGTTGAAGAATCAGGATTAGAAAAAGAATACACTTTGTTTTTTTCTAATACAACTATTTTTAAGTCATGGATAATTTGGATTATGTTTGTACTATTTAGAGTGTTGTAGTAATATATTTGTTCCTTACACAACAATTGATACATATCATGGATAAGCCTTTATCTCCTGACAGGACAGAAAATTCCATGTAAAACTTAATGCATCTATTAAAAATAACAAGTTTTAAAATCATGAATGACAGTAGTGGAAAATTTTATACAAAAAAAATTTCTCATTTACATATAATCCATGCTAATTTACATTATTATTTTTTTTTAGGAATTTAGAATTTTAAAAAATTATTTGTTAATTTTGTAAATATTTTACAAAAAGTTCTATAACAACTGATTTAATAAGTCAGCTTTAATGAATGAATGAATGAATGAATGAATGAATTCTAAATTTCATATTATTCTTGCATATTTTTTAAAAATCTATCTTCAAATATTAATTGAGGAAATTATTATGAATTTTTCATAATATGAGACATTAAAGATTTAAAAAAGTTTTGTGTTCTATCTTAATATAACTGCACTTGATATTTGGATTGTAAGCACCATAAAATGCTTACAATTTGGAAAAAGCAAATTTTTTTTCTAATTATTTGAAGTACTTAATTATATTATTGTATTTTTAGGTATTCCCTTTCCGCCCACACACAAATTGACTTCAAGTGAAGTTTATGACTCCAAAACTGGAAAACCTCGTGTAGATGTACTAAAACAACACTTTGTGTTAGAAGGACGACTAGAGGAAAGTTGTGCATTGAAAATAATTAATGAAGGTGCTGCCGTATTGAGGGCTGAAAAGAACATGATAGATATAGAAGCTCCTGTTACAGGTTTGTATTTCCTGATATATATATGTGTGTGTTATTTTTTTATATGCATACTTAATCACATTTCTGCTTTTATGTTTGTTATATATGTCATAAGCAGATTATTCCTTACATTGTGTGTAACATAATAACAACAGGTTCAGCTGGATTCTTTCTCACAAGCACAACAGTGACATAGATGCCTTCTATAAAGGAAAGTATTAATTCAGTAATTAAAAACACTGAACTCTGGAGAGAGCAGTTCTCTCTGGGCAGAGTAAATGATTGACTTGGGCAGATGACTCAAATGCAGCTCTGTTAAGACTTAAAATAGTATTAGTATTGTAATCCTATAAATAATAACAGGTTCAGCTGGACTCTTTCTCACAAGCAGTCCAAAATCACAAAGTCCAGAAAAAGCAGTCCAAATAGCAGACAAATTTTGTACTCCTGAGATGTCCATTATTTAGAGATTTTACTGTAATTTCTCGGAATATTTAATAATACGTGACTAAAAAGTACCTGCTAAAGGTTTTATAAAATACTGATTTACATTTTTTCTTTTTTAGATGGGGGGGGGAGGGGAGATTGCTTAAAGTACCGGTGCACAACCTTTTTAAGCGAAGGGCCACTTATAAAAATGACTGGGTTGTCAAGGGCCACCATCAGTAGAATTTTGTTTCGAGGAGGTGTGATTGGGGGGAGGGGAATCTAAATCTACAATCAGATTTTAAAAAAAACAAATTTCGGAAGGGTAGTTTTAGCCCCCTAGGTTCCTTCCTTCCCAGTCAACGTATTCAGTTCTGTTGGCAAGGATATATCAACAGTTTACGTTTGTATTTATACAAAAGGTATAGCTAAGATTATTTTCAAAGAGTGAAAATACTCCTTGACTTAATTTAAAGGAGTAAATTTAGCTTTAAAGATTGCCAGCCGAAAAAAAATTCTGCTTTCATAAATGAAGGTGGGGAAGAGGAAAAACATATATTATTCTAAATTATACTTCTTAACATATTCAGTCATAAAATGTGGATATCAAGTAGGGTGCACAACCTTTATAAGAGGAGGGCCAGTCACAAAAATGACGATTGTCGAGTGCCAACATCCGTAGGGTGGACAAAATTTTGTTTCGGGGAAGGAGGGGGTGGATTGGTCTGAAAGTTCATAAAAATGCTAATTTTAAAAGGAGGGTTAGCTCCCTATACTCAACCACCTTCTTAGTCAGCATAACCCAATTCAGTTGGCATGGATGGAAAAAACTTGCATTTTTTTTCCGTGCGCGATTGACAACATCCGTAGTTTTTTTCCTAGTGATTGACAAAATTCACAATTTTTACGCGCTTGTTTGGCGAAATTTGTGATTTATACGCACCCGATCTGCAAAATTTGTGATTTTTACGTACCTGACTGGCAAAATTTGTGATTTTTACTAGCCCAATCGGCAAAATTTGTGATTTTTTTCCCCATCCGATCGGCAAAATTTGCAATTTTTACGCGCATTATCGACGGAATTTTATTTTTACGCAGACGATCGGCGAAATTTACAATTTACACGCACCCGATCAGAAAAATTCGCGATTTATATGCACCCGATGGGCGAAATTCGCGATTTTTACGCACCCGATTGCCGGAATTTGCACTTATTATGCGTCCGATCGGCGAAATTTGGAAAAATTCGCAATTTCTGCGCACCTCGATGAACGAAATTCGCAATTTTTTCGCGTCCGATCGGCGAAATTGATCCGCGGGCCATAGGTTGTGCATCCCTAGCTTAAAGTAACAATGGAATACATAGACACAAAGAGCCAACTTTAATCCTGTGGCTAAAGTTTTTAAGAAGGCCTCATATACATTGCACGTGGGGGGGGGGGGGGTTAAAAAGGTATTAATAATATCTATTAAATACATTATTTTTTTATTAAATTAATTTTCAATTAATCCTATTCTATACAAAAAAAGGATTTAAACTTTGAAAGTTCAGAAAAAATATTCTTCATATAAATTTTATAGTAGCACCCCCCCCCCCCCTTTGCCCCTAAATGCACTGGTTTTTTTCCCCACCAGTCCTCTCCTCTTTGTGTCACTGACAGAACATTATTTGTTACAAAAACATCTGTCAATATTTTTAGAGGTAGGTGAAAAGAAAAAAGTGAAGAAAAAACAATTGAGATTTTGCTGTAAAATTAAAATGAAATTCTGCCTGATCAACCCAAATTATCTCATATTCTTAATAAGAAAAACTTTACAAGAATTTCTTTCCAAACTAGAGAGTGTAGAAGATATGCAGGGTAAAAAATTACACTAGTAAATAATGTGGTAAATGTTAGTCTGTTAATTATTAGTATAATGTTAAATATATATATAGTTTATAAAAATATAATTATCAATTATCTACATCGTATAAAATACTTATGCTCAGATATAAATAAAAACAAAAATATTAGATATATTCGAGATCAAGCAAAAATATATGGTTATCCAATTTTTATGATAAATTCAATCATCAACTCTTTTAAATAACATTTATTATATAATTTAAATATAAACATGGTATGTAATAAATTATTGTTTTAGTGTGCGATAACATATAACAAAAGATATAGAAAATAATAATTATAACATACATTATTACAATTATAACATATTAGGAAATTTAATATTTTTTTGAACATTATATACACTTTATATAGAAAATTACAATTATAACATACATAATTACAATTATAACATATTAGGAAATTTAATATTTGATTGAACATTATATACACTTTGTATAGTTGTGATTGTGCGTTGCCGATCACCTCTGTTTAAGGTGTTATTGATGTGCAGTTTTCATACATTTATAAATTAACTTATACAATAACAAATTAAATTATACATGGATAACATTGGTGATTATAACTAATAAACATATCTATTTGCAATATATATAAATATAAATATATATAGTTTTTATTTTTGTCTATGAATAATTAAATTTAACAAGTATTTTAATTACTGCATTGCATTAATTTGATTGAAAAACAGTAGTAATACTATTAATTATCAATTTTATAAATTTTGAGATATTTTGAATTGTTTATGAATTATTTAATTAGATATTTAAATTAATCTATGAAATATAAAATATATTTACAATGTAGTATAAATTAAACATTAATTATTTAATAACAAGTCTAATATATATTTAAGTAGTAGTAAAAATAAAACATTAATTATTTAATAATATGTCTATAATATCAGTGGATTAACACAGCTGGCAGCAAAAACAATTTGAATTAAAATAATATCTCTTTTATATAATATATTCTTGTTAAGAATATCTGAAATGCTGTGCAAGTTGAATTAATTCTGTGTAGATTTATTCATATAGTAGTATTATATTTTATTTGAATTTAAAGTAAAACTACAAGTTAGTATTGTTTTTTAAAGTTTATTTATATAATTAAATCTAATGAAGCGAGTATGTAACTAATAAAGTGGATATCTAACTAAATATTAATTATGAATTATTATAATACCAATAGATGGCGACACTTTACCTTTCAGGTAGTTGTTGATAATATTGATAATATTATATTTAATTTAACTATAGAGGGAGCTATTGATTGTATATTAATTTTACTTTCAGGAATTAAAATTGGATGGAGTAATATATATTCACGGATATAATTTTGTTATAAGTGTATTAAAACCAGAATTATTTTGTGTGTTTTTGAATCATTTTGTGTTTGGGTGTCATCGATGGGGTTGTGTTTTAAAAAAAAGTGTGCTCTCAACTTGTCTTTCAAATCATTTCTCTCAACTCGACTTAGTCAACATGTATGATGCATTGCCATGTGGATGTGAATATTATGCAGAAGTTGTGACATTTTAAGGATTCTGTATAATTATTATGAGTAAAATATTTTATCTACACTTTACGCGTTCATATTTCCAATTTTATTATTTCAAAACTGTTATCTCGTGGTAATTTCGTGAGGTGTTAAATACAGTTTTTGGGATAATCGATGTGAGTGAAATATATTGTATATTCTTAATGGTTTTTTATTTCCTATTTAAATATTTCCAATTGTTGTCTGGTAATAATTCAGTGTACCTGGATGATTCTACTGATCTTAGCATTATGCCAGTAGAATTATGAAACACTGAATTATTATTTAAAACACATGTGGGTGCATCCAGGCTGATGAGTACATGTGCATGTGTTTTTTCATATCCAATTCATATTTAATTCTCATGTGATCCAATTTTCCATTGTATATGGTTCATATTTAATTTATTAATCCATTTGTATTTACTTAATTGCAACTCCAATTTATATATTTTTTTCCCTTTCTCTCTATTTCTTTTTTCTTTTTTCAATATTCTTTAGGTATGAGTAAAATTTGGCCAATTACCATTGAAGCACAAGCTATGGTAATATTATGTTTGCACATGTTAATTATTAGCTATGTGGTATTCTGTATACACAATATCATTAATTATCTCTTTGGAGATTTAAGTAGAATGATAATAGAACTTGATATGTTTTTTGAAATTCACAGATATTATAATTATATATATATATATATATATATATATATATATATATATATATATATATATATATATATATATATATATAATTTTTTTTTTTTTTTTTTTTTTTTTTTTTCAAATGAGTATCATATGATAGTTGGAAATAAAGATGTAAACTAAGTACTAATTTTGTCCTCTTAGTATTAAACAAGACTTTTATGGTTTGAAAGATTTAAAAAAAAAGAAAAAACTCCAACAGTATCTTCAAATAATTATAAAAAAAAAAAAAAACTTATTCAGAAAAAGCAGTAATTACTACAATATATTTTGTTCATGTATTTTAAAAATGTATCTGCCCAAACTTCATGATATGGGGCTCTGGATTTTTAGTGTATGTGTCTCTCAAAAATATATAAATTAAAAATGGATCTTTTTAATTGTCTCAAAACATAGTTTTATCCATGTGATTTAATTCTTACTGAACTTTGTTGATAAAATGTATAATGAAGGATATTTATAAGATAAAAAATTTATAATTGCTCTTTGTAAAGTACAATATTTTAAAACGTTTCATTTAAATATTTAAAGAAATTGCTTTTAAACATAATATAAAAGTATTGTATTATTATTATTTTGGTCTTACACACTGACTTTAAAAAATGTACTTTTGTATTGAAATTGGATTAATACAACTTTATCTAAAACAAATATTTCAAAAGACTAAAGTTTTTAAAAAAATTACTTTTCAAGATAATTTCTTGTTTATTGATACGTTATTTATTCATCATTCTCTGACAATTTATCTGCCAGTGTCTGTGATATTTCCTCTCTACTCCTGTTTCTTAAGCTTATCAATTTCCAAAACACAATGTAATTGAGTAACTGAAAAATTTTATTATTCTTTTCAATTCTTGAAAAAGAGAAATGTGCTCTCAAAGGTGGAGATCAAGTTTATTCACAATTTCCTGTCATTTTCATTGTACATTTTTTTTTTTTAAATCTGTGTTTTTTGATGGGAAAAAACATTGACAAATTCTTTTCCAAACATTAAAAAAATAGTTATTTAATCAAAAGTTGCTGGTTAATTCTGCAAAGAATTGACACTTCCTGTTGCAATAGCAAAAGTAATTGATATTTTTCAAGGTCAGTGTTATATTCTATTGGCCTTTTATAATTTTTCTAGATTTTATTAAACATTCACTCATATGGTATCTCCCTTTTTCTATAAGTGAGATATAACAAAAAAAAAAAAAAAAAAAAAAAAAAAAAATAGTTTGAACAAAATTTTTATATCTATACTTAATAATGAGGATTGATTAAATGATGTTTCAGTACTTTGTATTTTAATGTTGTGAAAGTTTGAAAAATTGATTATCTTGAATCTGTCAGGAAAAAGAAGAAAAAAAAAAAAAAACCCCGAGTTTTTGCAATGTCAATAAGTAATTTAAAATGAATTTTACAGTAACAGTGGATATTAAAATAAAGACATGACACTGATATATAAAAATATAAAGCTAGGATTATTAATATTTAATTTTAACACTACAATTGCAAGTTTTGTTTCTATATTTTAATTTTTTTATTTAGTCAAATAAAAGAAATATAATATACATAATAATGCAACTTTAGTAAAGATCATCTGTTTACAATTAAATCTAGCAGTTTTGTAAGATCATCGTAGCCACTGACAACAGTTAATCAATGCAAATGTTTCACAGCTGATATTTCTAAAGTAGATAATTCTTTTTGTTGTGTGCAATTTTAATCCATTTATTTTGAGTGAAACGCAAGAGTTTCAGATGACAAGCAGCAGTGTGTAATGATTTCACTAAAGAAATCATTAGTATTAAAGTGCATAAAAATTTTTTTGAATGCACTGTGGAGCATGAAACCACATTAAATAAGACATCCACTATCAAATGATTTTTATGCATTTTTTTGTAAAATCATTTGAATAATGTATTCCCCATTTAAGGCAATTTTGTACTCCATAATGTGTTTCAAATGTACTGAAAATTAAATTTTTTATTATCTGTTATGTGTTTCTGTGAAAATGATTTTTTCTCTACAGTTATTGTTTGCTGATATAATTTTTTATTATTTCAGTTTGTGGTGACATCCATGGACAGTTTTTTGATTTAATGAAACTATTTGAGGTTGGGGGTCCTCCAGCTACAACCAAGTACTTATTCTTAGGTGACTACGTTGACAGGGGATATTTTAGTATAGAGGTATATTCATATTTATGTTTATTATATTTTGTTTGTACAAAGCAGATTTTTTTTTTATGTCTATTATCTGTGTCTAAGTATGATTTCATAAAAAAATTTAGTGGCACATTTTAGAGGCTTCTTGCAACTAAACTTTGTATGTTCTTTAGTATTTTTATGTTTTAATATGTGTAAAATAAAAAAAAATATTTATAGTTGAAAAAAGTTGAAATAATTATATATTTTTCCTTAATATTATTTTAATTTACAAATGTTCCTAAATTCCATGTACTTTTTAAGTAAGCACATGAAATTAAAAAATAATTTAAATGTAAAATTTGATTGGTATTTGAGGGTCATTCCATGTCAAATCAACATAAAAATGTGGCATTTTCAACCCGACCCTCTCAGAATTGGATGAAATTTGGTTTATTTGTTGCACTAATAGAGAAATGAATAAATCTAGAGTTTTTAGTCCATATCGATATTAGTTTTTTAAATATTTAAATTTAAAGTTAGTCAAATTTGTCAAATTTTAGAAATTCTTGCATTACAAAATATGCTCTAACGTCTTTCCTAATTGAAGTAGAGTTTTGATTTTGATGTTTTTAGAAAGTAGATGAGTTGTGCTTTCTTATGATATGCTGCATGTGTATATTTAAAAATATTTAAATTTCAAGGTCATCAAGTTTAAACTTTAAAATTAAAAATTTTAAAGTTGTAATTTTTAAAATTTTTTTTAAAAAATGTATGTTATTCTTCAACTTATTATAAACATTTTCTGAAAGTTTTACTCTGGGACTGCCATGGGTTCCTGAGTAATAAATTTAAGAAAATTACTTATGTCTCAAATTCGCTCATAAATGGGGAAAGAAGGGGTGGGATTCATTTGCTTCCCCCTCCTTTTAAGAATTAAGATTTTCATAGTTTTGAAAATAAATGTCTGCATTATCTAAAATTAAATGAAAAAATGCAAGTTTGCTTAAAAATTAGATTTATATTTTGCAAAAACAGTTTGTGTTATGATTTTTTTTAAAACTAGCATTTGTTTTTCTTTTGTCTCTTTGCCCCCCCCCCCCCCCCCCCCAACCCTCCACCACCATTGAAAAGTGTTTATAGTTTCAGTTAGTACTATACCTGTTTATATATTATTTGATGTTTGCTTATGGTAGAGATCTTGATAAGTATTTGAATGATTATTTTTTAAATGAAGGGAGTGAGGGGGGGGGGGGGGTGCAGAGTTGGGGGCTTCTTTAAGAGTATGAGTTATTTTTTTTATGAGAATGCATAGCTTTATTTTCTTTTTGCAACAGCAAATTATAAAATAAAATTAGAGAATTAAAAAAATTTAGTTTTTATTTTACTTTATTTTCCCTAATTTATTTTATTATTATTTAAGCTTCACATAATGAAAAATATAAGATTTTTGGTTCAAGAGACACTAGTACCTGAAATATTGAAATGTGATTGGTTTCCTTCTTGCTCTTTGTGTGAGACTATAACTAAACATATTAAACATATGACTGGCTAGTGAAGGTTAGGTTGCATGTAACACATGTGGCTTTTGTTTTTGTAAACACCACATGGCCCATAAAACACATGGCTCATGAACCACATGGCCCAGCTCATGTTGTTCTGTAACAGAGCTCATAAAATAGTTTAGCTTTGAAGAGTTAGGTACACCTTTTCTAGAGAGAAGATTTTGCTTAGTGCACTTATATTTGTATATGATAACTTAGTTCTTTTTTTTTTTTTTTTTTTCAATTTCTTAAAAATGAGTACTTTTTCTCGATCAGCTTGTTGCAATCCATTTAAGGAATCCAATCATACAGCTGTAAGAAAAAATCTAAGAAATATTTTACCATGGATGATAAAGATAAACCCTCTTATATCTGAAGGGCAAAAAATTTATGATAAATGTCGAAAAAAAATGCTAAAAAAGTCTCTACTTTCTGAAGCAAGCACAAGTAGAATTTCCCCAGTAGAAGAAATAAATGAAGCAAGCACAAGTAGAATTTCCCCAGTAGAAGAAATAAATGAAGCAAGCACAAGTAGAATTTTTCCAGTGGAAGAAATAAATGCACACAGTGACAGTGATCATCAGCCAGCAGAGTTTCCTAATTATGAAAATGAAGCAGCCATTTGTTCTTTAAATTATAGTTTACAAAGTATAGGAGAAACTCCTATTAAAAAGAAAAGATTATCTGAGAGAAAATATCCAAAAACAAAATTTAAAAAAGTAAGCAAAGTTTTAAAGAAAAAAATACTACAGTTTTCTGATAGTGATAGTTCTACAGAATCCCCTGAAATGGAGATGCTTTCTCAATTGAAAGAAAATTTTCAGAACACTAAGAACAGAAGTCTGAAAGTGCAAATTTTAACTCTTTTGCCTAAAAGCTGGTCAGTGAGAAAAGTTCAAAAAGAATTTCAGGCTAGTAATTACATGGTAAGAAAAGCCAAGAAACTGGTTAAAGAAAAATGTATTCTTTCAACTCCAAACCCCAAACCTGGCAAAACTAAAAGTCAAGATATAGTAACTAGCGTAAAAGATTTTTATAATAATGACCAAATAAGTCGAATTATGCCTGGCAAAAAAGACTTTGTATCCATGGCAAGCGGAGATGAAAAAATCCATGTCCAGAAAAGACTGGTGTTATGCAATTTAAATGAAGCTTTTAAGCAATTTAAAGATGAATATCCTCACTTAAAAATTGGATTTTCAAAATTTGCAGAACTAAGGCCGAAAAACTGCATTTTAGCTGGTGCAAGTGGGACACATACAATTTGTGTTTGTCACATTCATCAGAATGTAAAATTAATGATAATTGGATGTAATCTGAAAGAACTAACTTTAGAAGAAAACGTTCCAATTTATTCTTATAAAACTTGTATAGCTTTACTTCTGTGCAATCCAGCACATCCTACTTGTTACCTTAATGAATGCAAAAATTGTCCTAAATTTGATGAATTTAAAATATATCTTGACAAACTATTCTGTGAAAACAGCATTGAAACAATTGTATACAAACAATGGTTAAACGTGGATCGTTCTATTCTACAAACTTTAACAAGTTCATATGAGGAATTCATTGAATCCTTTATTGAATGTGCTTATTCGACATTCATTTATAGCTCAACAACAGTCCTCATTCTTTAAGGATATAAAAGATAACTTAAAATTTGGGGAGTATGCTATAGTGTCTGATTTTTCAGAAAACTATTCATTTGTTCTGCAAGATGAAGCCCAAGGATTTCATTGGAATAATGCACAGGCAACAGTTCACCCATTTGTGATATATTATAACAGAGACAACAGCATAGAAAATATTAGTTTTGTTGTTATTTCTGACTGTCTTTCCCATGATACCACAGCTGTGTATACATTTCAGAAAAGCCTAGTTCAGTTTTTAAAAGGAAAATTTGATGAGACTCCCCTAAAGTTTATTTATTTTTCTGACGGTGCAGCTGCTCAGTATAAAAACCGCAAGAACTTTTTTAATTTATGCTGTCACAAAAAAGACTTTGGCATCCCTGCTGAATGGCATTTCTTTGCCACTGCCCATGGGAAAGGAGTATCAGATGGCATAGGCGGTACAGTGAAAAGATTGGCAGCTCGAGCAAGCTTGCAACGGGTATATACAGACCAAATTATGACACCACGAGCATTATATGAATGGGCTCCAAGTCATATTTCTGGCATAGAATTTTGTTATGTGACTTCACAGCAGTATGAAAAAGAAAATGATTTTTTACAGGAACGTTTTTCTTCTGCCTGTGCAATTTCAGGCACACAAAAGTTGCATGCATTTATACCCCAGAGCAATAACACTCTTTTATGCAAAATTTACTCCAATTCCCAAACAGGCAAATTAGTAAGGGTAACAAAGGAAGAAGGAGAACTTGAACTAGAAGAAATAAATGGTTATATAACTTGTATTTATGATAAAGAATGGTGGTTAGGCTGTGTACTTAGTGTAAATTATGATGCAGAAGAAATTAAAATAAACTTCCTCCATCCTCATGGTCCATCATCATCATTTTATTTTCCGGAACACCCTGACATTTTGCAAGTCACTGCAAATTCAATACTGACTAAAGTTGATCCTAGAACTGTCACTGGCAGAACATACAAACTGTCTGAAGATGAAATGCATTCTGCATCCGTCAAATTAGGACAAAAAAAAATGTTCTGTGATTGACTAGTACTTTCCAGTTTAAAGTAATCTAATTTGCATGCCTTTTGTGACATATATTTGTCATTTTTGGATTTCAGGTACGTGTATTAACACTGATTTATAAGCTCTTTAAGTATTTTTTCAATAGCATATAGTTAAGTGTTTAAATGTTTGATTAAATCTCCTTTTTATAACCTGTCAAAAATCTTATCTTTATTATGAGTATTATCTTTCCTATAAACATTTTAGAAAATAAAAATAAATATGTTTGTGGTACACAAATTGGGATAAAATATTATGGTATTATTTAAATATTGTCTTTTGAAAGTTAAAATCTTATTTTCTGTATATTCAATATGAAATTTTAGTTTAAACTGCAAACATTTACACTTGTTATGAGCGAATTTGAGACATAAGTAGTTTTCTTAAATTTATTACTCAGGTACCCATGGCAGTCCCAGAGTAAAACTTTCAGAAAATGTTTATAATAAGTTGAAGAATAACATACATTTTTTTAAGAAAATTTTAAAAATTACAACTTTAAAATTTTTTATTTTAAAGTTTAAATTTGATGACCTTGAAATTTATTTTAAATATAGACATGCAGTATATCATATGAAAGCACAACTCATCTACTTTCTAAAAACACCAAAATCAAAACTCTACTCCAATTAGGGAAGATGTTAGAGCCGATTTTATGATGCAAGAATTGCTAAAATTTCACAAATTTGACCAAATTTAAATTAAAATATTTAAAAAACTAATATCAATATGAACTAAAAACTCTAGATTTATTCATTTCTCTATTAGTGCAACAAATAAACCAAATTTCATCCAATTCTGAGAGGGTCGGGTTGTGGGCTGTGTTGATTTGGCATGGAATGACCCTTGACTTAAAATAATTATAATTTGTATATGAAGAATAGATTTCTTTTTAAGTACAAAAACAGCATATAGAAATTTTTTAAATGATTTTTTTCCTCATTTTTTTAAAATGCATAATTTAAAAATTTTCATGAACTAAAGACAAACTAACATTTAAAAAAATCTGTGGCTATAATTATTAATATTTACTTTACTTAAAGGGAAAAAAAAACTTATTAGCGTTAATATTAGAATAAACATTAATGTTAATATTAGAATATAATAGCATATTTAATAAATTTCTCCCTAGAGCTTAAATTAAAAATCATGATAATAGATGTTTTATATTGAGCAGGAAATTTTGGTTGATCAAAATTAATTTTAACTAGGACATTAATCAATAACTGTTTTAACTGTTTAAAAATGGTTTTAACAAGTGTGTCAACAATTTTAATCAGATGATTTAAATCGGTGATTAAATCGTGATATTAATCAACTGATTTTTTTTAAAATCATTGATTAAAATCACAAATTTTCTAAACATTTAAAATTACTTAAAAAGAAGTATTAAAGTCTAAGATGAACATAATTTGGAAAGTTTCTATAGATATTTTTCACCATGAATATGTGCCTCTCTGGTTGTTGCCTTATGACCTATGATCCTATGAACTTCATGGAACTCCATGACCTACACTTTGAAGTGCTTCTACATGCACCGTGTTAATCGGATTTGGCTCCCAACGATTGCTTTCTGTTCCCAAACCTGAAGAAATGGCTCAGTAAGCAAAGATTCACTTCAAGTGATAAGGTCAAAGCTGAGCTTATTTTGCAGAGTTAGATAAGGCTTATTATACTGAAGGTATTAAAAAGTTGGAAAATTATTGGTCTAAATGTATTGAGTTGCAAGGAGACTATGTTGTAAAGTAAAATGAAATTTTATCAAAAATCTTGTGTTTTCTTTGTCAGGTCGAGAACTTTTTAAACCGTCCTTCTTGTTGGCTTTGAAAAATCAGAAACTTAAACATTCCAGTTGCTGCAAAGGATCTTAAAAAAAATCTCACTTTTTTACTTTCAAATTAAACATAAAATATTTCAAGTCATTGGTTGTTTGGTTACAGAAATTTAAATTTTGGAATGGCTTGAGTTTAAGAAACTGTATAGTGAAAGGGTAGCAGCAGACATGTCACCAGCAAATGAATGGGAAGAAGAAAAGCTAAAATTGTTTATTTCTATATATGCTGCAGAAAATGTTTTTAACACAGATAAGCTTTCGTTACAGGCCCGGTGGCAGAAAGTTCTGTAGCTATCTGCGACAAGCTTTTAAAATTTCATAATCTGTCTGCAAATTTTGCGTGTAATTTTAATGAATGAATAATACACTAAACTAGGAATTTTTCATCATTTTATTTAAAATAGGTTAAGCTTGATGCATTCTCTTTAATTTTGCTTATAACTTTTGATGTTACATATCGTTTCATCATCTCACTTCTTGTGGGATTTCTAAAATAGGAAGGATAAGCTTAGGGGGGGGAGAGAAATTTTCCTCCCCTGATGTAGCTACAGAAATTCCTTATGGAGAAAAATGTCTTAATTAAAGTCCTGCATCAGCTGCATATCGGGTTAACACTGTTTCCAGTTCGAGCTGAGTTTAGATTCCTGCAGGTTGGATTCGGGTTAATCCAATTTTTTTAAAAGAGGGTTCTGTATATTGTTTTAGATTTAAAAATTTATGTATTAAACATAGATGTTTGTCTGTGTGTGATGTTTTTTGAAGAGACCGCTAAGTGCAGAGCTGCAAGATTTGACAGGAAGAGTCTGAAGTGTTGTTTTGTCTGAAGTTATGCATCTCAAAACCCACTTTTGGACTAGTTTTCTTAATTTTTTATGTTTTTTTTTTTTTTCTTTTTGCAGCGAATTTTCTACATTAGTAAAAGGAATCCAGAATTCCTCCATCTATTTTTGAAAATTTTAATGCAATCTTTTGCATTTTTTCTCGTTTTGCAACGATCTTTAGACATTAGTAAAAGGAACTGGGTTTCAATATTTTAGCAGTCTTTTTATGCAGTAAATTTTGACGATACTCACGATTTTTTTTTTTTCCAAAATCGTTGGATGAAAATCACGTTTTTTTGTTTACTGCGATCCTTTGCCGAAATTCATGTGTTTTTACCACGATCTTTTGCCGAAAATCGCGTGTTTTTACCACGATCTTTTGATGAAAATCGCGTGTTTTTACCACGATCTTTTGATGAAAATCGCGTGTTTTTACCGCGATCTTTTGACGAAATCCACATGTTTTTATCGCGATCCTTTGCCGAAATTCACATGTTTTTAACACGATCCTTTGCCGAAATTCGCGTGTTTTTACCACGATCCTTTGCCGAAATCCACATATTTTTATCGCGATCCTTTGCCGAAATTCACGTGTTTTTAACACGATCCTTTGCCGAAATTCGCATGTTTTTACCGCAATCTCTTGATGAAATCCGCGTGTTTTTACCGCGATCCTTTGTCGAAATCCACGTGTTTTTATTGTGATCCTTTTCTGAAATCCACGTGTTTGTACCACAATCCTTTGCCGAAATTCAGTCGAAATTCGCATGTTTTTACCGCGATCCTTTGCCGAAATTCACAAGTTGCAGACAGTTTTTTAAATTAATTTCATTAGTGCAGACAAAAATTGTCCACAAGAGGTTTTCTTTGTCCGCGACTACGTCGCCGCATCGCAGTGTTTCTGCCACTGGGGTTACAGGAAACATTAGCCTTGAAAGGAAATAAATGCATTGGAGGTAAGACAGCTAAACATAAACTTACAGTTTTGTTTGCAGCCAAACATGACTGGCTGTATTGGAAAATATCTGAAGTCCAGGTGTTTCCCAAAATGTTCCAAAATTGTTCAAAAACTTCCTGCTGCAAACTATACAAACACCAAAGATTGGATGACTAGTGATATTTACGAAAAGTAGTTGAGAAATATAGATAGCTGTTTTTGAAGAAGGAAGTGCAAAGTTCTTCTAATCGTGAACAATGTAGAAAACTCTTCAGACGGTCCATGTGGAGTATCTTTCACCAAATACAACTTTATTTTTACAGACAATGGACTAGGTCATAATCAGTAGTTTCAAGCTAAAACATAAAAGGTTGTTTTTGCAAAGAGTAATTCTTGGTACAGAACAGAAAGAGTAGTATTACATATAAAGGAAATGGTACATTACAGAAAGAGTATTAAGTGTATTCGTAGTTCAAAGTATCTGTCAATCAGTGCATGGAATGCTGTTTCTGATATGACAGTTTCTAATGTCTTTCGGCACAGAGGCTTTACTTAAGAAATAGATATACAAGAAAAATTCCATGACAATATGTCTTATGACTTTAGTGAAGATGAGTTACTCATGCATGAACTGTGCCACAAAAAAATGCAATTATCAGATTTTTCATTCCAGAATTTTTTAAATGTGGATTCCAATATCTGTGCAGTAGGAATATTGGATGATGCAATTATCAGCAACCTTATTAATGAGAATGAGATGGAACTTTCAGATCAAGAAGAAGAAAAGGAAATAACCCCAACACTGATTTTGAACTAAGCTGCTGAATGCCTGTAAGAACTTAGGCACTTATTTGAGGCCATTAATAATTATGAAAGGTTTGCAAATATAGACATATTGTTTAAAAACATACAAAGATAAACAAGCATTTTGGTGCTGCTTGTTTTGTTAAAAATATGTATGTTCATGAAAAATATTTTATATTTCTAGCTTGTTTTGTAGAATATATATCATTTGTAAATTAGTAATAATGAAAAAAAGTCTTAATATATTAAAAAGCACTGAATAGTATCTCTAACCTATCTCATAAACATCACAGTGTATAGTACTAATAATTTTCGATGCCTTTCTGAAATTCCCTGCAAGCTCTTAAAAACAACTATCTGCCACAATATGGTCATCATTTAAGTGCAAAAACATTAAAAATGAGAAAACATCTAGAAAAATGTGAAAATGTTCAGTTAACTAAAGTGCAAACTTAGAAAAAGTGTTGCTGATATTGAGGAATACTTTCCAAAATTTGTCAGAACATGAACTAACCAAATTAGCTTTTAACAAAATAAGTTTAGATTTCTTTTTCCAATCAAAATGGGTTTTAAACACTTGATGATCAAAATGTATTTTGAGCAGAATTGTTAAATTGTTTTTTTCCATGGTTAAAACTACTCACTCTGTGTGAAAACCATTACAACATTCATATTAAGGGGAAAAATTCCTCGAAACATTATATTCTATGCTTATTTTATTTGGCCTAAACAAAACAATAAAAAAAATTCTTTCAGGCAGTAGAATGTTTTCACATTAATCATTCATAAATTTATTTTAACAATAATGTGTAAAAGTGGAACTAATTAAAATAAGAATTTTCCTCGATTTTATCAGTGCTTCTTTTTTTTTTTTTTTTTTTAAGTATTTACCCTTTTTTGGCAAGTTTGTAATTTTTGTCTCTGGAAATAAAGGCTGTTTCTGTAAAAACTGGGAGTAAAATAATAATACAAAAAAATTAGAAATATAGGTACAGCAAAAAACACTTCTATTCTTTATGTTAAACTACCTTCAAATGATATACAATAATCTCATTGTTCACTCAGTTGGCTTTTAAAAGCAGAGGGAAAGACATTTTAAGGAAACTCTTTCAGTGAACCTCACACAGTTATTGTCTGTGACTTCATATTTAATCTTCAATGGAGCTTCTCATTCAGTGTGCTTCTTCTTCAAATCAGAGTCATCTAAAATTGTTCACTCACCAAAATATTTATCATTAAGTTGTTTTCCCGAAATGTTGGTTCTAAATTCGATCCTGATGTTATTTGAACTGTATGGAATTCACTGTATTAGCTTACACACTGTATTACCTTGTCTTTTACTTTGAAAAGTGAGCTGAATGATTTGATTTGCATATCATCTGAGGGAAGGTATTTTGCAAAATAATACATTTTTTTTTTTCTGTACCTCTATTTCTAGAATTTTTATGATTTTACTCTTGGTAATGGAGTGCATCTTTTAGTATTATGGTTTCTATCTCTGGTTTTCAAATTACATTTACTTATTTTAATTTGTAATGGTCTATCCTAAACAATTTAATTGGAATTATTAAAAAAAAATGATTAAGTAAGGAGCTATTTAATTTATTCTGCATTCTATAATTTCAGTGTGTCCTTTACCTGTGGTCCCTAAAGTTGAATTATCCAACAACAGTATTTTTATTGAGGGGGAACCACGAGTGCCGGCATTTAACAGAATACTTCACCTTTAAGACTGAGTGTAAGTAACATTTACTTTTTAGTTTGTCAGAAATGTTTTCTTAAAAAAGAAAAAAATAATAATATGCTTTTTTATTAATTCAATACATTTAAATAAAAAAAAAAATTAGTTCTAAACAGGGTTAGAAATTAGCAGTTAGTCGTCAAATGCCACTAAATTATTTCATTTCTTGACCAAAAAATTATGCCTAGTCATCAGATTTGACACCTAGCTTTCTTTCACTATATTTTTTGTTTAACAAACGCTCTCCTTCACACTTTAACATAAGTTTTTTTTTCCTACTTTAAGAGCACCTGTTTTCCATAAAGGATTGGACAGCGGCACATGTCTTAGACTACCTTGTACCTGTCAATCACCTCTAAGTTGACCACTTTAACCAATGATTGATAAAACTGACCTTAGAGATTATGCCCATATATGGAAGATTTTCTTTTTATTATGTAATATTTCTCCTTCCTTAATATGTTGCCAAAATAAGATATTGTATCAAGACTGTTTTAAAATTTTAGTTCTCTCTCCCCCCCCCCCTAAAAAAAAGTATTTATGTAGGATTTGCGAATATTTTTAAATATCACATCATAATTGGTATCCAAAGGTTCATTTATGTGCTTTTTTTTTTTTTTTTTTTCATTTTCAGATGTACTTTCAGTTGCAGGATGTTAAAACTAGGCTTGTCCTTGGCTGTATCTAAAATTTCAAATTTTCTTGCTATAGACCTAATTGCTTGATAATCTGTTTTGTATGCATAAGCTTTATAAAAAGAATAAGTTAAACATTTTTCTATAATCCAAATATTGTAGTTTAATCAGGTTTTACACTTTTATAGAAAACTAAGTTTTTATTTTGTTTTGGTGATTAACACATAGATAAAGTAATGTAACATAGATATGTAACACCCCTCCCCACCCTTGCCCTTAACACATAAAAATAGAAACAATCTTATTGCTAACGGGAACGGGGTACTGAAAAGAAATGAGAAAATATAACATAAAATTGCTGTCATGAAAAGCAGTTTGGCACCTAGAATAAAAATTTTAGGCGTCATTTGATGCCTTACTTAGAGTTCTTAAT
Source organism: Maratus michaelseni (assembly GCA_963931845.1). Taxonomy (NCBI): domain Eukaryota; kingdom Metazoa; phylum Arthropoda; class Arachnida; order Araneae; family Salticidae; genus Maratus; species Maratus michaelseni. Next base: position 26,135,611 of record OZ007594.1, read on the forward strand.
TTCTAACCCTGGTTCTAAAAGATTCAAAATTGTTGAACAGTACAAATTGTCTTTTTTTCCCGCTGTAAGTAGCTTAAAAATACTGTAACTTACTATCAAAATATTATTACCTAATACAGGGATCAACAAGCTTTGATGTGTGTAATGTTGAACCTATGTTATGTTGCAATTTCATGATTTTAACGAACTTTTCTAGTGTTAAATTGTGCAGGAATGCACGATCTGTGCCTAACTGCACCAAAATAATATCTTGCATAAGACAGGCTGTTTTGGCAATTTTATGCCAAACCTGCATCAAATTTCAGTTTTGTTTCCCAATGAGAAAGAAATCTAATGTAAATTGCATTTAATACTGTAATTGTGCAATGATCGCTGCTCAGGGATTCTAGAAATTTGGCACTAAGGATATTTTTGAATATACATTTCAAAAATGTTTTAATTTTTTATAATTAAATTTTTAATTATTTTTTTTGCTATATTACTGAATGATCAAATACCTGATCTTGACCAGAAGACACAGAAGCTGAAGACAAGAAACTTTGTTAGATAATAGGACTTTGATTGGAAGGGTTGGCAAAAAAAAGAGTATAAGATACAAATATAGAGCATTTTTTCTCTTCCAGGTAAACGAAAGCAAAATTGCATATGGGAATCTTTTATGGCTGAAACAATAAACTTCACAGGATGGCTAATATCACAGATGTGATAATCTTGCATGTTTAAGTTACCTTTTTTTAGAAATTTAATCTAAATTTCTCCTTTTATGCAATTTTGCTATATTTATTTGTGAGATACATATTTGAAAATGTAATACATTAGATGTAATACATCGTTGCTTGTATTCAAGTTCTGGAATCAACGACGTATTCAAAATTTAATGTATTAACTTTTGAAATATCTATCTCGCAAACGAATACAGCCATAACCTGGTGTACAGTAAAGCTTTAAAATCACGGAATACTTTTTAATCCATCCTGTATTCTATAATGTAATTTTAAAACTCCTTGTATCCAGATCTTAAAGTATCAGCCATTCAGTATTTAAGAGATATAAGATGAAAAGTGTAAAGTACATTTGTTTTAAATTTCTAACACCGTTTATTGCAAATTATAAATTACAAGATTTCTAATACAAAATACATAGTTTTAATATGTAAACATTATCAAGAATTCTAATGGGATTAATCATACATCATAATCATAGTATTAATAAATTAAAAACCTGTTCTTGTACCTCTATGCTTAGTTGTTCAATGCCAACTGTGTTTAGCACACATGCCGTAACTTGCTGACCTTTGTTCTAATGAAGGATTAATTAAGCTCAATTTTATGCTTCTGCCTTTTTCCATGTTTTTTTTTTTCTTCTATAATCTCAGAAATTGTAATCTACACAATGTGAATAAAGTTGGATTGAATGAATTCTTATTTTGACTGATTGTTTTTAGGCAAAATCAAATATTCTGAACGCATCTACGATGCATGCATGGATGCCTTTGACTGCCTACCTTTATCAGCACTCATGAACCAGCAGTTTCTATGTGTTCATGGAGGTCTCTCGCCAGAAGTGCATAATTTGGATGACATTAGAAAGGTGAAACATAAACATATCTTCTTTTATTATTATTATTTCATCCTTTGAAAAATTTCTTTACAGTTTATTCTGTTTTAATATTGATTGTTGAAATTAAGTTAATTGTGCCATCTTAGTAGGTCATCCTATTCAAATTAGTCAAAAGCTACTTTAGCAGTGTATGATCTCTCCCATCCCTCTAAGAAAGATTGCTGTTGAAGAACCTTATGTATTTTAATCGAGGATAAGTGTGTGTGTTATTATTCATTTGCTTTTGTTTCCTGTAAATTGGCCCATTCTCAAAACCAGCTCTTGTTGCTGAATTAGTGCAAACTTCCAAGGGAGGATATTATTCATCTGCATTAAACGATGTAAGCATTTCAATGGTGTAAAATAACCACTTGCATAGAATAAATTGAGTTCAGTTTATGACAGAAATTAAATAGCTCACCAACTTTATGCTAAAAGAAACAACTTATTCTTGGAGTAACTTTAGTAAAAAACAAGTTAATGACAGTTTATTAATACAAGAGAATAGATTACTCAGGACAAACAAAATATGCAAGGTAATTGTTAGTACTTATATAATTTTATTTTAATTAAAGTAATCTCTCCCTTTTCTTTGTGATAATTGAACAAAAGATCTTATTACCACACAATTTTCCAGATTGCAATCCACTGAAAAATTTGATCTCTTGCATCACGTATTGATTTGATGTTATGGTGCAATTTCTGAACCTTTTACATTTTTGGCCAGTGGAATATTTTCTTTCTCTTCATCATTATCACTAACATTGTCTTGATCTCTCAATAATAAAAAAAGTTGTTTTTCTTGAAATAATGCACAAAACTAGTTTAAATTCTGCCTGGCTATTTGTGATAAATTTGTCTGCATATTTATTATATGATGAGTAATGCACATTAACCCTTTCGTGACGAGTAATGCATATATGCATCGTCAAAAGTTGTATGTGGAATATGTTTTTGGCACCACTAATAAATAATTGTAATATTTGTCTTTTTTAATTAGAGTATTTGTTGGTATTTTACAAGTATAGGGAACTGTTTAAAAAAAGTGGTACCAACCAAATAAAATTTCTGTAAGGGATGCCGTCGCGAAAGGGTTAAGCAATGTCCTCAAGATTAATTCCAAATAGAAAATGATGGGGAAAATTAAAAGCTTGTATATTTATCCTTCAACATCACAAAATTCCAGTAATTTTATTTTTATTTTTTTCCCTTTTTGCATTTGACATACCCAGCATGACTCTGTACCCCAGTAGCAGAATTTTCTGTATGAATCTGCAGCAAATCGAAATTTACCTGCAACCCAACAATGCTAAACCAAACCTAGAACCAGAAGAAATAATAATATCCCATAAAATAAATAAAAATTTTCATTTACATAGAAAATATAATAAAAAGTTACAATGAATCTAGAGGCTTAAAGTAAGATTTAGAAATTTTATATATCCCAGAATTTATTTTTAAGCTGTTAGGCCTGTAGTCCCTGCTGCCAAGCTATATTATTTCTGCTAGTAGGCTCTGTACAATTCATTCAGTAATTGTAAAGGTTCATATCAAAATAAGTTTTAATCCTGATTCTATAGTTTGTTTTCATTTGTAAAAATGTTTTTTGCTTTATTTGAAAACATTAATTTTTGTGTGTCTACTTTATTTTTAAATATGAAAAAGTTATCAGCTTATATACTAAAATGTGTAAAGTTAAAGTGGCACAATAGTTAAATTGATATAATATTTATATATTTTTTTGTAAAATAATGAAAGAAAAAATCACCTTTTGAATCAATTAAAAATTAAGTTGTAAAGTCTGTGTAAAAGGCAGTTTTGGTTAGCAAATAAATGAATATAGCTATATGCATAAAATAAATATGATTTTGTATTTATAAAAAATACCCCCTTCTCCCCTGTAAAATATGTAAGGAGGTAAAAAAGTGTTATACAGCTTTGAATGTGAATTGTTTATACTTAATATATTCATTTTAATCAAATATTTTTACAGAACCAATAACCTGTGAATTTATATATATATGAAAATATTTCTTATGTTAAGATTTAAAATATTTGCTGTGTTTTAATTTATTTATTTCTTCAAAATATTGTTTTGGGTTTGAAAAGTATGGTATTTTATCTTTAAGTACTGTTTACGAATGCTACTTTTGTCTGTATAAGGTGAAGTTTAGAGATTTGTATATAGTTGTAATGTGATTATTTTTAGTGTGCTGGTGTACAATATTGACTCTAGAGTCCAATGATCAGACTGATTTTGATAAATGAGTTATTAAATTTACCTTTACACTGAAAGCATCATGGGATATATGATGACACAAAAAATTCAATATAGAAACACTAGGCATCAGAATAGTTGCTTTATGGGTTAAAAAATAAATGTATAATTCATTTATCTTTTGGTGTAAATCAATCCTAGATAGGTAGAGAGTAGATAGATGTCACAATACAGTGTTGTTCAAACAGCGATGTCACAAAATAATCTGTGCAACAGGAGTGTTTGATTTTCACCCACTCCTGCAAGACCAGTCCCTGGGCCCCACATCAACTTAGAATATTAAAAAATAAATAAATTACAACTGTAATTTATTAAAACACTTTTTTAATGTAAAGAAGGGGTGTGTCAAAATTCATAATGCCTTTGGGCCCAAATTGTACAAGTCATCTCTGTTTATCAGTAAATGCTAATAAAGTGGGTATTAAATTAATTTTCAAAAGGGAAATCAGTGCGGTAGTTTGCTTTTTTGTTCAATTCAGTACCTATAAATTCTGCTACCAGAGTTTTTTCTTGAGTTATTTTACTGTGTGGAAGAGCCACTTGTCAATTTTTTTTTATATCTGTGCTAGGATTTCATACTGTTCTTCTTAAATCTGATATTTTTATATGAATGGTTTGGATATTTTAGACTTTCTATTACCTGTTCTTTACTCAACTTCCCAAACAAATGTTTGCGATTTTGTAATACAAAATTTTTTTTGAGTATACAACCAGCTATGTATATTTTCATCTTTACGAATTGATGTATTTCAATTGAGTGAAAAAGTATCCAGGCCAGGAGTTGAACCCAGGACACTTTTAGGTAGCTTTCATTGCAAAAAGTAAAAAGTTACCTGTTGCAGCTGTTCAGAAAAAAGCAATTCCGGAAAATTTCGGTGTATTTTCACCGATCATGACCCCCAGACTAGAGATGAGACGGGCTAAGCCCGAGCCCAGGCTCTATTTTTATACCAGCCTTCGAGCCCGGGTCGGCTCGGGCTCATTCTTTCTGAAACTGACAATTTTATTTATTTTCATATAGAAAAAATAGACTTTTTTTTCCCTAAAAAATTACATATTCAATTTAATCTTTTTATAATCAGAATGAATAGAAGGGGAACAAGAATCTTATTTTTCTTTTCTAGTATTAAAATGTTACTTTAAAAGAAAATTTACCATATTTGCGACGTGACTGATTACTGGGAGATATGGTGCTAATGGGAAGAGGCTCGAACAATATTTGTTGCTAGATTTTCGTTTGTGACAGTAGGATATTTTTTAATTGGAATGTTTATTTTATTTTGTTTAGAGATCTAACGCAAAATCAATTTTGTCTTTAGTTCAATCAGCATTAGTTTAGGTTTGTAAATTTTTAGTCTTCTATTGTGTGCGAGTCATAATCGCTCTTCATATGAAAATAACGTTAGTGATTCTATTTTTTATTATGACCTCTGCTCATGCTAAAGCTCTGCTCTGAACATTTACGAAGTCACTTTCATTCGCAAGTAGATGTTATTCTGATCGAAAGCAATGGAACAGTGTTTCCACTTTTTCTATAAAAGCATAGGATCTTACAGATAACAGTGTTAAATTATTTATTTAAACTGATTTTCAAAAACACAAAATATTGCTTTAATTAAGGAATCAATTATAATTTACAATATACACCTTTTATAGGGATTAGAAAACATTGTTCGGTTCTTCGGCATAGAAAAAGTAATTTTTGCAAATTTTTTGCATTTATTCATAAAACTCACTTTGTTAATATATCCATCAGATTTGCTTGTTGGTAGAGAAAAATACTAACATCCTTTTAAAGAAGTGGGCCATTTCCAAAATTCGCTTACATATGCTGTCCAAGAAGAAAAAGAATAAAATTCAAACATAAATTAATATTTAAAGTTTAATTTGAGCTATGCATTGTATACAGAAGACTATATTAAAAATTTCTAGCATTAAAAATTTAAAAAATCAGCAACAAATTTTGAGATATAAGTCTTTAAAAATGTGGTTCTAAGCAAAAATGCCTGTCCCATTCCAAGTTTTATATAATTAAGCTTTTTTTTAACTAATTTAAATTGTTTTAATTAAAAGGTTTAATTACTTTAAATATGAACTATTAGTGTGCTATATTAATGATAAAAATTCATTACAAAAGTTTTTTTCTTTAGCAAATCAGCAGAAATATTTTGTACCTCACTTTGTGTCAAGTCCATTACCGTATGATTATTTTAGTCAAGATAGGCTTGTAATTTTGCCTAAAGTTGGCAGCACATATTCAGTGGCATTGTTAAACTATTCAAGCAACTATTTCTTATCATTTTTTATTCTTCAATTGAGAAGCACTGCAATAGTGACAAGAATTGTCTTTCTTCAGATTTAGTATTTTTATTCATTGTCAAGTACCACAATTTTTAATATTAAAATACTTTTTACACTTTTGTATTTAAATACTTTTTACTTAATAGTTTTAGAAGATATGCATATTATTACCTAAGTTACAAATTACACAAGTTAGCTTATTTCTAATGGTTTGATTTGAATGTCAAATCCGTTACCTGTCAAGTCTGTTACCATGTGACTGGTAACAGATTTGACTCAAGGTAACAGACTTGACATTATTTGCGAATTTTGGTTAATAAAGGTTATTTTGCAACTATAATTGCTTTAATGACTTCAGAAAAGCAAAGGTGCTATAGGGAAAGGCTGAAATAAAATCCAGAAAAAATATAAACAAGCTGAAAACAAACATAAAGAAAAGTAAATTATTCTGAATTATGATATTTATAATCAATGGTATTTGCAATTGCTTATGACAAAACAATGGAAAAAATAACTTGATAATGTGTTAAATTCATATTTATTTTGTATGCAAGTTATTAAAATTATTCTATCTTTTATAGGAAAAAGTTCTTTAAAAAATAATAATAATAAAATGATTTATTGGTAAGATATCAAAGGTATAAAAGAAAGTATTGGCGTGAAAAGCAAGCTGAATATTGCTTGCACAAAGTTCAGCCCTCAGTTATAGAAACAACTACATGCTAATTGAAAAGTTCGAAGTAGATTTAATATGCTTTAAAAAGCATTTTAAAAGTATTATTGCTTTCCAGCCCATAGAATGTGCAAAAAGTGAATAAAGCTCTTTTACATATTGGTTTTCCCAGTAAATTATGCTTACAGATTCAGTGAAGAAATGCAAACTTTTCAATGTGATGCATCTAGAATTTAGGCTACTCTTTATACAGGTGTCCTATATATCTGGAAATTAAATTAAGCCATATTTGTATAATCTCGCTCAGCTATGACCACAATGCTGCAGTGATATAGGCTTACTTAAAGCCAATAATAGAATTCTGGAAACTCGGGATTTGTAACGTTTAGTCATTCGATTTTGTTCTGATGGTTCTTGCACACAATATTGTCAAAAAAATTATTTGTTTACACACTTGCTGTTTGAACATGGCTTTCAAAAAAGCACTTGGTCATATTGTGAAGCTGGCTATGGTAAAGCAGTTGTGATTACATAGGCTAGGAGCAATTAATTAAAAGATAGCTTGATATCTTATAGAGAAGAAATTTTTTCTGCCTGAAATACCTGCTCTTTCTAGTACATTTAACGTGCATCAGTTAGTAATCACTAACGACGAAGCAGATCTCTTTGGTACTACCCTGTTATAGGAGCCATGGCACCTTTTTAAAGAGTTTCGTTCTATTCAGGCATAAAAAAAGTGATATTTGTCTCCATATGACAAATAGCTTTGAAAACAAACCTGATGAACTATTATGCTGGTTTATGTATACATTAAAAAATTGTTTCCAGCTACATGTATTAGATAAATATGTTCTGTTTGTATAGAATAAAAGATAAATGGAATGTGTGAAATAAATTATATAAATATTGAAAAAATTCTTGTGTATGTATGAAGCAATGAATAGGTTGCAAGAAAATACATGTAAGAATTGTATTGCCTAGGCCATTTTGTCTATCTAGCCAAGGCCCCTTAACAAGGAAGCACCAATTGTTTCATAGCAATATTAGCTGTCACTGTAAAAAAAAAAAAAAAAAAAAAAAAGACTTTGTGAATGCTTTCTCATGGAGGAATTTACTTCCAAAAAAGGAAATATAAAATATTCCTCGAAAAAAGATCTATTCTGGTTCCTTTAAAGAGGGAAGAAAATATCTATAGATTCTGATAGTGAATTTTATATAGAAGTAAATAAAAAACTTGACGATGTCCCTAGAAGAAATATCGAATGATAAATTGTATGAAAGTGTGCATGTTTTGGTAAAATTTATTGGAGAAATTAGAAAAAGAAAATACACAAATCGAAAACAAAATAGATGAAGAAGATTAAATTAAAATTATGTGATCCTGAATGTGAATGACTGTTATAGGAGAATATTTCACATTCATATAAGGACATATTGCATGTTAGTTTTGAGCAAATAAATTATAGTAATCCTTCCACAATCAAATGTGTTAATGCAAGGAAACTAAATACATATCCATCATTTAATGGAGTTATATTACTTGCAGTATGTTCTGTTAAGCTACTTTAGACCAAATGCTATTACCAAAAAAAGATTGTCTGAACAAAATGTGTCAGCTAGTTGTCGGTCCAAGTAACTCAATAAGTAGAGCATTGTCAATTTAAACCAGAGGTTTTGAGTTCGACTCCTGGCCTGGATGCTTTTTTCATTCAGTTGGGAAAATGTTGATTTGTATGATATTGTGACCAATCTGTTAGATTAAGTTAAAAATAATAAAGTGTGTCTACATATCTATTGTTTAATGGAGTTCCATTACTTGTGGTATATTTTGTTGAGCTGTTTCAGATTAGATCAGATGTTATTCCCCAAAAAAAGGTTGTCTGTGTGAATCGTATTGACCGGTTGTTTTTCCAGGTAGCACAATAAGCAGAGCGTTGGCAATTTAAACCAGAGGTCTTAGGTTCGACTCCTGGCCTGGACACTTTTTCATTCAGTTGGAAAAATGTCAGTCCATATGGTAGCGTGACTAATCAGTAGAATTTAGGTTAAAAATAATAAATAACTTTTCATCTTTGCCAAATTTCTATTTGTTTATTTTTTTTGTCTATACATCTAATTTGCAGCTGGACAGATTTAAAGAGCCCCCAGCATTTGGTCCTATGTGCGATTTACTCTGGTCAGATCCACTAGAAGATTTTGGTAATGAAAAACATAATGAGCATTTCAGCCACAACAGCGTTAGAGGCTGCTCCTACTTCTACAGGTAAACTTTTTTAAATGCATTTTTGTTCATCTTATTCTTGTACTTTTCTCTTTTCTTTTTTTTTTCTCTTCTGTTTCTTTTCTTTCTTTCTTTTAATTTTTGTTTTTATGTTTAAGGAAGTGTCATTGCATGAAGATGTTCCCCAAGTTGCTTATTGTCGTGTCAGATGGGGGTAAAAAATAAATAAAAAAACATACAAAGCATGTTTAGGCATGTTTGTCTGGAAGCTCCTAAAGCCGAGTAAATAGCTTCTCCAATCTCTTTGTACAGTTAACTATCATGTTGAACGGGTAGAATCACCAGATAAGTACACATATCTTTCTTAGCTTTATCCCTACTGGTTCAATTGAATGAGCAGAGGAAGAATGAGCAGCTGTATGACCCGACAATAATTATGTTGATTAAGCAAAATATAATCTCCTTCAGCAAGGTCAAAGGAATTCTGAACCATAATGTTGTGCAGATGACCCCCATCTGATACGGCTGTTACTAGCACTTGTTTAGGGATATTTTTTCTGTTTTGTAATCCTCTTTAATAAAAAGGTACGTGTTGCTGACGACTGGGATTTTCGATAATTGTTGCTCGGAAAATGAAACGTTTGAAGTTGCTAAAAAAATTAATTGCTCGAAAAGTATTTGTCCGAAAATTGTTAGAAATTGCGTTAGAAAGGTAAAAAAATGTATTTTTCTTGATATAAATTTCAAATCCACTGATTATGCACTTTTTCAAATATTGAATTAAAAAAATTACCAAATTTCAGAATGGAGTACCATATAGCGAAAACTTCACACGTAAAAAAATAATAACAATAGCAATGTGTCAGCACGAGTCACAAATTGTAGTAACCGTATTATTCTGTTAAAATATAAAAGTGAATTATGATGTCACGAGTGCATGATTTTTATTTAATTTTTCGACAAATACTAGATGCACCATTTCTTTTTAGTTGTGAATAATATAGGTTAATTCACGTTATTAAAAAATGTAGCTATAAAACATATAAATCAATGGAAAACAGTAAGTAATAAATTGTAAACGTAATAGTAAACCGTATTAAAAAAACACAACTTAGTGAAATAAGTCTCCGTTTTTATTTTATTTTAGGATATTCCAGGTAAAGGTACAGATTACTTTAAAAATACAAGGTTAAATTCACCGATATATTTCGTTTGATTCAAGGTTCTTTTGGAGAAACCGACCAGTGCAGCGGGCGTAGTCTGCTAGTAGTGAATATATATGTAGAAATTCCCTTTTGCCAATTTATAGTAAATGTAGATATTACCTATTTGTTTTTGGTAGTGTTGCTATACAGCAATCGTAGAATTAGGAAAACTGTATTTTTCTTTAAAATTAGTTTTGAATAGATGATTGTGAGATCGGTGGCCATCCAACTAAAATGTTGTAATTGGGTTCTTAGTGAAAATTAAGAATCTAATTATTAGATTGACAGTCAATCTAATTATTAGATTGACAGTCACATTATTAGAGCAGCATAGGCTAAGATTTTCATCCTGAGAAAACCTAAATAATAGAAAATGTGCCCCCACACTTTCTTTTTTAAAACTGGAAATGATATATTCCACTATTGAAAATCTGCCTTGAACGAACAATTATCTGGAAATGTAAAATAATATATAAAAAAGCCTGGGAAAAAACAAAAACAAAAAAAAACTGACAAATTTGTGAAGCAACTTACAGAAATTTATTTATATTTTTATTTTTTGAAATAGTGAATATTAATATTTTTGAAATCTAAAGATATTATTTGGAAAGGTACTCTGAATATATATATTTTTTTTCATCTGAGAAACCAGGATAGCAGTTTCAAAATGTAGAAAAAACGGAAAACTTGAAAATGAATCGCAAAGCATGAAAACCAACATTAAATAGAAAAAGTCTGTATTTTTTGTTTTTTCATATTTTAACACTGGATTTGCAGATGGCAGCTTAAAACTGCAGAAAAGTGAAAACTTTTAATCGAAATTCCGAAGAAATGTTTTTTTTTTTTTTAAATAGCAAATATTATTTTTTTAAAACTAAAAATACTATTAGAACTTGAAAGATACAGAAAATTTTTCATATTTTCACTCTCTCTTTTTTTCCCCCCCAACTTTACTGGGTCTAGGCAATTGAGATTTCAAAATGCAGAAAAAATTTAATGCATCTGCTCAAAATTTTCAAAAAATGACAAATCTGAGCTTTGCATGCAGTTGGACCTGTCCTTCTATCGTTATCCAAATTTTCCGACCTCTATGTGCAATAGATCTCCCTAACTATTGACAACAAGTAAAAAGACAGACACACAGACAAAAACTTTTATTTTATTAATATAGATTAGATATGTGTATTTTTTCTCAATTTAATAATTTTAAAATTCCACAGCTATGCCGCCTGTTGTGAATTTTTACAGCATAATAACCTCCTCTCAGTCATAAGAGCCCATGAAGCTCAAGATGCAGGGTAAGTATTTTGTCTCTTTCCTTAAAAAAATGCTTTATTTATCAACTTTATTAAATTATTTTTAGGTAATGCAAATGTTTGTTCTTAGAGATGGTGAAAGAAAAAAAGTATTTTAAAAATTAATTTTACCCTTTGCTGTCAAATAATCCTTTTAAAGATATTTTTAAACCTAGAATGTTAATATATTAGGTTCCTTAATCCATATTTAACAGATAAATTAATGTTGTTCATATTATCTAAAATTTGAATTAATAAAAAGAAAAAAAAAAGATAGTTTAAAAAGTAGAATTCTACTGAACATAATAAATCATGTTTAAGACATTGTATTCAGGACCACACCAGCTTTTATTTGGTGCTTGGTACACTTCTTTTCTTTTTACTTACCCATCATACGTAGTATAGGGTAAGTCTTGTAATCGTTTTGGAAATCGGAAAAAATTTTTTGGCGGATTTACACGTTTCAGACATTGGAGATTCCGAAAAACATATTTTTAGGAAAAAAAATTTGCCGTCCATCTGTGTGTGTGTCTGTAAACGCTCTATCTCCCGAAAAAATTGAGATAGAGACTTGCAATTTGGTATGTACTGAGTATGTAATAATGGGAAGAAGCCTATTTCATTTCAATAACCTCGATTAACCAGAACTATTTTTTTCGGAGTCTCGAAATATTCGTTCTGATAAAAGGTATATAAAAATTTTCGAAATTGTTTATTTTAAGAAATGAATATAAAAGACAATAAAAAAAACATAAATTTTGCATAGAGCATGAAGTCGATCGGATAATGAGTTGCCGAGATATCTGGAATCCTATTTTTCCACACTCTTTGATTTTTCATGACCCTGTATTTCATCCAAATTTCACTTCAAAGATATATTTTAATTGGAAATTTGACGCTTAATCAGATGCAATAAACCGCTAGTTAATAGGATTATTATTTTTGGAGTTATAAGGATGTTTCTTTCAAGCAATTCAGTAATCGAGCCTTAAAAGTTTAGGACGTCATCAAGCCACGTTTTTATTTGAATTGCATTGCATTTTATAAGTAGTTTACACATTTTTATTTTAATATTTTACATTACGCATATCCATGATGGGTAAGTATTACGGTGGCCCCCAACGACTAGTTTAGGGTTTCGTTTATCTCACAAAACCCTATTATTCCCGCTCCGTTGTCTGTCTGTCACAGAGCCGTTCTCAGAAACTATGTAACTTACAGAGTTGAAACTTTGTGTATATAGCTGAATATCAGCTATGAAGAGCTCAAAATATTAAAATTTGAGAAATTCATTTTATTTTAATAAATAGAGATAAAAACCAAAATTCTAACACCCTTTTCATATTAAATTTAAACATTTTTCGTTATAGCAAATGCCAAAAATTAAAAATCCACGATGAAATTCTTTCTACAATAATTAATTTTCTATCAGACTATTTCCACGTGAAAAATGAAAATGAAATAAAAAGTTTCACCAATTGAAAAAAAGATTAATATGAAATAAAAATGATTAACGTCACAGTGGTAAAAAAACGGAAATTTTCAAAGATTTCTCAATAATACAAGGAGTAAGAGTATGTGTATGTACACAAAGCAGATTAATATCACGTCATTAGAGAATTAAAAAGAAAATCTGACATCATATTGGAAGTTTAACGAAATTTTCAGATGTTTGAGAATAATACAAAGCGAGTATTAATATGAGTCGTAGAGAATAGTAAATATATGAGTTTGAGAAACATATTGAATCGTGATAAAAATCAGATTATGGAAATATTCGCATATTTTAACATTTTGAAGGTGTACAACATGTTTAATTTTGAAATTATTTTTTTATATCGCATTTAGTCCGCGTGACAGATATTATTATGACAGAATATAATAGCCGGCTTCGCCCGCTATTGGGCTGGTTTGGATACTCGAAAAAAAAAAAAAAAAATAGACCAGTAAATTTTTACTTTATAAAAAACATGACTTTTTTTGTTGTTGTTGCTAAATTAAATTTATTTGGATTTATTAAAGAAAGGATAAAGTGTTTTGAAAGGAATATTAAATGAAACCCTTTGAGCGATCTTCGATCACATTTACCCACTTGTTTATTTTTAGCCAATTGTCTATATTAATAATACCGGATGGCAACAATGAAGTGCCTATTTGTGTTGGTGTTTGATTCTGCTGCTCTAGTCTTGCTGTAGTTCTTATTGTACTATATTGACATTTATTATATAAATGGTTATTACTTGCAGAAATTATATCTTTATCAGAAAGTTATTTTTTCAATTTCAACTGTGCCTGTTCAATGGATCTCCCCAAGGAAATTAAAAAAATTCATTACATTATACATTATAGTAAATTTAATTAGGAATGCAGCAGAGGTAAATCCAAAGTCAAAATTGGAGCTTGATTTTCATTTTTATCAATATCTGAATCGTGAGCAGAGATAGTGTTTACAATCTGATTATTTATTGGAAGATTAAACAGAATATCTTGAAATACCATCTTTTCACAAAGTATCTGAGAAATTCTATACTTCTCATGTCCAAACTTTATGCATTCATTTTATCTATACGTGTAAAGATTTTATATTTTTTATTTAAATATGGTGTATAGTTCTTATGAATTTTTATAATGGGATAAAGACACCCTGTACTTTCAAATCACTCTTTAGAAATTATTGTAATTTATCATCTGTTTTAAACAAAGTGACTGGTGTTAATCACAATCTCAAATAAGTGCTAATAAATATAAGTTTAAATGTGCAAAACAGTATTAATCCAAAAGTGCATGTGCAGAGAAATACTTCCTTTGTAAATCCTATTAAATAACTCAAGCAAGACAAGACACACTTGTTAAAATTGAATTCTTCTGCTGAGCAGTGCTCTTGTTACCTCTAAAAAAAAAAAACCACTATTTCAAAGTCACCAGCAACAAAGTCAGAGTTAGAGATCTTTTAAATCTGTAATAATTTTTTTTGTATTAGTTTACATTTGTATCAATATTTGTTGAACTCTGCCATTCTTAAGGGGAGATCCTACTTTAACCCGTTCGGGACCATGGGTGCATATATGCACCCTCAAAAAGTGCTTACAGCGCTTGAGTTTGATACCAGTAAAAATGAAAAGTAAAATTGATTTTATTTAATTTTAACATTTTCGTGATTTATAAAGTTAAGTCAAATTAAAAAAAAGTGGTGTCAAATGAATAAAATTCTTGTAAAAGTTGCTGGTCCTGAACTGGTTAAACCAAAGCGTAGGCTTTAATTTTTTTTTAAATGAAAGATCAGTAAAACAAGACCAGATTTGTCCCCGCTCAATCAGTAATATCTTTGTCTATTTTCATAATTGTTAGTGTGTAAAAAAAATATATATATATAAACTAATGGTGTTTTATTTCTGTTTTTAAAATGTGTGTGTTCAAAATGCATGACTTTGTGCAGGGCGGGATTGTTTCTGAAAGACAAAAAGATTTCAAGGTTATGAAAGCCAATTAAATTTGGAGGAGCCATGAGCTGATTTTCATTGAAATTGACACACAGGAAACAAAATTGCACTTGTTTGATTTTAAAATAGACTTGTGGATTACACTTTTTTTTTTTTTAAACTTTAAAATCTTTGTTAAAATATTTAAAAGTTAATTTTTGAACATTTAAATAGAATCATGACAAAACGAGTATCTTTCAAACCCGATTAACCTTTTGATGATTAGTTGATTAGCTTGAATGCTATGCTGATCCTTGTGTTGTAACACATGGTTTTGAAAAACAAAAAGAAGAAAGCTTTAAGTTTCACTTTATGACTACTCAGCATGCACATGGTTTCATTTAAAGGGTCGTAACTTTGTAAATAATTTGAATAATCCAAAATTGTTTCGGGTATATAACCAACACATTTCAAAAATGCAAAAAATATGTAAAAAGAAAAGAAAATTTGATTTTTTGAACTCAAAAAAGTAGAATCGCACCTTAACTGATAGGTATTGAAAAAGTATTAGGGGCACCACATACTACACTGTATCCTGATTAAAAATATAGTATAACCTCAATTTAATGATAAATGATTTAACAATTTCATCAATTTAACAATGTGGATTCACCTATATTGATTTATATGTTGAATGATCCTCGTTTTAATTATAGATTTTGTCTTTATTTTAATTATAGATTTTGTCTATTTTAATTATAGATTTTGTCTATTTTAATTATAGATTTTGTCTATTTAATGACAATTTTGATATATAACGCCTCTTTTAGTTACAAGAATTTACAGCTTTTTCTCTCTGTTGTTGATCTATTGACAATGTGTGATAAAGAATTTAATTTAAAGAAATTTGAAACATCCGTTTGGTATCAAATTTCTAGCCAGAATTTTTAATTTATAAATTATGTGAACTATGACTAACATTCCTTTTTTGTGCACTAAATATTATAGAAGAATTTTGTGACAAAACCAAGCTAAATCTGTCTGATTTAATGATTAAAACAAATGCAGGATTAGATTCAGCAAGAAAAGGTACTGAGTGAGGTTTGATATGAATAAACATTTAATATAATGCTTTTGGAACAACTGAAAAATCTACATCAGCGGTTCCTTTAAGGAAAAGGTAAAGCAGTTGTCGATAATTTTTCATTTAAAAAAAAGTATACTTGATGCACCTGTGCCAAAAAGAAAATGTATCTAAGTGCTAGTGCTAAGTAATTTTTTGAATTTTTAATAATCAGTATTTATGTAGATTCAGTTTATCTAATGTGTTCTTGATTTAACAATACCCGTTCGGGACCATGGGTGCATATATGCACCCTCAAAAAGTGCTTACAGCGCTTGAGTTTGTTACCAGTAGAAAAGAAAAGTAAAATTGATTTTATTTAATTTCGACATTTTCATGATTTATAAAGTTAAGTCAAATAATTAACAAAAAGTGGTGTCAGATGAATAAAATTCTTGTAAAAGTTGCTGGTCCTGAACAGGTTAAACCAAAGTGTAGGCTTTAATTTTTTTTTAAATGAAAGATCAGTAAAACAAGACCAGATTTGTCCCCACTCAATCAGTAATATCTTTGTCTATTATCATAATTGTTAGTGTGTAAAAAAAAAAAATATATATATAAACTAATGGTGTTTTATTTCTGTTTTTAAAATGTGTGTGTTCAAAATGCATGACTTTGTGCAGGGCGGGATTGTTTCGGAAAGACAAAAAGATTTCAGGTTATAAAAGCCAATTAAATTTGGAGGAGCCATGAGTTGATTTTCATTGAAATTGACACACAGGAAACAAAATTGCGCTTGTTTGATTTTAAAATAGACTTATGGATTTCACTTTCTTTTTTTTTTTTTAAACTTTAAAATCTTTGTTTAAAATATTTAAAAGCTAATTTTTGAACATATAAATAGAATCATGACATTTAATGATAATTTTCAAGGGACACTTTCTAATAATCAAATCGAGGATCCTTTCTATTAAAATTAAATAAAAAAATATACTTTTTGACATCACTGTTGCTATATCACCAGCTAATATTTTTCTAATAGCTGACATTAATAACCTTTCAGATTTTTTTTTTCATTTATTTAAGCATTCAGGCTAGCAGATAGATCACCAAAAATGGTTGTCAATCATGTTTATTGTTGTCAGTCATGTTCAAAACAATATTTTAACATTATTAATTACATAGCATTATTAAAAATGTTAAATAATATAAAATAAATAATATAATATAATAAATAAAGAATAATAAATAACAAAAAATATATAAACTATAATAAAAAAATAAACTATAAATTATAAACTAAATAAATTATAATAAATAAACTATATAGTTCTCAAAAAATGAGGGTTACTGTAATTAGTATAACTGACGCAGTTACCGTATATACTCGTGTATAAGTCGACCCCCTACAATTCTTACGCAAAATTTTGAATTTTCGTGTATAAGTCGAACCACATTTCTGGTAGTATATTGAAAAATAATTTGTAATCGAGGATAAAAAAAATTAATAAATTTTCATTAAATTAAACATTTCTAATCAGACTATTTTTTTTTAACTGTACAATTATATAAAACTGAAGAAGCTTTAACTATTTTGAAACCTATTCCCATCAGTTTAATGATTAGTTACTTTTTTTTTTTTTTTTTTTGAATAATCTATTCAAGCCTTATTTACAAGGGTAAACAACTTCTTAAACTGCTATAATAGAGTACTTCTTTGTATTGTAGTACTCTTAGGAGAGAGATCTAGAAGTAATCTTAAGTTGAACTCTTTTTAAAAAGGGATTAAAATGTTGAAAGGAATGCCCCTGTATTAAAGGGAATTCTATCCCAAGAGAAAATGAGTGCAGAACAATTACAGAGACATTATTGTTGAGATTTTTTTTTATCAATCACCATTGTCCGCTTTTATCTGTCTCTCCAACCTAGACCCATATGTGATTAATTAAAAGACTTGCACATTCACCAATTGTCTGCGAAAAAAATATGACTCTGGTATTTCACTCCGCTATTTTTTTTTTACTTACTCGTGTATAAGTTGACCCCCCCCCCCATTTTCAGCTCTCAAATTTTGTCTAAAATTCTTCGACTTATACACGAGTATATACGGTATATCTGACCGACCTGGATAATACATAAGTATCCCTTTTTTTAAACGGTATTTTTTCCTGTCTTCTTTTTCAAAATTTCAGGTTTAATATTTAGTAGAGATCGTTAATAAATGTTATTTATTTATTTTAATTTCAGCTATCGGATGTACAGGAAGAGTCAAACAACAGGATTTCCATCTCTTATTACGATATTTTCAGCTCCGAACTATTTAGATGTATATAATAATAAAGGTAAAATTTTTTATTTTTAGAATTTCTTATATGTTGAAAGTCAAAGTAATGCATCTATATTTTTCCTCATGATCATGTCCCGTTAATGTTTATGTTTGATCATTGTTGCTTGACTTTTATGTGTTTTTTCTATGTTACAACTTTCAAAAAAGAATTAAAACTCTAAATATGTATTAATTTGTATATCATTGTACTTTTGTTCCTTCAATTAAATTTTTATTGTGTAAAAACTGTCTTTCTGTTAAGTCCTTACTCTACAACTTGAGTCGCAAAAGTGCACAATATCTTCATATTTGGTCATGCATTGAACCATTCAGTCACAGATTAAAAAAGTATGTTTACATTTATTCCTTGAAAAATATGTTCAAATTTCAGTTTAGTGTGTGCTAAGTTTTAAATTTTCTAGAAAATTTAAAATTACTTTGTTTTGTATTTATATTTGATAATGTAAACTGAAAATTCATTACTTAAATGTATAGCATTCATGCTAAAAATACAGCATTTTTTGCATGTCTTTTAGCTTACAAAGGAGAGGTTCCGAGGTTGGGGACAAAGAAGAGACGCCAACCCTTTGTGTATTGATAGAATTTTGTCAATAGATAAATGTAAGAAATATGATAATGTGCAACATGGGGGGGGGGGGGTTAAAAAGACCCAAAATTCATCCAGTCAGGGCCACAAGATTCTAAAATATAGTCGCGTTTTAGCATTACTGGTAAATCCAGCTACCTCATCGGTCATTTGGTCATGTCCTTTTCAGATAGTAATCCCTTGGCAGTAGGGAAAACATCGCCAACTCATTTGTCCATTTCTGTGGTTAGAAAAACGAAGTGAGAGAAAATATAAAGTCAGTAATTTTGAAGAGATTGTTATCTTCACTTCAGCTTTCATTTAAAATATGAACCATCGAAAATAACTTAAGATATTTTGATGTCATTTTATAAAACAAGAGTGGAACGGTTTAGATTTTAAGCTGTATTGTATAAAGATTTTTAACTGTGTATGTGAGTGTAAAAAAATAGATTACCAATTTAATATTGATGTGAGTAGAATTTAAAATATATATATATACTAGCAGGCTTTGCCCGCTACGCTGGTCGGTTCTCCAAACGAAATATACCCCTGAATTTGGTCATCTTGTGTTTTAAAGCAATATGCACCTTTACTTTGATTGTCCTTCGCAATGCTGTAAAACGAAATAAACGTCATTGCTCTGTTATATTTTCAATTTTTTGCACAAAATTTGGCTATTAAAGACCAACTTCTTTATTTAATCATTTACAGTATGATTTGCTAAAGAACTATGTAACAATATGCAATATACTAAAATTACCCCTGGAAATTTATTAATGCAAGTTCAATCGAAATCCATTCTGCAGTATTTTTTATAAAGGCTAATGTTTCACGGCTTCAACTGATTATAGAAATTTCAACCCTAGTTCTATAATTAGACAACGTAGAACTATTAATAACGATAATCGTTACAAAAATATGCATTATCTCATTAACAATAGGACTTAGAAAAATGAACTTTATACCATTCTATTCAGCATACAAAAATACATTAAAATATATTGTAATTGTCACTTAACTATAATACTCGATTTTTAAGGAATTTTTTTTAAAGTTTGTTCCCCTTTTTACCTCCTTTAGGGTTGGAGTTTTTGAAAATCCCGTCTTAGTGCGACTCCACATACTAAGAAGTATTTTCCCCCCAAGTTTCGTGTTTGTAGGTTCAGTAGTTTGGGCTCCGCGTTGATCATCTACCCAGTCAGGATTTTCATTTATATATATAGATAACAGTTTGCGGGAACAGATTTCGCCGCATTATCTTATAACAATGAAAAGAAGTCCGTCGCGTTTTATCGACAATTTGAATTTCTTCCATTGCTATAATAACGCACGTATGTACAGAAATTATCATTTGTAATATTAGAATTTTGAGGTTTTGACGCCAAGAACGTCGCCAAATTTGTAAAATATGCAATATCTCACTAACTATAGGACTTAGAAGAATGTACTTTGTACCATTCGATTCAGCATAAAAAAATACATTAAAATTAGTTATAATTTTTTTACTTAATTGTAATACTCGATTTTTAAGGAATTTTTTAAAGTTTGTTCATTTTTTTACCCCCCACCCCACTTCTTAGGGGTGGAGTTTTTGAAAATCCCGTCTTAGTGCACCTCTACATATTAAGAAGTATTTTTCCTCCAAGTTTCGTGTTTGTAGGTTCAGTAGTTTGGGCTGCGTGTTGATCATCTACCCAGTCAGGACTTTCATTTATATATATAGATAATGCACTACACCAAAACTATCTCTGAAAAATTAACAATGCAAGTTTCATCGAAATCCATTTAGCAGAGTCTTTTAAAAAGGATAATGCTTCATAATCGGGTTCAATTGATTATAGAAATTCCCCCTAATTCTATAACTAAGCAACGTAGAATGATATGTTATGCACTAAAACCTTGCTTCAAAATTTAGCTAACTAACAGTGCAAGTCCCAACAAAATTCCAGTTATAAGTGGCCGGATCGAAATTCCCCTTTGCATTATATATATACAGTAGATAGGTGAATGTATCTTTCATAATCATCTTGTCCTGATGATAGAAGTGGAATTTTCTTCTTGACCTTCTGGAATTTTCAAAAAGAAACTCTGCACACCCTCCGTAGCTGTAACATATACTCTCTAGTATACACCCTCTGCCTATAGCGTATATGCACAGTTTTTTTACTACTCCACTGACAACTTTCTCCCATAGCTCCATAACTAAACAATGTAGAAAATCCATCCCTGAAATATTATCTAACTAACTGTGAAAATTCCATCAAAATCCGTTCAGTAGAACTTTAAAAAAGGTAATCTTTCATAATCGGGTGCACCTAATTTTATCTAAAACTTCCCCCCGTAGCTCTATAAATAAGCAATGTATAACAATGTGCTTTCTTTTTAAACCTTTCTAAAACAAATTACCTAACTAATAGTGAAATCCTATAAAAATCTGTTCGGTAGAACCTGAGTTTTAATCAATCTGATAGAAATACGAATTTGCGTTTTATAAATATTGTAGATGATGATGACATGATTTCTGTAATCGGATTCGTTGTCAAGCTTTTGCTTCAGAGAAGAAACGCAGAGGAAAACTTGTCTACAGATAATTGCCAACCATCTCCACAAAATTGTGTAACTAACTGTGTAAATCCCACCAAAGTCCGTCCAGCAGTTTTAAAATTATAAACAGTCGGAATGAAATACGAATTTGCATTTTATATATATAGTAGATATATCTTTCATAATTGCACTCATCTTTCCCAATCACTTTTCCATTAGCTCTATCACTAAGCAACGTAGAATGATATATAATAGGGTCATTAGCCATACTTGAAAAGTCACTTCCATCAAAATTTGTTCAGTAGCATTTTTTTGTAAAGGTAATCTTTAATAATCGGGTTCACTTAATTTTAGAGCTTTCCTCTGTATCTCTATAACAGAGTAACGTAGAATAGCTATACTCTATAAAACCTTTCAAAAAACATTACTTAATTAACAGTGTAAAACCTAACAAAATATCATGAATAAACGGATTAAAATATGAATATGAGGTTTAGAGTCATAGTAGATGATAATATGATTTTCTGTTAAAGAGATTCATCATGAAGGTTTCGCTTCAAACGTAAACGATGCTTTTGCTCATTGGATACTTCCCTATTATCCCGTCGACCACTTTTCATAACAAAAAACTATCGCCAAATTGTAAGATTAAACACTAACAATGCCGTCCCATTTACTTGATGTCAGAAGAATTATACGTGTTTGTTCCGTCATCAAGTGGTTTTTAATTCGACATTTGCGTGTATTTTTCATTATGTTTTACTGATTTATTAGTTATTTCATTAATTAAAATAACAATTGTATCCTTACAGTCTTATATTTTATTTATTTATTTTGACATTCCAATGGCAACGTTCTCCCGTTTATTTGGCGTTACAGTTTGGCGATAGTTTTTTGTTATGAAAAGTGGTTAACGGGATAACAGAGAAGTACCCAACATAGTAGCTAACAACCCAAAGAAAAGGGGAAACATGGATGAAGACTGAAAACAAATAAAGAAGCAATATACTTGTATAATACTAAACAGACCTTCGAAACTTTATTTTAGCAATCACGTTTTATTTTAAATCGTGGATTTTGTAGAATTAATAATTATACACAATATTTTTTAAACATTTTACATAGACGGCGCTTTTAGCGGCAACATACCGCCGGGCCTTGAATGTTGCTAACATTCAATAATATAAATGCAATATAATTTAAACACAATCTCTAAATGAAAAATACAATCTAAAAAAAACACAATTTCTTCTCAAAAATACTACACTAAATAAAATACTAAATTTACAAATATAAACACAAGAATGTAATACACTGCAGGAAAATATATAGTTTAATAAAACAAATGTATGAATTTAAGTAGTTAATAAACCATCATTCACATATGGCAAAATAACAATTTTTGTGACTGGCCTTTTATATGTGCCATTTTTATCTTTCAAGGTGACAACTCTTATGATATTGTCTTGGCTTTTGTAGTAAAACAAACAATTACACAAATAAATACTTTTTTTTACCTGTTTACTTCTATCTACGAAGTTTTTTACTTCAAAGGGACCACAGTGGTCCAATCCAGTACGCATAAATGCTCTGGCCATTGTTACTCTAGAAGCTGGCAAATCAGCCATCTGTTGCTCTGAATTCTTAGAATTTACCTTTTTACAAGTCATACAATTGAAAAGGATTTTACGAACTATATTTCTAGCAGATAAGATCCAAAATTTGTTTCGGATGAGAGAAAGAGTTGTCTCAGCATCTGCATGGAAATACAAATTATGAAAATATTTAATAACACAAAAAGTAAAATTATGGTTTGAAGGAATAATCATTGGATATTTTTGATGATCAGTTAAGTTGCTGTTTCTCAGTCTACCACCAACTCGGATTACACCGTTATCATCTAAAAACGGGCACAAGTTTGTCAGTTTACTACTGTTAGGGATTGCATTACCCTTTTCCAAATACTGCATTTCCTTCACGAATGAAGTCTTCTGGATGTTTTTTACTATACAGAATAAGGACTGAGAGAGTTCACTGCTGGTTAAAGTTCCACCTTTGGGATACAAGGGATTTCTACAGTTATGGATGAATCTATTACACCATGCTACTACTCTTTGCAGCTTTATGAATGAAGAACTGTTATTAATGATGTCTAAAGGCTCAACAGTGTTAACTAATGTACATACTTGAGTTACTGATGGTGCTTTCAATTCACGGATAAACAACTCACTGGTTTCAACAGAAATAATATCAGGAGACTCCACCATCTCGGGCTGTTGTAGGAATGATGGACCAAACCACCATAAATCACATTGCTGGATCTTGATGGGATCTAGTCCTCTAGAAATGAGATCTGCAGGATTTTGCTTGGAAGGTACATAATTCCACTGATCAATCGAAGTTAAACTTTGTATAATCGATACTCTATTTGCGACAAATGTCTTTAGATCATTCGACTCCTTTTTTAACCATGCAAGTACAATAGTACTATCTGTCCAAAAACAAGTTTTAGAAACTTCTTGCTTTAGAGCACTTAACACTTTTTGCATCAACTTAGATAATAGGACTGCGGCAGAAAGTTCTAGGCGTGGGATAGTAATATGCTTTAGAGGAGCCACTCTAGATTTACTAGTGAGCAGTTTGACAGCAGAATCACCATAAGAATTAATAGATTTTACATAAATGACCGCACCATAAGCAAGTTCAGAAGCATCTGAAAACCATGCAATTCCACACAATTAGATTGTTCTACAAATACAAATCTTGGGATATTGATCATACTTACAGTTTTTAAGGAAGTAAGAAAATTAGTCCATTCGATATTTTCTTTCACAGGAAGATAATCACACCAATCTATTTTCAGCAACCATAATTTTTGGAGGAAAACCTTGGCCTTTGTAATTATTGGACCTATCAAACCCAACGGGTCAAATATTCTAGCAATTTGCGATAATACTGAGCGTTTGGTATACCTTTCACTTTGCTCTATAATTAAATTAAATCCAAAACAATCTGGTTGCGGCTTCCACAATATTCCTAATGTTTTTGTCTCATTGGAAAATGAATATTCAGATATTGCATTATTACTCAAAAGAGAAGAATTATTTACTGACCATTTGTGAAGATCCATGCTTCCCTTCTTTAACAAAGATATCAGTTGTTGTTGGATCTCTTTAGCTGTGTCTAGATCATCAGCACCTGTCAAAATATCATCCATATATACGTCTTGAAATAATACATTTGCAGCTAAAGGAAATTCCTTTCTTTCATCTCTAGCTAGCTGGGTAAGGGTTCTTGTTGCTAAAAAAGGGGCACTCGTTGTGCCATAAGTCACCGTACATAATCTATACACCTTAACTGGTTCATGCACCTCAGATTTAAACAAGATTCTCAATAAATTTCTTTGACTCGGATGTATCAATATCATACGGTACATTTTTTTAATATCTGCTACAAAAACAAATTTGTGCTTTCGAAATCGCAACATTATACTAAATAATTAATCTTGGATTGTTCCTCCGTTATATTGCAAACTATTTAGAGATTTTCTGGTAGAAGTTAAGGAGCTAGCGTTAAAGACAACTCTTAATGGTGTGCTACTTGATTCAGCACGGAACATGCAATGATGGGGTATGTAATAAGTGATATCTGGTTCTTCAGATTCTATCACCTCTTCCATATGACCCATACTTAAATATTCTTGCATAAAGACTTTATAAAGATCATTAAATTTAGGTTCTCTAACTAAGCGATTCCATAATGAATTTAAAACTTTCATAGCCTTTTTCTTTGATTCTCCAAGACAAGATGGGTCTTCCTTAAATGGCATTTTTACCATGTGTTGCCCTGTTGCAGTTCTGGAATAATTTTTCAGAAAATGTTCTTCACAAATTTCTGATTCCTTATTTCTAGAAACTTCAGACTCTCTCTCAATGTTTTCTATTTCCCAAAAATCTCGAATTACCCTTTCTAACTCCAAATTATCTGTTATCAACCCACAATGTATATTCAGAGCTGCCAACTGCTACGAAAAAATCGTAGTTTCTACAATTTTGAGCCACAAACTACGATGCTACGAAAATCTGTCTAAAACTACGATTTTCTGGGAGAAAAAAAAAAAACGCGAATTTTGTCACAGGATCACTCGAAAAATCATGAATTTCGTCACAGGATCGTGCGAAAAATTACTAATTTCGTCACAGGATCGCTGAAAAAACGTGAATTTTGTCAAAAAATTGGCTGGAAAAAGCAAATATCGCCAAAGTATCGCCGAAAAAACGTGAATTTCATTCAACTGATTTCTGAAAAAATGCGAATTTCGTCAAAATATCGTTCAGGGGTGATTTTGGTCCGAATTTTCCGAAAAATTAAGGCAATGATTTCCGGAAAAAAGTCATAAATCCGAAAATTCTGACATTAAATGTATCGGTATTTCGGCAAATGATCGCCGAAAAAAATCAATCTCGTCTTTCGTTCGAAGAAAAGTCGGCAATTTTGTCAAAGGATCGCGGGAAAAACGTGACTTTCGTCAGAAAATCGCGAAAAAATGACAAATTTTGTCAAAAACATTGCGAAAAGCGGCAAATTTCGTTGAAAGATCGCGAAAAAACAGCAAATTTTGTCAACAGATCGCGGAAAAAATGGCAAATTTCGGCAAAAGATCGTGAAAAAACAGCAAATTTCGTCATAAACATTGCGAAAAACGGCAAATTTCGTCATAAACATTGCGAAAAACGACAAATTTCGTCAAAAGATCACGAAAAACAGCAAATTTTGTCAACAAATCGCGGAAAAAACGTGACTTTCATCAGAAAATCATGAGAAAAAACGGCAAATTTCGTCAAAAACATTGCGAAAAATGACAAATTTCTTCAAAAGATTGCAAAAAAGGCAAATTTCGTCATAAACATTGCGAAAATCGGCAAATTTCGTCAAAAGATCACGAAAAAACGACAAATTTCCTCAAAAGATAGCGAAAAAACGACAAATTTCGTCATAAACATTGCGAAAAACGGCAAATTTCGTCAAAAGATAGCGAAAAAAACGACAAATTTTTGTCAACAGATCGCGGGGAAAACGTGATTTTCGTCAGAAAATCGCGAAAAAACGATAAATTTTGTCAAAAGATCGTGAAAAACCGACAAATTTGTCAGAAGATCGCGAAAAAACGGCAAATTTCGTCATGAACATTGCGAAAATGGCAAATTTCGTCAAAAGATCGCGAAAAACGACAAATTTTGTCAACAGATCGCGTGAAAAACGTCAGAAAATCATGAAAAAACGGCAAATTTCGTCAAAAACATTGCGAAAAATGACAAATTTCGTCAAAAGATCGCAAAAAAACGACAAATTTCGTGAAAAACATTGCGAAAAATGGCAAATTTCATCAAAAGATACGGGAAAAACGTGACTTTCGTCAGAGAATCTGTTAGGAAATATAACAGTCCCTGGTATATTTAATATCTTATCACCATGCTTATTCCTTTACCCCTCATGCATTCCATATGTATCATTCATAAAATATAATATAATACTTTTCATAATATAATATAATACTTTAAACAAGCTAAAGATAATTACTTTTAATTAACTTACCTTTAATTGTTCTTAATAAATAAACTAAATAAATATCTTTAAGTATCTTTATTAAATGTCTTTTAATAAACTTGCCTTTAAATTCCTGTTTCATATTTTCAATATTTAAAAGCTATATCAGTCTTTAACTCACAGTGTTTCTAGCTATCTTCGTATCGACACATCGGCCACGTTTCTGTTGTTTTTCTGAGTGGTTCTTACAAACGCTCCTAGATGGCAGTGCGATTCAACGCAACCGTATTTCGTTTCTTGCCTCGTGTCGATGTTTTCAATTTACATACGACATTCGAGAAGCAGATGGAAGTGAGGGTCGGACATGCGTGGATGCTCTTCTATTAGAATGTCGTGAAGATAAATAGATCTGTCTACCGGCATTATTGCCTTGGCATTTTATTTCTGTTGATTGTTTTGCTTTCGTGAGATGTCGAGTAATAAGGATGTAACCTTGATTGGTTTTCTTTAGAATTGTGTAATAGATAAAAGTCTAAATTAAGTTTGGTTTCCGAATGTTGTTTTGGTTTTATTTGTGAAAGAAGACAATTAAAGTGATATCGCGTTTTACTTGTGCGATCATTCTGGAGCTGGGGGTTTTCCCTTTTCAGCGATGTCGATGTTTTAGGCATGGTGTTTTCTTCGTATGAGTTGAAATAATATATACGCAAGACTAACCTAGCTGGATAAAAATCGTCATTAAAGTGTTAGACTCCATACTAAGGTATCTGGAGATTACGTATTTATGGTTCCAGATGATTGATGCAGAGGCATGTGGTTCAACGTTTAATGTCATCATTTACTTTGAGTTCTGGAATATGTGTTTAAAGACGTTTTTGATTATAATTATTTTGCTGAATTTCTGTGCACGTCATGATGTCTGATTATTGTTTATTTGGATAATTCTTTTTACATTAAGTGAGTGAAATCTATATTTAAGTTTATTGTATTTATGTGTATTAAGTTTAAATAAATATATTTGTTTGTTTTAAACAAATTGTCATTAATTTTAATCTTTACAGAACTTATAGAATAGATACTCAATTTTAGTAATTGATTAAATGGAATCTTAAATCTAATAGTTCAGCTTTTGGGGTTTATAAAATCAGCTATTACGCTTCTACTGTAGTTTCCTCTGCTATTTCTTTAAATACCCCAGTCAGTACATTTGTACTGACACAATAAGGGTTATGGGCTAATATAATAATATGGATTTTCATATATTAATACAAGTTAAATTTTAATGAAAAATATAAAATTTTGTTTCTGCAGTTGGTTAATTTACATAAAGTGCATTTTGGTTAATGAAGATTAGTTTTGGTTATTTTAATTGCCTAAGCTTAAGTTTTGTCTTGAATATGTAATTAAAATTGTTTTTGAAAACACAGATAAATTTTTTTTGTTTAAAGTAATTGGAAAATAAGATTGTTTTTAATCTAATTTTGATAATAAATATATTTGTTTAATGTTTTAAAAATGTAGCTTTATCTTGTTGACCTTAACAGGTCTAGTTTATGAGATGATGAATTTTAACTTCGGCCATTAATGGATGTTAGCGATATGCTTAGTAGGGGGGGCCGAAGCATAAATTATGTTGAAATCGTAAGTAATTTTAAGAAATGTTGAAATAATTGTTAGCAGCTTGATATAATATAAGTATAAGGTAATTATTTTTGAATGTGTAAAATGAGTAAATTTTTGAAGTAACTTGGTGAAATTTTACTTCAGACTCATGGCGTGTCTAAAAATGGTTTTTGAATATAATTAGTACCTCCTTTTTAAAAGATGATAGTTAATATACAAGAATTTTTGGTTGAAGATTAAAGAATTTATGCTGTTTCATCAAGGTTACAAGTAAAAAGTGCTCTTCTGTGAGATCTTGTGTTTAAGAGTCAAGAAGAAGAGTCTTTTTAGAAGCAAGTCTGAATACATGAATTTGTGCTATATTGTTTTTAGTGAAAGTGGTGTCAAAAATTGTTTTGAGAAGTGCTAACTAGTGGAGCGTGATGGGCTCCTTTATCTTGTGCGATTTTAAAGAAATATAGCTTAGTGCATTTTTGGGATTGTTCTTGCTCTATTTTTCAACATGTGTTCCAGGAGAGAACTTTTAGTGAACTGTTGGCAAGTTTGACATTTTTGACTTAAATTGCTGAAGCTTTTAATCTGAACTCCGTCTCACGAGGATTTTAGCCTTTTATTTTATCCACTTTTATCATCAGAAAGTGTTAGAGAAGTGTTAAAGGTGTATACTGCATTGTGATGTATTACGAGTGTTAGAATTGGATACCCCATCATCTGTGAATATTTTACCTGCTTAGTGCATTTATTTTTATTGTACCTTACATATGTGTATTTTTTTTTAAATTAAAAATTGCAGGACCTTCTTAATTAAAGTGTAACTGTTTTAAATGAAATTATTGTGGTTAAATTGAAGTTGTCTGTTTAAATAGACAAATTAATAAGATAATATCTATGTATATTAAGATAATGAAGTTAAACTAAATTAATGAATAATTAAATTTTTTCCAGGACTGGGAGAAATGACTTTAAGAAATAGAAATTTTGTAGTTTTTTTTCTTAATATTTAAATTTAGCAGTGGTTGAGTTTTGTTTAAAATTGGGTAGACTTGTCAGGTAGACATTTAAAGTGTTAGAGTAGAGTGGTAAACTTTTTGAATCTAGTTTTGAGGGGCCCAATTTTGGGTTATGTAATTGAAAGTGCCATTTTGACACCGTCTGCCTGACAGCAAATTTTGTCAAAAGATCGCGAAAAAACGACAAATTTCGTCAAAAGATCGCGAAAAACGGCAAATTTCGTCATAAACACTGCTAAAAACGGCAAATTTCATCAAAAGATCGCGAAAAAACGGCAAATTTCGTCAAAAGATCGTGAAAAAACAGCAAATTTTGTCAACAGATCGCGTGAAAAATGTCAGAAAATCATGATAAAACGGCAGATTTCGTCAAAAGCATTGCGAAAAACGACAAATTTCGTCAAAAGATCACAAAAAAACGACAAATTTCGTGAAAAACATTGCGAAAAATCGCAAATTTCGTCAAAAGATCGCGAAAAAACAGCAAATTTTGTCAACAAATTGCGGAAAAAACATGACTTTCGCCAGAAAATTATGAGAAAAAACGGCAAATTTCGTCAAAAACATTGCAAAAAACGACAAATTTCTTGAAAAGATCGCAAAAAAGGCAAATTTCGTCATAAACATTGCGAAAAACGGCAAATTTCGTCATAAACATTGCGAAAAACGGCAAATTTCGTCATAAACATTGTGAAAAACGGCAAATTTCGTCAAAAGATCGCGAAAAAACAACAAATTTTGTCAACAGATCGCGGAAAAAACATGACTTTCGTCAGAAAATCTCGAAAAAACGGCAAATTTCGTCAAAAACATTGCGAAGAAAGGCAAATTTCTTCAAAAGATCGCGAAAAAACGGAAATTTCGTCATAAACATTGCGAAAAACGGCAAATTTCGTCAAAAGATAGCGAAAAAACGACAAATTTTTGTCAACAGATTGCGGGGAAAACATGATTTTCGTCAGAAAATCGCGAAAAAACGACAAATTTTGTCAAAAAATTGTGAAAAAATGACAAATTTTGTCAAAAGATCGCGAAAAAACGACAAATTTCGTCAAAAGATCGCAAAAAAAGGCAAATTTCGTCATAAACATTGTGAAAAATGGCAAATTTCGTCAAAAAATATCGAAAAAAAAAACGCAAATTTTATCAACAGATCTCGAAACCCCCCCCCCAACTGCCTTGGATTCTTTCAGAAAATTCACTGTGAAATTCAGAAATTTGACTTAGGAGTAGACAGAGCATTAATTGAATAGGAATCGAAATTGAAATAGGAATTGAATAGGAATTGTTTAATCAATCCCACCCGCAACAAAAAAATTAGCAAAAACAAAAGAGTCTCTTATTTTGTGTGCTTATGGATATGGATATACACATGCATTTAATTGATTAGTATTTGCTCGCTTAAAATTTACAGCGTAAAAAACAGCCACCAACCAGCCAACCTTCAGATAAATTTGAATTTGGTGTGCTACTATTTCTCATTTTCAAAGGTTGGCAGGTCTGTATATTACTTTCACCCTTAGCCGGAAGGCTTCCGCTAACAATATAACCGAAAACACTGTTTTGTAACACTATTCTAGTGTTTAATGGTTGGGGACCAATCCAACTCCTGAGAAGTTTCATAATCATATTTAAGAATATTTTTTTCTATATTTAAAATATTTTGAAAATATGTTTTATTTGACCTGGCCTTAAAAATTCATAGAAATTTTCTGCACCCAAAAGCAAATCAATAGAGCCTGGCACATTAAACTTTTCATCAGTTAATTTGATGTTATTTAACGATGAAATAGAAATCTCAAGCGGTCTAGAAGGCGCAAATTCCGTAATTTTCGGAAAGACTAAAAAATCTAATTTCAAATAAAAATCTTTATCTCTATTCGAAATAGTTGTGTTAACTCTAGATCTAACATTAAGGGACAAATTATTTATTCCTGAAATAGAAATATTAGTCTTTTCTCTTTTCAAATTTAGTTTATCTACTAACCTTTTACTCATAAAATTAGAGTTTGCACAGACATCTAATAAACCACGTGCTTCTTGAAAATTACCATATTCATCTTTTATTAAACAAACAAATGTGCTAAGTAACACAGCTTTTAACTCGTTAGACAAATTACATATCGTTGAAAATAAATTGCTTTGGTTATTAGCTTCGAAAGGCTGGAATACTGGAGCCGAAGCATCCAAATTAGATTTATTACAGACTTCGTTTTTAGAACTCATTTCCTGTGAAATTATCTCTGGATTTTCACTTTTATTTATTCTTCTCTTGCAAATAATACAAGAGAATTTAGATTTACAATCAATCACTTTATGATTCATAAGACAATTAAAACAAAGATTTTTGGATTTTACAAGCTCAACTCTATTACCCACTGACATGTTTTTATAAACAGGACATTTATGCAAAGGATGATTTTCACTGCATGACAAAATACATTTAGAATTTTTTACGTCAGTTAGAAAAACTTTAGAAACATTTCGATAATAAGTATTTTTATTACTCGCTCTAGAATTGTCAACCACGGGTTTTCCCTTAGACGTATAATATAAATCAATTTCCCGAGATAATTCAATGGGAGAAAACCACGATTCTGCTTGTCTAACATTTATAAAATACATGACATCTTTATCAAGTGTTTGACAAATCTTATCAGAAACTATTAACTGTTTTAAAGTTTCGAAATTGTCGCATTCCTCAATTTTAAATAATAATCCCAACTCGTTGTTAATCGGGATGCAAATTGTACATATGTTTCATTAGGATGACGTTGTGCTTTCCTAAAATGTTCTAAACAAGTCTGGGGGATGGCTCAAATTCTCTAAGTACTATAGCCTTTACTTTTGAATAATCTTCTAATTCCCTATCTTTAATGTATGTAATTACGTTTGTTGCCCTTTCTCCTAACAGATTTAGTAGAATTTCTGATTTATATTTTTCTGGGACATTTTTAGAAATAAAGGCTCTTTCTAACAATGAAAAAAAATAACCCCAACCTTCTGGTTTAGATGGAATTTTAATCGTTAAAGTTTGTACACTTTTAATCAGAGAGTCTAAAGATTCTATACTATATTTTTTTCGAGATCACTTAAATTATCATTTTTAGTTTCTGCACGGGTCTTAGCCAACTTAATTTCTAACTTTGCATGTTCAATTTTTAACTTCTCACGATCTAGTAATTTTGATTTTTTTCTTTCCTCAATAAAACTGTTTGCTATATCTTCAACCAGTTTATTATCTGCTTTATACTTCGAACTTTCCTTTATTAAATTTATTAAATCATAAATAGTTAATTTCGAATCTGATATATCTATGTCTAATTCAGCAGCAATTTGCTGATAATCTTCTTTTTTTTGCACCTTTAAACATTGTATTATAAATACAATTCACAATAAAATAAATAAAACTGACGTACCTTTATCTATTAATAAATCTCCAAATCGAATAATTCCACATTGGAAAGGTGTAATCCATTTTCTCTATTCTCAAATTAGTTCAATAATAAAGAATATCAGTTCTTTTCTGCGTAAAAACATTCACAGTTTATTCTTTCGTATTACGAAATTCTCCAGGTTAATCGAAATTATTTTTCTTCTGGAATCAAGAAAAACTTCATCGGAATTTTAAATCACAATATTTTGTACTTCAGTATAAACAATACGATGATTTAATTTTAGTCTTACTCATTTTAATTACTTGATAGAATTCCAAACACCATTTTATCTTCAGCGACGATTCCCGAAAAAACATAAACATTGAATAATTCCTTTAGTTCTTTCTCCGGCAAGAGGAGACCAATACTATGGATACGCCGATAACTCAGTTACTATTTATCACTACAAAAAACACACAATCTCAAAATAAAATATTCACTAGTGAACTGTAACTCATTTAATAAGTTTTTAGTTATTCACAACACTAAATAAAATGGTCGAGAGCTGAGATTTACACAACTTCTCTGATCGGCATCTCAAACCCAACACACAAACACAAGTTTTTTTTTTTTAAGTATTTTACATAGACGGCGCTTCTAGCGGCAACAATACATATTATATGGGGTACAGATTTTTTATACGTATGATACAGCCAAGGCAGTTATATGTATTATTCGAAACAGTATATACAGTACAGCATATACAGACTTTGAGTAGCACTTCCTAGAGTCCTGCATTCTCATGGTTTAACAGGGGCATCGTCATTCCTTGTTCAAAGAAACACGATGGCCCCAAGTGTACCTGCGGTTTTTGTGCAGGTAGCGGGTACTTGCCAAAAAAAAAAAAAAAAAAAAAAAAAATTAAATTTCTAAACATTTTTTTTTTTTTTTTTTTTAGTTTAGATTTTTTGGTTGTTTTTCCCTCGAAACTAAGCTATTAAATATGAAATGTTTAACTATAGGAAGCAGGTATCTGCGAAGCTATCTTTTACATGAACTTAATAATCCGCACATTGCTTCTTTTTATTTATGGCATGAATATTTCGTGCAAAACATTATTTTTGCATGTGGCTGCAAAGCACAGACTTGCATTGACTTTAAATTTTATAGTGACATTGACCAATCCAACTCCTGAGAAGTTTCATAATCATATTTAAGAATATTTTTTTCTATATTTAAAATATTTTGAAAATATGTTTTATTGTAAAAAAGGAAAGAGAAGGCAAGTCATTTTAAGCATTGCATTCTAAAGCCTGCAGTGATGATTATTTGTCAAGGTATAAGTAATCAAAATTTATAGGTACTTCACACAAAAAATTAAATGTGTCCAGATTAACAACAAATCTTAAATGTAATGCCCATACACTTTGTTATAAAAAATATCATGAGTGTCATGATTGAAATAATAAACTTGCCTTATACATTAACACAGAGTAGAAAACATTAGCACCGCGGAAAGAATAACATTTGCACCTGGACAAAATCTTGAATGTACGTACACAAATAAAGAAAATTAAAAAAAATTAAGAAAGGAAAAAAAAACGTACAATGATTGACAATAAATATGAAACTTGTATACTCTCATTATTTGCTCAAAAAGTGTTTACTTTCGTTATATACTTACAATAATCATTTATGAGAGAAAATAAAAAAATCCTATGTATGAAACATAGTATGCAACGCTGCTGATTTTCAGCTTGTTCTCCGTTCAGTGACGTAAGACTGGTGAGCTCCATTGGTATTAAACGTAAATACGTATAATTGAATTATATGTTTAACTGATCCGAACTTTACGTATCCTTACGTATCCGAATACATTTAGACATATCGTTTAAGGTAATATGTATTTGTTATTGGCTTATTATATGTACATATGTATATCGATTAAATGTATAATGGAAATATGTATCTCGTCGGGAGCACTACTTTAAAATTGATGTTTTGCTAATTAAAATATGTTTAATTAATTACAAATTTTTTTGCTTATAAAATTAAGCAATGTGTAATAGTTTAAACTCTGTCCCCTTCTCACCAACCTCTGGAAAGATGCTTTAAGAATCACTGTAAAATCCAAATAAATAGAATACTCATCACAGAAAACTTCATTATTACTTTCTGCTAATTAAAGAATTTCCTTGTACATTAAATGATTAATTTTCACTTTTTCTGGTTCAATGACTGTTTCCTCCAATGTTTCCTTACCTTAAATCACTAGATCCGTTGTAATCACTAGATCCGTTGTTGTTTTTATGACAATATGTAGATAAACCACTGCCTTACTCAAAACCATGCCTAAGTTATCTCCTTCCATGTACCTCATCGGTAGCAATTCAATAGCAGTCAATCAGAGAATCCTTTCAAGTGGGTGTATTTGAGCCTATGTTTGATCATGTTGTCAAAATTATGAGGGATTAATGTTTAAAGGAAAAATATTCTGATATTTTCATGTATTTTAATTTGGATTAAAGAACACAGCATAAGATTAGATGGTTTATTTATTTGACATCATTTAAGTATTTTACTTGTTTTCTTATATTTCTATGCACAATTTATTAAGTTATATATAAACTCTGATTTTATAAATTCCTAAAAAGAAAATTATTCCAGTAATATTTCTAAAGTTTGTATATTTTTTAGCATTTGACAGTTGCATGCTAATTTTTCTATTAGATTATACATTCTATTCTTTCCATAATTATTTAGATAATTTCATTTTCATCGATGAAAAATGATCTTTTTGAGAACATCATTTTCACCAACGGAAACATTTTGCCATTTCAAGATTAGATTCTCATTTAATGCAATTGTTTTAAAATAGTTAAGTTTTATGAATTCTAACACCATTTTTCTTTTAAATATGATGCCATTTTCATCGGTGGAAGCAGGCTTCTGATTGTTGGATTGTGATCATTCAAATTGAATTTTATGTTATGTAGATAGATAAATCTCAAACTTGTATGTTTTTTGGAAAACACTATATCACGAACAGGGTATGTGGATTTCAGAGTTGCAGATTTGAGAGAGTGCTGTATTAGTTTTCAATAAGAATTTTAATTTTTCTCATGTAGTGAATATTCTGTGAAGTCAGATAAAAATTCTTATTAGATACTTAATTTTTGTTATTATTCTTATTTTAGCTGCAGTATTGAAGTATGAAAATAATGTTATGAATATTAGACAGTTTAACTGCTCACCTCATCCCTACTGGTTGCCAAATTTTATGGATGTCTTCACTTGGTCTTTGCCTTTTGTAGGAGAAAAGGGTAATCCCATGTTTTCTTTTTGATGTTTGCTAATACTGCTTTGATCTTGTGCAAATATAAAACCTAGAAGAGTACTGTAAATGTTGATCATAAAGAAAAACTTTTATTTAAAAAAAATATTTGCATTATCCATAGTTGTCGCAGTGCTTCCAATTTATCTACTATAAGGTTTCTGATATTTAAGTAGTTTTTCGTTTTTCTCAGTAGAAGGTATATCCTTCCAGTTTTAATAAATCAAGTAGAAATCTTTAAAATCCACCATAAAATATCTCAACTGTACACTTTAATTTTATGGCTTGTGTCTTACTTTAAAATCCTATATTGAGTGGTTCTGTTTTGAATCTTACAGGGTGTGTACAGACTCCTTAGAAATAAAAAGGTTTCGAAGGAATACTTAGAACTCCTTAAGAGGCTACTTCACTCACGCGAAAACACCCGCTCGCTAATGTTAATCCTATGACCGAAATATTTTAAGATATCTAATTTGCATTTCAATTTTTTTAAATGATTTTTTTTTTGCATTATATAGCTGAGGTCAATCTCTGTGCAGGCTGTTTTGTACTTTTACTTACCCATCATACATAGTACAGGGGAGGTCTTGTAATCATTTAGAAAATCGAGAAAAAAATTTTGATGGATTTGCACCGAAGAGATGCTGGTGCCGAACGAGTTAATCTTGCCACTTCACATGTGCCATACAACTGATATGACAAAGTACCTATCTCATGTGAGAAATGACATAGGACCGATAAGGATTTTATAAATTCCTTATTGTGAAACAAAATTTATTGGCTTCAATCTTTTAATTGAAGTATACAAGAGTAGACAGGGGCGTGCTGAAGGCTGTTTTAGTGGGAAGGGGGGGGGGGGGGGGGTGAACTGAATTTTGCTGAGTATAGGATTGGGGGTAAGAAAGGCTTTGTGATAGTCTCCCACTCCTCAGCGACAGAGTCAACTGTTCTACAATACTGTGAATTTTTTTAAAAAATCACTTAAAAGTCCTAAATGCTCACCTGCATTCTGCCTAACCACAGTCTGTTGCCACAGTCAATATTAAATGCTGTTATTCAGTATGTGTAAAAAAAATGTTTATTCTCTTACTATACAAGTAGAGTTGAGAATCATGTTATTAATTAGGATTCTGCTTACGATTTCAAAAGGAAATGTGTAAGGATGTACCGTATATTAACCAGTTCTCAAAAGTAACAATATAAGAACGTTGAAGTACTTCGGAATTTGTTTCTGTAAATAAAATCACATGCTGTTGTGTAATGCAAGTGTATACATTTTAAAATACATAAAAAAGACAAATCTTACTTGTTAAAAATAAGATATATATTAGTATAAGACTCTAAAAATTATCCTTCTCTACATATTTAAATTACCACCTGCCATCCTTCAGAATAGCCCATTTTCCAGCTACACTGTCTAAATCAAGCATGTCAGTTATGTCTGCTTCACAGATTAATAGCATCAGTTCGTCCAGTCGCTCTTCCAACATGGTGGTACGCAAGTAATTTTTTATTAACTTTAACCTGCTGAAACTTCTTTCATTACTTGCCACAGTTACTGAAATAATTAAGGCCAACTTGTAGGCCAAAGAAAGGTTAGGATATAAATGAACCTTCCCCACAAGTTTTTGCACTGCTATGCCAATTGCATCCAATTCAGAACTAGCTATTTCTGAGGACATGAGATCAATTTCACATTCCAAGTTATCTACATCTTTGAAATGATCAGGGAATAATTGACATAGTTTAGAAATGTCCTCGGTAGAGCTATACTTGATCCTAGATGGAAGGAAACAGGCCAGTGGTTTAACTTTCTGAAATATCAACTTATGAATGTCTGCAAGTGCAGTTGTAAGTCAATCTACTACTTTCAAAATTCCTGCTTTAAAATAGTTCCCTCGTGTAAATAGAACTGTAGTTTCAGGATTTTCATCGATCTTCGATGGAGGCTTCCATCGCCTGTGCCGCAAATCGAACTCATGATCTTGATTTATTCCATGTGTCTCGCAGATGTTGTCAGCTTCCTTAAGAATGTTCATTATTGCCTCTGCATCATCATTCCTGAGTTTCTGAATGATTTTGTAAGTTTTCTGCATTATGTGGGTTCTCTCTAAAATGTTCAGGTCTTCGCATTGCAATTGCTCTGTTGCTAACTTGGTCTTAAACATAATTGTTTTCATTGCAAGTAAAGAAACAATGAAATCATATGACATTATTTTGCTTCTTAACCCTGCCGCCTTAGTTCAAGCATCCTTGTTATCATTCATGTCTTCAGAAATAATTTGCAGAGTATGGATGAGGGGATAAAATCACTCTGACTGAATCTGCTCACATAGTTCATCTTGTCTTCGACAAAGATTTCTCTCAGTATGCCGAATCGCTTTGTACTCAGTGAAAAGAAATTATAGAGATCCTGAATACTGTCGTAGAACAATTTTATTATATTGCTTTCTTTGCACGCATGTTCAACATATAAATTCACTTTATGTATGAGGCAGGGTATGTATAAAATAAATCTACCAGCTATTTCTGAAAGTTTTGATTGACAGCCTAAAATGCGGCTGGACATAGATGATGTGGAGTCGTAAGACTGTGCACGAGCTTGGGAAAGAGATATTCCAACTGACTGTAGAATTTCAGAAATAAACTTAGCCATTCTTTCGCCTGTTTTATCCAGATAATCTTTTAGTTTTAACAACCTTTCTTCTGGCTGAAACTTTGGGGTCACGTATCGGATTACAATTGAGAGATTCAGATGGGGAAACTCACAATAGAAATTGCAACCCCCCTTCCTTTCACCAAAGTCTCAAATTCTCTGAAAAGCGATTCTCTCTATCTTAGCCCTGGACATCACCCCCTACCTCCTATACAGAATCATACACAATCTTCCATTCTATGTGAGAAGCTCTTTCTTTTCCCCTTTAAAGATGGTCAACAGAAAATTGAAATGAAACTGACGACGGAGGAGGGGACTTTTTTTTTTTTTTTTTGCAGGGAGTGTTCTGACTTACCAACTATTTTAAATTTTACCAACTCTTATTAATATGTCTGCTAGGCATGCCCCTGAGAGTAGAAAATGGAGATTTGTACATTACGCAATGAATAATATTGTCCAGCTCACGCTGGCGATCCGAAAGATTTCTCTGTCTTGTTATACAGATTGGTAACAGTTTGACCCAAAGGAATTTTGTTTACAAGTGCGGGTGGTCCAAAAAATATGCCGAAATGACGCCCAGTTCAACAAACCGGTACACAAAATGGCTGTTCAACTCTTGGAACAATTGAGAAAGAAGTAGTTACATAACAAAACTAAGTTTAAGCAAGATGGCGATCTCTAAAAGCCATTTTTTTTTTCTGGCAGCGTGTGCTTCGAAAATTGTAAAAGATAGCAAATTAATTTTGCATTCGATTGGCCTTAAAATTGATTTAAATGTATGAAAATTTTGTCTAAAGAACGCTTATTTTCAGTGTATTACTAGAAAATAAGATAGAAGAGATAACTATATTATTAAGATTTTGAATAAAAAGAAATAACTTAGAAAATAAAGGCTTATCTTCTGAGTGAAAGATATATTGGAATAAAGATCGTTTAGATATTATCACAATTATTATTGAAATTAACGGTTTGAGATTTTTAATATTGAAAATTAATAATTTGAGATAAACTTTCCCTGAAGTTATATTGAACTGAAACGAAATATGCTTATTTAATACTTAAAATACAATTATAGAAATCGCTTTAGAATTAATTTTATTTAAATGACATTGGAAACGATTTTTTTAAAATTTGAATTACCGTAATTTCATGTATATAAGCCGCACCAGTAGATAAGTCGTAGCTTATTAAATTGTTGTGAAAAAAATTAGTAGCATTAGATACTCCGCGGCTTAGGCAAGATCTTGGGACAACTGAAGCTGATGGACTGGTGGTGGCCATCTTGGATTTTTTTCTCCGTATTTGCCGATGAAGAAATATTTTTTCTCCAACGTATTTTTATGCTTTTAAGAACTGAAAATATAGATTTTTTTTTTTTTTTTTAAAGCAACTGTTAAAAAAAGTTTTACTTCGAATAGTTTTTGAAATAGCAACTTAAATTGACTTGAGAATAACGCGCCGAATCCAAGATGGCCACCGGGCTTGTACTAGCTTTAGTAAGGAAAATAAAATAAAAAATTATAACTACCAGTATGCAAATGTAACGTAAAATTAAGAAATAAGATTTATAATTTATACAAAATTGTTTGACTTACCTTCAAATCCGATAAAGCACTGTATGAAAAAGGATTGCTGCAAATTCGTTCTCTTGATTTAATAAAACATGGGCAGTAATCTAAATGAAAATTCCCCCCACCCTATCAATCGAAAAAAATAAAATTGAAATGTATAAGTAAACTTTTTTATTTGTATTTAAAAAAAAAAAAAAGAAATAAGTAAGTAGAACAAGTAAATTAATCTCATATGAAACCATCAAAATCAGACTCGTCAGTGTCAGATACAAAGAGTTTTAAAAATTCATCATTTAGTACTTTGCTCGGGCCGTCATTTTCAGAGCAGGAAATTTCAGTATCAGAGTCACTGTCAAAAAGGTCTTCATCATAATGAATTAGTTCCGGTTTTCGGAATCCTGATTTAATGGTTTTAACAGTTATTGCATCTCATGCACTTTTCACCCATTTTGCTACCTCGGAAAAAGATGCTTTTTTAATGTTTCCACCTTTTGTGAACTGATGTTGTAGTCCACTTGACATTCACTTTTCCCATTCCCCTCGAACTTCTCTTTTAAATGAGTGATTCACTGAAATATCCAGGGGTTGCAATTTTTTTG
Organism: Maratus michaelseni; assembly: GCA_963931845.1. NCBI lineage: Eukaryota > Metazoa > Arthropoda > Arachnida > Araneae > Salticidae > Maratus > Maratus michaelseni. Next base: position 26,176,841 of record OZ007594.1, read on the forward strand.
TGAGACCTCCTGGGATAACTGCTAGTTTTGCCCCCATTTTTTCAGCAATCTTTTTTACTCCCTTGTCCACATGGGATTTCATCGAATCTAGTATTAGAATTCCTTTGCGATCAAAAAATGAGCCTTTCCTTTTGTTCCAAACTTTGTCATGCCATTTCCCCATAACATTTTGATTCATCCACCCTTTCTTGTTTACGGTTACGATGACATCTGGTGGAAAATCTTCCTTTGGCATCGTTTTTCTTTTAAATATGATCATGGGCTTCAATTTTGAGCCATCAGCACAGCAGGCAAGAACCACAGTCATGTTTGTATTTTCATGACCAGTTGTAATAACAGAAACTGTTGAAGAGTTTCTAATATCAACAGTTTTATTTGGGGGACAGTCAAAAGCCAGTGGCTCTTCATCCATATTAACAATTTGTCGAAGCTCGTATTTTTGTTTCGCACGTAAACTGGAAAAAAAATCCAGAAAATTCTTAAATTTTATATCCCAATCTTGAGGAAGTTGCTGCCCTTTTGTAGTTTTAGAGCATACACTCAGTTTTTTCCGTTCTACCAATTGCTATTACCGGAAAAATCCGAAATCTTCATTTCTTTGGCCATAACATTGGCTTTTAGCCTAATTTTGATCGTAAATAACGGTCTCCCTTCATCTCGCTCATTCTTTATCCACTGGAACAAATTATCTTATAAAATAGGTCAATATGGTTTTCTAAATCTATTAGATCTTTTCCGTTGATCAACGCTTGATAAGGATTCTGTTGACTTTCTCCACTGTCTAACGCATTTCTCATCAACTTGAAATTGTCTAGCAGCTTCTCGATTTCCCAACTCTTCAGCTTTCTGGATCACTTGGAGTTTGAAATGTTCAGTGTAGCTCTTTCATTTTTTTGGACATACTTTATTGGACATTTTTGAAAGCATGTGCAATCACCTCTACTAGACAAATATCTAATTTTCACTACTAACAGTGAGTACACAGCAGACAAGCGACTGGGAACAAAATGCTGAAAAACCAGTATGAGTCAATTCACCATTAAGGGGAGAGAGAAAACCATTTGCATCGGAAGAAGCAGTTGCGCAGAGTGGATGTGCGAAGCAACGGTGCCCGGAAAAAAGTTTCACTTCGAAATCGTGGAGAAAAGAGCGCAGGCGGCACAAATCGGCGCTGGGTTCAGTCCAATTTCGTTTTTGGGGGAGATCGGCCGTTCAGAGAAATACGGTCGACGGGATGAGGATTTCAATAGATAACCCACACCGGAAGATAAGCCGCAGTGTGCAAAAATCGGCATTTTTAATAAGATAACCCATGGGTTATCTACATGAAAGTACGGTAAGTAAAAGATCTTTTAAATATTTTTAAGATAAAGCATTTTGTGAATTTTTTAAATGAGATCGTTGGTGTTTTTTAAAGTACTTTTACTTAGGAATTTGAGATGAAATATTAAAATATAGATCATGAATGAACCAAAAATTTAGAATTTAAAGACTAATTTAAATTAATTGCCGTAATTAATGAAAATCTGAAAAGTAATTAATATTATAATTTTGAAAATAACAAATAAATGAAAGAAAAATGTTACATTTTGTAACAAAATGCGTTATATAGATCACATACAAATGCTTTGAAATTTGTTTTTCCTAGCAAAACTCTATGGAATTCAGTAAAAAATGTACTTGAAGTTTATATTAAAAGTTGGGTTTCTTTACTGAACATATGTGGAGAAAACAGACAAAATCGACACAAATGTTAAAAACCTTGTCCAATTTTGTTTTAAAAAGAAAAGATGAAAAAATATTTGAACAACTGGAACCAATTGCAAATGCCCTCAATCAAATTCGAGAAGATAACTGCAGCATTGCTGATGCTGTGTATATCTGGAAAGATCTTGTAAAAAAAATTAAAAGAAAATCGAGAAAATACAGCAGTAATGAAGCACCTTGATAGTCAATATAAAATGTTTAATGCCTGTACATTTTCTTGCATATATGCTGCATCTAAAACAAAAAGAAAGTTTAGAGTTATCTCACCAAGAACAAAAAGATGATTTTGCAATGCAAATGTATCCCATAAATTCACTGATACCGTTGATTATTAAATTCAATGCAGAGAATTCACCTTTCCAGAAATGCTTTGAATCTAGTATTGTAAATATGGTAACAGCATATGAATGGTGGAAAAGCCAAGAAAAATAAATTAATAAATTTAATAACAAAGTTTTTTGTGAAAATGAACAACTTTTAACAGCAAAGGCATCGTCTGCCAGTGTAGAGAGAATATTTTCAAAATTTGGACATTTTCAATCTAAACTGCAAAATAGATTAGGAATAAAAAAAGAAGCAAACCATGTGTTTTTATATAAAGTTTTACTAAAATGTCGTGAAAATGTTCTAAAAAAAAATCTAAAATGTTCCCATGTTGTGATATTCAAATTTTTTTATAATAATGATTGTTTTTGTTCTTTTTATATAAGTGATCGCACTTTCATTATATGTAAAAATATTATTATAATGCAAAAATGTTGTAATGTTTAAATTAAAAAAGTAAAAATTATGTTATTAAATTTCAACAAAATAAAGTAATTTTTGTTTAATGCTTGACTTCAAACATTTTAAAAATATATGAATGGTCAGCGTTCTACCAAAATGTAAAATCATTTAAAACAAAAAAAATACCAGTTTTTTTAAACAACACTGCTGTTATTCCTGCTTGGATATATAAAAAAAATATATTAATTTGTTGGTATGTGTGAAATCTATTGTGCAAACTTAATTTCTATGATTAATGTCTTTGTCCTCTCAAACAAAAAATAATGCAAGGAATTCCGGGAAAACCTCCCATGCCATAAATTAGACCGCATTAGGTTTTCGTGTAAATTATTTCTATTATAGCTCTCTATCGGCATCTGTAGTGTGGAATCACATGAAATTATTATGCAAGATGTTTATTGTGAAAGATATGCGATTCAATTTTAGTGTTTGATCACTCAATAGGTGGGGGGAGACTTTTGTGGTATGATTTTTTAGCTGAACATTATATAGCTGTATTGCTTCTATTATGTAGAAATGCACTAAATTTTATATTTAGGGTTATTAATTAATATATAGACATGTTGATCAAAATCTAACTTTAATGTCCAACAGGAAATGTTGTTGTGCTGTGCTTTAAAAAAAAAAATCATTAATCACTGTATTAAATTTAGAGAAACACACTATACTTCTTATTGAGAATATTATTATTGCATAATTGTGCTATTTAAATTAATGTTAATAAACTGTATGTTCAAGTTTATTTACTTATTTTGTTTCAGTGACCGAGATGTTATTAAATGTCTTAAACATATGTAGCGATGATGAACTCATGTCTGAAGGTGATGACACTTTTGAAGGTATGTTTTTGCTTGAATTGGGGATTTAGAGATTAGTTTCTTTAAAAGAGTTTCCTTATTGATTTTTTTCCTCATTATTCCAGGTGGTGCTGGTAGTGCTCGCAAAGAAGTCATTAGAAATAAAATTAGAGCCATTGGTAAAATGGCACGTGTGTTTTCAGTATTAAGGTATATCACTTTTTTCAATACATTATTTGTTGTGGAATGTGTTTATTGTCATTTTTAAAAAGAAATATTTTAATATTGTAATTTTTTTTTATCTGCTTAATTTTTTTTTAATAATGTTATTTTCATCAATAGAATCTAGTGGAAATATTTTTTTTATCATATGTGTATATATATACACATATAACACATATATGTAGAAATAACTAATGTGTATCTTAATATAATTAATAACATTTCTATCTCATATATATATATATATATATATATATATATATATATATATATATATATTTGAAATTCATAGATATTATAATTATATATATATATATGAGCTAGAAATGTTATTAATTATATTAAGATACACATTAGTTGTTTGAACCTTTTCATTTTCTATTATGCAATTTCTGGGAAATGTTTTTTAAGGATGAATGCATTCTTGATTTTTAATTTTTGCAAAATGTGTTTATAATTAAAGTTTTGATGGTCATTTAAGTGATTAAGGGGGGGGGGGGACAAAGCATAGTAGTATTTAAAACTGATCAGAAAGTTTTTATTTTATTTATTTCTTCCTAATTCTGTGGATTAAGTTTTAAATAATTTTACATAAAAGAATGACTATGAAGGTGATAACACTACTTTAAAGTAGAACAGAAACATGGTATTTTAACCCTTGGCCGCTGAACTTTCACCTTTTGGTTCTTCACCCAATGTTTTTTTTTTTTTTTTTTTTTTTTTTTTTTTGGAAGCACATTTTGAAGGAACTTTAATTCAATATAGTTAAGTTATTTAGCACTGAAAATATTTGGTGGTGATATGCCTGGTGTTCTTATGAAAGGAAATTGTGGTGGAGCAGCTGACAAGGAAGATCTCCTTAAAGCACATACTCGGAATATTTTGAAAAAAATGCTAATGAAGCTACTCATGTATGTAATAAGAGATCAGTCAAATTTTAACTGCGGGAATCCCAGCAGAAAAAAAATAAAATACTTTCGAGTATTTGATGCAAAAAGACGCGATTTGGCGAGCAAAACTTTTTCGTTGCAAAGTATTTGAAAATTTCTGGTTAAATGAGTGTTTAAATGCGTAGCACTTTACGAATTTAAACTTCAACGATTAAATAGTTTATTATTTTTTTATAAAGTTATGTAATACATATACAAATTAACTACTGCTGAAGTTATTTAATTTTATGCAGTTTTGAAGGCTGGTTAAGTTTTAAATGTATTTTTACAGTAAATGTCCGATTAAATACTCTTTCATTATACATTTCGACTTTGAGTAAGTCAGGCTTTCCACGGCAACAAGATTTTTCTCTAGTTGTCTCCGGCACTAACAATATCGATGACAAATTGACAGTGCTCAGAATCATACAATTAATTTTTAGTTTAAAGCAATTTTAATCAATTCAAATTTTGTTCTAAACCGTAGAATGTGATCGTTAATTTTCTTTTAGATGTACATATAATTATATATGGCAAAACCGTAGTTATAAAAGTGAAATTATTTAAGTTAAACTTATTTTAACTAGTTCAATATAAAGAGTAGAAAACGTTTTTCCTAAAAGAGAATTTATCGTAAATGCATGTTTTTTTTCTTAAATTTCATTGTGTCTCCAATCCAGCGATAAATCGCCAAAACACGAAATTTTCATAATTTTTTTACAGACGTTATATCAAGGTTCCGCAGCAAATTTTTTTATAAACTTATATATCCTCATGAGAAGAATATTCTGTAATTTTTTCAAAATTTTCTGAGTATGCGCTTATGGAGACCTTCCTTGTGAGATGTTCTCTGGAACAGAAGACAATTTTGTCCATTGTTCTGCATCATCCAAACCACCTGAGTCATCACCACTCTCCGAATTTAGAGTAGAAAATTATGAACTGTCCTTACTTTTGTTATAAAATAAATCTGAATAATCACTTTCATAATCATTTTGAAAGGTCAGTTCGAAGAACCTTTAGCTTTCAAAGAGTAGAAACTAATGCCATTTTATACAGTATGTATTCTCAGAACAATTACCTAAATATGTACTTCTTATTGGGAGAAATTGTATTCAAATGTCATTTAGTGCTTCCATCTATTAATGAAAAAGCAATCGCTTTAGAATGCGGTAAAAGCGTTCGTAATGTGGTAAACATGTTTGTAAAGTTCAAGACTTTGAAAAATTCGTATAAAACGTGTACAGTGCTTCCATAGTGTTGAGGGATAGACTCAGATGGACGTGTTGAGCACATTATTCAATTTCACGCTAAGTTTGTTGCAAGATTTCAGCAGGTATTCCTCCAATGACTTCAATTATTTGTCGTTTTAGGTCATCGATATTGTACACTAAGATTTCCTGTACGGTAGCCATTTGAAGACTGATGCAGTCAGTAAATTTTCCCTGCGCAATGATGTTGCATCATCTAACGGCTTATGTGAAACTTATTTAATGTTTAAAATGTTGTTGTGTAAAACTGTTTTAAATTGTCTTTCCAGGAAAACAATAAACATGTACGTACCTCTTTTTTTTTTTTCAAACATGAAATGCGCTCAATAATTTTGGACCCTCCCCCACCCCTGTATATCTTATTCTTAAGCCTAAACAATTGTTTTTTCCTTAATTTTAAAGTGTTGTTAACCCTTAATAAACTCATGGTCTTAATTTTGTTTCACAGGGAAGAAAGTGAAAGTGTTCTTGCTCTCAAGGGTCTCACACCTTCAGGACAGCTTCCGCATGGGGCTCTGTCAGGTGGTACTACTTCACTTCAGAATGGTAATTGAGTAAATTGGTCTTAACTTCTTATAATGGATAAATTATGAAACAGCTCTTCTTTCTACCGAAAAAACAAAAACAAAAAAAAATTACATGTTTAACACTATTTCCACCTGTGTCAAATGATACCTTTTAAAAGATTTTGATTTAGGGTTATTTTATTTTTTTACTTATTGGTTATAAAAATTACAAGCAAACTAAACATAAATCAAAACTTTAAAAAGTGTCATTTGATGCAAGTCAAATTAATGTTAAAAAATCACTTAAAAAAATAATTTATCGAAGAAAAGTTAAGCATATGACCCGTAATTTTCTGAAATTGCATAAAATGAAAGTAATAAGTCCAAATTATCTAATACTACACTTTATATAAAAGAAAAAATAATTTTTCATATTAAATTCTTTTTTTAAATAGTAAGTGCTATTTTTCTGTCTTGCAAAGCCCTTTTCTCATTTATAATGCAATTAAAGTTAGAAAATTAGCCTTGAATTCCTTATGGCAGTGCCTATATATATATACAATGTGACTCCTGGATAAAATTCCATGAACTTGGAAACTTTTGCAGTAACAGTTTCTTAAATAATTGTGTTTAGCTGTTAAATTTTTCACTTGAGATGTATGTTGTACTGTATAAAGAAAGAAATTAGTCATATCTTTCTCTTTTCGGCTGTGTTTGTCTGCAAATTGAAGCCCCATGAAGGCTGACTTTTAATTTCAAGAGAATGTTGCCATGTCGCGATTTCATTCAGCCACATTATAATTTTTTGGAGCATACTATCCTTTATACTAAACATTAAAATAAATATTGAATAAATAAAGGATAGTAATTATACTAAATACCATCAGTTGGTCTTCCTGCAGCCCGTATACATACCTTCCAACTCTTCAGATTTTTTCAGAATTCTTCTAAAAAATCGGTATGTTTTACGATTTTACTTGTGTAATGCCTTTTCTTACAATTTCTTATGCTTTTTGGACCAAAATGTTCTCCCATCACAAACGAGAATGAGCCAACGTTAAGCTGTTCGGATTTTATTCTCCATGCCTTTCTCCTAGTGATCGGAGACATGATGTACTGCACAGAGAGAAACCTACCTGGGGAAAATGCTGCGAATGGCATCATGATGTGTAAGAGAAAGGAGTGGGGTTTTTGGAGCAGGCAGAAAAATTAGTCGGTTTTCAGCGGCAGCGAAGGCTTGTTGTTGACGCCGTGGGCCATGATTTTGAATTTGCGAGTACAGGTGTTTTGAATTTTTTTTAATTTATTATTGCTGATCAAAAGGAATAAGAAGCTTAACATATTCACTACTTTAGACCAGTATTGTACACATGAAGCTTTTTGTACTATTAAATAATCTCATAAAGGAAATGCTCACACATTTTGCGTGGTTTGTGTTTCCAATTTCACAATATCACATGGCAGAAAAGAATGACATTTGGAAGCAGGTTAAATTGAAAATATACAAAGAAAATGCCAGTAAAACAGATTCTGCTATGAAGGAGAAATTCGAAGATTTGTTTAAAGCAAATCTAGGACTCGAAGTTACTCGTGCAGAGTACTTGTTCACTCTATTTTTGCTCAATCATAATGTCCCCTTGAGTGCTGCGGATTATGCGGAACCGCTATTTAAAAAAGTTTTCACTCTCTGATTTTGATAAACAATATGCTTATGCAAGAGCTAAAACAACCTCTATCATAAGTGAAATGGTTGATGACCACCAGCAAAGCATCATATAAAAGTTCTGAAAGATTCTGCTTTTGTTCTAGCGATTGATGGCAGTAACGATATGGATAAGAAATTATACCCAATTGTCGCAACATACTTTGATAAAGAAACTAATCGTAGATGTGTTCCATTGATGAAAATTTGAAGTATGATAGGATTTGTAGAGTATTAAGGTCGTTCTCAAATGACCTGCTCAACAATGCAAAACTTTCTGACACAATTTCAGACTCATTTTTAAATGCAAAGGCAGAGCTGCCAACTGCTACGAAAAAATCGTAGTTACTACGATTTTGAGCAAAAAACTACGATGCTACGAAAATCTGTCTAAAACTACGATTTTTTGCAAAAAAAAAGAAACGCGAATTTCGTCACAGGATCGCTCGTAAAACGCGAATTTTGTCACATGATCACGCAAATTTCGTCACAGGATCGCGCAAAGAAACGCGAATTTCGTGAAAGGATCGCGAAAAAACCGCATATTTCGTCAAAAAATCGCGAAAAACTATAAATTTCGTCAAAAGATCGTGAAAAAACGGCAAATTTTGTCAAAGGATCGCGAAAAAACCACATATTTCGTCAAAGGATCGCGAAAAAAACCACATATTTTGTCAAAGTATCACGAAAAACGGCAAATTTCGTCAAAAGGATCGCGAAAAAACGGCAAATTTCGTCAAAAAATCGCGAAAAACTATAAATTTCGTCAAAAGATCGTGAAAAAACGGCAAATTTTGTCAAATGATCGCGAAAAAAACCACATATTTCGTCAAAGGATCGCGAAAAAAACCACATATGCTCAATCATCACGAAATCAAAAATATCAAAGTATCACGAAAAACGACAAATTTCGTCAAAGTACCGCGAAAAAACAGCAAATTTCGGTCAAAGGATCGGGGAAAACAGCAAATTTCGGTCAAAGGATCGGGGAAAACGGAAAATTTCGTCAAAAGGATCGCGAAAAAACGGCAAATTTCGGTCAAAGGATCGGGGAAAACGGCAAATTTCGTCAAAAGGATCGCGAAAAAACAGCAAATTTCGTCAAAAGGATCTCGAAAAAACGGCAAATTTCGTCAAAAGGATCGCGAAAAAAAGGCAAATTTCGTCAAAAGGATCGTGAAAAAACGGCAAATTTCGTCAAAAGAATCGCGTAAAAACGGCAAATTTCGTCAAAAGCATCGCAGAAAAACGGCAAATTTCGTGAAAAGGATCGCAGAAAAATGACAAATTTCGTCAAAAGATCGCAGAAAAATAACAGTTAGTGCCGGGAGTGGATTCCCCCTCCCCCCCTTGTAACCTTTCAGAAAATTTGTTGTGAATTTCAGAATTTTTTATTTTTTTTTACTCAGAATCACCCCTGATGCATATACACATGCGTTTAATTGATTAGTATTTGTTCGCTTAAAATTTGCAGCATAAAAAAACAGCCACAAACCAACCAACCAACCTCCAGATAAATTTGAATTTGGTGTGCTACTATTTCTCATTTTTAAAGGTTGGCAGGTCTGCGAAAGGCGTAACATTTGCAGGCCTGACTATGAAAGCAATTTGGAATTGAAATGAGTTTTTCGTTTTCTGATCAATAAATTACTTATCAAGTTATAAGCGATTCGGGTCACGTGACGTTTTTTTTCTCCTTGCTTGCGGTTTCAAATTCGGTTCAAAATGTTGACTTTGACAGTATTTTCTGAAAGATCTTCTGCCTTTACCATAAAATGGAAAACGTGTTTCAATTACATAGTTTCTGAATAAGAAAACATACACCTGCCAATTCTATGCATTTCTGAACAAAAATAAATTAAAAAATAAGTCATAAAGTAGCTTATTTGGATTTGAGAATAGCCTTAAAAGCTGTATTGACTATTCCTCACAGTAATGCGAAATGCGAACATATCTTCAGTTTGATTAAGAAAAATATGACTCGGTTCCACTCGTCAATGACGACAAAAACTTTTGATAATATTTTGTTAGCCAAATCATTTACTGAAGATAAATGTTATGAAGCAAAATTTTCTAATGACTTTTTTTAAAAAGGCTAAGGCTCCACTTTCAATATGTTATTAAAATAATTTTTTTTCTAGTATTTTTTTTACCAATATAGAATTAAGTTTAAGTCATTAAGTTTAAATTACATAATCAAGTTTTAGTAAATTTTCTATTCTCATATTTCATTCATTTTTTTCTATCATATAATATACAGTATTTATTGCAAACATTTCAATGGTTCATGTGTTGTCAATTTTGAAAAATCTAAATATTTTAACTCAATTTTGGTTGTCTATGGCAACAAAAAATATTTCACTGCCTAAATTGTAGTGGTATTGCATAACACCACCAGTTAACTAGTTTAACACCAATATTTCAAATCGCATGGCCTACAGCGTCAACAACAGTTAAATAAATCGGTTAAATAAATGTTAGGAAACAGAAATTTTATGTGTCTTTTAGTAAAAGGTAAGAAATCTACTATCAATGTTCTCTTTTTTTTGTAGTAATTCTTTTTGTGTATCAAAGTTATTCTTTTTTATCATAATATACATTGTTTAATTGTAAATTAGTAAATATTTGATTTTACTGTTGTTTGATTTTCAAATTTGTTCATTTATTATGATCCAGCTGTTTTTTAATCCTTACTAAAAGTTTTATAATTAAAAAAAAAAAAAAAAAAAAAATCTGATTTTTTTTTTTTTTTTTTTTTTTTTTTGTCAAAATTTTCTGATTTCTTCAGATTTTTTTTGTCCGAAATCTTCTGATTTTCAACAAAATTTAGTTGGCAGGTATGCCTATAACCTAAGAAAAATATTATTCTTATTATTTAACTTTAATTACTGCAAAAATTTTTAAGCTCTAAAAAATATATATATAATTTATTTAAAACCTTCTCACTCCAAGTTTTTGGTATTAAAAAAAAGTTCATAGAAATTTAATAAAGTAAGAATGCTTAATAAATTCCTTCAAATGTAAGAAAATTTATTTCAGTTTTATCAATCACATTTTGCTAAAAGTGGCTATTATATTTTTTACATATTTCCTGTCAGGATTAATGTTGTTATCTGAAATTTGTCTGCAGTGTTTTGCAAACTAATGCTAAATCATTTTTATTTCTATAAAAGAAAAGTCCCCTCTTCAGTTATATGGCGGATATTACTATTTAGTAATAGTGGTATTCAAAAGCCATAATCCTGGGCACCTGTGTTATCACAATGAAATGAAAGGGGGGGGGGGGATTTTTGTTTAAATGAAAAGTTTTGGACTCTTCCCCAAAAGAAATCCTGGCTTTACTAAAATCAGGGTTCCTATGCAACTGGAAAATATAGAAAACAGGGAATTCAGGGAAAATGACAAGTGCTCAAAAAGTCATGGAAAATCGCATTTTTTCCCTAAAACTTGGAAAAGTCAGGGATTTAAAAAAAAAAGCTATCATGTGTCAGGTTTCTTCCAAGTTCCGAATTCAGTCTGCAAAAAATTCAGATTAGTAGTATTTTTGCTACATTCATATTTTTAACATAATGATGTTTTAGTCATACAAATTTGTTGCTAAATAAGTGATACTTCTGTGAAAGAAATATTGAGCCCTGTTAAGGTGGCCAGGATGAGATATCATGAATATTTAAATAAGAAAAAGAAAGAAAATTATAAAGCTAGCAAAAAAAAAAAAAAAGCTGTAGCTAAAATTAAATTGTTAAAAGACAAAATAAAATTGAAAGTTACATAACAAACTGTATCTGAAACAACACAAACAAATGACATGGTAGTAGAAATGTCAAAAAATATTTGAATGGTTGATATGTGAAATCTAATTATATCAATAAAATGTTACTTTGAATCCATCCAAATTGTATCTTTTTAATTGTTTTTCATTTTTTATATTTCAAATATCAAAAAATAGATTTTTAGTTTCAATTTTATAGATTACTTTTATTTTCAGAAGTATATTTAATCATTAAGATCTAGAATTGCTAATCGTATTTCTAAAAATGTCGTGAGTTAAGTGCATGAAATTGTAGGGGAAATAGTCCAGAAAAAACCTGGAAAAGTCAGGAAATTTTGTTATTCAAATAGAGTATGAACCCTGTAAAATGCTGCCATCGGAAGAAGTAAAAATAGCCGAGCTACAAAACTGCCATGAAAATAAACCAATTTTTATATGTCTGCTCTTTTAAATTATAAATTAAGCACTATACTTGTTGTATTTTCTTCTTTAAAATAAGGCTATATTCAGCAAATGTGCACAGTTTAATCTTAAATGAGGAAATGCATAATAATGGAAAACTTTAAATAAATTCAGCAGGAGTTAAACTTGATAATGATTTACTGATAAGCATTTACAGATGAAAACAAACATCAGCATAACTTTGTCGAACTAAATTAAAATAATTTAAAAAGATAAAATAAACTTAATACAAAAATCTGCCAGCAGCCTTCCTCATGTAGCAAAGCTACGACGCCGTAGTTACATGGCGAAAAACAAAACATACGCTGTTTTCACGCAAGCGAGGCAGGGGAAGTGTCATGCACCTTGTTCCACTACATATACCAGTCTGTTTTGCAAATTTACATAAAGTTGTTGACATTCTGAAAAGTGAAAAAGTACACGAAACACCACTGGCTTTACAGACGATGACGTCAAACATCAACAAATCAGAGCAGCAATCATCGAACGAAAGCCCTGAACCGTGGGTAACAGTGATTTGAGATCACAGTGCTAGAGTGTGAATGAATCGCGTGTTTATCGGAAAAACCGCATGAAGCAATGGCGTCTGGCCGTACTCTAATGTAGACTTGGGGAGGGTAAAAACCAGACGTGATTCTGGTCCTAATTTTCCGAAAAATGAAGACAATGATTTCCGAAAATTAAAAAAATATATCTGTCATAAATCCGAAAATTCGGATGTAAAATGTATCTGTATTTCGGCAAATGATCGCTGGAAAAAATCAATTTCGTCATTCGTTCGAAGAAAAGTCGGCAATGTTGTCAAAGGATTGTGGGGAAAAAACGGCAAATTTTGTCCAACAGATCGCGAAAAACAGCAAATTTCGTCAAAAAAATTGCGAAAAAACCACAAATTTTATCAACAGATCTCGAAAAAACTACAAATTTCGTCAAAAGATCGCGAAAAAATGCAAATTTCGTCAAAGGGACGCAAAAAAAAAAAAAAAAAAAAATGTGACGGAGTGGACACCTCCCCCTCCCTCTGTTGTAACTTTTCAGAAAATTTGCTGTGAATTTCAGATTTTTTTTTTTTTTTTTTTACTCAGAATCACCCCTGGTAAAAACATAGGTATGTCATGTTAAACAGAATTATTTAGATAAATATATTTTAAACTTTAATAACACATGACATAACAATACTGTTGTACACATTCCACCCTAATGCTAATCTGTATTTTTTGTGTTTTCAGCATTGGCTGGAATTACTCCTGGTCATAAAATCTCTAGTTTTGAAGAGGCTAAAGGTCTGGACCAAATTAATGAGCGTATGCCCCCAAGAAAGGATGCCTTGTCATCCCCCAGTGGTGATGATGGTCCATACTCTTCTAGCCGTTCTTCCAAATCATGAGAAACTTTTACTCCAGGACTCCCATTGCAGTCGCATCGTTGTCAATGTCTCTGTGTATGTGATTCTGCGGGTCTGCCACATGCCTCTATGCCGCCCACCTTGTAAAGAGCCCACAATCTTTCAGACACTACTTCCCCCCCCCCTCCCCTTTCTGATCTTAACTAATTCATTTGGTAGCATTGCCAGGCATCATTGAATTTTGTAACACATTCCTCAGGCATGTCATGCTTGTCCCTTTTTATCCCTTTTTAAAAGCACAACTTATTTGTCTTGGGTGTCTAAACGGTTATTTTATTGTACACACAAAGTATATATAATTGTAAACGAGGAGAAGAGAAAAAAAAAAGAAATAGATACAAGCATGTAGTGTCTGACGATGTTACTTTCATAGCAAAGGCAGTTACTATAATTGAAGTTGTATTATGATTCTTTGAAATAAATAATAATCGGAGAATTAAGAAGACTTTAAAGAAACTAGATATTCTGAAACTTGAAATGTTTTGCTGAGAAAAAGAATCATGAAGAACTTGATTTTTGAATATTTATATTTATTGTTTGAAAATATTTAGGAATTATTCGGATGTTTGTTTGTTTGAGCAAGAAAATGTTAGGCTTAATGAAGTTAATTTGTCATGGTATGTTGGTACATTTTAAAAGTATATGCTTGGGAATTTTTTTTTTTTTTTTTTCAGCAGTATTTTTTTTTTTTCTAAGTAATATTTAATGAAACATCCTAATTTTAAATCAAAAGTCAAGAAAATTATTTCCCCAGTCTTGATTTCTTCCTTAGAAGAGACAGAAAATATGACCTAATTTTGTGGTAAATGTGGCACTTTATTTTCTTTCAAAATATCTAAACATAGCAATTGGGAAAATTGTGTCTCTGCAATTTTATTATAACAATTTGTCTTTGCTCTGTTATTCTTGCATATACTGCAAATTATTCAGACCAGAAAAGATCATATGAAATGCTTATACTTTTTATTTATCACTTATATTTGTTATTTATTAATAAAAAGTTTTTTCATTCGTCTCTTTTTTGTAAAAATATTTGTACAAATGATTTTTAAAAAATTAATTTTTGTCATAAACCTGTTACAGAAGACATATCTAAAGTTTTAAAGATTAATTTGTATTTTTACATGCTTTCGAAAACCAGATGAGAAAAAAAATATATATATATATAAATAAAATCAGTTTAAAAGTGAGCATTAATAAATCATATAAGATCGGAGTTGATAAAATGAAATAGTTGCATTAATATTCCTTGCAGAAATCTTCAAAATAAATACCTTATTGGATTTTATATACATTCATTTCATGACTTTTGAAAAGTCTGTTTTTCGTTTCTGTTGCTTGAGTTAAATTTTTATTGGGAAATGCTTATACTTTTTATTTTTTGTCTTTTCTTTTCATTATTCATATATGTTTAATTTTAATTCTTCATTCAGATGAACATTGAAATATTTGATTTTTAATATGTTAGCTGTCCATATAAAAATTAAAAATATTTTTTATACCTCTTGCCAAATGATTTTTTAAAATAAAATTCCTCTTGTACATATGTTTAGGATTTTAAAAGACCCCTTTTCTACGATGTTTATGTAAATTTATGGGTAGTTTTTTCTTTTTTTCGGAGAGTGTATTAATTAAAAGTGTACAAATTTTAAAATAAATTAAAATCTTCAGCGAAGAAAAACTGACACCATTAAATAAAGATGTTATTAGACATCAGAAATTGAAAGTGCTATAAATGCTTCTGACTAAAAAATAACTTAGTCCTTCAGATTGACAAGCACACGTGGATGTAATGAATTGAATGCCGTCACATGTCTTTGTCCATGTGGTGAAAGACTGCAATTTTTTTTTAAATTAATTATTTATTTATTTATGGTAGTTAAAAATAATTATAGTTCTTTTATGTTCTGTTTCATAGTGTCCCAACATGTACTTTGATATGTACCTAGACTTTTATGGCAAAGATTGTTTGATTAATTCTCATATATTTTAAAATTATGTTATTGCCTGGCATTGCTGTGTAATGTACCATTCATCCCCTACACCATTACTGCTTTTCGGTAAATGATATTTACCTTTGAGTAGTGGTGACAATCACATTTTTTAATTTGCCAGTATTGAAGTGTGTCAAAGACTGCTGAAATTCAGTTGGCAAGTTTTGGGTGCATCTCATACTGGCTTCTGTTCTGCAAGGACATTTCTATTTTCACGTTCAGCAACTCTCAAACTACTTTATTGTGAAATATTTTGCATGATAAATAGTGGAGAAGAGATTATTACTGGTTTAGCACATTGTTTTCTAGTATATATATACATTATCCATTATTAGTTTGTTGAGATGAAGTTTATGTATGTGTTTCAGTAAACTAATGTTTACTGAAACAATTAGATTTGGAAGTTAGTTTATTATTTGCCATGTACTTTGTGTCAGCAGGTTCTTTTTAAATAGAAAATTTAAAAATAGTTCACCTTTCTGTTGTTGGTATGGAAATCTTTGGATTTTCAAAAAAATTTTGTATACAATGTTATGAATATATTTCTTTTTATATTTTGTTATAACTTTTTATATTTGTTTGTATATATACATCATATATGAGTAAAGCAGAATAATTTTGAAAAACATTGATTTTATGATGATACTTCTTGTGTTATTAGTAGAATATGTTAAAATAATATGTCAATTACTGTCAAAACATTTTTTGTAATGTAAATTTTTTAAAAAAAGTATGGGTAAATTAGTAATATTGTTACAATTAGTTTTGAAGTAAAGCAATGTATTTCTCAACAACTTATTTGTAAAGATAGGCATGCGAAGAAAAGTTTGAGATTTGCTGTTCTGATTTCACTCTATGGAGGTGCCTGAATTTGTTTTCCCTAAGGTATTATTTATTCATTCTTCATGTTTTCTCTGTGATTTTTGAAGTTTGAAATAAATGTTTGATAGCCTTTGTTTAAATTTTTGTAGTTTGCACAGACATGTATCCAATGACTCTAATACTCTTATTCTAACATGTGTTTTGGTTATATTTAAATCGGATGCGAGTGATTGTGATCAATTTTTGTTTTCCTTCTTTTAATTACATTTAATCCTATGGCATCTTAGGCTAAAAGAAAAAACAAACTGAACAGATAATTAAATCTTTTTGTATGTTATTCATTTTAAAATTACTTTTACATAGATGAAATCAGTTCTCAAATCACTTGATTAAGTTATTGCTGTGAGATTATTTTAAAAAAAAAAGCTTATTGTTTAGGGTAAAAATTTATTATAATGGCTGAAGAACTGGTCCTTATGATGTCAGTTTAGGGTTAAAAATGAAGAGTATTTATAATTTGTTACTTGGTTTATTTTCATGTTTAAATAAATTTTTTTTTCACTGGATTGTGAGTGCTTATTTTTTCTCCATGCTGATTAATGTCTGTGCACTTTTAACTGAAGAAGTTTTGATACTAGGTGTGTGATGGAACTTGCCCTTAATAAAAATATTAAAAAAGCGTATATTTTGATAAGTCTAGGACTGGTTATAGTATTTTGTCCCCATTCCATATGTGGAGATTAACTGACACATTCATTGTCTGGTAACTTTTAGTGTAAAAGATGCGAGATCAAAGGATAGATAGGAAGGTATTTGTTTGTGTTTATGTGTCTTGGTTGGTATAAATGTTTGTATGATTTCAAAAACCCTTTTCCAAGTATTTTCATAAAAAAGATTTGAGTGTTACAACTTTTTACAAGAGCTGTTATATAACTTTAGGTAGATTATCTTTCCTTTCTGGATGAACTTGAGAACAGTGTTTTTCTTTTTCTAAGTCCAAAAATTTACTATTAATATCTTCCAGTGATTTTCTAATTTTGAATGTGTTATGCTTATTTTGGTTTGCAGTGATGTGAAATTTGTTTAACATTGCTTATTTATGTAATTGGCTGGTATTGTATGTATTATGTAAAATCATGAAAAAAGCAAGTTCAGATATAAATGCAGAAGGAGATGTTTCTTTTTCTTTTTTTTTTTCCTTTTAATAATAGACATTTGTTTATTTCTTTTCTTTTCTTTTCTTTTATATTCCTTGGATATCATTTTGTTTTTGCAAATTACCTTTAATGTGGATATTAACACAGCAACTGGCTTTTAACTGAATTTCATTTGATTATACAGCCAATTGAAGTTGAGACAGCATGCAGATGAAACGTATGAGGGTTGTTTCTGAAGTTCTGATAATTCTAAACTAATGACAATGCTGGACTCTCAATATCAATTATTGGCACTAGCAGTCCTCTTTTATACTACCACTGTGAAAGAAAATGTAAATATTTTCTTTTCGTAGAAAAAAAGCATAAATTCATGTGATATTGTTCAATCTGCAGGTAAACATTTAACAACTTCAGACTATTTTAAATCTACTAAAAAAAGAAAATAATATATCATTGATAATTTACAATGCACAGTCTTAAAACTTTAGACGCAGTTTAAAAACTTTAGCAGCAGTCTAAAAACTTTAGAAACAAGTTCATACTTCCAAGAAGGTTAATTATACTGACCTGACTAACTTTGAATAAGCTTTTTGCTAGAGAACTTTTCTCAGGACATCTCTATTGTCAATAATTGTTATTAATAGTCCTGTATTCTGTCATTATTTTGAAATTTCCAGAAAACATCCCTTATAAATTGTTTAATTATCTATTTAATAAAAAATTCTAGATAAAAAAATTTTTTTATAGTATGTAATTAAATTTTAATATCTATATCTGCTTGTAAGAAAGAAAAATATTTTGAGTTAAGAAAAATTCAAATTATAGAAGTTCAATTTATCAAAGTGTTTAAATAAACTATATATATATATATAGTTATAAAATTGGAGTATTTAGAGCAACTATAGCATACGCAAATTTCTGATTTTTATTTATTTTTTGCCAGTCATTGTGTTAATACATACAATGATTATTATGCAACATTGTTTTGTCCTCATTTACAGTCAGATGTTTAAATATAAGTATTCCAACCAATTTTTGATTTAATTTTTTTTTCCTTTTGTATATTTGTATGATAATTTCAACTTCTTTTTGATTATATTATCAGACAGACACTCTTAGGTACCATTTTGAATGCATGTATAATGTATATACATGCATCTAGCACTCACACACCATCATTTACGGTAATAAATGGCAGAATTTGTGTTAGAGGTTTTGTGAATTTCAAATGAAGTTTTAAATCATCCAATCATACAAGTAATCTTATTTAATGATATGAAGTAGGAGAGATTTCCTTCTCCTGTATATGAATTAATTTTAGCTGCAAATTAACTTGCAAAAGTTTCATTACTGATGAAAGAATTGAAATGTACTCTCCTCTGTGTTATTTGAAGACTTTTAGAATTTAATTGTGGAAAAAGTAGCACAAACCCTATGAGCCCTACCTCTGTCTATGTCTCAATAATTAAATGTTTTAAAGTTGCGTGGAAGCTGTGAAACTTTTGTAAGTCATAAATTTTTATACTAGATGCATTATTTCTTAAATTCACAACCTTTGAGGGTGCAGATACCACTGCGGCCTTATTACCGTTAAATATGGTATGAATATACATATTTATTACTTAGCAATTAGGTTTGTCTGTTAATTTTGAACTACATTATGAGAAAAACTGTAAAAGATGCCTTATTAATTTGCATGTAAAGTGCTTAATAATCAGTGGCAACTATTTGTTGGATTGTGTCTATCCCACCTCTTCCCTTCCACATTAAAGCTTTTTGTTTTGAGAGTAGCATGATGTGACAGATTTTCGTAGATATCAGTAGACTCAAACAAATTTTCAATTCTTCTGATATCGGAAAAAAAAAAAAAAATGTTAGGAAGCTCTTAGCATTCCAGTTGGATATCCATAGTGTTATCTTGTAGTATTCTGTCCTATAAATATATATTTATATATATATATATCTATATTCATATAATATATATGTGTGTGTAGATAATAGAATAAAAAATTGATTATTTAATCTTTTATTTATTGTTAGACATAACTTATTTGTGCAGTAAGATTTATTTGTGGATGTAGGTAATGAAATACTATTACATGCATGGTTAGTCATGATGTGATGAATCTCTTCAATTTAGAGTTTTTGTACTGTTGCCAAATGCTGCTGTTATTTATCTTTTTTTATGTTTTCAAAGATTTATTTTTATTGTTATATTATTTTTCTTTTCCAAATTTTATTTGTTACTGATTTTATTATATAGCTTCACAGAGCTATATCTGAATTTGAAATTTAAATGAAAAAACTATTCTGTTTTCAAAAAAATTATATAATTGGTCTTTCTTCTATAAAACCTAATATGTTGTTTTAATTTATGTCTAATGTTTAACCACCCAAGAGTTTTTTGGTGTTTATATTTATTTTTTCATCCTTTATTGCTTTACAGTTGTTATTAGATCTTGTGTTTGAATTTACTTCTAAATTCACTGTCCTTCACTGCACTTTTTTAAGCTGTGTAATCCTAGACTACAATGTCTTTGCTTTACTTCCTGTGCAATCTTTAAAAAAATCTTATAAAGTCAGGAGGCTGTTTCAATACGTTTGAAATAGATTGCACAATAAGTATTAACACATTTCTAAAATGAAGAATGATTATACACTGTTTTTTAATTATCTAAAATTTATGTTAGCTATTAGGGAAAACTTAGCCACAGAGATGAGATTGTTTTTAAATTAAATTATATTAAGCATGGGTAAACAATAAAATTTAATTTCTAATTAAAATTCAAACTTTGTCAAGGTACATATGGATAAAGGAAAATAATTTCTTCAAGAAAATGATTATTTTTAATATGTTAGAGAAAATATTTAAAATATTGCAGCGAACGGTAAAAGTGATTTTTTTTTTTTTTTTTTTTTTTTTATTATAATAAAAATATTCAGAAAAATGTTACATAATATATAGATATATGAGAAAAAGTTATAAAACATTACTGGAGTAAGAAATGTGTATAATCTTTTTATGACAAAATCCGTGTCATCATGCATATATATATTTTTTTTCTTTTGTATTACTTGAGGTTTAAAAAATTATTTCACTTCCCTTACATTTTTATTTTAGTCTTTAGACACATGAAACTGTGGATTGCCTTTAAAAAAATAACCTTGAATGGTTTTGACATCAACAAACACCCACTAGTTACAGGATTATTAACTTTTGCAAGCATTTTATGTAATTCTCATAATAATTCATTAACTTATCTAAATCTCTCAGGGTTTATCTGTCATTATATAAATGAAATAATAATAATAATCAGAAGTTATTCTGCTATTCCCTAGCTAATATCTATGTCATTTTTAATGTGATTTGTTTGTATTTCTTTTAGTGTTTGAAACACTATAAAACTTCAATTAGTTGCTAACTTAAGTTAATATATATATATATATCATTTTAAGTGTTAAAGTATTTCTCATTTAAAAAATATACCAGCCTATATTAACAATGAGAGGGGGGGGGGGTAGGACTAAGAGTTATAATTATTTTGTTTTTCAACTTAAATTTAAACAGATTTTTAAATGAAACACTTTAAAGACAAAAGAATGTAACTGCACTTATTTATTTTTTAAATATATAATTGTGAATTAAAGCTGTTAGCATATTTTGCATATCACAGTCAATTGTTGGGAATAGCAGATTATGTTCTGACTGCCTTAACAAGCTGTGTAGCAGCCCAAATTGGAAAAGTTAATCGCATTTTCTTTTACAACAATAGTAAAAGGCTTAGTATCTTAAAATAAGAGTAATATGAACCGCACGAAACAGCTCAAATATTTGTTCCGACTTGTCTGCATGTATATCTTCTGATACCTCCATCCTGTTATTCTTAGAGCACGGTCTTTAATTTTTATGTAGCTTTAAGATTTTGATGAATAATTTGCATTTATTTCATTAAAGTGCATTATCAGAAAACACACTATTTCATGTTTAATTTTTGTTCAGTATGTACATTTTTTTTTTTAATTGTTGTGTTTCTAGCAATTTATTTATTGTTATTTAAGATTGAATTATGTTTTATTTTACTCGCAATACCTATATTTAAAATAACCTGTGCAATATACATATTTTATTTTTATATATAAAGATATAATGTAGTTGCTTGTTGTCAGACCTTTGTGTGTGAAAGCATCTCTTTTAGTTGTTAGTCTCTCTCATTCATTTCTGTATGTGAAGCATTTCATTGTAGAGTATAGCTCCGTGTTTTGCCTTCATTACATCTCAGCCTTTTAAAAGTTTGTTGTAATTTTATATACATTTATTGACAAGTATTAATTTTTCCACAAGGCATATAATATTTTGTACTTACAAATTAGTCATTTTTTAATTTATAAAAGAAGTTGAATGAAATGATGTATCTTCTATATGTTGTATTCTTGTTAAAGCAAATCTTGTGAATCATATGCAAGTATTATTGGTGTCTTGTGCGCTTTTTGCCAATTGTCATGTTCATCATCCAAAACTTTGAATGTTAAATGGATTTAGATGTTTTAGCACACATCAAGCTGTGGTATTATGAAATTTTAAAAACTGTTGAAAAACCTCTTTTTATGAATATAGTCTCTTTCTCTGAAAGTACTCATTTGATTTCATAAACATCAGTACTCTGTTTGCTTAATATAACATTAATAATATCAATAGTTTTTTAGTTTCATTAGGAAGAGGTGGGGAGAGGAGAGATTATAAAAATGGGAGTAGATTCAGGCCTTCTTGGTGGCCCTCTCTTCTTATTCAAAATGTTTTTTAAAAAAAAAGTCACATTGGAGGTCTTTGTAAGTGGTCTTATTTACATTTTACCTCCCTCCCCTTGTCCCTTATGACTAGGCCTATAGTTATATTTCATTTTAATACTTTTTTCAATTTGGAAATTAATGTACAGAAATATAATTTGTATCTTGAATATTGAATCATCACTGGTGAATATCTATACTAATATTATAAAGAAGTAAAGATTGTTTGTTTGTTTGTAGGGGGTAATCTCTGGAACTGCTGAAGAGATTTCAAAAGTGATGGTGGCAAATTGATGGTGACAATCCCTTCTCCAACATAGGCTATATTTTATGTCGGTGCCACTACCCCCAGGGGGGTGCAGAAGTGAAACACATTCTAGAATTTCAATTTTTTTTATACTGAAGGAGCTAGAAACATGAAATTTGGCATGGTAGTTACTTATACGATGTAAATGCTCTCTAAGAACAAATTCTAAAAAAATTCGAAATTTAAAAGTGTGAGATGAGCGAAAAGCGTTCAAAAATATTCTAAATTAAAATTTCTATAAAATCTCTGAAACTACAGAACCGTTTTCTAAAGTGATGGTGACAGTCCCTGCTCCAACATAGGCTATATTTTATGTCAGTGCCACAACCCCCAAGGGGGTTCAGGAGCGAAAAACTTTCTCAAATTTCGATTTTTTTTTTTTTTCTACTGAAGGAGCTAGAAACATGAAATTTGGCATGGTAGTTACTTATAAGATCTAAATGCTCTCTAAGAACAAATTCTAAAAAAAATTCGAAATTTAAAACTGTGAGATGAGCGAAAAGTGCTCTAAAAACATTCTAAATTACAATTTCTATGGAATCTCTGGAACTACAGGACCCTTTTCAAAAGTGATGGTGGCAAATTGATGGTGACAGTTCCTGCTATAACATAGGCTATATTTTATGTTGGTGCCACTACCACAGGGAGGTGCAAGAGCAAAAAATTTTCTAAAATTTCGATTTTTTTTTTTATACTGAAGGAACTAGAAACTTGAAATTTGGCATAGTAGTTATTTATAAAATGTAAATGCTCTCTAAGAACAAATTAAAAAAAAATTCGAATTTTAAAAGGTAAGATGAGCGAAAAGTGGTCTAAAAGCATTCTAAATTACAATTCCTGTGGAATCCCTGGAACTACAGAACCATTTTCAAAAGTGATGGTAACAGTCGCTGCTGTAAGATAGGCTATATTTTATATCGGTGACACTACCACGGGGGGGGGGGGGGGGGGGGGGGGGGATGAAAGAGCAAAAAACGTTCTAAAATTTTGATTTTTTTTTTTCGACATTAGTGTGGTTTAATTAGTAATTTCTGAATTATTTGTGGCAGTAAAATTTCCTCTAATGGAATTAGGCCAACGAATACCACATTGCATTTTTCAAGAATTACGCGAGCAAAGCCGCGGGTTTTGCTAGTATAAAATAAAATAGATTAATTTAGAGTCAGACAGTTTTTTTAATCTCTTTGATTTGAATTTTCCTTTAAGTTTGCATTTTGAATGGTAAATTACATATATTTTTAATATTATAAATTATTTTTTCTAGCAAAATTTAAGACTGTTGGAATTTACTTCTGAAGGTTACTCTATACATTGACATTTTTGCCAGTAAGTACAAAAATTGTGAGGCCCTGTACAAATTATTCTCATGGGTGCCTTACAGACCCCAAACATGCATATATTGTATATGACATTGTTTCCTTCAGCTCAGAACCCAGTCAAAATGTCTGCTTTAAGATCTCTTAGTCCATGCTCCATTTGACTGAGAGTTGTACTTTGAAGTTTTTTAAGATGCCTAACATGTATTCACCAGTTGCACAGCAATTCAAAAATCATGAGAGAGACTTAAGTAGAAATTTTCAAATGAACATTTAAGATTATATCAATAATTATTAAAATATTTATAAGAATGGTCAATCCAAACTAATTATTAATGCCATTATCACATAATCAACACTTTAATTATTTTAGATTGAACACAACAGACATTCAAGACTTTGCTACTGTACAGCATTCGTCTGAAAACCGATGAAAAAAAAAGTTTTGCCACACTTGATAGTTTTGCATTATACCAATTATATAGTATTTTGTAGTATTAAAATTTTCATTCTGGAAAGGTGCTTATTTTTTTTTTTTTTTTTGAAAGGAGTATGAAACTTGTTTTAATGTCTGTTTTCATGCTTCTCTGTATTTCATGATTTAATATGTAAAATTATAGTTCAAAATGCATATATGGAATCAAAAATCATGAAAAATTAAATTGCAAATTTTATATTTATTAATGCATTGTAGTTAAGTATGTGCATTAGTTAAAGAGGGAAATGGCGTTGGAGGGGCGCTGGTGTATGAAACATTTATGGATCCCTTCCCTATATTATGTATATTCAAAGGTAAATAGTTTTTAACTTTCATTGGGAAGAGCGGGGACAAGAAGATTATAAAAATGGGAGTAGAGATTCAGGCCTGTCTACAGACCTTCTTGGGACGCCCCTCTCTTCTTTAAAAAAAAAAAAAAAAAAAAAAAAAAAAAATTGTCACATTGGGGGGTCTTTATAAGTGGTCCTATTTGCATTTTACCTCCCTCCCCTTCCCCCTTATGACTAGGCCTATAGTTATACTTCATCTTAATACTTTTTTCAATTGGGAAATTAATGTACAGAAATATAATTTATATCTTGAATATTGAATCATCACTGGTGAATATATGAAATAAAATAAATTAATTTAGAGTAAGACATTTTTAAGACATGTTTCCTTGCTTTGAATTTCCCTTTAAGTTTGCATTTTGAATGGTAAATTACATATATTTTTAATATTATACAATTATTTTTTTCTAACAAAATTTAACTCTTTGTTGTTGAAGTTTATTATTGGTTTTAGAAATCAAACGAGTACTTTCAAAAGTCTGTAAATGGAGTGTTCTTGCTAATGCATACTAATCATTGCTCTATTGGATACTCCACGAATCCCACTTAAATCTTAACATCTATCTACGTTGGCCTCTTTAGGACTCTAAAGTGAATTTATTACTCTGAATGTTCCAATCAGCTTGCCTGATTTATTCCTGTTCAAGATATCAGTGTTGATAAAGATGAATCTTCATTAAATGTTGAAACTGTGATTCCAACACTTAAAAACTATTTTTTGTGCTAGAGTATGAAATTTGTGCAGACTCTGCAAGTGTGGTGCATTTATTTGTGTGTGTGTGTATGCGAGAGGGGAAATAACCATATTGTAAGTGTAACTCTATGCATACCCCTTAAATAAAGACTGGTTTGGAGAATGCAAAGTGAAAACTTGCTCTGCCATACCAAGTGTTTTTTATTATCTCATCCTATCTCAGTGTTCTCTTTTTTTTTTGTGCTTCTGGGACTTTGTTTCTGGAAGGGGTGTCAAGATTCCTCTGTCTCAAAAAAAAATATTTTAAAAATGTTGTAGAGAAACATATTTGCTCATGAAATGTGTCGGTAGGTTTAAAAAAATAAAAAAACATATTTGTCTGTTTATCTTTGTTGTATTTTTATTTAAGTAGAACTTTTTTTGTGTGATGGCTTTTTGGTACAATGTAAGTAAATAATGCAGCAAATTTTTCTTTAAAAAAATTGTAAAACACACTCAAGTGGTTCTCAAATGACATGTTCAACAACTTGAAACTTTCTGGCTCATTTATCAAAAGCATAAAATTTGCAGCCCTGACTAATGAAGCAATTTAGAATCAAAATGAGTTTTCTATTTTTTTATCAATAAATTACTTATCAAGTTATAAGTGATTCGTATCACACGATGACACGTTTTTCCTCTTTCTGACGATACAGTGCCGGGAATTCGATTCGAAATGTCAACTTTCACAGTATTTTCTGAAAGATCTTCTGCCTTTACCATAAAATGGAAAACGTATTTTGATTAGATAGTTCCTGAGTAAAAACATCTGACAATTTGATGCGTTTCCGAACAAAAATGAATTCAGAAATGTGTCAGAAAGTAGCTTTTTTGGATTTGAGAACAGCTTTAATAAATTACCATCTTTCTAAATATCCGATGAACACAGCTTCCAAACCTTCTGATTATTTTCTAATGAACAAACATATTTTGAACCAAAAGTTTTAATTAATAAATGAAATCAAACAAATACCAAATGGAAACCATTATCATAGTGCCACATACCTAGCAAACATTTTATTAAATAAATTTTGTGGTTCAAAACTTGGTTGACTTAGAAAAAATCAGAAAGTTTAGCAGCTGTGTATTAAAGTATAGAATAAGTACATATTTCAAAGAAATGACTCTTTCTTGCACTTGTTTAACAATGATATAGCATTGCAGCTAGTTCTTGCTTTTCCAATAGCAAATAGCGTCTGAAACTGTAGTATAGTGTGTTATAAAAAGTTGTTTGGCGGCTTTAGAAATTGCTTTTAATTTTTAAAAAAATGTTCCCCCTTTTAGAATCTAGACATTTTGGTTTGTTTTACTATTCAGAGATACAAAATTGAAAAAAAAAAAATATATATATATATATATAGTAGTTTTTTTTTTTAATTATTCAATGCTAGATTTTTGTGTGGTATAAAGGCAGAACATTGTCTACCTGTGCAAAGTAAGTCTTCTACAGAACATTGTTACCAAAATGTGTTTCATATTTTCATCAGTGTTTGCAATATACTTTTTAAGTTGCAACAATTGAGCATTAATTCTGAAAATAAAGTACCACCACTGGTACTTGTTTTGTAATCTGGTATCTTTAAATGATAAATCTCCAAAGTCATGTAACTTTTGACCATCTGTAATGATTTTCTTAGGCTGGATTTATTTTACTGAAGCAATTATGTTTAACGATAAATCAGAATATTCTTTACGAACCGAAAGTTTTTCTTTATTGAGACATATAGACTGAACTGATGTAAGATGGTGAGAAGGTGTGGTCTCGCTTTCAGAGCAATCAATCAGTTGTAGACAGGCAGAGAGTTCAAAGTTATCTGATCTTTTTGGTAATAAATTGCGTTGCCAACATTCGATAGACAATGAGCCAACAGATCCCAGACACATAGAAAAATTTCTTTGTATGTTACGGCTAATTAATGTAAATACATGAATGGGAGGATTGAAATGGTTACCACATTAGGCGAAATCGTAATTTTAGTGAATTTTGGCAGACAACTGCGGGCAACCCCATGGGAATGGATTTTAGACAAAGGAAACAGGCTAGCTCGCAGCTGGGAAATTGCATTAATTTGCACAATTGTTTATGGACAGAAAGAGGTAGGGCGGCCATGCAGCTGTAAAAAAGAAAGTCTGGAAAACATTACATCTACAGATGTAACCACAGCTGAAATCAAGAATAGATTTTAACGTACATGCAGCATTTAATAATGATAGCATTTTATATGAGGAAAGAAAATAACATTTGTGGTTTTAGAATTTTAGCTTACAGAATATTAATTAATGTATCAAAAATTAGGTTAGGAAGATAATAATTTTAAATAAAAACATGTATAAATGATTTTATATCATACCATACTGTATTTATCCCATTGGCATAAAACACATTGTTTATTCTGTACCAGGGGTTTTCGAACTTTTAGACCGTCGTACCACTAAATCGAAGTTCATACTTCAGCATACTACCAGTAATAAACATAGAGATGATATAAAAAAAAACCTGCGAAAATGGAACCTGTCTAAAACTGAATATTTCTCGGTCTTTTGTGCTTAGCAAGTTTTACTGTATTTGAAAATGCATGATTACATTACCAAATTGGTACTTAGATTGACAGCTTTATATTAACATTCAAATAAAATTGCATTGCATTTTAATATACACCAGCTGCATAGCAACCTGATGTGTTTTTATTGTATAAGACATTAGAATTTTTTTTATGGAAAAGAAATCTAATCGTATTCTTAATTTTAAAAATATTTATAAAATTATTTTTATATATATTTTTTTAATTTATGTAAGGAATCATATTTACAATAAAGGTTAACTGAAAATTAAGAAAACTACATTACACAAATTATGTTATTTTGATGAAATTATAGAAGATTGCCTTTGTAATGTGGGTTGCTATAGTTTTGGCAAAGACTTCCGATCTGAACATGCATGCTGGGCTATATCACCGTTCCTTTTTAAATGCATTGTAAATTTTAGTGAAACGTTGCATATTTTCAGTGGGTGATTTCAATAACGTTATTTTCAAAAGCGATGTTAGACGAAAAGGTGGCGTTAGAAATAGAAGCAAATTCAATACAAATGCTCTTTTAGAAAACTATTAATTTTTCTGTTGCAAACTACATTTATTATTTTTTTTAATGTAGTTAACTACAATTACAAATGCTTGCTTTGAAAAGTAGTGATTACAAACAACTTTTTAAATAACTTTTAGTTCATTGCTTTTAGAAGACTAATTTTTTAGAAGGATTACTGTTGTTATTATAATACTCAAAATTGAGCAATTACTAATACGTTTTTATTCATAATCGTATGCTGCATAAATTTTATTCATAGTTCTTATAGTAATTAATTTTCCATCACGAAATACAAATGCTGCTTACAACCCCCTGATTACCGAAAAGATACGAGAAGTGCATGTTCCCCTTTGGAAATTTTACCATTGCCTCGAAATTGAATAAAACAGGGATGTCACATAACCGTGTTTCAGCTAGGATCGCATTTTGCGAAAACAAAACAAGAGCTGTTTGTTGTTTTGATAAAGCACTTTGGTAAAAAAGAAAAACCAACTGTACAGAATCACAACAGGACTTAGGCATTGTTCAAACATATTTTATAGCAAAGAGGCATAAATATGATTTTCAAGGAATTACTTGAAATGTTTGCATCCATAAATGATATGCTTTAAAAATGCCCATTGTTGTTCTGTTTAATAAGTATTATGCATCTACTTGAAAATAAAAGAACTTTTTGCTGTTTTAACAAATTAATTTACTAAAAAAAAAAATGTTCACATAATCATGACATGACTTTGGCATTGTTCAAACATGCAAAAATACATAAATATGATTTTCAAGGAATTACTTGAAATGTTTGCATCCATAAATGATATGCTTTAAAAATGCCCATTGTTGTTCTGTTTAATAAGTATTATGCATCCATTCGGAAATAAAACAAGAACTTTTTGCTGTTTTGACAATGCAGTTTACTAAAAAAAAAATAGAAAAACAACGTTTACAGAATCATGTCATGACTTGGACATTGTTCAAATATACTTTTCAGCAAAGATGCATAATTATGATTTTCAAGGAATTATTGAAATGTTTGTATCCAAATGATATGCTTGAAAAATGTCTTTTTTAATAAGTAGTATGTATTCGTTTGAAAATAAAACGAGCTTTTTAACTGTTCTGACAAAACACTTTACTAAACAAAATTAGTGAAACAACTTCTTAAGCATTGTTGAAACATATTTTTACAGCAAAGATGCATAAATAGGATTTTCATTGAAATTGTTGCATCCAAATGATATCCTTCGAAATTTCCATTTATGTCCTTTTTAATAAGTATAGTGCATCTAATTGAACACAAACTTTTGATTATGGAAAATGCTTTAGCTGTTTAAATCTAATAAACAAGACCGAAAAATTATGCATCAAGCATAGATTATGTAACACTTCCAAAATAATCATTACCATTTAATAAGGTGAAAGATAATACCTAAGTAGACAACCAGGAGGTTGGGGAGGCCTACCAAATGGCTTAAGCACTTACAAGCAGTCCAGAAGAGCTGGTCTCTTAATTTTGAACCAATTCCAAATGAGAGACCTGCACCTGGATTGGCACCCCCAGAGGTAACACTTATTCTAAATTTGGAGGGCATTGGAGCCACGAACAAATTTTACGTGCACCAGCTCCCATTAACATACACGGTCCCACAGCAACCGCAGTCGAGAGAGGTTGTCACTGTCACCCTCCCAAGCAGTGACCACGGTCGATGCTGTTTCACTTTCAGTGATCTTACGGAAACCGAGCTTATTAGTCCGTGCCACTGCGGGACATACCTAAGTAAACAATTTGGAAAATGCATAACATATTTAAAAACACAATTTCAGGAATTACCAACACTATTCGGAAAAATATCCAAATTCTTTTGTGCAGCCCTGTATAGGATCTATAGATTTGTATATACACTACATAGAATGCTTAGTTTTAGTTCAGTTAGGAAAAGCGTAGCGCAGTTTAAAATTCCCCTTCTGGAATTTCTGTCAATAAACGAAAACGTACTGAAGGACTTTTGTGCTGCCCTGTATAGGATCTATAGAATTTATATGCACCAAGTAATAGACAAAAAATGAGTTAACTTTAAAAACACATTCAGCAACTGAAAACACACTTCCAGCAGTTATTGTTAACAGTTAGTACTGAATTCTTTTGTGTGTCCCTGTAAATGAAAGATGAATACTATACACACACTATTCTATAGTAAGCCTCTTGTAATGCACTTTAGTGATATACTATATCAATTTCAATATGTTTGAAATAGTGAAACATTTATAAAAGAAAACCCAAATGATTTTTCTCCATAGACCGCAATGTAAAAGAATTATTTTGAGTATCCCTGTAAATGAACTATAAATGCTACACACTTCATTTTCAATACCGAACATGTCATAGTAAACATCAATAACCTATATCAATTGCATGACGATCCGAATATATTTACGCAAATTGGAGCACGGACAGACAAACCGAATCCATAAACATTTTTCAACTGTGTTGGAAAGTGTTAAAAAGTGATATTATAAACAGGTTATCAATACACAATGTGAGTAATATACCTATTAAAACCATTGGGGGGGGGGGGGGTCTTAAAAGAGGATTGTTAAACTTTCAAGATACATGTTTAAAAAATGAGGTAACGTAAAAGTAAGAAAAATTATCAAACGTAAACCAAAAGGTTTTGAAAAATAATATACATGCATCATTCATGTTATTGCTCCTCATTTTTTGATGATTATGATATTTTATATAAAGCATTAAAATTAAATTTGTCTCGATGGTAAATGGATTTAATTACCTTTTCATATTTTAATTCAAAAAATATTTTTTTTTATAAGCTGATTTGAAAATTATTAATCTCTTAAAGATGTCATGGTTAATTTTTAACATTCGGTTTGCAAAAGAGATTGAAACATGTTAAGTGAATAAGAGAAGGCGAAAAATAGGACGCCATTTTGCCAAAATCAACTTTTTAAACTATATGTTGGTATATAAGTTCCAGAGAATTGAATGCCCTTTCGTAATTTGGCGACCATTTTTTTTTTTTTTTTTTTTCATTCATATGTTTGTGACCGGAGAAAAACTTGTCTGATTCGAAGTTCACGGCGCACACTCCGTCGTACAAAACATATTGATTTATATATAGTATATATATATATATACACGCACAAAAATTTAAATATATAAGTGAAATGTTAATAAATATAAAATAACATTTCTCTTTAAAAAAGAGAAAAATCGTAAATCACGTGAATTTCAGGCTAAAGAATCTTTAGCAGCTTTCGATCTACAAGTGCCCATCAGTATTTTTGTGTTAAGATTGGTATAAAAGTGAAGTGTTAAGCAATTTTTTCATTTAAAGTTTGTGAAAATACAGATATACATATATATATACAGGGTGATTATAATTAATAATTAAAGCCCCACTTTCAAAATGCTGTAAAAGAGGAACCACTGGTCAGAATGACTTCAAATTTGAACGGAATACACTGGAAGGAGGGGGAAACAGTATGGCATACGAAATAAAAAGTTCCAAAATGTATCAATAGATGACGCTGTAAGCTGCATAACGATAGAGAACCTGGAGTGGATTCGGCTACAAGTGACATTTTTAATCGAAATACGACGGCTTTGGCATGAGTAGCACAGTAGACCTACCGTACTGTTCAATATGCATGAGTGTTTCGGTTGTTGGACGGAAAAAAGGACTTCCAAATCAGTCAACAGTTGTGTTTCTGTTATTGAAAGCCCATCCACTACGGCAAGGTCGTACCTCATTGGATGGGAAAAATCGGTTTTGAATTGTCCTTGGGCCAAAAACCGCATAAAAAGCACATAATGATTCGGTTTTTAATTGCGCATGAGCGTCTTTTAATTTGCATAGTATGCCGCTTACAGCGCCATCTATTAATACACTTCGTAACTTTTTTTTTACGCCATACCGTTTTTCCTTTCTTTCAGTATATTCAGTTCAAATTTGAAGTCATTCTGTTGAGTGGTTCCTTTTTTACAGCATTTTGAAAGTGGGACTTTAATTATAATCACCCTGTATATAGATTTTATTAAGTATTAAGTTAAGAAAAGTCCAGTGGAGTCTCTGCAGATATAACCTTCCCCCCCACCCTCCAGAACAATATGCGATACAGAAAAATAAGTTTTATAAAAAAAATGTTAGAAAAATAAGTTTTACAGATAACCGAAAACATATTCCGTAGGGAAATAGATATAAAATTGTCATGTGGCCAGAGAATTGAATGCCCTTTCGTAATTTGGCGACCATTTTTTTTTTTTTTTTTTTTTTCATTCATATGTTTGTGACCGGAGAAAAACTTGTCTGATTCGAAGTTCACGGCGCACACGTTGAAAGTGCACGGCGCACACGTAAAAAGTTGATTTTGGCAAAATGGCGTCCTATTTTTCGCCTTCTCTTATTCACTTAACATGTTTCAATCTCTTTTGCAAACCGAATGTTAAAAATTAACCATGACATCTTTAGTGGTAAAGGTCAAACTATGATGTGACAAATTGCGACTAATTTGGTGATGAGTTTTGTAACGAATGAAAAAAATAAAAGGTATAAATATTACATTTTTCGGAGCCGGAGCAATAGGAATTGGCAAAAGATATGAGATTTTCATTTGTTTTGTGTTATAACATAGTTAATTAAACATTTAAAGCAGTCAACGTAAAGGTGGTTTTTTAGGGTTTCGTTCATCTCACGAAACCCTATATTACTCCCGCTCCGTTGTCTGCCCGTAACAGAGCCATTCCCAGAAACTATATAACTTGCGGAGTTGAAACTTTGTGTATATCTAGCAGAATACCAGTTATGAAGCTCAAAATATTGAAATTTGAAAAAATCTTATTATTTTAATAAATAGAGTTAAAAAACCTAAATTCTAACATCCTTTTCCTATTAAATTTAAACATTTTTTGTTATAGCAGTTTCCAAAAATTAAAAATCCACAATGAAATTCTTTCTACAATAATTAATTTTCTATTGAACGATTTCCACGTGGAAAATGAAATAAAATGTTTCACCCATTGAAAAAAAGATTAATAGGAAATAAAACTGATTGACGTTATAGTGGTAATAAAACGGAAATTTTCAAAGATTTCTCAATAATACAAGGAGTATGTGTATGTACACAAAGCAGATTAATACACGTCATTAGAGAATTAAAAAGAAAAATCTGACGTCCTATCGGAAGTTTAACGGATTTTTCAAATGTTTCAGAATAATACAAAGCGAGTATGAATATGAGTAATAGAGAATAGTAAATATATGAGTTTGAGGAACGTATTGAATCATGATAAAAACCCGATTATGGAAATATTCGCATATTTTAACATTTTGAAGGTGTACAACATGTTTAATTTTGAAATTATTTATTTATTTTTTTAAATATCGCATTTAGTCCGCATGACATATATTATTATGACAGAATATAATAGTGGGCTTCGCCCGCTATCGAGCTGGTATAGATATTCGAAAAAACGAGAAAAATAGACCGGTACATTTTTACTTTATAAAAAACATGACTTTTTTTGTTGTTGTTGCTAAATTATATTTATTTGTATTTCTTAAAGAAAGGATAAAGTGTTTTGAAAGGAATATTAAACGAAACCCTTTGAGCGATCTTCGATCAAACTTACCCACTTGCTTTTTTTTTTTTTTTTCCTCAGCAATAAATGGTATTTTGCAGAAAAATAAGTTTTACAGGCAGGGTTCGGAAGTAGCGCGGCTACAAGTACCGAAACTACAGTAGCCGCTACTTTTTCCAGTAGTTTGTAGTGTAGGGCGCTACATTAAAAATAGTGTAGCGAGTAGCGCGATACAAAATATCAGTAGTTTGTAGCGAGCATCGACGCTACTTTAGGAGGGAGGAAAAAAGTGCCAATCTTCAAATCACATGATAATAACTCACTTCTTTTGTGCGAAATATGTTCTCTGCAACAATTTGCGAACGTCAGCGACAAATCTCAGTTGCAGTGTCATATATTTCTCCATAGACGACGGGCACGGTCACAAATTAACTGTCATTTTCACAGTTTAGGTATCAGAATCTTCGTGTATTGTTATTTAAATCCATAGAAATCTTCTCAATATAATGTATTTTTATACGACTACGATTGTTTTTCCAAAATATAGTCGTCTGGTCTGGTTATGTTAAGTCTTTATCTGACTAATTTCTTCTCCCTTTTGCCTCCCACCCCCAGCAAGTAAAAAAAAAAAAAAAAAAAAAAAGGATTTATCTAAACATAAATCATCTAAATTATCCCTAACCTCTCAAATTCACGCTTCCCTCTAGTAGCATACAAAGGAATTAAAAATATTTTTAAATCTTTATTTTTATACAAAGATAAAATCTTTCATTCCATTTGTTGCTCCCTAATGATAATAAATAAAAATTATTTCCTTGTCCCTAAAATTCACGCTTCCCTTTTTGCCCCTTTTCCAGCATACAGTTTCAAACATTTAAAAAAAAATGGCCACATTCGTTTCTACCTAATAATAATATATAAATAACCATCTAAATTGTCCCCTAACCTCCCATAATATACTCTTCTACCCCCCCCCCCCCACACACACACACACACACACAAATAAATCTATAATCTTTAAGTTATTTTTATTTTTATATAAAAAAAAATCTTCTGCCCTCAATAGTGCTCTGTAGTGACAATAATTTATCAGTATAATAAATTATCCCCCTTCCCCTAAAATCTCAACCGCCTCTCCATATACAAAATTAAAAACTCTTCTTTTTTTTTAAGTTCCGTATTCTTTGCTGTCTGGTAACATTAAATAAATAATCAATCATCTAAAATATTCCCCTTCGAACAAAATTTCTGCTCGCTTCCTGCCAGTTTAAAATCGTTAGAACTCCAATTAAAAATATATATATATATTCGAAAAAGCACAGAAAAAGAACAAGTACACCATTTTATTATTAAAAGTGCACTAGGAAGGAATGATTTCTGCCTTCAAACTTCAAACAAACTAGCAGCTGAAGCGTAAAGTGTCAGCATGCCCGTGATCTATTATTTGCTGTATTTGCAGATAAAATCGCAAAGTACTCACTCATCAAAAAAATTAATTTCTTTGCTGGCAACTCTTTGTCTTCTTACTCATTATTAGATCTTGAGTTTTAATGTGGGGATGCTTCTTTTGAGATTAATGTAATAGAATGACAGACAAAAATAGTATAGAACTGCCCTGGTCGGCACATAATGATTATTTTGAAGTTATAGAACAACAAGAAAGTGGTAATTATTCTGTAACATGTAAACTTTGTCCAATTAATAAGAAGTTATCAGTATCAAAGTCATCTGCTTACAACTTGAAGTTGAACATAGAGGTGAGATAGCATTTTCTTTATTAATAATAATTACTGGATCGCATCTCGCACCGAATATTTAAATCGTTATTCACTAAAACTCATAAATCATTAAAAAGAGTACTTTCGAATTAAGATCCCTGATTCAGAAAATATTCTTATCGAACTGTTTATTATCGCAAAAAATTATTTTATTAATACGTCTGTTGATTGTTGTGATATATTTGTCCAATGTATTTTACTACATATTTCCTTTTGAAGATTCCAATAGATAAAGCAAAGGTGGTTATAAAAATAATAAAAATATATTTTAAAAAATGCCTAAGAATGCTTAATTTTATTTTTATGGGTGTTTATTTTTACTTTAGCTGCACAGGTTTTTTATCACTAAAATAATTGATATGTAGTGTTTTCTATTTGATTTGATATTGGTTAGCTTGGTGTTTTAATGAATACCTTTATCTTTGTCTCTAGAATGACCTAAAGCCGAGTATGTTGAAATTCGGGTTTTCAAAGGGAAACAAACAAAAAGAGATAGAAAGGAAAACAAAAGCTAGGATTTAACTTATGCAAGTCTATATGATCTTGTTCAATTTTTAAATTGCTTTCAGGGACTATATTTAAATTGTAAATAAATGGGACTATTTAGCTCTATTTAAAAAAAATAATGTATATTCAAATTTACCAAGGGCTATCCACTCTAAAGGTTGTTCTCAAATCCAAACTGGCTACTTTATGACATATTCTTCAATTCATTTTTGTTCGGAAACGCATGAAAATGCAGGTGTTCTTATTTAGAAACTTTGTAACACTTGCTGTTATAACCTGATACTTTTTATTACTTTTCAAACTTCCTTGACTCGCGACACTTCGACGTTGCCAAAATTTTATGTTTACTATGTCTTGTAGAAGGTAATTATTGACTTTTTTTCTTGATTTAACGTTAGTAGAATAGTTTTAGAATTCTTGTGCCTGAAAATTGTCAAGGAAATATTGATTTGCAGTTTGTGGCACTACTAAAAAAAATCCCATTAAAATTACATATATGTGTCTTATTTGGAGGCTAAATAACTAAAAACAGTTGAAACACGGATGAAAAATCATGCGTTAAGCATAGATTATGAAACACTTTCCAACACATTCAGAATATTGTAACAAAACTTCATAGATTATTAAAGTGAAAGATGATATCTAATTAAACAAGTTGGAAAACGCCTAACATATTTGAAAACTCAATTCCAGTAATAATCGGAAAAATATTCGAATTTTTGTGTGCAGCCCTGTATAGGATCAATAGATTTGATTATACAACATAGTATGTTGAAATTTAGTTCAGTTAGGAAACGCATAACACAGCTGAAAATTTCCATTCGTCAATTTCAGTAAGTGAGCAGCAATGTACTCGAGATCTTTTGTGAAGTCCTGTATATGATCTATATAATTGTTACACAATAAGCAATATGCAAAAAAATTAGTTCAATTTAAAAACCCGAGCAACAACGGAAAATGCACTTCCAGCAATTATTGTTCATAGTCAGTACGGTAACCGAATTCTTTTGTGTGTCTCTGTAAATGAACGATGAATGCTATGTACTCCATAGTTTATAGTAAGCATCATCTTTTAATGCACCTCAGTGATCTATATATGAAATTCAATATGTTTGAAATACAGTAACATCATTAAGATACACCACAAACGATTTTTCTCCATAGGCCGTAATGTAAAAGGATTTTTTGATTAGATGTATTTTGATGTAAATGAACTACAGATGCTACACACTTCATTTTCAATACGGAACATGCCATAGTAAACCTCAATAACATATATCAATTGCATGGCAATCCGAGTATATTTACGCGAGTTAGAGCACGGACAGACAGACAGACAAGCCGAATTCATAAATACTTTTCAATTTAGTTGGAAAGTGTTAAAAAGGAAATTGCTTCGGTAGGTGCTATGTGGGATAATAAAACGTTTTTTTCAGTTTTGGGCGTTTTCTCTACTGACTCAGCGCACCCGCTTCACAGGCGGTCCTTTATCACATAACATCATAATCATCATAAACATGATAATATGAATATTTGGAATTTTAAAAAAATAGGTACCCAAAAAATTTTATTATTTGAGACTTTCTTAGTTCGAATTTCACTTCATTTCTATTGAACCAAATTGCCTGAATTGTATAATTCAGCGACTGTTTATTTTGTGTTAACTAACTTTCTACCAATCACCGACATACCTTGAATCATATTTGTCGATATAAAAGTATATTTAGTCACTAATTAGAAGTGATTTTCTGACTTTTTGAATTCCGTGCATTAGTTTTGAAATAGAGCGCACACAAAATTTTCGTCACATACAGACAGACCAGACTCACAAACAGACATTTTCTAAAAACAGTCGAATTGTGACGTAACTAAAACCGGAATTCGAAATTTTTCACGAATCCCAATACTTTCTTCTTGTAACGATAGAAGAAAATATAAATAAGAATGAAAAATCGTGCATCATGCATAGATTATGAAACACTTTCCAACACAAATACAATACTATTAAGAAATTTTATTTTTCCATACAATGAAATGAGATGTCTAAATAAGCAACTTAAGAATACATAATGCAGTAAAACTTCATTTTCAGCAATTGCTGTCCATATCCGGGTTGAGTTGACTTTACGACGGCCAATTATCAACACGAGGGATATAGGCCCCAGGGGGGAGAGTGCCCTCCGTGGGGGTCTTTTTAAGGTATCCTAACCCGTATTTACGGCAAGCTGTCCATATCCGGTAATGTGTGCGAATTCTTTCGTGCAGCCCTGTATATCTACAGAATTTATACACTAAAAATTGAGTTTAAAATGCATACCACAGCTAAAAACGCACTTCCAGCAATTATCGATTATAACCGATCCTGTAACCGTTTTTTTTTTTTTTTTTTTTTTGTGTATGTGTATCTCTGTAAATGAACGATAACACTGAGCTGCGCCCGTCAGGCATGTCAACCGCCGCACTCAAGTCCTGAGGGACTTATATCGCGCTCGACCAGGAGGGTCCTCCTGTAAGCGCTGCGGTCGGTGGGAGATCCGCCACCTGCGCATCACTCCCATTAGACCCAACTGAATGACGACATAGGTCGTTGCGATTGGGGTGATTCTCAGCCCTCTTGAGAAACC
The DNA here is from genome assembly GCA_963931845.1 of Maratus michaelseni. Lineage (NCBI taxonomy): Eukaryota > Metazoa > Arthropoda > Arachnida > Araneae > Salticidae > Maratus > Maratus michaelseni. The sequence goes on from OZ007594.1 coordinate 26,215,985, forward strand.
ACCACGTTACACTTGGGGACGCGGTGGTTTCACAAGAGGGCTGAGAAATCCTATGCACTCCATAATCTATAGAAAGAATATGTTTGTAGTCCACCTCCATATCAATTTCATTATATTTGAAGCATCGTAAACATCAATTGAATGCACCGCAAACGATTTTTCTCCATAGACCATAATGCAACGAACTTCTTTTGTGTGTTTTTGTAAACGAACTATGAATACTATACACTTTATTTTCAATAGTGAATCTCAATAACATGTAAAAATTACATGGCGATCCGAGTTTATTTAGAGCAACAAACCGAAGTCATAAACACTTTTCAACTAGGTTGGAAAGTGTTAAAAATGCATTTTCACACACAAAACTTAATCCCCCCACTCCCCAAAAACTCTGAAATGGCAAATTTTATTCTGTTGAAAGGGCATCGATATTTCGATTCCTATTAATGCTTCAGTGTAATATCAGACTTTTAAAAGAAATACAAATATACTTAAAGTAATATATCTTTAATAACATTTCACATTTGTATATATACTATTAAAATCAATCTATGTATAATAATAATTCAATAATGTGATAAATTCGATAAAACAACAATTCGAATAAAATGTTTATGAAGGGAGATTTTCTTTTTTGTTCAGAATGTGCCGATGTCTTTTCTTTGTCAACACTGTACAAAAGTTCTCATTTTGATTTTATATCTCCGGAGAATGGAGTTGAGTTGAGTTGCACCAATGATTTTTTTTTCTTATGAGACTAGACGCAAACACTCATCTGCTTGAAACACTGTGCCTGAAAAGAGAGCACATGGACTGAGTTTTTTGTCAAATAATCACAAAACATTAAAGAAAAAGAAATAAGTAAGTATAATTTAATAGTTCTGTAGGCAGCGATATTTTTTATTTAATCATTTTATACACACTGATCTTCAAATATGCAATTGATCTGAATGAATGAATCATAAAAACAGCCGTCAGCTGTCGCGACATCGGTGGATGTGGCATCGGGTATCGCAATATACACAAATCAAAGGGAAATGAATAGTGTTGTGATTACGGAAGATCGTCAATAGACGCTAATATCTTTCAATATTCTGTAATCGGGTTGCAATTCATTTCCCTTCGACTGGAGCATATTGCGGTTTTCGTGACCGAATTCATCACTGTCGCGACAGTTCACTGCAATTTTCATGATTGATTTATTAAGATCAATTATACATTGGAGATAAGCTGGTATAAAATGGTAAGTAAAAAATGTCACTGCCTCCCGGACTATAAATATTATTATGAGTTAATAAATAAAACGTCTCGTAAAATAGAACCAAAGGTTCAGAAGGAAGATACTATAGATATGACCTATTGTAATCCAATATAATACACTGAATGACGACATTTACAACCAGTGAATATGTTACTATTAGGATAGACCGAGAGAGAAGCAGCTCCTTGCAAAGTGAAATTAATTGTATCCCGATTACAGATTAACTGCCACCGTTGTCGATATAACATTCATAATCGGGATACAATTTCGCTTTGCAGTGGGTGGCTATGTGATGTTGCTAAATGTACTTCTCTAACCCTTAGACAATTTTTTTACTCTTTATTTATTATATTTATACAGTTGCTTTATTTTTCTTAATAAATTAATTGTTATTAATAAAACTTAATTTTCATACTCTAATAAACAAAAATAGAAATGAGAATTACATTTATGGTAAAATCCAGAGTTAATTTAGGGACCAAAGGTGTACTAAATATTACGCGCCAGCAGTCAAAATCATCACGTGTCCAAAACAATATTGAATGCCCAAATTATATGCCCAAAGCAATAAAACTTTGAACAATATAAGTAAAAGTATCAGTTGTTACAGCTTTTTGAAAGCATTTTCAATTCTTATTTTCCAGATATGCATTTTATTAATTTTCAGAAAACCTTGAGCATTATCCATAGCCAACGTTCAAAATGCTAAGCGATTCCAGCGTCTGAGTATTTTTTTTAATACTTATAATCTTCTATGGAAAAAGCAACCGGAATCTATATATTTAAAACTAAAAGAGCATTTTGTCAAATTCCAATTCCACATGAAATTGGCCTCAATACGCATGTTCCAACTTTTTTTCAAAGCAGGAAAGAATATCAGAGAGATTCTTCCCTTCTATAGTTTGAGAGTGGACTGGGTCTAAACACAAGGGAAAGGGAGGGGTTTAAACCAACACCCCCTATATTCAAAGCCTTCACAGAGAATTCCGGAAAAGGCAATATGGCGGAGACGGTAGTCCGAAGTTATTTCCGCTTATCGTTGACCTTCCCAGTTGCCTGCTTGATCGGTCAGTTCACCTTTAGGATTAAATGCGAGAGCACGTATCACGTATTTACAATTGTGAAAATAAATACAACTTTGGATATGGAGACATATTTTAAAGAATAAAAGTAAGTTTTGTCTTTGTTTTTTTATATCATTGTTTTAATAACATTATCATTATATAATTTCTTTATATGTATGTAAGATACCAATTTAGTTTTAAAACCACGTGTATATTACAATAGCTTTCAATCATTTGCCTAGAATAAGTATTGTGTTTTAAGTCATAAAAAAAGGATGATTTTGCATTTTATCTGATTATTAGTTTACTTCAACTCAGTATATTTTCACAGGACTTTGTTATTAATTTATGTGTCTAAAGATAAACTTTATGCATGCAGATTTTAAAAAGAAAAAAAAGATCCCCGTTCTTTAGCTATGCTTTATTTCGTTATTATATATTTTTTCAAAATTCCAGTTTATGCGTTTGTATTCAAATATATTTTTTAAATCATATAATTATTTTACTTTCTAATAGTTTCTAATAATTTATTATGAGTAATCTGGATGCACTATTTTATTTTATAAAATATGTCAAGAGTGTGTTTACTATTATCATAGTATTAAACAGCAGCAGTTCGTATATTGCTTTTGTCAATTATCTTTTTCGTTTTTTTTGTTTTTTTTTACTCTTAATTTTAAAGTTGATTTTATGGGAGCAAATTATTATTATTATTACTATTTATTGTCTTTATAATTAGAGAATGCTGAGCGTTGTTTGATTTTGTAAGTGTTTTTTTTTTCTTTTTCTCAAATTTATTTTTGAATAGCACCTGGCGATATTTATAGAGTTATATGTTGACTTATAAAATCATTGTAGCATAATTTTTTTTATATAAAAATAGTTTCGATATGAACAATTTGAGTACAATAAGGCCTCGTTATTAATTATTTATATTTGATGGTTTAAATACCAGAAAGTGTTTACATCCGCGTAAGGGGAGGGAGGATAATGACTACATTGAATAAACAAAAGCTTTATATAGATACAGAAAATAATTTAACATATATAAAAATTATATGATTTAAATTAGCAAGTATTTTCGAATACAAACTAACGTATAAACAAAGTCTTGTAAAAAATATTGAATAATAAATGAATTAAAAGCTAGAAAACAAGTAAAATCTTCCTTTTATGATTTACTGAAAAACATTTTATCTCTCTCTAGGCAAATGACTCCAGTTTTTGTCTTCAAAAAACGAGATTTCTATCTTACATATGTATAACAGAACTGATTATACATAATAATTACATTAAAACAATGATATAAATGAATAAGAGATAAATAATACTTAGTGCCCCAAGTCTTTAAAATATGTCTCAGTATCAAATAAGAAAAAAAATAAGCGAAAATTTTCTAAATTAATGTTTAAAAGAGTTCTGAAATAAAAGATAAAAGGAAAGTTATGGATACCCTTGAAAAACTATTATACAAAAAACGCTGGTTTTATTTTTTATTTTTATTTGAAGGAGTGAAAAAAAAAAAAAGAAGAAACTCTCTCCCACAGCATATTTTTTATTAGTACATTTTCAACCCTATATTTTTATTTCTAGGCCATCAAATTTCAGCCATATATAAAAGAATTTAGCTGCTGTTTGAAAACTAGTAATTATTAAAATTGCAGATTTTAGCAATTTTTATAGAAAAATTGAAATGTTGATATAGTTGAGCTTCAGATTTTTACAGAAAATATTTCCTCGTAAATTTAAATTTTTTAATACAGATTATTCTTATATTTTATTCTTTTAAAATAGTGATTCCAATAAAGTAAAGAAACTTTTGTATTTCTAAATTAAAAATTCCCTTTTAGTATATTTTTTAAGCATTAAGTACCCCTTCATGTCTTTTTTGTTTATCAATGCTCCCCCTCCCCCCTTATATATATATATATATATATAATTATAATATCTATGAATTTAAAAAAACACATCAAGTTCTTGTAACTTTCTAATTAAATATCCAAAGATATATATTAGTAACGAGGCTTCAAATCTATTGAAAAATAATCTTTATATTGTAAATAGTATATGTATACATGTAAAGCTAGAAAGAAAATTTGGTTCTCAAGGGGAGGGGGGGGGGTGAACAACTGTAATTTAAAATATCTGATTTAAATAAAGAACTTGATTACATGAACAATAATTTTATTCAAATGGAATAAATGCAAATTTAATACGAAAAATCAATTACATTTTAGTAGTTTTTGATATTTATCGTAATTTTTTTAAATTACAAAATTTTTGTATTGGGATATGTTAATTATTAAAAAGAAATATTCAATAAATATTGGAGACGTTGGATTTTATTCAATTTGTAACTAAATGGAGAAAAAACACCCATCCTGTTGAAATGTTTAAAAAAAGTTATGGGAAATAATTCTAAATGCAACTTTCACGGATGAATTAAAGTTCCAACTTCAAAATGTGAGCGTACGCAAGTTCGCGAAAACACGTATTGTTGGAGTAGGAAGTCGGACTACGGGATCGGCCATTACAATTCACTGTGAAGGCTTTGTATATAGGGGGTGTTGTTTAAACCCACTTCCAATGGGAAGGAAAATTTTCTCTTTCTTTGAAATGGCAGCTGGGTCAATTTTCGTTCTTCATCTTTCGGACAAAAAAAAAATAGATCAGCAATCACAATTTTTAAAAATACGTTGATGCAGTTTCTGCAGGATTCTAAATGAAATTTTCTTTTTTTTTGTTTTTTATTTAACTCCGAGTTGACCGGATCTGAAGACAATAGGGCGCCCAATCCTAAGTTCGTTTAATTCGAGGACCGTTTCGAATAAACCGACCAGCGTAGCGGGCGAAGCTCCGCTAGTTTATCATTTAAAAGATACGCATAAAAGATATCACCACAATTTTTTTTTTTCCATAAGTTGGTATCACTGTACCGAGTTATAACGCGGAGTTTGAGTGTCATCCGTGATTTAGTGTGTAAACAGAAACTGTTTTTCAGTCATATTTTTGAGTGGTTTTCAATTTTTGACAGTGGAAAATTTAGTTGAACAAAGCATTTGCCTTGAATTTTGGGTTTCAAATAAAATTTCGTTCGCCGAACTTTTGAAAAATTCCAAATTTTATGCTGTAACGCTTATAATTAAAAGACTTGTTAGACAGAACAGTAATTTATTAGCGATTACTTCACAGCACACAGAATTTTTACATGAAACGACATATAGTTAATTTCAGTTCATGTGGAAAGTTTCTATCAATGTGGCCCGGCTTGTCTGGGGCAAAAATTCACTTTCGCAGCAACATCGTAAGATATTCTCTCTGGCTAGAGAGCAGACTGCTCTCAGCAGTTACAAAATCGAATCTTCTTCTAAAGACCTCAAGTTTACATATATAGAGTGACGGAATACGGAATTTCAAGTGTTCTTGAGGGTCGAGGTCTGGATTCAAGTGCTACAAATTTATAGTGTAATAAACGTATTTAAATAATCAGATCATAGGATTATAGCCTCTTGAAAATGTTTTACGTGCGCACATCTGGAAACTTGCTTTCAGTTTTTACTTTGAAGGAGGTAATATCTAATGGTCATTATATACGTCTTATTCTCATCCAATTAGTACAAGTAAGTGAGTCATTTAGACATAAAGCTTTACAGTGGGGATTTTACAAAACCGTAAACGCACGATCACATAAAACTACCGTTGTGCAAGAATTTTTGGCCAAAAACGCAACGAATGTCATTGATCAAGCACCGTACTCGCCTGATATGGGTCCCGAGAGACTTTTTCCAATTCCCGAAGCTAAAATTACCACTTCAAAGAAGACGTTTTGAAGCATAAAAGGAAATTCGCTGAGGGAACTGAAGGCCACACCTCAATCAACCTATGAAAAATGTATGGAGGATTGGGTCAAGCGCAGCATAGTTGTATTGGACTCGATGAAGCTTTCTTTGAAGGCAACAAAATAAATTTTGATCAATAAATTATTCTTTTTGTATTTTATTTAGCAATTCAGGGTATTTTTTACATAGAAGGTATTTGTTATTTTATAAGTAAATAGGTTAATGAAATATTTTACTGTGGTTTAATATAACATGGACAAAGATATAACATCCAAAAATGTGATCGCGAAAATTTCAGGTTAGGCTGCCAATAGGGTGACCGTTTCATGCAACTGCTCCAGAATCTTGAATTTTTAGATGGTGATTTATCACTCAACCAAACGACAAAACATTTAAATCGTCATACCAGTGCTTCCAAAAAGAATGTCAAACGTAAGCAACAGGATGAGTTAAATTGTAGTTTCGAAGGATTATCCAATTAGAGAAATGGCCAACGGAATACACGTAGTCAACTTTTGTCTTTTGCAAATGAATTCGGCCACCATTTACCAAGCTTCGAAATAGGAAAGCGCCTTAAAGACATAGTGTGGCAATCACTGAGCTCTAATATACATCGGAGAGCTAACTTTTTATTTAACATTGAAGCCAGCGGTCCGCGTATGAATGTAATTTTGCCATAAATGTTTGCTCAGTTGGCTCCGTTTGGAAGAAATAACTATGAAAAAACAATGAGTTCACCATTGACATAAGTCTCCCATTGGTGGAAAAGTCGTTCTCAAAATGGTGTGATACGGCTTTAGCAGACGAAGCATGCTGCCGAGTTAGCCCTTTGTTCTATATTAGAGCTCAGTGGTGGCAACCGGTTATTCCAGTAATGCTTTAAAACGTGCTTAAAAATTAGATGCGATAAATGTCGATTACAGCGACATCTGCTAGCTCTTTCCAACGTAAATATTGTATAAGGATTATATAAAAGTTGAGCTGAAAGTTGTCACTGCGATCAACATTTATCGTCCAGCATCGTTCGACATTTAACGGATTCAATTTTTTAGTACTTTTTGGAATAGCCCGTTGCCACATTATGTCTTCTAGATGCTATACTTGGGACGGCCAGCAATGTATACATTCAAAGCGCTTGCACGGTACTGAGCTCCAATGGCAGTTGTCCTCGTGCCATCTATCATGATATAGGACTCAGATCTTCAACGATCTAGATAGATATAGTCCGCAAACGATAATTTGGCTGATGAGTACTCCAAATTTAGATGAACTTATTCGTTAATTAAGGCAACACTAACAATCGCTACTAGCAATATCTAGGTTTTAATTAAACGATTCATTTTCTTCATCATGTGTGCATATTACTAGCAGCTTTCCCTCCCTGTAGCATCGCGAATTCTTTTAAGGTCATCGGTCGAGTTATCAAGAGCAGAGTATGTCTATTCTAGCTTTCATGGCTGCATAGGCACCGTGATAGTTATTCAAAAGTTGTGAATGTATCACTTGCCACTGGATGCTTGGTATGTAGCCCATTATCGTTCAAACACTTCCGTTCGAAGCACGTTCTTGCACTTTTGGAATTTGGTATTTGACATCCAATTTCAAATGCAGCTGATTAAGGACCACTACTTGCCATTCTTCTAATCCAACAATTCGCCTGGCTAGAATGTATCCACCTTTTGCTGACATCCGTGTTTGACGTTCTTCTCTCAACCATTGTGTGATAGAGATTGAAAACTTGCAACATCTCAAATAAGGGGCTGAATTTCAAAAATTCCTCACTTCGAGATCGAACATCTTGCGGTTTCTTGTGTTCTCCCGATACACCTCGAGATAACCGTAACAAACAGGAAGTTTCGCTTCTGAAAAGGGAAAGGGTTGAATTTCAAAACATCCCTGTTTGTATCGTGCATATAGGGCCCAAGATTTACTATACAATGGTGTTTGTTGTCTTTGACCACGATGTGCTTCGAGATGTTGGATGAATGTTAATCCCTTTAGATAACTGCAAAGTAAAAGGGGGAGAGAGCCGTAATCAGATGGGGAAAGGTAGGCTGAGCCACCGCCAGCAACTTCTTGCCCCTCCTCTAGACTTCATAACATTTTAATAATAATATCACCTATTCAGTAGAACCCCGATTATCCGAATCCCAGTTATACGAAAATCGGCTTAAGGGAAACCCCTTAAAACTCCTTTTAAGAAAAAATTTATTTTTATACAAGCATGTTGTTTATGAAATAATTAAAAGAGTCAACTTACTTACATGGACATTTTATTGCATAGACAAGATATTTTATTGCATAGACACATACAATACTTCTTTTCTTTATAAAATAAGTTGTGTTTTGTTTTTTAACTTTGCATTGCTTCAATGCTGCGTTATCACGCTACCTTTTAAACAACAACACATCTGATGCTGTTGTTGCATTTTCCTGCACATCAATATATTGAAGTGCCATTATCAACTCTTTTCAACGCGCCGAGATCTTCCTACTTATGACAACCCGTTTGCGCTTTAACCTTTTGATGACGGGCTTGGACTGGTGACTATTTTTATATTCACTCGTACCACAATTTACAAAAGAATTTCTTTGTGGTAGATTTCTCTTGAAATTATCTTAGTATAAGTGTATGACAGGTATTGATAGTGAAAAAATGGCGAGAATAGAATAAAGAAATAGTCTCTGGGACGACATGTGTCCCAATCCTGTAATCAAAAGGGTAAAATATTACTCATCATAAATAAAGTTTGAAATAAATTAAAACACATATAAACAAGAAGGGGAAATCGCATAGCATACGGACTCTTGCTGTTACTGCATCTAAGGCTCCTATAAAGCTATTATAGAAGCTCTAGCTGCATCTACAGGCACGAGCGCGTTACCTGACTGTGCGGGAGTGAGAAGGGTGAGTAGTGCCATCTGTTAGAATAAATATAGAAAGCCTCCCGGTTATCCGAAAATTCCTATGGAATCCCGATTAACCGAAAATCCTTTGGTCCCATGCTTTTCGGATAACCGTGGTTTTACTGTATTACATTTAAAATTTTGTAATCAACAGTTTTATGATAGAGGAATTTGACCTCTACTTCTGTCTATATTTCATTTAAATTTATTAAGTAGAGGAAAAATGAATAAGCTTTGAATTAGCCTCACAAAAAAAATTCATAGCCCGCCTCTTATTTTGCCTTCTGATTATGTCCCTGGAAGGGGGAGAATTTTCAAGAGTTACTAACTAAAAAAAACGTAAGTTGTTTGTTGCTTCAACGAATTAGAATTTTTCTTACGAGAGAACGAGAATTTCTCAAGATACCAAGTCAGAAAATTAAACACGAATATTTTCCGGCGAAAGCCAATGGAAGTATAATTTTAACTAAAGGAAGAAAAAAAAACCCGAAAAATTTTACATCTTTAAAATTTCCGTAAGTTATCTGCAAAGCGAACTGTCATCTCATAAATTTATCAGGGGTATACTGTATTTCAACAGCCACTTGCAGGAGTTTGTTAGGTAATTCATCATCAACAGTAATTCATTACCAAGAGAAATTCGAAGTGCTGATACGGAGGACTTACTTTGGGGAGAGGAGGGGTTATGATCAGATCCTTTCGACATAGTTTCCAGGGAAGGTCCCAAAGAGTCCTGTCCTGAGGGAGGTTCCCACGTACCATCCGTCGTCGCACTTCTCCATCACGTACACGGTGTCTCCTTCCTTTAGCTCCAGCTCGTCATCGTTCTGGGGTTTATACGAGTACAGTGCACGGTACCTACGGGGATACAAAACAGAAACAAAATGCATAAGGAAATTAACTTAGGATACGAGACTATGTATTTAAAAATGCATTTACAATATCGCCAAACTATCTCAACATCTCGAAAATTTACGCAATCCAAGCAAGAATACTTGTTTCGTCTTTGTTTCAATAAGATGCGATGAAACACGGGATTAATCAATTTATAACAGAGATGTTACAACGATAAAGAATCCTGATACCAAATTAGAATCCTTTGATACTAAAGATCAAAAACTTAAGATAGTATAGATTGGAAATGGCAATTATAAAACATGCCGCAATATTTTGATGAAAATGGACATTTATAATGACGAGATCCGTATATAATGACCATTTATAATGACGAGACCGTAGTCAGAGAGTAGAAAATGGACATTTATAATGACGAGATCCGTATATAATGACCATTTATAATGACGAGACCGTAGTGTCTCAATGAAAATCTTGTAAGGCAAATGTAAAAATCACTGACAGAACAGTATACAGAATATATACAAGAATATATTTTGCCATACACAAATGATGTTGAAAAAAATCTTCAGCTGAACTGCTGTTTTTCCAAACCAGTATTTAAAGATCTTTACTAAAAATGGTTGTCAATTTCTTAAATTTGCGCATCTGATGCAGAATGAGCAAGAAACGGTGAAGAAAAACTGTTTTTTTTTTGGCTTTCACATTACTTGATGCTTACGCATGTTAAATCACAGCAGAAATACAGTGGAACCTTGATAACTGGATGGGCCCACCCACCCCAGTGGTTAGCATACATGTCACAAAATGAGAAGATTGGGCCAATGGTCGCGAGTTCGAAACCATCGTGGTCTGGGTGCAGTGACTGTGCAAGGTTTTCAGGATTTTCCTTGTCAGGGTGGTTCCCTTCAAAAATCATCCCTGAAGTCATTCCTCTTTTAGCAGTATGGCCCCAGCTGGCCGATGCTGAACAAATCCCACGATAATTTGATAGTCAACGAAGATTTAAAAATATATATATAGACTTAATCAGATGTCGAGCTAGCGATGGATGATTCGACATAATTTTATACTTAAAAATTTGAGATCGTTGACGATCTACAATTTTAAAATTATAAGATATGTATAGTAGAGAACGGGCAAACATATAAATATACATAACTATGTTAGAAAATCATTTATTATAACATAGCTTACATTATTTTGTTCAAGAAACTCTAATTTACAAAATCGTTTATTCTTTAACATTTTCATTATTTCGGGAAATACGCTCTTGTAATATTCTTTCCACACTGACGAAAAAAAGACTCCAAAGGTAATGAATGCAACTATTCCATAAATCCACAACAATGAGTTTCCATTCCATAATGTTGATGAAATCTTCCTTAGAAAGGGCTGTATTTACTGATAATTTGCTAAATTTTAATATCGCTGAAAACTGAGAAGTTTAGGGGCCGTTGAATTGTTGAATTCCGTGATCCTCAAGAAATTTTACCGTTTGGTACTTTTAAGAGAAACCGTTTAAGAACGTTCGTTTAGAAACCAGCTTACTCTCTTTCAAAATTCTACCCATAATCCATCGAAAGACTAAAGTATTATGTTTACATTTGCAAACTGTGCAATAACTTTCAGACTTTACTTTTGATGAAAAGCTGCAAATTGCTCCAGACGACGTCCATGCTTAGCATGCAAAATGATCATCTTCCGTCGTGATCTACTCTTTGACTAAATACCTTTATTTTACTTAAAACTTTTCATAACTCTCGATGGTGCTTTCTAAGGGTCCCTCTGTTCTCAGACTAGCCGCCGTTACCGCTCTGAGACCAGTCTAATAGGGCGTTTTGTTAAAAATTGGAGTTCATAACATTTTCAGTGTAATTCAGCGATTCCAACTTTTTTCTCAAATGAACTAAAAATTATAGATAATCTAGAATTCCTCGGAGTTTCACAACAATATTTATAAGGTTCGTTCGTGTTTTAATTGTCCGCAATCAACGGAAAGTGTCCAGCATCAAACAGAGTTGATGTTGTCAAAATTAAGTAAATGTTCGTATTCCACTCAGAAAATTTCTTGAACAGACTCTTAATTCGATATTAGATTTGACAATAAATTTGATAGAATTCATGCATTTTATTATTGATTGTAGTAGTTCATTAAGAACAGGTGGAACATTTTTAGACACTCAGGTTTCTCTGTGTATAACACAATAAGTATTTTTCAAATCATGATTGTCCCTTTCAAAATTTTTAGACACTCAGGTTTCTGTGTGAATAACATAATACAATAAAACATCGATACATCGTTCATGCATCTTTCGCTTTCGTCGTTTTAATTCAATAGCCCCAATACAATTGCAACAAATTCTATGTTTACCCGCATTCATGGTTTTCCCATATCCATTCTTTCTAACGTCCTTGCGACAAACGTTGGATCGAGATTCTACTGTATACGAAAAGGATTTCTGGATTCTCAGTTTAATTATTTTTAGTAGAATAGTAGCATTTCCCCCCCTCATACTAATGTATGTCTCTGTTGGGGACTTTCCCTATCCAATTTTCACCAATTGGTCACCGTTATAATCTTAATTTAAATTTAAAATGTATATGTTGTAATGTATGTTTATGTATTGAGTATGAGATCAACGTAAGAAATTAATTTATTAATTTAATAGTGAAGATTTAATAATGTTGGCAGTGCCTTGTTTGGTATTTGAAATGTTTTTGAGGTTCAATGGTTCAATACGTTTAGATATGCATATAGCCTTAAGTAATTTCATGTGTAAAAGTTTCTTCAAGTGTCACATTTGTAAGGCAAAATCATAAAAAAAAAAGGAAAAAGTTAAGTAAAATTCTAAAATATATCATCATCCAGAAAAATTGTAAAAACCATTTAAATACAAAAAAGTATAAAAATATAGGGCTTTCCGTAGAATTATTCCGGTGTTTGTTCTATTTTGAACTTTTGAATGGGGTCTTTTTGAAAATTGAATAAAAGTTATTGTATTATTTTATTTTAAATTTGCAGGTATAACTTTTGTTTTTAGTCTACAACATTACATTTTCAAAAATAAAAAAAAAAAATAAATAAATGACAGAGACTGGAATTATAACAAATCTGGAATTGCACCCAAATTAATTTCGAAAAATATATATTTTCGAAAAAACTGAATTGTAATCTATAAAATTTTTAACAGAAATTCAATTCTAGAAGTTTCAAATATACGAATTTAAAATTGTAGCGCATTCCACCAGATAGTTCTTGAGCTATACTTAAAAAACTAACTACGTTGCAATCTGTTTTACTAGGATTACATATGAATTTAACATTAGGAGTTCCAATCTGTAAACCTTCACAATTCTTAAACTAATTTGACCAAATGACTTTCCGTTTGGTAGCCTAAGATAAATTTTACCAAATATGATGTCAAAAGTAGATGTTCGTATTGAAAATTTCAGAGTTTCTTACAATTCCAGAATAAAGACGACCCCTAAGGGTTTTTTTTTCACATAAATTGAAAAGGAAAAAAAAATCCATTTGAATGGCTATTTCCGTTTTTTCTGGAGCAATTTGATATATTTTTATTTTTCTTTGGCCGACTGCACCAAAAATTCTTATGCTGATGTTATATATATAACTTCTAAGCCCCTACAGATTCTAATTAAAGTCCGCGACAACTAAGAAGTTGGAAATACAGGGACTATTATTTTAAGACCCATATCTCGTTCAAATATGCATCAATCATTAGGATTTTTTTTAAAATCCTAGTTTAATAAGAACTTTATAAATATTTTAGGATAAAAAAATACTATTTGGGTTTAAAGATAAATTTAAAATAACAAACATATTTTTTTCTCGTGAAAGTTTTGAGGTATTCACTCTGGTACACTTAAAGAAAAAAAAAAATGAAAATCTTACCTTGAAATTTTGTTTGATAATCAAAAGCACTTGATTTTATATACTGAACCTATTTTAATCTTTATTACATATTCTCATATTTTTTTTTTTTTTTTTACTGATTTCACTTATTAGAAATCTGCATATTATTTTTGTCATACATATTCCCCATTTACAAAAATATCCTAAGGTTTTTTTAAAAAAAAAAAAAAAAAAAAGGGAGGTTAACAAGATGCAGTAACATTTACTCTATCATCATACTTTCAAATTACAGAAATGTACTTACAACAGATTTTACTCAAAGTATACCATTACATGAAAAAAAAAAACCATTTTTAGAAAAATGCAAAAAACACTGTCAACCCTTCAATTTTAAATATTTTTCAGAACTAAAATAATGGCGGCAAATAGTCATTTTGTTCCAACATTTCTGAATCTTGTACATGTTTTTTTTTAAATCTTTTTTTTTCATTCGGGCTTCTTTAGAGAGTTTTTAGGGTTCCGTACTGAAAAAGTAAAAACGGAACAATTATATGATCACTCGCGTGTCTATCTGTCACAGTCGTTTTTCTCGCAAACTATAGGACATGGAAAGTTATAAATCCTATTGACCCACCTATTTTCAGATTATTAGCCATTCACAAATATGTTTAGGAAAAAATTAGGGGGGCTAATTAAGTTACTTGATTTTTTTTCTTTTTATATATCGTGTAAGGGTATCGTTTGGAAGATCTCGTAACACCAAACTTAAAAATATATTTGTTTTAATTTTAGGTATTATATTTTCAGAGATATCGTCAAAAGTGTACTGCAAAAATAGGTCCACCCCCCCCCCCCTTCTATTTCCGAATCTTCTGAAACTAAACTTATGAAAAAATTAGGGGTAGTAGTAGTTTGTTAATTAATAAATAGCAATTAATAAATTTAGTGTTACGGAACCCTTTGAGCGCATATTTGTACTCTGTCGATTTTGCGTAGAGATGCTTCCATGTTACATCCAGGAAAAATACCAATAGCATCGAATACCTTTCTTCTGCTCAGCATACCATCATTGAAACAAATTATAGCATCCATTACTCCTATCTGTAATGTTTTAAACTGACAAATTTAGTTTTCGGTACTCGTTCCCAGATGCAGCTGCGATGTTGAAGCTCTCATTCGAATATTGCGTACAGCCATGAGTACACTTTTCCAGCAACAGCTTCTTATCACTAACAAGGAAGGTCTCCTTTAAGTGGATACTCAGAATAAAAAAAAAAAAAAAGTGCTAATGGAACTACTCATGTACGTAATAAAGGATCAGTCAAATTTAGCTGCAGAATACCAGTAGGAAATCTGTAGAGAAAAGAAAATACCTTCCAATATTTCCAATTAAATTTTCAGCAGGACTGGAACTACGCCATGAATCTTTAAATGACACTACAACGGATGTGAATTTCTTTTCACTTTGCTAAACAGCGTACAATCAACAGACTAAAAAATGTGTCCAGACCGGGGATCGAACCCAGATACCTTGGTATAGCGCACCAAGTGCTTTACCATTTAGCCATCCGGACGACATCCAGTCTGGATTTCTGGATTCAGGTCCAGCATTTTCACTAATATACGTTGGCAAAGCTGCAACTTCGCAGCGCAAGATAGCCAGAAAATGCCAGACTGGATGTCGTCCGGATGGCTTAAATGGTAAAGCACTTGGTGCGCTATACCAAGGTATCTGGGTTCGATCCCCGGCCTGGACACATTTTTCACTCTGTTGGTTGTACGCTGTTTAGCAAAGTGAAAAGAAATTCACACCCTTTGTAGTACTTTCGAGTATTTGGCGCAAAAAGACGCGATTTGGCATGCAAAACTTTTTTGTCGCCAAATGCATGCGATTTTAACTTATTTGAAAATTCCTGGTAAAATGAGTGTTTAAATTCGTAGTTACTTTATGAATTTAAATTTCAACGATTAACTAGTTTATTATTTTTTCTATAAGCTTAAATAATATATATACAAGTTAAGTATTGATGAAGTTATTTAATTTTACACGGTTTTGCCGGCTGGCTAAGTTTTAAGTGCATTTTAACAGTAAATGTCCAATTAAGAACGCTCTCATTATACATTTTGATTTTTAATAAGTCGTTGTTTCCACGGTAACAAGACTTCTCTCTAGTTGTCTCTGGCACTAACAATATCGAGGTCAAATTGACAGTGTTCAGAATCGGACAATTAATTTGTAGTTTGAAACCTTTTTAATTAATTTACATTTTGTTCTAAACCGTAGAATACGATCGTTAATTTTCTTTAGATAAATGTATATGGCAAAATCGTAGTTATATAAGTAAATTTATTTAAGTTAAATGTACTTTAACTAGTTCAGTATAAAGAGTAGAAAACGTTTTTCCTAAAAGAGTATTTATTGTAAATGCGTTTTTTTTTTCATTGTGTCGCCAACCCAGCTATAAATCGCCAAAACACGAAATTTTCATTTTTTTTTTTTTTTTTACGGGCGTTATATCAAAGTTCCGCAGCAAATTTTTATTTTTATTTATTTATTTTTTTTATATATAAACATATCCTGATGAACAGGATATTTTGTAATTTTTTTAAAAATTTCTGAGTATGCGCTTATGGAGACCTCCCTTGTAAGGTTTCTGAAGATTAGTTTTATTTTTAAAAGAACAGATTCAGGCAAAGAGTGACTATGAAAATATTTTCCCGGGCCTTATTAAAACCACAACAACTTTCTTTTCCCGGACCTTATTAAAACCACAACAACTTTCTTTTCCCGGGCAGAGACCATGTCGTGGATGTTCTATATATATTTGTAATCTGCAGAATCTGCTCTATTTTTTAAGCCACAATTTGGAAAATCGATTTTTTGAAGGTATTGGACGTCTCAGCCACCTTAATTAATTAAGCATTTAAAGTTTTTTTTTTTTTTTTTTTTTTTTTTTTTTATAATCGGCACAAATAAATTTGATTCACAACAGTGGAAAAATACCATCTGCAAATCTACATTAAATATCTTACTGATATTATTGATTGTATTATGTCAATTTCTGTACTACAAGTGCGGTTTTGTGTAAGCCAATGAATGCGTTTTTTCTGAATAAAGAAATGTATTTTACCTAAGATGATTGGTGGACTCAAAAGACTCGATTTCTAAAACTTCGACTGAAAAGAAAACATTAAAAACACATTTAAATGTACAAAATAATAGATTAGAGGTTTTTCTGGGTTTTAATGAATGAAAACTTAAAATTAATTCAAAGTAATTTAAATTCCATCTGATCTGGTATTAAAAAGCTCTTAGTTCTTTTCTTATAGAAAAGTTAAACTTTTTCCTCCGAGTTGCTTTTAGTTAACCTTAAAAAAACATCATAATACGGGCTTAGGAATGATATAAGAGATGATAAAAGAATGTGGAATTGATTTAATTTTAAATTATTTTAGTTTCAACTATAAATATATATATTTTTTCGGGCAAAATTGATCGTCACACAGAACAACCTAAAAAAAAAAAAAAAAATTGAAAACACCTAACTTTTTTTGCACACTGAATGAAAACAAACAAGGCTTGTGGTATGCTGTCGCCAAAGCGTTGAAAGAAATAAGGTCAATTGTGTCTGAACACAACAAACAAACGCGCACGTGAGCCCGCACTCACACACTAGAGGTCTGCATGGGCCGAAATTTCCAGGCCAAGGCCCGGCGCGACCCACACAAAAAAATTTTGGCCCGGCCCGGCCCGATACAAAAATTAAAAGTTCGGCCCGAGCCCGGCCCGGCCCGAGTGAATTTCTGCAAAACATAATTTTTACGTCGATTTGGTTAAAAATTTGCCTCGTATTAGGAGATCTAACCAAAAATTCCTATCTTAGCCTTTTTTTTTTTCATGTTTATAATCTTCATTTTTATAGAGCTGCCGCAAGCTGGAATGTTTATTTTTTTAATAAATCTCCATTTGTTGTATGTATGTGTTTATGTTATCATCAATACTGTTAATCCATATTCCATTTATTGAAGTGTTAAAAATCAGAAAAATGCTATACAGTAAAATCTTCTAAGATGGAATTGCATAGGGAAGAAAAAAAAATGAGTTATAGACAATTTGCCTTCTTATCAGGTGTAAATGTATTATATATTCTTTTCTTACGTATTAGTATATTCATTTTTAATGGTTCAACACATTTTTCAATCTAAGACAGGATTCCGTCATAAGCAGGTTCTTTTTCACTCGTTTTACTATATTTTAATTTAGCCATATTTTAATAAGTGTATAAATCTACTATTCTTTAAAAAGAATAAATTTTAATGCTTAATTATAAAATAATGGCGATTTAAAAATGTATGCATGTTTTGCAAAGATTTTTATGCCAGATCTTATTTTACTGACCTTCGAACGGACCAGGCACGCCGAGACAATGATTTTCATACGGGTCAAAATAAGGACTAAGAATTTTGAGGCGTGAAGACTAGGAAGAATGAAACCAGTCCCGGCTCTGTACGGAAAAAATAATTTAAGGCACGGCCTTATCCTTCAGGAAAAAAGTAAGGCCCGGCCCGTAAAGAGTAATCACTAGGCCCGGCCCGGCCCGGCCCGGACCGAGCCTTCAGAAAAAAATATGGCCCGGGCCCGGCCTAGCCCGAGTGCCGTGAAAAAAATAGGCCCGAGCCTGGCCCGCGGGCCGGGCCGAGTACGGGCTTCGGGCCTTGCCCCGGCCCGTGCAGATCTCTATCACACACACAAACAAACAAACAATCTAATTCAAAGAATTAACAGAACAAGAACGAATTAAATTTAAAAAATAAAAAAACCCGACTGCGTAAAAAGCGAACTAAAAACGGAGCTTCTGATTGTAAAATAGTCTAGGAAACATCGTCTTCATTTTGAAAGACCTATCCAATGATATGCCACTCAATATGGAGCGTATTTTTTTTTTTTTTTGTCTC
This sequence comes from Maratus michaelseni, assembly GCA_963931845.1. Classification (NCBI taxonomy): domain Eukaryota; kingdom Metazoa; phylum Arthropoda; class Arachnida; order Araneae; family Salticidae; genus Maratus; species Maratus michaelseni. The sequence goes on from OZ007594.1 coordinate 26,234,744, forward strand.
TACCGCCATTTTGTATTTTACGGTCGCCAATTTAAATTTATGAAAACAAAATCTAGCCTATAAGTCTTCATTTTGAAAGACCTATCCAATGATATGCTACTCAATATGGAGCGTAATTTTTTTTCGTCTCAACTGCCATTTTGTATTTTACGGCAGCCAATTTAAATTTATGAAAACAAAATCTAGCCTATAAGTCTTCATTTTGAAAGACCTATCCAATGATATGCTACTCAATATGGAGCGTAATTTTTTTTCGTCTCTACCGCCATTTTGTATTTTACGGCCGCCATTTTGAATTTATGAAAGCAAAATCTAGCCTATAAGTCTTCATTTTGAAAGAGCTATCCAATGATATGCCACTCAATATGGAGCGTAATTTTTTTTTTCGTCTCAACTGCCATTTTGTATTTTACGGCCTCCATTTTGAATTTATGAAAACAAAACCTAGCCTATAACCATCGGACTGTTAAGACGAATCGATAGAGACCTCATTCGTTAAAATCCATCCAGCCGTTGGGATGTTTCGAGGGTATAAAAAAATCCACATACATAGCCAGATACACGTCAAACACATAACCCTTCTTGGCAGTCGGGTAAAAAATTACTGCTAAAATATAATTATACTTTTAATCATTTGGCTTTAATCCATGAGGACTAATGTTGTTAAGAATCCTGATTTACGCAGAATATTCTTATTAATATGGTGACACATGATATATCCCGTAGATCCATTGTGCGGGACACTAACTAACTCGATATTTCATAATGCTTTTTTTTTTTTTTTTTTTTTTTTTTTTTTGGGCACTTTCGCAAATACTATGCTGTTTGTTAGTCTATATCGAGTGGAACCTAATAAAAAATACACTAGCAAAAATAATCAATACATTTCTGATAACTAATTTGTTAAAACTATTGTTGTATAGTATAAAATCTTAAACATTGTAAATTTTCAGAAATATATAAAAGGTTATTAATTTTTAATAAGAATAATTATATTTTAAATAAAATATTATGTGTAAAATTTTAAGCACATTTCTTTGTGTACTTAGAAAAAAATATTTGTGTCAGAATGGCTGATATAAACGCATTTACTTTGCGAAAATGTAATTGAAAATAATGACACAAGAACCGTACACATGCTATGCTGATCATTATGTTTTATATTTAATCGCTATCGAACACAAACTAATAATCAAAATAAAAAAACAAAGAAATTCTAAATAGTTTTTATTCTATTTAAGTTTAACATTTTATAGATACTATTAGATAACTCTTTATTTAATTAGAGTAGCTGTTTTTTCAAAATGTCCGTGAGGCAGCGCCAATTTTTACTTAGTAATTTAATACAATTTGATCTCCAAACATGTAATTGATCTTACTTAATCAATCACAATCAAAACAGGCGTCAGCTGTCAAGACAGCGGTGGATGCAACCTCGAGAATTGCAAAAGCCCCCTGTTAAAGAGTAATGAATAGCAAACCAATTGGTGAAGATTGGAATATATTAACGTCATCAGTGGCGAATTTTCGTTATCGAGTTGCTGTTCATTCCCCCTTGACTGGGGAATGCTGCGTCCCCAAAAACGACTTTCGTGATTGATTAAGTAAGATTAATTACATATTTGAAGATCAATTTGTATAAAATAGCGAAGTAAAAAATATCGCTGTATCCCGGGCTAAAAGTTTTTCTTTTCTCAACAATCATATATAAAATAATAAAGTTTCATTTGAAACTCGAAAATAAACATAAGCTTAAAAAAAATATATATATATTTTTTTAGATGCAGGATCACTTGCATATACTGAGGTAGGGGAATGAAAAATGAAAGACATTTATTACCTTGAGCTGCGCAGGGAAATGGGGAAATTGGTTAAACGTTTATGTCAAAACTTAGTCTGCGAGTTGCCGAGGCAAGCGTTACAGTTCTCTGCACACTATTTCGTCTTCCGATCGACGAACTATGACAAATACAACATACTTCTCTGTAGTTAGTACAATACTTTCCAAAATCATTACAAAATAACAATTTAAACACAAGATGTAATTCGTTATTAAAATAATGACAAGATTTGAAAAAGAAAGAAAGAAAGAAAGAAAAAGACTGCGCTGTGCAGTAGTAGCAAACTGTTACATCCAAAAAAGGAGGGTAAGATAGGACACAACAAGGATGAACTACATTTGCCACACAAACAAAGTCACTAATCACTTATTCAGTCTAAAACATACAGGGTGTCTAAAGCCGTAGCCGGATTTTCGTTCATAACAAAAAATTCTACAGAAACCGTTACTTTCTGAGCATAAAAGTTTAGATCAAAAATTTTTTTATATTAATATTCATATTTTACCTCTTTTAAGAGTTGTATGTATATGATAGATGGTCGCATAGTTTTCTCATCCATTTGGTAGACTGAAAAAAAAAAAAAAAAAAAAAAAAATGTTGATTTTACGGTATAATACTGGCAGCTGGGTTGCTAGTATTATACCGTAAAGTCACCAATTTTATTTTTTCAGTATATCTACGGAAGACACAAATACACATTGATTTATTTTATGAGGCCATCGTCATGCTTATTTGGGGAAGTATATAAAACTTGTAACAATATCTAAAAAAAGCTTTATGTATATGCTTTAAAAACTTATTTTTATTCAATAAATGATACACTCTCAAAAAAAAATTCCGTGAATTTATCTTTTTTTTTTTCGTTACAGTTTCGTTGTTATTTTGAACTCAATCATACTATTGGTAAAGCTATACGAATTGACATTTTTCCAACTTAGTGAGTGAGCTAGCTGTCTACGTAACAGACCAGATGCTAAGGTCAATAAGGTTGTCGTATTGAACTGCGTCGGTCGGCTGCCGGTTCAGGTAGCTCAATAGGCAATTTTTGGTTTCGACTCTCGAACTGGACATCTTATTTTTACCAATCAGTCTGATTTAGTTAAAAATAGTAAAGTGGTATCATTTTTACTCCTTAGGAGGAACTAAGGAGAAATGCACCCCTTACGTTAAGCAGGCTCATTACCTTTTGAAACCTTTACACAAACATCTGTAATATATTTAAGCCCCATTTCAGGCTTTATAAAATGTAAATATAAACACTTATATTATCTATACTAATAAAAGAAAGTTTCGCTCTGTGTGTCTGTCTGTCTGCGATGGCTAGCAAAATCTAGTGCACCTAGAAGTCTGAAAATTTAGGTGAGGGTAGTCCAAAGCCTCTTCTGATGCACCTAAGTCTCAGAATTTTAATATTTTTTATAATTAACTAAAATATAACTAAAATCAATAGCTCATCAATTTCTTTGCGAGCCGGCTTTCAGCACTCGCGCATGCCCAGAATCCGATTTACGGCAGCAAATGAGAATAAAGGACCATTTGAATGAAGAATGCGTTCTTTGAAAAACATTTTTGAAAAAGGGTCGTTTTCCTCTTTACGGCAACGCCCCCCAAGAGCGCAATTTTAGAGATACAGACTAACCAAACATATGCTCTTAAAGGCGAAACCTTCTTCTAATCGACAGTATAATTAGTTTTTAAAAATACGAATTTTAACCCTTTCAAACATACCGGCGAACGCAGGTCATTTCGCACCTCACAAGACGATTTTTTACTTACGCTAAAAGTTACTAAACATTGATATTTCAACACAATCTTTTTAAAGCATCTCGGTAGACCAGATTTACATCATCTACAACAATTTCGAGACGTTCGGACGAGAAGAAATATTTATGACAAATAAAACCTGATAAATTTTCGACAAAAACCTATAATAACTTGGTGTTTTTGCGCGGTCACGCTCGGCTTCGGGTAACGTTTTCACTATTTAATATGCATATATTTTCACATAATTTTATAGAGGACTTGGAAACAGTAATATTTATAAATGACTAAAATTTCAGAGAGTTCGGATGACAGAAACTTTTTTTTTTTTTTTTTAATGTTAACGGACCGCACGTGAAAACCCAAAACAGCGAAAAAAACCCCTTTATTTTACAACCAGATAACTATAATTATAATGTAATTTTTATACGGGCTGTAAAACCTTTATATTTATAACCATTAAAAATTTAAAAGGGTTTGGACAACAACAGCTATTTTTTTAAAACAATAAAATGACCACACGTGAAAAAAAAAAAAAAAAATCTTACGAGCTCTTTTATCACTAATTATTAGTATTTTTTCACGATTTTGTCATTAAGAATATAAATTCATACAAAATTGGGTTAAAGATATAAACTAGAAATTTGGGGTTCACTTAAGGTTTTATCACGGGTCCGGGCAACGCCCCGGGCGGGTCAGCCAGTAATATAATAAAAAAATACAGTTTAGTTAATGTTGAAAAATTGTTTCACAAGGTATATCACAATCCGCACGATAACTTAAATTAGAATAGGTATATAAATATAAAACTTATGTTAAAATGACCTCTAAATTATATTTTATAGAATTAATTAATATTATTGAGATTGTTGAATATTTTCATTATATTTTAAAGATTAATTACTTTTTTTAATTCTTTTTTCTATTTTGCAAAGTTAATTGAATTTTTTAAATAGTTTCTGTCAAATAATTTACATATCATTAATTAATTCAGTAAAATATAGATTAGAGGTCAATTTAACATAAGTTTTATGTTCATATATCCATTCTAAGTGTGACAGTGTGAAAAATATGAACATGACGTACTAAATCACACATGTGATAAAATACGTCGCTACAGTAATCACATTTATGTTGCCTGTGGGTCTCGTGAATTTTCTTATGTTTTTATACTTCTGCAAAAACACTTCGCTGCACTGGTGCAGTAACGCGTTTTTGAATGAATTAGGATATGTCGTCGTAAATCTCTCTTTCGAAAAAAAAAAATGCTCTTTCACAAACGTCACAGCTAGGAGGTTTTTTTTTCTAAATGAAATTTTATGTGTCTAATTAACACACACTTTCGGAAAAAGGTATAGTTATCTAGCAGATTGTAACATACTGTGTGCAAAAATTTTTCAATATTAACTGAACTGTATTTTTTATTATATTATAGTATAAGTGTTTTTCTACATTTTATAAAACCTGAAATAGGGCTTAAATATATTACAGAGGTTTGTGGAGTTTCAGTGAGTATTTAAAAATTTATGAGAACTCGAAACCACCATCACTTTTCACTGGCGATGGAAAGATGTCAAAAGGTATGAGCCCACTTAAAGGAACTCATTGCTTTTAAAAATTCGACTAACTTGGTGCACGTCTGTCTTATTGTGTGCGTTATATACAGAGAAAAGACTAATGTAGAGTTATAATCTATACTTACGGTATGGGTTCATTGTAGGTGTCGATATGGAGGGATTGCGTGAGGGAAGACTTCGTGTCCAGTTTGTCCAGATTGAGAGGAGGCTGAAACAAACAGGGGAAAAATATATGCATATATGGAAATTAATACGTATGAAACAAAAAAAAAGAAAGCATGATAAAGATGCAAAACATAATGCTACGTAAGTTCTGCATCAGAAAACTCATAAATACACGGTGCTTTCAAAAAGACACCCGAAATTTAAAGTTCAATATTTCATTAACTCCTTAACAGTTACTTTTTCTTTTTTTGTTGACGCAATAAACTAAAATTAGGGAAAAAACACCACTTTTTCCGTAGTAAAATATTTTCCTTGTACAGTCGAAAAATGTCTGCCAATTAATAAAGCGAAGATTACAGATAAAAATGAGTGGTATCCAAAAGCTTTTAATAACGAAGCAAGCAAACTCTTCTTGTCCGAGCGGCGTTCGGGTAACTAATTAAATACTAGCAAAACTCGCCGTTTTGCACGTGTAAGTTGTTGAAGTAAGCCAAGTCGTATTTGTGTGTCAATTTTTATTACAGAAAATTATACTGCTACAGATAATTCAAACATTAATAATTAAGCCAATTTCAATTTTAAAAAAACTGTTCTGGACGAGCATTTATGTTTCTAAAGTAACAGCCATGCGAAATTTCAAGTTTCTAGACCTAACAGTTCCAAACAAATTGTAATTTAGAACGTTTTTCGAACGTTTTCCGCTCCCTTCACCCTTCTAAATTTCGTGCTTTTTAGAAACCGTTCATAGCAAGTATTTTACTTCTTAAAAGTACTCTTTTTTTCTTAGTTCTCAAAATACTTCTAAAATATGTGCTTAATTTATAAATTTATGCGTTAAAATCTTAGCGAAACTGAATAAGATTTTAACACTTCATATAAAATTAAGTACATTATTTTAGAAAAAAAATTGACAAAAAAGAGACATCCTTTAAGAAGTGTACACAGAAAACAGAAGTCAAAAATACTAATTTCCTGAAAAGATATTTTAAATATACGAATGCATCCTGCACATAGGATTAACATTAGCGAGGATAATCGAGAAATTCACTGACGCCTTCAGTGTCTGTATTATCATGGAATTAACATATCATTAACATATCAATAACATATCATGTAAATAAGCACGCATCTAATTACATACGTTAATCGACAGTGAATTAAATTTGCATCGTGTGAAAACTTTTTCACTTAGCATCTTTCATGCAATTAAGAAAACTTCATTTAATTTTACTTTTGCAGAAAACTTTATTTTATGGAATGCCTATACGTCATAATTATTACCTTATCCTGTAGCGGCCTCAGACCCGTGTTGAAGGTAGGTCCTTCGATTTTAGGCGGCGAACCGTTGACGATGGGAGAGCTGCAAATGAAAGTGAAATAAAATTAAGTAAGAGAAACCATTGACATTTATGGGTGTTTCAATCATTTATGACTTTATTTATGATTCATTTGGTAGCCTATACAGGGTGTCTCATGCAGGAGACCCTAACTTAAAAAAATTTCACTTAATCACATGCAGAACCAAAAGAAAGTGGACAATAAATTATAACATTTATTTCGAGATTACATAAACAATTTGGAAGAATCTCCATCGGTCCACACAATGTTATCTAAAATTATAGGGTTTTCTCCATAAACACCGTACACTGCAAAAAATCTGATTTTACGGTATAATACTGGCACCCCACCTACCAATATTATACCTTAAAATTAACAGTAATAAACAGTAAAATAAGCAGAAATACACTGCCGTGCATGCGAGGTAGTGTATTACTGCTTATTTTACTGTTTATTACTGTTAATTTTATGGTATAATATTGGTAGCTGGGGTGCCAGTATTATACCGTAAAATCAGATTTTTTTTTTCAGTGTAGTTGTAATGAATACATTGTTATAGTATAACCCTAGCACAAATCCTATTCCACATACTGTCCACCTGCTTTAGGTTCACATAATAAATATAAGGGTGAAATAAATGACATGTTTATCAGGTAGCTTACAAGTTTTATAAACAGTTATTAAAAATAGTTCACATTTTCATCATTAGAGGGCGGTGCAATGGCTCAAAGGGCAAAAATGCTCAAATTAACGTATAAAACTGCATCAAAGGTATCGAAATGTTTGCTTTGTATTCTATTTAACAATAGAAACTCCCAAAATTACTGGTTTTCGAAATTTCGAAGTTAATTTAAACATTTGTACTATTTGAGACAGTGAAACGCCATCTATTGATAACCTTTTAAACTATTCTTAAAATTCCTCTATACAAAATGTATGAGCTTACCTAACAAGCATGTCACTTATTTCATATTTATATTTACTGTATTTAATAGACTTAATGAATTTTAAAGTTAGGGAGTCCTTTATGAAATATTCTGTATATGAAAAGAAACTTACTAGACTGGACTTGCAGGAGGTTTCGGTGAAATTGCATGAGAACCTGCAGAAAATTAAAAGAATAAATACACAAACTAATGAAGCAAACCATTAAGATGTCTTATTTTAAAAAACTGTTTTTGCAAAATTCTATATTTAAAAAAATAGTAAAAATTCTTAAATCTACTTTCATCAAGATATCATTTCATCAAATCAATTTTTTTAATCGAAAGGTTTATTTTTCAGCTGCTATAAGACTGTAATAAAGTGATTGTATGAGCATAAATATAAATACTCGGTGAAAAATGGCATCTATTTGGAGGTACTATATGCAAATAAGTATGCTAGTATTAATACATACTTAAAGGTAATGATTTGCCGTATGATTTTTGTGTGTTCATGTATCATTTCTTCTTTTAATTTTGAAGTACGTATACACAAATAGCTATCTGAATTTGAACGTATAGAATAACTCTTATACTGTTCTTACCGAAGTCTCAATTTATTTAACCCTCGTGTGAAAAAGATGTCTGATAGTTCTCCGAACCCGGCGTTCTTAAAATTGAATTTACAAGAGGCAAAATGACACGTAGATATTTTTAGTTGCTAATCATAGGCTTAGGTTAGGAGACATTATATTCTAAATATGCTGGGAGAGGACGTATGATACAGGATTAACGATCAACAGAGACTATTATCTATCAAAATACTTAATTTAATTATCAACACAGACTATTACTTATTTATCAAAATACTTAATTTAATGACCCACACAGACTATTACTTCTTTATCAAAATACTTAATAATGATGTAATTTAAAGATCAATACTGACAATTACTTATTTATCAAAATACTTAACTTAACCCTTTCCGGCGCGGAGTAAGTCTGTTTTTAAAATGATGAAATTATAGACTGACACCAGAATTTACAAAAGAATTTATTAGAAAATAAAAGCTTATTTTCCCGTAGTTTATAAAAGGAAAAATTTAATTAAATATTCTTGGTACCTTTTGTCAGTTTTTGAATTAAAATTAGATGTCCTTTTATGTGATCACAGCCCGCTAAAGGGTTAATGATCAACACAGATTATTAGTTATTTATCAAGCTACTTAATTTAATAATCAACACAGACTATTACTTTTCAAAATGCTTAATGTTTTTTGAAGAATGTGAAAAAGTAAGTTAAGTAATTACTGCATACCGTATGTTGAGTATTCTCCCGGTTCTTGCAAGACATGAACGTAGGAAACGGGGAAAATGCCCTTTTTCATACCTAGACGACCCTCGAACCAGTTCGGGTCCATTCTCCTCGTCAAGATTACTTTCTCGCCCTGTAACAAGAGAGAGAAAGAAAAAAATATACGTAATCTCACTTTACTAGGTCAAACCTCATTGAAGCTTATATTGTAACGGAATTTTTGTAATTGAATGTTACCTTATAAAAGATTATAGTCTTAAAAAAACCTAATTTTTATTTTTAAACTTATTAAAATTCATTAAGTTGAATAAAATAAAATATATCGGGCAAAAAATTTTGCGCATAGTTAACTGAAAGTTCAGTTTTAACAAATCAACTGTTTTGGAGAAGAAGTCATAATAATTAAAGTGTAATTATTGCTTAAAGTGATAAAACAGTATACCACAAAAGGTTTAAAAATACCTTTTAATATAGATGACATATGTTTCCTTCGCTCAAACGGCAACATCTTCAAGATCAAAATGATATATAAAATATTCTCGCAAAGTTTTTGGAAATGATAACTATAAATCACAAGATCACATGTCCAACGTAAACACATGTGCTTAAATGGGTCAAACTAGAAAACGTGAAAATTATTATTTTATTTTTATATTTATTGCTTTTTTTAATTTGTAAAGCATCGTGTGCCAAATTTTAGGTAATTCAAAGGAAGCTGATTCGTTGTAAATGTTATTGTTTTGATTCACGGATAATGGATGGGAAATAAACTCTTGATGGAAAAATTATTTTACTTTTCTTGAAATCAATCTGAAACGGCTCTATTCTATGTAGTCTAGCTAAGGCAGTAGTTTATATCAATATCCGTGAATCAATAGAAATATATTTGTGAAACAATAACATTTGCAACGAATCAGCTTTCTTTGAATTTACCTAAAATTTGGCACGCGATGCTTTACAAATTAAAAAAAAACAATGAATATGGAAATAAAATAATAATTTTCACGCTTTCCAGTTTGATCCATTTAAGCACCTGTTTGCATTGGACATGTGATCTCGTGATTTATGTTTGCCATTTTCAAAAACTTTGCGAGAATATTTTATTTATCATTTTGATCTGAAGAGGTCGCCGTTAGAGCGAAGAAAACATATGTCATCTATATTAAAAGGTATTTTTAAACATTTTGTGTTACGTTTTTTTTTTTTCACTTTAAGCAATAATTACACTTCAATTTAAAGTTAACAAGTGATTTTATTATATTATTTGAAATCATAATAGTTTTGAAGAAAGAAATCATAATAGTTTAAGATATAATTTTTTTTAAAAGAAAATTTGAATGCTGAAATGTCTCGAAACTTTAATTTTGTTAGTTACCTTGTTTTACACCCGAACCCTTCATATAATAATGAGGGGGAAAAGTATTCAATATTAAAAAAAATAAAATGAATGAAATTCATTGAAAAACGGTCCCATTATTACGTACCTTGAAGAGTGAAAGCTCGATCGGTGTGAGTGCTCTGAAATTGTATTTGACGATGGCCTCTCCTTCGGTAGCTTTTCGAGGCTGAAGGTTTGCCTTTTCGGAAGGGATTATCTGGAAAATATAAAATAACATTTAACACTCGAATTCTCGACATGCATTCGCCAAGCGCACATAAATTTTCTTTCGCATTCTAAATGTGGCGTCCAGGAAAACAGTATGGATCAGTATGATTTTGAAGTTAAACATTAATATAACATACTTAAATAAACAAATTAAATATTTATGAATGACTTAGTAATATCTTTTACCGAAAGGTGACACACACATATACAGAGTGTCTCAAAAAATGTATACGCTGTTTAACGGGTCATGACTTTCTCATTTTTCTTTCTTTTCAAAGTGTCATTCATTGGAAATAATGAGTGGATCACGATTAACTTTTGAAAAAAGAAAATTTATTTTAAAATACTTGTGTCAAGTATGAAAATGTAGCAAAAGGGCAAAGACAATATCGCAGGGAGTTTCGGGCAGCTCCACATATATGCGACTTACCATTAATCGGATAAAATATAAGTGTAAAACGACGACACTGGAAGAATTAAAAGCCGCAATTGTGCAAAATTGCGCCACAGCACCCAATGAAATGTTTGTTGAAGTTTGTGAATCAAAAGCTCACACCGTTATCAGCAGTGTATTGACTAGAAAAGGTAATAATTTTGAACATCTGCTGTAAGAGGAAAAGTTATACATTTTATGTAGATTCTTTTGAAATTTAAATATTAACTAGCTGACCCACGCCCGGTGTTGCCCGGGCCCCTGATAATAAATAAATTTAAAAAAAACATCAAGTTTTTATTATTTTATATTTTTAACCCGATTTTGTATGAAATTATAATTTAAAATGAAAAATTCGCGAAAAAATATTGATGTTTTAGTAATAAAAGCGCTCATTTTCTTTTCTTTTCCTTCCCCCCCCCCCTTTACCTAAGGTCATTTCATTGTTTTAAAATAAAAAGTTCGTTTTGACCGAACTCTTTGAAATCTTTCTGGTGATAAATAAAACAGTTTTACAGCCCGTGTAAAAATTTCGTGAAAAAAATATCGTTATCTAGTTCTAAAAGAAATGTTTTCTTCTCGCTTTTTTGTTGTTGTTGTTTGTTTGTTTTCGCGTCGCCTTCTTTAACATAGCAATAAAAAATAGTTCTCATCTTCCGAACTGTCTGACATTTCAATCGGCTATAAATATAACTGTATCCAAGCTCTCCTTAAAATTTTGTGAAAAAATATGCATATTGAGTAGTGAAAACATGAGTTCTTTAATAAAAAGCTTTAGCTTTCAACCTCAGAGCAAAAATATATTAGAAGTTCTGTGCTTTCAATGCAGTGGTACACATCCATCCCTTGAATTCAACACTGGTTATATCATATCACTGAGTTTTCAATATATTATTGCTCAATGCAGTAAAAATTTTGCTTCGCCAATCTATGATGCAAAAGGAATTCAATACTGGAAAATATTAAGATGTAATTTGTGTACTATAATTTTTACTTACTTCTACATATGTTACAGGAAAGATGCCTATGAGACCATGATGCTCTCCTTCGTACCAGTTTTTGTCGATCTGTTTGGTGATATAAATAATATCGCCTTTGTTAAGGCTAAGCTCTCTACAGATAAACAAAAAAAAATAAAGATGGAATAAAAAATTAAATATGGAATTACAGTTGAAAAAAAAAAAAAAAAAAAAAAAGAAAGAATTAATCAATGGACAACAAAATTATAAATAGTTCAGTTTATATTACATAAAAATTCTCTCTCTCTATATATGAAAGGATAAAACATTAAAATCCTTTTAAAATTCAAAATTTAAATTTAGTCCCCAATCCTCTTTTTCTAACTTTTAAATCAAATACTACCTTACCTTACCCGTGGCCCTAATTCTTTGCCCATCAGTTTAAAAGTGAAGATTTTCAAAGAAAGAAAACGCAAATTTAATTTTGTCTAAATAAACAATCAAATTCTTGAAAGGTCAGTCGTCTAAAATGAATTGCATTGAATAATAATAATAATAATAATAATAATAATAATAAAAGAAGTCGCACACATAGATTTGGGTATATTTCCCTCTTAAAAAATAGAAAGCCCTATTGTTTTGCGCGTGTTTATTTAAAGAAAGTTTTCGCAAATTGCGACTGGCTGGTTGTTTTTAACTATGCAAATGATCACATCCGGAATTGATGGCATTTGTTGTTTGAAAGCTGTTTCAAATCAATTAATAAGAAAAAAATGGGTGGTAAAAGATTGACGGTAGAGTTGGGTAAAAAGATAATCGAAAAACGAAATAATGGGTGTCTAATGACTAATGAGGCAAATAGGCAGGGATTTTATTATTCCTGAATCAACAGTGCGTTATATTTTGAAAACTTTCGTTGAAACCGGATACATACAGCCAAGAAACAGTACCGGTCGCCCATCAACAACAACGGTTCGAGAAGATCGAATGATGCGGCGAGTGGTAATGAACAGAAGACCAGGAACGATGACAGAAGCTGCATCCCTATGCAAGATAGAATAGGGAGGACAGCGGGCTACAAAAATATTGCATAAAATGGACTTCAAATCTTACAAAAGCAAACGTAAGCCCGATGTTAACTCCTGCTCAGTGCCTGATTTATGGCAGGTCATTCGGGGCACGGGACCAGGGCCCCCGATTTTCAGGGGCCCCCAAATGCTACTGAAGATTTTTCAATTATTGGCCAAAACGGTTTTAACTGTCAAAAAAACAAAATTAAAATGGAAAAAACTGTTTGTCAAAGATTGTCTATGATTTGTCAAAGTAACTTAATTTTTTCCTGGTTGTCTTTTAACAATTTATGTGCAGGAATGTACAGAACTCCATTTTTGGGATCACAATATTATTTCAATTTTATTTATTTGACCTGTAAGTCCCTCATGATTAACATGGACAAAGCCATGTGGTTCTGCTAGTTATTTGTATTTTTTTTTTCAGTGAAAGTTTGTTTTTGAAAGAAAAAGTTATTTGATTAATAAATAGGATATGCTAATATATTAAATAATTATAGTTTTTACTGCGGTAAATTTATTATTAGTTGTTGCATACTTTATCATTCCAGATATATGGACTTACATAGAGAAAGGTAATCAGCACCACACAGTTTATTATAAAATTCAATTAAAAATGCATCATTATTTAAAAGTAAATTAATGATTATCAAATTCAATTTTTTAATTGATATTTTAAAGAAATTGTTAAAGTCAATAGTGGTTATCTTATTAAGTACTGCTTTCGATATTATATATTTTTTATTCAAGCCCTCTGTAAGCATCGTTACAAGGGGGCCCCCATACGCATCTGTGCCCAGGGCCCCCAAATTTCTAAATCGGTCCCTGCGTCCTGCTCAAAAAAGGAAACGCTTTCTGTGGGCTGTGGACCACTTAAAATGAACAGATCAGCAATGGCAAAGTGTTATAGGGTCGGAGGAATCCCCTTTTCCAGTTTTACATGGAAATATCGGCCGTCGGGTCGTACGGCAAGCAAATGAAGCTTTACACCCAAAATGAGTCAAACAAGAGTGCAAGTTTCCGTCATATGTTCAAATTTGGGGATGTTTTGGTTGTTCTGGTGTCGTTTATGCCATATGACGGGACTGTCAATGCACAACATTATCGGGACATTTTGCAGAATCAGTTTCTGCCTTCAATTCAACAACTTGGCTATCTTTTTCAACAAAACTTAGCCAAACAGCTAGGACAACAAAAGCCTGGCTTCAATAAAATGGTATTGCTGTGTTAGATTGGGTTCCGAATTCACCAGACATCAATCTTATTTAGGATTTGTGGCAGTACAAGTTCGGAAAAGGAAAACCACGTGACAGTAAGCAATTGAAAAGAATTCTTCTTGAAGGATGGCAAAAAAATACAATTTCTGAGTGCCAACGATTAGTTTCAACTATGCCGGGAAGAGTGAAAAATATTGTTTACGATGCCAAAGGATGACCAAGGAAGTGGTAAGACTTACTCATTACTTCTCATTTGAACATGCGCAAAACATTAGGAACATAAAAAACTTGTGAGGAAATGGATTTCATTGGCCACAAAGTTTGTGTCGTTTATTATTTTTTGTTCAATTTCACTATGTAATAGTAAAATGTATCATTTTTCATTAAAAATAATTTACATAAAATATTTTGAATTATTTTTTACTTTATTGTCAAAAAAGCATCGATGAACTAATGCGCGAAAAAATATGGCCACGGGCAGGTGTGCAAAAATCTAGGCGCCAATGGGCCGATTCCCACCACTAAATTTTTAGTATTCTTCGCCTAATAAGAATACTGATAAAATTTAGGCGAAGTATACTAATAAAATTTGACGAAGAATACTAATAAAATTTAGTGGTGGGAATCAGGCCATTGGCGCCTAGATTTTTGCACCCCTGGTCACGGGTAAGGCACTTATCTGGCAAAAACCTGTGAAAGACGGAATAAGAGTGTTAATGGACACTTAGGCAATTAAGTATATTAACATGCATTAGAAAAAAATACTGTAGAAATGAAAGAATACTGCAGAGTATAAAGAGAAAAAAATATTTTTCTGTAATGTATTAAATCAAATGAAAATTCTAGATTTCATTAAACAAATGCGAAATTTCAATATTATTTTTTTAAAGTGCCAGCTCGACACAGGCTCGAGCCAATTTACTTTCATTAGAGTCAGGCCAGCCTGGACATGAAAAGAATGAGATCTAAGCCCGGCTCAGCTCGGAAAGAATAATGTGAGGCTAATGGAAGAAATTTGTCCCAAGCCCGGTCCACGGGCTGTGTCGGTCTCGGGTTTCGAGCCAGGCACGACCCCGTTCAGACTTCTTAACAGTAATTCTTGGAAATTGATCTCTTTTTTAAGTCAAAATTTCCCATTGATTCAGTTAAATTAATTATCACCCTATCTCACTAAATGACTTTTGGTTTCCAGAAGCAAACAATAAGTGTAGAGTATCTACATGGCATTGGTTCAAGTAGGTTGGCATAAATACAAATTAACCCAAGGTGGGCTCAGTGGTGTCAGATATACGCAAGGTGTTTTTCAAGATAAAAGAACAAACCAACATCTAACCTGCAGGATGCTCTTATATCTACACTGCTCAAAAAATGAGGAGAGAAAGCAAAGAAGTGAAGAGAACCGTGTGAGATAGCCATGCATGGGCATAAAATGGGTAGTACACGTGTATCAATGCGCAATACAAAAAAAACCGCAAAAGAATTTGTAAGGGAGCTTTAATTCTTTGAAACGATAGAAAGAACACAAAAAGAAGGTTTAGGGCAACAATTTCGTTACATGTAAATGACAAAAAAAGTATTGTTTAGAAATGATGCAAGATTTTTAATATGGCGCGTGGTTCCCTCGAAGAGCTAAGACTGCTGCAAACCTGTTTTCAATGGAAGCGATGAGGTTCAGGATAAGACTTTGGGATTACTGTTCCACTCCTCAAGAATTGTAATCTCCAAGTCTCGTACAGTAAAAGGAGGTCTTGGTCTCACTGAAATGTGTCGTCCGAGTGTGTCCCAAATATGCTCGACCGGATTCAGGTTTAGAGAGCATGCTGACCATTTCATACGCTATATTGTTCCAGTTTCAAGCATGTTCTGCACAAGACGAGCTGAATGCGGTCGGGCATTATCATACATGAAAACAAATGAATCACCAATGGCTACAGCGTAAGGTACGATACGACATGAGGTCTCAGCATCTCGTCTGCATAGTTTTGGGCCGTCAAAGTGCCATTCCGAATAATATGCAGGTCTGTGCGTTTCTGATTCCAGCCCATATCATCAACCCACCTCGTCTGTAATGGGATCTTTCACGAACGAATGTGGGGTTATTTCAAGTGCCCATTTCCCTTTGGTACGCCAAAAATACGTCGAGTGTCACACTCCAGACGGAATCGGGACTCGTCTGTAAACAGCACTTGACTCCAATCACGTTGCCTCTAATCTCAATGTTCAGCAGCCCACCTTCTTCGCGTCGCACGGGTGCTTGAGATTAACGGAATACAGACCATTGGCCTACGTGCATAGAGACTACATTGATGAAGTCTATTTCGGACTGTTTGGCTGGACACCCTTCGTCTTGTTGCCAAGAGCAATTATCTTTGCAGCTGTGTAGCATTGCCTGTTATGTCTCGACGAGCTGTTAACAGGATATATCGGTCATCAGTTGCTGAGGTAGCACGTAGCTGACCTTGCCTTGGTCGACGTCTAACATTCCCTCTTTCTTGGGATCGAGTCCACAGTCTTGCAGTGACACTTCTTGTGACTCCAACAGCGTCTGCTACACTTCGTTGTGTTTTCCCGGATTCAAGTCTCCCGATAATACGCCAAGCCATGAATCCCGAAAAATCATGTTATTGTGACATCTTCAAGTTACCTTTTCTCAAAACAAAAGCTGAGCAATTGGATGAGACAGTAAAACAGACGTTTCTGCGAAATCCCGATTTTTGCACTTATCTCCTTTTTCTGGTTTTTTACGTCATGAACTGTGATTTGCAGGTGAAGTTTTCTTCTTCTGTTTTCTGCTACCCTTTAAATTAGGTTACTTATCGGTGTAAGTATTTGCGTAATTTCGTTAAAACCATGTGCGCTTCTAATTATTTTGAGCAGTGTATATTATAAAGCAAAAACATGTCTGTGAGTACCGCTAACATCATATTGACGGCGACAACACCTGACCCATAAATTTCGCTTTTGCTGAATTTTTGTCGTAAATTCTAAGTAACGCGCAATTTAATTTTATACAGCGTCAAATAGGAACAAAAATGTACTTTCAAATGCAATTTGTTTGAAAACCGTATCTCAATTTACTGAATTTTTTTTTATAGCTTTAGAAATAATTTTCAAGCATAATTTTTTTAAAAGTATTTTTAGCCCAGTTACGGAAGATTAATCCTTTTGCACTTAAAACAATATAAATAGTCCAGCATTTGCTTCCGACTAACATTCCATCATAATGAAATTAAAACTTTATCACTAAATAAATAAAATATAAATAAAACATGAATTTAAGAGACATGTAATCAAACCATGCGTTTAAACCACTGTAATTATAAGAATAAAAAAAGTCAGTTGTAACTAACGAATTCTTTGGCGATTTTTTTGGCCATTAACTCCTGGCATGCGTCTAATACGAAAGTATCGCTTTTAATAAATTTTAAAACTTTATTTGAATACATAATTGGTATTTTACATATAAAAACGCTTTTTGGTGTTTTAAGTGGGCAACCTAAAAAAATAATATATTAAATGTTAAAAAAAAAAAAAAAAAGGTAACCTGGGATTTCCTAGACGTATTAATATTGACTGGCGTTACGTATCATTTAATGAAACAGTCAAATCAAATGTGATACAAATATAACATGATTTCCGTGATGTGTAATACTTTACTCATTCACTTACAAACATATTTGACATGAAATACAGGTTGTTCATAAATCATAGTCAGGGTTTCCCTACTTCATAACTTTTGAACTAAGAGCATGACGAAAAATATAACATATTCGTAAAGTACAACTCAGATAGTTTTATAATAACACAAACAAAGTTGCATTTGCGTTAAATTGCAACTCAAAACGTTGTTAATCAAATAATAATTTGTAATAAAATTTTATCAAATTTATCAAAAAGTTATTAAGGTAAATTTGATAAAATTTTAATATTAATTATTATTTTATTCTAATCGTTTTTGGATTAATAATGTTTTGAGTTGCAACTTTACGCATATGCAACTTTGTTTGTGTTATTATAAAACTTTCTCAGTTGCACTTTACGAATATGTTATTATATTTTTCGTCATGCTCTTAGTTCAAACTCTGTGTTGTTAAAAAAAAATTGTTTTTTGAGTTTTACTTTACGATTATGTAATAATAAAAGTTTTCGCCATGTTCTTAAAATCAAAAGTTGAAGATCACCTTACCCCCCAACAATAATTTATGGACACCCTGTAATATTTTTCTTCACTTTTAACGTTTAAATAATAATAATAATAATAAGATTCAAAATCTACATAAAGAAGAATTTTAGAAGCAATGACAATGACTGAAATAATTACATGTAATTTCTTTAATAATAATAATACATTTGAAGAATACATTGTTAAACTTAAAAGTTTAAAAATTATAAGTTTTACATTCAAATTCACATTACATTATACTACATTGTGACATATACTGATATTCAGAACCTATATCTTTTCAGAAAAATATTTTAAAAATATGTATTTAATATAAAATTCTATTAGACAGCTACAAAATTTTAAAAGGTATTGCGTGCGGTACATTAGACTTCTTTGTAAATAAATGCAATCAGAAAAAATAAACGTAACTAAAAATTATTAAAAACAATAACTACAAATCATGATGTAATGTTAAAATTATATAGTGGGAGAATTTTTTTTTTTTTTTTTTTTTTTTTTTGAGATTGAACATTGAAACCACATCCGCCACATTTAAAACATAACAAATTTTTCAATTTTCAATATTAAAACCTAATTTTGACATCATATTTGGATATTTCAGTAAATTTTACCTTCGGATATCAAATGGAAAATCATTCGGCGAAGTATTTTAGGATTTATGCAGATGTAACAATTGGAACTCTTATATCCATTGTAATCGTCGCAAAATATATCGTAATGCGGGTTGTTTTTTAAGCATAACTCGAAAACTACTTGACGGAATTTAGCTCTAATTTTGGATTAGCATATTTGAAACTTCTAGAAATTTCTATTAAAAATTTATAGGCTACAATTCATATAATATATATTTTTTCGACTATTAATTTTAAACACTATATTATTTTGGAAAAAAAAAAATCTAAACTTTGCACATCTGTATTTTCAAAAGAAGATCCAATGAAAGTTTTTTATGGCGATATTCGTATTCAGAGGGTTAATTTAATAAAGAATGGCACACTTTCAATTCACGAGCGATTTCCTTGTTGAACAGTGCATAATCACTACATTAATAGTCATTAAACGAGGACAAATATTACAGGGTGGCTACTAAATACTGTTAAAAATAGCGAGTCATTTTATTTTACAGCTATAAAATAGAAAATGATAAATATACCAATATGATGAACAACAGAAATGAAAGTTTTTCACTTGAAATAATTTTATTGGAATTGACCGCCATCTTTATTGATTACCGAAGATGATGTCTTACCACATTGTCCAGCTGCGGCACGAATCCTTTTAAGAGGTAATCTGCTTCCTTCACGCAATAGGGAAGCTTTCAAAGAGACTAAAATTCTGTGCTGTTTAGCATTTACTTTAGCCTCTAAAATCCCCCAATTGTAATAGTCTAACGGATTTAGATCCGGTGAAGAAGGTGGCCATTTTCTTGCATGGTGTAAATTTCGGACAATTGACATGGAGTTGACTGTGTTGACTTGGCTCGGTGCGAAGGTGCAAAATCTTGCTGAAATATCCAATTCTTTTTGGGATACAATATGTCAGCATGTGGCATTAAATGTGTAGCCAATATGTGCTCTTTGTAATATTCCACGATTTTTAACCCTTTATCGAGGAAATTCAGAGTTAATTTTCCATTCTTTGATCCTGCATCCCAAAACATATAACAGAATCCTTGTTCTGAAAGCGTTTAACAGTTCGAAGGTTTTCAGGTATATACTCGAAGGTTTCTAAATATACAACATCATTTTTAGCATTATAACATTGTTCAGCGAGTTCAAAATAGCTTCTCATCACAATACGTTATTCCATCAACACTTTTGCTACCATGCCGCTTCTACAATTTCTTGCATCTTTGTAACCTCTTTATTATTTGTGCGGTAGTCTCAAACCTTGAATTTCTCTTTTGCGATAAGGGCGAAAACCCAGGCTTTCGTTTCTGATAACTTTTACACAGTTCTACGACTCACGTTCTCTTCTGCAACCATTTTATTTAAATGAATTTCTCGAATTTTTTTGTTGCGCTCTTTTGTACAAACTGAGCGTCGACGACCAGATCTAAGTCGATCTTTACAACCATTAGTATCCAATAATCGATTTATAGTCCTTATATATAAAAAACCAGGACATTCTAATAGTTTAAAGATTTTACCTGTAGAAAATCCACGCTGTTTAACCCTCACCCTTTTGACTTCAATCTTTAAAATAACTCTAAATTTTTGCTTGATACAAAATTCGCCTGCATTAATAGATATTGCCAATCGCAGAAATATAGAGATGAATTGTTTTACCAAACCGATTAATTCTTTGTATCATATCGTGTTGCATATCTGCTACAAACCCCAAAGTCAATGTTAAATACACAGTGGGCTACAAAAGACGATTTTATTTATTGCTGCTACCACCCAACACAGCAGTTAATATAAATTGTTCATATAATTCTTAACAGACGGCGATACTGGGTTAATGTTTGATGCCAAAGTTTTATTTATCATTTTAGCAGTTTCACATCGTTATTGCTAAATTATACTTCATAAAATTTGCCAAATTAAAAAGGCTGGAGACGCCCCAAATTAGATTTTTTCACAAAGGTAAATTGGTATACTTTACAATTTTCTATAAGGAAATTGACAATATTTATGAGAAGTAGGGTGGAACTCTTAGTTATTGACACCTAAACAGTAACTGACACTTGAGCAAAAATCTAACTCAAATAAGCATTTTGAAGTAAAATTCTGCAAAGTAATGTCATCTAGTGGTAAATGAGACACTTATTTTTATTTTGAAGTCAATTTATTGACCACTGGATGCCCAAGAACATATTCAATGAGGAAGAAACTTTTGAGAATACAAAAAGTGCCATTTTCAAACAACCTTCTTATTTCTAAAATTAAGGAAGTGTTTTTCTAATCTATTTGTAATGCAACCATCCTAAACTTTTTTTCTTAAAGTTATACTTGTATAAATTAGTTTAAAGATGCATATGATATATTAGAGCCGTGATTTAGGGTTTATAGTTATTTAATTTAGCTTAATGGGAGGTGCCAGTTATTAGTTCCTAGAATTTCATTTCACCAGTCTGTGACAGAGGTGTTAGTTATTGGTTACATTAAAGAAAGTTGAAATTTTTTATTTGAACTGTTTAAAAATTCATAATAATAAATTAAATTTATCTTGTAGTATACACCATTAAAATTTAATTTTTTTTACCAGTCACTGACACCAGATGTCAGTTACTGGTTCATGAATGTCAGTTATTGGATATCTGCATTACTAATAATGCAGTACTAAATATGACTGTTATATACTCTTACTATATACTCTGCATTACTAATAAAGCAGTACAGCTTACTAAATCCCACTTTTTATAATAAATATTAATGTATTTTGTTTTTATAATAAAGAATAAAGTTTTTTTTTAAAGCATTTTAATCTTTTAAAATAAAGTGTCAGTCATTGGTTCACTTTGTGTCAGTAATTGGTGTTTCAAAATAGGGATGGAGTCAGTTACTGGAGTTTTTGACCCTATTTATGAATAAAATTAATTTTTAATAATAAAATGCATAATTTTTACAAAATTTTGCCAACAATAATTTTTTAATATATCTCTACTATCCTTTCACAAACAAAGTTAAGCATAAAATAGATTTAAATTTTTGTAATAGTGATTTGAAGAATAAAGAACCCTTAAAGTGGCAGTTACTACCCTATGTAATTGTCTATTTATTGCAGATGTGGAAAAATTACCTATCAATCAATATATATATTTTTTTTATTGTGTAAATTTAAATTTTAGATTTTTTTTACGTGCTTAAAATTATGCATTCTAACATCTGAATAAATATTTTTCAAATCGGAGTTGTTGAGTCCCAAAGGGTTAAAATTAATTCTTATATTTTGGAGTGTAACAGTTTTTTGTATCTACCCTGTATTACCAAACAACACAGTCCTTTTAGATCCAATAATGTCAATCTCTGAAAACAAACTTAAGAAAAAAATGTTATAGTGAATGAACACATGTTTCTTTTACCTGGGGGTCTGTGCTACGAAAGGAAATAGGGTTCGAGCCATCGTTTGTGGAGGAGGTCCCCTGTGTCCGGACGAAGCCAGTTTGGTGGTGTAGCTCGTCTCGAACGGATTGTCATATCGGTTGAGAGGGATGGGAGATTTCTGTGATGGACTGAAAAATAAAATAAATTCGAGCACTCAAAAGAAGCATAGTTTCATACTACAAATGTAGTATAAACACACATACACACACAGAAACACGGTAACAATTCAGACATCGTGAATATTAAGTTTTAATATTTAAAATTGGACACCTGTTCTCGAAAGAATCTCGAAAGAAAATATATCTACGTGTTTCAAAGGAATGATATGCTCTCCATTTTTTGAGGACTGAAAATAATTCGTAGAATTATTCATCGTATGTTCTTAGATTAATGCAATTTAACCTTCCAATAGTTTCTATAAAAAAAAAAATAATAATAAAAGAAAATTATAATATTTATTACTATTATAATATTTTTAAACAACATTATTTAACTGTAAAGGAGTGGTGATTGATGTAAAACAACTTCATTATATTAATGCTAGTAAATCCATGAGAATGGACTGTGTTTTCTAAAATCGGTCAAAAAAATTTAGTCAGTTAAATTTCAATATCCAAAGAGCGCTTTTTCATTTAAGAAAATTATTGATAACAATCGAATTAAAAATATGTGTAATTCATATCTTCTTCCCCCACATAAATAATAAAATTGTACAATCTTAACCACCATCTCAAATTGACCAAATCTATCCAAAATCTCGTTCAAAATTTCCAATTTTCTCAGCAACAAATTAATGAATCCTATAAAAATATCAACACGCATCCGAATCATTCGATTACTTGCATTTAAAATAACTCACTCCTGTGATCCCGATGGCGAAATGGATAAGGCATTGAATTTGTAACAAGTAGGTCTCGGGTTCGATTCTGTTCTGGGTAAAAACGTAAATTTAGATTATCTTCCTATAATTGAAAATAGAGATGCTTCCATAGATTGCAGCACTGGCGCTTTTTTTTTTCTAGCTGTTTGCCCGGAGGAAAAAAATGGCGATATTTCAGACATTTCAAATGTCTGATATTAAGACACTTTAAAGAGTCTCTTTTTTTTAACCGTCCGTTTCAGACACTTATATGTCTGAATTTCAGACATCTCAGTTTACAGTAGTTATTATACTTTTTAATGCTCCTTATTGTGCTTTCACGCTACCTATCTCATGAAGGTTTGTTTCGAAACAAGAGGGTGCGCGTAATACGTCGAATATACCTAAAAATCTGCAAATACAGTCTCAAATCGTAAGGTACGCTTTATGTGCCGGAATATACAGTACTTATTTTCACATAAAATAAATAACTATTCCAGCATTTACACAATAGCATTCCAATGACTGAATAACAGCATGGACTGGTGATTAAAATCTAGAGACATACTTTATTATTTTTTATACTCACGTGAAGAAGTCACTATGACGTCTCATTTCTATTTCAGCCAATTCTTGCAGATGTTTCTTCCGTTTTTCTTCTTCATAAAATTTCCGCATCTGCAAAAGAAGATGACAAACATTTTAGATGCCATTTCTACTCCTAAAAAAGGCTTAATTATAAAGCCGAGGAAAAGAAATTAGAAAATTAGAAGGAAAAAAAAATGAGGAGGCCTTGTAATCCCAGTTGTAAACTTATTACGATTTAGAATAACGTTGAAAATAACTATAAACTATAATCAGTATAAGAAATTAAATTTTGAAATAAAGCGGTTAAAATTTTACCAGATCGGTCAAATAATTAAATATTTTTTTTCTCCTATCAATTGATTTCGTTTTAACTCAGCCATGGTATTACAATATCGCTATCGCTTATATATATATTATCAACCAATAAAAGTAAGTTGTAAGGATTATTTTGCAAATTTATTATATATATATATATATATATATATTTTACTGTTAGATTTAAAATAGAGCAATTTTCAGAAACGTTGCTTATATTTTATATTGCTTTTTCAGCTTACAAATGGTACTTATGTGCCTATTAAGGAAATATGCATACTGATCAAGTCAATGGCTTACTACGTAAAAATTAATTACCGGCCATAAACTCAAAAAAATCTCATCTTCTGCCCAGTGGCTATTAGCCACAATGTCTTATTTTCAGCTTTAATTGAGGGTGAAACGTGTTGCATAATAGTAAAGTAACCGACTGATTTGTTTTACGTTAGCATTTCAAAAGTAATATTTCAGATAAATTAGCTGTTTTTTTTTTTTTTTTTTTTTTTTTTTTTTTTACCGAAAGCTTGCGCTGCTATAAGTAAATGATTGACGATATGTTATATATATTGCTACTTCAAACCTTAAGGATAGAAAATTTTTTAAGGCTGTTCTCAAATCCAAACAGGATATTTTCTGACACATTTTTTAATTCATTTTTGTTCAGAAACGCATGGAATTGACAGGTATTCTGAAACTATGTAATCGAAACACGTTTTAAAGGCAGAAGATCTTTCAGAAAATACTGTCAAAGTCGACGTTTTGAACCGAATTTTCGCCGCGCCGAAGCGAGTAAGGAGAAAAACGCGTTGTCACGTGACACGAATCGATTATAACTGAATAAGTAATTTATTGATTAAAAAATGAAAAACTCATTTCGATTCCAAATCGTTTCAGTAGTCCGGCCGGCCAATTTTACGCCTTTGCGTTTAAAAATGAGTCTGAAATTGTGTCAGCAAGTTTTGCGTTGTTGAACAGGTCATTTGAGAACCACCTTAAAGCAGAAGACAGCATGTGTCACACTGCACAGTGGTAATTTTCTCTAATCCAGTTAGTAAAAAGTCCCTTTTTTGGTATACGAATTCTAAATTGATAATTTAGTCAGAAAACAGCTAAAATAATCATAAACAAAATATATAAAATAAGTCTCCATTTTACTAATACACGCGCTTTAGAGGTCTGCACGGGCCCGGGACTGGTTCTAGGCCCGAGCACGGCACGGCCCTCAGGTCGGGCGTCGCACATTTTTCATTTACGAGACTCGGGCCGGGCCTGGACTTCACTTTTTTCGGGCCATACTATTTTTCTGCAGACTCGTGCCGGGTTGGGCTTGACTTTTTGTTCCGGGCCGAGTCGGGCCTGGACTTCATTCTCCCTAGAGATCGACCAGTCCCGTTAAAAAAAGCTAAAAGTTCGGCCCTAGCTTTTCCAATCCCGTATGAAAACCATTGGCCCAGCCAACAGTTTTTGAAAAAAAAAAAAAAAAAAAAAAAGGCAGATATTTTTAAATTGTTATTATTCTAAAATGAAATTTATTTTTAAAGAATAATACATAGTACATACATTTCTAGGAAAAAAACAGCAAAACCTGTGGAAAAAATCTGTCTATGACTGAATCCTGTCTTAAAAGAAAAAAAATGTGTTGATCCATGCGAAAAGAATATAACACATTTACAATAGACGATGTCTTGCTAAGAAGAAACCTGTCTAAAGCGGATTTTTTCTCCTCTCCTATGTGATTCCGTTTAAGAATATTTTACTGAATAGCAATTTTCAGATTTTTAAGTTCAGAAGTCAGTGAACATGGATTAACGATATTAAATATAACTCAAACATTTACATACAAATAGAGATTTATAAAATAAATAAGTAAATAAATAAATAAATAAATAAAACGTATTTTACATGAGCACACAGGCAAAAAAAAAAAAAAAAAAATCTAGAGAATGAAGGTATTTTGGAACGGATGTGCCTGTATTTCGCAGCTCATGTGCACGTTTTTTAAAATGAATATAAACATGCAAAAAGCTAAACATAAGCATTTTTTGTCAGAACTTATCGTACAAGACAATTTTTTAACATCTGACGTAAAAATTTATACTACTGAACAATTAAAGAGGCGTTTGCCTTCAAAACAATTAAGAAGGCTTTGCACCCCCTCCCCTTAAGCGTTTAAGATAAATTTGAAATATACAAACGTAAAAAGAAAAACATAATAAAAAATTGTCTTCAACGGCGGCTTTAGAGTTCAGAGCCCTTTTCGAAAAATTCTTAGATCTTGTTTCTCTTAAGGGTTACTTACTTTATGTCATTTACGAAGAATAAATTTTAATTTATTTTTTTTCAAAATCATCAGAGATAAAGAGAACTCAGTTAATTAAATTTCAAAACACAGGAGGGGCAATGATACTATCCCCTCCTACCCCTCTGACGACGCATATAATAGTTAAAAAAAAAAACACTATAATTTCAAAAATAAATTTAAAACTCTAAAGTAAATTTTTAAAAAATGTCCCTGTAATTTATTAAACGAAATTAAATTTAAATATATCAGAATACTGTCAAAAGTTTCGTTAAAGAAATATACGATGTCACAAATTTTTAGCTCCTTTTTTACGGTATAATGTATCTGTTACTGACATCTTATAATTTATAACAGCCATATTTAAAATAACAGCGATAAATATCGGCATGTTCGTAGAAATTTACTAGGGCCGCACCGGGCCAATTAATGGCCAAACTTTTAGAGTTTATACCGGGCCGGACCAATACATTTTTTGTATGGGCTGGGGCGGAATCGGGCCAAAGTTTTACCTTTTACACCGGGATGGGCCAATAATTTTTTTTTTCGAATCGGGCCTGGAAATTTCGGCCCGTGCAAACCTCTACGAAGCGGTCTCGTCTCCCGCCACATATCGAAATGAATGTTTGTTTTTACTGCATTTTTAAAATGAACTGGAAAATTATAGGTAATTATTTTTTTTATTTTTAGCCTTTTCTCAGGATTACCAAGTGATAAAAATCGCTTACAACTCGATAAGTAATTTATTTATCTCAAAATGGAAAACACCATTCGGTCGCATTAAATCTCTTCAATAGTCAGGCCTGCAAATTTTATACTTTTACGTTTAAAAATGAGTCAGAAAAAGTGTCATAAAGTTTCGCGTTATTGAGCAGGGAATTTGAGAAACGCTTTAGTTAAGGCAGTTCTCAAATCCAAAGGAGCTATTTTCTGACACATTTCTGAATTCATTTTTTGCTCGGAAACGTATGAAACTGGCATGTGTTCTTATTCAGAAACTATGTAATCGAATGAAGTTTTCCATTTTTTAGTAAAAAAAAATCTTTCGGAAAATATTGTCAAATTTGTCATTTTGAGCCGAATTTCTGAACTCAACAGCGAAGGAGTACAACCTATCGTCACGTGACAAGAACCGCTTATAACTCGATAAGTAATTTATTTATCCAAAAAAGGAAAACTCATTTCGATTCCAAATCGTTTTAGTTGTCAAGCCTGTCAATTTTATGCCTTGACTAAAAATGAATCAGAAAATTTGTAAGAAAGTTTCGCGTTGCTGAGTTGGGAATTTGAGAACCACCTTAATACATTTGACATTATTTTTCAAAAGTGATACCGGACCCGTAGCGACAAAAGGCGGGACAGGGAAATCTATATTTTATAGCAAAAACATGTCCGTGAGTAACGCCGACGTCCTATCGATGATGGAAACAATCATTTTTGCTTTTTTACAAATTTTCTGACTTCTAAACATTACACAATTTCAAGTTTTACATCAACGAATAGAAAAAAAAAATGTTCTTTCAAATGCAATTTGTTTGAAACGATATCTTAATTTACTGTTTATACGAAACGTTTAACAACATAACGATACTGTTAAACGATACTGTTTTACGAAACGTTTCAAAAATAATTTTCAAGCATAATTCTTCTTTAAAAATCTGTTTCTATCGCATGCAACGAGATTAGGAAAGATTCATCCGTTTGTACTTAAAGCGGTTCTCAAATAACCTGCTCAACAACGCAAAACTTTCTGACACAATTTCAGACTCATTTTTAAACGCAAAGGCGTAAAATTGGTAGGCCTGATTTTTAAAGCGATTTGGAATCGAAATGAGTTTTTCATTTTTTGATCAATAAATTACTCATCGAGTTGTAAGCGATTCGTGTCACATGACAACGAGTTTTTCGCCTTGTTCGCTTCGGTGCAGCGAGAATTCGGTTCAAAACGTCGGTTTTGATAGTGTTTTTTAAAAGATCTTCTGTCTTTACGAAAAAATGGAAAGCATGTTTCGATTACATAGTTTCTGAATAAGAACACCTGCCAATTCATGAGTTTCTGAACGAAAATGAATTACAAAATATGACATAAAGTAGCCTGTTTGGATTTGAGAACAGCCTTAAAATCGTAGGAATAGTTCAGCCTTTGTTTCCGGCTAATATTCGTAACGAAGGTAAAACTTCACCAAAGTAAATAAATAAACAAATAAAACACAAGTTTTACAGATATATGTAATCGAACGACGCGCTTAAAGACAAATATTCAGAATCAAGGAAACTGTAAATAAAGAAACCTTTGGTATTTTCTTTTATTATTAAACACTGGCATGTGGTTAATACGAAAGTGACGTTTTTAACAAACTTCAAAACTTTATTTGAATACAATATTGATATTTTTCATGCTTTTTGGTAAGTGTTAGTGCACAGAAAAAAATAAAACTTTAAATGAAAAAAAAAAAAAACAATTTCGATTGAATGATTCTTTGGTATGAGGTTACCCAATTTGGGTTCATGCCAAATTGGGTCATGACCCACGCCTGTTTTGGTTACCACTGTTTATCCATTTTGACCACTGACAAATACCCATTTTGGGTGGTGTCTGGAGTCTGGAATGGGTCTTAAGATAGCCCAAATGGGTATTTAACAGTGCTCAAAATGGATACACAGTGGTAGAGTTTTTAGACTAATAAAACATCAAAAAACATTTTTATGCGAACAATATCAATAATGTATTCAAATAAAATTTGATACTTTCGTATTAAACTCAGCCAAAAGTTAATAACCAAAGGAAATTGCCATAAATTGCACTTCTTATAGCGGCCTTTTTTGATTCTGTTAATTTCAATGGTTTAAGAGCTCAGTTATATTACATACTTGTTAAATTTGTATATTATTTATGTTACAAATATATGTTTTATTTATAATATTTTATTTATTTATTGACGAAGTTTCAATTTTGCTATGGAATATTTAGCCATAAACAAATGCTGAACTATTTATAGTGTTTTTAAGTACAAACGGTTTAAACTTTCGTAATCGGGCTGCACGCAACAGAAAAATATTTTTTAAAAATTATGTATGAAAATTATTTTTAAAAACATTGAAAAACGGTAAACTGAGATATGGTTTTTAAACAAATTGCATTTGAAAGTGCATTTTTTTCCTATTCGAAATTGTATGAAAGCGAAATTTATTGGTCAGATGTTGCCACCATCGATATATGACGTCAGCGTTACTCATGGACATGCTTTTGCTTTATAATATAGATACTGTTCTGGCAACTATAATGTAACAAAAACCCAAACTCTTTACATACGAAATAGCGAACCTTTCTATCGACATTAAAATAAATTATACTTAACAATCTTATATTTATTTAAAAAAATATAAAACTTGGCATGGGTTAGTTCCATTTAAATAAAAATTTTACATCCGTCTCTTTAAAAAGCATTGTTTATGACATAAAAATTCCATACTAAAACTTAAATTTTATTAATTAAAATCTTCACATATATTCAAATAATTCACTAAAAATAATTAAATTTTAGAATTTACAGATTTTTACGAATAAAACACAAAATAATGAATAGTATGGTGAACACTGAAGTTTAAAAGAATTTGTGTATTATTAAATAGGGATGTAGCGAATAATGATTTGGACGAATAGAATTTTTTTAATTAAAAATATGTATTTTAATTATATATATTAATTATAAGTGCATACAAACATATTAATTAAAAATAATATACATTTAAGTTTAAAAATAGAAGTACAGTTAAACATAAATTAAATATGATTTTTTTAAATTATTTGTATGTTTAAAAGTTTTAACAGCTTGATGTATTTTTCTAATATTTCAAACACCTTCATGCTAATAATAAAACATGACTTTTATTAAATCTAAATTACTAATTGCATGATTTTATCTATAGATACATGCAATTAATATACATTTTATCTAATATAAAACCTGATTATCTCTATTAACTGTCCTTTTTGAGTTTATTACTTTTTTATTTAGAAAACTTCTTTCATAGCAAAAAATTAAGAATTTGCACTTTATCATTTCATATTCAGACGTATCAAATTTACTTTTTGTAAGTCAGTATGGTCAAATTAACATTTCGTTTAAAATATAAAGAAAATTCTTCACTTTTATTATTCAATGATACTGTTATCTTTTCTTACATTCAAAATTGATTACCTCTCACGGTGTTTGCATTCTACCCCATGATTCACAATGAGACAGTTCTAAAAATAGCTCTTGGTCAAGTATTTTTTTTTTTGTAAGTTTTTGTGTAGTTATTGGTCAAAAAAATTTGTAAAAAGGATAAAATACATATTTAACAAATCTTCTTGAATTTTTTGTAATATTTTGTAGTAAATATACTTAAGGCTGTCCTTGAATACATATACATCTATTAAAATAATACTGCTGAAAAATGTGAAATTTTTTTTTATCCAATCACAAAGAGATGTTTATATGTGCATGAAATCTACATACATTAATATCCAAGCACTTTAAAATCAAATAAAATTTTCATTTTTCTAAAAATGTATTACATCTTGAGTTTTAATCGATTGTTCCCCAATGTAGGCCATTCCTTGACAGTTGTGTTTATAATACTGGTTTAAATTGCCAACTTTGGCATCATTTTCTTAAAGATATTTAGCATTTATAGAAAATCCTATTAGATTTCTTAGTATTCAAAACAGAATTAGCTGAATTTCTTGTGCATTTAAGAATGAAAATAGTTTTATGAATGTGTCAGAAAATTGTCAATTTGGACTTGACAGAAGCGTTGCATAAAAAGAAAAAGAAAGAAAAAGGAAACAATATATTATCCTGAATTTATTCGCCCAAACATCCAACAATATTCGGGAACTACTGTTCAGTTTTCGGACAACCGAATATTCGGCAAAATGGCCGAATATTCACTACATCTCTATTATTAAATATAAGACATATAGTATACATTTCAATAAAAAAAATAACTACAATAGGCAGTTGTTTATTTAAAAGTGAATTTCGTTGCTAAACACTTTTATGAAACTCCATGCCTATTTCTGGTTTTAATTTTATAGATAAATTAACAAGCATGGGCAGAATTATGGCGACATCTATTTAAACAGAGTAGAAAACTGACAGCGAAACACCTACAGTTCATGAGATGATATATTATAGGTAACACATCCATAAACAGTCTCCTTTTCTGTCAGTTCAACATATTGTGTTTACACTTGTTACAAGGAAATGTCAAGCAAAACCGGCGAGGTGACTGCATGGCATCAGCAATTCATGCACACAATATTATACGCAATGTACACTTTGTATCTTTGTAAACAATTCCACTTCCTAGCCTAATTGCACATCCTTCTCACATGATTGACGAATCAGTACACCGAATTATGTTTACACTGCCTACAACCCTGCCTACAACGATGTCACGTACACAGGATCTAAAAACACCCAAACTGCAAAAAAAAATTTGATAATTCCCACTTCATAACCCTAATTCACACTCACTAATTCAATCGGTCATTTCAAAAACCACATAAGTCACAGAATCAGAACTTTTCAGAAAAAAAAAAACTATTATTCACGAATTTTTATTGGATTTTTTGGGCTGATTATAGAGTTTGGACTTCAAAGTTTGTAAATACTGAATAATTTTTATAATTTATGAATAATAATATAAAAAAGAATAACAGAAAAACTGTTCCTGACATGTTGTTTTAGTAAGAAAAAAGGTTAGGTGGTATTTAATTTGAATAAAACAGTCATATTAACCATATTTTTAATCAAAACTAATAAAGATAGCACTTATACAGGAACACTTTTTAGTTTTTATATGGTATTGCATGCAAATGATAATAGGGTAATGTAATATGGTATCCGCATGAAATCTGGTACTACATGCAAAAACCACTTAAGTCGCTGACTTTATATCATTTAAGTAATGAACGAAAATTAGAAGGTATTGTTGGAAGAGGAAGGAACACACTGACTTATGTGATTATTACCCACATCAGGGCTCTACCTTTAAGGATGCATTTGCGATTAAAAAAAAGTATATTTGGAAAACACTTGACTTATGTGGTTTTGAAATGACCGATTCAATTATAACACCAGACGATATCACTCGGTATTTTCAAATACGTTAATAATTAAATAAATGTAATAAAACAGCTCATTGACGATTACAGCATTTTACTAATTGTTTACCTTCAGCTTGAAGAGAAGTTAAAAATAATGAAATTTCACTTACAGCATCTTCCTGTCTCCGCCTCAACTCATCTTCTTCGATGTATTCCTTTTCGAGATTGCGTATGGGACTTCTATAATGAATGTTCACTTCGGATTCTTGATACTGGTGGGGCGAGGCTGCAATAATAGGAATAAAACTCCGGATTAATTCCAAAAAAGATTGGATCAAACGAGCTCTCTCGCTCACTTTTGTGTGCGATGCGATGTATTGCTATTTGGAGAAACTGGTGCAATAGAGAGAAAAAGTGCCCGATTGTCTACAGAGAAAATCCGATGTCACATTAGTTTCAAGGCCGGGAGTCCTTTTGGACAAGTTCCATAAAGTTCCCGAGCTTATTGTCTTCTGTGACCGGTTTTGTTTTGCTTTTAAAACTACTTCGAAACTTTCTTTCGCAAAACTGAGAAAAGTAAAAGTGGAAATTTTCAAAGAGAAAAAAAAGGAAATTATATAGCGCAATGACGTCCGGTATGTAACGAGATGACATTACGGAATGATGGAGCGTGTGAGTTCGGAAACTTGTTATGAAAGTTCGAAAGGCGAAAATCCTTGCAAAAACAAAACGAAATCAGATTGCAGTCGTTTAGAGCGAGATCGAATTTAACAAGAACCGGGTTTAACAATCGAAAAGAAAGTAAATGATCGGCCTAATATGATAATGCATTGCAGAAAACTTGGTCGTAACGAGGGAAACTCGGATATAGCGAGCTAAGATTTTGCAAGCTCAGAATTTTTTTTTTTTTTTCGGATTTGTCTTTCGTACTAAGCGAAATGTGTTTATTCATGTGTGTTTTATAATTTTAATGTAATAGGGTAAAGGTTTGCACGGGCACGGGCTTGTCTCGAATCCAGAACCTAGCCCGACTTCTTTCATTCGACCTGGGTCGGGTCGGGTCTGGTTTTGAACTCATTCTTCTCGGTCCGCAATTTTTTTTGTGAAAATAAGAAGTGTCATTCTGTCTTTGTTTAACGGAATCTTCTAAAATTTATTTTGGTTTAATAAATTACAGAAAATAATATTTTTAAAAATCTACTTCTTTTTCCCCTTTTTACAATGCTTTAAAATCATGATTTTTTTGACTGACGATTTGTTTAAAAATCATTTTAACTCTTTGAGAACTAAGCAAGAGGTTTTCACATCTGTTTAAGGTTTCATAGAATAATATCTATCCAAAGTAGATTGGCATGTAGATTGATTATTTTTATAGCTTGCATATTCATTTATCTCTTGCGGGGAAAAAGCTCATTTGATTTTAAATTAATTTCTCTAATGAGTCCTCATTTGAATGTTTTTGTCTAAGTAATCAATTCCGCATGCCATAGCTTGCGGACATACAAGAAAAACTGTACTGTTTGCATAAATATGTATGAAATGTTCTTTTAAAAGACTTTTAATTTTAGGCCAATACTAAATAAGAAATATAGGCTTTTCTTTTAGAAATTTAGCCGGGCCGGGTCGATTTTTTAGGCCCCAGCCTGAAAATTTCGCCCTGTGCAGACCTCTACAATAGGGTGAAGCATCTCTGGGAATTTATCATTTATGCAGTTATTTCTTTTAAATGACTTCATTTTTTCCACACAAAGAAATTGTTGTAACATTCTTTGTGTGTTCATTAAAGTAATTAGAAGAATGATGTAAACGTGAAACAAACTATTTAAATTAATAAATAAACGGAAAGCATGTTTTCTTTAATTATCAATTTTTTATAGAATTTCCTATTTATAATATATATGGGTTAAAGTGAATTTTAAGCTGAGTTGTCATTATTAATTTAATTTCAGTCTTCCAATCTAGAAATGTAAAATTCCACCAGTCAGAGCAACCATTCTGAGATTTTTAATAATTCTAACTGAACTTTTATTCCTTTTCTCTTGTGTTATTATATGAAATATTTCACTCGTTTATAGCCATAACTCTGTTACAACAAGCGAATGCTATGTTTCTTCGTTTTTGTTATAAACGAGTTCGAGTGTACGGCGTTTTAAAATAGAGTCATTCATTCGCTATCTAGAATTAACTTTTTTTTTTCAATTTTGCCACAGATAGCCAAAGTATAAAATTTTCAAAACACCTAGTGATAAATTCTATTTGAAAATTAAATTCATAAATAAAAATAATTTGTAACAATTTATTCGAAATAATAAAAAAAAGCCCAACTGCGAAAAACGAGTAAGAATTTCTCTATAAGTACAAACTATAAACCCAAAATTATTCAAATCTGATAAGACATGCAAAAATATTTCATTCGTTCATTTGATATGGAATGACACAATAATCAATATATTTTTAAAATTGTAAACATTTAATAATATAGAATTACGAATTTTCGTCCATTCAGACAATGTTTCTCCAGATTTACTAAATGTATATGTTACGGTTATTCATCATTTATTGAAACTCAACATTTGAATGTATGTACATGACAAAAATATTTATTAAAGTAATTAATTCGAAAGTATTTATCTCAACGGGTCCAAATTTATATGTCAATCATTTATTCCAGTTTGCATAATAAAATAAATTTTCAGTTCTAAATGCAAATGCCTGAAAAAATAGTATAAAAGTACCTTTTTCACAATGTTCTAACAAACAAAGAAAACCTTTTTCATAATTAGAACTAAGGCACTCGTTTTGTTGTTTTCTTTTCTTTTTATATTAATTACATTAAAATTTCATATGTATAACATTATTAAAAGCTGATTTAAATAAAAGCAAAATTTTAAACTAACAAAAAAAAAAAAAAAATCCCATTTGAAAGCCAAAGTAATTTGGATATGCGTGCAGAATGATAAGGTAATTAATTACAATAAGGGTGCAAGGAAAAAACTTGGTGAATTACATTGTGATTGAAGTGGAAGAAGGGTGCTGGAATGTATTGCATGTGAGAGTGGATTATTAAGTAGTGATAAAGTAATCTCATGCATGTGCAAGTTAGCTAGACATCAATCTGTATAAACCTGGACGTCGAGATTTCAATGGGCTGCAGATGACATTGTTCGCTTTTTTCTGGTACGGCTTGGGAAAGCTGTTGGTGACCCTTGGGAAATACAGCTTCATCCAATTTCCAGACTGAAAAGAACTTTTTACATACTGATTATTATCCTGAAAAGTTGTTGGAAGATGCTGGATTTTTGAATGAAGATCAGTAGATGACAAAGTTGGATTGTTCTTGTTAAAAGATAACTCAGTGAGAGTTGTAGTTGTTATTCCAGAACTCTTGTGTGTACAGCAGTTATAAGTGCTTGATACGTTAACATTATTGAAAGATTTTTTACTAATGTTACTAAAATCTTTTGTATAGCCACGTAGATTTTCACATTCAAATCTTGAAATGATGGATTTGATTCGGTTTTTCATATATTCTTCCACTAAATTTCGATAACCTGCAGCTGATTTTACCATGATGTTCCTGCTACAAGTGTTTAATACCTCCTCAGATCTCGGGACATCTTTTTGATAACTTTCATCATTTCTACGCACAGATGTTTCTTTGAATCTCCATCTGGAGAAAAAATTGCCTTTGGAACATAGTTGTTTCTTAGAACACGAAGAATGATTATTTGAAATGGATGATGGATCATTGTTTGAAGTTTCAAATACTTTTTTCAAATTGTGAACTGAGCCTGACGGAGTCAGCAGTTTAGACCCAGTAGACGCATTGTTCGAATTGCAGACAGTTACCGAAGTGATATTTTGTGGTACGCTTTTGGAACGAGACATAATAAACTTTTCAAGTTTATTTTTTATCCTTGAAACTGTTCCCGTTTTTATCGTTCGGATATGTGTGACGTCGTGTTTGTCATAACTGTCTTGTGAAATACATGAGGCTGTAGAAGACGCCCAACCACGATTTGAATGGGTGGATAAAGGTCCGGCGGTCGAGTTCGAGCACTCTGAAGCAAATGTCAAGTCCAGACATGACATTGCCTTTTCCGGGATATACTGCGGTGAGAAAAAACTTTTGTTGTTAGTGGAAGACGAACTATTTTCTATGCCTCTCAAGTCGGTCCACGATAAATTCCGGGAATGAGAAAATTTACCAATATTTACAGAATCGGGAGACAAGTGGCATAACGATGAATTCCTTTTTAAACTGTTAGTGTGAGACATGTCTTCGTAGAACTGTACTTTGCTGCGAACGTCTTGGGTTAAATGGAGACCTGAACGAAGATCAGAACAAGAACTGCTGACACTATTCGAACATGACGGATGGTTTATAAGATGAGAAGATCTGCATTCTATAAAATTTATTTGTTTTTGCGAATACAAGCTTACTGGTATATTCTGAAACAGATCTTGAATCGAATTCTCGGAAACATCAGCGGGATGATTTCTTGATGAAAACTTATTTTCTATCACACAATTGGGACAAGCTGTAGAATTTATTTTCTCTTGACAATTTTCTCGGGAATTTATTTTTCCATCGTATTTCTCAATTAAGTTGGAAACCGATACGTTATACCAAAATTTTCTGTATTGAAGTGTTGTTTTATGGGAAGTTTTCTTTACATTTGCGCTTTTGTCGAACAACTGCCGTAAATCCTCAACTGAAGAATTTTTTATTCTAAGATTTTTATCACGCTCTCTGTCCCACTTCTGATAAGTGCACGATCTGGCCCACGACATATCAAATTCTTTAATTTTTATGACACGGAATTCAGCACGATTCGCATAGTTTGTGGAGCTACTGCTTTCAAGATTGGAATAAAAATTCAGCAAATAAAGAAATTTTCTGGACTTTCCAACCGACTGGACCATCGTAGAGATATAGTTGTGATAAAATGCAGCGTGATTTTGGTTCATAAAGACATTTTTTCTATTTTTTATATACTGAAAATCATTTGTTGAATGTTTCCAGTAATTATTTTGTACACTGGGTATAGACCTTGGTGAAAAATTCGTTGAAATGTTATTAGTGGGCCTTAAATAGTTAGCATTAAATTTTTCGCTAACTGTAGTAATATTGCTACAGTAAGTTAAATCATTCGTATTTCCTTTTCTATAGTTGCAATTCTGATTGCCCAAAACGTATCCATTATTATTTCTACTGTAACAGTTACTGGACATATCATTAAACGTGTAAATGCCATTCGTACTTAATGCAACAGATTTAAGATTCAAACCAGGCTCATTAGCATTTTGTGAAAGTGTTTGACCAAAACGTTTTAAATACATTTTCAAAGGATTCAAATCTACTTTGCAAATCTGTTTAACGGTGTATAAAGGTTCAGAATGCACGACTTTCGGTTCTAAGCGAGCAGCGGGAATTTTCGAAACATGGACTACAGCAGGTAATATAGTTATCATGCGTGGGAAGGCTTTTTCTGTATAAATTTCAGGTACTTCAAAACAACTGGCTTTGTTTAAAATGTTTTGCGGGCAATCTGATTTACTCGTGTTACGATTAGACATAATCATCTGACAGTTCGTTTCTTGATTATTTGAATTGGATTTATTAAAAATGTTCTGCGGGCAATCTATTTTACTCGTGTTATGATTAGAAACAATCATCTGACAGCTCGTTTTTTGATTATTTGAATTAATCTCTGCAGAGTACATTTTAGCTTTTCTTAGATATTTACTAGCAATTTCGTGTTCCCCAAGAACATTGTTATTTGCAAAATGTGACACTTTATTACTGATATCAGTTTCTGTTCTATTAAAATCGATGGATCGTAAATTGATTGAACTAGACCTGCTTTCACAGTATATTTTAGGTCGGTTACGCTGTTCGGAAATCTTCTGACTAGATTCAAAATGATTTAAATCCCTTTTAATTTTTTCTACATTTTTACAGATTGATTGAAAATTTTCTGAAAAATTATTCTGACTTTCACATTTCTGGATTATTTTCTGACAATTGTTACCCACTTCTCTATTGACTTGATGATCGCCCCCATTTAGCAAAGTTTGAGACTGGCCATTATCTGCATTTTCCCAATGGATGCATCGGGGCATTTCCGAAAGAGAGGAAGATTGATCAAATTTCGGAATAATTCTATCGCTATTGTCTAAATCAATTTTACCCATGATATTATAATCGGAATTGTAGCTGCGCACCAAGTTTTCTGGGCGTTCTGGATTAAAAATATTTGAAGGAAAACATTTTGAAATTTCTGGAAACATTATGAAAGTATCGTTATGATTTACTTTCGGTAGAAATGTTTTACGTAAATTAATATTTTTGTTCACATTGTCGCACGGGCAACTACCATGTAATAAGTTTTCAGTATTTTGTTCCGTGGCTTTTGATCTTTCAGCATATTGCATTTGGTCCCGCCTGAAAAAGTTCAATTGTGCTAAATCTGAGTTTGAGTATCGATTGGAAGTTTCAACCAAGTCTAAATGATGATGACGTGGATAAGTGTCTGAAGAAGCTACTACAGACTGCGCGTGATTTTGATGCTTGCAATTATCTGGAGAAGCAACTGAAGTTTTATTGCCATTCAGTGGCAAATCGAATGCCGATTTTGAATGTCCACCGGAAGTTTCAATGGAGTCAAACTTTAAGTGATGACGACATGGATAAGTATCTCTAGAAAGTACAGACCGCTCGTGATGATGATGAGTGCAACTTTTTGAAGTAGCAAGAGACGTTTTATTGCCATTCAGTGGTGAACCTAATACTGCTGAAGAAGAACATTGCTTTCCTGTGGTGCTTTCAGAACGAAGCAAATGGGGAAAACAAGTAGCATGGTAATTATCACAGATTTTGATGGGAGAAGATTGAAAATAATCAGCAGGGTTGCTCATTCGGTGAGTGCTATCTGGCCAGCGAAATTTTTTATGCTTAACACAATCAACGTCTCCATTATGTAACTGCTGCAAATCATCACATGAACGAAATTTGCTAAACTTTTTAAGATCAAATGGTTTCGATTTTTCTTCATTCTGAATTCGTACTGCATAGGAACTTGGATGGTATAGATTTTCTACGGAAGACGTTCTGGAATTATAATTTTTTTCATAAAATTTTTGTCTCTTTGATATAACAGACTGCAGAACATCTGTCTGCTTAGAAGAAAATCTTTTAGGAGGAGGCGGAGCAAATGGTTTCGCAGTCATGTACGAGTTTTGTTTCACAGG
The DNA here is from genome assembly GCA_963931845.1 of Maratus michaelseni. Classification (NCBI taxonomy): domain Eukaryota; kingdom Metazoa; phylum Arthropoda; class Arachnida; order Araneae; family Salticidae; genus Maratus; species Maratus michaelseni. Next base: position 26,274,596 of record OZ007594.1, read on the forward strand.
TGATGTGGTGGATGATAAGGGGTTTGGGCGAAAGATACGGGCTGGAGTTAGTTTGGATGAAGAGGGAATATGTTTGTGGTTAAAGCAGGGTGGTTCGACACCATACACATGGGATGCAGGATGGGACTTGGTGGATCGGGATTCTGAAATAAAATTAGCAAATAACAGTTAATTAAGTTTAAACTAATCTTTATTTGAATTGGGATCATAATTATTTAAACAATATACTTATATTTAAAATATATTTCCATGAATATTATTAAAAAAAAATTCCGTTAAATGCAGGAATTAACAATGTGATGTGAATTCAAGTATGTTAAAAAATATTCGACACGATAAATATACTAAAATACTTATTGCAAATGTTAGTTATTCATGTGTGTTTTAGTGAAAAATAAAAGATTCATAGACGGCTTCACTCAACATGTTCACAAATCATACTTTACATTACACTGCAAAAAAATTGTTGATTTTACAGTATAATACTGACATCTTACGGTATAATACTGCATCTAACGCGCATGCATGGCAGTATATTACTGCTTATTTCACTGTTTATCACTGCTAATTTTACGGTTTAATACTGGCACCTGGGATGCCAGTATTATACCGTAATTTTTTTTTTTTTTCAGTGTAGCTATGGCTGCAAGAAATTTGTATCTCCAACAGTATTTGTATCTTACATGAATAACAAGTTAATCGAACTAATAACTTTTATGAAGTAAATCAATATAGGAAAAAATAGAAATCATAATCTTATTATTGCTATGTACTAGAATCAGACGCTACTGAATCAAATTGTGATTCACAGACGTGATTCCTTTTAAACGGCGACCACTGCATAAACATATCCTTATTTAGGTTACAGTTATTAAAGCATTATCAGCATACGTACCAGTGGGTTTGTCGGGGACCGTTTTCCTGAGACCGATGAGCGGTATTTCGCCGCCTTTCTGGATCTCCTTGTACCAGGATTTCTGTGTTTCCGGATCCACCTGGAGAGTTCGACCCGTTTTACGAATCAGAGTGGAATCTGACTCGTAGCCGTCACTGAGTAATCTGAAACGGAATAATCAGATATGATCAACAAAGGGAATTTAATTATCTGTCAAACTATGCTCGCTAAAATAGGCTAACTGGCTGTGAAACTAGAAAAATGAAATATTTTAAACATTAAAAAGTAGGAAATAAAATAAATAAAAAATAATATATATTATATAAGTAATATATATTTTGTAAAAATACGCTATTATCAAGTAATAGTTTAATATTAATTAAATTATGATTATACATTGAGAAAACATACGTTGAGAAAATAATTTAGAAATCCCGAATCGATAATTTAAATAATCTTTAATCTTCTTTGCTGTTGCCATATCTTAAGAAAGAAACAGAGCAAAATATATAATTAAAAAAAAATTATTAGTTTGCGCTTTCTATCAATTGTCTATCAAAGCGGTAAATTTTACATAATTGGGGACTACGCCAAATTAATGTATTGTGAAGGACATTTTTATTAACTACAGGCAGGGCTCGGAAGTAGCGCGCTACAAGTAGCGAAACTACAGTAGCCGCTACTTTTTCTAGTAGTTTGTAGTGTAGCGCGCTACATTAAAAAAAGTGTAGTGTAGCGAGTAGCGCAATACAAAATATCAGTTGTTTGTAGCGAGCATCGACGCTACTTTTGACGCTACTTTACACCCAGAAAAAGGAATTGATTAAAACAACAAAACCTGTTTTGTTGAGTACATTTTGGTTGTTTTAGTCAAATTTTTAGTTCAAGTAAAAAAATTGGTTTTGTTGCTTGGACAAAAAAATATTGTTAACACTCGTACAAAATTTTAACAAAATTTCACCAATTTTACTTGAACTAACAAAATTTGTTTCTTTTAATTTTACAATATTTTTGTAATTCCAGCAAAATTTTTTTATTTTTGAAAAAATTAAATTCTTGTGTAGTAGCCATATCTCTCTTACGTAACTTGATTTATTTGACTTATATAGCTATATAATTACATGATTAACATAATTTTGGGGTAATTAAAACTTTTTTTCACTGGGACGGACAAAGGTAGTTTTAAAAATCCCCCTGTCCCATTTATTACCGGCTTCTATCTTTGCAAGAAGAAAGAATTGGATTTATGAAAATTTTCGATTTCCGGTTGTCCTGAACGCGATTTCGCTGTTTTTATCTCAATAACTAATGCACGGAATTTAATAAAACCTTTTATTCAGTTACTTTCTGATATAAATTGTTGCTGATTACTTTTTACTTTAAATCGCGCAACAGGTGGCGCTGCTATGTTGCATTTTTCGTGATTTCTGCAATAGCTCTATCTCATTTTCAGCAGTCCAATACGCCTGTAATCTTTGAATAATAAAAAGGAAATTTTTATCCTGCTTTTTACAGGCGCAATTCACTGCGGAAAATGAATAAAAAATTAACTATGTGTTGCCGTATGCTGTGCTTTGTACTGTCGTCTCATGTTTGCCTCAGAAATTTGCGTGTTCCTTATGACATTACATCTTGTGCTGCGATTGCAGCCGTTCCGACATATATAAGAGTGAGAAATGCCGAACTCAGATATCGTTCTTGGTACAGGCTGCTGTTCTGAGGACCCGGGATCGACTCCCGGCATGGGCAATTTTCATTCTCTCGGTTTGCGCTTGAAAAAAAGCCGGATAAAATTCACTTGTTATTGTTCAAGGTTTACAAGCGTAATTCACTGTTGAAAATGAATTAAAAAATAGTTAAAATTGCATATGTAGATTGGTTCATTTAACAAATGTTTTTGTAGTATAAACAAAACAAGTTCGTAATATAACATACTTTATTGATTAAACAAACAAAATATAGTTTGTTGAAAAAAGAAAATAGATTGTTAAAATAACACATAGCATATATCTATGTAACAAAAATAATTTTGTTAATTCAAGTAAAATTGAACCATTTTACTTGAATTAACAAAACATTTTTTTGCTGACGATACAATTTTTTTTTTTTTTGGAATTGCAAAAAATATCAACAATATTTTTTTTGTTGATTCAAACGAAATTTCCATTGACCCATATTTAAACAAAAAGTTTCGTTGGGGCAAACAAATTTTTGTTGATTCAACAAAACTTTTTTCTGGGTGTAGGAGGGAGGGAAAAAGTGTCAATCTTTAAATTACGTGATCATCATAACTCGTTTTTTTTGTGTGAAATATGTTCTCTGCAACAATTTGCTAACGTCAGCGACAAATCTCAGTTGCAGTAGTTACAACGTAAAGTTTCAGCATGCCCGTGATCTAATATCTGCTGTATTTGCTGATAAAACCTCAAAGTACTCACTCATAAAAAAAAAAATAATTTTCTTGCTGGGAACCCTTTGTCTTCTTACTCATTATTAGACCTTGTGTTTTAATATGGGGATGCTTCTTTTGAGATTAATGTAATAGAATGACAGACAAAATAGTATAGAACTGCCCTGCTCGGCATATAATGAATATTTTGAAATTATAGAACAACAAGAAATTGGTAATTATTCTGTAACATGTAAACTTTGTACAATTAATAAGAATTTATCGGTATCAAAATCATCTTCTTACAACTTGAAGTGGAGTATAGAGGTGAGTTAGCATTTTCTTTATTAATAATAATTACTGGATCGCATCTCGCACTGAATATCTAAATCGTTATTCACTAAAATTCATAAATCATTAAAAAGAGTATTTTCGAATTAAGATCCCTGGTTCAGAAAATATTCTTATCGAACTGTTTATTATCGCAAAAAATATTTTATTAATACGTCTTTTGATCGTTGTGAAATATTTGTCCAATATATGCATACAAATTAATTTATTGCATATTTCCTTTTGAAGATTCCAATAGATAAAACAAAGGTACAAATACATTATTTAAAAAAATGCCTAAGAATGCTTAATTTGATTTTTATGGCTATTTATTTTTACTTTAGCTGTACAGTTTTTTTATCGCTAAAATAATTTATTTATAATGTTTTATATTTGATTTGATATTGGATAGCTTGGTGTTTTAATGAAATGTCTTTATCTTTGTCTCCAGAATGAATCTAAAGCCGTATGTTGAAATTCGGGTTTTCAAAGGGACACAAACAAAAAGAGATAGAAAGGAAAAGAAAAGCTTGGCTTTAATTTATGCAAGTCTGTATGATCGTGTTCAATTTTTAAATTGCTTTCAGGAACTATATTTAAATTGTAAAGAAATAGGACTATTTAGCTCTATTTAAAAAAATATATATATATATTCAAATTTACCAAGAGCTATCCGGTCTTAAGGTTGTTCTCAAATTCAAACTGGCTACTTTATGACATATTCTTTAATTCACTTTTGTTCGGAAACGCATGAAAATGCAAGTGTCCTTATTCAGAAAATTTGTAACCGAAAGACGTTACCACTATTCTTTATTTTATTTAATTTTTTAGTAAGACAGAAGATTTTTCAGAAAATACTGTCAAAGTCGGCGTTTTCAACCAAATTTCCAATGCCGCAGCAGGGGAAACGGAAAAAACGTGACATGAATCGCTTATAACCCGATAAGTAATAAAGAAAACTCATTTCGATTCCAAATCGCTTCAATAGTCAGACCTGCCAATTTTATGCCTTTGTGTTTAAAAATAAGTCAGATAACGTATCAGAAAGTTTCGCGTTGTTGAGTAAGGAATTTGAGAACCACCTGAAGCGTTACTGGGCTATATCACTATCATATATTTGTAACATTATTACAATTTTGTTTTCAAATTTCCTCTTTTTAACACTTTTCAACATAATTAAAAAGTATCTATGAATTTGCTTTGTCTGTCTGTCCGTTCTCTAACTCTCGTAAATATACTCAGATTGCCATGAAAGTTTTATATGTTATTGAAGTTTACCATTAAATGTTCAGTGTTGAAAATGAAGTATGTAGCATTTATTTCTCACTTACAGGGACATTCAAAAGAAGTCTGTTACAATATGGTCTATAGGGAAAAATCGTTTGCGGTGTATTTAATTAGCGATGATAACTAAAGTAGCGAAAAGTAGCGAAGTAGTGACTACTTTTGAAAAGTAGTTTGTAGTCGCTACTTTTTAAAATAAGTAGTTGTAGTTGTAGTTAACTACATTTTTAGCACTTTCCAACCTAGTTGAAAAGTGCTTATGACTTCGGTTTGTCTGGCCGTCTGTCCGTGCTCTAACTCCCGTAAATATGGTCGGATTGCTCTGCAATTTTTATATGTTATTGTCGTTATCTATGGCACGTTCCCTATTTCAACTGAAGTGTGTAGCACTTATAGTTTTCTTACAGGGACACTCAAAAGAATTCCGTTACATTGCGGTCTATGGGGAAAAATCATTTGCGGTTTATTTTAAAAATGTTTCACTATTGTAAACGCATTGAAATTTATATAGATCACTAAGATGTATTAGAAGAAGCTTAATATGGAATAGTAGGTGTATAGCACTTAGAGTTACTTTACACACAGGGACAGTCAAAATAATTCCGTTACATTACGTCTATGGAGAAAAATCGTCTGCGGCTTATTTAAATAATGTTCCACTATTTTAAACGCATTGAAGTTTATATATATTACTAAGGTGCATTACAAGAGGCTTACTACAGATTAGTGTGTGTATAGCAGTCATCGTTCATTTACAGGGACACACAAAAGAATTCTCTACTGTCTGTTAACAATAATTCCTGGAAGTGCGTTTTAAGTTACTGAACGCGATTTTAATCTTAACTAGCTTTTTGTCTATTACGTGGTGTGTATAAATTTTGTAGATCCTATACAGGGCAGCACAAAAGTTCGCGAACACATTTCCGTTTATTGACAGAAACTCCAGAAGGAGAATTTAAACTGTGCTACGCGTTTCCTAACTAAACTAAAATTTAGCATCCTATGTAAATTTACAAATCTATAGATCCTATACAGGGCTACATAAAAGTATTCGGATATTTTTCCGAATATTGTATATATTGAAAATTCCTGAAATTACGTTTTTAAATATGTTATGCGTTTTCCAAATTGTTTACTTAGATGTCATCTTTCAGCTTATTAAACGGTAATGATTTGTAAAATTATTTTAGAAGCGTTGGAAAGTGCTACATAATCTATGCTTGACGTATGATTTTTCGTTCTTGTTCATAAAGTAGTTGTAGTTGTAGTTCGCTACAAACAAAAAGTAGTTTTTCCGACCCCTGACTACAGGAATAGCAGTCATGAAATTCGACGTGATCTTTAAGATGAACATTGAATGTTTATAAAACAGCGTTTTAAAAAATATATTTTTACTTTTATACTTATTTTGTAAACATCTATAGAAATAAAAACGTAAATGTTCGTTTGTTCAAAATCTTAAATCTCTTAAAGTTCTGCACTGATTGCTTTGAAATTTTGACACAACATTGCACTCGAATACGCGCGTGTTTTTACTTACCTACTAATTTCCCCCTATCTCTAATTTGCGCCCCCCCCCCCCCCCCGGAGGGCACTTTAACTTTTGCCGACACCCATCATGTGACATATCATTAGAAAGCCCTTGAACCACTATTTCATATTATGAACCTCGCTTGACCTCGATGAACCACGAAATGACCAAAATTGCCGTTTTGAGAAAATTGCCGTTAAAGATCAACTACCCCTTGATTATATAAAAAATCCCTGACGGCTCGGCCTACAGGCACAGGTAGATTTCGAAGACGCAGACCGTCGGGTGCCTGTTTGTTGGGAATTGCGGAAGAAATGACCTTTTTGCGATGATGCGGTAGTGGGAACCGCCCACTTTGAAACCTAACTTGTTTGCAGGCGGAGCCGGCAGGGATTGCTTTTTATTTTTATTTTATTTTTATTTTTATTTTTTTTGCTATAAGGGTTGGTCCTACAAAAAACTTGTCAATATAAAAGTTTTAGATAATATTATGAAGATTCCTAATAAATTTAAGCGGATTTGATATCTTGTGAATTGACGAAGTTATAAATTTTCTTCTTCTAAAACCCCCTTCCCCCCCCCCCCCTTGGGGCCATTTTTAATGATATCAAAAATCGGTCAGACATAACTTTTCGGCCCTTTCCCTAGAAGTAATAATAACTTTAAACGGATTCGATACGTATTATAATTAAGAAATTATGGGTTTTTTCTATTTTTACAAAAAGCCCCCCCCCCCCCCGGCCTTGGTTCGATTTTGCTCATTAACGAACTTGACCGAGATTTTATGTATCAGTTTGGAAGAGATTTGTGCAGAATTATTGCAGCTATTGTGTCCATAAAAAAGTGACACGCACACACACACGTATATATATATATATATATAAAGTTTTGAACTGGGGGTGGTTTTGGGTTCTGAGAGTCATGATCGGCGTAAATCTGCAAAAATTTTTCAAAAATTCCAACTTTGGTTAGAGTGTAATAGGTAGTATTTCTTAAGAAATCTACCTAAAAGAGCTCAGAGTGTTAGGTAGATTTCGTACGAAATACTACCTATTACATTCTCCCCTAAGTTGGAATTTTTGAAAAAAAATTGCAGATCTACGCCAATCATGACTCCCAGAACCCAAAACCACCCCCTGTTCAAAACCTTATCTATCTATCTATCTATCTCACTTTTTTATGGACACGATAACGTCAATAATTTTGCACAAATCTCTTCCAAACGGATACATAAAATCTCGGCCAAGTTCGTTAATGGGCAAAATCGTACCAAGGGGGGGGGGGGGGGCTTTTGTGAAAACAGAACCCCCCCCCCCGCATAATTTCTTAATTATGATACGTATCGAATCCGTTTAAAGTTGTTATTACGTCTAGGAAAAGGGCCGAAAAGTTATGCATGACAGATTTTTGATATCATTAAAAATAGTCCCAAGGAGGGAGGGGGGAGAAGGAGAGTTTTAGAAGAAAAAAAATCATAACTTCGTCAATTCACAAAACATCTAATCCGCTTAGATTTATTATAAATCCTCTTAATATTATCTAAAACTTTTATATTGACAAGTTTTTATAGGACCAATCCTTATAGGAAAAAAAAACCCTGCCGGCTCCGCCCGCAAATAAGTTAGGCTTTGAAGTGGGCAGTTCCAACTGCCGCATCATGTCAAAAAGGTCATTTCTTCCGCAATTCCCAACAAACAGGCGCCCACGGTCTGCGTCTTCGAAATTTACCTGTGCTTGTAGGCTTCGCCGTCAGAGATTTTTTTTTAAAATATAACTCCTCTTCTAAAGGTAATTTTTGCATGGGGTTTATTTTAAAATGTTCCTAAAGAATCATATTCAATTATAAGCTAATAATTTAAAAAAAAAATTGACACTTTAAAGGGACACCTTGGGACAGTGGACATTAGAAACCAAATCGTTCAATTTTCAATGGAATCCTTTGAAAGTTAGCAGACTTGTTAATGGCAAGTTGAAATAGATATATTCAAAATTTGGTGTTAAAAAATGATAAAAATTTTTGAAATTATTCAGTTTTTAAAATTTTAAAATAACGAATAATTGTCCTATTTTAAAATGTCCCAAGCGCATTTCTTTTGCATAAAATAGGACAATATTTATTTACGAGATACTTTTCACACAACAGAATGGAAGTTGGCATGAATTGTAAAAATTCGCTGAATGTATAAGAAGAAAAAAAAAAGTTTTATAATTATGTTTTTTTTTTCCTAAAAAGTTACTATTTATTTCCATATGACATAAATTTCACTACTAAAATACCCCTGAAATGTAACTTTTTATGCTAACATTTATTTATTGTTGTATAGAGGATATACAGCATAAATTTCAAAAGAATCTGATAATTAGGAATGCTCATAGAACGTTTCAAAAGTTAGAAATGTATAATTGTTTTTAGTTTTGAGAAAACAGCATTTTAAGTAACAAAAAGTGTATACATATATAGAGTTATTACAAATATAAAAGCTTATATCGTTGCGAAGAAGCGTCAGAATTGAAAAATTCTTATTGCATGAGATAAATGTGAGCAGCCAGTTTCACAATTTTCCAAATTAAAAACTTTATTTTTTAGTCGAATTTTGATTTTGAAAGTTCATTGTCCCCTTTATCTATCAGTAATTTTTTGAACCACAACTTTTTTTGTAATAATAATAATAATAAAAACCTTCCCTCTAATCCCATTCCTGCAAAACCGTAATTTTTTAGCATCATTTATTTCTTTTTAACGAATTTTTGGCACGCCCGGTATTTCGAGCCAATATTTTAGCTAGATTGGAAATCTCTATGTTGATTTTCAGTTATTTCAATCTGTATGACAACGACAACCTACCGCACTAAACGAATTTAAACAAACTCAGCCAATCTAAGTTAACGCATTTTGTGGAATTTCTGAATACTTGTCGTGCCGAAATTAATCTGTCGCGTGCCATTGATTCGCTGTCCCTACGGCGATTGCGATGAAGCGAGCGTACTTCGTTTTACAGCATTTACAGGCACTCAAAGGAAAAACAACATTTACAGGCAATCGCCATTCAAACTGAATTCACTGTAGTAGTTTAATTTTTCAGCGACTGGAATGTTGACGAACGGTAAATGTTGTTACACTCTTTTACATAACGTAGTTTTTGCTCGTAATTATATAAATACGTAGCACCTATAATCGTCGTCTGGTCCGTCCGTCTGTCCGCATATAACAGCGCAAAAACTACCCAACCGAATGGTTTGAAATTTAATATACAGAATCGTTGCAGAATTTTGTCGCGTCATTTCAAATTTTATGAAAATCGAATCAATACTTAAAAAGATATTCATAAAAGTTTTCTTTATTCTATTAAATAATATCATACGTTATCTATATAATAAAAACGCATGTCATGTGACTGAGGGAAAAAATACGGGCTAACTACTTCTTTTTTCATATGCCAAACGGCCATTTTTATTCAAAATTATTTTTTCGAATAAAATGGCATAAAAGTTACATCGTTCAAAAAAATGGTTTGCTTGAGAGATGGGTTACATTAAAAAATGTATTAGATTCTGAGATAACTACAGTGGAAATTTTGCAACAAGCTGCACTTATAATCAGGGCCTCCAAACGTAAGGTTTTATTGTTTCGATTCATTTAAAATAAAATATTTCGGTTCCGGTTTTCATTCCATCAGAAATGTTTTTTTTTTTTTCGATTTTTGGCCCGGTTCGGGTTTGGAGTTCTGCTTTGGCCATACGCGTAAGATGGCACTGTTCATTTCTATACCTTAGTTATTTTCATTTTCGGCAGTTAATTATTTTCAGTTATACACAACTTTCTGATTAACTTCGGCGTGCCCATATACATATATATATATATAAAGACGAGAAGTAAATAATAAATAACATCAGTGGCACGTATTTTATCTTTTAAATAACTGAAATTTTATAAATTGATTTAAAAAAAATCCCTGATGGCTCGGCCTACAGGCACAGGTAGATTTCGAAGACGCAGATCGTGGGGCGCCTGTTTGTTGGGAATTTCGGAAGAAATGATCTTTTTGCCATGATGCGGCAGTTAGAACCGCCCACTTCGAAACCTAACTTGTTTGCAGGCGGAGCTGGCAGGGATTTTTTTTTTTTTTAATTTTCTTTTTGCTATAAGGGTTGGTCCTATAAAAAACTTGTCAATATAAAAGTTTTAGATAATATTAAGAAGATTTATAATAAATTTAAGCGGATTTGATATCTTGTGACTTGACGAAGTTATGAATTTTTTTCTTCTAAACCCCCCTTTCCACCCACCTTGGGGCCATTTTTAATGATATTAAAAATCTGTCATAAATAAATTTTCGGCCCTTTTTCTAGAGGTAATAATAGCTTTAAACGAATTCGATACGTATCATAATTAAGAAATTATGGGGTTTTTTTTCTATTTTCACAAAAAGCCCTCCCATTTCCACCTCCCTTGATTCGATTTTTCCTATTAACGAACATGACCGAGATTTTATGCCCCTTGATTTTATGTATCAGTTTGGAAGAGATTTGGGTAGAATTATTGCAGTTATGTCCATAAAAATGACATAGATATAGATAGATAGATAGATACATAAAGTTTTGAACTGGGGGTGGTTTTGGGTTCTGGAAGTCATAATCGGCGTAGATCTGCAAAAATTTTCAAAAATTCCAACTTAGGTGAGAATGTAATAGGTAGTATTTCTTACGAAATCTACCTAAAAGGTTCAGTTCAAGTTTTTGTTCCATGAAAACCTCTATTTCTTGTTTTCGGTTCGATTCTGGTTTGAAATCCTACTTAAAAGTTAAGCTAATTTTGATATCCCTAACCATTTATGACCATCTAATTATATTTACTATATATAAGAAAGGAGCAGGTGAAAGCTTTTCATTTTCAAGTGCATGATAGAAAAAAAAGCAAATACATTATTTATCCACTGTTTGCATGAAGCCATTTCAAACTATCATTTAGAAAGAGCCAACTTACCTTTAATTAAAAAAAAATAACAACAACAACAAATTTAAATAAACCATACAGCTGAAGAAGTAAGCCAACTTGACCGGTTTTCATAAGGAATGCATCATACAGAAAGTAACACGAAGCACTGTCCGTCGGATGTAGAATGTCACATTTGTGTCCCAATTCGAAAAATTTATCTTATATGCGTAAATAATAAAAGCAAAATATAACTTACTGCAATCAAAATTTGGCTCGAATAAATTTAAAAACACGGCAATCATCAATAAAAATCAACAGCGAAACAGTAAAAAAAAATAAGGTCAACGTCAAACCTTTCTGGACGAATAGAAAGTTTCATAATAAACTTTATCCTATTGAGAAAAATTGATCCATACGTGCCTATCAATATTTTATCTCCCATGGGGAAAATTGTAGGGATAACAGAAAACTCTTAAAAATCATCTTAAGTTAATGAACTCGAAATTCTAAAAGAAAATGAACCGCCAGTTTATTACGTCTTTGGTCAAATATTTTTGCTGTTGTTACCATAACAACAACTTTTTAAGAATTCTTTCCACAAAACAGAACTGGAACGTAGATAAAGCTATACTCGGCGCTGATGTTCTTATCGCAGCATGTGAAAACTAGTGTCTTTTGTTTGCTTTTTGCGGAATACTTTTGCAGAAGTTACAGAAGTCATTAATAGAATTTGTTGTACTTTATGGAATGTAGCCATAATTTGTTTCGAGAAGCGAAATTTTTAAGCATACGAAAAGGTGTTGAACAAAGAAAACTGGACTTTTGGTATATTTGTAATTTGTTTAATAGTTACAGAATATATGTTTGAAATGATAGATTTGTGGAAAAGTTTTAACATTTCCATTAAAACATGCATTTTATGAATTTAACCACATTTAAAAAATTTATCTTAGTGCAAATTTAATAATTAATAATTTATAAACATGAATATTTTTTAAAAATTATAGATTACTGGAAAAGTTTTGACACTTCATTGAATACGTGCATTTTGTGAATTTAACAACATTTTGAAAATTATTTTGAATGCAAAAATAAAAAATTAAATAATTTATAAACATGAATATTTTTTATAAAGTCTATAAAATTAAAACTTAAAATACTAACATTATTGCAAATGTTGTGATTGAGAAAATGGAAAAAAAATTGTAAAGCTAATACAAGCATTTTACAAAAGTCTTTTAAAGTACAAATAATGTTTAAATTCGGAAGAAAAGAAAAAAAGAAAATTATAAAATACCAAACATTATACATTATTCAATGAACTTTAATGACGAATCCGTTTCAATTTTTTTTATTGGTTAGTTGTACTCTTTTACTAGTCATTTCCCCTCTCTAAATTATCAAATAATGCTGTTATTTTAAAACGACAAAAAATATTGAATTGCATATACTTTAGTCTTTAAAATTACTCTTAATTTATTAAATTTGAAACTAAATTCAATTTTGAAAATATAATTATACGATTAAAATACAATATGTTGCAATTTTTTTAAAACAAAGTTGTAGTGGAGCTGAAGTTAACATAATATATGAAGGGTTATAATTAGTTCATGGTCACAAATAGCGGGGCAAAGAGATTTTTATAAAATGCTGATCAGTGGCTAAAAATTCGATACTAAAGAAATATAAAGAGTTTCATGTCCTTCTATTAAATTTATCAGAACGAAACAATTCTTAAGAGACACAACATGTAAAAGTAATCAGTTAGTAATAAGTAATTAGTGTAATTCAAATGCAACAATATTTGCAGGACAATCAGTGTTCATAAATGAAATTTTCACAATATTAATATTTAGGAGCACTAAGGGGCTCTGCTCAATACGAGCTACACTCACCGTCTAAACCCAGTGGTTTCTAAAAACATGCTAATTTTCTCAGTTTTAAAAAGAAAAAACAATGAATGCAGTAGAAATTGAATATTCATTTCAAGATAAATTAAAAAGCATTGAAAAGGCTATTAATTTAATAAAATATCCCCCTCCTCCTCCCCTCCAATACACACGCACATAAACACACATCCGAAAAATAAAATTAAAAAAATTCTGAGGAAAGTAACTATAAAAGGACAATTTTGTAGAATTTACGCCATTTTGTGTAATCGTAATAAAATATATAAGTTTCTGAAAATTGATTTTCTGGGCGTTTCATTTTAAACATGACGACATTTTTATGAGCGGAAGCTTTAAAGTTCATGATTTAAAAATGTAAATGCATGTGTTTGGCTAAATAGGGCACAATTTTCGCATATAAAAATCATATATTTAATACTCCAAAATAATATATTGGTATCAAAAAGTATTTTTACTCTTTATTCTCAAACTATATTTGCTCAGTTTATTTTAAAACTACGGCAACAAGAAAAATATTAAATACATTGAAAATAAAATACATAACTGTTTCAAATTAATAGAATAAATACATGTTTTAAACATTTTAAATCAAAACAAGAGTAAGAAAAATAAATAAATAAATGTCTCTCGTTAATAATGACATAAATTTCGACTTAAAATTGTCCATTGTGTACTGTTATCAACGCTCCATGTAATCAATAAAAAACACCTCAACGTATTAAAATATCCGTATCTTTATAACGTCTAGAAGAAAAGTTTTCATTTAGAAGCTATAGTGTATTTTTAAATATGATGTAATTTTCTTTAACAAATGTCTTTCGCACGTAATAATTTAATTATTTTATGGAAATTTTATTATTCGGGCTTTTTAAAATCTGTCTCAAAATATGAATTAAATCTCTATTCAAATAATGAAATTTTAAATTTAAAAAAAAAGAAAGAAAACGAACTCAAAACATTAGACAAATTAAAAAAAATGATTGGACACTGCACAGCACAATCCAATCAAGTCTTTGCCGACAAAAGATGTTTAAATTGCAGTACATTTTTAATACTATAAGATGTATGTAACTAAACTATCTTGACTGATTTTAACATTGAATAGCGCTTAAAATAGTTCTTCAATTCAAAAAATGTCTGCTTCAGCCTATTTATCATACATTTCTCTATAAAAATATTACTTTTCATGTTTTTATATTCAATAGTTTTTGTAGGGTAAGTTGAGAAAGTGAGAAGGACACAACAGATTCAATAACGGCAACGGTAGCGTTGGTAAATTTTTTTATTTACAATAGGAAAATATCTCTCTGGTAATAAATCTAAAAATCATACTTTCTACATGTCCGTTGAAAAAAGTTTTCATTCATTTTCATTACTATAAAAATTAATAATCTCATATGAATTTGAAATAATAAAACATGTTCTCAGTTGCCCTGGTATTACTTATATCCGCTGGTCTACATGTTTGTCTCGTATAAAAATATTACTTTTCATGTTTTTATATGCAATAGTTTTTGTAGGGTAAGTTGAGAAAGTGAGAAGGACACAACAGATTCAATAACGGCAACGGTAGCGTTGGTAAATTTTTTTATTTACAATAGGAAAATATCTCTCTGGTAATAAATCTAAAAATCACACTTTCTACATGTCCGTTGAAAAAAGTTTTCATTCATTTTCATTACTATAAAAATCAATAATCTCATATGAATTTGAAATAATAAAACATGTTCTCAGTTGCCCTGGTATTACTTATATCCGCTGGTCTACATGTTTGTCTCGTATAAAAATATTAGTTTTCATGTTTTTATATGCAATAGTTTTTGTAGGGTAAGTCGAGAAAGTGAGAAGGACACAACAGATTCAATAACGGCAACGGTAGCGTTGGTAAATTTTTTTATTTACAATAGGAAAATATCTCTCTGGTAATAAATCTAAAAATCATACTTTCGACATGTCCGTTGAAAAAAGTTTTCATTCATTTTCATTACTATAAAAATTAATAATCTCATATGAATTTGAAATAATAAAACATGTTCTCAGTTGCCCTGGTATTACTTATATCCGCTGGTCTACATGTTTGTCTCGTATAAAAATATTAGTTTTCATGTTTTTATATGCAATAGTTTTTGTAGGGTAAGTCGAGAAAGTGAGAAGGACACAACAGATTCAATAACGGCAACGGTAGCGTTGGTAAATTTTTTTATTTACAATAGGAAAATATCTCTCTGGTAATAAATCTAAAAATCATACTTTCTACATGTCCGTTAAAAAAAGTTTTCATTCATTTTCATTACTATAAAAATTAATAATCTCATATGAATTTGAAATAATAAAACATGTTCTCAGTTGCCCTGGTATTACTTATATTCGCTGGTCTACATGTTTGTCTCGTATAAAAATATTAGTTTTCATGTTTTTATATGCAATAGTTTTTGTAGGGTAAGTCGAGAAAGTGAGAAGGACACAACAGATTCAATAACGGCAACGGTAGCGTTGGTAAATTTTTTTATTTACAATAGGAAAATATCTCTCTGGTAATAAATCTAAAAATCATACTTTCTACATGTCCGTTGAAAAAAATTTTCATTCATTTTCATTACTATAAAAATTAATAATCTCATATGAATTTGAAATAATAAAACATGTTCTCAGTTGCCCTGGTTTTCTTATATTCGCTGGTCTACATGTTTGTCTCGTATAAAAATTGGATGCATGTCTCTTTAGAAAATAAAGTGAACAATTTATCAATAACACTCCTCACTAAAATCTTCGGGAATCAAGTCTTTATAAATGAAAAATTCTTAATTACACGTCTTAACTTAACAGTCTTTTGGGAAAATTAAGGTTTACCATGGCATGTTCGGTATTGAAAATAGGGTGTGTAGCACTTCTAGTTCATTTACAGGCGAACTCAAAAGAATTTCGTTTAATTATGGTCTATGACGAAAAGTCGTCTGCAGTGTATTTTATTAGAAATAATTCTCTTTCATGGGAATTATCAAACTTTTCACCCATCGAATAAAATATCAACACATGTGAAAATACTTATCGGGGAAACACTTTCATTGCATCAGTAAAACCCAAAGCTTAGAAACTCGAGATTAAAAGCAAAAGTACTTAAGAATGACTTAATAGACAGTTTCTCATTAACCTATAATCAAAAGAACTAATAAGCGCTTCAAAGGACAATTGCACTATAAAAAACATTTATCAAAACTTCAGTAATGATCAACAAACTTTTAATCTGTGTATAATAAACTGATTGCACCAAACTTCAGAAAAATCCTGTAAAATATGTTATTTCCCGGTAATGATATCACGAGATGAAAGAACTGGAAAACTTTCTCAATTTTTTAACTCTTAATTTCTCTTCACATTCACTAATGTAAATGATGTAGCGCGCGTCACAGGGGCATAATAACGTTCCATAATAATTGTAATAATGTATTTAATAATGTAGATAGTATAAATGTGTCTGTGTAAGTTTAAATGTAACAATATAACGTTAGAAAATAACTATTCGTCTATTCTTCTATCTCATCTAATCCCACATAATTAAGTTTATTTCAGTGAAAGGGAAGCTTATAAAGTGCCGTGAACGACTCAACATCCAGGAGGATTATTTCAAATTAAACAATAGGATACAACGACTTGAGACGTAAATACGAGATGGAGCATATGCGGCAACCGGAAAGGTAAGAGAAACTTCTTATCTTAATTTATCGGACTCACCTGATTTAATATAACATCGCGTTGACCAGAACGAACTCCATCCTACATATTTCTATAATGTTATATTATTTCAAATATATGTGAATGTAGTTAAACTTTCCCACCAGGTTCACATAGCAACAAGCGGTTCTCACGATTAGGCTGTGACGTCGACAGCCGCAAGCCACAAGGAATTCTGAGATACATTTTTTGCATCACCAGCTTGGGAAAGGAAAAGATTCAGATTTTAACTGGACGTGAACCGGATCGGACGGGTCCTGAGTGCTCTCGAGGAGGGAGAGCAGGCGCGAGCAAATCGATCCGAAACACGGCCAGATTTTACCGAAATAGCCGCAGTTAGATGACTGCAAATCCTCACTTTCCCTCCTTTAGTTTTGTAAATACTGTTTTATATTTAGTATTTAGTCCAGAATCAATTAAACTCCTGTCATATGTTAATTAAAGCTTCCACTTCCTTCAATCCAATATCACATATATGTATATTGATATACATCACTGAGGGGCGCTACAAGATGATTGCTATAGAATAAGCTGTACATAACACTCATCGTTACAAGCAAAATAATTTGGTTAGTCAGTACTGATGTCTGTTAACAATAATTGCTGGAAGTGCGTTTCCATTTGTGTGTTTTTAAAGTTAACTAATTTTTTGCATATTCTTTGATGTGTATAAATTCTATAGATTTGATACTGGCATACACAAAATAATTCGGAGTAAATTTCCGTGTATTGCTTAAAGATAATTTTGAACTGTGTTATGCGCTTCCTAACCGAACTAAATTTGAGTAAACTGTGTAGTATACATACAAATCTTATGATCCTATACACGGCTTCACAGAATTTGAATGCTTTTCCGATTATAAATGATGAAATTGGGTTTTCAATTGTGTTATGCGTTTTTCAAATTGTTTACTTAGATTGGGCGACGCTAGTTGAGCTTAAGCCGAAAAGTTAGGCCTCCCCGCCCGGTTTGACACCGACTTTGTTTACTTAGATATCGTCGTTCATCTTATTGAACAAGGAAATTTTGTTACAGAAATCTGAATGTGTTTCATAATATATGATTGACGCATGATTTCTTTCTTTTAAGACGATTGCCTTAAATATCCGGATTTCTGCCAATCGGGATTGCGCTCAGAACACATCAGACCGGATAATTGAATTTCCAGCGTTAAATAATGAAATAAATAGATTAAATAAATAAAATACCTGCCGAAAATACTGTCGAATCATTCAAAATGCGTGATAAATGAAAACCGAATAATTAAACTGTGTATGTAACTCAAATACAATAAAACCTGCTGAAACGGAAAATGTTCATGGTCCTGGGCAAAACGTCCTGGAAGACGAATCCTTTTAAAACGGAAACCTGTCTAAAACAGATTTTTTCTCGCCCCCCCCTGACGATTCCGTCTCAGCAGGTTTCACTGTAACGTAATGAAATAAAGAAACGATACTCACACGTTGGGCCAACGTCTACCCAGACCAGTTTTGTGGTGCGGCCTCGAACTCAGATCTCCAAGATGTTCGTGCTAAACAGGAATAAAAAATATAAATAAAAATACGAGAAATGCAACATCATATTTTGTCTCATCTAATTCTTCATGCCTCGTTTCGCGTAGCGTATTCGAACAGTGGCCATATAAAAACCCGTATCATGAAGGGATAATAACAATCGAAACGCAGACAGGACTCAATTGACAGTGTCAAGAATCATTTAGCTCTACACAACACACAATGGGATGAATATTTTCGAGACGGATGCTCGCTTATGTCGGAGAGTGAAAGGCGAAATGGCACGTCTCTTCCACTGCGCCATAAATCAGAGAAGATGAGGAAAGCGCAACATGTACGACGAAAGCATTTTTGTTCACAAAATTATCTTCAAACTTTTTTTTTTTCAATACGAAGAAATATCATGCTAATTTACAGTCCCGTGCGAAGAGAAATACCCTGGGCAAAGTTTCAATCCCCCCCCCCCCCCACACACACACACCTTAAATTGCAGAAACATAAATAAATCCTATTGAATAAATATTTCGCATTTATTATGGAAATTTAAAAAGTTAGAATATGTTTGAAAATGTTCAATTTTATACACATGGAATTTACTTCATAACGCATAAAATTTGGTATTACAGACGTGGGAGTAGGCTGTTCTTTCATAATTGTGTCTAAGTGCGGTATTAATTTTCTTTAATAATAGAATGGACCAAAGATCCTTGACACATCGTAAAATTTAATGAAAAATAAATTAATTGACGTAGAAGGATACAGTTTTGTGCGAAAATACTTCTCAGATTCGAAAATGGTTTTTTTTTTTTTTTTTTTTTTTTTTAGCATATTAGAAAAATTTAATAAACAATTTTTATACATAGATAAATACATGCACCTTTTCAAATCTGAAAAAAAAAATCACCAAAAAACTCAAAATAAGCAGTTACAAACCATTATTTCCGGTTATTTCCAGCTATTTAGCGTGCTCTCTTTTTTTTTTTTTTTTTTTTTTTTTTTGACGATTGTCCTATGTATTACCCTATTTCAACGTGTAGAATGAAATCGAGTACCACACTGAGAAAAATGACACTTTCAAATCTGAGTAAATCGATGTTTTCATTTTGTTATGAAACTTTTTGTTTCAAATAAGACGAACCAATGCTTTCAACTCTGAAATACCAGAAATACTCAGAATAGTGAAACATTTACCTACTCAAAAATGATTAGGATCAGTTCAAACTCATTTTTGAAACATGGACATACTCAAAAAGGAGCACCTGATGTTTTATTCTTGAGTGTATGCATGTTTTCAGAAATGAGTAATATACATATTTCAAACTTGAGTCATTTCGATTCGGAGCCATTTTGACTATGTGACATACTCAGATTTGAGTATTTTTTGCTCTCTTTTGAAAATGTCGTTTTTAGTGTGCATTTGGATGAGATTCAAAAGCTACAAAGAGAACAAACATTGCAATATTGTAGTATATTGCACAAATTTGATGGACATTTATTTTAACTAACTTTTTGTTTAAACAAAACTTTAGATCATGAGAATCATTTTCGTCCAATCACAGATATCTTTATATAGATCGTTCAGTGTAAGCAATGTATGTTATTACAAGTCTGAAGTTTGTTACATTCATACGCGAGTTCTTCTTTTCGATCTTAACTTTTTGACAATGCAACGTACCGTTATACACTTTAGTAAGTCTGTAGTTAGTATGCTCATCGTATGTCCATAACCCCGTCGTTTGAGGCTCATAATTCCTTAACAATACATCTTTATTAACTTAAAATTTTTACGGAAAAAAAGAAAAGTTTAACATTTAGTTGACAAAGTGTTAGAGTTTCGGAGAAAGTGAAGTTTAGGGTTGTTGGTCTGTCAACTGCTCAATTCCCCTAAACCAATGGGCGTGGCCATGCCTTCGTACATTTAAATTATCTCCTCGAAAAATTAATATTTTTAACTTTATTTTTTCTGTGTACTCTTCATAAAGCACGTATCTTTTTAGGTGCGTTCTTAATTGTATAAATACGTAGCACCTATAGTCGTCGTCTGGTCTGTCTGTCTGTCCGCATATAACAGCGCAAAAACTACCGAACCTAATGGTTTGAAATTTAATATATAGAATCGTTGGAGAATTTTGTCGAGTCATTTCAAATTTTATGAAAATCGAATCAAAACTTAAAAATATATCAATAAAACTTTCCTTCATTCTATTAAATCCTATCCTACGTAATCTATATAATAAAAGCGCAAGTCATGTGTCGGAGGAAAACACATACGGGTTAACCACTTCTTTTTTCAATATGCCAGGCGGCCATTTTTATTAATTTTTCGAATAAAATGGCATAAAAGTTGCATTTTTAGAAAGATCTTTCAAAAAAATTGTCTGCTTGAGAGTTGAGTTACATTAAAAAATGTATAGATTCTGAGATAACTTCAGTGGAAATTAGGTTAACAGCCGAATATCTCAATCCATTAAAGTAAATGAACACAAGCTATTCTTTTATCGTGAGTCATAGAAATATTAAACCATGGATGTAATCATTCGCAAAGCAAGATCTCCATGGTGAATTTTGCAACGCTGTCTAGTGTCGAAAAAAAATTCGCATCTGTAAACGTGGCATACGTATATAATAATAAAAAAAGGCATGCTCATTTCGATTATAGCAGACGATAAAATTCACTTCACTTAAATAATATAAGGATGATTTTTTTACATTATAAAACTAGTTATAGTACTGACGCACCTCATTTGTCACGTTTAACGTACAATTTCCAACTTGGTTTGTTAGTTGTCAAAATATTTCTAATATATGGTTCTTAATTTTATTTAAAGTGTTAAAATCTTACTCATAGTTCGTCAATTTTTAACATCTTAAATATTAAATTAAGCATATATTTTAGAAATATTTTGACAGCATCCTTTAAGAAGAGTACACAGAATAGAAATTTTAAAAATATTAATTTCCGGAGGAGATATTTTAAATATACGAATGCATTCTTCAATGCAATCCTTCATCCTTCAATGTGTGTCCATCGGTTTAACATTAGCGAGGGCAGTTGACTGACCAACAGTCTTAAGTGAAGAATTCGTCGGATCAGTAATGTAAAGAAATTAAGACAGATTACAATTGTTTACTTTCTCTTAAATCGGTGAATATTTTAGTTTTCCTTTTATGAAATGGATAGTTCTAATTATTTCTTCGGCATAATTTAACCACTCATTATTAAAATAAATACATAAAAAAATTCACATGCCAAAATTTTTACTTCATATACCGACATAAATAAGGGATAACAGCAAGACAAAGAACAAAATAAAAAAGGGGTGTTTTAAAATGTAATAACTATAACATGCCCTTTCTTTCTGAGGGGTAATAAATGTTGGACGAGTGCAACAAAAAATAATACGAGGTGTAGTCAATAAGTACCTAGATTGCATTTTTCACATTCGAACTGATCACTCTAGAGACTGTAAAATCAAATTAGGGAAAAACCAACTTAAATGGAACGCTGTATGCAGCGTTTTGGAATACGTTTATAGGTCTTCCATGCGCTTTTTAATAGTCCAAAACAAACAGAACTTCAAACGATGACAAAAATGTTTCTAGTTTATAAGTGCCTGAAGTCGAACAGCTGAATAAAAGAAATGGTTAAGATTGTGCAGCCAATTATCTGTAAGGATCATTATTATCATGCCATTAATAAAGTCTGCTTAGCGAATGTGCAAAAGCAGACGATTATTGGAACAGAACAAGACTGCTGCATGATAGCATCATATTGCCACCTTATGCCAATTATATTGTCCGATTAATGTTATATGTGTCTGTCACACATATGGGCCCCATTGTAGAGAATTGGCTTCTAATGTAGCATTAAAATAATATTTTGATGAGAATAATTGACTCGGGACCTAGTTGATTGACCGAACTTCTTTATTATTAGTTCCATCGTGCTCCAGCATCTGAGAAGTTCGGCAAAGGCCCCGGGAGCAGTAAATATGATTTTGGTGGGAGAAGGTGTCAAACTGGGAAGATAATTTAATTGGATGATTAGCTTTTGATTGATGTATGGTCAAGACCCGTATGATTCCTGGGTACCGGGTTATCTAGGCTTTTAACCACAAACGCAGGAGAATTGCCCTACGTCAGCGCTTTTTATCTTAAAGTTTCTCTAATTTTAATGATCGAACGTAATAAATGTTGGGCTGAGAAACAAAATTAACAGGAGCAAATTAGTTTTAAGTATTAGATTTATTTAGATTTGGGATTTAAATTTTTAATTTTGGAATTTAAAAAAGGTTTTATTGTTTTATCCTTTCATCTGTATTTTTTACAACACACACCATGCGTATGGTACCACATCCTCTCTACTCGTCTAATCTTGTATTACGCTCATGCTAGAATATTTAATAAACTTAAGAGACTAAATTAACAGATATGGAGGCTGGATAAAGTTCAAACTATGCAGGGAGAATTCTCTGACTTCTTTCTTTCTTTCATTAAAAATATTTAAAACTCTGTGTTAACTCACCGCTATAAACATTGGTTAATTCAATTTTTTGGTTTAAAAGTGACCTGGTCAAACTTGATTCTAAGTTGCGTACTTCAAATATCGAAGCTCAGAATTTTAAACATGTATTATGAATGCAGTATTACAGAGGGTGTTCGCACATTTTTTAGACGATTTCGGAGTTGTTTTTTAACGTTTAAAATATGAATATTGCTTTCTGAAATAATCTATATGATAATCTTGTTTCTTGATTCTAATTCTGCGTAATGCTTTCGATGGTAAAAGCTTTTTTGTAAAATTTACAGGGTTATTGCTTCCCATGCCTCTTTAAAAACTTTCCAGATTAGATCAATCGTGGTGGTTTTGCGCTTTGAAAAAGCTCTTTTCAGCAGACGAAATGCACAATAAATCATAAGAGAAACGTCAGGTGACTTCTTAGGAATATGTTGAAAGGTATAAATGCAATACCTGTGGGAGTTTTTAATGTTTTCAACGAATACAGCGGTAGTTTTTGAAGTATGAGGGGTAGCTTTGCTTTGATGCGGTTTCACCCTTTAAAAGTCGTTGAAATAAAGAAAATAGCATTTTTTTCTGTAAATATCGGATGTAACACATTCTCTTAATAATATAATGAATTGATTGTAACATTTTTGTCCAATATTCTTATTTTTATTTTCCCATTGTAAGATAAATTTGCGACAGTCATAAATCCTTACCTGAAACTTCGTTTTCATCCTTGAAATGGGCACTTTTTAGCTCACAGGCTATCAAAGCCTAAGAGCTTATGTGCCCGCCGGTTCTGTATGTACGTACGTACGTATGTATGTACGTAACGCGATAACTCTTCATAGAACCAACCGTTTTACTTTAAATTTTGTTTATAGGTTCCTTGTGATAAGGAGCTTCCCTGATTAGTTTTGGAGGTTCATTGGTTAAGCATAAAGGGGGGAAACGGGGGGCTAACCCCCCATAATTTAGATAAATAGGTTTTTCATACAGAATTATCCCATTTTCTTCGAATTTTGTATATAGGTTTTTGATAATGCGCTTCTGTCAATAGTTTTGGGGGTTCATTGGTTAAGTATAAAGGGGGAAAGGGGGAACCCCACCCCCCAATTTAGATAAATGAGTTTTTCATGCAGAATTATCCCATTTTCTTCAAATTTTGTATATAGGTTCATTTTGATAATGCGTTTCTGTCAATAGTTTTGGGGGTTCATTGGTTAAATATAAAGGGGGAAAGGGGGATAACCCCCCCTAATTTAGATAAATGAGTTCTTCATGCAGAATTATCCGATTTTCTTCAAATTTTGTATATAAGTTCATTGTGATAATGCGCTTGTCAATAGTTTTGGGGGTTCATTGGTTAAGTATAAAGGGGGAAAGGGGGGGCTAATCCCCCCTTAATTTAGATAAATGAGTTTTTCATGCAGAATTATCCCATTTTCTTCAAATTTTGTATATAAGTTCATTGTGATAATGCGCTTCTCTGAAGAGTTTTGGGGTTTCATTGGTTAAGTATAAAGGGGGAAAGGGGGGGGGGCTAATCCCCCCTTAATTTAGATAAATGGGTTTTTCATGCAGAATTATCCGATTTTCTTCAAATTTTGTATATATATATTCATTGTAATTAGAGACTTCCCTGATTAGTTTAAGGGGTTCATTAGTTAACTATGAGGGGGGTAATGGGGGGATGACCCCCCTTAATATATTGTTGATTTATTTATTTTTCGAGGGTCTTATTTCAAATTCATTGAAGTAAGAGTATAATATACAATTAGTGTGAATAGCCTGTGAGCTCAATGCCCTCAGTTTAACTGGGCACTTTTCTTTTTATTTTAATGTATTTTTTTCATTTTGAGTCTTTTTACTAAGAATAAGTACTGATTTTCGGGATAGCTCTTTCCAATTAATACTGATGTTTATTTTGCACTTAGAAATTTTTACACTATGCGCTTTACAATCATTGTAAACTTCCGAATAAGAATATTTCTTTTCGGAAAACAAAAAAAAAAAGTATCCTCTGATTCACAGCTTGTTTGAATGCGCCATCTTGATAGAAGAATAAATTTGAAAGCATCAGGCAGTAATATGAATTACAAATAATAAGTTGTTGAAAGAAAGTTTTCCTCTAAAATAATTCCATTTTTTTAAAATCATTTATCAAATTTGTCTAAAAAATGCCCGAACAGCCTCTGTACAACTTAATCCTGAAACTGAAAATAGAATTTAAAAGATATTTTTGAATGACACAAACTGAAGTCGTCAAGTTGTTCTGAATACTATGATAATGCGATTTCTTAAAATACTTAAAACCTACCAATGGCTCTAAAATTGCAATCAAATTTCAGAAGAATATTTTGAAAACGATGTTATTTACTATCTACTGACAAACGTGTTTTGAGAATTCACCGAGTTTAAGTCCAGGAACTTACTAACTACACCTCATCGATACAAAACATAAAAATTTTACAAATGATGCGTGAAAGTGCCACATTAATAAAACATGCTGAACGTAACACAATGTAATGCCATGCTTAACCATCATATTTTCATACCAAGTCATCCATCGAGTCCCAAAAATCACTCCAGAACTGAAAACAACAATTCACACGTTACTTCTAAGGCAAATGACATTCTAAAATTAGATACATAAATAAAATCATTGTATTTGTTTACTTATTTTTTCTTAGTAAATCCTTAATCCGTCAATATCGGTGCAAATGAAGATTTATTCACTGAAATGTAAGTGAACAGAAAAACTTTTAATCTAAATAAACTCTGATGATAAGCGGACACTTTTCAAGTTGCAGCAACCTATTGAATCTTTGAGACAAACTTAAAAAAAAAATGCTTTCAAGAAAAATCACTATAATTATTATTTTGTATAAATGATTTTTTTTTAACATTAAGGACTTTTAAAAAAAAGACAGTAGGAGTCGGAAATTGGCGTTGGCTGTGTTTGAACCAGGGACCTTTTGTACAGAAGACCAGCGCCGTAGCACCGAGCAAAAGGCTACTCAATTGCTCCGTGCTAGTGACTCATCATATACCGTTCGTCAAAGTTGTTGTTGCGATAGATAGCATCGCTACAAAGACATTTAATAAAGTTAAAATACAACACATTAATATCACATAATAAAATCAATCACAGTAGACTTTTTAAGCTCTATACAAACTCCTCATCAATACAAAAGTCAATCGAAAACCAAAGCTGTTGTTTATACATGTGCACGTTGAAGAATATGCCATTTAAAAGTATTAAATCACCGAGGAGTATATGTCACTGTAGGACGGCATATTCTGGTGGAATTGTACACATGCTTCGTTTAGGAGAGGTTTCTAACTGCAATAATTTTAAAAGTAGTTTTTTTTTTTTTTAGAAGGTTGGTTCACAAGATTACAGACATTTCTCCTAAAAGGAGTTTGTATAGAGCTTGAAACTTTTATTCTAATTGATTTTATTATGTGATATTAATGTGTTGTTTTAAATTTTATTAAATGTCTGATTTTAAATGTCTTTTTAATTTTAAATTTTGATTAAGACGTAATATGTTTAGTTATCTGAAATCTTTTCTGTATGTTGAAGTAGTTTTATTTTCAAACTAACTATTTTAAGAGTTTGTTCTATGAAAATTATTATTAAACAATGTTTATAAATTAAATCTTGAAATTTTTGACAAAAAAAAAGTTATATATCTTACAAATATATAATAGCTGTTTCATTGACAAGCAGGTTAAAAATGCATAGAGACTCTGTAAAAATAATTGTTACGGTAATTATATTTATTTTGTTTATAGTAAAAAATCGCACGTTATTGCTGATTGGGGAAACTGTCCCAAAATGACATACTTAGGTAAAATGACATACTTTACGTTTCTTAATATTGTCGCTAGAGGCCAGCACTTAACGATACGCAGTTATGTTCTGGAATCGATCAGCAGCGATAAGCATTTAATGGCGAAGGTTTCAAGTTTGTATTTTTCATTGTTTACAAAGAAACTGTTTACACCTTCGTCAGAAATTTCTTGGGACTTTTTTTTGTACTAATTCACGTCAGTTTCATTTCAGTTATTACATATATGAAGTATCAGGTGAGTACTTATTTCTGTTTAGATTATTTTCTGTATATGCGAAAATTTATACAGTGAAACCCCGATTTTACGTCCCCCGAATCTGCGTTTTTCTCGCATTATACGTTTTTTTCATCAGGTCCCAGTTTTTCCGTATAATTGTAATGTTAATTTAACCCGGAACGTAAGTTTGTTATTGATGGAATTTCCCGCATTTTACGTTTTCTCTGGAAAGTAAAAAAGTAAAAAAATGTTCTAAAATAAGCAATAATTTTTCCTTTTGTGCTTTTTTAAAGCTAATCCACGTTGTTGAAAGTTATGTAATCTATGAAAACAGAAACGCATTCTACAGACTCCTGTCTTCTGAAACTGGTCCCCCCCTCCTTTGTTGAACACATGCTGTCGCGGCCTGCTCCCTTCCCTGACATTCTCTTCCCTCCCCCGGATAGCTGGCGGAGGAGCAAAGTACAGAAACAACACATTTTATTGGTGTAGGAATGAGATGGGCAGGGGAAGAAACACTCCAGTTATCAATCAGATGGGGTGGCTCATTTCTTTCGTCGGGGAGGGAAAGGGGTCCTTACCCTTCTTCACGTTTTCAGATTCAGTTGCTGTTTAGCACGCCGTGGTCGCATTTCTAACATTTTTGTGACAAAATGACGAGTAAAAAACGCAAAAACTTTTCTGTTGCTGAGAAAGCCGAAATTGTTAAACAATTTGATGAATTTCACGGAACCAAAGTAGCGTTCGCTCAATCGCAAGGAATTCCCGCGAAAACCCTGAAATCCATACTACAGAAAAAAGAATGCATTGAAAAAAAACATCGAGAAAGTGGGAGAAAAATGCCAAGAAACGGAGAACATTGAAAAAATCGCCGTACGACGAACTGGAAGGTATCTTATTAAAGTGGTTTAAAGAAGCTCGTGCCGCGAATGTACCTGTAAATGGCACGATACTAAGAGAAAAAGCTCTAGAAATCGCCGATAGGCTTGGTGGTTTGAAAGACTTCACAGCTTCAAATGGCTGGATTGACCGGATGAAAAAAAGACATAATCTTGTGTATAGATCGCTTTCGGGAGAATCATCAAGTGTAAATGAAGCTACAATACAAGATTGGAAGAAAAATCTACCAAATTTTACCAAAGGATACAAGCCAAAGGACGTATTCAATGCGGATGAGACCGGACTTTTCTTTAACCTCCTACCGTATAAAAGTTACGTTGCTAAAGGAGACTCCTGCCATGGAGGGAAGATGTCTAAATTGCGTCTTACGGTTTTACTGTGCTGTAATTCTGATGGAAGTGAGAAGCTGACGCCTCTCGTTGTTGGAAAGTCGCTGCAACCCACGATGCTTCAAAAACGTGAGAAGTTATCCGACAAAGTACGAAGCAAACAAAAATGCGTGGACAACCAAACCCCTTTTCGAAGACTTTTTGCGCAGACTAAACAAAAAAATGAAGTTGCAAAATCGTAAAATAATTTTGTTCATTGATCAATGCAGTGCACATCCGGTTTTGCCGCTGTCTAATGTGCATGTCGAATTTTTCCCGGCAAATTACACAAGCAAATTGCAGCCTTGTGATCTCGGCATTATTCGATCTTTCAAGGTTTTTTTATAGAAAGCAACTTGTCCGGAAGCTGTAGCTGAAATAGAAAATGAAGCTTGCAAATTAAAGTTAAGTGTTCTAGAGGCTATGCATTTTATTTCTGCGTCGTGGAGAAACGTTACACAACAGTGCATTTCCCATTGTTTCGAAGAAAATGGAATCGTAGCATCTAAGGAACCGATTACAGATGAAGAATCAGCTGCGGTAGACTCGGAGAATGACAACGAAACAGTTATCTATGACTTCCACGATTACATCCCGGAAAACTTAGCAACATGCGAAGCTGAAAGAGCTACTGATCTATCCGTAGCCGACGTTATGGACTTTTCGTCTACCGATGAAGATGAAGAAGAAGAAACAGAAGCACAGCCCGTTTCTTTCGATATTGCATTGAAGAGCTTACAAATAGTGAAATACTATTTTCTTTCTCATAAAGACCAGGGAAAAAAACTTGCAAAGTATTACAATCCTGGAAGATGCTGCATTCACTTTGAACCCAATGACTAAAAAACAATCCACTATTACGGACTATTTTCAACCTAAACGCCAGGATTCGCAACTAAATGTGTTAAAATGATCTTAAAATGGTATGTCTAATAATGTTCTTTTCGTAAAATATAGATTGTAATACCTTTTAAAAGAGTCATCTTTACTACTTTTAGTTTTTTTTCTACGATTTTTTGCTTTCTATGTATTTCCCGTATTTTGCGTTTTTTTTACTCAGTCCCTTGAGAAACGTAAAATCGGGGTTTCACTGTAAATGCATGTGTTCTCGAATACTGCTTCTGTATATACAATACGGTGATTGTAGATAAAATGACATGCCGGCAGACATCTTTCCGATTATGTTTTCTGTGCTTCAGTTGAGACAAAAAGTCTACTGAAAATAAGGAAAGCAACGACAGCAACACAAGTTTCAGTGTCATCTCCTCCAATTCCAGCGCCGACAACATCTGTTTCCGAAGACGTGTGTACGTTTTCAATCGGCAGCATCTCCAAGTTCATCATTTTCATTTATCAGACAACTTGATGTATCTCCACTTCCTTGTGCACCTTATGTTAGATCATCCTCTAAAAAGAGGAAGCAAGAAGGTGCAAAAGTTCTGACTAGCAGTCCTAATATTGCCGAAGCGAAGGCAAAAGCTGCTGAGAAACATAATTCACACTCAAGATGTGCATATCTACAGGGTAAGAAGAAAACTCCCTTCGTTTGATATATTCGCTTGCTTACATTCAATGATGACGTCAAATAATGGATCTTTATGCCGATGATGAAGCCTGTCTTTATTCAGTCACTCAGAATCGAAGGGGATAAAATGTGTTACGTGTTCACAGTGGGCACATAGTGAATGTGTCGGTGTTTCTTGGTGTGCGAAAAAAATTTATCGTTATTATTACGTTGTGACCATTTGTTACTTTTTACAAGGCACCATTGCATTGTGTATACTTTGCAAAGTTAGTTTTAAAAAAATGAAAGTCATCAGAAAAAAATTGTATGAATAGAAGCATTGTTTCCTTGGGGTATGTTATTTTAGGGCAGTTTCCCCTACATGATTTGCATAAAAAGTTAACAAAAAATTTATTAAAATGGAGTGTTCAAATAAGCGCTTTTGCTTCCGATGATTTAAAAATATTTCATGCATTATTTCATAATGAAATAAAGTTTATCAGTATTCATACAGACAATTATAAAGTCTATTTACATTAAAAACAAAAAAACAGTGCATTATGATGGATTACCTTCTGAAACTCTTTTTCTGCCAGAGACGATTTACCGGGCTCGTAATCAGCGATACTACGGGGTTCGACTTTGTATTTTTCCGGCTCGTGTCTCACCACAGGAGACTCGAACCTGCGAAATGAAAATATCAAACAGTCAGTTTGAAGGGACTGGATAAAATAAACACAAAGAAGAAAATACCCTAAGACAACTATATACCGGGTGCGCCAAAAGTTCGTTAAAACTTTAAAAATCCATTAGAAAGAAACAAATGATGCTAAAAATTTGTGGTTTGCACGAATGGGATTAGAGGGAGATCGCATTTTATTTCATAACAACAACAAAAAAAAAGTTAAAAAATTACCGATAGATGGCGCTGCATGCATAATATGGAGCAATGGAACACGTGCAATAAAAGCTCTGTACATATGCAATAAAAGAAAAGGGAAAAAAATCTTTAAACTGATCAAAGATTGTTCCCTAGAGCTGTAGTTTGCAAATTATCATTTAGCAATAGCAAATGAGTACCAAGTTGTTACTTACCCGTCATACGTAGTATAGGGTAAGTCTTGTAATCGTTTTGAAAATCGAAAAAAAAAATTTGACGGATTTACACGTTTCAGACACTGGAGATTCCGAAAAACATATTTTTAGGAAAAAAAAGTTGCCGACCGTCTGTGTGTGTGTGTGTGTCTGTAAACGCTCTATCTCCCGAAAAAATTGAGATAGAGACTTGCAATTTGGTACGTACTTAGTATGTAATAATGGGAAGAAGCCTATTTCATGTCAATAACCTCGATTAACCGGAACTATTTTTTTCGGACTCTCGAAATATTCGTTCTGATAAAAGGTATACAAAAATTTTCGAAATTGTTTATTTTAAGAAATGAATATAAAAGACAATAAAAAAACATAAATTTTGCATAAAGCATGAAGTCGATCGGATCATGAGTTGCCGAGATATTTGGAATCCTATTTTTCCTCACTCTTCGATTTTTCTTGACCCTGTACTTCATCCAAATTTCACTTCAAAGATATATTTTAATTGGAAATTTGACGCTTAATCAGATGCAATAAACAGCTAGTTAATGGGATTATTATTTTTGGAGTTATAAGGATGTTTCTTTCAAGCATTTCAGTAATCGAGCCTTTAAAGTTTATGACGTCATCAAGCCACGATTTTATTTGAATTACAATGCATTTTATAAGTAGTTTACGCATGTTTTATTTTCATATTTTACATTATGCATATCCATGATGGGTAAGTATTTCAGTGGCCCCCCAACGACTAGTTTTTTTTTTCAGTTTAGTCTTGGACAGACGAACCATAGTCATTCAAGACAAAAAGTATGAGTATACTTTTGAATTACGCTGAAAAATGTTTAAAAGTATACTTACGCTACTCTCTTCATTTCCGTCGACGAAGGTCGGGGAGGTTCAGGAGAACGAGACATACTTTTTTCTGGCCTCCGCCTGTAATCCGCAGGACTGTACTTCGACAAATAAATGTCTAAATAGGAACGAACGAAAACAAATATTAAAAGTAAAATCTTAAAACAGTGAAATCGAAATTTTATATGTTTAGGTCTTGCTCTTATCTGAAACATTAGTACACAAATATAATCTTATCGAACGAATCGTAAGGCAAAAATTCAAGGCATAAAGTACAGCCGAACATCGATTTAATGATTGATTACGGTACCTTGAAAATCACCATTAAATCGAGGTTATCGTTAAATCGGGAAACACATTAGCTAATTTAAAACTGTTTAAATATAATAAATTTTCAGATACTTACCTACCACTGGTATTTAATTATATTTTCCTAATAATGCATTAAATAAACACCTTTAAAAATGATAAAGAATTGATAATTGCTTCACTTTTTCCTTCAATGTAGCCTGTGACATGGAATTTTCAAGTTTTTTTTTTTTCAAAAGCATTATGAAATGCCATACCACATCACATCTCACTAAGTATTTTTTTTTTCTTTGCATCTAATCAAACATTTGCTTCAACTGAAGTACAAAGTACCAAAAGTACTTCAACCAAGACCAAAGTAACAAAGTGCTTCAACTGAAGTACTGAAGTTTTTCGAGATTTTATCATGTTTTGATTCAAAATCTAAATTAGACGGATTTCGCTTGTTTTTTATTTATTTTTTATTTTTTTAAATACCTTTTTTGAATAGTCTGTTCTGTAGTTTACAAATTGATCATAGTTCATACAATATATAAATAAAAAATTCTGACTGGAAATGCCATACAAAACTAATTTTTGAAATTCTTCTAATTCTTCAAAATCATACATCGGTCGATAGATAAACAACAGAAAGAAAAATAGACAATTCTTGTAAGTAAAAAATAAAAGTTTAAAATATTTTAAATTAATCACAATTATCATTAAATAGGGGAAAACTACTGCTAAAACGATAAATATTCAACATAGAAATAAATATTGGTAAACCCGACTATCGTTAAATAGAGTATCGATAAATCGAGGTATACTGTACTTCAGATTTATCAGAGCCGATGTTATATATAGTATGGGTTGTTATTAATTACACTTTCATAATTACGACTGCTACAATTGATATTCTAAGAGTAACACTCTCTCTTTCTCTCTCTCTTTTTTTTTTCTTTACTAATTTTAAAATCCCTTTATCCTTTAGTCTTATCAAACAAAACTCGCAACTTTGTAAGTATGTTATCTCATCTGAGAAACTGAAATTTTTATTATAAACATCAGAATGAAATTTTAATTTTTCAATCAACGGCTAAGAAAAGCACACAGCACTTTAACAAATCTTAAAATTCCATGAATTTTATGAAATATTTTGTAAATATAGTTGTGTATTTACAGTCCTTATTTAAAGTGATTTTCATGAACCGTGTATTTTGTGAGAATAATGTTATTTTTAAAGATAAATGTTTGACTATTTTAAAATAACTGTATGATTTGAGAAATTAGAAAAGAAAAAAAAAATGTCTCCTAAAAAGTACAACATAATCTCTTTAAATCTAAAATTTATTCTTCCATAAAATTCAATAATGAATGTAAAATATTCGAATTTTTTTAATTTTACTATATTATTGTTCTTTGAATGTTTTTTGAAGATTCTTAATAATAATTGTAATAATTGTAATAATAATAATAATAATAATTGTAAAAACATGGTCACAGAAGTATTATACATAGTTTTAGCGTAACATTTACAAAAAATAATAACCTAATAATAATCTAATTGCGGTTGCAAATTAGATTTTTTTTTCCTATGAAATTATCTTCATAATATTTTTTTTATATATTATTTATTTATTTAAGCTTTATATTAACTTACATAAATGAGTTTAGATGCACAAAATACAAGCTTTATTGAAATATTGCAGACATTTTGAAGCAAATAGTGAATACAGATTATAGAAAATGTACCATAAAACTATACAGTTTTTATCCCTTTGCATTATATTTAGTTCATTTAATAAAATTAAAATCATTGCATTAAAATAACATTTAAGTATCCCTTGTTGTGAAAATATTTCATTTACCATTTATTTTATTTATTTATTTCTGTCTATGTGTGTATTAATCGCATAAAAGTAAGAGGAAATAAGTATGATGAGTATATTTTTATGCAAAATTAATACACCTTATAAAGAAAATTGTCTTGAGAAAAGGCTGACAGAGATTTCTGATTTTTGTGCCAGTGAAAGGACTTATTTAAATACATACATAATTGAAATAAAAATGTTGTTTGGCCAGAATTAAATTTTATATTAAAGTCTACGGAACAAAAATATAAAAAATGAGACAAAATTACCTTTTCGGTCATATTCGGGTTCAGACATGTAACCTCCGTAATGAACCATAGTGTGACCTGTAAAAAAACAAAGATATCATAATACTCTACGTATCGTATAACTTATAGTATTAAAAAAAAAAAAAAAGAAAAAACTTAAAAGAAATTCTTATTGCAATTCGTATTTACACACAGACGTGTGCCAAAGCACACAACGTGGCGCATGTTACTAATTTACTAATTTTTCTTTAAAAGTAAAGATAATCTAAAAAAAAAAGCTTTTCTTTAAAATACTTAACGTTTCATGTTTTTTTATTACAGATGGCGTTAATATATTTGCCTCTTTCTCTTACTAAAAGATTTGAAATAGCACCTCCTTCTTAAAAAATGTAATGTTAAAATGACTGTGATTTATGTTTTTCTCTGCAATTTATTTTTACACGGGGCCTCTGCATTGCAGACAAATTATGTGTGTCAGTGTGCGACGCATATATATTGTGTTGAATATGAAATAATCATTGTTAATCGGCATGAAAAAAGAATTGAGAACGAATTTCACAGAGACCTTCAACTCATCTTACACATACAAGATGCGATTCGCACATGGCCCCATGACGCAAGCTGGCCAAGAACGAACATTTTACACTTTTCGGGGCCTCTCAATAACTCTCAATAACTCTCTTTTTTATATCTTTCAGTGTAGTTGTGATGTCTGAGGTCTAATCATGCAAATTTTACTATACCACTCCATAGAGAGATAATACTTTGCATGTTCCGAATCATGTGCGTAATAGTGCTTTGTAGTTTGTCAAAAGCTGAGGTGCGTCGCTAGTTACTGAAATGTTAGACAAACCTGTGCTATAACATGACTTTCACAAGCATGAAGCATGTATCCCACATGATTTTTTTTTAAGAGTGCAATCCCTGACAAGTAATGGTACTATAGTCTGTGGCGGCGAATTTCGATTTTTTATAGCTCATTCGATTCGTCTCATCGAGCTAAGTAATTTGCTACCTCGCATATCGGCTATTGCGTTTTGATAATGACAGGGGGCCGGTCAAAATTTATAATTTCGTTCATTGAAAACCAGTTGTCGTCAAAGAAATAAATACGATTTAAATTTAGTTATGGTTCTTACAGTTACATGCATTGATGATTTTTGGCACATTGTTCATTCGGAAGAAGGGAGTAAAACAAAAATATTTCTCACAGTGCGCACAACGAGCAAAGGCTTCTCCAGCTGACTCGACGACGCATTCAAAACACCCCTGCTTTCATCACAACTTGCGAAAACCTGCCTGTCAAGTAGCATACGATTAATTTATCTGCAGTTACAAATTCTTATAATAACAGCAATAATATAACCTTATAGTAGTTATTGGCAATGAATGGCACTGTAAAAACAATTAGTAAACTTAAATCGAACTTATTTCTTTGAAGGCATCTGTTTTTCACTGAACGAAATTTTAAACTTTGACGCGACCCCCTGTCGTTACAAAAACTGAATAGCTGATATGCTAGGTAGCAAATTACTAAGCTCGATGAGACGAATCGAATGAGCTATAAAAATCGAAATTCGCCGCCACAGACTATTATAGTACCTTTACTTGTAAGTGGGGTAATTTATTTCTGACAGCATTCAGCAGGTGGCTTCTGATGGGGAATTATATATATCTAAGAGTGGCGACACGTTCTTTATTTAACAGAACAGTCGTTTGTAACATCTGCTGTATTATTCAGATTCATTTAATCCTACAGGCCTCGGAGTGGTCTCTTTTAAAAGAGACTCAATAAAAATTTTGATCACCACTATGTCCTTGCGAAAATTTTCGTTTTAGATTTATCTTGCAACTGTCGTAGAAACCCGCTTCGTGATGAGCTTCTTTTTGCAATTGTTGTAGTAATCTACCACAATAATAATTTAAAAAAAGTAGTGGCGGTCAAAAAAAAAGACCGTTCCTAGCCCTGATCCTAACATGATTTCGGAAATTTCCATTATGTGGTCGCAGTCGCAAGGAAAAAGTTGGATGGAAGGAAGATAATCCTAACCTGTTAGATAACATTTTAAAGATTAGACTGATGAGGCGATTTTTCATGTTATGTGGTTGCAGTCGCAAGGAAAGAGTTGGATGGAAGGAAGATAATCCTATCCTGTAAGATAACATTTTAAAGACTATATAACATTATAAAGACTAGATTGATGAGGCGATTTTTCATGTTATGTGGTCGCAGTCGCAAGGAAAGAGTTGGAGGGAAGGAAGATAATCCTAACCTGTTAGATAACATTTTAAAGACTAGACTGATGAGGTGATTTTTCTTGTTGTCGATTTTGTTAATAAGCATAACTGATGTTATGTCACAGTCACCCACTAAGTCATGGATAATGTACCAAAACGTTTACAAAAATGACAATGATGATGCTTACATTGAATTCTACGGCGATAATTTACAATGGTAATATCTGCTTAAATTCAATGGCCAAATATATGTTAAATTCACATACAGGCCTGATTAACCCTACATGGGGCATTGGATCAAAGATTCACCGTGGGACACCCAATTTTGTTGCCAAAATCATATACATTTCTTTTACGCTTTGGGATGGGGCTGATCCTGTTTATGTAACTATTCATCAGAATGCAATACAAAATAAGCATTGATTTATCAGACACTCTGTATACAGCTTTCACAGTCTTTCATCATATTACACTCTTTTAAAGCTTTTTTTTAAACCCGAATTTTACAGACGAAAAGCTACCGATACCGCAAGAAAAATAAAGGAAAATATTTTCTACGATATCATACTTACTAGTATCGTTAGGGAACTTGTGTTTGTGTAGAGATTTATACATGGTCTTGTACCAGTCACTGCCGTATTCATCCTTTATCGTCTGAAAAGAAAAATTAAAATTCAATACTAACTAGTATGTTGTGGCTATCACAAAACATTCTTCTACATAAATCAAATCAATTAAATGATTTAAATAGTACAAGGAATTACATCGATTTAGCAAAGAGGATTTTTACACAATGTATTCCCATATTCAAGATGCTAAACGCGAAGTTCGTTGAATTCTGTGCATTTAAAATGGTGATTATAAACATCGTCTATTTCGAACAAATCATCGAATTTCGTCACCTCCGCAACAAAACAGATGACCGCAACAAAATTGAATGGTAATCGATTCCTATCATGAGGATTCTAAATTGGACGTTTCGTTAAATTCTGCGCACTTAACCTGGATATGTAAAAAGGATCACATAAATCGAACAAATCATTACACCCCCTCCCCCCTCTTGGAGGATTCTGCCCAAAAACTAATCAGCACGCGTTCACATAAGGATAGAACTTCATATGAAATTTCATCGTATTCCACGCCGTAATTCGTGAGTTATAGCTCCCACAAAATTTTTGACACACACAAACAGTTCGACAGACTCACGGATAGACATTTTCTAAAACGGTAAAATCGTATTCAGGACCTTCTAAAACGTTTAAATCCATCGAAAACCAGAATTCGAAAATTTTCACGAATCCGATACTTTCTTCTTGTATAGATAGAAAGTAAAAAGGCTATAAAATATCTATATATAAGAGGGAAAGTCATTAAGTAAGTGATAAAAGATAATTAAATAATGACTTACAAGGATATTCACTTCCGAACTATTTTTATTTCTCAACATATTCTCCACCAATATTTATGCACTTATATCACCGTTTTATCAGTGCCCCAACACCAGTTGCATACAATTTTTTGGGTTGCTTGCTGTCTCAGCCAAATTAGGACTTCAAATTGAAACTTTTCATCATCTATGAACATCATCTTGCAACTTCTTCAACATCCACCATACAGCTTCGACTTAGCCCCAAGCGATTTTCATCTGTTTAGTCCACTAAAAAACCATCTTGGAAGCAAGATGATGTTCACAGATGATGAAAAGGTTCAACTTGAAGTCCTAATGTGGCTGAGACAGCAACCCAAAGAATGTTATGCAGCTGGTGTTGGGGTACTGATAAAACGGAGATAAGTGCATAAATATTGGTGGATAATATGTTGAGAAATTTTGCATACAAAATTTCAGCCTACAGATTTTTCATAAGACGGACCTTTATAGTATGTACTGAAAATAAATTGATTAATGAATTAGATAATATTCGCAAAATTGTTTCTAATAATGGTTTTAAAGTACACCATATTAATAAATTAATCATGGATATCGCCAATAATAAGAAACCAGAAAAGAAAGTTGATTCGCAAAAATACAAACTTTATACTCTTCAATATTATCCAAGCTTTTTTGAAAAAGTAAAACGCAGTCTTAAACGTTTCAATATCTGCTTAATAGCCAAACCCCCTCACAAATTAAAGAATATCATTTGCAGTGAAACTGACCCAATTCATTTTGAGAATTATTCAGGAGTATATGAAATACCTTTTATTAAAGAAATACTATATTGGCATGACCAGCAGGAAATTTAGTTACAGAAAAAAAGGAGCTGATATTAAGTATAATAGAAAAACCACAGCCCTGGCAAGATTATATCAAAAAGAAACCATCCAAATAAATTTCAATGAAAGTAAAATCATTTTTCCGTCTAATCTAGACTATCCATCCATAATAAGAGAAACCATTGAGATACTAACACGCAAAAATACACCATGTAACGATGCGGCCTCTTTTAACTTACCGAAATTGTGGCTCGAGTGACTCCAGGGTTACAGATATGAGAATAAACAACCAAGTAAAAATAAAAGATAACATGCATAATTTTTAAAAAAGTACATGAACATTAAATGATAGCATTTTAAATAATAACTTCAAAGCCCGTGCAATTATGGAATATTCTCATTTGTTTTTGAAAATGACTCTGAGTGAGTCGAAACATGTTAAACAACCTAATAAAAGTTATTTTATCTTGTTAATTTACACCTTTTAGCATTTAAAAGAAATATATTACTACAAGGTGTTATAATTTATTATATTATTATATAAATAGCTCTATCGTAGTTATATTCGCCATATTATGTGCGCTTCTTTGCAAAAAACCTTCCTGAGATATATAGCATGAAAATACAATAAAGTACATTAAAAAGTATAATAACTAATACGAACATAAAGTAAAAAATGAGCAAATGCCAAGTGAGAATTTATAACGCATTCAGGAAAAAAATTCCATTAAAATAAAAATATATATGCTAAAAAAGATTACAGAGTGCACTTAAAGTCTTATAAAAAGCCTTTTAATAAAACAAATCTTCTACTTTTGTACACACAACCGGCGACATTATCAAGATCAATAATGATAAAATAAACTATTTTCGCAAAATTGGTTTTCAAACGAAGTTGACAAACAAAAAACGACGAGATTACAGGTACTATGAGAGCAATCCTCTTTAATAAAAAGCTATGCGTTGCTGACGACTGGGATTTTTACTAATCGTTGCCACAGATTAATCTCGGAAAATGAAACATTTGAAGTTACTGAAGAAATTAATTGCTTGAAAAGTATTTGTCAGAAAATTGTTAGACAAACTGCGTTAGAAAGGTAAAAAATTGTATTTTTCTTGATATAAATTTATAATTCACTGATTATGCCATTTTTCAAATACTGAATTTCAAAAATTACCAAATTTCACAATGGAGTACCATAATGAAAACTTCACGCGTAAAAAAAATAATGATAACAGCAATGTGTCAGCACCAGTCACAAATTATAGTAGCCTTATTAATCTGTTAAAATATAAAAGGGAATTATGATGTCACGAGTGCCTGATTTTTATTTAATTCTCGACAATAATAGTACTAGATGCGCCATTTCTTTTCAATTGTGAACAATATAGGTTAATTCACGTTATTAAAAAATGTAGCCATAAAACATATAAATCAATGGAAAACGGTAAGTAATAAATTGTAAACGTAATAGTAAACCGTATTAAAAAAACATAACTTAGTGAAATAAGTATCCGTTTTTATGTTAGTTTAGGATATTCCAGGTAAAGGTACAGATTACTTTAAAATACAAGGTTAAATTCACCGACATATTTCGTTTGATTTAAGGTTCTTTTGGAGAAACCGACCAGCGCAGCGGGCGTAGTCTGCTAGTGCTTTAATAAAAACGGTCATCTGTAAATGTGAATTACAGATCTATTTTATCTAACAGAGAATTTTATCCTTTTTTTTTTTTTTTTTTTTTTACGAAGCATTTCGCGTCAAATTCTAGGTAAATCAAAGAAGGCTGATTCATTGAATAACTTCTCACTGCGCATATAGATTTCTATTGATTCGCGGATAATGAATGGGGAATAAAATGTTGATGGATAAATGAGTCTACTATTCTTAAAATTAACATGTAAAAGATCTATGTTATGTAGTCTGCCTCATAGGCGTAGAGTTGTATGGGCTCGTGCCCCCACCAAAAATTTCTAAAATGGACTTTCCCCCCCTCCCCTTTTAATATAAGAAAAAAGTTTTTTTTTTTTTTTTTTTTTTTTTTTTTTTTTTTTTTTTTTGTAGTATTTTATAGAATTTTTAAATGTTCCATTTTTTCCCTATTTTTCTTTTGTTATAGGAATAAACGACATTAGAAAAACTTTTTCATTTTATGTTCTATTTTTTAGGTGCGTTCGTAATTATATAAATACGTAGCACCTATAGTCGTCGCTTGGTCCGTCCGTCTGTCCGTCCGTCTGTCTGTCTGTCCGTCCGTCTGTCTGTCTGTCCGCATATAACAACGCAAAAACTACCCAACCAAATGGTTTGCAATTTAAAATATATTATCTTTGCATAATTTTGTCGAGACATTTCAAATTTTATGAAAATCGAATCAAAACTTTAGGAGATATTAATAAAAATATTTATTAAGAAATTTGAATTTTTTTTTTTAAATCGGTGCTTTTTTGTTATAGGAGCTTCCGATGGATGTTAAATCGTCAAGCGAGCGAGATACTTATTTTATTACAGAAATTAATCTGCAGACGATATAATTCATTTCACAGAATTAAAAATCATCAAGATCTGAATATTTATATAACTAGCTGATACATATATATCTGAATATTTATATAACTAGTTAAGATATTTGTATGAACAGTGTCATAAAATATATACTTAACTAGCTGTTTAACCCGTTCTACGCACGGGATATCATGAATTTAATTCTAAAACGTGCGTACGAACGCACCTCGTTTGTAACGTTTGACGTACAATTTCCAACTTGTTTAAAATTAGAATAAAAGGCTCAACGTTTGAATTTTTTAAATAAAAAATGAAAATAGAAAAAAATCCATATTCGGAAAAAAAAGAGATGTTATTCAAAGTCAACTTTCGTTGTGATTTTATTATCAACGATTCACAAACATTAGCGAGTATCATTTATATAAACGGGTCTGTCTATTCGAATTTTTATATTGTCTTAATTTTTATTTAACTTGTTATTTATTTATTAATATACGATTCTGTTTAATTTCTTTAAAAGGGAGTTAAAAAAGCAACATTAAATTGGAAATTGATCTTCTTTACACTCACATACACATATTTGTGGGAAAAAAAAAGAGTTGAGCCCCACCAATAATTTCCAAAACTATACGCCTATGGTCTGTCTTTAGCTTTAGTTCTCTTATTGTATTTGATATCTGCTCTATGTTCTTTCATCCTCGTTTCAAACTTTCTACTTTTCATTCTATAGGGCAGTTGTAATTGACGTCATGTTGGAGGTCACAGACT
The DNA here is from genome assembly GCA_963931845.1 of Maratus michaelseni. Lineage (NCBI taxonomy): Eukaryota > Metazoa > Arthropoda > Arachnida > Araneae > Salticidae > Maratus > Maratus michaelseni. The sequence goes on from OZ007594.1 coordinate 26,316,548, forward strand.
ACGAATAGGCAGTTCTGATTGGTGGAAGTACCCTGACCTCCAAGTGAAGAACAATGGTTGATCAGCTGATTGCAACTTCTCTATAAGGAATCTCATGCTCATCTTTTCTTAACTTTTAATATTTCACTTTTATACACGACGTATAAAGCATACGTGTAAATTTTGATCATTTTTGTATGTGCGCGCTATATGCCGGAGTCTACGGTATTTAAGTCATAAATTGGCAATGCAATGACGGGGTTGTAACACAACAAATGGATGGAAAACCTCTCGAATAATGCATATTGAAAGAAGACATTACCGTCCTCAATCCCACTGGAATCCCGTATTCTGTGGGTCCGATGCCTTCGTACTTGGGTGCCTTGATGGTGTGACTGGTGGACTCCGTGGTGGTGGAGAGCGTGGGAACCGCATAGTAGCTGTCCGTGTGCACCTTGTCACCTTCCACGATCACTTTCTGGTCGATGAGAACGGCATTCTTTGGCAGGGGAGCTGGAATGATAATTAGAATGGAATATATTTTCTAAACACATTTTTATTAGTGTACTTGAAAATAGATATACGCCGAATATATATATCCTATACAAATTATATCTATTAATATATATACAATCAACTCACCCTAATCCGCAAAGCTTGTGCAGATTATAGAATTACGCGGATTATAGACCATTGTTTGTTTACATTTAGTTTTTGCAGATGCAAAATGAGTTACCATTATTATTGCCTGAATGAATGCCAAAACGAGAATACGGTGATTTCAAATAAGCTTTGCAATAAAATATCTCTTCAACCTTAAAAAAAGCTTATCAATTTCATAAAAGTAAATAATTTAAGTATAATCAAATAACACATAGAGGAGAAGGCCCAAATACTAGCTAGTAGGTGTTCTGAGAACTCTGTGCAGCGCAATCTAGCAGTGATAGCCAGAGTTTGTGCAGTAAAAGTTTTTCAGGTATGTGTTTCTAATTTTTTTTTTTTTAAATACCAATCATATATTGGCCTGAATGGACGATTAAATTATTTTTTAGACATACTTAGCTCCCAAATGCCGCACGCACGTTAGTGGTATTTCAGTATATCAATGAGTAATACTGATTTTAACTTAAACATATAGCAGTGGTCCAAATAGCGGCTACCCAAAGTGGTCTAAATACCGGTTACCCGGTATTCGGACCTCTCTGGGTTTGCTCCGCGTGAAGTGGGGGGGGGGGGGGGGGAGAGATAAATTAATTTATGGCATCACGGACGCTGTATTGCTTTGTTTTGTCGGACACTCCAAAATCGTCGGCGATAAATGGGAAGATAAAGAAGAAAAAGGACGGAGGAAAAACTAAGAAAATACAGGCAAAAGGGGCAGAAGAAGTGGATTTAAAAGAGGTAAAAAAGGAAGATATGCCTACAAAAACAGGTAGATTTCGAAGTGTGCGGTCACAACTGACGCATCATGGCTAAAAGGTCCTTCTTCTGCAATTCCCAATAAACAGGCGTCCCATGGTCTGCGTCTTCGAAATCTACCTGTGCCTGTAGGTCAAGCTGTCAGGGATTTTTTACTAATACAATTAGTCGCTTTATTTAAATGCAGAATTCATAACATAAATAAGGCAAAAATTACTATTCAAAAATACTGGTGTAAGTCTGCCCCTGAGGTAATCAGGCTCTGGTTCTGCAATTAATGCACATCATGGACATACAGCAAATATAGATTTTTTAGAATCAACGTACATTTTATTAAAATACAGTTATTAACTCGACATCAATATTTCTATTCCCGTCACTGTCAGATTCACTCTTCGAAATTTGTATATACTTAAATCGAAAATATTATTAGTCTAATAAATTAATATAAATTACTTATTGGTTAGTTGATTAATTATTGGTTATTATGTTAAAAATTCAAATACTTTAAATTATGAATTAGAATAATCAAAACCACATATTTATGCTCCAAGCCAAAGAATTTTTAAATGAGGTTAAAGTAATTCAAAAATAACTAAATAAAATTACGTCATATGACCACAAGACAGCGTGTAACAACCGCAAAAGAAAATCTTGCTAATGAAAGCAGATCGTGAAAATGCTTAAAAACATTTCAGGTATACATGACGGTCTTATTTTTAAGAAGCCATTTTCAATAGAATCTGACCAAAATCTGAAAAGCAGATTAATGCTGAAGGATTTCATGCTTTTTAAAGAAACTAAACTTTAAATGTAAATTTTAAAAATACAATAAATAAATAAAAATAAACTAGCAACTTTTAAAAATTTATTTGAGTATTACTAAAGCGGTTTAATGTAATAATATATATATATATATAACCATAAATGAAACATTATCATAACACCAACTTAAACAATGAAATAATAATTAAGTATGAAATAATTAGTTGACAATGAAAGATTCCCCAACACACTTAATATGGAAACAAAAACATATTAAAAGAATAAGAAATTAAATAAAAATTGAATAAAAATTGAATAAATGGAATTAAATGAATGAAATGAAATGAAATTTGTGGAATTTAGACAGAATTATCAGGTCCCAAATGCCTAAATACCACAAATAAAATGAAATGAGATGTTTCATCATCATATTAGCCATACATTGCTAAAAAAATATGATTTTGGGACTACATCTCATAAACAATGAAGCAAAACAGTGATAAAATGAAAAATAAAATACAATATTAAAAAGGAAAGAAGCCATACTTATAATTTACAGAGAAAACATTTAATAGAGTCAGTAAGTATAAAATCCATAAAGATTAAAAAAGATACCTTGCACCTCAAGAACCAGCCTGAAACTCAACCATGACTAGAGAATGAATTGCAAAAAAAAAAAATCATTACATGTTGCCAATTTTAGAAATATAAATTGCTTTACAATGATGCCAAAAATAATGTTAGATTATTATGGATTGTATAGTAAACAGGAACATTAGTGCTGCCATCTATTGGTAAAAGTGAATATAATCTAAATCGAAATTATTGGATGGAAATTAATGTTTAATAATTAAACCAAATTACTATCTTAAATGATACCAATTAGTTAAATAATAAATAAAAGAAATTAATTAATAAATAGAATATTGAATTATATTAAAGTAATGGATGTATTAATTAATAGAAGTAATGGAGCATAATATATGCTGCACAAAAGGATTTGAGATCATTTCGCCGCAGGGGAATTTTCAACTGTGTTATGCGTTTCCTAACTGAACTAAGTTTTGGCATACGATGTACTATATATACAAATAAATGGATCCTATACAGGGCTGCACAAAAGTATTCGGATATTTTATGACTGTAGATGGCAATTGCTGAGTGATTTTTTCAAACGTGTTATACATTTTCCAAATTGTTTACTTAGATATTATTTTTCACCTTATTAAACAGTGAAATTTTGTTAGAGGATTCTGAATCGAAAGTGTTCTAAGCTCGACGCATGATTTTTCTGTCTTGTTTATTTTTTATCACAAATAATTCGTTCGGAAAAGTAATCTGTATTTTAAATTTAAAGAGTGAAAAATATGTTTAAATTAAAATAATCGCCAACAATGTACAGATATTTAAGCATTTATTATTACTTACAATTTTATTACTTTTACTTACTAAATGCTCAAATGTAAATAAAATCATAATAATGAATGTATAGATATTTACTATCATTACTACACTGACATAATTGTTACGATAAAATAATAACCAATGATAAGACATGTCCCTAACTGGTTAATAGCATGAGTCACCTAAGAAAATACTTTAAACTATATTGGAAATATTAAAATAGAGGGAGGGGGGGGGGGGTTATGGGAAACAGGATTCACATGATCACACATTTAATTTTCTTTATTTCTTTATATATTTATAAAAAACGAGTTTCCAATAGGGTGTATGTGGGATCCTTATTTCTTTTACGCGTGACAATATTGTTCAACTAGAAAAAAATCAAAAAAGTTCGTAAACAAAGGCAAAAGCAGAAAATTATAAAAACACAAAAGGTAATAAGAGAAACAATTGACATACGTTTATATATATTAAAGAAAACAAGAAGAAAGAAAAATTCCTTACATGCTCAGTCTGAAGAATAGGTTGATTCCTTTATTTTTTTTATTTTATAAAATATGGATATTTTTGCACTAAATTTTATAGAGAGTTTGGTACAATTATATTTACAACTTATTAAAATTACAGAGAGTTCGTACGATAAGAACTTTTTCTTTGTTGTTATGTTAAAAGACATGACGCAAACACACACACAAAAAAAAAAAAAAAAAAAAAAAAAAACAATGATTTTTTTTTTTTTTTTTTTTTTTTTTAACAACTAGATGTCAGTATTTAAAAAACTGTTATATTTATAAACAATAAAATTTTAAGGGGCTTGGACAACAAGAACATTTTTTTTAACTATGTAACAACCCTACGTGAAAAATACAAGAAAATGTCTCCTCACGAGCGTTTTCACCACTAAATATCAATATTGTTTCGCGAATTTTTCAATTAAAAATATAAATTCCTACAAAATCGAATTAAAGATATAAAATCATACAAATTTGAGGTTTATTTAAGGCAGTGGTTCCCAACGGGGGGCGTACGCCCCACAGGGGGGCAATTTGACTTTTCAAGGGAACAATTCAGAATTTCTGTGAACCCATACCTTCTGAATTGTTTTTCTAATAGTAATGTTGTAGACTGAAAATAAAAGTTACACATTCAAATTTAAAAAACAAAATAAAAAAAAAAAGTTTTTTATTCAATTTTTCAAAAGTATCCATTCAAAAGTTTTAAATACAATCCTACCAGAATAATTATAGAGAAAAACATTTTAAGATATTTAGATACTTTTATATATTTAAAAATTCTTTATAATTTTTCTGATTTATAAGTATTTTAGAATTTTAAACAACTTTTTCGATTATTTATTGAATGAGTCGCACTGCAATATGTCACATGAAAATCAATTTTACACATGAAACTATTCAAGTGTATATTTAACAATTACTTGACGACCTTCCTTTACCGAATCTTTTATCACGTTTTATTCTGATTATAAATTGATTAGTAATTTAATCGCAGAAATTCTGTGATTAAATAAGACAAAAATGTTTTATTCAAAATTATTGATTTTTCTAATCAAGGATTCTGAGCACTCTATACATCACGCATACGTGGCGACCGTGTGCCAGTAAACTACGAGGGGTATCAGATGATTATAAAAAAATATTTGATTCATCCATTACCTACGGCACGTTTCAGGATCAATGTTAAATGCTTTTTACTCTGTCAGGAGTAAATTCTTTTAAAATTTTATGAGAATTATATGTTATAGGGGGGGGGGGGGCATCATCATTTTAGAGATGTTTTCGTGGGGCGCGGCTAAAAAAGGTTGGGAACCACTGATTTAAGGTTATTATCACGGGCCTGGGCAACGCCGAGAGGGTCAGCTAGTAATAACTATAAATATATATATATTGGAGTTTCAATTTAAAATGCTTTTCACCTATTTTCTGAACACCGGGTAGTATGTTCTGGAACCCGGGAATCCCGGGTTGCACTCTCTGGTTTAAATAAGGAAGCTATTGGATCAATCAATAAATGCAGTCTCCGAGACCACACGTTCCCTGTTATGTTTTACTTTTCGCTTCCTCTGTTACGGTTTAGGCATATTAAAATACCACTTTAATCAAGTAACTGCCCTTAACTATTTGAATTATTTTTGCCTTTTACGATCAATAATGCCTATATTCAGCCGAAAGATAAAGAAGATAAAGAGACATATAACTTACTTGAATCTGGTTTCTCGTCGATATAAATAGCACCTTTTGGCAGTTGGCCCTCTGAAAAGAGAAGAAAAAATATTGCAGTTTTTGTAAAAATGCATTTAAAATAAAATTTAACCAAACACAAATGCGAAATTTAAAACTTTAATGATTTTTTAAAGTAGGGTTAACTTTTAATAATGATAAAATGGCTTTTTATTATGAACTTTTGTCTAAAATAAAAATTTCACACCTTATTCATTTGTAGGAAATAAAAAAAAATAATTTTATTAAAGGACAGTAAGATGAGGAAATATAAACAATAATAAATTAAAAGATATTCCAAATTAAGCCTCGCTATTTTCATTTTGTCTGCTAATAACCGCAATTTAGTGAAAGACGCCCAAAATTATGCAAAAAAATTGTTGATTTTACAGTATAATACTGGCACCCCAGCTGCCAGTATTATACTGTAAAATCAACATTTTTTTTTTTTTTTGCAGTGTAACAAGTCTCTGTGTTTACAATGCTTACAATGCATCGACTCTTTCGTCTTCAAAATAAACACCATTAAAAAAAAGTTGTGTAAAGCTATGGCAATAAAGTTCGGTGAGTGTGTTCATAAACAAACGATTCTTGTCCAAATCCAGAATGATGTTTTATATTCCTTTGAAATAATGTCTGTTGTTTGTAATACACTTCTGACAACGACTGTATATGAGTTGTAATTTTCCAACTGGACGAAAAATGTCCGGGCCAGGATTCGAACCTGGGATCTCTTGTCTGAAACTGTCACTGCTCTATACCAACTGAGCCATCTCGGTCGAATCAGGAGGACCTAATTCATCCTGGCCCGGACATTTTTCGTCCAGTTGGAAATTTACAACACATATGACTTCTTTACCAATTTGAATAATTATGTCAAAATTAATCTAGTGTAATCAAGTATCCAGCGTTTACTAGAATTCCAAATTACTTGCAATTTATTCTGTTGAGCTGATTCAGATATCAGACCAGATGCTGTGATCAATAAGGTTAACTGGATGAATTAGGTCCTCCAGATTCGGCTGAGATGGCTCAGTTGGTAGAGCATTTGGCAGCTTCAGCCAAGATATCCCAGGTTCAAATCCTGGCCCGGACATTTTTCGTCCAGTTGGAAAATTACAACTCTCATGATTCCTTTACAATTTGAATAATTGTGTTAAAATTAATCTAGTGTAATCACGTATCCAGCGTTTACTGGAATTCCAAATTACCTGCGATTTATTCTGTTGAGCTGATTCAGATATCAGACCAGATGCTGTAATCAATAAGGTTAACTGGATGAATTAGGTCCTCCAGATTCGACCGAGATGGCTCAGTTGGTAGAGCATTTGGCAGCTTCAGCCAAGATATCTCAGGTTCAAATCCTGGCCCGGACATTTTTCGTCCAGTTGGAAAATTACAACTCTCATGATTCCTTTACAATTTGAATAATTGTGTTAAAATTAATCTAGTGTAATCACGTATCCAGCGTTTACTGGAGTTCCAAATTACCTGCGATTTATTCTGTTGAGCTGATTCAGATATCAGACCAGATGCTGTGATCAATAAGGTTAACTGGATGAATTAGGTCCTCCAGATTCGACCGAGATGGCTCAGTTGGTAGAGCATTTGGCAGCTTCAGCCAAGAGATCCCAGGTTCGAATCCTGGCCCGGACATTTTTCGTCCAGTTGGAAAATTACAATTCATACGATTTCTTTACCAATTTGAATAATTGTGTTCAAATTAATCTAACGACTGTATAGTTCACGAAAATTGAGTTTTTGGCGGAATTGTATGGAGAACACACATTACATGACTTTGAATTTACTCACCCACATTCGGCCATTGTGTGAAACAACTAGTGGATTGAAGCGGAGTTTTAGTCCTCAATTACACTGGTCAACAACATGTTTGCTACTGGGGAAAATATAGGTGTCCTAGAATAATTTGAGTGGGATGATTCCAAATTTCTCTATCACGTCAGCAACTCGAGTTATAGAAACTACCAAAGTTTAAATTTGACATTATGAGACTGTTTTGAGCGATATCGTTTGTTTCGGAGCCGATTCACAATCTGGGTATGTTATTTTAGATTTATTTTTCTTTGAAAATCCGGATATCTTTGTCATACAGAAGTAACAGTCTGAGGGTTGATTTTTCGGTTCACGCCATATCATGGGCACAGAAAAAGACATTGCTTTTCTTTTACCTCTTAACCATTGTGTTAACCCTGAATTGCACACAGTACAGCATATATGTGGTGCCCACCATTTGTCCTGATCTCCAACTTCCACACCAAAGTAATGATGGTAAAGCAGTTTTCACTTCTGAAACAGCAGGATGGCAGTAACTTTACATCCTGACGTGATAGAGAAATTTCGAGTTCAGATTTGGAATCAGCACACTCTAATTAGTCCAGGACACCTACATTTGTCAAAGTGACTGACAAAAACTATTTTTTTTGTTGACCAATGTTATCCACAGTACTTACGTAATCTTACTCCAGCAGAGATCTTCCTATTCCCGCACTTGAAACGAGGCTTAAAAAGAGGGCGATTTTCGAGTCCAGGCATTGAAAGATTTGTCAGCGTGTGATACCGAAAGAGGACTTTGCCCGCAACTTACAAGAACTGTACAATCGTTGTCAAAAGTGCACTTCAGAAAATCAAGTGCATAAAAAGTGCAGACATCACTTCGAAGGAATATAATATTTCCTTTATATAGGTAACAATCTTTTGTTTATAAAACACACTCACCAAACTTTATTGCCGTACCTTGCACAATCTTACGCTTAGCTAAAATATACAGGTTGATTTGAAACTCCTGGGCAAAACTTTAATGGGTGATTGAACACGCCTAAGACAAGCTCAAAACACCATACAGTGAATGGTCGCAACTCAAGTGCTACAGGTCGCTTTCTGATTGTGGAGAGAGCCATATGTTTTCTACACAATATATAACAATTGCTGATTTTATTTATGCGGAATAGCGTTATTAAATACGACGCTAATATGGATGAAAATTAGAAGAAGAAATAAAGAAATTGCAAAGTAAGTAGCTCAAGAAAGTGTGTGTGTGTGTGTGTGTGAGAGGGGGGGGGACACTATATTGTCTTAAATTGGACTAAATTTCCTTCACAGAAATTGAGGGTGAATCAGAACTCATGGGCAAAACTTTAAGGGATGATAGAACACATCTAAACAGGCTATTTTCACCGTACAATATATGGGCGTATCGCAAGCGGTGAACCGCTAGATGATGCTGTCATTAAACACACAAAACGCTATTTTTTCACACTCATTGTCATTTCTACAGTGGGTTGCAAAAAGGATGGCTGGTTTTATTAATCGGGAAAAGGCGGACATCCATTTCATGTATGGCATTGCGGTTGTGAGTGCTCTGGAAGTCCTAATTGTGTAGTAAACACGTTCTCTCCACAATGCATCCTGTATCGTTTGACTGCTCGAGTTTCATTGTATGGTGTTTTGAACTTGTTTCTATCACCCCTTAAAGTTTTTCCCAAGAGCTCCGAATCACGCTGTATTTTTCACAAGAAAAATAACTTCTTTAGATTAAAAATGAAGTTGAAAAATCCTTTTTTTAAATGGTGACATACCTCTGGCTTTTTGTAGCAGCGTTATGGTCGGGCTCTGAGAGGGTGGCAAGTGACTGCTCCATCCCGACTTGACGAAATTCGTACCGGTGGTGGTACTAGAAGTGGTTTCAGGGTTGCTCTTCTCCACCACGGTCGGAGAAGACACTCTTTCCGTGACGGGCTTGTCTTCTGCGGGGTCGGTTTCGTGTTTCTTTGGTTGTTCGGACTGAAAGGGGAAAAAAAAGAATTTTATAGTTCACTTAGCAAGAATATTTTTCAATATTTACGTCATTTGAAATGGATGCATAACGTTCAGTAGTGCAGCTGCAAGACAAAATTTCACGCTCTCTGCACCAGGGCTCGACAAATGCAGTCACCAATGGCATCGCCAAAATATTTTAACTGGCGACTATGTTTTCGATATAACAACCTTTTTTTTATTTTAGTATTTTGTAGAAAAATCGTCATAAAAAATAAGTGCTATGACAATAACTACGTCAAAAAAAGTGTTTGCTAAACTCTTATCTAATGTAAAGCGAACTAAACCAGAACGCACACACACACACAAAATAATAATTTAAGGATATATACACACACACATACACACAAAATAATAATTTTAGGATATACACACACACCGTAAAATTTCACCTACCTGAGAGACAGCAGTGGTCTTTCGGGTGGTGGTGGTAACTTCGAGCTTGACTGGCCTGAACTGAGGTCCGTCGTAAGGAGCTCCGAAGGGCTGCCACACCGGACTCGAGTCTTCTTCCGCTTCTTTCGAGATCTCTTTGGAGGAGGTGGTGGTGATAGAATGACGGCTTTCTTTGGTTTCTGCCACGACAGCATGGGATGATTCGTCGGAACAACACTCCGTTCTGCTCGGCAAATTACAATTCAACGTCAAGTTGGTTTTTTTACGCATGCTGTTCGGGGACCAAACTGCAAATAAAAGAAGAAGAAAGAAAATCAATTGGCAAGCTAAAAATGCATACAGATGGTTAAGAAAAATCAATTAACAAAGTAGAGTAAAAGTAGGGGTAGGGTCTGTTTACCGAATAAGCCCGTGAATCCCGTGCTTACCCATTGAAAGGGGCCTCCAAATATTTAAGACTGTAACATGCGCTAAAAATAACAGAAAATTTAATCTGTATAGTTTAATTCTATTTATATTCATAAAGAGTGCAGAAATAATATAAAATATAGAGAATAAGTTTTTTAAATTATAATATCAAATTTCTGTTCATAAAACAGAAGTAAAAGGAACAGCAAAACTGTGTTGCAGCTAAGCATAAATTTACGTCAAATTTTTGTTGTCCTTGCACTGACAAATGCTATGCCAATTTAAGCATAAAAGATACTTCGAAGTTCAAATATTCGCCAAGTGTAGTTCCCATATTTTTTTATTCATTTACAGAAATAATTTGTTATGTATAATTACGTTTTATTTATGTTTTGTTATGTATACAATGAAAAAAAATTTCATATATATAGGTAGTTAGTTATAGTTTAATATTAAAACTGTTGTTTACTCGAAATTTTGGTGGCAAAATTTGAAATTGTTGAAGCATACGCAAATGGGATTTAGTAAATGACAAAGCAATTGGCAGAGCGCTATAAGTGGGACCCCGTGTGTGAGGCCCTACCCTAGTTTTGAGTCTTAAGCGGGTCCTGTGCACAACAGCCGGCCCACGAGCTACCAAAATTTTTACACAGAATAATTTGCCTTATTTTATAACACAAACTTTGCTAATTAAATAAGACCAGAGTTGCCAAGTATCCGGATTTTTGCACACCAGTAATTTTTTAGAGAAAATGTTGTTCTCTTAAATCGCAAAATGCTCTGATTAAATAAAACAACATTTTCTGTTCTAAAGTACTGGTATCCAAAAAGCCGGAAACTTGGAAGGTCTGAATAAGACGAAGATTACTTTTCGGATAGTGTGGTGGTAAATGACTTTCAGGCCAAAAGGTTCTGAAGCACTAGTAAAAGCAATAAAATGACGTAAAAAACATGTTTGACTTCATGTTTTTCAGTGAAGATTTTGTCGCGAGGACAATTAGTGGTGGGGGGTGCAGTAATAATTTTAATAATAAAATAATATTTTCGATTACCCAACTAACAGAAAATGCTAAAAATGACCTGTCTCTGTAGCAAATGACTATGTAGGTTCTGTTCAACATTTGAGTGCATTTCTGTAAGCACAGCACGTGATGATATTATGATCAAACTTATTTTTTAAATTATTAACACTTTCCAACCTAGTTGAAAAGTGTGTATGACTTCGGTTTGTCTGGCCATCTGTCCGTGCTCTAACTCCCGTAAATATGCTCGGATTGCCCTGCAATTTTTATTGTCGTTTACTATGGTATGTTCCCTATTCCAACTGAAGTGTTTAGCACTTATAGTTTTTTTACAGGGATAGTCAAAAGTATTCAGTTACATTACAGTCAATGGGAAATAATCGTTTTAAGTGCATTTGAACCATGATGAAATTGATATATAATTATGAAGCGCATGCTTTTTGTAGAATATGGAGTGCAAAGCATTAACTATTTATTTACAGGATCAAACAAAAGAATTCTGTTACACATTGTTCTATGGGGAAAAATCTTTTGCAGTGTAATTTAGTGACATTTCAATATTTCAAACATAATGAAAATTATATGCATTACTGAGGTGCACTATAAATTTCTCTCTTGTGTGCATTGCGTTTATTTACAGGGACACACCAAATATATTGGTTACAGTACATGTGCGATATTTACAGTCTATGTGTGATAAGTGCGTTTTCAACTTTGGCTTGCGTTTTTAAGTTTAGCTAATTTTTTTTTTCATAGTACGTATGTGTTTATAAACTCGGTTGTTCATATACAGGGCTACACAAAGGAATACGTAAGTATTACAGACTATGGGAGTGAATTGCTTAAGGGTAGTTTTTAATTGTGTTACATATTTTCTTGCTGAACTATAATATATTTAGTACACTAATATAAGTTTGTGGAATATAAATAAATTCATATACAGGGCTACGCAAAGAAAAAGATACATTGTCGTTTACGGTTGCTAATTGCTGCGAGTGAGTTTTAAGTTGCCTTTTAGCTTAATATGGGTGTGTACAAAAGTATTCAGATAATATACAGGGCTGTGCAAAGGATTTCGAATGAATTTCCATCGATCGGAGAAACTTGCTAAATGTGAATATTCTATCTGAACTAAATTTTATCATGCTATTTATCCACATATCTTGATCATATACAGGGCTGCACAAAATAATTCGACTACTTTTTTGACACTGGAAGGTAATTTCGAAAACTGTATTTTTAAATGTGGAATATGTTTTCTAAACTGTTTACTTACATATCTTATTTCACCTTATTTAACGGTGAAGTTTCGTTACAGTTTTCTGGCTGCGTTGGAAAGTGTTTTATAGTATGATTTTTCGTTCTTGTTATGTAATGTAATTGGCATACATTTTTCAGTAGCTCTAAAATACATTTAAAACAGGCTGTTAAAGGACAAAAAATATATATATTTCTTGTTAACTTGCATTTCAGACAATTACTAAATTCAAACGATCAGTTAGTGTTCTTTTGTTATTTTCTTTCTTTCTTTTTTTGTTACGTATTTGAATAAATGTGTAAACGACTCTTTAAATTTTAAACCAAAATACTGATAAAAAAAATCAAAATTAAAAGAAAAATTAATATGTTTTTGATGTGCACACCTACCTTGTGAATTATTATTATATTTTCCTCTAAAAATGAAACAATGCTTTTTTATGCATTTTTTGAAAATAAATCTAATAAAATCCTAATTAACTCAATTGCACACTTTTGAAGACATTCATAGGTGCCTGAAAATATGAGTCACATGCAAACATAGGCCATGAATTGCTTCAATAACTGCATTAAAATTAAGTTTATTTATTAGCTCGAGTGATAAAACATGATTGATTTTTTTTAAATGGCAGAATCTTCTTTAAAATCGTTATTTTTATTTATTTTATTATTATTTTTTAGAATTTTGCGTAGTTTTAAAATTAACAAAATTTTAATACTTATATTTTTTCGAATTTCAAAATACCGGAACTTTGTCACCAGAATATTTAAAAATTTATTTCTGAATTCGAAAACATTTAATAGGTACTAAAACACATTGAACTATTTTTACCCGACTGCCAAGAAGGGTTATGTGTTTGACACGTATCTGGGTATGTATGTATGTGGGTGGGTGTGTGGATTTCTTTATACCCTCGAAACATCCCAACAGCTGGATGGATTTTAATGAATGGTGTCTCTATCGATACGCCTTAACCGCCCGATGGTTATAGGCTAGGTTTCGTTTTCATAAATTCAAAATGGCGGTAGAGACGAAAAAAAATTTACGCACCGTGGCATATCATTAGATTAGGTCTTTCAAAATGAAGACGATATGTTTCCTAAACTATTTTACAGTCAGAAGTTCCGTTTAAATATTATTAGTTCGCTTTTTACGCAGTCGGGTTTTTTTTATTTTTTCTTTGTTTAATTTATGTTCTTGTTGTCTTTTTCGTATAACCCTGCAATATTGAAAAAGTTTCTTATTTTTGGAGAACCCTTTTACGTTTAAGCTTAAATAGAAAAGTCTCATTTGTTATACATTTTCAGATTCTATTTGCATCTTAAATTATATCTTTTAACATATATTACTGTGCTATTATATTGATTTATAGAGAGGCTTAGAGACAAATCATTAATTCTGGCTGTATTCCACATAAAAGTTTAATTACTTAGGAATCATAATTTATCATAGAATTTGTATTTTTAGCAACTACACTTTCTAGTGTGATTTTTCTTTGTATGTAAAATAAAACCTTTTCTTTTTGAAATGCTTCCTCGAAAATATTTGCAGCAACTTTGTACAATAATTTATTTAAGGAGACTTACTACTCTTAAAATGTTGAAATGTGAAAAAAAAAATTAACCATTTTGGTATCTTAAAAAGTATACATTAGAAAAACACATTTTTTAAATGTGGTAATAGATACACGTTTCTTCTTTCATTTTATATATATTTTTTTCAAAACATAATGAGGGAAATTAGTTGTCATAGGAGTTCTAAACTTTTTAGACATTTTTCGAGCAGAAACAGGTTGTACACATGATTAGAAAAGAATTTCTGCTTGTAAAACAAAATTTTGGGTATCTAATTATTTTTGAGAGTCTTGTGTTTACACTGAACCTAAACAAAATTGTCTTTTGTAGCATTTTTATGTTTTAAAAACAAAACTTTTTTTAGCAATATAACACCAAGAAAAAAATGATGAAAAAAACATTTCAACAAAAGACGATGAAAATTTAGGTTTACTTTATAAACCATTCACTATATATCCTGAAATTTTCATGAAAAATTATCGAAAAGTTTTTTAACTACCTTGCGTGCAATGCCCCGAAATCACATTTTGAGATAAATGACTTTAATGTTCTCTCTTTGAAAATATTCCATATTCAGCAACTATTAAGATTTTTTATCATTTTGTTTTAAAGTATTCAGAAGTGATTAATCTTCAATATACCGAGTGCGCCAAAAGTACGTTAAAATTTTAAAAATTCATTAAAAGAGACAAATTATGCTAAAAAATATGCGGCTTGGAGGAATGGGATTAATGGGAGATCGGATTTTTTTAATAACAAAAAAAGTTGTAGTTCAAAAATTACCGATAGATGGCGCTAGCATACATAATATGAAGCAGGACCTTCCACTTCATGGACGATCCTGCAAACGACCCATTTCTTCGAATCGTCTGACAAGCTTCAGTATCCCAGCACCCTTTGATCGTCTTGAGTCCTTTTGTGTTTTGTCGTGCGTAATTTTTGCAATGCGCTGGCTTCGGATTCCCGTTCTTGTAAAAGAACTTAACCAACAACGCTTGATCTGCTAACGATAGTATGCAGCTGGCATCAAATGAAGAATCTTATGCATCGAGGTGTTTTATTGACAGCCAAATTTGCATACATCTGCTTCCTATTATGCATGCCAGCGCCATCTATCTGTAATTTTTTTTTGAATTACAACTCTTTTTGTTAATAAAAAAATAAATCCGATCTCCGTCTAATCAGATTCCTGCAAAGCGAATTTTTTTTGCATCATTTGACCTTTTTATGAATTTTTAATTTTTTAACGAAGTTATGGCGTTCCCAGTACATATTTTTTCAAAAATTGAATTTTTTGAAGGTTTAAGAGTTAAGTCATTACCCCCTATATAATATATAGTGGGCTTATATAGGGGGTAATGGTTAAGTCCCCTTAATATACAGAAGATTCCTGTTTTTCCGTTTTTTTTTTTTAACTTTGACATTTGTTACTTTTTAGTTGTAGAAATTACCGTAGTAATTTATTTTATATTTTTGTTGCTCAGATGTAAGTAACCCGCAAATGTCATAAGTTAACCCGCAACCCGAAGTTCTTCAATCCGCACCCGACCCGAACCCGAAATACTTCAACCCGCAACCCGACCCGAACTCGTAATGACAGGACAGTAAATCATGTTTGAATACTATTATGAAATGTAATGTCAATTATATCTCTAATACCAATTTTATATTTTATGTAGAAAAATGAACAAATCTATATGTTTAATATTCAAACATAGCGAAACCTCTGAATAGCAGACACCTCGAGATCACTGAATAGATTCCTGCATTAGGTCGGGTTGTTTCTATTTTTGGGGGGTCAGGATGACTGTAATTTTCTTTCTGCGTGTCCGGTTCACCCTAGAATAACTCTTCCGGGTCCTATATAGATTTTTTGGAAGTCGGATTGTTGTGATATTCACAAAAAGTTTGAACAGAACTATGTTTCAGATGGAAAGAAATACGTATTTGAATATGAATGAGTATATATTCATATTCAATACTGTGGAAATTTTTCCATACAAAATTTCACACGCCTTGCATTCATAATAATCAAATTTGAAAATTTGAAAAAATTTGAAATTTGAAAATTTGAAAAAAAAAAATGAAAATTTGATTATTATGAATGCAAGGCGTGTGAAATTTTCTATGGAAAAATTTCCAAAGTATTAAATATGAATTTATTCAATTATCGATGCTGGATTTTCTTTGATTTCGTGTTTGCCCCAGGGTTGGTCGCTCACGGAAAATACTCCATCTTGTGTTGCACTTGTAGCCTCGCCACCATGTTATAGTGAGAAAGTTCCAGGTTGAGTATCGTTCCCAAGTGGTTCAGTTGGTAGAACGTCAATGCGCTATACTGATGGCCCGGGTTCGAGTCCCGGCTTGGGTACTTTTTCACTATGTTGGCAATACGCCTATTAAGCAATTAAAATTTGATTAGTATATATTCAATTTACTGCATGAGAAAAAAAATGTATATAAGAAATGTAATCATAGACTTTTCTTTCTTTACGGTGCAGTTAAGAACCATTTTTTCTTTTCTCAGAATATGAAAAATATTAAAAACATTTCATATATGATACACACAAAAATCGTATTTGTGATCGTATTTGTGATAGTTTATGCACACATGCACCATACACGTGCTACGTGTGCGTAGATTTGGAAGTGCCCACTATTTCAAGGTATAAGCATGCAAATATATAAGAGTCAGGAATTTAAAAAAAGACGATCTTGTATCTTAAAAGGAATAAAAAGGCATCTCCCAATCGAACTTGTCTATATGTTTGCGTTATTTAACATCTAGCACAACAACTACATCTAAAACTAATTCGAAAAGATTATGACAAAGAAAAAGTACCCCAAAAAAATGAACGCACTTCCTTACATATATATAAAATATTTTTACTGGCTTAGCTTAATAAAGAAAAGAACTGCGTTAAATATGTTATTAATGTAAAGGTAATATGTAATAACAGAAGCTAAAAAGGTAGTGTAGAACAAATGCATCAACCAGAACATCATTTTCTTTCAATATAAAATCCGAAATACGCAACCACGTTTTCACAAATACGAGTATATTTCGCAAGCATTAGCAGGAAGTAAAATAAGTGAAATGGAGGAGAAAGAAATACATAGGTATATGGAATCCGCAATGTTTTTTCTCTCTTTCTTTCTTTAGGTTTTCCCCAAAAGAGTAGAAAAATGGGAGCATTTTACTTACCCATCATACGTAGTATAGGGTAAGTCTTGTAATCATTTTGAAAATCAAAAAAAAAAATTTGGCGGATTTACACGTTTCAGACACTGGAGATTCCGAAAAACATATTTTTAGAAAAAAAAATTTGCCGTCCGCCTGTGTGTCTGTATGTCTGTGTGTCTGTAAGCGCTCTATCTCCCGAAAAAGTTGAGATAGAGACTTGAAATCTGGTATGTACTTAGGATGTAATAATGGGAAAAAGCTTATTGAATTTCAGTAACCTCGATTATCCGGAACTATTTTTTTCGGACTCTCGAAATATTCATTCTGATAAAAGGTATATAAAAATTTTCGAAATTGTTTATTTTAAGGAGTTAATGTAAAAGACAATAAAAAAAAAACAAATTTTGCATAAAGCATGAAGTCGATCGGAAAATGAGTTGCCTAGATATTTGTAGTTCTATATTCCACACTCTTCGATTTTTCATGACCCTGTATTTCCTCCAAATTTCAATTCAAAGATATATTTTAATTGGAAATGGGACGCTTAATCAGATGCAATAAACCGCTAGTTAATAGGGTTATTGTTTTTTGGCGCTATAAGGATGTTTCTTTTAAGCAATTCAGTAATAGAGCATTTAAAAAGTTTACGACGTCATCAAGCCACGATTATATTCGAATTGCAAAGCATTTTATAAACAGTTTACGTATATTTTATTTTCATATTTTACATTATGCATATCCATGATGGGTAAGTATTACGGTGGCCCCCAACGAGAAGTTTTATAATTGACTAAATTCGTGAAACACTCCGTTTTCAGCATTAATAGTTAAAAATGTCAATTAGATTTTAATATCACAAATAGAAAATGCTAATTTATTAAAAACTGTAAGATTTAGAGATAGATTCAAAAATTCCGCAACGTCTCTTCGAAGCATAATTCTATTTTCATAATCTATACTATAAAGCAAAAACATTTATGTGAGTAACGCTGACGTCATACAACACCTGATTCATAAATTTTGCTTTAACCCCTGACGTCCTACTAATAGGACATATCTTTTATTGAGTATTATTTTGTCTTAAACATTCTTTTTATTAATTCCAGCACTTAATAATGATAGTATGAATCGCTACATTTCCTATTATGACTTCACTTATGTTTAGCATTTAGTAATAATAATAATAATAATAATTTTCATAATTATTAGCAAACCGTTGGCATTTCTTTTAATTAAAACGTACGTTTCACTCTTTAAATTAAAATTTGGGAATCCTTTTCCGAATTGGTAATTTGTGATAAAAGATAAAAAATATTACTAAATTTTTATGATTGTTTAATTTAGTTGTAATACGACATTTTCCAAACGTCTTCAAAAAATTTTCCTTAGACTATTGTTATATGAAAAACACGCAAAATAACTACATTTGTGAGGTTTTGGTAAAGAACGCATTTGTTAACTTTCATTAAACCCTAACTTCTGTGATTCCTATAGCTATTTTTAAGTTTGTTAGCATAATAGTAATTTTTTCCAAAAATTGAAAAAAAAAAATCAGGGCCGAAGGGGTTAACTACATTTTTTTTTTTTTAAACTTCTAAACATCACCCAATTTCAATTTTTACGCCATCGAATAGGGGAAAAAATGTTCTGTCAAATGCAATTTATTTGAAAACTGTATAGCAATGTACCTTTTTTTTAATGGTTCTAAAAATAATTTTCAAGCATGATTTTGTTTTTAAATCTTTCTCTGTCGCGTGCAGCCCTGTTACGAAAGATTAACCCGTTTACAGTTAATGGTTCAGCATTTGTTCCTTCTAATATTCTATAATGAAATTAAAACATCATCAATAAATAAATAAAATAATATAAATAAAACAAACATTTAACAGACATATAATTGAACAACGCGCTTAAATTACTGAAATTATCAGATTAAAAAAAGGCTGCTGTAAGTAGCGAAACCTTTGGCGATTTCTTCGGCAATTTACTTCTGACATCGGGCTTGCGAAAGTATCGTTTTTAATAAATTTTAAAACTTTATTTGAAAACTTAATTGCTATTTTTCATAGAAAAAATCCTTTTTGGTGTTGTTAGAAATAAATATAAAATATATATATATATATTAAATGCAAAAAATCTATTAGAGTTTTCAATAGTTTAAAAAAAAAATATATATATATATACTAGCTGATCCGTCCGGCGTTGCCCGGAAAACACTTACCTTCTTTTGCAGTTTCGATAAAAATAGTCATTTACGGCGCGCATTCTGTTTTTTCTAAACAAACCTGTTTACGAACTAAACTCAGGCACTCGTCCCCGCTGCCTACAGTATTGTATAACATGCGTGTTACGCATGCGCTGCAATATCGTTTAGTTTCAATTTCCACCTCTAGGGGGCGCGAAATTCTCTTACTTCGTTATATATATCTTACGCGCATTCTGTTCTAAACAAACCTCTTTCCGAACGAAACTCCGACACTCGTTCCCGCTGCCTACGGCATTGTATAGCAGGTGTACTGCACACGCGCTGCAACATCGTTTAGTTTCAATTTCCACCACAAGGGGACTCGAAATAATCTTACTTATTTATGTATATCTTACTTAGTTCATGTTAAGTTGAATGAACTAATTCCCGTTTCAGAAGATTCCAAACATTTTTTAGAACACTTTGATCGAAATATGAAAATACCCTAGGTCGACCACTTTCATGCACCCTATCTCCCACAGCTACCGACATTCAACCACCATAGTGCAGGATGAGAGACTCGAGACTACTACCACACATAAACACCAGTGGTCTGCGCTGGGTATTTTTGGCTGCAAAGTGAAATATAGGAACACGCACGTCTTTATATACAGGGTGATTTTTTTTAAAGTTGTGAAAGTAAAACCCTATAACAAAAGAACCACTGATCCAAATGACCTGAAATTTCACCAGTATGCTCCCAAAGCAATGGGAATTTTTTAGGCGTGTTTAAAATAAATTAAAATCTCACCGACAGATGGCGCTGTAAGTTAGCAAAAACAAAGAATACCGTCAGTGCGAGCAAAACAATGGACGGTACTTTGAGAAACCATCTTCCGTAGGCCCTCGTCGTCATTGGACCTTTTCTTAAATTCTTATGTGTCCTAAATCTCCTAAGAGCAGTTGCTGCGCTGTCATTATTCTGATAATACAGTTTCACGAACAACGCACGATACGTCAATGGCACAGTCATTGCGAGGATATCCGTAGAATAATGAACACGAGGTGTGCGTACTTCACGTTTTTATCGCCAATGTGCGTGTGTCGGGCGCAAGTTCATATATCCCGACTTCTTGCATGTACAGCGCCATCTGTCGGTGCGATTTTAAGTTTTTTTTCAACCACACCTAAAAAATTCCCATTGCTTTGGGAGCATACTGGTGAAATTTCAGGTCATTTGGATCAGTGGTTCTTTTGTTATAGGGTTTTACTTTCACAACTTTAAAAAAATCACCCTGTATATATATATATATATATATATATATATATATATATATATATAGATAGATAGATAGATAGATAGATAGATTACTAAATTTATAAAAGAAGGAAATAATTGAAAAAATTAGGAGTAACAAGAAACATTAAAACTATTAGGTCTATTTTATATATAGAGTGTTATATTAGGTCTATTTTATATATCACGTCTATTTTATATAGAGAGAGCGAGATAGATTATTTATTAGATGATTCAAAACAACTGTTCAATAATTTGTAAGGAGTTACACCCCACTACAACACACAATTCTTTTTATAGGAAAAAAAGTATCGCAGTCTACTTATTCAGTCAAACATACAAGGTGTCTCACTCCCAGCTGAACCCGGATTTTTGTTCATACCTTTAGTAATATTGAGATTAACAAAATTTTCAACTGTATTACCTTGATTTGTGTGAAATGCATTGACATTACGAAAATCTCTGGAAGAACACAGCCATTTAGTAAGACACAACGTATGTAAAATGAACCGAACCGTCACGCGTCTATAGTTATGTCTAGATCAACGCTGATTGGATGCAGATGGTAGGTACAACTTCCACCTTTTTCTCCAATATTATACACCAGAGTTTCCAAGTCTCCGGCTTTTTGAACACCAGTAATTTTTTAGAGAAAATGTTGTTTTTTTTAAATCGCAAAATGCTCCGATTATTTAAAACAAAATTTTCTGTATTAAATTACCGGTATCCAAAAAGCCGGAGACTTGGCAGGTCTGTTATACACTTTAGACACAATATTATACACCTTATACACTTTACAAAAAGAAAGGTAAATCTGTTGCAAACTTCATTATAGTTAAAGATATGAACAAAAATACAGGTTCTAACTGGAGTGAGAACTTACTAGAGTTCCAGAAGCTGTGAACAGTTATGTGTTCCCAATGACCATACAAAATTTTGGATATTTCAGAACGTAATTATCAATTAATAGCTTAATATTAATTAAATTATGACTGTTGATGCAAAACACAATTTAGAAATCCCGAAAAGATAATTTAAAATTTTTTTTATTTCCTGTTGCCATATCTCAAAAAATAACTGAATTAAACATTTTTAATGAATTCAGTAGTTTGCGCTTTCTACCAACCAGAAATAAAAGTGGTGAATTTTCCATCATCGGATCTCACTCCAAATCCACGTAAATTGTAACGGGAATGTTTTGAAACAACATGAACTGCAGTCATAAAATTGAGGGTGTTTTTTAAAATAATCATTAAATGCTTATAACCCCCTTTTTGAAACTTATTTTAGTTTTATATTTATATTCAGTTGTGGAAACTTTTTTGAATCATAAAAGCAATATTCTAATCCTTTGAAGGGAGGTGGGAAATATATGTCTCACTTAATTGTAATTCCCAAGTGCCACATTGGCGCCAGAATTTTGGAAGGAAATTTTGCTTTTATATCTTACGTGAAGAAAAACTGATACTTATTATGGTGTTTAGATTTTAGTTAATTGCCTCTTGATGGCAGCACTAAAATTTGCAAATCTCTGTCTGCATGGTAACGCCATCTATTTACTTTTGTTTATCTCCGCTTTAATTAGTCTCAGTATGTGTTGATGTTGTGATGTTATGTATTGTGTTTGTGAATTGTAGTTAAATATGTAAAATGACTTTCACTCGTCCTCGCATTTCTTGAATATGTGTTCTTACTTATTTTAACTAATCTTCAATACATCATTCATATTCTCAAATAAGATTGCTTCTAAAATCTGGTGCCAATCAACAATTTTAACATTTTAGCAACAGAACTACCTTCGCCCTGAAATGTTTACGAACTACTTTCGACTGTAAACGTATAGTGTAATTATACACTATATTGCCAAAGGTGACCTGTCACTTGCGATTTTAGACGTTTTGTATATAGAGCAACTTTTGTGGAAGTCTCAAAATCATAGCTTGAAAATTCGGAAAATTATCGTCGATAGAATAAGCTCGAAATCCGTTGTTCCCAAAAAGAAGCAAAAAGATGAGGGGTTGTATCAAATATCTGTTGATTAGTGCCAAGATAGCGTACACAATATTGCACGTATTTGGATACAACCCCTCATCTTTTTGCTTCCTTTTGGGAACTACGGATTTCGAGCTTATTCTATCGACGATAATTTTCAGAATTTTCAAGCTATGATTTTGAGACTTTCACAAAAGTTGCTCTATATACTTAGCTAATACATTATGCATATTATATTTTGATTACATTCGCGCTTGCGCAGTGAAGCAGTTTTTAGTAGACCTGCTCATTTTTCACCCAATTTTTATTATTTTTTAATTCTGATTGCCGAGTATTATGTACAATGTCGTTTGTCATATTTTCTGAAAATAACTTTTTTTTTATATTAAGAACTCTTCAAATTATAAGCAAAAAACTAGGCGAAATTTGGGACTGTTTTTATAAAAACCTTAATTTCTCTACGAGTATACATACTATCCTCATAATAATGAACACAGTATATTACAATAAGCCAATTATTAATAATCTCGAGTTTGAACGCCTTTGCTACATCAGTTTTTACAGGGTTATCCAAAAGATATTCGTTCTTTTTCAATTTGTTGACAGTCCCCTATGGGGTTTCGTAAAAAAATCTTCGCGGAAATATATAACCTATACTATTCTGTTTACACACCTGCAGTTTCAGGTTAATTCCTCATGTATTTTTCTAGATAGTTAACAAAACGTCTAAAATCGCAAGTGACCGGTCACCTTTGGCAATATAGTGTATTTCCGATAATTTTTTCTTATCCTCATAGATGTATCTTACTTGCCATACCATAAAATAAAGAGTATAAAAGAAAAATACCGATGCACCCCCCTACCAATTTCCTACAATATTTTTCAGTCAGCGTTCGTTAGCATCGCTCCTCAGAGTGGCATGGCATAGCGTGGCGTGGCGTAGGGGAGAACAGTGGGAATGGTTGCCTCGGGCGTACATTTTTCAAAGTCGAAAACCTTTTTTGCATTAAAAAAGCTAAGCCACTAAAAAGAGCGCAATATTTTGCCCCGTAAAATCGAAATTCGCCCTACGCCATTGTCTCCTCGTGTCAGAGTGGTGCAAAATTTTAATTAGTTTAACTATTGGAAACTGACGATTAAAAATTTAATCATGACTAAAGATTGACCATTGAACTTTATCGTCAATCTTTAGTCATGATTAAACTTTTAATAGTTAGTTTTCAATAGTTAATCTAATTAAAATTTTGCACCACCCTGCCTCATGTTGACCCATTTTAATCAATTACAACAATTACGGTAGCAGTATATAACAACTATAGTAACAGAAATAAAATACCTGCCCCGCTTACACGAGTGGAACTCCCTACGCCGCCCGGGGGCTGCAGACCTACGCCTTTTTCCGAATAGAAATACTTTTATTTAATCACAGAATTTCTGTCATTAAATAAGATAAATATTACTTTTCGCAAATAAGGGTGCGAGAATATGTTTTGCAAATAATAGTAAATACTACTGGTTTATATCACAATTCTGTATACCAAAAGTGCCAAGCTCCCACTAATCTTCCCTGACATATACGTGAATTTGACACAGGTTTAATACGTTTCGCACCAGAAATTGTTTTATTAAATTAAATTAAATTAATTCAACGTTAAAAAAAAATAATAAAAAAAACTGAAATTAAGTACATAAAGATTAATTAAATAAATTTTCTGATTTGAAGCGTTATTAAATTGGGTCAAATTAATCCACAATTTACGGAAGATTAGTGGGAGCTTGGCACTTCTGTATTACCCGTGACATTTTACTGAAAACAAACATAATTATTAGTAAAATAAACGACACTTTACTGTGAAATAAACATCTACGCTAAAATGCTCTGAAAAAGGTATCTTTATTAGGACCAGAAAGCCAATGAAGAAAATTACTTGAAGATCACAACACAGAGGGTAAAGCCAAACTGGGTTTAAAAAGTTGACGGTTGTGTTTCATCTAAAAGTCTAAACAATTTAGAATAAAGACCCCATCCAAAGGCAAAAAAATTGGAGGCTCCAGAATAAATGCTATTGTAATCTACTAGGGTTATTGAATTGGTGATGAATTATTACTGTGCATTAGGATGCCGGTATATATATTGCAAGATATGATTGAATACTTAGTAGTTTGTTTCATTTCCGTGGTGGACGTTGTGAAATACAGGAAAGAAAGACTTCTCCAATCCGCGATCTCTTTTTTCTAATCCAGCCAAGAATACGTTGACATCGAGTTTTTTTATTTTCATCTTTTTGAGGCACACTTTTGGTCTCGCTATTCGACTCTACAGCATCTTCAGTAACATCATGCGAACACTCATCTTTTTCTACTTCTGATGATAGATCTAAACTTTCTTCCGAAGATAATTCAAAATCGGATACTTCATTATTTATCTTTTTCATTTCTAGTAAGTCTTCCACACCAAGCAATGGATTAGGAGCATATAGACCGACCATATTTTCGATCTCTTCAGGTTCGACATATGAATTCCAAATTATACCTCCTCTTGGAGCTGCTGTCGTCCCTCCGAACAGTGGATGGTTCAAAATTTCCTTCACTTTTGGTCGAGCATTTGGGTCTATCGCAAGTAAACACTTGATAATATCCAATATATCATTTACCGACTTCAAAGAAATATTTGAGCTGACATAATTGAAGTTTAATAAGGTCTTAAAACGATCAATTTGCAGAATACTATATAATTCCGGATAGACGTCGCATGACCATTTCATATTAGCTGTATTTTTACGTCTTTTGGTCATCATCAACTCATGACTGCTGAACGTTTCCAACATTAAAATCCCAGTGGTCCACTTATCTAATGCATATCCATCGACTAAAGATAAGCCCTTTTCTGTATTAATTGCTTCTGGGGGCCTGTAAATATAAGGTGTTCCATAACTTTCTACTAAAGTTAGTGGTTTCCTGGCATAACCAAAATCACTCAGTAGAGCTATGTCGGAGTCGTCAATTAATACATTATTAGTTTTAACATCCAAGTGACAGATGCCATGTTGATGTAGGTAGTTCAGTCCGGATATCACATTTTTTGACCACAAAACTAGTCGAGCAAACGCATTTCTATCTTTACGAAAATCTTCATTTGATATAACATGAGATAAAGTATTCTTATACAGTGGCATTAGAAAAACTGACGTTTTCAAATTTTCGAAGTAATGAGATTCTAGAAGAGGAACAATATTTGTGTGCGCCAAACTTTTCCAAATAATATTTTCTCCGACTGAGATATGAGAAGAAATAACAAACTTCGCTGCCAAACTTTCAGCGTATTTTGGATGTTTCACTTCTACAACTCTTCCAAATGTGCCTTTATCAATATTTTTAAGACATCTGATGTCTATATCTTGTAAACTATTCATAGTTTCATTAAATTCTTGTTTGTCAAATATCACGGTTTCTGTATTCACTTTAGACTTCATCATAACAGTATGTTTATAAAAAACTATTATTTTTCTCCAAAACTTATCAATATATTCGCTTTTTATAATATTTAAGCACAGATACAAAATACGTTTTGCGCACTATAATAGCTTTGCAAAATATCTGCAATGATTGTTACTTTTTTCATTGTATGTTATTGGTTAAAGTATTGTTAAAGAATCTCATTGTTTAAATTGCTTTTGCCGACTATCAAGTCAATTTCCATTGTTATTTTATTGTTGGAATTTTAAGAATGGAGATTTTTCGTTGTGCTCAGAATACTGAAACATATGTTTAGTGATATTGTTAAAGTTAATTGTTAACTCTTTTTTATTTTATGCAGTAACACAGGATAATCAAGATAATCAATTTAAAAAAACGAGAGAAAAATAAAAGAAAGAGTGTCCCTTGTACAGAAAGTGAAAAGTGAATGAATTTCATATTGGCGGTATTATGGTACCCAAATATAGACATATCTAGAATATCGACATATCGTCTGGTTATTTTTTACGTCTGGTATATCCATACATTTTAAAAAAAGTATTGAAATCAGAATGTTACATGTGAAAATCAACTTAATCAACTTTAAGCATTTTCGCGTACATAACTAAGTAAATCTAACTAAACAAATTTTGTTTGAAAAATTTTTAATTAATTTTTTTTTTATTGAATTAGTTGTTTAATATGCTAAGAATTTCAGGTATTGTAAAAATGTCGTCTTCGTTTAGATAAGCATCCCATCAATAATTTACATGGTTTTTGACTAAGTAACATTAGCGAAATCAGAAATTAGGTGAAAGGATCCTACATTACTCTCTCCCATTGTCTCAAATGAAATTTCTGCTCGCCAAATTGTTAAAAGTAATTTGGCGTGGTTTGTGCTTTGTTTTTGGTCATTATTTGTTTATGAATCTTATCTCATAGGTGGATTGCCATGTTTTTTTTCTTTTTCTAGCTATAATATATAAAATGAATTGTAATCAAAATTGTTTTCGACTTCCATTTTTCGACGGATATATACGTTTTAGGAGTGAGAGATCCCGAAAAACACGTTCAGTCAAAACATTGGTAGTAGTAGGGAAACGACAGTTCGGGCTCAGCCGGTGGCACTGTGGCACCGTGCCACCGACCGGAGGCACCGACCCTCCGCTCCTCCGGCTGCACCGATCCTCCGGCGGGGAAAAATAATTTTCTACTGTAACACGAGGGGTGAAAATAAGAACTCTAAGAAGAGGTTAAATGAATAAGATTATCATACTATAAGATGAATATTGATTTTATATACTAATTTTGAAAGACAAACACCTTAATGAGTATCACTAATTAAGCGAAACAATGGAAAAATATGAATTTTAACGAAAAAAAGCTGATTTCTTAAGAATTTTTCAACTATAAGACGAGAATATCAACTTATAAGAAGAATTTTAAACTTACATTTTAGTTTTTGAACAATCATTACATTAATGAATACTGATAATTAGACAAAATATCCATTTTTAACGAAAAAAGCTGATTTCTTACAAATTTTTCAACTATAAAACGAGGATATCAAATCATAAACCGAATATTAAACATATATATTAATATTGAATAACAAACGTCTTAATGAGTATTACTAATTACACGATACAATGAAAAGAATATCAAATTTTAACGTAAAAGTTGATTTCTTATGAATTTTTCAAATATAAGATGAGAATATCAAACTATAAGATGGATTTTAAACTTATGTTATAGTTTCTGAACAATAGACACCTTAATGAGTATAATAATTAAGCAAAAGAAAATATTACTTTTAACGAAAATGATGATTTCCTATGAATTTTTTTCAACTATAAGATGTGGATATCAAATCATAAGCCGTAGAATAAACATATATAATTATTTTAAATGACGAACATTTTAATGTGTATTACTAATTAGACGAAACAATTAAAAAATATCAATTGTAAGGTATAAAGCTGATTTTTTAAGAATTTTTCAAGTATAAGATGAGAATATCAACTTATAAGAGGAAATTACACTTTTTTAGTTTTTCAACCCGTAATACACAGAAAATATTCAAAATTTGAATGAATTTTATACCTAATCAAAGCTGATTTTTTAAGAATTTTTCAAGTATAAGATGAGAATATCAACTTATAAGAGGAAATTACACTTTTTTAGTTTTTCAACCGTAATACACAGAAAATATTCAAAATTTGAATGAATTTTATACCTAATCAATTGATTTTTCGCACAATAATAGGAGTTTTAACAACCATTATCTAATTTTACTGTGTATACTTGATTTAATTCTGTTTAGACGTATGTAATATAATCTTTTTATATCATTTAGACTTGAAATAAGAACCATATTTAAATAAAAACCAGTTGTTTATTTATTCTTAATACGCAAACTTTTTTCATTCCTAAAATGTAGCATTTCTGAGGAGGGATAATAATTCCACCCCACATTCTAAGGAAAAGGGGAGCCTAACAATGACCGTCTAGGTCACAACTTTTACTATAATATAAGTATTATTCGCTATCAATGTTTACAAAAAATCCATGTTGGGAGATAGATATGAGTTATATTTTAATAAAGTTTATCCTCCTCCATCTTCTACACGATGCTAACAATTATACAAAACAAAAGAAATACCGATTTTTAACGAAAAAGGGTGAATTTTAATGAATTTTTACACAAGTTTTCGATATTATTGTACACTAACAGGTATGATATTATTTCTTAGGTGATTACAATACAGAGAAAAGTATTCACCTTTAGATTACTTTTCGTGAAATATTTAACAGTAATTATATAAACTCCTGTTTACATCACTAATTTACATTTGAAAATAAGGATTTATAGGATAAAATAAATAATCTTAACTTATACTTAGTAAATTTTACACAATTCCAATTATTTTATACCGTGTTTTTCACGAGTTTTATATTAATTAGTAATTTTACATTAATTAACTTTGAATATTTTCTGTGATATGGTTAATCCATTTTTATCACAGAAATACCAGTACCTAAAATTTCACTTAAACTCATATTCTAAGTATTAATATTCACTTATAACTTTACTTTTAGTTATACTTTTACTTGAAACCATGTGAACTTGTAGAACCCTGCTTACGCATATGGAGTTTAGTACATCACACTGTTATCTAAATGAATATGAATACCTTATTGTTTTAAATTTTCCAATTTTAACAGAATATGCACGAATATAAACTTTAATTTTATCTAAACATTTTATTTCAAATAGCCTAGTTTATGAAAACGATACATATTACCAAATATTAGACAACATTTTAACATGAACTTAGATACTGATCACATACCTATTTTAGCATAATTTATTAGCATACATAGCATTTCTTCCATTTCTTTCAGAAATATACATATAAAATTATGGATTTACCGAGTATATATCCAATTTTAGCTTTCACTTACCAATTTTTTACACCATTTCAATGATTTCAATGATTTCAAGCTATTTTATATCACAGAAACGAAAAAATAATTGAATACAGACGCGAGTAAATAATATTTGTATTGTATTTTCCATAAAAAGATTTGAAACTCAAGTTAAAATTTATGTTATAAGTATTGATATCCACTTTTAGTTATACTTTTACTTGAAACCATATGAACTTGTAGAACCTTGCTTACGCATATGAGTTTAGTACACGCTGTTATCTAAATGAATATGAATACCTTATTGTTTTAAATTTTCCAATTTTAACAGAATATG
This sequence comes from Maratus michaelseni, assembly GCA_963931845.1. NCBI lineage: Eukaryota > Metazoa > Arthropoda > Arachnida > Araneae > Salticidae > Maratus > Maratus michaelseni. Next base: position 26,346,724 of record OZ007594.1, read on the forward strand.
CACGAATATAACCTTTAAGTTTATCTAAACATTTTATTTCAAATACCCTAGTTTATGAAAACGATACATATTACCAAATATTAGACATTTTAACATAAACTTAGATACTGATCACATACCTATTTTAGCATAACTTATTAACATGCAATAGCATTTTATCCATTCCTTTCAGAAATATACATATAAATATATGGATTTAACGAGTAAATATCCAATTTTAGCTTGCATTTAGTGATTTTTTACACCATTCCAATGATTTCGAGCTATTTTATATCACAGAAACGAAAACATATTTGAACATAAACGCCTGTAAAATAATATTTGAACTGTGTTTCCTATTCAAAAATTCAAATATCAAATTAAAATTTATGTTCTATCACTTATCAACTATTTATCACACATAACTTTTACCATAAAAACATCGTAGAAATTAAATATACGTTAAATGAAAATAATAAATTGTAAGTACCTAAAAATATCAAACACAAAATCTATTAATCAAAACTTAAAAAATTAAAAAAAAAAATTAAAAGTTCTTACGAAGTTAAAAAAAAAATTTTACAAATAAAAAAAAAAATTTACAAATAAAAAAAAAAATTACAAATGAAAAAAAAAATTTACAAATGAAAAAAAAATTTACAAATGAAAAAAAAATTTACAAATGAAAAAAAAAATTTACAAATGAAAAAAAAAAATTTAAAAATTTAAAAAAAAAGTTTTTACAAAAAAAAGTTTAAAAAAAAGTATTTTACAAAAAAAAAAAAAAAAAAAAAAGTTTTTTACATAAAAAAAGAAAGAAAAATTACGAAGGTTTAATATATTACAAAACGTACCCATTTTTTACAAAATTTTTTAAAAATTAGAAGTTTAATTGCTATTATTACCACTATCACTTCTCAGAATTTAGCAGCCTAGACTTTTGTACACTATATATTTTTAATACTATAAAGAAAATTTCAACTGCAATTGTACCAACACTATTATTAAGTTCGCATAAACCAAATTTCATACTGTATTTAGCGAATTTCCAATTAACATCTTCCGTGTAGAGTAACTTTTTCCTATAACATTTGAAATCGTGTATATCTGCTACTTTCATATTTATAATTAATATTTCAGAATTAAGACCATACTAACCATTTTAATATAAGACCATATTTAAGCAAGATTCCATGATAAAGCTTATTATACTGATTATTTTTATTTAGTACGCATGCGCAGTTTTGTCACATGATCACTTTAACTGATGATAATATAAAATTTTGAAAAGTGATGCAGAGGTTCTCATTTCCCAAGTCAAATTCTTCAGATGACTATTCAGATGACTGTATATGTATAGCTCCAGTAAATTTCCTGATTTTAACCCAGTTGGGGAAACAATTTATCTGTTAACGAATAAAGTAAGTTGTACTATATCATTGTAAAACATCAATAAATGATTATTTATCTATTAAATCTTTTCTAAGTATATAATTATATTTCTTTTATTGTATAGATGTTACACCAAGATGAATCAAAACAGCAGAAACTCTCTTTACCAGAAATGGATACCCCGGATGATTCATCGTCAACACATATAGAGTTAAAGAATAATATACATGTGAGTACTTATATGTGATATATTAGAATACATATATTAAACATAATTAGAGTGAATTTACAATAAAATATTGTACCAGATGTTCTATAAAATGTGATGTTTTTTCGTCTATAGTGTTAGAAGGAATTCTAAATATATGCATTTATTTATCTTGCAGATGTGTTCCACTTGTAACAAATACTTTTCAAGTAAATGGAATTTAAAAGAACATATACAAATCCATACTAGTGAAAAACCATATACTTGTAATCATCGTCAAAAATCATCTACAAGAAAGCGTGAATTATCTTTTACTAGAAAATACAGACCATCAGTTCATATGAAAACACATCCTGTTAAAAAATTGTTTCAGTGTGAAAAGTGTGAGAAAATATTCGTTATTCGTAATAAACTGAATAGACATATGACTGTTATGTTGAACTTGTCGAAGACAGTATCCCAAATCATATTGAAGATGGATATTCAAAAATTAACCAGTAGTTTGAAGAATTTAACAGTCAAAGATCAGATTGGATACTTCGAAAAATTGACTGTATAGAACATAAACCAACATAACATTTACCCAAACTACTCATGCAGCATTATTGATTTGACATATGATATCCAAAAAGTGAAATTTGTAAAGAAAAATCCAAAGTGTTGTAAAGAATTTTATTGATATAATTGATAAAATGTATTGAAGAGAAAATGATATAAATGTAGACAATATTCACAATGTATTGTTTAAATACCCATAATAATAAAAAATGTATCTATACACATCTGTGTTTATTTTTATAAAACATATTTCATTGTTAAAATACATTGTATGATTTTTAACATGAAATTTCTACATGACAGTAAATAACTAATTTTGCTTTACGTAAGACTTGAGATTTATCATAACTTGTTCAACGAAACAACATTTTTCCCCAATGAATATCCAGTTTACAAACATACATATGAAAATCAACTTTTGATAATACTATACATCAGATTAATGAAAAATATATAAAATTCATTAAAAAAATGTTTTTACAAATAAAAAATTTTAAAAAAATTTCAAATTTAAAAAAAAAAGTTTCTTTACATTTAAAAAAAGTTTTTACAAATTAAAAAAAAAAAGTTTTTACATATATAAAAAAAAGTTTCTACAAAGTTAAAAAAAAGTTAAAAAGTTTACAAAACTAAAAAAAAAAATAAAAATTTAACAAAAAATAAATAAATATTTCAAGTTTTTCTAAAAATATTTACATATTAACAAAAATTTACTCAAAAGTCAGAACCAGACCTATGTCTAACATAGCATTTTTTCGACTTCAGTTGTTAAAATCATAGTGTTAGCGCTGTGAAAATACAAAATAATACCTTCAAATGGTAATCTATCTTGGATCCAATATATGGTATATTAAGAATCATTTGTGATTTCAACAAATTAAATATGCATGAGAAAACCATTAATGTATCAGCAACTGATGGGACTCATTTTGCTGATGTTATATCAATCTATAAATCTGGAAGTTACCGACAGTAACAGTAACCAAAGACTAACAGATAGAGATGCTTTAAGGGTGTTGACATTACAGACAGATACAAGAAACAATTTATATCAGTCTTAATCAAATAAAAAATCTTCAGAGTTTCCTTTAGATTTACCTATTGAAGTGTAGATAACTGAAAACATATCTATCGCCAGAAGTGACTAATATAACAGCAAAGCATACAGATAATGGGTATCGCGAACTTTTAGTTTATGTTATCACTTCAAGTGATAAATACTGCTGATTTCGGATAGATATGCACACAAGTAAATTATATGATGAGTCGAAAATGAACCGAGAATTCATATCGAAGTATAACTTAAACATGTGTACCTGCTTATGACTTGAAAAATTTCACGACATTCTACAACGACTGATTTCAAATTACACAACCAATAAAATATTTACCTTCAAGGAAAGAAAATGAAACCCCATTCAACTGTTTCAGATATCCAAATTGATCACGTGATCGATGTTGAACAGCAGGATCAGGCCTAAATCTAACATACCATTTTTTCTCGATTTCGATTGTTTAAAGTGTTATTTTAAAGAGTAGTATAATGGTTGCCTAACCATTGTACATTTCTTTAAAATAAGAACTTTAAACAACCGAAATCGAGAAAAAATGGGATGTTAGATTTAGTCCTGATCCTGCTGTTCAACATCGATCACGTGATCAATTTGGATATCTGAAACAGTTGAATGGGGTTTCATTTTCTTTCCTTGAAGGTAAATATTTTATTGGTTGTGTAATTTGAAATCAGTCGTTGTAGAATGTCGTGAATTTTTCAAGTCATAAGCAGGTACACATGTTTAAGTTATACTTCGATATGAATTCTCGGTTCATTTTCGACTCATCATATAATTTACTTGTGTGCATATCTATCCGAAATCAGCAGTATTTATCACTTGAAGTGATAACATAAACTAAAAGTTCGTGATACCCATTATCTGTATGCTTTGCTGTTATATTAGTCACTTCTGGACCGATAGATATGTTTTCAGTTATCTACACTTCAATAGGTAAATCTAAAGGAAACTCTGAAGATTTTTTATTTGATTAAGACTGATATAAATTGTTTCTTGTATCTGTCTGTAATGTCAACACCCTTAAAGCATCTCTATCTGTTAGTCTTTGGTTACTGTTACTGTCGGTAACTTCCAGATTTATAGATTGATATAACATCAGCAAAATGAGTCCCATCAGTTGCTGATACATTAATGGTTTTCTCATGCATATTTAATTAGTTGAAATCACAAATGATTCTTAATATACCATATATTGGATCCAAGATAGATTACCATTTGAAGGTATTATTTTGTATTTTCACAGCGCTAACACTATGATTTTAACAACTGAAGTCGAAAAAATGCTATGTTAGACATAGGTCTGGTTCTGACTTTTGAGTAAATTTTTGTTAATATGTAAATATTTTTAGAAAAACTTGAAATATTTATTTATTTTTTGTTAAATTTTTATTTTTTTTTTAGTTTTGTAAACTTTTTAACTTTTTTTTTAACTTTGTAGAAACTTTTTTTTATATATGTAAAAACTTTTTTTTTTAATTTGTAAAAACTTTTTTTGTAAAAACTTTTTTTAATTGTAAAGAAACTTTTTTTTTAAAATTTGAAATTTTTTTTTAATTTTTTATTTGTAAAAACATTTTTTTAATGAATTTTATATATTTTTCATTAATCTGATGTATAGTATTATCAAAAGTTGATTTTCATATGTATGTGTGTAAACTGGATATTCATTGGGGGAAAATGTTGTTTCGTTGAACAAGTTATGATAAATCTCAAGTCTTACGTAAAGCAAAATTAGTTATTTACTGTCATGTAGAAATTTCATGTTAAAAATCATACAATGTATTTTAACAATGAAATATGTTTTATAAAAATAAACACAGATGTGTATAGATACATTTTTTACTATTATGGGTATTTAAACAATACATTGTGAATATTGTCTACATTTATATCATTTTCTCTTCAATACATTTTATCAATTATATCAATAAAATTCTTTACAACACTTTGGATTTTTCTTTACAAATTTCACTTTTTGGATATCATATGTCAAATCAATAATGCTGCATGAGTAGTTTGGGTAAATGTTATGTTGGTTTATGTTCTATACAGTCAATTTTTCGAAGTATCCAATCTGATCTTTGACTGTTAAATTCTTCAAACTACTGGTTAATTTTTGAATATCCATCTTCAATATGATTTGGGATACTGTCTTCGACAAGTTCAACATAACAGTCATATGTCTATTCAGTTTATTACGAATAACGAATATTTTCTCACACTTTTCACACTGAAACAATTTTTTAACAGGATGTGTTTTCATATGAACTGATGGTCTGTATTTTCTAGTAAAAGATAATTCACGCTTTCTTGTAGATGATTTTTGACGATGATTACAAGTACATGGTTTTTCACTAGTATGGATTTGTATATGTTCTTTTAAATTCCATTTACTTGAAAAGTATTTGTTACAAGTGGAACACATCTGCAAGAGAAATAAATGCATGTATGTAGAATTCCTTCTAACACTATAGACGAAAAAACATCACATTTTATAGAACATCTGGTACAATATTTTATTGTAAATTCACTCTAATTATGTTTAATATATGTATTCTAATATATCACATATAAGTACTCGCATGTATATTATTCTTTAACTCTATATGTGTTGACGATGAATCAGTTAAAGTGAATTTAAAGTGAAAATTTATCATCAGATAAAGTGATCATGTGACAAAACTGCGCATGCGTACTAAATAAAAATAATCAGTATAATAAGCTTTATCATGGAATCTTGCTTAAATATGGTCTTATATTAAAATGGTTAGTATGGTCTTAATTCTGAAATATTAATTATAAATATGAAAGTAGCAGATATACACGATTTCAAATGTTATAGGAAAAAGTTACTCTACACGGAAGATGTTAATTGGAAATTCGCTAAATACAGTATGAAATTTGGTTTATGCGAACTTAATAATAGTGTTGGTACAATTGCAGTTGAAATTTTCTTTATAGTATTAAAAATATATAGTGTACAAAAGTCTAGGCTGCTAAATTCTGAGAAGTGATGGTGGTAATAATAGCAATTAAACTTCTAATTTTTAAAAAATTTTGTAAAAAATGGGTACGTTTTGTAATATATTAAACCTTCGTAATTTTTTTTCCTTTTTTTATGTAAAAACCTTTTTTTTTTTATTTTGTAAAATACTTTTTTTTTAAACTTTTTTTTGTAAAAACTTTTTTTTTTAATTTTTAAATTTTTTTTTTTCATTTGTAAATTTTTTTTTCATTTGTAAATTTTTTTTTCATTTGTAAATTTTTTTTTCATTTGTAAATTTTTTTTTTCATTTGTAATTTTTTTTTTATTTGTAAATTTTTTTTTTTATTTGTAAAATTTTTTTTTTAACTTCGTAAGAACTTTTAATTTTTTTTTTAATTTTTTAAGTTTTGATTAATAGATTTTGTGTTTGATATTTTTAGGTACTTACAATTTGTTATTTTCATTTAACGTATATTTAATTTCTACGATGTTTTTATGGTAAAAGTTATGTGTGATAAATAGTTGATAAGTGATAGAACATAAATTTTAATTTGATATTTGAATTTTTGAATAGGAAACACAGTTCAAATATTATTTTACAGGCGTTTATGTTCAAATATGTTTTCGTTTCTGTGATATAAAATAGCTCGAAATCATTGGAATGGCGTAAAAAATCACTAAATGCAAGCTAAAATTGGATATTTACTCGTTAAATCCATATATTTATATGTATATTTCTGAAAGGAATGGATAAAATGCTATTGCATGTTAATAAGTTATGCTAAAATAGGTATGTGATCAGTATCTAAGTTTATGTTAAAATGTCTAATATTTGGTAATATGTATCGTTTTCATAAACTAGGGTATTTGAAATAAAATGTTTAGATAAACTTAAAGGTTATATTCGTGCATATTCTGTTAAAATTGGAAAATTTAAAACAATAAGGTATTCATATTCATTTAGATAACAGCGTGTACTAAACTCATATGCGTAAGCAAGGTTCTACAAGTTCATATGGTTTCAAGTAAAAGTATAACTAAAAGTGGATATCAATACTTATAACATAAATTTTAACTTGAGTTTCAAATCTTTTTATGGAAAATACAATACAAATATTATTTACTCGCGTCTGTATTCAATTATTTTTTCGTTTCTGTGATATAAAATAGCTTGAAATCATTGAAATCATTGAAATGGTGTAAAAAATTGGTAAGTGAAAGCTAAAATTGGATATATACTCGGTAAATCCATAATTTTATATGCATATTTCTGAAAGAAATGGAAGAAATGCTATGTATGCTAATAAATTATGCTAAAATAGGTATGTGATCAGTATCTAAGTTCATGTTAAAATGTTGTCTAATATTTGGTAATATGTATCGTTTTCATAAACTAGGCTATTTGAAATAAAATGTTTAGATAAAATTAAAGTTTATATTCGTGCATATTCTGTTAAAATTGGAAAATTTAAAACAATAAGGTATTCATATTCATTTAGATAACAGTGTGATGTACTAAACTCCATATGCGTAAGCAGGGTTCTACAAGTTCACATGGTTTCAAGTAAAAGTATAACTAAAAGTAAAGTTATAAGTGAATATTAATACTTAGAATATGAGTTTAAGTGAAATTTTAGGTACTGGTATTTCTGTGATAAAAATAGATTAACCATATCACAGAAAATATTCAAAGTTAATTAATGTAAAATTACTAATTAATATAAAACTCGTGAAAAACACGGTATAAAATAATTGGAATTGTGTAAAATTTACTAAGTATAAGTTAAGATTATTTATTTTATCCTATAAATCCTTATTTTCAAATGTAAATTAGTGATGTAAACAGGAGTTTATATAATTACTGTTAAATATTTCACGAAAAGTAATCTAAAGGTGAATACTTTTCTCTGTATTGTAATCACCTAAGAAATAATATCATACCTGTTAGTGTACAATAATATCGAAAACTTGTGTAAAAATTCATTAAAATTCACCCTTTTTCGTTAAAAATTGGTATTTCTTTTGTTTTGTATAATTGTTAGCATCGTGTAGAAGATGGAGGAGGGTAAACTTTATTAAAATATAACTCATATCTATCTCCCAACATGGATTTTTTGTAAACATTGATAGTGAATAATACTTATATTATAGTAAAAGTTGTGACCTAGACGGTCATTGTTAGGCTCCCCTTTTCCTTAGAATGTGGGGTGGAATTATTATCCCTCCTCAGAAATGCTACATTTTAGGAAAGAAAAAAGTTTGCGTATTAAGAATAAATAAACAACTGGTTTTTATTTAAATATGGTTCTTATTTCAAGTCTAAATGATATAAAAAGATTATATTACGTACGTCTAAACAGAATTAAATCAAGTATACACAGTAAAATTAGATAATGGTTGTTAAAACTCCTATTATTGTGCGAAAAATCAATTGATTAGGTATAAAATTCATTCAAATTTTGAATATTTTCTGTGTATTACGGTTGAAAAACTAAAAAAGTGTAATTTCCTCTTATAAGTTGATATTCTCATCTTATACTTGAAAAATTCTTAAAAAATCAGCTTTGATTAGGTATAAAATTCATTCAAATTTTGAATATTTTCTGTGTATTACGGTTGAAAAACTAAAAAAGTGTAATTTCCTCTTATAAGTTGATATTCTCATCTTATACTTGAAAAATTCTTAAAAAATCAGCTTACAATTGATATTTTTCAATTGTTTCGTCTAATTAGTAATACTCATTAAAATGTTCGTCATTTAAAATAATTATATATGTTTATTCTACGGCTTATGATTTGATATCCACATCTTATAGTTGAAAAAAATTCATAGGAAATCATCATTTTCGTTAAAAGTAATATTTTCTTTTGCTTAATTATTATACTCATTAAGGTGTCTATTGTTCAGAAACTATAATATAAGTTTAAAATCCATCTTATAGTTTGATATTCTCATCTTATATTTGAAAAATTCATAAGAAATCAACTTTTACGTTAAAATTTGATATTCTTTTCATTGTTTCGTGTAATTAGTAATACTCATTAAGACGTTTGTTATTCAATATTAATATATATGTTTAATATTCGGTTTATGATTTGATATCCTCGTTTTATAGTTGAAAAATTTGTAAGAAATCAGCTTTTTTCGTTAAAAATGGATATTTTGTCTAATTATCAGTATTCATTAATGTAATGATTGTTCAAAAACTAAAATGTAAGTTTAAAATTCTTCTTATAAGTTGATATTCTCGTCTTATAGTTGAAAAATTCTTAAGAAATCAGCTTTTTTTCGTTAAAATTCATATTTTTCCATTGTTTCGCTTAATTAGTGATACTCATTAAGGTGTTTGTCTTTCAAAATTAGTATATAAAATCAATATTCATCTTATAGTATGATAATCTTATTCATTTAACCTCTTCTTAGAGTTCTTATTTTCACCCCTCGTGTTACAGTAGAAAATTATTTTTCCCCGCCGGAGGATCGGTGCAGCCGGAGGAGCGGAGGGTCGGTGCCTCCGGTCGGTGGCACGGTGCCTCCGGCCGGTGGCACGGTGCCACAGTGCCACCGGCTGAGCCCGAACTGTCGTTTCCCTACTACTATTGGTCCGTCCGTGCGTCTGTGTGTCCGTGTGCCTGTCCTTATAGTATCATCAAAAAGTGTATGTAGATATGCTTAAAATTGAACCAAATTTCATTTATATGTTTTTGGCTATGGTAGGAGGTCCGAGTTGAATTTGGGAGTAGTCCGCCGGATGGGGGCGCTGTGATAGCAATTTTTGTACCATTTTCACTATTTTATCACCGAATAGTGTATAAAGTTATGCATAGAATTGAACCAAATTTCATTTATAGATTTTTGACTATGACCAGCAGATACTAGTTGAATTTGGGGATATTCAGCCGAAAGGGAGCGCTGTAATAGCGATTTTTGTTCCATTTTCATTATTGCATCATCGAAAAGAGTATGAAGTTATGCATAGAATTGAACCAAATTTCATTTATAGGTTTTTGACTATTGCCTGCAGGTTCTAGTTGAATTTGGAACTATTCCGCCCAAAAAGTGCGCTGTGATAGCGATTTTCTCGATTTTTCGTAGTTGTGCTATATATCGGATGCTCGTGCAACGAAGTTAACACGACGCACAGTGGGACAAAACCCCGAAAAGCTGGCCAAAAGTCGAAAAATAAAGTTACTATTTCGGGAATTTTGATTATACAGTTGGCTAGAATAATGTTTGGAGGGTCAGAAACTGTATTTAGAAAAAGGTTTTTGCGTTTCCCTGACAACATGCATCATTTCAAAAGTGACGCTTGGAGAAGAATCATATCTGAGGTGAAAAAAGAGAGCAAAACAGCGGTTCCTCTAAACACGTGCTACATTTTTCCATATCATCCAATTTTAATTCTGTAAAATGGATTCACATGATGATGATGTGTAAATTATTAGCATGCATTAGAAAAATTATATTAATTAGCGCATAAAAATTAATAGTGTCATGATTATTTTTAATTAAAATATTTTTTTTAATATTATTTTTTTGTTTTCAAATATCAGAAAGTTTATAAGTTCCACAGTGTTCCGCGACGAAATTTAAGGAGATAATGTCCTGAACTATTATCTAATGAATAATAAAAAAACAAGCTGCCAAAAACTGTCATTTTACATTTCGTTCAGGTTTTTGCAACAACAAGTAGAAATGTCACTGTTTACTTACCCATCATACGTAGTATAGGGTAAGTCTTGCAAGCGTTTTAAAAATCGAAAAAACATTTTTGACGGATTTACACGTTTCAAACACTGGAGATACCGAAAAACATATTTTTAGAAAAAAAAAGTTGCCGTCCGTCTGTATGTATGTGTATCTGTATGTCTGTGTGTCTGTGTGTCTGTAAACGCTCTATCTTCCGAACAAATTGAGATAGAGATTTGAAATTTGGTATGTACTTAGTATGTAATAATGGAAAGAAGCTTATTGAATTTCAGCAACCTCGATTATACAGAACTATTTTTTTCGGACTCTCGAAATATTCGTTCCGATAAAACGTAAATATATTTTCATGCAATTTCGAAAAATAAATTTTTTCGAAATTGTTTATTTTAAGGAATGAATATAAAAGACGATTAAAAAACACAAATTTTGCATCCAGAATGAAGTTGATCGGATAATGAGTTGCCGAGATATTTGTAATCCTATTTGCCACACTCTTCTATTTTTCATGACCCTGTATTTCCCTCCAAATTTCAACTGAAAGATATATTTTAATTAGAAATCAGACGCCTAATCAGACGCAGTAAACTTTTAGTTAATATGATTATCAATTTTGGAGTTATGAGGACGTTTCTTTTACGCCATTCAGTAATAGAGCCTTTAAATTTATGACGTCATCGAGCCACGATTTTATTCGAATTGCAATACATTTTATAAGAAGTTTACACACGTTTTATTTTCATTATTTATAATATGCATATCCATGATGGGTAAGTATTACGTTGGCTCCCAACGATATTTCCCATCTGCATTCTGTAACACAGAAAGCCCAGATTGGATCCCTTAATCAAGTTACATTCCAAAAAAATTCCAAAAAAAAAAAAAAAATCCCGCATCATTTGAAAGACAATTTTGTATAGAATTCACATCTTTTTACAGTTTTATAATAATGCCAATACTTTAAAAATCGGCAAGGAAAATGAAATTTTTTAACAAATTTATCAGATTATGTAAAATGTTTCCTATTTTATAATTTTACATTGTTGTTTTCTTTTGAATAAAGAAACAAAATTATAATTTAGAAGAATTATAAAAAGTTTATGTTATATCATCACTTTATGCTGTTTCAGTTAATCCGATTTTCAGTCAATGTGTTACATTTTTTTTTTCTTTTTTGTTTTTTTTACAGACGCTACCTAAATTAGTACTGGGTAATTTTCGGTTAGTTCGCAAAAGACAAAATAGGTTATCCATATTTTGTTGACCAAGGGACGTCAAATTGGTTTGCAAATGATAAAAAATACGACGAGAAAGAAAATTCAAATCAAAAATACTAAAAAAAATTATACTAGCGATAAATGTATTCTAAAATGTAAAGAAAAAAATAACTGTGCAATTGACAATTAATAAGTTTGTGTATAAATAAATTAGATTTATACAAGCTTATAGTAATCCTAACATATTATTTCTGTTGTCAACATCCCTTTTTCTAAGCAAATACAAAACGCAGAAACGATAAATGAGATACCATAATATGAAAGGATTTTGAAGCGGCGTCTGACATAGTACACTCACATTTCGTTAGAACATGTATTTCGATTAAAAATTGCAATTAATTAAAAATTAAATCGTCATTGTTTTCATAAATGAAATGAAAGTTTTTCCTCAAATGAGTGTTGCCCTAAAAATAAAATACCGCAACAATGATTATTAAAAAAAAAAAGTTCAACAAAGATAAAGTGGGACATAGTTGATGCACGGATTTATTTTATATTTATGATTAAAAATCAAAATTTAAATTGAAATGCTCAATTTTTCTTTATCCCGTGTTTTTTTTTTTTTTTTTTTTTTTTTTTTTTTTTTTTTTTCAGAAACAGATGATGTCACCAGTTAAAATACGATTGATAATATTTTTTTGTTTTGTTTTGCGTTTGCTATCCCCGGTCAGTTTTTACTATAACTTTGATGGAATAAATGAGATGATAGATATTCTGGCATGACTACTGATGTTTGCAGATATTTTTAGTTCTAAATTTTTTTAGAAGTTTAAACTTGCATCTAAAAAATATTAGGTATTGCTAAAAAATATTAGATTGCAGTGCGAAATCTTCGCACGGGTCCACTGGTGAAGTTGTATTACACTAGGTTAAAATCAATGTGTAAATTTTAAATAAATATCTAATAGTAATTAAACTAACATAAAAAACTTTTTTTTTAAATGTGGTAATGCAAAATTAAACATAAGATTTATTTTCTTTCTTGACTGTGTTGACTATTTCTAAAAATTAAGCTTTAATTTGGTCTTTCTAACAATAACACATCAAAAATAATATTAGGGTACATATTATAATGCAAATCAGTGTGCAGTGTCTTTTATAAAAAGTTTTCTCTGGATTCCTAAATATATATATATATATATATATATTTTATTCCATTAAATGTTTGTTCATTAAATGTATTGAAGTTTCGATTAATGTAGTAATATCGCATTCTGTTTTAGGATTGCCACAGAATTTCGACAGATGTTATAATTTATGTATTTATTTATTGTCGCACTATTTTTTGTTTTGCCCATACTTTGTATTTAGAAACCTATACAGAAAATATGTTAAAATTCATTTGCAAATGGATTTGAACTTATTTTTTGCCTAGATATTTACGTTATTTTAAATCTTAAAAACACTTTAAATTCTCTATAAAATGATATCTACATTAATATGTAGTACTTATTAATGTTAGCTTAAAATAAATTTTAAGATGTGATCCTTTTTAAAGGGTTGCAGAATTTTTGCACCAAGTTGTATAAAATGAAAAGTTAATTATTTAATCTCATAATCAATCGGAAAATAAAAAAATCATTTAACCCCTTAATCGTCGTGCCCGAGACATTCACGGGCAGTGTAGGCTACGCCTGTTTTATTCAGATTGTTTCATTCCCACCAGTTTTTTAAAATAGTATAATTGGCTTTATTCTCGCATTATTTTATCTGCCTATTAAATAAACCGAATATTTCTACTTAAAAAAACTGGTGGTAATCAAGCAATCTGAATTATTAAAAAGTAGCTTACACTTAAAGAGCGCGACGATTAAGGGGTTAATTTAGAAAATTTAAACTAAATTAAATCATAAAAAAAAGAATAACAAATATTTATGGCCTTTGCTCTTAAAATAGAAATGTCAATAAATATAATTCCCTATCTTGGACTTTATCCGTAAAAATCAGTCAGAAATTTTAAAATCATGTATAGTTTTTTTTTCTTCCCCATTGGTTGTATTTAATACATTTTGTGCTTTATACATAAGTAGTAAACATTCAAAACAGCAGTCTAAGAGTACTTCTGATTTAAGTAGCCATATGTCAGAGATAAATTATTCAGTTTCTTTTGGAAAAATATGAAAAGCATTGCAAAGTTCGGATATTTTATAGGGCGCGGTATCTTATGAATAACATCGAGCTGAACTGAAAAATATTTTACAGTCAAATTTATACGAAAATATAGTTGATTTTTCAGATTTTAATAAGTAATTTCAAAGCAATTCAGTGCTAAAATAATTTTTTTTAAATTAAAATTTATGTTTCTAAAAGCATAGTATCCAAATACTTCATTTTTTTTTTTTGAAAAAATTCATAAAGTAGAATCTATTACATTAAAATCTGACCGTATGTTTGTATTTTACAACTACTACTCCTTGAATATGGAACACAGCTCGATGAAATTAAAAACAGTTATTCGCATGGATTCGAGAATGTCATATAAGATCTCCGACTTTTATAATTTGAATTAATTTAAGATTTTTTTTTTTTTTTTTTTTTTTTTTTTTTTTTTTTTTGTAACTTTTAACGAAGTTTCTCTAAAAAATTGTAATTAAATTACTCCATTTTTGTGGAAAAAAATGGTAAATAATGGGATATCGCCTATTATTCGAAATGTTGAATAAATACCTTTACTTTTGTTTTGTTTGAATGAATCGATTATAGAATGTATAGTTTAGATTCTCCTTTTAATTGCTAAAAGGTGTAAAATAAAAACTTTGTAAACAGTAAAATAAGTTTTATTAGACTGTTGGCATGTTTCGACTCCATGGAGTCGGATGCATTATCCAAACAAATAAGAATATTCTACAATTGCAACGGTTGATCAAGTTATTATTTGAAACGTCATCCTTTAATTTTTCACGTACTTTTTCAAATTACGCACTTTTTTTAATTTTTTACTTGGATTTTTATTTTTATATTGATAATGGTTCCGATGGAGTCGAAACATGTCAACAGTCTAATAAAACTTATTTTACTGTTTATATTAGTTGGTTTTTATTTTACACATTTTATAAATTAAAAGAAGTATAGTATTACCAAGGTGTTATAATTTGTTATATGTTTACATTCTCTTTAAAAATATGTAATGTAAAGAATATTTATATGACTTGCTTGGACATTTACTAAAATTATTATATAAAAGTTGAAATATTTTAAGATTATGGATCGTATGAAATAGTCTTCGAATTTGTTTAAAATGTAAATAACTGGAATGCGATAGAACATGGAGTCTGGACATACGTACAGGATATATGCTCCGATTAAAAGTTTTTGTCCAAACCAAACACTGCAAAAAAAAAAAAAATATATTGTTGATTTTATGGTGTAATACTAGCACCCCAGCTCTGGTAGTATTATACCGTAAAATTAACAATAATAAACAGGAAAATTAGCAGAAATACGCTGCCGCGCATATTACTGTTTATTATTATTAATTTCACGGTATAAGACTGGCAGAGCTGGGGTGCTAGTATTATACCATAAAATTTTCATTATTTATTATTATTTATTTATTTATTTATTTATTTATGTGCAGTGTACAACTCATACAGAACTGACAGATACTCCCCTCGACGGGTTCACTTGAGAGAGTAAGACCACTAAACAGACATTAGCTTGGCAATAATAGCAAGCTCTCCGAAATCATCTCGAACCATGGAATTTTGTTGCCCATATGTCGCCATTTTCTTATGAAGGCATCGTAACGTTTTTGTAGCGAAATCACGTAACTTGTAATTTTCGTAATTTTCATTTCATCAACATGATTTTTTGCCTATAATAAGAGACAAATAACTAAAAACTACAAAAATGTTCTGAAAATATATATATCATTTTATAAAAACTTTGCTGAAGGTATTTAAAAGATTATACTTTAAAACACCTTCAGTATACTTTAAAACGCCTTCCCAAAAACTATTAGACACATTCAGTAAAGTTTTTATAAAATGATATATATGTTTTTAGAACATTTATGCAGATTTTAATTATTTGTTTGCATTATAAGGTGGAAATGTGGATTCTGTGAGTATGTTTTTATTGTTTGTATGTCCTTTCCTGCCTTCAAGGATAAATGTTTTGAACTTTTAACCTCTTAATTTGTGTTTGTATTCGTGTTGTTTGGGGTATATTTGTGTATATGATATGTGTTTATATATATATGTGTGTGTGTGTTTTCTTATGATGTTCCTGCAACACTGTAAATGGATTCGTCTGTAGTGTGCATTTCAATAAATAAATAAATAAATACATATCTCAAGATTTTTGCAACTATAATAAGAAATTTAATAAAATTAATATTATAAATATTTTTTTTAATTTAGAATTAAAATAGCTTTCTTTTTCCCTTAGAAATCGAAAGATGCCATGCCATGCAAATGCAACACATCGGGTTGCTCCGTCAGCTACTCTAATTATTAAAATATTGCACAAGTTAGGTTCGTGATAAATATTAAGGATCTCCGAAGAGTCTGCTTATTATCACAATCTAAACCACAAACACTATTAAAGTTCAGCAGCCAACTGTTTTCTTAGTCATGATACTGTCAATGTTGGGAAACTGGATTTACAGGTTTTACACTCTGTAAAGTATATATTGACTACTGTTTTGAGAAAACGTACTTTGACAAAATCAAAAATAAACAAAAGTTGGTTAGCTTCTTGTACCCCAAATCAGCCTCAGTGATTATTTCATTCTTTCATGATCTTAATATGGGATAATTCGAGTTGTGATAAGTGCGGTGCAACTGTAGATGTCGAACAAAAAGACCGACAACAAACGAAGTATAAACAAGAAATTCAGGAGATTCAATTAAGTTCACAAATCACCTGTATGATCTAAAAGACAAAATTTTGGAAAAAAAAAATCGGCTTAAGTTAAATTCGATTGTTTTATTAAAAAAAAAAAAAAAGAGAAAGAAAAAGAAAAAGAAAAAAAAAAGGTTGCACTGTACTAAGTTGGGCGTTTATTTCCCCTAGGTTACGATTACATGAAACAATTGCAACTCATTATTATGTATAGTTATTATTGTTTGAAAACCATTTAGGGAAACCATAGAAAAGTCAGATCACTATGTCGATATAGCGTTCCGCGTTTATAGTGTCATATACAATAAAACATGCTAAGAAGGAATAGCAATTGGCTGATTAAAAAAATAATCTCACTTTCAGACAGTTTTCCACTTACCAGATACAAAGTCTATTGAAACTGCATTGTATTTGTGTTGCTGCGAATATTAAAATTTTCCGTTTAATGCAGGATTCTGCTACAAACAGGTTCTATGGCCTTATAATTTTCCGCTAATTCCAAACAAATAACTTACTCGACTAATAGGGTCACCACGCATATAAAGCCAAATTCATGATCCGATAACCAATCATGATCTGACTGCATTTTTAAGAGAAGGATTTACTATATTGAGCATTCCAAATTCTAATACCAAGTTATAAAAGAACGAAAAATCATGCGCCAAGCATATATTATGAAACACTTTCCAACGCATTCAGAATACTATAATAAAACTTCACTATTTAATAAGGTGAAAGATGATATCTAATTAAACAAAGTCAAACCGGGCGGGGAGGCCTACTTTTCGGCTGAAGCTCAACTAGCCCCGCCCAGCAGGTTTTGTTACTATGAGGCAAATCCTTACAAGATAATTATTAAATTTGAGAAAAAACAATAAATACAAAACAATACTAATGGCTCATTTATTGAACGATAAACAACTAATAAATGCAATAATGTCAAAGAAAATAATCATAGTTTAAATATTAGCATCGAGTGTAGAAAAAGACTTATTTGGGGAAAAACTTGAATAATTAGGTAGGGGTATTTACAGTTAACACAATTAAAGTACAGCAATTTACTAGTACTAAGAATATTAGGGAATAGCATAAGTGATTGTATAGGAATATGTATACATGCAGTGAAAACAATAAACATAAATCAAAATACCACCATGAGATTAGAGAAGTAGTACTGAAACACAAATTCCAAACGTAAAATGCATGACACATTTGGAAACCCATTTTCAGAAATTACCATCAGTACTCGAAAAAATATCCGAATTCTTTTATGCAGCCCTGTGTATGATCTATAGATTTGTATATATACTACATAGCAGGCTAAAATTTAGTTTAGGTGAAACATGATGTCTAAATAAACAATTTGCAAAATGCATGACACATTTGAAAATCTAATTTCAAGAATTACCAACAATAGTCGGAAAAATATCCGAATTCTTTTGTGCTGCCCTGTATTTGATCTATAGATTTGTATATATACTACATAACATAGCATGCTAAAATTTAATTTAATTAGGAAACGCATAGCACAGTTGAAAATTCTTTTTCAGCAATTTCCATCCAAAAACGGAAATGTACTGGAGATGTTTTGTGCAGCCCTATATATGATCTATAGAATTTATACACACGAAGTAACATGGAGAAAGAAATTGTTAAATTTAAAAACGCGCACCACAACTGAAATCGCTCTTTCAGTAATTATTGTCCATGTACAATACTGTAACCGAATTCTTTTGTGTGTCCCTGTAAATGAACGATGAATGCTATGTAACACTGTATTCTATAGTCAGCATTTTGCACACACCTCAGTGATATACATCAATTACAATATGTTTGAAATAGTGTAATATCATTAAAATACATAGCGCAAATGATTTTCCACATATACGGTAATGTAACGGAATTCTTTTGATTGTCCCTGTAAACGGACTATAAGTGCTACGCACTTAATTTTGAATACCGAACATGCCATACTAAACCTCAATAACATATATCAATTGCATGGAAATCTGAGTATATGTACGCAAGTTAAAACACAGACAGATAGATAGACAAACCTAATTCATAAATTACTTTTCAACTATGCTGAAAAAGTGTTAAGAGCCTACACTAGTCACGCGAAGAAACGCTCACGCTAATGTTAAGTCTATAGGAAGGTTATCGCGCGATTTCTCGCTCGCATTTTAATATTTTTAAATGATTTTTTTTTTTTTTTTTTGCATAGGATAGCTGAGGTCGATCTCTAACGTTGTTAGTTTTTACTTTTTTTATTTTGGTTACAGTTTTTTTTATAAGCGGACATATTAAATTTTGGAACCGGTTTGAACCGGTTCTGAAATTGAAAATACCTTTATATAAAAAAACTGGAACCAAAATCGAAAAAGTAAAAACTAACAACGTTAGAGTTATTCGGCCTCAGCTATCCTATGCAAAAAAAAATCATTTAAAAATATTAAAATGCGAGCGAGAAATCGCGCGATAACAAGAGCCTACACTAGTCACGAGAAGAAACGCTCACGCTAATGTTAAGTCTATGAGAAGGTTATCCCGCGATTTCTCGCTCGCATTTTAATATTTTTAAATGATTTTTTTTAAGAGCCTACATCAGTCACGCGAAAAAACGCTCCAGCTAATGTTAAGTCTATGGGAAGGTTATCCCGCGATTTCTCGCTCACATTTTAATATTTTTAAATGATTTTTTTTGCATAGGATAGCTGAGGTCGATCTCTAACGTTGTTAGTTTTTATTTTTTCGATTTTGGTTCCAGTATTTTTTTTAGAACCGGTTCCAAAATTAAAAATGTCCGCTTATAAAAAAAACCGTAGCCAAAATCGAAAAAGTAAAAACTAACAACGTTAGAGATCGACCTTGCGAGCGAGAAATCGCGCGATAACCTTCCCATAGACTTAACATTAGCTGGAGCGTTTCTTCGCGTGACTAGCGTAGGCTCTTAAATAAAGTATTTGATCACTGGTTTTATTATTTTTTTTAATTACCTGTGTCGTCAAAACACTGTAATTTTTAATTGATATAACTATATAAGTAATTTTAACTACAGCTCATTACAATATTCTAAAAATCCTAAAACAAGTATTTGTTTAATGTTTAGCTTCATAGAAATATTTAAAATAAATAAATTATAGCAGAGTTACGAAATATAAGCTTTATTAATGTCTAAAACGTGATTTGTTTTACATTTTCCTAAGACACTTAATATTTTATATTAATTATACAATATAAAATATTGCATATTATAAATATTCAAATACCATAGCTTAAGAAATGTAAATATATATACATGCAAAAATTATTTTGTT
The DNA here is from genome assembly GCA_963931845.1 of Maratus michaelseni. NCBI lineage: Eukaryota > Metazoa > Arthropoda > Arachnida > Araneae > Salticidae > Maratus > Maratus michaelseni. The sequence continues at coordinate 26,367,067 of OZ007594.1, forward strand.
AACTTTTTTATTATATTTTTTACTTTTACTTAAGTTAAAATAACTCAGAAAGAAATCCAAAATTAAACAAAAAAAATAAAACAAAAATAAAACCGAATCAAACGGAAGTTCAGATTTTTATAGGAGACAATACAAAGAACAACAATGAATCAAAGAACGACGAACACACAATGAAAACTTCAAGTACTTCAAGATTTTTTTCCTTTTAAATTATATTTTCTTTCTTATTTTCTCTTTTCTTTTATTTAGACAGTGGTTAGGGAATAAAAGAAATATTTCCAAATATTTCTATAATAGTTTTAATAAATTAACATTTCACATTTTACTTTTTATTAATATATCGATCACAAATTTTTCCTTTTCCCATTTTTTTTCCTCGAAAACTAAAGTACACATTGAATGCATATTTTTACTATAGGTAAAATTTTATTCTTAAAGGAAACAAGAATGAAAAATTATGCATCAGGCATGGATTATGTTTCGATTTATTTACAACACTAATAAGATATTAGTATGAAATTTCTTTCCTAATAGCGCGAAATGAGATTATCTAAATAACCAACTTAAAAAAACTCAGTAAAAATAAACTTTCAGCAAACTACTGTCCATATCTGCTAATACGTGCGAAGTCTTCCGTGTTGCCCTGTATGCGATCTACAGAATTTATACACGTCACCTAATATACTCAAAATTAGATCAGTTTAAAAATGCATACAACCAGAAGAAAACGCAATTCCAGCAATTATCGATCTGAGTCAGTCCTTTAAGGTTATTCTCAAACCCAACACTGCAAATCTTTGTAACACTTTTCAGAACACATATTTTGCCACCTTTTTTAGAACATTTTGAAGCGCACTTTTTTGGACCAGTTTTGAGAATACTTCTGAACTGTCTAAGTGCCCTTTTGAAAGCGATGATTTCCCAAGTGTGCCCAAATGTGCTCCCAATCCGTTCTCAAATGTGTTCCCAAGTTTAGGTTTAACAGATATCCTGAGCAGAACACTTTCGGAACACATTCTTTATAGCAGAGCATATTCGGAACACATTCAGTACATATTAACGTAACTGGAACACTTTTTTTGAATTAGTTTCAAATGTATTCATAATGTGTGTTGGGAATTTGCAGGGAAAGGAGCTACTTTCTGAATTCATTTTTGTTCGGAAACGCATGAAATTGGCAGATGTTCTTATTCAGAAACTATGTAATTAAATCGTGTTTTCCATTATTTTTGGTAAAGGCAGAAGATCTTTCAGAAAACACTGTTAAAGTTGGCGTTTTCAACCTACTTTCCGGACGCGACAGCGCGGGAAAGGAGAAAACCTGTCGTCACGTGACAACAATCGCTTATAACTATAGATAAGTGATTCATTTATCCAAAAGGGGAAAACACCATTCCATTCCAAATCGCTTCAATAGTTATGCGTTCAAGTGCCATGCTTTTGCATTTAAAAATGACTCCGTAAATGCGTAAATCTGTCAGAAAGTTTCGCGTTGTTGAGCGGGGGAAATATTTATTTTTTGAGATCCGTATTAGCTGATTTCTTTTGTGTGTCTCTGTAAAAGAAGGGTAGATGCAATGCAATACATTTCAAATCTCCCAGAAAAGAGATATTTTGATGTTCCGGAGGAAAATCCACCCCCCCCCCCCTTCCCTACAGCCACCTCTGAATTCATCACGACTCTCTTTCGTCAACACTTACCAGACAGGGCCGGCGCAATGTCGCGCGTGGTCCTGTCAAATTACTTAGCGGGATCCAAAATCTCTGACTGCAATATTCGACTTATAAAAATCATTTTTAAAAATTGTATATATCATAGAATAATTTATAATATAGCGTGTATAATGTATGAAAAATAACATTTAAATTCTTTCACATGTAATGTGTATAACTATTTTTAATTTCTAAGAATCTTCTATCCTTTAGAACAGGGGTTCTCAAACTATGGTAAATGTATCAGTACTGGTACGCGAAGCTCTTGCTACTGGTACGCAGAAGTCCGATAATGGTACGTGGAATAAAATATAGAATGCAGCATATTGTTATGGAATCAAAAACGGCTTATCTTTATTAACTCAAAAAGAAATTCGAATGCGATTTAGAACCTGTAAATGCTTTTTTTTTGTTGTTGTTGTTGTTACGAGAAATGTTTGTTATAGCAGACTTGTTAAAATACGCACACACCGCTTATGATATACAATCAAAAGATATACTCCAGAATTAAAAACTTAATTATTAGATTATATGGATAAAAATTGATTTTTTTAATAAACCCCTAATTTTAAAATTAATAAATGTAGTATTTTTAATTATCGGAAGAACTGTTTTTAAACATGCTTTATAAATTGAATTATCTGAAGGTAAAGTCTGGATGTTTGGAAGTAGGAGGAGTTAAAAAAATAAAATTCCAAGTGTAATTTATGACCCATTGTTCTCTTTGTACTAGAAGATCTTCTAAGAGGTGTTGAAATATAAGTTTTATTTCAAAAATAGTTCATAAATTTATTCATTCTGTTGATAGAAATATTTTTCTGCTCTTGTACAAAATGTGTGTAGTTTCTTTCTATTTCATGGAAATCAGTTTTTAACAGAGTAAGTTTATCTAAAATGGTGATCTGAAATCAAACAAAAACTGTGGTCATATGCAGTGCGGATTTGAGCTACAGCATTGCACATATGTATTGATGTGGTATATACAAAAATGTATGAAGAAACTTGCAAGTGTTTACCAACTGCGCGAGATTGTCGCATTTAAAGGTATGCAGAATATTAATGCAGTTGTAATTGAGCCTATGTTAAATGTACTAATTAAGCTTTGGATAAGAAATTCGTTTCTCATTTGAGACACCCTGCTGCTGTATTTCACGAGAGAGGAAAGTGAACGTATTCAGCTCTCCTGATGCGATGGATTACTGGAGTGCACAGTGAAAAGGATGAATGTAACAGAATTTTCGTTGGCGAGAATATCAGAGTACCATCTGTTGTCGCCAAAGTCTGTGTTTAGCACAACATATCTCTGTGAATGTGCTTTTTTCCTCTTCTTTATATGCGAAACAAATACAGGAATAAACTAAACATCGAATCTGACTTATGACTAAAACTACCTAATATTGAGCAACACATGGGGAAGCTGTGGTTGATAAAGCAAGTCCACACTTTTCATTAGCGATAAAAGCAAATTAGTGCAATCAGCCTACTATAATAGTAGTACTAGATGATACCCGGCCGGCGTTACCCGGGGCCGTGATAATAAATTTAAAAAAAACATCAAGTTTGTATTATTTTATATCTTCCCGATTTTGTATGAAATTATATTTTTAAATGAAAAATTCGCGAAAAAATATTGATATTTAGTGATAAAAGCACTCATTTTCTTGTTTTTTTACCTAGGGTCGTTTCATAGTTTTAAAATAAAAAGTTTTTTTTGTCCGAACTCTTTGAAATCTTTATGGGTGATAAATAAAACGGTTTTACAGCCCGTGTAAAAATATTTTTATCCAGTTGTAAAAGAAATGTTTTCTTCTCGCTTTTTTGTTTGTTTGTTTGTTTTCGGTCGGTTTGTGTTCGCGTCGGGATAAAAATAGTTCTCATCTTTCGAAATCTCTGACATTTCAATCGGTTATAAATATAATTGTAACCAAGCTCTCTTTAAAATTTTGCGAAAAAATAGGCATATTTAGCAGTGAAAACAAGAGTTCTTTAAAAGAAAGCTTTAGCTTTCAATCTCAGAGCAAAAATATATTAGAAGGTCTATGCTTTCATTGCAATGGTACACCTCCATCCGTTTTCAATTAACCCTTTTCAATCCCCCTAGGCTAAACAGGCTAAGCAATCAGGTTTTCCCTTTCTGAGGGGAGAAGCCTTCAAAAAAACGTGGACGCATGCGCAAAGAGACGATATTCATGTGGAAATTTGACAGAATGCGCTTTTCGTTTTAAATACAGATATGAATCAGTGTGCTCCCAATATGTCATTAAGTGTTGTAGCTTTTTTCATATACCAAAACACTGTACTTTGATATTGTATGCATTATTAAAATGTAATGATTGTACTTTTTACTTTACTTGAGTGTTATTATAAAGCAGTCAAAGTATCAATTTAGTAATGTAATCATTCATTTTTAAATATAATAAAACTTGCTAAGATGGAAACACAAAAACCATATTTATTTTTCGTTTTAGCCAGGTTCCTTTTTACAGATTTTTCTATAGCATTATGTTTCTTACCTGCTGGTACACGAAGTATGTGCTTCGATTTAGTGGTACGTCGGTCTAAAAGTTTGGGAACCCCAGGCTTTAGAATATCTTGAATATTTATTTTTTGCGTTTAATGTTACTTTCAGGACCCTCACATCGATGCATTCCCCGACAATTATATCAACTTTGGCTCTAAGAAATAAAGCCAATACTAAAATTTTTTTTCGAAAAAACATTTAAAGACAATTTTAGAACAATAATGTCATTATTTTATAACGTTATTTCGAATTGTATAGAGAGGTTCGGGGCCCTTAACAAGACTCCAACTGCCGCGGGGCCCGTTTTCCCGATAACTATGCGCCGGCCCTGAACACTTATTTGGAAATTTTGTCGATTCACTCATTGTTTCTATTTATTAACCATTGTACACGTACGAGGCTTTCGCACTGCAATTTTTGAGACTTTTGTTTGTTGTTGTTGTTTTTTAATCAAATAACGTGATTTAATGAAATGTGAGTGCATTATGTCAAAAGCCTGTTCAAAAACCTTTCGCATGCTATTCATTCATTGTTGTAAGTTTTGTAAGTGCATAGAATAAGAAATGTTAATATCAGAAATAATATACATGATTTTTCATTTTGCTTAGACTTCTTTATATTATACTATAGCTGCGTATCAACCCATTGTGTTGCATTTATAATTGCATGCGGTCTTAAAAGAAATGGGAGAAAAATAAATATAGTTTCAATTATAAATTTCACGTTTTTAGCCTTAACAATTCCAAATAAATCGTAATTTAGAACGTTTTTAGACCATTTTTTAAAGTTTTGAATTTTTTAGAAACCTCTCATTGTGAGTATTTACATTTTAAAAGTAATCACCATGCAAAATTTAAAATTTTTAGCTCCAGCAGTATCACAGAAATCGCAATTTTAAAATGCTTTTTGTTCCTGCACCTTTTTACATTTCGAATTTTTTAGATATTGCTCTATTGTGAGTATTTACGTCTTAAACGTAACAGTCATGTCAAGTTTTAAGTTCCTAATCTTAACAGTTCCAAATAAATCGTAATTTAGAACGTTTTCCGCTCATTTCATCCTTTTTAAATTTCGAAGATGTTAGAAAGCATTCATATCGAATATTTACATCTTGAAAGTAACCACGACATCCAATTTTAAGTTTCTAGTCCAACAAAATCGCAGAAATCGCAATTTTAGGACGTTTTATGCTCTTGCATATCCTTCGGGGTTGTGGTACCGACAAAAAATATAGCCTAATGTTAGAGCAGAGAAGGTCACCATCATTTTGTTACAATTATTTTTTTAATCGCCTCGGTGTAGTTCAGAGAAATTAAATAGATTCCCTCACAAACAAACGTTGCTTCTTTATAATATTAGTATAGAAAACAAACGAATAAACAAACGTTACTTCTTTATAATATTAGTATAGAAAGCACACCCACAAACAAACGTTACTTCTTTATTATATTAGTATAGAAAAAAACACACACAAACAAGCATTACTTCTTTATAATATTAGTATAGAAAACAAACGTACAAATAAACGTTACTTCTTTATAGTACTAGTGTAGAAAGCACACATACAAACAAACGTTACTTCTTTATAATATTAGTATAGAAAGCACACCCACAAACAAACGTTACTTCTTTATAGTACTAGTGTAGAAAGCACACAGACAAACAAACGTTACTTCTTTATAATATTAGTATAGAAAGCACACCCACAAACAAACGTTACTTCTTTATTATATTAGTATAGAAAAAAACACACACAAAAAAGCATTACTTCTTTATAATATTAATATAGAAAACAAACGTACAAATAAACGTTACTTCTTTATAATACTAGTGTAGAAAGCACACATACAAACAAACATCACTTCTTTATATTAGCATGGATTAAAAAAATTGTCAACTTGGGGTAACAGCTACATTGTTTTTTTTTTTTTTTTTTTTTTGTCTCGTTTCTAACAGAGTTGGATTTGGTTTTTTTCCCCCTTAATAAATTGCTCAACGTATATTCAAAAGGTCTACATATAGGAGCCGCTCTTTTGTTAACACTTTCCAACATAGTTGAAAAGTGTTTATGAATTGGTTTGTCTGTTTATCTGCCGTCTGTCTATCCGTGCTTTAACTCGTGTAAATATACTCGAATTGTTATGCAATTGATATATGTTACTGAGGTTTACTATGGCATGCTCGGTATTGAAGAAGTGTGTAGCACTTATAGTTCCTTTACAGGGCTTACTATAGAGTATGGTGTGCATACCACTTATGCTTCCTAAACAAGTGCACTCAAAAAAATTCCGTTTTATCACGGTCTACGGGGGGTGGGGGGGGGGAATCATTTTCGGTTTATTTTAATAATGTTTCACTATTTCAAACATATTGAAATTGATATATATGATATCACTGAGGTGCATTACAAGAAGGTTACTGTATAATGTTGTGTGTATAGAATTCATCGTTCATTTACAGAGACACGCAAAACAATTCGGTAAAATAATGTATGTTAACAATAATTGCTGGAAGTACGTTTTCAATTGTGGAACGCGTTTTTAAATTGAACTCATTTTTTGCCTATTATTTGGTGTGTATAAATTCTATAGATCATATACAGTGCAATACAAAAGATCTCGAGTACATTTCCGTTTATAGGCGGAAATTCGAGAACGGGAATTTTAAACTGTGCTATGCTTTTCCTAACTGAACTAGAATTTTGCATTCTATGTAGTGTATATACAAATCTAAAGATCATATACAGGGCTTCACAAAATAATTCAGATTTTTTTGCTAATTCCCGAAATTGAATTTTTAATTGTGTTATGCGTTTTCCAAATTGTTAACTTACACATCTTTCAGCTTATTAAACGTTAAAGATTTGTAGAAGTATTCTGTAGGGGTTGAAAAGTATTACATAATCTATGCTCAACGCATGATTTTTCGGTAATTTTTATATGATTTTCGGTTGAGTACCATACGAAATATATAAAGCAAATGAAATGTCGCTACAATAAACTTACTCTTTTAATAAAAATTAAAAAGAAAACTTGGAAAATTAAGTCTATATTTAGAATTGCAACAAATAGCGAGAAAATGATTAAAATCTTTATGCTTAAAAATACATTCTGCAATTCTTGTTGAATTAATCCTATATTCTGAACTAACTCTTTTATTTATATTTTTTTTAATTACAATCACCGAGGTGGGGTTTATTTTTAGTGTAAAACAAACCAATTTTACAAACAACTTACACAAATTCTTCAGATTGTTCAAGTATTTTATGCGTTTTTAAATTAGCTTACTTGACATTTTGAACAAACTACCCCCGATAAATAGTTTATTGTAGAAGTTTATAGCATAATTTTATAAATGAATAGATTAAAACTTTAAAAATAATAAACATATTGTAAATAACCATCCTGTGATATAAATATTACTTCATACTTTGAATGCGAATGCTCTCCTTACTAACACACATACACACACAAAATAAATAAATTTAATAATGCAAACTGACATTATAACAAAAATTATCATAAGAATTTTTTATAATTCAACTACATATATTTTTTTTTCTATATGGGAAGGGGACAACTTTAACCCATTCGTTCTGCTTGCCAAGTTTTCCTGCTAACATATATTTTCAGGATTCGCACCACTCATTTCGAAAAGCTATATTTGTCATATTTAATGACGGAAATCTGCGATTAAATAAAGATAAGATTATTATTTTAAAATAGTGGTATTCAAAAATTAAAACCGTACAAATCCTGTTTGTTTGCACATATGTCACATACATAGATTATAAAAGCAATCAGCATTCGTAAATATCCCGATATTTTCGAAAATATCATAAAATATCCGATATTTTGATATACATCCGATAGTTTTTACATATATCCACTATTTTCAAAATAGTCAACTTATTGACGATTATAAATATTTTCAGATGTAATATAAATTAGAAAGTAAAACATTTAGCATAAAATTTGTTACATATTTTTTTTTTCACTTTCGTAACAAAATTAAAAATCATCTAATTGAAAACAGACACAATTTGCTTTTTGACTCACAAAACAAAATATAAGATTTAGTATCAAGTATAAGAAAATTTTATGTCTTATACAACAAAATTTTAAATACAAAAGAATTTAGTTTCATTGAAGAATTTGAACATAAATGTAAGCTTGTCTGCTCTTTCGTACCCTAACCTTTTGTGCAGTTTAAGCTTAACAAAACCAAAACCAGAAAACATTCTTTCTAATAAAGCTGTAAATAACTTATTTTCTATACAGTTTATCTTGCAATGCTTGTTCTAAGCAAATACATTTAAAAATTTAGCTTCAAACGTAAAGCTTTAAAAATATTTATTTTTATTTTCTTTCTTTTTTTTGGCAAAAAGTCAGTGCTAAAGAAAAGTTTTTTATCTATAGAACGACACAATCAAAAACAGTTTAAAAAATCATTTACACTCGTGTTGACTGAAAATATCAAAAATATTATACACAATGATGTTTTAAAAATAAATATACAATCTATGAAAATATCAATCATGATATTTTGAAAATAAATATCGTATATGTATCATGATATATATCAATATGAGACATATATCCGTTGATATATATATCTCCGAACCCAGAAAGTAACAGCAATTCATTTTGTTATTTGTAACTAACTATCCACTATTACATTTAGGAATTTTAATTAGAGGTTGGTTAAAAAATATCGATACGTTTTGTTGAATTGGAGTCTTACCGGACCAGGCTTGAAAATTTCATAAAGAAAATAAGAACATAAAGAACATAAAGAAAATAAGCAAATGCAATGTGAGGACATACGCTATTTGCCAAGCTTATCTGCTTGAATCCCCACAAAATGTTTGGAATCGTATTCTCATTTATACAGATAATCACGTCTCTTCTTCTCTTATTCTTTAATATAGAAATCTCAATTATTATGCTTACTTTTTAAGCTTTTTAATATTCGGCGTATAACGAGCACCTGTAAAATTTGACCTTTCCCCTTGTTCCGAAAGTGTGTGTTATATGCCGGAATAGATGATAAATGTTTATACAAAAATTTTAAAATACAGTATTTCTCAGTCTATATATCCGCAAGTCGTGGAATATGAAACCGCAACATTAATGACTACGTTACGTGGGAGATCCACAACACATGTGATATTTTACACCGTTTGGATTTCCACACAACACGTTATTTATTTTATTTTATTTAATTATTTATTTATTTATTTATTTTGTGTTGAAATAATTTTTCTAAAATAAACTAAGAAATGCATTTAAAAATGGTAATATTTTAGATAAAATGAGTAAAAATTACAAATAATACATATTGTAATTTTATGCTAATAGTATTTTTTTAGATTTGGGCGACTTTCAAATTCGAAGCATTTTTGGGTCAAAAGAAAAAAAAAAACATTAAATTAACCATTTTTTGTGATTAACATTAGTTTTTATATATGTCTGGTACATGTTTACAGGGTCAGCATCAACTTTTTATTAAAATTTTGTCCTGTAAAGCACTTATACATAACTATGAAGGGGGAAAATGTCGGGTCTGTTACAGGACATTTTTTTTTTTTTTTTTTTTTTTTTTGAAATTTTAACATGAAATCACAATTATTTGAATGGGTAATAACAATTACAGTAATACCTCGGTTTTCGTTGGTTTCGGTTTTCGTCGATTTTTTCCGCGAAAAATTTGCTTTATGTTTTCGCGGTTGCCTCGGATTTCATTTATTTCCAGGGTTTTTTTTTTTTTTTTTTTTTTTTTTTTTGTGCTTTTTTATTGATTGCAAGTGCTCCATCATGAAACCAAAGAAAGTTTCTTGCAAGCAACTTGTTTAATGATAATGTATTGCCCCATTTTAGGCAAATTTTAAAGAGGAGGCAGAAACAGACCACTTTGGACAGCTTTCTTGAGCGACATAGGTCTTTTGATTCTGAAGCTTAGTCCTACTGAAAAAAAAAAGACCAAAAAGGGAAGTGACCACAGATATAGTGTCTTCATACGATACGCCAAGATATATACACTATTATTCATTTCTTATTGTTTTTAGAATTAAACGCTATACTTATTCTCTGTAAAATGTGCTTTAGGTACGTATTTTGGAGTGTTTTGAATGAATTAATTGATTTACATAGATTCATATGGAAATAATTGCCTCGGTTTTCGTCGGTTTCGGATTTCGCCGATTGTATTCCGACGGATTGTCGACGAAAACCGAGGTATCACGATATTTGAATGTTTCCACACAGATAACACTTCCACACTTTTGGCTATTGATAATAAGACGGTAAGTAGTAGTATTATTTAAAACATGTCAGGTCTGTTACTTATAATGGGTAACAGACCTGAAAAATTAGCATATCATTATTTTATTTTTTTTTTTTTGCTACCATATGTAAAATTGTTAGGCTTAGGATAATATAGCTTAAATATACTTCTCTCAGTGACTTTTGGTGTGCTAAGCAGATAATAATGCTACACTCATTTAATTGAAAAACATTGGTAACAGACCTGACAAGATTTTTTAAAAAATTTCACCTCATGAAAAACCAAAACTGTTAATAGTATCCTTAGATTTAGCATATGCTTTCAAAATCGCTTCTACTATTTACTGGATCATGAAAATAATCTTTAAAGATCTTTTTCTGCTGCCCTGTACAGAGTAATTTTGACAACTATTTTTATTGGTAACGGACAAGACAGTAACAGACCTGACATTTCTCTCGGACAAAACAAAACAACTAATATAAACAGAAAAAATAACATAAAATTTATAAATATTTATAAATTTATTATATTGCATTATGTATTTTAAATACAAAGGCTTTTGAAGGTTATTTTTAATTTGAAATAGGTTAAATTGATCAAGAAGTTTGACTTTGTCATTTTGGACTGCCATTTTCTAGATTTACCCTTTGATAAAATTTTATTTAAAAAATAGGTAAGGACTATTCTTACAGTAACATACATGAATAACACCATGCACCTTTTGGTAAAACCAACATTGAATTCCGCAGGATTATTTAATTTGAAAACAAAAAATAGTCTTTTGTCGGACATAAACAATGCCTCAAATCTGAAAATCACCCATTTGTGAAAATTATGTTACCTTATTATTAGCCTCAAGGTATTTATTTTTTTTAAATATCTATACAGATTTTACACATACAACACCTGTAGCAACAAATAAATTTTATTTAATCTTTAATTCAGTTTTAATAAAACTAGGGGGGGGGGGAGAAAATTTTATTTACAATAGAAATTATTATTATTTTTTCCCAATTCTATATTCGACATTACTATTTGTTACATCTCTAATAACAATCAACGAAAATTAAGAGTTAAATGATTCAATGGGGGGCAGTCTGACAGTTGGGCGGAAAGCTCCCGAATAATCTGGTGTGAGGAAAACCCACGCGAGGATCAATGATTACCTAGACACAGGGATCAGAAAAACTACTTTTTTAATTGTAGAAAACCACAACTATAACTACTTTATCAAAAATGTAGCTAACTACAACTACTTGTTCTAAAAAGTAGCGACTACAAACTACTTTTCAAAAGTAGTCACTACTTCGCTACTTTCGAATTTTGTCAAAGTATTCAATGTTCAATCCAAATTGAAGACACGAATTAAATAATACTCCGGCTACCCTTATCTGCCGGTATACAATTAAATAAGTGCGATATAACCGATGGCATTAAAAAAGTAAAAAATATAGCATACAAAAAATGTTTTGTGTTCTAGAAAACTACAGAAAAACAACTCGAAATGTAAACAATAAATAAATCTGCTAATTAAGCTATTCCAAATAACAAGTAACCCGGCTCAAAAACCTGAAGACTTAATAAAGAGTAAATAGTAAAAAAAAAAATAATAATTTCTTTAATGGATTAGTATACTTGATTTTAGCAGCAAATGTCAATGGAGAAAATCTATGACTTCATGCAATGCGTTACTATACACTGCAACTCAGATTTGCCACTGAAATTTGAAAATTATTGTGTAGAGCAAATTTTCCACAAAAGAAGCAAGTTACGGCCACGTGATTTGTAGAATGTCACATCCCCCCCCTCCCTTGAAGTAGCGTTAAAAGTAGCGTCAATTTTCGCTACAAACTATTGATCTTTTGTATCGTGCTACTCGCTACACTACATTGTGCAAAATGTAGTGCGCTACACTACAAACTACTAAAAAAAGCAACGGCTACTGTAGTTTTGCTACTTGTAGCGCGCTACTTCCGATCCCTGCCAAGACAATTACAGCCAACAGAAGGCACATTAAAAAATTAATATAGTTTAAAATGAAAGAAAAGACGGTTAAATAAATCATAATCATTAAAAACTTTGCGACGAGCGACACATAAATATTGTCTGCCCAAAATCTTTGAATTTGGACACCAGTTTATTTTAATGGAACTGTTTGCCTTATTTAATCGCAGCATTTCAGTGATTACATAAACTGAAATTTTCTAAATAAAAAAAGTATTCCCGTCGTGAAGGGGTTAAGCTCAATAAAGAAAAGAAAAAAAGAGTAGTTTTTTTTTTTTTTTTTTTTAATATTCTTTTCAATTTATTAAACCAAAATAAATATCCTAAAGATTCCGTTAAACAAATGTGTTAATCATTATTATTTTCACACAAAAAAATGCCATCCAGAAAAGAATGAAGTCCAGGCCCGACCCAACCACGCAGGTTTGGTCCAGCCCCAAAACTACAAACAAAGTTAAACTGGAACTAATAACTATATATATATGTTACGGTCAATATGATTAATCCGGTCATTATTAATAATAACCAGTTATTATTAATAATGACCGCAGAAGACTTGTATAAAACTAAAAACTTTCTGCGCACATAAATATCGGTTCAAAAATTTTCTGCAAATTAATTTAATGTTTACTAAAATTACGTGTTATATTATTTTGACGATATGAATTAAAAACAATAGTTTAAAATAATTACAATTTAAATTTAAAATTAATTAATATTAATTAAAGAATAATTATTATAGTTAAAAAAGTAATAAAGCTAAAAATCCCTGATAGTAAGAGCTGAAGTTGTATCAAATATTTTGTCAATACAGTTAGAAACAGCCCGAATCCTTAATATATTCGCAAGCATCTGTAATGTCACAGTCACAACAAAGTTTTGTATCTTTAAACTGGTTGCATCTTTAACTATCTGAATGCTTTTTGTGCGCAAACAGTAAATAAATCGTACATAAAATTGGGGAATATATTTTTTATTTTTTAATATCTTAATTTTTTTTTCTTTTTTCTGCGAAGTTCCGAATTTTGCAGAAAATTTTCCGCGCCCGGCGTGCGTCTATATTGTACAACTCTGGACCGCGGTTATTATTAATAAATAAACGGCCTTTATGTCCGGTCATTATTAATAATAACCGGTTATTATTAATAATGACCGGATTAATCATATTGACCGTAACATATATATATATTTAAAAACAAAATGATCCGAGTATGTGTAGACCTCGTGTTGATTGTCTGTAAATGTTGTTTTTCCTTTGATTGCCTATCGAAGCAGTGAAAACACAGCGTAGCTTTGATCGTTGAACGGAAGATAACTCTAATGGATTTAAGTGTTTTCGTCTAAATTTTTAGCAAATGAATATTTCCTATATATTTAAGACAACAGTCAAACATACCTACGAAAAAACAGATAACACTGATTGTTACGCCATTAAGTTTGCAGTCGCTTAGGAAGATTGTGAATCGGGGGGGGGGGGGGTAATTATCAATTGTAAACATTAAAAAGCAGCCTCATATTTAGATTTTATTGGCGTAAAATATATCTTTTGGAACAAAGTTAAAAATTATTTTTTTATTAAATCTTATTCATTTTGGTACTTAAATGAAATTGATCAATGAGGCAATTTTTTCTTTTCTTTTCTATACTGAATAAAACATTATAACTTGTACACTAATTTACAGAAAAGGTAAACCGCTAATCCAGCTTGTGTTTATTTTAGGGTTATTTAAATCCAAAGTAATTTTGTAATGCCATGTAAAATATCGTAAAGCTTTTATGACTATTTTTTGCTTTTTAAACTTGATATAAATAATTAAATGAAACAACATAACATTTCCATTTAAATGTATTTTTATAATTTGTGTTTGATCGTGTTTGGTTGATTAAAAAATAAGTTTAAAACTATGTAGTTATAATTTAAAGCAGTGTAATACAAAAAATAAAACAGTTTTAAAATAGTGTAACGGCATTAAAATATGCCACAAACGATCTTCTCCCATAGACCGTAATGTAACGGAATTCTTTTAAATTTCCCTGTAAAAGAACCCTAAATGCTTCACACTTCATTTTCAATACCAAACATACCCTAGTTAAGCCCCAATAAATTTTAATTTCAAGGTAATTCGAGTAGATTTCTGCGAGTTAGCGCACGGACAGACGACGGACAGACGACAGACAGACAAAGCGAATTCATAAACACTTTTCAACGAAGTATTAAAAAAAGTGCAAAAAATATAAATCGAAGTATAAACTAGTCGTTGGGGGCCACCGTAATACTTAACCATCATGGATATGCGTAATATAAAATAGGAAAATAAAACAAGTGTAAACTATTTATAAAATGCATTGCCATTCGAATAAAATCGTGGTTTGATGACGTCATAAACTTTAAATTCTCTATTACTGAATTGCGTAAAAGAAACATCCTTGTAACTCCAAAAATGATAATCCTATTAACTAACAGTTTACAGAGTCGGATTAAGCGTCTCATTTCCAATTAAAATATATCTCTGAACTGAAATTTGAATGAAATACAGGGTCACAAAAAATCGTTATCCGATCGACTTCATTCTTTATGCAAAATTTATGTGTTTTTTTTAATTGTCTTTTATATTTACGCCTTAAAATAAACAATTTCGAAAATTTTTATATACCTTTTATCAGAACGAATATTTCAAGAGTCCGAAAAAAAAAAAATCGAGGTTACTGAAATTCAATAAGCTTCTTCCCATTATTACATATTAATTACATACCCAATTTCAAGTCTCTATCTCATTTGTTCGGGAGATAGAGCGTTTACAGACAGACGGACGGCAATTTTTTTTTCTAAAAATATGTTTTTCGGAATGTCCAGTGTCTGAAACGTGTAAATCCGTCAAACATTTTTTTTCAATTTTTAAAACGATTGCAAGACTTACCCTATACTACGTATGAGGGGTAAGTAATAAGAGGGGTATGGGAACAATAGAAGTGAGTTTTAGAGAACAAATAAGAAGAGAACATCATGTCATATGTAGGAAACAACTCAATCTGGACGTGAGCCAATGATGAATGTCCTTTTAAATTAGTAAACTGCTTAATACATAAAACAGCTGCTTATTAGCACCAGTGTGGTTATTTTTTATTGGGAGAGATTATTATGATTAAAAAAGTATATCCAGCTATTTTACGAAGATATCAGTAAAACACCTGGATAGAATTTCGCAGCTATTATTTAACTTTATATCACCATAACAATGGATAATAAGGAACTTATTTTGACGGATGTAAAAATCGGAATGCTACAACGCGAGATGAAGAAAAAACTTGTGTTCCGGATTCATTTACAACGTGAGATGAAGAAAAAAAAATCTTGTATCCTGAATTAATTTACTACGACAAATATATTTAAAGAAATGGAGTAGCTAAAAACGCAGGATACACGTGGTAAATATTTCAAAACATATTAACTGAAGTAACACCCTATGCTCTGCATTATTTATGTTGAATTTCCTGCGTTAGTTGTGCGATGTTTAAAAGTCA
This sequence comes from Maratus michaelseni, assembly GCA_963931845.1. Lineage (NCBI taxonomy): Eukaryota > Metazoa > Arthropoda > Arachnida > Araneae > Salticidae > Maratus > Maratus michaelseni. The sequence goes on from OZ007594.1 coordinate 26,383,112, forward strand.
AATGTCAACGTGACGTCAGCGTAACTCACGGAGATGTTTTTGCTTTACAAAATATATAGCGAAAAAAAAATGTTGATTTTACGGTATAATACGTTGCCCTAGGGCGAAAATTCCCCGGTAAGAGAGTCCCCTCCCCTAAATCTGAAAAAAAGAATTTTGGTCATTTTTGGACAATTTTTATCATTTGGCTCCCCTTTAATGAAATCCTATATCTAGCCTTAGGGGCCCCCTCAAATGGGGGACCCGGGGTAGTTGCCCTACATGCCCCTGAATTAGTCAGGCCCTGATAATACTGGCACTCCAGCTACCAGTATTATACCATAAAATTAACAGTAATAAGCAGTAATACACTGCGGCGCATGTGTGGTAACGTATTACTGTTTATTTTACTGCTTTTTATGCTCTTTTTTTTTTTTTTTTTTTTATGCTTAAAATGATGCATTCTAACATCTGAGAATATACTAGATTAATTTTTGACACAATTATTCAAATTGGTAAAGAAATCATATGAGATGTAATTTTTCAACTGGACGAAAAATGTCCGGGCCAAAAATTTCCGGATGGAAAATTACATCTCATATGATTTTTTTACCAATTTGAATAATTGTGTCAAAAATTAATCTAGTGTAATCACGTATCCAGCGTTTACTGGAGTTCCAAATTATCTGCGATTTATTCTGCTGATTCAGATATCAGACCGGATGCTATGATCAATAAGGTTAACTGGATGAATAAGGTCCTCCAGATTCGACCAGGATGGCTCAGTTCGTAGAGCATGGCAGCTTCAGGCAAGAGATCCCAGGTTCGAATCCTGGCCCGGACATTTTTCGTCCAGTTGGAAAATTACATCTCATATCTGAGAATATATTTTTCAAATCAGAGTTGCTGAGTTACAATGGGTTAAGTTAAGTATATGCAGGACAAGTAAGCAACCCAGAAACATAATCTATATCGGAACCTTACAAATTCTGTGATCGTCCCTGTTTGCAAAACATTCTTCAGCATAGCTTAATACGGTCTTTAAAAGAAATAAATCTAATTCTGAAGATCCGCTTATATTTGAACAAATACTTTTGTTAAAGTATTATACAAACATTGTTATATACATTCGGGTGATGGTTTTCATGTTCAGTCATTGCATCTGGTGACAGAATAGAAACTCTGGTTTGATGTATTTTCTCAGAGAAAAAAGGAGAATTTAGAAAACGTTTGTGTGAAATAGATTCCAGACACCACGTAAGGGGAATTCAAGATATCGGAGAACGGTCAGGCCGTCAACGGTGACAGGACAGGGATCAGGAGAGACAAGGAGGAGTGATACGCGAGATTTATGCTGGCATATAAAAAAAACTAGGGACGTAAATTGATACCATTTTCACACGCTCCGGTGTTAAACGAAGGGGATTAAGGGGGAAAAACAGGCAGAGTAAAAGCAGCTTCACACAAATACACAGGAAAATGTTTATGGCCTATTTTTCTCCCTTTCTGCCTAACTGTCTGTGTTCTACCTTTCATAGAAAAGCATTCAATAAAAGAAAGTAAGAGCAGGCGATAAAACTTTTACTTAGCCCCATATCATATTTCATTTTTTTTCTCCTGTGGCACATTAATGACAATTTATCCGTCATTAAAAAATACTAGGGGATCAAACCCGAGCTTCCGGGATACAGAAAATAGGTCAAAACCATTTTTTTATTGAAAATTCCAATAGATTTTTTGCATTTAATATATATTTTTAGCTTGCCCACTAGCAACACACACACACACATTTTTATATGAAAAAATTTTAATTTAAGAAATTAAAATTAAAATTAAAATTTAAAATTAAAATTTAAGAGCGTAGTCCGATTGCATGTCTGTTAAATTTGTGTTTCATTTATATTATATTATTATTTTATTTATTGATTGATAAAGTCTTAATTCCGTTATGGAATCTCAGCCGCAAACAAACATTGAACTATTTATATTGCTTTACGGACAAACTGGTTAATCTTTTGTAATCGGGTTGCACGCGATAACGATAGATTTATAAAAAAAAATCATGCTTGAAAATTATTTTTAAAAGAATAAAAAAAATCAGTAAATTAAGATACAGTTTTTAAACAGATTGCATTTCAAAGAATTTTTATTTATTCGATAGTGAAAATATTTAAATTGTGCGATGTCTAGAAGTTTAAAAAATTGTCGTAAAAGCGAGATTTATCAACCCGTTGCTTCCACCATCAAAATGACGTTAGTCCAACTCAATTTTGCTTCATAATATTGATAGTTTCTTAATAATATGCACAGAATAAATTATAGAATATTGTTTGCAATGGACCGTTTTCATAGACTATTAAAAATGAAAGCAGAATTAATGCTAAAGATCCGGCGTTTTCAATTAATCGTTCGCGTAGGTTATATTTGTGGTTCCTAAACATTTTGCAATAGTTTATTTATTCTATAATATATATTTTTTTTTTCCTTCAAGAAATGAAAAGTGTTTAATTTCAAAGAAAGACGTTTTCTTACAAATTTAATGATGCCCCTTTAAGACTTTGTGTCAGTGAAATCTCAAATTACCCTCACTAATTTTAAACCTATGTGCGCGTGATGCATTCGTATTTTTAAAATATCTCCTCGGGAAATCAATATTTTTAACTTCATGGGGTTTTTTTTCTTACAGAATGTCTCGTTTTTCTTAGTTGTCAAATTATTTGTAAAAAATATACTTACTTTTATGTGAAGTGTTACAATCTTACTCAGTTTCACTAAAGATTTTAATAGATAAAATTATAAATTAAGTATTTATTCAAGGATCGATCAAGGAAAATTTTGAGGTCTATTTAGGGTTCCCTTCCCTAAAATCCGTTAAATAAAACAGGTCCCAACTGTTATTATATTTCAAATAAAGTGGAGAGTCAAAATACGTCCATTAGAATTAAATAATAGAGAGAGCATCAACATCCTATTTAATGAAGCTAAATTGATTTATTGTTCTAGTTTTTATTTTGAACTTTTTGTGAGGGAATATATTGAAATTTATTTAAGAAGCTGGAAAGCATGTAATGATACGTTGTCATTTAATGTTCCGAAAATTTGGGTTGAGTGGTTGAATAATAGTGGGATGCGGTCTGTAGATGAATCTAAGAGCGGTGATAAAATTAAAAGTATAGAGGGCGTTGTACCTTCTTTCACATAGTGACTGTTCAGGCTCTCTGGTTTTTAATTAATTTAATCTCTCGTTTTTTATGTACATTGTATTTGTGGTTTGTATATATTCTGATGACGATTTGATGAACAAATCGAAACATGTAAATTTTAAATTTTAACATCTTTAAGGTTTATGTTGACGTCTTTTAAGCAAAATAAAAAGTGTTTTTAGTGTATATTTAAAACAGGTATAGTTAAAACAACAAAATTCCTCTTAATAAAACGGAACTCGTTCACAAAACTACTCTTGATAAAATAGGTCCGTTAACAAAATTCCATTAAAAAAAAAAAAAAAAAAAAAAAACTCTGCATTAATTACTTTTATTTTGTTAGGTTTTAAAATGTGTAACTCGCAAACAAAACAAATTCACCAGAAAGGAAAATTTTAGCAGTATGACTTAAGTTATTATTATTAAATGCTTGGTTTGAATTTGAGTAGCTGGATTTCTACTTTCTTTACAAAATGTTATTTTTCACAAAAATATGATAAACTTCACAAAAATATAATAAATTTCACAAAAATATAAATTTTACAATAATATGATAAATTTCACAAAAATAACTTTTACTTGTCACAAAATGGGCCGCAAGAAAAAAAAACCTGCATCGGCCCCTGATATTTTTAATCTAAAAATTTACTCTTGCAAAAACACTCTTACTTAATCCGAAGGATATTACCGTACATTAAAATAGATTGAAAATCAGATTAAATATTTTGCTCGCGCTACCCAAATAGCTCCGATATTTTAGGAATGTTAAAAAAAGTAAAAAAGATACAAAGAAAAGTATCAACTTAATGTAAACCAGAGAGGCCTACAAGTGTTTACTGATAATTCACATGCGGCCACTATCAGATAAAAACTAAAACAGCGTTTTAATATCCAAAGGTCGAAAAGATAAAAACGCTCGAAACAGGAGCTAGAGAGACTTGTAACACGATCCCCACAGACGAGTTTAAAGAGCTTATCTTCAAAAATCACATGTACTGATTTTATTTTGCATAAATCTATAAAAGACAATGGGTAATTAATGTTACATTAGCTTCCGCTTTTGAGTGTTAAACTAGACTTTTACAAGCCATAAAATAGCATTGTCCGAATTATTTATTTTTTATTTATTTAAACTAAAAAAAACTGCAATGTTGTATTATTTTTTTTCTTTGATGAGAGAAAATCAGTTTAAAAAAATAAAAAATAAATGTTACGGATTTTTTTTTCCACCGAGGTTAAAAACCTCTATACAAAAGCTGTTATCCAAGATAGCATGAATATTGTATTTTGTACGTTAGAAGTATGGTGGAGTTCCATAAGAACGAATTTCGTAGGATGACGGATAAATAAATAAATATACATATATATTCATTATAAAATTTCATTATATGAAAATTTCATTATTTTATTATTATTATTGTTATTATTATTATTATTATTTTTTTTTTTTACAAAAGAATTCCGAGAGATTGCATTGCACCTCTTTTAATTATAAAGGCAACAACATAGATTAAATTGAAAAAAATATAACAATAAAAAGTTGTTACCAATAAATAAATAAATAAAAACTAATATCAAACCAACCATTCTCCGTTTAAAAAAAAAAAAAAAGAAAGAAAGAAAGAAAAAGAAAGAAAGAAATGAAAAGAAAAAGAAAAGGAAAGGATGGAGCTTGCTTGATGGGCGCATGAATAGTTAATAAAAATTAGGCAATATTGATATGATTTTTTTCTTACACAGCAGCAAGCAATTTACTTATTAAATAGAAGCTTGAGGACGCTTTGATGTTTTGTTTCAAAATAACTCGTTAGAATTGGGTTTTAAAAAAATTTCTATCTCAGAATATTAAGCCTTAATTATTAAATATTTACAGAAAAAAAAAACACAATCTCTCTCACTGATGGAGAATCCTCATCCGATAAACTATTCATTTGATATTTATGGAGAAACACAATTTTGCCCACCCCGAAAAAACGGAAATCCCCAAACACGACCGCGTCAACCCCAAGAAAGAGGCTCTTGGAATGCGAGTCCCAGACACCGGCTCCTTCCCACTCTTCCCTACCGACATTCAAGAACCCGGACAAGAAGGAGCGGCGGAAATGTCAACAGACAATGTTTATTTTCCGCGTTTTCACAGTTTTCCGTATTTTTTTATTCTTTTTTCCAAATCGATTGCTTGGCTTGTTATCAGTCAGTACACAAATAAATCCCTCCTCCACCTTTTTTAACACTTTCCAACATAGTTTAAAAGTACTTATGAATAAATCTGGTTTGTCTGTCCGTCTGTATGTCTGTCCGAGCTCTAACTCGCGTAAATATACTCTGATTACCATGTAATTGATATATGTTGACGAGATTTAGTATGGCATGTTCGGTATTGAAAATGAAGTGTGTAGCATTCATAGTTTTTATACAGAGATACTCAAACGAATTCCATTACATTACGGTCTATGAAGAAAAATCGTTTGCGGTTTATTTTAATAATGATTCACTATTTCAAACATATTGAAATTGATATAAGGTGCATTACAAGAGGCTTAATATAGAATATTGTGTAAATGGCATTCATCGTCCATTTACAGGGACACACACAAGAATTCGCTACTGTCTGTTAACAATAATTGCTGGAAGTACGTTTTCAGTTGCGGAACGCGTTTTTAAATTTAACACATTCCTTGTCTATTACTTGTTGTGTATAAATTCTATAGATGGTATACAGGGCAGCACAAAAGTCCTCGAGACCATTTCCGTTTATTGGCGGAAATTGAATTGCAGAAGGGGAATTTTAAACTGCGCTACGCGTTTCCTAACTAAAATTTAGCATTCTATGTAGTATATATACAAATCTGTATACTATATACAGGGCTACGTAAAGAATTCGGCTATTTCTTCGAATAGTGTTGGTAATTCTTGAAATTGGATTTTAAAAATATGTTATGCCTGTTCCAAATTGTTGACTTAGATACACTTATACTGTAAAGCGAAACACTCTCAAAAATGAATACTCAGATTTCAAGAAATTTTCTTCGTTTTTGACGAAACGGTTTCCTGCGAAATGCTCCGAGTAAATATTTCGTCAAATCGAGTAAATTTGCATCCTCAAAATTACGAAGAAATGAGTTTCGTCAAATTATTTCTTTGAAAGTTCCAAAAAGGGTTGGTGCTGCCATCTATCGCAGTTTTTAGAAGCATCTTTAATTGAGTTGGGGAAAAATAAGATCGTCCTCCGACGGGGTTCGAACGCGCGACTTTTAGCTTGACAGCCCAGCGCCTCTTACCACTCAGCTAGTGGGACTTCGGAATTATTTGATTTTTAAAGTATTTACGGGATGCTGATGTGTGTTTATATTTTTAGAAAGCAGATTGTATTTTTATCGGTACTGTTATAACTTCTGCATGTTTTAATTAATAAGGCTAGATTATTATTATGGTTTTTCTATGGTTAATAAATAATTAGAATATGGCTGGATTAATATAATTTATTAGAGAAATTTCCTTTGTTCAATGAATGATTAAAATATGTTATTTTATCGATCAGAAATAATTAATTTTGAAGTGCATATTATGGAGGCGAGTTCATCAATTTTGGAGGATAAGATTACTGTTTATAGAGGGGAAGGGGTCAGTTATACCTATTTTAAATTTGATTGTTATATGAATCTATTTCTTAAATAAGAAGAGCTCCTAAAATTTTGATTTTTTTTTTTTTTTAACCATTGGGAAAATGTTGTTGTTTTCGGTCGAAAATGATGAAACCAAATGATGTTCGCATTTTACTATTTTAACCGTTTTTAACGAAATTCTGTAACTTTAGAAGAATTTTTTAAGCGTTTCTAACGAAATTCTTTATCTTTAGAAAAATTTATCTTTGAATAGGCAATAGAAATGCATAAAATCGTTACAAAAAGGATAGACGCAAATTATCAGATATGACAAATAAAGTAGAAATTTGGTACTTTCGTGTTATAGCGGCCCCCAAGGATGAAATATTTTTGTTTCTGTTTTCATTAATACATTGTATATTTAGTACTTTTGTGTAATTTTTTTTTTTTTTTTTTTTTTTTTTTTTTGAACGATTTTGTAACAACAAAAATAATCTGGCCGGGAATGGGGAAACATTTTTGTCAAATATTTGAGATTTTTCATTTCATTAAAAATCACTTAATTTTGAGACGACGAAATGATTGTCAAAAATGTTGAAATATAGCTCAGGAATTGCGAAATCGTCAAAAGTGAGAGTTTTTTTTTTTTTTTTTGACAGCGAGGAAACAGCTTCGTCAGATATTTGAGGATTCACGTTTCGTCAAAAACCACGTGACTCTGTGACGAAATGATTGTCAAAAATAACGAAATGAGGCTTGAGGATTGCGGAATCGTCAAAATTGAGTGTTTTATTTCTGAGAGTGAAGCTGGGTTCCCGGGGCGGTCATCCCTTGCCATCCCTTGTTTACTTAGATATCATCTTTCACCTTATTAAAACAATAAAGATTTGTAAAATTATTTTGTAAGTGTTGGAAAGTGTTACATAATCTATGTTTGACGTATGATTTTTCATTATTTTTTTATATAATATTTTTCTAAAATACGCAGTTTTATTGTAAGCGTTAAAATCTTATTTCCCACTCGTCAGCTTCTTGACTTTGATTTTAACAGTTAAAATAAAACAAACTGTGTATTTTAGAAACATTTTGTCCAATAAAAAAAGAAAGAAAGAAAAATCCTTCAAGAAGGTAAACTTTTTAATTTTCAGAGGAGAAATTTAACAAAATTCGGATGCATTTTTCAATATTACAGAGGGAGATTTGCGGTCTGATTGATAACAAACCTTCAGGTGGCTCTCAAATGATCTGCTGAACAAAGCAAAACTTTCTGACACAATTTCTGAATTATTTTTAAACGCAAAGTCATAAAGTGGGCAGAACTGACTAATGAAGCGACTTGGAATTGAAATGAGTTTTCCATTTTTTGATAAATAAATTACTCGTCGAGTTATAAGCGATTCGTGTCATGTTACGACGCGTTTTTCTCCTGGCTCGCTTCGGCGCGGCGAGAATTCGGTTCAAAACGTCGACTTTGACATTATTTTCTGAAAGATCTTCTGCCTTTATCAAAAAACGGAAAACGTGTTTTGATTACATAGTTTCTGAATAAGAATACATGCTAATTCCATGCGTTTGCGGAAACAGGTGTTGCAAACGCACCTGGGTTGACGCGATTTTTGTTTTCCGCTATATTGGCGAGAAAACCCCGTTAGACCTAACTTACTAAAACAGCATGTTAGTTTTATTTTATTATGAAACAGTTTATTTTTTTATAAAATGCACACAACTTTTATTATAATTTGATAATTTATCATTATTAATATATATATTTTATTTTATTAATATTTTATTATTTTTTATTAAAATATATATTTATATTGTTTATTTTATTAATATTTTATTATTTTTTTATTAAAATATATATTTATATTGTTTATTTTATATATATTTTATTATTTATTATTATATTTATTATAATTTGTTATTAATTTATAATATTTTATTATAAATTACGTACAATAATTAATTTATAATAAAAAACACACAATAATTAATTTATAATAAACGCGCACAATAATTAATTTATTATAAAAAACAAACACACACGATATTTAATTTAATATAAAACACACAGAATCTCTTATATCGGGTTGCCATACGAAGCAAAATGCCGCCTAAATCGCCGCGTTGCCCAATCACAAAATCGCCATTTTGGCACCAAAAAGATACCCCGGTGTGTCTGCGACAGCTGTACGGACAGCTTTTACCCCTTTCCCAACAAAAATGAATTAAAAAATGTGTCTCAAAGTAGCCCCTTTGGATTTGAGAACTCCATTAATGCATATGAAAATGTATTAAATATAGAGTATCCCTTCTTATCGCTGACCAAAAGGTAATTCATATAAACCGTTGTTTTTAGAGGTATAGTTCTAATTGCAAAAAATGTTTCAAATGTTGTTCTTTATCCTAAAGAAAGTAATTTACGAGAAAATGCAGCAGACCCAAGACTCCAAGTCCTGTCACCTCCATAGCATTAAAGACTCAAAGCATCTTTTATACCAGAACCCGCCCTTATTCCTATTTTCTGACTTCTTAGTACAGGCCGGCACTTTATAAATGTTTAATATGTTACTGTACCGTGCGCTTTAAAACTCTATGACAGAAAAAAATCCCTGACGGGTCAGCATACAGGCACAGGTAGATTTCGAAGACGCAGACCGTGGGGCGCCTGTTTATTGGGAATTGCAGAAGAAGGACCTTTTTGCCATGATGCCGCAGTTGGGACTTCCCACTTCAAAAACTATACCTGTGCCTGTAGGCGGAGCCAGCGGGGATTTTTATTTATTTATTTATTTATCTATTTATTTATTTATTTTTATTTCTATTTATTTATTTATTTTTGCTGTAAGAGTAGGTCCTATAATTTTTTTTTTTCAATATAAAAGTTGTAGATAATATTCAGAGAAATTATAATAAATTTAAGCGGATTTGATCTTGTGAATTGACGAAGTTGTGAATTCTTTTCTTCTTAAACACTTATTTTTCTCCTCCCCCCTTGAGGCCATTTTTAATGATATCAAAAATCTGTCACACATAAATTTTTGGCCCTTTTCCTAGAAGTAATAATAACTTTAAATGGATTCGATATGTATGATAATTAAGAAGTTATGGATTTTTTTCTGTTTTCACAAGAAGCCCCCATCCCCCCCCCCTCCTTGGTCTGATTTACCCATTAACGAACTTGACCGAGATTTTATGCCCCTTGACTTTATGTATCCGTTTGGAAGACATTTGTGCAGAATTATGGAAGTTATCGTGTCCATAAAAAACTGCTATAGGACAGATAGATAGATAAATAAAGTTTTGAATTGGGGGTGGTTAGGGGTTCTAGGAGTCATGATTGGCGAAGATCTGCAAAAAATTTACAGAAATTCCAACATAGGGGAGAATGTAATAGATAGTATTTCCTACGAAATCTACCTAAAAGGAAGTCCAAGAATAGAAATATATGTTTTGAGATAAATTTTGTAATGTCTAACTTAATGTCAGGAAAGATAAAATCAATACATCCTCTGTTAATCAATCTTATATTCTTTACAGAATCAATACGGTAGATACAATTTTAAAAATAAACAAAACCCAAACGTGGTAAAACATATGATTCACTTTAAAAGAAATGGTTTAAACTTATTTAACTGTTCATTGAAGAATGATTACTCCCATGTGGAAAGTGAGGCCTGGGATAAAAGAGACAAAACGTATACAATTTGTTAGTTTTTGAAAAAAATCCTTGATGGATGACTTCTTCTCCCATTAAAAGCCCTCTTCTTACGACGGCACATGACATATAGGAGGATCATAGATCTTAGCAGATACCCCAGACCAATGCCTTGGAAAAGTAAATTTTAATTTTATTACGGATCTTTCTACCTACCCATCATACGTAGTATAGCGTAAGTCTTGTGATCGTTTTAAAAAACGAAAAAAAAATTGACGGATTTACACGTTTCAGACACTGGAGATTCCGAAAAACATATTTTTAGACAGAAAAAATTTTACCGTCCGTCTGTCTGTGTGGTGTGTCTGTAAACGCTCTATCTCCCGAACAAACTGAGATAGAGACTGGAAATTTGGTATGTACATAAGTATGTAATAATGGGAAGAAGCTTATTGAGTTTCAGTAGCCTCGGTTATCCGGAACTACTTGTTTCGGACTCTCGAAATATTCCTTCTGATAAAAGGTATATAAAATTTTTCGAAATGGTTTATTTTAAGGAGTAAATATAAAAAGACAATAACAAAAATATAAATTTTTCATAAAGAATGAAGTCGATCGGGTAATGAGTTACCGAAGGTATTAATAATCCTATTTTCCACTCGCTTCGATTTTTCATGACCCTGTATTTCATTCAAATTTCAATTCAAAGATATATTTTAATTTAAATTAGACGCTTAAACCGACACAGGAAACTCTTAGTTAATAGGATTATTATTTTTGGAGTTATAAGGATGTTTCTTTTACGCAATTCAGTAATAGAGCCTTTAAAGTTTAGGACGTCATCAAGCTAGGATTTTATTCCAATTACAATGCATTTTATAAATACTTTACACTAGTTTTATTTTAATATTTTATATTATGCATATCCATGATGGGTAAGTATTACGGTGGCCCCCAACAACTAGTTTTGTTTTAACTTTATAACGTTTGAAAATAACATCAATATATAAAAAGCTACCAAACACTCGCTAAACAAGAACGAAAAATCATGCGTCAAGCATAGATTATGTAACACTTTCCAACGCTTCCAAAATAATTTTACAAATCATACCGTTTAATAAGCTGAAAGATAACATCTAAGTAAAGAATTTGGAAAACGCATACCATACTTAAAAAAAAAAATTAAAAAATTTTCAACATATACAATATTCGAAAAAATATCCGAATACTTTTATTCAGCCCTGTATAGGATCTATAGATTTGTATACATACTACATAGGATGCTAAATTTTAGTTCAGTTAGAAAACGCTTAGCACAGTTTAAAATTCTCCTTCTGGAGTTTCTGTCAATAAACGGAAATGTGTTCGCGAACTTTTGTGCTTCCCTGTATAGGATCTACAGAATTGATACACACCACGTAATAGACAAAAAGTGCGTTAAATTTAAAATCACGTTCAGCAACTTAAAACGCACGTCCAGGAATTATTGTTAACAGACAGTAGAGAATTCTTTTGTGTGTCCCTGTCAATGAACGATGACTGCTATACACACACTATTCTGTAGTAAGCCTCTTGTAATGCACCTTAGTGATATATATAAATTTCAATGTGTTTAAAATAGTGAAACATTATTTAAATAAACCGCAGACGATTTTTCTACATAGACGTAATGTAACGGAATTCTTTTGAGTGTCCCTGTAAAAAACTATAAGTGCTACACACTTCCGTTGAAATAGGGAACATGCTATAGATAACGACAATAACATATAAAAATTGCAGAGCAATCCGAGCCTATTTACGGGAGTTAGAGCACGGACAGACGGCCATACGGCAGACAAACCGAAGTCATAAACACTTTTCAACTAGGTTGGAAAGTGTTAAAAAGCACGACTATCCCATAAAATGTAAAAACCTTTTTTTTCAACAGATATTATAAATTAATGTGAAATGATTCATGTTTTCTAATTTTACATTTTTTTTTTTAATTAAAAAACTATTTGTAGTTTAAAAGAATAAACAAACAAACACGGTATTCACTGAAATATTTTTGTGCACTTTTTCTTTACACCTTCTTCGATGCCAAAAGTAGAGGGTGTGAAAAATATGTGCATAATATCACTAATTACGCCTATTAAGCAATTAAAGTTTGAATATTATGAATGCAAGGCGTGTGAAATTTTCTATGGAAAAATTTCCAAGTATTAAATATGAATTTATTCAATTATCGATGCTGGATTTTCTTTGATTTCGTGTTTGCCCCAGGGTTGAAGGCTCACGGAAAAATATTCCATCTTGTGCTGCGTTTGTATCCTTGCCAACATGTTACAGTGAGAAAGTTCCAAGCTGGGTATCGTTCCCAAGTGGTTCAGTTGGTAGAACGTCAGTGCGCTATACTGATGACGCGGGTTCGAGTCCCGGCTTAGGTACTTTTTCACACTGTTGGCTTTACGCCTATTAAGCAATTAAAGTTTGAATGCTATGTCTAAAGTTGGACATTTGAAACAAAATGAGAGAGAACAATTTAATTACACCCCAATAAATCAGAGCACTTAAAATATAGATCTGTCTAGATATTTTATGATGTTGATCGGATGATCCTTCAAGTCAGTGGTCATACATCAGTGCTCTAGTGTGATATTTGAAAATCAAATAGAAAGTATTCTCTGTGCAACTGTTAAGCACGATTTCTAACCAATGGCAGTACAGCCTTCCTTTTAATTAAGCACGACCATGCAGTTTGCATAGGGCTTTACTTGGAATATTTTTATGTATGTTATTTTTTTTGCTTTTTTTTAGTATAACATATTCTGTCTCTCGCTTCAAGATGTAAATCATCTTAATAATTTGTCCTTATCCAGCTCTGAAAAATACAATCTCCGATGCATAGCATCAAATAATAATGGTTCATCAGCGCTCTAGCAGCAAAATAGCAATGACATGCTATATGGTCTGTGCCTATAGAGTTTTGCTTTAATAAAGCAATAAACATTTAAAGATCATTTCCCTACAATGGAGAGAAGATTTTAATACGCTCTAGCATATCTACGTTTTTAAGGTTTTGTTCATCTCACGAAACCCTATTACTCCCGTTTCATTGTCTGTCCGTCACAGAACCGGTTCTCAGAAACGATGTAACTTACAGGCATGAAATTTTGTGCATTTATAGCTGCATACCTACTATGAAGCTCAAAATCATAAAATTTGAAAAAATCGTATTATTTTAATACAGAGAGATAAAAACCCCAAAAATCTAACAGCCTTTTCCTATTCAATTTAAACATTTTTCGTTATAGAAGTAGCCAATAATTGAAAATCCACAATAAAATTCTTTCTACAATAATTAATTTTCTATTGAAAGATTTCCACGTGAAAAATGAAAATAAAATGAAAAGTTTCACCAATTGAAAAAAATATTAATAGGACGTCCTATTGGTAATAAAACGGAAATTTTCAAACATTTCTCAATAATACAAGGAGTATGAGTATGTGTAAATACAGAAAGCAGCTTAATATGACGTCATTAGATAATTAAAAATAAAATTAATCTGACTTCCTATTGGAAGTTTAACGGATTTTTCAAATGTTTGAGAATAATACAAAGAGAGTATTAATATGAGTAATAGAGAAGAGTAAATATATGAGTTTGAGGTACTTATTGAATCATGATAAAAACCCGATTATGGAACTGTTGGCATATTTTAACATTTTGAAGGTCTCTTATACAACAGGTTTAATTTTGAAATTGATTTTTTTTTAAATATCGCATTTAGTCTACATGACACAGATATTATTATGACAGTATAATAGCGGGCTTGGCCCGCTATCGTACCGGTTCAGATTTTCATAAAAAATGAGAAAAATAGACCGGTAAAGTTTTACTTTATAAAAAACATGACTCTTTTTTTTTTTTTTTTTTTTTTTTTTTTTTTTGAAAATGAAATTTATTTGGATTTATTAAAGGAAGGATAAAGTGTTTTGAAAGGAATATTAAACGATTTATATATATATATATTTTAATGGAAGGTAAAAGAGTATTAAATCTCGGTTTATTAAATATCTGTCTAGGGGGATATATCGATTCTAGAAAATAATAATCTTATAGTGAGAAAGAAAAAGCTGGTGACGAAGAAAAATCACAAATAGTCATATTAGGAAATCATAAATCATTTTGACGGTATTTATATTATAAAGTGTTTTATGTGCTGAGGTATTACGTTGGCTGGTACAGAAGGTGCAAGACATAACTTCATATAGCTTTTGAGAATATAGTGTTGATAAACTAAAGTTACGTGCACATTTTTGGCACAGTGTGTTAGTTATAAAATATTTTTGCATCCGTATGTTATTTTATGCTACAAAATCTTTGAAATGATTTCAAGTGGCTACATTCAACTTTTCATGGTAGTCTTGATTTTTAAACCTTTCTGAAACAATTTTGAACTAAATGAAATTAAAAAGGAGAATTTTTTTAATATAAATATAAATAATATAAAATATATTTGAAAAAATATTTTTTGTCAATGGAAAATAATAATAATATCCTAGAAAATAATTTTAAAGAAGAATACTAATAACAATAAACATGAGTTAAAAAAAAAATACATTCTTTATTTTTTATTTATATTTTATTTTCTACTTTTTAGTGTTTAAAATATTTCATTGCTGCAGTTTCACAGCCAGTTGGCTTATTTTGGTGAGTGTGGTTTGGTGCATAAGTAAATTCATTGTTGTAACTCATATAATGTTGTAACCATAAAGAATATTGGAAGATTTATCACTTGTGCCTGTTTAACAGAAAAATGTCTTTTTCATTTATAATCTGGTCTTTACAAATTTGATAAAATGTGGTATCTAACAAAAAATTCTAGTCGCCAGTAAAAAAATACTTACCCCACCCCCCTCCCGCGTAATTGATTAAATAAAACACAAACTTTTTTTACGAATTAATGGAAAAGAAAGAAGAGGAAGATCACTGCATGCGGCGCACTAATAAGGGGGAGGGGGATGCCCTTAGTCGCCACTAGCGACCTGGCAACCGCATTTGTCAAGCCCTGTATACAATTAAATTTCAAAAATATTAAAATGATGTATTGTCATCAGAAACGCACCTTTGTGCATAATTTTTATAATTCTAGCCTATCAGGAGTGAGCGAAAACTAAATTACAAAATTCAACATCTACATACACAAAACAAGTTGAGTTACATAAATGATTGTAAAAATACATAGTAAAAAAACAAAATTTTATTCTTACCAATAAATATTCCTCGACGAAATCATGTTTTCCAATCCAAATAAATGGTGACTTCGAAATAAATAATTTCTAAATAATTTAGATTAAAAATATTTCAAACCTCTTCTAGTCCACATTTATATTCTAATGTGTTGAAAATACCGGAGAATCAAATTCTGAAATTTGATAGATACAGTATACCACTACGGAATACTAATCTTTTAAAAATCGATTACAAGCTTTGAACTTTTATCAGCTTACAAGATAACCGGAATGAAAAGAACCAGATAAGACGTGTACGGTTGATTCGAAATAGCGAAATTTTATTTTAATACTCTAGTATACGGTTTCTTAAATGGAAAAAAAAAAAAACGAAGAGAGATATTATCAGAATATTACATTTTTAATTTAATAAATCCAGATGTCTAAAGTTATATTAATTTAAATGTAATAACAAATATATATATTATATATGTGTGTGCATGTATCGGAAAGAAAAGTTCGACAGTTATTTAAAATGTAATAAAGTAAATCCTGTTAAGGCAAAATTGCAAAAAATCGGGGGAAATTTCCCGTTTTAGACAGGTTATTATTTTATAGCAAGTACACCGTTTCTTATTAACGTCTATGAACGAAGGAGTTTTATACAATTCGTTTGTATGTTTTTCCCCCTATGCATGTCCCCTATGCATGTCCATGTAACTCATGAACTCGTGGTCCGATTTTAGTACTTCTTGTTGTTGGATCTCGGTCTGCAGATGGTCCCATTTCAATATCAGGGATGAGATTTCTCCGACTTTTTGCATACTAGTATAATCTTGGAGAAAATGTAGTTCTGTCTATTCGCAGAATGTTCTGATTAAATAAAAAAAAAAACATTTTCTTTAAGTTTATACAGGTATGCAAAAAGTCGGAGAAATCTCATCCCTGCAATATCATGAGGATCTAATAGCGATATATTTCTCTGTCTGTTTTTGACCTTTATGATCTGTAAGTTTCGCAAAAATACGCCATCGTCATGAAATTTCAATAGGGTGTTAAGATACACAACACACGTTTCTAAAATAGTCGTCGTATCTTTTTTTTTTTTTTGTTTTTTTGTTTTTTTGTTTTTTTACAGGGACACCTTATAAATCATCGTAACTTACAAGTATATCGTGAAAATAAGCGAAATCGACAGCAATGAGATTTTAAATGAATGGTTACTGCCTGCATTGGGTCGGGAATTCATCCGAAACCGACGAAAAACATTATTACAAACCCGACACGAACCAAATTGGAGGCCGCGTTGGCAGTAATGTTATTCGTTGCAGGTCAAGTTGACTGAAATTGTTTCGGGTTCGGGTAGGATTCGCGTTGGGTTTTGACTCTTGCAGTTCGGGTTTGGTAACCTGTTTTGTCAAAAAAATGGTCACAATATTGTTTAAGTTGAAAAAACTATGTATTTTAATATATATGAGTATATACGTATATTTTATACATAAAAGATGAAAGATATTAAAGATATAATCATAAAATGTTTTCCCAACTGAAGTAAAATATGGATTAATGATTTAAAATATAGGGTGTTGAAGTGTCTCGGGTTCGAGTCGGGTCGGGTCAGGTCGGGTCGGGTCGGGTTTCATGTTGACTTCGAATAGAATATTCTGGTTCGAGTCGGTATAAAAGAAGGTACAAAACAATCCCTTGAAGCCGGTTTGATTTTTTTTTTTCGTTGTTAATAATTACTTGTATTGTATTCCGTCTGGACCATGAAATTTACAATTTAAGGCAGGTTTGCAGTATACGCAAGTTTTACTGTAAGGCCTAAGTACATTTGGAAAAAAAAATATATATCACCGCTCCTTTTTCTCTTTCTCTTAACGTGTTTTTTCTTCTTCTTTTTTTTTCCCCCGAAAACTGAGGATTTTCCTTGCAGAAAAATATAATAAAATAAATAAAATAAATAACTGGTGAAAAATTCATTTACATTTTTGTATAGTATTTTTTTAATAATACAAAACACACTTTTTTTTTTCTATTGTCACGCTCTGAGGCGAAAAGTATAGTTGTACTATATGCACAATTTCTGTAACAAAGGCGAAGAAAACAAATTATTGAATCCGGAAACTCTGTAAAAATGCCAAAAAATGCCTAGTAGGAAAAAATAAAAGTTTGAAAGTTATTACCCTGATCACAATTTATAAAAAAAAAGAAAAAAATAGGTCTTGGAACCAGATTAAATATCCGTAATAATCTAAGTTAAAAGAAATAAAATCAACAAAATCTGGTTTTAAGTACACAATTTGTCATTTACTCATTATACAAGCATCATCTTGTGTTTACCAATAGATAAATATAAAAAATCGCAATGCAGATAACAATGAACTCAGATCAGTTTATTCGCGGAGACTTATTTAGAATATTAATTTCATGTATGGATCCGATTGCAATCACACTGATGAAGCACATAGATAAACAGAAAGAACAGGCACGAGGAAGGAAGAATTGCCAAGGTTGTACCCCCCGCCCCCCCCCCCCCCCAAGGTCCGAGCTTTAAACAGATTTTTGTATTTAAATAGCTGAATTAATGTATTTAAATGTATTTAAACAACTTAATTCCCAGAACATTATTAAAATTAATGGGATCCCTAAAAAATTCATTCTTTGATCGAGATTTCCCTCCATGTGGCTTTGGAGGGGGTGGAAGGAGAGTCATACATACATACACGTAAACAACACGTCACGTGTATATAGATATGTATATACAATAAAAGCTCTCTACAACGGAATACTGTCTTAAACGGAAAAAAAATGTCATGGTCCCGATAGAAAGAATACCGCACAATTTCTCTTGCTAAAACATCTCTCTAAAACAATTTTTTCCCTTCCGTTTCCCAGTAATAACATTCTCACCAGTTTTTACTGCATAAAAAAAATCGGAATGGATACAAGGATAATAAAGTCAAATTATTCTAATTTTGAATATGAAACTTTTATGCACGATTCAGTGTTGAATTCAGGGGGTGGCCCGGGGGAGGGGACATCCCCCCCGGAACATTTGAGATTTTAGGTTTTTAATGGTTAAAAAGTGAAATTTCCCTTCAATGTCCCACCCGGAGGCACAGAAATCCCTCCCGGATAAAAGTATCTGTATTCAACACTGCATGGATTAACTGCAGTCACAGAGGCATACATAGTCATCGTTAGCCATACATAACCACAGACATAAACGTATCAATCTTTTATATTTTGATATATTTTTGATTAAAATTATACGTCGTGATTCTAAATTTTAAAACAGGATTTTGAATTAAGAACTTTTTTAAACAGTCCACGGTCACGTAACGTCTGGTAAACTCCCAACCGATCAGAAGTCCACAAGTGCATTCCCTACTCAAGAGCATATATAATAGTTGCTCTATCACCACTTTTTAAGTATCACTTTAGACAAAACAACCCCACTACACACGCAAAAAAAAGACCACTTAGAAGAACCAAGAATAGCACGAGATTTCGTACTCACCAGCATTGGGTGCCGTAGCTTTGAAACTAGGTCCTACAGGTGTCCCCGAAATGATCATCCTCGTGTATCCAAGCTAGAATCTTTCCATAGAGAAATACAAATCGCTGTATCCAAAAATATTTGGCACACTATTTCCAAATAAATATTACACAATCTCTGTATACTATACAAACAACTTTCTCCTAAAAATCCTTCAGGTTTGGCTAATCTAAAATAACATCCAGGGGGGTGGTCCTAATTTTTTTCCTTCCAGTTTCGCATTACGACAAAGGGAGAGAATTAAATAACTGTCAGCTGTAATTCTTCATAACATACGGGAGGAGACAAACGGAAAGGCATTGAATTAATCCTTTACGGGCAGAGAAACAAACATCAAAAAACCGCTGTGTCTAATCTTCACAAACTAAAACAAAGTTCGAACATCGGGGTGTGCCTCCAAATGTTTCCGTCTCTTCCAGATAGAGAGAGCGCCAGGCAAGAGAAATATTTGGCAAACGTTCGCGCTTGGCGAAGATGGGGATAGATTTTAAAAGATCTCTAAAGGGCAATTGTGTATTCTCTTTTTTCATCACTTAATGAAAGGCATCAGGTGTATTCAGAACTCTTTATTAAAACACTAGAATTACCGAGGCAGGTCATGTTTGACCCAAGGCGTGATCTTTCGCTCGTATCACTGGTTTTTTTAGGGTTCCGTACTTAAAAAGTAAAGACGGAACCATTATAAGATCACTCCTGTGTCCGTCTGTCAGAGCCCTTTTTTTCGTAAACTATGGGACGTGGAAGATTCAAACTTGGGAAAGTTATAAAGTCTTTTTACCTACATATTTTCAGAATATTAGCCATTCACAAATGTGTTTACCCCCCCCCCCTATTTCTGAATCTACTGAAACTAAAATTATGAAAAAATTAGGGGTAATAGAAATCTATTTAAACCTTGCAGCGTAACTATAGAGATTTTCCTAGGTTAAATAGTTTTTGAGAAAAACGCATTTTCCGTTACACACAAACTTTACTTTTCGGGCGGTCAGCGAGGGAGTTGCGGAGCGCTCGAGGCAGAATCGACGTCGTAGTATCATACAAAGATATTAGATAATGATTTTAGAAAAAAATTGTCAGTAATTAGCAGAGATATTAATTTACTTGACAAAAATTTTTATTTTTATATATCGTGCAGTGTATCGTTTGAAAGATCTCGTAATATCGAACTGAAAAATATATTTGTTTTAATTTAAGTATTATATTCTCAGAGATAGCGTCGAAAGCACTGGAAATATAAGCCTCCCTCAAATTTCCAAATCTACTGAAACTGAAATTATGAAAAAATTAAGGGTAGTGAGAGTTTATTAATTAATAAATAGTAATTAATAAATTAAATGTACGGAACCCTTTGAGCTTGAGTTATAATCGCACTTGACCAATTTATTCCTAATAAAACTGATTTTTTAATGCCTTAAGGCTGTTCTCAAATCCAAAGAGGCAACGTTTAGAAGACATTTTTAAATTCATTTTTGTTTGGAAACACGTGAAATTGGCAGGTGTTCTTATTCACAATCTATGTAATCGTGATGTTAGTACTGATGAGGCTATGCGATGACATAGCGAAATGTATACTTTATATGTTTTGGATTTTAATTTAAATGTTTTTAAGTATTTATTTTAATTTAATTGTTTTTAAACATATTCAAGTCTGTCTAATGTATCATAGTTAGTTTGAATAATCGAAATACGTTTTCTATTTTTGGGCAAACTCAAAAGATCTTTCAGAAGATAGTGTCAAAGTTGACGTTTTGAATTCAATTTTCGGACGTGACAGTTAGAGAAGGGACAAAAGCAGGTTGTCATGTGACACGGATAAGTAAAATATGATGGAGACATTAGGTTGATGCAAAAGTTATGTTGCATTTTAATACCGGTAAAATTTCCATACCTGATAATTTTCTTACACCTGCTGGCTTCGAACTGATAGGTAAAATTACTATTAAAATTTTACCGGTATTAAAGGTATTAAAATACGACAGAACTTTTGCATCAACCTAATGTATTTAATTTATATAGTGTTTTAATATCTTATTAATCGGTAGGAACATTATTACGAAATTTAAATGGATAACTAAAATATATATTATTTGAAATATTTTGTTACTTTACGTTTCATACGAGCTGTCAAAATCTCAAAGTGTCTATTCTGAAATTAGAAATTTAAATTTTTTTTTCATGGTATCTGATTATCATATTTCATATTATGTAATATTCTAGAAGCTATTTTTTATTAATCATTAATTAAAAATCATTGTATTAAACATCAAACCTTATTGTGTGTGTGTCCCATACAAAACAAGAATAGCATCATTGAAGTCCATGCGTCAGCTATGACCCACACAGTAGTTCTACATGTATACAAAAAATACGGTAATACGGTTAAGGATTAAGAAAATCGAAACAGCTTATAGCTCTTTAATCTAAAAAATCTAAACAGCATGAGAAAAAATCCATTTAAAATGAAGAATATTAACCTGTAAAGACACGGACTGTTTATAATAACATAAAAACACGCGGGTAGCGTATACTCTACGCGTGAATAGACATTTTAAAGCCTAAATAACAACTTTGGATTATATCATTGTTTAATACAATGTCCAGTAGTTACTATAAAAGTAATAAACATCCAATTTATAATAATAAGAGAATAATTTAATTGCAATTTATATAACACGGGCAGTTTGTACATAAAAACACACGAGTGGCGTAGTGTATGCGCCAACGCCCTTTAAAGCCTGAATATAAACTTTTGACGCAATTCTTCCAAATTACAATGACTACTAATTGTATAAATGTGATAGACATCACATTTATGCAAAAAAAGAATAATTTAAGTATAAGAAAGAAAACAGAATAAGTTACACAAATACACGAGCGGCGTATTCCGTACAGCCAGCGGTCAATTATCAATAAAAATAATTAAACAGAGCGGAAAAATTGCGAATTTCAACTTTAAACATTGGTTGAACACTGAAGGATCTTTAGGAAGAGGTTAAATGAAACGCAGATGTTAATCATTTAATTACTTTTGGAATTCGTAATTGTTTTTCACTGACTGGCGCGCTCAGTTACGCTGTCCGTGTCTTTAAATGCGTTAATAAGAGAGAGCAGACGATAATTCGAACACAGGTAAACTTTACCGCAATTAGAAGCAGATTAAAAAGAAATAGTATCTAAAAGACATTTGAGGTTGGTTACAAACTTCATATTTTATAACGAATATTCCTTAAAAAAATTCTAATCTATGCGTTATTTCATGATGGAATTCTATTCATAGCTGATTTACATGCGGTAGCATAATAGACAAAAGTAAACCAATTAAGGTTGCTCTCGAATGACCTGCTCAACAACTCGAAACTTTCTGACACAGTTTCAGGCCTGACTATTGAATCAGTTTGGAATCGAAATGAGTTTTCCATTTTTTGATAAATAAACTATTTATTGAGTTATAAGTGATTCGTATCGGATTACAACGCGTTTTCCCCCTTGCTTGGGAGAATTCGGTTCAAAACGTCGACTTTGACAGTATTTTCTGAAAGATCTTCTGGCTTTCTTAAAAAAACAGAAAATGTGTTTCGATGACATAGTTTCTGAATAAGAACACCTGCCAATTTCATGCGTTTCCGAACAAAAATGAATTAAAAAATAGGTCATAAAGTAAGCAGCTTGGATTTGAGAACAGTTTAAATAATACTTAAAAAAATTGAAATATAATAATTCAAAAACGTTTAATTAATTCTAATTAATCTTTTAATAATTCTAATTATTCGAAAAGAATCCACCTACATAAAAAATAAAATCTTGTTTCAGTAGTTTTTTTTTTTTTCATACGCAGACTGATATACTGATTTCTTTTTTCCTTTTTTCTCCAAAGTTCGAACAGATACCACTTATGAAGTCAGTTTTCGTACGAGAACGAGATAAAAATCACCAAGATCTGTTTGAATGGACAATTAAAATAATTAACAGAGATAACAAACTTTACGGATAATTAGATAATTTAATTTTCTGCCAGAAAAAGCGCCAGGACTCGAAATATTTGGCAGAGTTTCGCGCTTGGCGAAGATGCCGGAATTAATAGATTTTAAGATCTTCTAAAGGGCAATTATGTATTCTCTTTTTTTTATCGCTTAATGAGAGGAAATTTAATTCACTGAAATAGGAGAATGGCATCAGGTCACTAGCACGATAAGACCGTGTCAAAAAGGCGCGATTATTTAATAAGTCGCGTGTGTAACAAAATCTGGGGCGGAAATGCTATAAAGTAACGGCTGGGTTTTCTTTATTAAAATAAGGAGTCATTAAACCCGGTGGTGAACAATGCGATTTTAAATAACAACACAATTGTCTCAAAGTGATCAGTTTGAAGATTAGAGAGCTTCAGGGGGGGGGGGTATCTTGATTAAACAGTGCGATTTCTTACGTTTATGTAACATAAAACTAAGCATAAAATTTAACGAATTGTGTCGGTTTGAATAAATTTGTAGTACCTTACTTAATGAATGACTATAGCAAAAAACTATACTCTAAATATCTTAAATCTTGTATTGACATTGATTTTTATCAATTTTTAATAACTGATAAAGTAGGATGCAATATTACTAGAAATAAAAAATAGTACTTTTTTAAAGTTTTAAATTTTTTTCGTTGCAAAACAGCAGAAGAAATAAATATATACAGTTATACATTATTTGAAAGTTAATATTTGAATAGGTCTATTATTTATATATATATATATATATATATAAAGTATTTCTTTTTCTTCCCAGTGAAGAAATCCCAGTTTTTAAAAAAATACCAAAATTACTTACTTTTATGAAATAATTTATTACTTTTATGTTAAATAATACATTAGACCTTCTTCGCACAGGCGAATCGTAAAAGGCGGATAGATAAAATTAATAATAATAAAAGCATCCGTAATGCATATTTTTTTTAACAGAATCAAGGAGATAAAACATTACGGATAATTTCTTATAGAGTAAAACACATTTTCGACTTCATCAGCATATATGTTAATTTCTTTAGCGTCTATTATCTTGAGATTTAATAGTTCTTTTAATCTCTAAAAGTCTTATTTTTTACTTCTATACATATTAACATCATAGTTGAAATCAATGCCCAAGGTAAAAGAGAGAGAAAAAAAAACTATTACACTATCAATATATTAATTATGTAAAAAGAAATCTTTTAGATTTAAATTTATTATTTTTCAAGCTAAAATATAATGACACTATCTTAAAAATGTAACCTCTGAAAGTTCTAGAATATCTTTAAAATATCGAAGTTAATTTTTTTTATTATTATTTAGAATAATTATACAATATCCCTCAAGAAATAATCGTTCACGGACTCGATTTTTAAATACAGCTACACACACGAAAAAAAAAAACGTTAATGCAACAGGTTAAGAAAAACATGTGAGAGCTTTTGTTATCAGGACCTCTTTGGCAAATTGCCGTGGTGGGGAAAAAAGTGTGTATTGAGAGTTTTCTAAGAGAAAGTGACCCAAATTCTAGTCACCCGTATGGAAAACATTAAAATTTTAACGAAGAAAATACGTTTGCACAACCAATACAGTCATCCTTTAACATTCGCGAGTTTTGATTATTCGCAAACATGAAAATGATCTGAATTGTTCATTCACGATTTTTTTATTATTATTATTATTATCTCTTTCTTTTTCAGAATTTATAGTGGTTAACGATTATTTCCCCTGTGTTTTCTTAGTATCTATATTTACAAATCGATTTTCAGTTGTCAACTGAAAAAGGAGCGAGTGTTGTAGGAAAGTAAAATAATAACAACAGCAGAATATTCATTGCGGATGGTGATACATTAGAAGTGTTAAGGTGACGGCCTCTTTAATTTATTCATTTAACATGTTCAGGTTCTCGTAGAGATGGAGCTGAAACTGCTCCTAGATGGAAAATAAATGAAAGCATTTGGCTGTATTTAAATATTGTATTTTAATATTGTGTCGCATACGGACCCACTAATTACATTATCATCTCTTTGCAAACAGAGAGAGTCGAAATTACTTTATACGAAAACCGAAACTTTTTTAGCTGTACTCATTATTTCTCTAGTCAGTTAATTTCAATTATCTTTCGTAAATAAATTTCATGTGTGTGAATATGGGTGTACATTCACCTTCTACATATGTCACGCATAACGTATTGTTAATACATGTATCCTTTTGATCTTTGAAATGCTGTGCCACTCTAACTAAAATTTCATAGAACGTAAATTCTTTTTCGGTGCAGAGAAATAGGTTCAACATTCGCGAGGTTTTCCTCGAACGTAACCCTCGCGAATTGTTAAGGGGTTACTGTAATTTAAATAGCATAGGCTTACTTTAAAAAATTGTGTATAGTAAAAAAATTGTGCATTTTTAAATGGATAATTTAACAAGAACGAAAAATCATGCGTCAAGCATAGATTATGTAACACTATCCAACGCTTCCAAAATAATTTTACAAATCATGACCGTTTAATAATCTGAAAGATAACATCTAAGTAAACAATTTGGAAAACCCATAACATATTTAAAAACATAATTTCAGGAATTTCCAACATATACAATATTCGGAAAATTATCCGAATACTTCTATTCAGTCCTGTATAGGATCTATAGATTTGTATATATACTACATAGGATGCTAAATTTTAGTTTAGTTAGGAAACGCGTAGCACAGTTTAAAATTCTCCTCCTGGAGTTTCTATAAACGGAAATAAACGGAAATGTGTTCGCGAACATTTGTGCTTCCCTGTATAGGATCTACAGAATTTATACACACCCAGTAATAGACAAAATGTGAGTTAAATTTAAAATCCGTTCAGCAACTTAAAGCGCACTTCCAGGAATTATTGTTAACAGATAGTAGAGAATTATTTTGTGTGTCCCTGTAAATGAACGATGACTGCTACACACACACTATTCTGTAGTAAGCCTCTTGTAATGCACGTTAGTGATATATATAAATTTCAATGCGTTTAAAATAGTGAAACATTATTTAATTAAACCGCAAACGATTTTTCTCCATAGACGTAATGTAACGGATTTCTTTTGACTGTACCTGTAAAGTAACTATAAGTGCTATGCACAGCATATTCCATATTAAGCTTCTTGTAATGCACCTTAAGCCGCTATCAGATTCACCAACTTTTCGAGCAACTTTTGAGCCAACTCTTGATTTGAGCCGATTTTCCGTGAAAAATCGTCCCAACACCCAGTGTGATAGCAAACAAGAATATCCCCAATTTATTTGCCACAGCTCTAAAAAATCGCGGCTAGGAGCGACATTTCATCCAACTTCCAACATTTCAGCCAATCAGAGGGAGGCGTTTGGAACGCCTTTTTGCTATGAAATGAGATTGGCGTGATTTGGCTTGCCTAGTTTGATCGCCAATGTTTGTAAACATTACAGGGGTTGATGCAGGGTTTTTTTCTTGGTGTCCATTTTGTGAAAAGTAAAGGTTATTTTTGTGAAATTTATTATATTTTTGTGAAAAATAACTTTTTGTAACGAAAGTTATTTAGTTGCTCAAATTCGAACAAAGCATTTATTAACAAAAACTTTTTAAAATCCTTTTGCCGAAGTTTTCCTCTCTGGTGAACTTGTTTGTTTACAAATTACACATTTTAAAATGCCACAATGTAATAAATAATTAATAAATAGTAAGTTTTTATGGAATAGAATTTTGTGAAAGTGCCTATTTTATTAAAAGGAATTTTGTAAAGGGGTTGTTTTGTTGTAAAAAATTTTGTGAAGGTGCTCATTTTATCAAATTGATTTTTGTTTAGGGTCCTATTTTATTAAAGTGATTTTTGTGAAGGGGCCTCTTTTGTTAAATAGATTTTTGTGAAGGAGCCCTAAATAGACCCCAAATTTTGCCTGGATCGATCCTTGCATTACAGGAGTAGCAGAAAGTGTTCATTTTACTACTTTTGCCATGTAATGAATTCTGCATAAAAAGTATTGCTCTGTATTGATTTTTAAATCTTCTAGTTATGAATCTCTAGAGTGTAATCAAAGTTTTGTATGCAGTTATTAGTCCTACGATATAATTATTCTGGATGCATACAAAAACATTGTAAAATCAGTTATAGGTATCCTATTACATGTTTTTAATGTTTAATTGCTTGTTTGTATAAGGTTTTCCATATTTTCAGTAAAAAATTACATAGATTAATTTTAACTTGGAATTAAAAATCAGTTAATATATAAATAATCAGCTTAAAAAATTAGTTCAAACATCTGATCCTCAATTTAAGTATAATATTTAAATAAATTTAAAACCCATTTTCAAAATTAAAATACTTCTTTTATAAGAGAAAAATTTAGAAAAAAATTTTTTGTTCTTGTGTTTGTTGATATTTAAATTTTATCACAATTTTGTCGTTGAATGCATAAATAATTTAAAATATTTTATTAAGAAATGTAGAATAACAGTTTTTATGTTAAGTGAAGTATTTTAATTTTTAATTCTTGCTTGTAAGTTTAATAGGTTGGCTAACCTATTGAAAATATTATTCAATATCAATCAAAATATTGGATTTGTTTGATATTTTTGAAAATAGCTTGGTATTTACGTACTTTTTTACAATGGCTGTATTGCTTCATCAGTGAAAAACTTTTCTAATTTTGGCCAAACAAGCCCAAACTGCACAATTGACTAGAGACTGAAAAAGCGAATAAACTTTTATTTGTGTTTAAATATTGAGAAAAATAATAAGAATAATTTGTGTTTTTAAAATCTTGTTATTTTTTTTATATATATATTTAAAATTTAATTCTGTGTTTTATGATTTAAGAAGGAGTACAAAAATCAAAATCCTTTTTTAATATTTATGCCTTGTGTTTTTCTTATTAATTGCTAAAATGGGTTTAAAATGTTTTGTTATTAACAAATATGACCCTGTAGTTTTACATTAAACAAGTAATATAAAAGAAATTTTTTTAAAGTCAATTCCTACTTAGGTCATCAAAGAAAAAAATTATTTTAGTTACTTTTTATTAAATAATTACAATTAATATAAATATGTATATACATATGACAGAATCACAATATTAAGTGGCAAAATAGAAATGAAATTTAATTAATGAATTATTATTTGAAAAAACTGTATTAACATAAAGTGTCATCCACTACAAGTTTAAAAAAATGTATTTGAACTTGAGTGGATGAATAAAAAGTATTTTATTAACGATTGAAAATTTGAAAATATAAAACTAAAATTAATTAATTTAATTACAAACCTAAGTTGGAAATTGTACATCAAATGTGACAAATGAGGTGCATTCGTACTATAGCTAGTTATATAAATATTCAGATCTTGATGATTTTTAATTCCGTGAAATGAATTATATCATTTGCAGATTGATTTCTGTAATAAAATAAGTATCTCTGTCGCTTGACGATTAAACCTTGGAAGCTCGTATAACAAGAAAGCACCGATTTTTTTATAAATATAAAACTAAAATTAATTTAATTACTGAATTAATATTTGAAAAAACTGTATGAACATGAAGTGTCATCCACTACAAGTTTAAGAAAATGTATTTGAACTTGAGTGAATGAATAATAAAAAGAAAAGTGTCCAATTAAACTGATGGCATTGAGCTCACAGGCTATTCACACTAATTGTATATTATACTCTTATTTCAAAGAATAATGCCCCTTGAAAAATAAAGAGATCGACAATAAATTAAGGGGGGGGATTAGCCCCCTATTTCCCCCCTTTATACTTAACCATTGAACCCCCAAAACTAATCAGGGAAACGCCTTACCACAATTAATCTATATACAAAATTTGAAGCAAATTGGATAATTCTGCATGAAAAACCCATTTACAAAAATAAAGGGGGAAGGATTGGTCCCCCATTCCCTCCTTTATACTTAACCAATGAACCCCCAAAACTAATCAGGGAAGCGCCTTATCACTATAAACATGTAACCAAAATTTGAAGCAAAACGGATATTTCTATCAAGAGTTATCGCGTTACGTGCATACATACGTACATACAGAAACGGCGGGCACATTAGCTCTCAGGCTTTGTTAGCCTGTGAGCTAAAAAGTATTTTATTAACGATTGAAAATTGGAACAAGATATATAAATATATAGAGTGTGTGAACTAATAGTAGGAATTGAATAAAAGATATTAGGTATTTGCAAATTCCGAGTGCATTACTTATTGTAAAAATGAATAAATATGAAAACTGCTAAAAGCATTTTAGCTATTGTATGATAGTTTTTCAAATTAATAATAGGGGAGAGGGGGGGGGGCACATGAGAATAATTTTTCCATTTTTTCCATTTTACAATTTACATACAACTTCTAATCCAAACTTCTCTTTTCTGCTTCTTCTTTCTGCAATCTGAATCTAATAATAAAATTGCTAAAGACAACTTTTTTTTATCCTTCAACGATAAGAATTTGCTGTTTACCATATTGTCGATACAAAGATTGGAACAAAAGAGAGCAAAAACAATTTGAAGAAAACAAAACGTGTTTTGCAGCAAGTCCGATAGTACGGAGCGATTTATTTACGCCAACAAAAGAGTGATAAATAGTAACAACTGGTACTCGTAGTAACCGGTTTTTCCTCCAACTTTATCAACGACAATTGCAACCCTTCTTTCACTTTGAGAGCGAAAAAGTTGGGGTTAAATTTGGCTGAAAAATTGGTTGCTCGAAAATTTGGTGAATCTGATAGCGGCTTTAGTGATATATATCCATTACATTGTGTTTGAAATTGTGTAAAATCATTAAAATAAACCGCAAATGATTTTTCCCCATAGACCGCAATGTAACGGAATTCTTTTGAGTGTCCCTGTAACAAAACTATAAGTGCTACACACTTCAGTTGAAATAGGGAACATGCTATAGATAAAGACAATAACATATAAAAATTGGTTGGAATAAAACTAGGTTGGAAAGTGTTAAAAAGGGAGCAGACGAGAAATGAGGCAGAAGTGCTTTACCGCGAAATCTATTAAGATAAAACTCACTATTTATACATCATTGGAACAAATATTCATCCATATATTCTTGTTAGTTATACGAATTTACTTTCAAAAGAAACAATTAAACTTAAATATTTCATATTTATAACGAGAATTCCACACGTAACTCTCTCATATACATATATATTGTTATTTTTAAGGCCTAATGCCGACAATATTTGAGGAAATAACATATATTTATTATGAATTATTTTTATGATGCTCCTCTGAAGAATCCATAAGATATTCATAGTATTTTCATTTTATTAAGTTTAATTCTTGCAGTACCCTTTCCATCTATTTTTATAATGTCTTCCTTAGACATGTGATTTCAATTTAAATAAATATATATATAATATATGATGACATCTGTGTTTTTTCATAAACGTTAATGTACTTTCGGCCCAAAAAAAGGAAGAGAAACTTATTGCCAATTAGATGAGCAAACGAAAAAAGCCATTTAGTTGGAGATCGTCTTTTTTAAATGTATATATTTTTAAAAAGCTTAGGAGACCGTATTGTAATTGTAACAAACGTTAAAATTTTCAATGCGAACACACAAATTACGCGTCAAACGGGAAATCACCAAGTCAAAAAGATAAAGAATTGATGTGAAGTACCCTTAAATGCGCGAACTTTTCGTTTAGAATTGCGTTTTTAAATACTTATATTAAAGAGTTTACACCAGAAATTTTAAGACAGATTTTTAATATTATTTAGGAACATATGAATGTGATTTTTACAGGATTAATATTTCTGTATAAATATAGTGGTTTCAAAAACTTGATTTATTTATTAAAAGTTAAAATAAAAAGTTTTTAATATATGCAATATTGCGCATTTAAGGGTTAAACCGCATAATGTTAAATCATTTCTTATATTTTCATTCATAACATCCTCTAATAATTATTTTTTGCGCTGATTTTTTTTTCTGTGGTGTTAGTATTAACAATCTTTAATAAAATTGTTAATTTTAGTTATTAAAAAATATATATGTAAAATATGAAATTATTATTTAAAAAATTTATTACTTTTGTAAAATAAAAACTAATTTCTAGATGCTTCTAATAAAATTACAGCTCGATAAATAGTTTTTGTGTTATATGTTTTAAAACAATTAGCACGAAAGTTTCGGGGAAAATGCAGTTATTAAAAAAAATAGTAATACTTTCATACAAACGTTTAATAAATGTAATGTAAGAGGGGTCTTAATTAGTTAATAGAAAATTTAAACGATACATTTAGTGCTTTTCTCACACAAATAATATATCTCATTGAAAATTATTTATAAAATTTACAAAAAATCTGAACACATTCAGACTTAATTAGATTCAAAATTAGAAATCAACTTAAAAATCTTAAGATTACTATATTTTCTAACAATTATTTAATATTTAAATTAAAAAAATAAAAGCAATAGGTCGAAAACTTCTTTTTAAATTTATTTTGGAAAGGAGGGAAAGGGGGGTGGTCGCCAAAATTCATGCTTACCCCGAGTGAAAAAAAAATCCTTTCGGCACTGAGTGAATTAATTTAACCCTCAACTGCTGTTAGCGATCTCAGATACCGCTGTTTTTTGTTTGTTTTTTCATAGTTTAACTTGTAATTTTCAGCTAAACTATACATGTTAGCGAAATTTTGTTTCCTTTGAAGCACTAGTATTATTGCCAGATACTTCTGAATAGATAAATTTTAGTTATTATGAGTCCCGCACATAAAGTTTAGTACAAAAACAATATCCTATATGAGTTAATCGAGTCTTTTATTCATCTTTCGATCAAGCAGTCTCAGAGACCGCCTCTCACAGTAGTTTTGCGACAATTTCTACAAATGAGAGGGTCGGAGCAAGAAAGTGCCAAGCCACATTTTTGGTGAAATAAATCTAACACTGTCATCTGTTGCTTATTACTGTAAATTATAATATCCTACATATAATTTGTTTCTAATGTCACTTAGTGACAGCCTATGTCCCAGGTTTCGTTTTTGCCCCAGATGTTTAGGCCCCCAATCAAGATAGCTAATTTACAAAAACCGTAATAATAATATCATTAAAGCAATGCCCTATTGTTACTCAGAATATCTCAAATGTTACTAAGACATTGGCGAAAAAACTTTGTTATATATCTTGATTGGAGTATTGTATCTAATTTTCAAATTGAAATATCTCAGAAGTTCAAAAAGGTGGCTTGGCACTCTCTTGCCCCGACCTCCTCAAATTTGCTCTGGAATATAACCCTCATTCTGTTCAACTGCTTAAATATTTCTGATAGTAGTATTTCAGTTTTCAAGTAAATTTGCAACGATTACAAGCACATTATACTGACAGTTTGGCGACAAAAAAAAAAGAAAAAAAATTAAATTCCCGTCTATATAAATATCGCAAACAGACAAGAAATGAATAAATTTTGTAAAATATTTAAAATCCCTCGAATATTTAAAACCCCTGTGAAAATGATAATAGATTCTAATTCTATCCTATTGTAACACCTTTCCATATTTCCTTATATCGTATGAGAATATACCAGGCACCCGGATAACAAAATTTTGTAAATAGTATGAATAATATAATTCTTTTTTAATGCTAAAAGGTGTAAACTAACAACATGATATACAGTAAAATACCTTTTATTAGGTTGTTTGATATGCTCACTCCGAGCCATTTTCAAAAACAAATGAGAATATTCTATAATTGCACGGTCTTTACAATTATTATTTGAAATACTATCATTTAATTTTCATGTACTTTTTAAAAATTACTGCACGTTATCTTTTATTTTTACTTGTTTGTTTATTTTCATATGTGTAACCATGGAGTAACTCGAGCCACATTTTTTTATATCATATATTATTATTTATTTTACATTGTTATTTCTTATTTTCTTTAATATATAATTTTTTTTTACCACAATTTCCCTCCAGACTATACTATCCACCCATAATAAGAGAAACCGTAGAGATAGTAACACACAAAAATACAATATGTAACGATGCAGCATCTTTTAACTTGCCTAAAGTGTGGCTCGAGTGACTCCATGGTTACAAATATGGAAACAAACAACCCAGTAAAAATAAAAGATAACGTGCGTCATTTTTAAAAAGGACATGAAAATTAAATGATAGCATTTTAAATAGTAACTTCAAGGCCCGTCAATTATAGAATATTTTCATTTGTTTTTGAAAATGGCTCGGAGTGAGACGAAACATGTCAAACAACCTAATAAAAGGTATTTTACTCTGTATTTATTATGTTGTTAATTGACACCTTTTAGCATTTAAAAGAAATATATTATCACAAGGTGTTATAATTTATCATATAGTACGGTTCATTTTCAAATTGAATGGGGGAACAGACACGCACAGAAGACAAACCCACATCTTTCTACACCGAAAGTTCTTAAAGACATCACTTATTAAATCATTTTTCGTTCGAGACGAGATAAGAATCACCCCAATCTGTTTGAATGGGTGATTAAAATAATTCAGAGAGAGAAAAACATTTTGGATAATTAGAAAATTTAATAATTTTCTTACTGAAACACGTCCATAAAATCAGGCAAATTGTGTTAAGATATATATCAATGTAGGTCTGTGTTAAACGAACTATTCTGTTAAATCCATCTTCCCAAGTTCATAGAGCGGTCACTAACTTCAGACTCCATTAATATTCCTTTATCGCGGAATTCACGAACAGTTAAACACAAAGTCACGTTCAGGTTTCGCATACGAGTAACCCTTCATTATATTATGTATGTGTGACACGATATTCACAGCCTCTTAGGATAATGTGTTTCCATCATTATTTACATTCAATTTACACTTTACCACATTTTTAAAATTGTGTAGTTCATTTCTTACGAAAAATGGCCGTAACTATCTGTAAGAAAAGACATTTGTGTTGTGTGTGCGTGTGTCTGAAGAGACCGCTGCACACAGAGCTACAAAATTTGGTAGAAAGGTACAGAAAACACCTCAAATTCCGCATTTGGAATTTTTTTATTAGATTTTTTTATTTCATTTCTTATGCGATTTTCAGCGTTTTCTCATGTGCTGCAGCGATTTTTCCACATCAGTAATTGGAATGCGGTTTCATTATTTTAACCCAATATGATAAATTTTATCCTCTTTTCAATAATGTTTATTCACAATTCGTAGAGTGATTGTTAAATTTTTCGCGAATTTTTTAATGCGATTTTTAGATTTTTTTCGCGTGTTGAGGCGATTTTTCCACATTAGTAACAAGAATTCGGTTTCGAACTTTTGGCCTAATATATTGAATTTTGTCCTCCTCGATTTTTGAATTTTTAGCGATTTTATTGAAATTTTTATTGGGATTTTTAGCGATTTTCGCGTTCTGCGGTGATTTTTTGACATTCGTAATTCCGATCACAATGATTTTGTTCATTATAGTAAATTTTGTCCTCTTCGATTTTTGATTTCTTAACGATTTTTAATGTGATTATTAGCGTTTTCTTACGTTCCGCGGTGATTTTTTGACATTTGTGAAAGAATTCGGTTCAATGTCTTAGTCCAATATAGTAAATTTTGTATTTTCAATGAAGTTTATTTGAAATTCGTACAACGATTTTTGGAATTTTTCGTGCTTTTTAATGCAATTTTTAGATTTTTTTCGCTTTTTGCGGCGGATTTTCAACATTAATAAATTTGAATTCGGTATCAAACTTTTAGCCTAGTAAATTTTATCCTACTCGATTTTTGAATTTTTAGCGAATTTTATTGTGACTTTTATTGTGACGTTTAACGTTTTGCGGCGATTTTTTGTCGTTCGTGAAAGAATTACGGTTATAATATTTTAGCCCACTGTAGTACATTTTGTTATCTGCGATTTCTGAATTTTTAGTGATTTTAAGGCACTTTTTTTGCGTTTTCGCGTTCCGCGGTGATGTTTCAACATTCATGAAAGAAATTTGGTTTCAAACTTTTAGCCTAATATAGTAAATTTTATCAACCGTGATTTTTGAATTTTTAGCAATTTTTAATGTAATTTTTCGCGTTTCATTGCGATTTTTGACGATAATATAGTTAAATTTGTCCGCCACGATTTTTGAAGTTTTTGCGCTTTTTAATGCAATTTCCAAAGCGATTTTTAGGATTCTTTTTGCGCTCTTCGGCAAATTTTTGACATTCATAAAAAGAATTTTGTTTCAAACATTTAGTCTAATATAGTAGATTTTATCTTCAGCAGTTTTCAAAGCGATTTTTATCTTTTTTTTTTTTTTCGTTTTGTGTCAATTTTTGACATTTGTGAAAGAATTCCGGTTACAATATTTTAGACCACTGATTTTCGAATTTTTAGCAATCTGTAATGGGATTTTTAACGAGTTTATTTATTTATTAACTTTGTATGGCGGCGATTTTTCCATATTAGTAAAAATAATCCGGTTTTATACTTTAAGCAGAATATTGTAAATTTTGTCCTCTTTTCAATAAAGTTTATTCAGAATTCGTACAGAGATTTTTTAATTTTTCTGAAATTTTTTTATGCGATTTTTAGAGTATTTTCATGTTCTGCGTCGTTTTTTTTTTTTTTTTTTTTTTTTTTTGACATTTATAAAAGAAATTCTGTTTTAATCTTTTGGCCTAATATAGTCACCTTTGTCCTTTGAGAATTTTGAAATAAATTTTCGTGACTTTTAGCGTTTTCTCGCTGTCATTTTCCTCCATTATTAAAAGGAATTCGGTTCCAATCTTCTAGCCCAATATAGAAAATTTTGTTTTATTTCCAATAAAATTTATTCGGAATTCATGCAGCGATGTTCAGAGTTTTTTCGCGTTTCGTGCTATTTTTTGACGGGACTAGGCAGCACCGGGCGGATCAGCTAGTGAAAAAATAAACAGAAAGCTGTACCGATTAATCGATCGGTAGCCATGATAATTTTTTATAATCGATTTATTCGTTTATATAAATTCGATAAAAACCTCCAAAATTCGATTATTATTATTATTATTATTATTTAATTAACCAACTACCGTAAAAATTAAAAATGCAATTATGTCTACAAAATAATTTTACCAAAATATATTCTTAAAACCAAATGGGTATTTAGTAGTACTGGTTTTACTGTCAGTGAATAAATGCAAAGATTTGCGCAATTAAAAAAAATCCTTGACGGCTCGGCATACAGGCACAGGAAGATTTCGAAGATGCAGACCGTGGGGCGCCTGTTTGTTGGAAATTGCTGAAGAAATGGCCTTTTGCCATGATGAGGCAGGTGGAATCGCCCACTTCGAAATCTAACTTGTTTGCAGGCGGAGCCGGCAGGGATTTTTATGTTTTTAATTGAGATTTGTGTGCAGAATTATTGGAGTTATCGTGTCTATAAAAAAGATAGATAGATAGATAGAAAGATAGATAAAGTTTTGAACTGGGGGTGGTTTTGGGTTCTCGGACAGCAAATTTTTTCAAAAATTCCAACTTAGGGGAGAATGTAATAGGTAGAATTTCTTACGAAATCTACCTAAAACACATTTTCTCAAAATTAGAGTTAGTGTGTCCTTTGGAGAAAAAACCAATATAAAAATGCAGTTTTTTATGGCTGAAGGTATTACAAATTGAATTTTTTGAATTATGCAGGTGCATAACAGTTTCAAAGTGGCACAGTACGTTCACAGGTAAAGATATACCTAATTTTATTCGCAAATCACTTGCAATAAAATAAGGGTTCCCGGATATAAAAGTACTTTTTGCAATAAAGGTTCCCAACATATGAAAAATTGAATCAATCCATATATTTTTTTCCTCGAATGGCAACACACATTTTTCACGACTCTTTATTTTATTTCCTTGAAGAAGAAAGAAATAAATAATCCAAACATAATGTACGCGCAATTTTTAGATCCAAACAAATATGTCAAATTATAAAAATGATTAATAAACTCATATTAAAAATACATATGAATTAAGACCAACAATCATTTCTATATAAGAAGAATCAGCCAAGTTAAAAGCATGCTTGTGTAAATGTAATTTAATCAATTATTACATTCGATAAGTTTACGATATTTTATCGTTTGCACATAATATAAATTTAGACAAAATTCATATCCAATTTATCATGCGCATGATAAAAGAATTTACAAACACAATGTGCTTTAGAATTTGCAGTTAAATACGAAATGTAAAACAACAGCTAACTTATATAAAAAATAGACCTTTTTTATACTTTTAATATTTTAGTAATACTGGAAAAAACTAGTGTGGCCATCTCAAAACTTTCTTCTGTATAAATAAAATCGTCTGCAACAGTCGTCGAAAAATTTTTCATGAATCCAATACTTTCTTCTTGTAAAGATGAAAAAAAGTAAAAAAGAAAAGAAAAGAAAAGAAAAAAAAATGGAATGTATTCCAAATGTATTTAAATGTTAAGTCATTCATTATTAACGTTTCCTGGCATTATTGATGAATACCTTAAATATTTATTGATGTAGTATGTAGTTAGAGATCGTTAACATTAATTATGAATAGGTATAAAGGTGACTTTGAAAAAAAAAATCACAAGGACTCAATTATAAAGAAAGTACAATCCAATCTTAATTGCAAAATACATTTTACTCAAGCAAAATTTTAATTCAGTACTTGTGACTGTAATAAAACAAATGTAATAAAACAAAAATCCCGATTTAACCAAACTTTAAAAAGATACATCTAAATTGAGGAATCTTCATAACATAAGTGTTGAAGATTTGTATTTCAAACATTAGAAAGATACTTTAAAGGAGATTACAAAAGAGAAAGAAAGGAAGAGATAAAGAGCCCAAATCTAAACTAGTCGTTGGGGGCCACCGTAATACTTACCCATCATGGATATGCACACTGTAAAAAATGAAGTACTCAAAAATGAGTAAGTCCATGTACTCATTTCGAAATGAGTATTTTTGGATCAAAAATGAACATGTGTATTCTCAAAAATGAGTAAGTCCATGTACTCATATTGAAATGAGTATTTTTAGATCAAAAATGAACATGTGCATTCACAAAAATGAGTAAGTTCATGTACTCATATCGAAATGAGTATTTTTGGATCAAAAATGAACATATGTAT
Organism: Maratus michaelseni; assembly: GCA_963931845.1. Lineage (NCBI taxonomy): Eukaryota > Metazoa > Arthropoda > Arachnida > Araneae > Salticidae > Maratus > Maratus michaelseni. Next base: position 26,421,405 of record OZ007594.1, read on the forward strand.
TCTCAAAAATGAGTAAGTTCATGTACTCATTTCGAAATGAGTATTTTTGGATAAAAAATGAACATATGATCAAACCTAACATACTTGTATATTTCAGAATGTGTAATGACAAAATTTCGGAGCCTAAAAAACTATTATTTGAAGGAAAAACGAAGAATAAGAGAAATGAAAAGTGGATCTGGTTGTTCTGGATTTTCATCAAAGTGGATCCACTGCAACATATTTACTCTTTTTTTTCCCCTCACATTTTACACATCTACTTTTTTTTTTCCCTTGATAGTACTTCAAAATTATGATTTTTTTTCCCACTAATTTATTTTAAATTTATTTTAAATTTTTTAACGTGAGGCAATATTGTGTTATTTAAAAGTTTCATAACATAATATCTTTGCAAATTATAGCTATGCAAATTGGTATTAAACTAAGCTGATTTGGCTTACAAATTTATAAATTACGCTAAAATTTATTATTTTATAAATTATAATTTTACAAAGTTTATAATTTTTTTTCCCTTAAATTTATAAAATTAGTTCATATTTTTTCTTTACTTTTATAAAAATAAAGTTTTTAACTTTATAACGTTTTTAATTTATTTCTTTAGCTTATATTTTTATAAATTAAACTAATTTAATTTAAATAAAATCAATAAGTCCAGATTTAAACCTACCTATCCCAAGATCATTAATTTTAAATTTGTCTTTAAAAATCTTTTTTTTTTTTTTTTTAACTATTTAGTTTAACCGAACCGTACGCAAAAGCTCTCAGCATAGCTGAAATATAATAATTTAATTTATTATAAAAAAATTTATTTACATAATTTCTATTAAATAAGACATTAAAAAAATATTTTTAATAGCATGTAATAAACACGTCTGATTAATATAATTGTTGTTTTTATTAGAATTGATAAATAGATAATCATGCAAATAATTTTAAAAAAGTATATGTTCGAAAAAGAAAATGTTGGTACCACTGTTGAATTCAGGGACTGGCCCGGAGGGGACATTATCCCCCGGAAAATTGAAATGTCCCCCCCCCCCGGAAGATTTGATATTTTATACTTTTAATGAGCGAAAAGTGCAATGTCCCCCCCCCCCCCCAGGAACCACAGAAATCCCTCCAGGAGAAAAATGTCTGAAATCAACACTGGTTAGTACTGTTGCAAAAAGCAGCAATTATTACTCTTAATACAATTTTTTAATGCATATAATACATAATAAATTAAAATTTGTCTGTTATAAGGCACCAAATAGTATAGCGAATTATTGAAAGTTATGAAAAGAAAATATTAAAAACATTGGAAAAATCCATCGCGATTCAAATAAGTTACAGTATTTGAGCGAAAACCGCGAGCGGTCATGGGGCTGGGGTCTGGGTCATCGGGCTAGTACACGGGACATCATGGGTTCGAATCCGCTCGCTGGAAGGGTTGGTAAAATTCTATAAACTCACTCAAAAATGAAAAAAAAAAGATGCCGAAGTGTATTTGTCCCTTATAAGGTTGTACTCTGAAGTTTCGTTTTTATCCTATAAATTTTATTTTAACGACATAAAAAATTTTAAATTTGAATACATCCATGGGATCAAAAATGAGTACATAGCAGTTCATATTTGAATACATCCATGGGATCAAAAATGAGTACATGTGTTTCTCAATTTTGAGTACATTTGGATCGGAGCTATTTTGAGTATGTGACGTATTCAAAATTGAGTACTTTTTACTCAATTTTGAGTACCCATTTTTTACAGTGCATAATATAAAATATGAAAATAAAACATGTGTAAACTATTTATAAAATGAATTGCGATTCGAGGCTTGATGACATCCTAAACTTTAAATGCTCTATAACTCCAAAATTGATAATCATATTAACTAACGGTTTACTGCGTCGGATGAAGCGTCTCATTTCCAATTAAAATATATCTTTGAATTGAAATTTGAATGAAATACAGGGTCATGAAAAATCAAAGAGTGTGGAAAATATCTCGGCAACTCATTATCCGATCGACTTCATTCTTTATGCAAAATTTATGTATTTTTATTGTCTTTTATATTCACTCCTTAAAATGAACAATTTCGAAATTTTTTATATACCTTTTATCAGAACGAATATTTCGAGAGTCCGAAAAAAATAGTTCCGGATAATCGAGGTTACTGAAATTCAATAAGCTTCTTCGCATTATTACATACTAAATACAAATCAAATTTCAAGTCTCTATCTCAATTTGTTCGGGAGATAAAGCGTTTACATACACACAGAGAGACAGACAGACGGACGGCAAAAAAATTTTCTAAAAATATTTTTTTCGGAATCTGCAGTGTCTGAAACGTGTAAATAAGTTAATTTTTTTTTTTTCGATTTTCAAAACTATTACAAGACTTACCCTATACTACGTATGATTGGTAAGTAAAAAAGGAAATCTTAAGCGTATAAATTTACAGATGTTTGTACTAAAACAACTATGCATGAAAAAGCAAAGTTTTTTTTATTGTGTTTTTATCTTATTAATAGGAATCATTTAAAAAAAAATCCAGACATAAAAATAAATATGTAAAGTTAATGTACTTTTATGCGACATCTTAAAAAATATATATTTCGATATGAATCTAATGGAGAAAATTATAGATTTTCTTTCTGTTTGGGAAATAAGAATATTTGAAGATGAAATTACAGCTTAAATTATAAATATTACTTTTTTTTATATTTATTTATTTATTTTTACTATTTTCTTTAAAATAAAACTCAAAGGGTCAGGCCATTTTTGGAATGTTAAAAGTAATCAACATTTTAAAGTTTTTTCCCTTAAAAAAGTACTTATTTATACAAAATTTTTAGGGAAAGTTTAACTCCAAGTAAAACTCGATTTTAAACTTGGCGGTCCCACAACACCGCGGTTTTCTTCTTTGTCTTTTTTAATAATAATTTTCTTAATCTAATTTCTAGCGTAAATCTACAAGAGAGATTATTGTTTGGACATAATAATAATAAAATAAATAATCACTTATGACAACTTCTCGGCTGCGATTTCAAGTGAACCATAGTAAAGGAAGAACTTGATAACCCTCCGAAATCGCAGGAGCCATCCATACGTGAAGGGTTAAACAACCCTATTATTTTCATGTATCATTGTATTTCCATTCATCCTTGATGGAAATTACGAAAATATTTTTTTTCTTTTCAGTTAAACATAACATCACATTGCACATCAACTACATTTTGATAAGCAATCAACAATTATACAGGCCTGCAAAATAATAATCTTTATTATTTTTTTCTACACCGTTTCAAGGGTTTTTATTATTATTCGACGCTCTGGGCACTAGGGGGGGGGGGGGGTGACGATATTTTTCGGATTATCATGTAATCCTTTTTCACGAAGTGCGGATGAGTATCCAGGAAAAATACAACAAATAATGTAATAGAGTTAAGAAAAAAAAACTTTACTGATAAAACATTTAAATTAAGCTATATCGTACATTTTATTAAATAGTTAAGTTTGTGATAGTTGCCACAAAACTAAGTATTACTATGATGTAGAATCCTAGAAAAAAAAATAATCACCCCTTACTAACTATGCCGCAAATCTTCGTATAAAAGTGTCACTGGTACAAATCGATTAATAATCACGTTTACTAATTAATGCTATACTTGTAGTTTGCTTGGAGGGTCGTCTACATATAGATATTGTCACAAAGTTTAAAATTTTCAATACTAACAAATAATTTAAATCTAAATCCCTGAGGAAGACGCGGCAGCCGCAGAAAGAACAGTGTAAAAAACAAAATATTTTGATTTAATTATCGCATTTACATTCATTTTACTGTAAAAGTTCTAGAGTGTTTTTAAGCAAAAAAAGTAAAAATGTAATTTTTGTTTAGAATTTTTTTCTGCTCGGGCCACCTTAATATCTTTAAGTCTTATCTTCACTCTTGTCGTTTAAATGGCTAATATTTCTATTCACACTTACAAGCATACATCTACATAATACATACATGCACTTTTTTTACCCTTATTTTTTTCCCTTTCATGCATACACACTAGAAATTAGTTCGGGCTCTTTTTTCGGAGCCCGAGCCCGACGATTTGAAATGCAAGCCCGCCCGAGTCCGAAAACTTTTATGTCATCAGAGCCTGAGCCCGATATCGAAAATACGCAATAGAAAATTGTTAATAACATTTTAAAATGGTTTCAAGATTCATTTTCTTATTTAAAAATTTCTTCTTACATAGAAATATGTATTAATCTTAAAATACTCCCTCATGGCAACGTTTCGTGATTTTCATGCCTTGCAAATCTGTTTAAATTAGCAAATTTGTTATTTATACCCAACCACTGGCAGAAAACCTGCAGAAGTCACAATTCTTATTCTTTGCATTGTGCCAAAAAGACATGAGTTCTGCTTTCCAATAATTCTGGGAAACGACTTTAAACAGAAAGCAAGGATAGACAAAAGACAATGGATGTCCCATGGCTTCTTTATGTTATTAACACCGACCGTGCCAAAGCTTCAGAATCAGATGCTTTATCATTTTTCAGATCAATAAAATTTCAATTCCCTTTCAAATTAATTTTTAAAGGATTGTAAAACACTTTGAGAAACTTAGACTACATTTATGTCTTAAACAGCCAGCTTTTTTTTTTTTTTTTTTTTTTTTGTGAATAAATACAATTTTTACTTTGAACGCGAGCCCGTTTCGGGATAACAGCTCGTGCTCGGGATAACGGCTCGGGCTGAACCTGTCTCATTGATAGTACACACACTCTTTCTGAACCACACATTCTCTACACCTCTCCAATTCTCATTTTCTTATTCATATTTACACACATTCATTCTCAAATCAACTCACTTACACACAGAGGGAGAGAGAGATACAAACGCACATACACTTGTACAAGGATAAGCAATATGGATCGAATATACAGATTTTTGTATTTATTTATTTTCTTTAAGTCTGTTAAAAGCGACAGAAGTCTCGTTTTTAAAATATTTTATTTTCCTTTTTCCCTCACACCTAGTGCTATGTAACGAACTCCCACTACCGTACTCTAAAGTTAAGTGTCACTTTAAAAAAAGTTCTTCCTGCCAGTAAAAACAAAACAAAAACGGGACGAGTCACCTACCTGTTCGTCACCTTACTCTTGGCGGCCCGACTTGGCTGCCGGGAGACAAAAGGTGGAGGCGGCAACCCCCTCCAAAATCCATTGGACTAGGGCCCAGTGGTTTGAAGATGTAAACTCATCCTCGGCTGACTATATTTAGAATCCGGGAACACGAGAACAACACGACTCCTTGTGTTTCGGTTCTCTTTTTTTCTTGTTCTTTTTCGAAATCCATAAAGAGAAACAGCGTTCACTTTCTTCCACTGGGATTTCCAGTATAAACAAAGAGGGTGACATTTGTAAGGAAAGGTTTCAATTAGATGGAATAAAATTAGAGGAGTCAAAGACTTGTAGAAGTGACACTGGATATATATACAGTTGCGGAAAATGTTCTTCCACTCATTCAGTTTTATCTTTCGCTTTTTTTTATTGAATGATGGAGATCCAAAAACTTAAAAAGAGAAAAGGACGAAAATGATGAAAAACTATTTCTTCTATCAAATGTAAAACACACAAGGTAACCCCCGGTGTATCGCGCATTCGGCTATTTCGCTCTTTTTTAGTTGTCCCCGATAAATTTCCGGTTTTTAGCAACTGTTCGTTCTACGAAATTTTCTGCAAGCCGTGAATGAAACGCCCGGATTAAAGAGAAAAAGAACGAGAGTCAGTGATGAAGAAGAAATTGACGAAACTTTGTTTTTGTAGTTTATGGAACAAAGACTCATCGGAGCTCCTTTATCTAGAGCTAAACCTATTATCAAAACTAAAGCTAAACGTTTGGCTAAAATGATAAAAGGTGATCCAAAGTACAAATTCACAGCAAGCAGCAAGCGGGTGGTTTTGGAGATGCAGTGTCTTAACCCCCAGTGTTTCGATTGGGATCTGTGTATTGCGGTAGCGTGTAAACACGGGACACAGTTGAATTATTAAAAACAGTTAAATTTATTAACTTGAATAAATACAGAGTATCACTAAATACTAGCAGTTAAGTACCCTTAATGTCGTGGATTTAAGCCTTTGTCAGATAAGAGTTGTCGACGGAACAAAGTTCATGGGATACAGTCTATACTCCTTTAAATCATGGGGCGCAGGAGGTTCCTGTCACTTGGCAGCACTTAGCCTCTGTCTTCTCAAAATCTCGCAGAAACAGGGAGAATGGGACTCCCTCTCTTCTTTGAGCGCGTCCAGTACTGTCACTGGTACGTAACCGATAAGGTCGGTTAGTTACCAAAGCGTTCAGTGCTGCTAACCGATACGCAACCAACGTCGTTCAATGGAAGTGACCGGTAAGGGACCGAACTAACCGAAGAAAAATCTTGGTTAGTTGGGTCACGTGATCGGTTACTTGAAAATTTACGATGATGTGATACAGATGTAATTACGATGATGTAATACAGATGGCGCTACAAGTAAATAATACAATTTTCGTTCAGTAAGTCTGTCGACCGATTAGAAACCGGTCACTTACCGCCCCGGTAAGTAACCGGTCACATTGGTCACTTTGGTTAGGTCTACTGGACGTGCTCTTTCTCTCTCAAACCAGGATCGTCTCCCGTCAGAAGCAGGGAGAAGGATTTCTACCCTCATCGGATCCTCAAACCAGAATGGGTCCTCCTTTCTCAATTTCTCTCCAAAATCCCGGAAGGGAGGGGGGACATGGGCGGTGACCTTCGTAACATTTAGTCCTATCATAACCGGCTTACGACTGCATTGGGTCACAGCGATTTTATCATTCTCGACTGCCCCTGGGAACCGAAATTGCAATCATGGGAACTGAGGGGTTGTGTCTTCCATTTCTGTCATACCAGGTCGCCTCCAAGTCTAGCTCTTTCAAACTAGTAGTCTTAAACTATCACTAGAAAAGATCGATGAGTGCTTTTAATCTTCCGATCTGCGTAGGAAGTATTTTCTGTACCGTGGGAAAGGATCTTAGGCGTGAACCTATATTAATTAGCTGGGATAGCTTCAAGATCTCACAGCAGAAACAGCATGGAATAGGACAGCTTTCATTACACTGAGAAAAACAAACTGCTGATCATGATTCCGTAGAAAAATTTTCTGTTGATTTGAGAAACATTATATATAAAGAAGACTACGTAGATGAAGAGTTTTATAAACCTGATGAAGCAGCTTTATTTGGGAAATGTTTGGCAACGAAAACACAGGAAGTGAAAAGTGCACCTAGAACTTCAGGCTACAAAAAAGTAAAGAACAGATTTACACTCTTATTTACTGCAAATAAGACTGGAACTCACAAACTAAAGTTGCTTTTAATTGGCAAAAGTAGGACACCGAGAATTTTGGAAAATGGGAATCGGAAGATCTTACTAGTTTTGTATGATTTCTCACAAAACTTTTGTATGACGCAAAAAATGTTTAAGCGGTGGTTCGATGATGTGTTTGTTCCTTCAGTTTGGTTACACCTTAGAAAGAAAGGATTAGAAAAATAAATCTTTGCAAAGCCCATCCTGACGAAACAGAGCTCATTTCCAGGGATAAAAAATTCTGCGTTATTTTCTTCCGCACTCTTTATTTTTCATTTATAAACACTCTTCTTATAAACACTGCATTTATTTTTATTTTATTTGAAAATGTTTTATTTTGTTATAATTAGATTGAGCCACAACAGTTTTTATAACACAGTAATTTGGTTACTATTTATATTGTGTTATAATATTAGACACCCTATTTCTCGAGAACTAAGGAGCATTGTATAAAATCCGCTAAACCTGAGACTAAGGGCTTCTACCCTACAACATATAAGAGTCGTCCAAATGAAAGTGGCATTGCTGTAATATTTCCGCCATTTGAAGAGAAAGATGTATGCGCATGCTCCTATAAAGGGCGCAGAGTGCTGGGAATGCATGCGATATCGTCGGATCGCGCCAAATGCGTGTGTGATAGCGTGGGAATACGTTAAAAGGCATCGTTCGCATCATGGATGCATCCAAACGGTGTCAACGCGCGGTCGTGCAATTTTTAACAGTGAAATATGTGAGTGCTATTGAAATCGATTGTGGAATGCAAAACGTGTATGGCACGGAGTGTATGTCACGCAGATCGGTATTCCGATGGTGTAGGGATTTTCGTAGTGGAAGAAGCAGTACATCCTCTTTACAGCCCAGACCTCTCGCCGTGTAACTACCACATCTTCGGTCCACACAAGAAAACTCTGAAGGGACGGCGATTTGCCGACGATAATGAGGTCCAAGCTGCCGTTGAAAATTGGTTCCACAACCAATCCCGGAGCTTCTTCAGCCAGGGTATCGATAGACTCGTTGACCACTGAGACACTTGTTTCAACCTACAATGTGACTTTGTCTAGCCAATCTACTACGTCTGTATTACTTCGTTCTTTTGTATACTAATTTATATTCATACCATTAAACCATTTCTCAAACCGACTGTAGTACCACCGTCATTTGGGCGACCCATATATATAAAAATAATCAAAATCTGTGATTACCAAACTTGGCTCTCTCCTTGCCAGATTTCTTCTGAAAAACTGAATGATGGCGTTTCAAATCATTACATCATAGATCGTACATCTATAAAATATTCTTATTTGTTTTGATAATGGTTTCGATGGCGCCAAAACGTGTAAACAGTTTATTCTAAACAGCGTTCTGTGCCATTATCAGTTACGAGATAAAACAACGACATGCATGTGATGTCAAACTAATACCAGTCATTGATTATAAACATGATAATTGAACTAGAAGTTTAAAAACTCTGCCTTTAATTATTTTGAGCTATGATACACGTATCACTGATGGTATAAAAGACATTACCGGGTGTTAAACAATATGAAAAAGAAGATTAGCATTGTTTTTAACTGCAACGTCAGTTGGGAATTGTTAAAGTGTATAAATAGTTTTACATGATTTATTTCATGCTGCATAAAGATTTTCTGTTTTTGCACTACCTTCACACGAAACGTGAATGTAAGTTCTGTAACAAAACTGACAGTAAACAGATACGTTTAAGAAACAGCAAAATCAGGAGATGAGGTGCAAGATGTGCTAAATGAGGCACATCTTGCACCTCTTTGCAACCTCTTTGCAATACAATAATTTTAAAAAGGAAAATTTTAATGAAGTATTATTTATTTTTCTTTTTAAAATATGTGTACGAATAAAATTTGTGAAATTAACTTATGACTGTTTTATGAAGTATCTTTTTAGACCTTTTCTCAGAAGGACACTGGGTTACCTTCATTAATAATAATAACTAGCAGGCTACACCCGCTTCGCTGGTCGATTTTTCCAGATGAACCTCGAATGGTTAAGACATCTTTTAGTTCCACCTTCCACAGCCAGGGTGGTGCATTCTATTCTATACGAACCTCGGCACGGGTTCCCGCTGCCTACGACACCGAATTGCAGTTGTGCTGCTCAGGCGCTGCAAAAATAAATTAGTTCCACCTTCAACCGTCAGGGGCGTCAGATCTATATACCTTTAATTTATATCTATATACTTTTGATCTATAACCGCGATATTTAAATTACGGCCGAACTCCCCCCCCCCCCCCCTCACAAAATTTAACCAATAACCTTTAACATTATCAAATATCGGTAACTTTTGAAACAGAAACAAAGTGGCGCATTTTTTTTTCGTTTTGTTTTGTTTAACTTTGCAATTTATTTATTTATTTATTTATTACTTACCCATCATACGTAGTATAGGGTAAGTCTTGTAATCGTTTTGAAAATCGAAAATTTTTTTTTGGCGGATTTACACGTTTCAGACACTGGAGATTCCGAAAAACATATTTTTAGAAAAAAAATTTTGCCGTCCGTCTGTGTGTCTGTGTGTGTGTCTGTGTGTGTGTCTGTGTGTCTGTAAACGCTCTATCTCCCGAAAAAATTGAGATAGAGACTTGCAATTTGGTATGTACTTAGTATGTAATAATGGGAAGAAGCCTATTTCATTTCAATAACCTCGATTAACCGGAACAATTTTTTTCGGACTCTCGAAATATTCGTTCTGATGAAAGGTATATAAAAATTTTCTAAATTGTTTATTTTAAGAAATGAATATAAAAGACAATAAAAAAACATAAATTTTGAATAAAGCATGAAGTCGATCGGATAATTAGTTGCCGAGATATTTGGAATCCTATTTTCCACACTCTTCGATTTTTCATGACCCTGTATTTCATCCAAATTTCACTTCAAAGATATATTTTAATTGGAAATTTGACGCTTAATCAGGTGCAATAAACCGCTAGTTAATAGTATTATTATTTTTGGAGTTATAAGGAAAAACCTCTTTCAAACAATTCAGTAATCGAGCCTTTAAAGTTTGTGACGTCATCAAGTCACGATTTTATTTGAATTGCAATGCATTTTATAAGTAGTTTACACATTTTTATTTTAATATTTTACATTATGCATATCCATGATGGGTAAGTATTACGGTGGCCCCCAACGACTAGTTTTTTTTTTGAAAAATTAAGAAAAATTACTGGTTGAAATTTACAAAAATTGTATTAGTGAATACAAACCACTCGCTGTCATCCGCAAAAAGAAATAACCGCTTTTTCGTCCCCACGTACCTTAGCGTTTTATATATAGAGATAATAATAAAACTACCCTCATTGTTAACTGTAACTGTCCTTGTGTAATACTTTTAAATTTACTTGAAAACTGAAACACCACTTCCAGAAATATCTAAATGATTGAATAGAACGTGCGAGTTAATTTTATCAAAGTAAATTTATCCATTGATACACCTACCGTCGTTAAAGAAACACACTACTCGAATAGAGAGAAAAACATAGCTCTATATTTTTTTTCATTCTGTATAAACGTATATACAGAAACTTAGCAGCCCATTGGAAGACTGTATAAAGTGAAAGGTAAGAAAAAAAAAAAAAACGTCGGAATAGTGCAATTTAACAAACGAAACCTCGCTATAAATAGAAATGATCTCATGAGTCTGTTTCGTTCTTCTTGGATGAAAAATGAGCAGAATAATACAATAAAGAACCTTTATTAGTTTAATGGGAGTTATATCTGGGAAAAAGAAAAAGTGTACGGCCTCACTTTCGAGTAGTGTTTTGCAAGGTTCAGTGTCAGAAAAAGTGGGACAGTGAGACAAAAAGAAAGCCAGATAGCGCTTCTAAATCGAGACATAAAATACAGTAAACCCTATGAAAACGAAATACTGTCTATAAACGTTAAAATTTATTGTCCTTACGATAGGAATATCATACAATTATATTTGCTAAGACAAAATGCTGTTTAAAACGGAATTTTCGCCTGTCCCTTGCGATTCCATCTTAGCAGGTTTTATTATACAAAAAAAAAAGGAACACAACAATCTTATACACTAAAACCTGTGAAAATGGAAGTTAATACCTGTGAAACTTCCGTTTTAAACATGTGAAAACGGCAGTTAAAATTCCAACTTAGCAAGTATAATTGTATAGTATTCCTATCGTAGGAACAATGAACTTTTTACTTTAAAAACAGGATTCCGCTATATACAGGTTCCGTTTACGAAGGGTTTAATGAACAAAGTACAGTAAAACTTGTAAAAAAAAAAAAAAAAAAAAAAAAAAAAAAAAAGCTAAGAATTGCAGAAAATTCCGTTTTAGATAAGTTTTCATCTAGGCTGATAGAATTGTAGGCGTATTGTAGGATTAATAGAATTGTAGGCCATATTCTTTAGAAAGGACGATAAACATTTTCCGTTATAGACAGATTCTGACTTCACAGGTTTTACTGTATTAAATTCCAATGTGGCCTAACGAATAGCATGATACGAAAAGAAATTTAAAAGAATTTGTGCATCCTGAATAATCGGGACTTTTGACGTCCGTCCCGCGCATTCGTTAAGCGGGACAGGTCTTGGAGCCCTTGAAAATCGGGACTTTTGGCGTCCCGTCCCGCGCATTGGTTAAGTGGGACAGATCTTAGAGCCCTTGAAAATCGGGACATCCTGCGTAAATCGAGACTTTTGGCGTCCGTCCCGCGCATTGGTTAAGCGGGACAGGTCTTGGAGCCCTTGAAAATCGGGACACTTTGCGTTCGCAATACTACTTTCCAGGCACTGTCAAGCAAATAGTTGTTAAATAACGTCTCGAGTTTATGAACGAACACCTTGCGGATTGACATTGGGTTGAAAGAGAACTACACAGTGTCGAGGAAGATGCGAGCTGGAAAACAGGCGCCACGCCAGACGAGCGTGTATTTTTGGCCGAGCTCTTAACATCTGATTGCCCCGAGATAGTCGGATAACGTGGTACCGATAAAGTTTTCAAAAAAACATGAAACCCATAAAGCTACGAAAGATGCTTTGAAATTCTCTGCACAGATTTCCTTTATCTTGGGACGAGAGATTGCTTTCTGAAAATTTTTTTAAATGTTTACATTTGGAATAAAGAACATTGCATTGATATTTTATACTCTCGTCTTTAATGTAGGACATTGCAGTTTGTAACATTGCAAATCGCGGATTTTTTTTTAGTTCAACTCAACTCACGCTCGTATATCAGGGATCTGTTTAGGAAAAAATTGGGTCCTTTAAAGGACTCTTCACAATTTTTTTAATTTAATAACAGGACCCTTCACAAAATTATTTTCCCTAAAACAGGACCCTTCACAAAATTATTTGTCTTAAAAATAGGTTTTTCACAAAAAAATTTCATCTTTATTTCACAAATTAATCATTTTAAAAGTAAAATCTGACATGTCACTTTTACATATAAAAAGAAAATATCTGTATTTTACATCCATATATCTTCTTAAAAATGTATAAACAAGAACCTGAATATAACGATCAATTTTAAATTCACAAAATTAGAATTAGGTTTTTCACAAATATAAAAAGTTGTTCACAATTTCACAAAAACAGGACCCTGGGGAAAAAGTCTGGACTGACCCCTGTATATTCAAAAGGTGAATCATACTCCACTCAAAACTCACAGAAAGTGAGTCAAACTCACGAGTTTCAACTCAATGAGTTCGGTTAGTTACAACACTGCTTATTACAAAAGAAAATTGAATATTTGAGCCTTGTTCATTTTGCAAAGAAATTTATAATCGCGTGTGCGTTGATGTTTCCATATTAGAGTCAACCAAATCAAGATTTCTAAAGCTTTTTAACATATAATTTTCAAAAAAAAAATTTGTCAAAAATGTCTTCTCGGAAGAATATATCAAAACGGTTACATTTGCCAATTTTTGGATATTTCGAATTAGACTCTTATCACGTATTCTTCAAGAGTTTCAGTTAAATAAATTTCAGAATCTATTAGAATATTCTGGTCATTTTGTTTGATACCTTGGAAATCCCGCATTTACTGCGTCTCATTCAAATTAAAAAAAAAAAAAAAAAAAAAAAAAAAAATCGTATGAATTTTAACATGAAAGTGCATTTATCTTTTCAATATGCTGACGGAATAAAAGAAAAAGACGAATGTTGGCTGGCGTATAGAATTTTGATTTAAGATTTTTTACGGCAGTTGTCTTGAACAATATTGACATCCTGACAAAAACAAGAGGGGGATCAAACCCTGGTGAATCCCCCACTGGCTACGTATTCGAAATTCACAGTACTTTTGTCAGTAATAGTATATATTGTCAGATGCATTCCGAAGTAATGAACGCTAACTCAATGTTGTTTGCACGCTTGTGACGGCCACTTCTTGCGAAATCGTCACATTTCTAAGAAATCAAAGTAAGTCAGGAATGCTGAAACACAGTCAAAGAAGAGAGTTGTATCGGACACTCAGCCAGAAGAGGGTTAATACATGTATGAGATATGTACAGGAGCTCATAAGTGCAATAAGTGCCGGGCCTCGCAATTTTCGTCAATACTCCTGTAAAGGTATCAAAGATTTTCTATGTCAACAAAAAACTAAATAAAAGGGTGTAATTAAAAACCCTTAAGGAGGTTGGTAAATCAGATCTCAAATTTTCGTCGCTAATGTTAAACTTGTGGGAGCGGAATGCATTCTTGTTTTTAAAATATCGCATAAGGAAATTAATATTTTTTATTACTTTTTTCTGTGTATCCTTCCTTAAAGGATGTGTCTTTTTTTTTTTTTTTTGTCAAAATATTTCCAAAATATAGGCTTAATATTATCTGACGTACTAAAATCTTACTTACAGCTCATGCGATTTTAACACATAAAATAATAAATTAAGCATATATTTTAAAAATGTTTTGACAACTAAAAAAGAGAGAATGACAACCTTGAAGAAAAGTACACAGAAAAAAAATAAGTCATCCATTCCAATAGGTGGCGAAGGGAATTTGAGATCTGACTATCCAATCCCCCTTAAACTAGGAAATGCCTTTACGTTCACCCCGCAGACACAAATAACAATTATAGGAAGAGAAATCACTCTGGAAACCACCCTGTGCACCGTGGACGTTACATTCACACACGAAAACAAAAAATATTCTATGAACCCATATTCCACTCCAATCACGTAAACTACAAACAATCCAAATTTGTTGCATCACCTCTTCCGATTCTTTTTTAAATACAAATGTACCTGAGAAACACGCATGAAGAGTAACAAACATGACAAGTCTGTAACTCCTATGCATCATCGCATCAGCCATTGTGGCCGAGTCTCATTTGAGATCTCATAGGAAGCGGGCATGAAAAACCAGGACGCGTAATGTATCCGGAGCTATTCTGTTGACGCACTCTTCATCCGGTCATCGCGCATGTAGCTTTCCTTTTCAAAAAAAGCCTCAACTACGTAGATGACTGGTCTACATGGTCACGCAAAATTACATATATATGTATACATAATAAAACTTTTGTGTATGATAAACATTAAATCACATAAAAAAGCGACACTATATGAACCGATAATTATAATACAATACAAAGATATATATCCAAAAATGTAAGATTCTCAAAATGAAATATGTGGGGGAAAAAATTAAAAAAAACAATTTGGAGGGGGAAAAATCCAATTTGCAGAATACGAAAACAGTACAAGAAGCAAATAGAAACTTATATTTTGAAATACGTTATCAAGGGCAATATTCCACATATATGATTAAATCGAAAGTGATTTGTTTGAGTAAATAGGCTTGGCCCGAATTATATATACACACTGATGCCCAGAAATAAAGGGGCAGTGAACAATTTCAGACATTTGATAAATCTCGTTCAGAAACTCGTGAGAAAATGCCCGAAATGCCCTTGAACTTTGAGGATGTAAAGAACATGTTTGAGTTTATGTTTTTCAGTGAAGATTTTGTCGCGAGGACAATTAGGGGGGCAGTAATAATTTTAATAATAAAATAATATTTTCGATCACCCAAGTAATAGAAAATGCTAAAAATGGTCTATCACTGTAGCAAATGACTATGTAGGTCCTGTTCAACATTTGCGTGCATTTATGTAAGCACAGCACGTATATTCGTGAAGATGTTAACGTTTCTGTGAAAAATTCAAAAGCTTTTTTTTTATAGCATGCAGAGTTTTTCAACCGAATTTAACACCGCTTTCCAAAAACTTGACAAAAATTATAGAAATAGTATACTGCAATTAAAATATTAATACCATATTGAATATTTGATGAGACCTTCTTAATTTAACAATTATTGCTATAACTTTTTGTGTTTTCACGATATTTCACTGTTTTTTTATATGAGTTGCCCTATAGTATTGAGTATCAAATCATGACAAAAAAAATATTTTGCTGTAGTTCGCGCATGCGCAATTAAAATTTATTTCATACAAATACCCATATATCATCAAATATTCAATATATTAATATTTTAATCACAGTATACTATTTCTACGATTTTTTGTCAAGTTTTGGAAAGCGGTGTTAAATTCGGCGGAAAACTCTGCATGCTATAAAAAAAAAAGCTCTTGAATTTTTGACAGAAACGTTAGCATCTTCAGGAATATACGTGCTGTGCTTACACAAATGCACACAAATGTTGAACAGGATCTACATAGTCATTTGCTACAGTGACAGACCATTTTTAGCATTTTCTGTTACTTGGATGATCGAAAATATTATTTTATTATTAAAATTATTATTGCCCCCATAATTGTCCTCGCGACAAAATCTTCGCTGAAAAACATGTTCTTTACATCTTCAAAGTTTAAGGGCATTTCGGGCATTTCATCACGAGTTTCAGTAGATATTCGAAGAAACGTCTGAAATTGTTCACTACCCCTTAATTTCTGGACACCAGTGTATATTATATATGTGCGTGTGTATGTGTACTACATTTTTTTTTCATATGATTGTTTGACGTCAACTATGCTTAGCTGTTTAATATCTAAAAGAAAAATTAGAAAAAAAATTATACATTACACGTACAATATTATGGTACGTACTTTCAATAAATCGTATTTTATCATACCTACTTATATTTCCTTTTAAGGTGGTTCTCAAACAACCTATGCCTACCAACACAAAACTTTCCAAGACATTTTTTGATTCATTTTTAAACGCAAAGGCAGACAAATTGGCCAGGCCTGACTATAGAAGCGATTTGGAATCGAAATGAGTTTTCCATTTCTTGATATATAAATTACTTATCGAGTTTATAAGCAATTCGTGTCACGTGACGACAGGTTTTTTTTTTCCTTTCTATCGCTGTCACGTCCGGACATTCGGTCTCAAACGCCGAGTTCGACCGTATGTTATGAGCGATCTTTTGCGTTTACCAAAAAAATGGAAAACGTCTTTCGATTACATAGTTTCTGAATAACAATACCTGCCCATTTTATGTCTTTCCGAACAACAATGAATTTAAAAATATGTGTCTGAAAGTAGCCCCTTTTGATTTCAGAATAGCCTTAACAAGTTAATAACCAAACAAAATACAAGTTTGTTAACCCCTTGAAGGGCGGTGGTTTACTTAATCCAGTTCATTTTAATTCCTAAATGTCCACCAGAAATTAGGAATGAAATTTTTCCTTTTGTTAAGCACGTGAACAAAAACTTTTGCTTATTTTCAAATAAATTTGTTTGTAAATTGTGGTGTCATTCAATTATTACACGAATATAAGTACTTTGTCCATGAAAGGGTTAAACAAACGTATAGTCATACCGTTGAAAAAAAGAAAATATGATAAATATATTGGAACATTCGGAAAGTTCTGCGGTTTTCAAAAAGCGAAGCGCAGTTTCGTCTAATTATTATGTTACTGTTAATAAGGAATGACCTTGAATGATCCAGATATGTACATTCGATCTTTTCTGCTTGTACTGCATAATTCTCGCTTGTGTTGTGGGATTGTTTTTTGTTTCAGTGCAGTGCTTCGAACTGTGTCATCTGAAACAGCATTTTGTCTACAGACAGCACATATTTTACGAGCAATATGACTAGCATTTTTACCTTTCAGACCATAATATGACGAACATGAACTTTTTGGTTCCCCATACTTAGCACTGCACGGAAACAAAAATTATACCACTAGATAAGCGAGAATTATGCAGCGCAAGGAGAAAAGACCGAATGTACAAAATATATGTTGCTTAAGATCACTCCTTATCAGCAGTAGCAGAATAACTAGACGAAACCGCAAAACTTTTCGGATGACCCAATAGGTCTCTAATTGTAACAACTTTAAATTTCTGATTAAGACAAAAACAAATATTATGTAACAGTCAGCCAAAGAGAAAACGAATACCTCCCTTTTTCTATCATCATCAAATTATCACAGGAAAAGGTTTGAAATTTACCTCCCGATTGGATATCTCCCCAATTCTCCAATTGTTATTGTTATTATCTCTGTTCTTTTCCATTTTTCCCCATCATCACAACATACAAGTGATTCTTAGCCATTTCCTAAACGAACTAAATAAAAATGCCTTGAAAAATTAGCAATTAACTGCGTTGTGAAAGACAAAAACCAGATATCGTCAGAGATAGAAGACATTTGGAAAACTCTCGCCGCACTTACATGAGAATTGAAGATTGAATTAGTGAAACATAAACCATAAGCGAGTAACACAAGAGGCCTATTTGTTTTTGCGTCTAATAATTGGAAGTTTGAAGGGTATAAATTACGCGAATTTGTTGACACTGTCATCGGATGCTGCATCTTTTAAAGAGAGTGAAAGTGTCTCCAGGAGTGTGGGCGCCAAGACACAGAGCGTGTAGCCAAAAGAGAAACATCCTGTTCCACATTTTAGGTTTATTTCGAGGGAGAAAGATCCAAAAATATGAGACGGGGATAAAATAACAGGTTACCGTCACCGCAAATAACACAGAATTACACGGATTTACAATTTTCGGAAACGGAGTACGTCCTGTCGTATTCCATTCTGAATGCGATACGATAGAAGTATTTTTATTTATTTGTTTATTTATTTATTTATCACCGAATTATACAATTTTGCGTCTTAAGTTACCAATAATAGATCTTGAGGCAATCGCACAAAATTTTATATCAATCTATATATGGCTTTTCATACGGTGATCTGTAATAAAGTTATGAATTCTATATCTATAGCATGTATCTTTGAGAACGGATAAACATACGATATTAGGATATTTGGTGAAATAATTAAATTCCCCGGCGATACAATACATGAAGCATCATGAAATGTGGTATCCAAGACAGCTTTTTTGACCACGAGCGCTGAAATGCTATATATAAAATAAGTACCGGTTAAGGCTCCGCCTGACGTGGCACCCTCAATATTCAGTTCACTAGCACGCTTGGGAACTATGATTTATTAAACAATTTATTTTATGGCACGCTTGAAAACTACAAAGATACATTTTTATCAACCCCAAAGAAAAGAAAGTTTGGGGATATTTGGTGACCAAAACTTTTAAATACGAATGACAGAGTAAAATTCATATTAAATAACGAAATTTGAATCTATTTACCTGTTTAAATGTAAATCGCACAGAAAAAAGTAATAGATTAGACGAAAATCTTACCAGAGGAGTGACCGCCATTACTAATGGCACAACAGCCTTATTGAAGTCCGTAAAGACAACAGCTCTGTCTTTTGCACCATCTTAAAACTTGAAACATTTTACCGAGTTTACCACGATCTCCATCCATTGATCGGGGAAACGAACTTCGGGAAACCGCTTTTCTCGCTACTTTTGAATGCCGGTGGTAATAACAATATAACATTCAATTTGTGAATCACAAAAAGAGTAACGTATTTGTTATCAAAAAAATGCTCGTCCGAAAAATGCTTAATTATTCTTAAACATGGGAATGCTCGGAAAAAACACAAAAATTTTGGAAAAACACTTTCCGTTTTCAATTAACTTTAAATAAACAAAATTTATATTTTATCCGTATGACCATCTTCATTCGGAATCAGAGTCTGATTTTCTTGATTCTACACAGCTGGGAGATAAAGATTATTTTAAAATACTGAGTTTTTCTTTAAGTAAACCAAACTTTCATCAAATATTGGGTGAAACTTATAATGATTTTATTATTGTTATATTTAAAATTAGTTTTAATGGCATTTTAAAATAGAAAATGCAACTGATATGATCATTTAAACAGATGATAGATATAATACAAATAATGGTGTTACTTTAAGCGATGGTAGCTACTGCGAAAATTCTAAGACTGAAAGGCTAAAATTCTAATAGTAAAAACATTTAGTTCTTATTTTTCTAATATATTTCATGGAAAGTGAAAAGACTTTTTTTTTTTTGTGAATATGAATTTTTTATTCTTTAATATTACGTATTTTAAAAAATATATATAACTTTTAAAAAAAGATTTTGTTTGTAAAAAATCAATTTTTAAAGAAAAAACTTAAAAACAAAAACTTAAAAGCAAAACTGTTTTGTTTTCCGATATGTTTAAAATTTCCGGAAACTTTACCTCTCTAATTATTCTTTCAATTTAGTAACTATAATTATTATAACAATGTATGTACTAATTCATAAAAATAAAACAAATAAGTACATGTTTGTAAAGTAAATAGGCAAGACCAAAGGAAGTGACATCTGAACATTTTGTAATAAAGGCATTGCATTTTTTTAAAAAAATTCCGTATAATCCCTTATAAAATTATGTATTTACTAAAATATTACAGTAAACAGTTTTCTAAAATACTTCATTTACCTTCATAAGACTTTGAGTTGCTCTTTTAACATTGTCGTATACTTACTGATATGTTACATACATATCTTACAGTATTAAATATAATCCTTTAGCACCAGAATTGTTGCATGGGTAAAATTACTTAAGTCAAACATGTTTTGAACGCGAAATTTTTCTTAATAAAATGTAACTTATTTGTAAGTGGTGTGAGTTTCATTTCATTCATTAAATCAAGTTCCAAGTAAAAGACATATTTATTTGACTCACATGCAGCTGTCCTAGTGTTATTAAAACTAGTCGGATGTGCCAATCCCAAACCTTTCTTCTATCTTATACATGTTAATATCTTCATAAAGCGTATATTTTTTTAATTATGCATTTCAGAAACAAACACGATGCCGAAGTGAGCGTTGTATTTTGCACAAGCATCCAGTATGCAAAATACAACAACACCGACTATGATTTTCATATTAGATTCCTACTTCATTACAATAATCTGAGTAAATGCGAGTTAATCTCAGTCATATTTTTCAATAAAATCAGTATTTTCTGTCATTCTGTGGTACATAAGTGCTTGGAAATCGCCGAGTTAGCTACATGCGAAGCGCCCTTCGGCGCACGAGCAGCCGATCTACAACATAACTACGAAATATCAATAAAATCGCATAAAAATCGCTATCACAGTGCCCCATTCATGGGAATATCCCCATTTTCAACTGGGACTTGCTGGCCATAGTCAAAAACATATACAGGGTGTCCATAATTAAACGACCCTACTTTAAAGTTATCTACAGACGAAACTATTGGTCAGAAAGTTGTGAAATTTTGTTAAGGACATAATGAAGGAATGGGAATTTGTTAAAGCAAAAAAAAAAATTAGTTCAAAATTTCGTCGCCAGAGGGCGTTTTTTTAATGAATTACACATTTAGCATACATTTACGATAAGTTAAAAATTTTATTACAACAAAAGATGTTGAAGAAAACTTTTTTCGCGACATGTTTTTGGCATTTCCCAGAACACACTGCGGTCAACTGTGGAACATGCTATCTTACGATTCCAGATGGTAGCTGAAAATGATGGCCGTCATGTGGAACATATTTTGTTGCAATAAAATATGTAAACTATTGTAAATGTATGTTAAATGTGTAATTCCTAAAAAAAGCCTTCTGGTGGCGAAATTTTGAACTAATTTTTTTTTCGCTTAAACAAATTCCCATTCTTTCCTTATGTCCTTCACAACATTCTGACAAATAGTTTCGTTTGTAGACAATTTTAAAGTAGGGTCGTTTAATTATGGACACCCTGTATATGAAGTTTGGTTCAATTCTATGCATAACTTCGTACACTTTCCGATGATACAAAAGAAAAATCGCTATTGCAACACGCCTACTTTCGGGGAATATCCCCAATTCAAGTGGAACCTGACGGTTATAGTCAAAACCATATATGCGTATATGAAGCATATGAAGTTTGGTTCAATTCTATGCAATAACTTCGTACACTTTCCGGTGATACAATAAATAAATTGGCATAAAAATCGCTATCACAGCTCCCTTCCGGCGAAATATCCCCAGTTTCAACTGGGACCTGCTATAGCCGTAGCCACAAATATATATATAAAGTTTGGTTTAATTATATGCATAACTTCATACACTTTTCGACGACACAAAGAGGACACTCACACGGACAAAAAAAATTGTAAAAACGTGTTTTTCGCGATCTCTGACCTCTACAACGTGTAAATGCGTCGAAAACAAGAAGTCGAAAAAAATTTCGATTTCAATATTTTCTTCTATATTAATAACAGGCAACAAGAAACAAGGAATAATACAAACTTACCTAACTCAGTCCCCGAAGACTGCTCTTCAGAACTATGTGGACTGATGTGTATGATGGTGGATCCCGTACTAGTAGAGTCGGTGGACCAGGAGTCTGGAAAGTAAAATATATAAATGAGTAAATTAAAACAAAATAAACTGCATTGTTGGATTTTAATTTACTAAAACTAAAAGCCAATGAAATTAATAAATACTTTTTATTTGTGTTAATCGACATCCCTCACATATTTTTCTCATTCAATTTGCGCGGAGATGTTTAAGGGAGTTTGTGGCTATATTCTAAAGTTTTGAAAAAAAAAATACCAAACAAAATAATAAAAGATTTCAATTACTGGATAACTGGTAATAACCTCACATTAAATCGGGAAAAAATAGAACTGCTGTATCTCAACAGGCCACGTTTGCACAATCTCCCAGACCAGGTCTCAGGTAAAATAGAGGGAATAAAACTAGAGGATAAAGAATTAGAAACCAAAGATCAAATAAAATACTTAGGAGTCATTATACACAAGAACTTAAACTGGCTACCACACTGCCAACATCAAACAACTAAAGTACGTAAATCCTTCTGCATGTTGGGACAAATGACAAAGAGAGGATGGGGACTAAATTCAGACATTATGAAAACATAGTATCGAACGGTAGTTGAAAAAACGCTAACGTATGCAGCCCCAATTTGGGGGCACAAGCTAAATGTCAGAAGCAAAGAGGTCAAAGACACTTGCGAAAGACACTTCCTGCTGGCCATAGTCAAGGCATTAAAACTACCCCAACAGTGGTTCTTCAGGTATTGGCGGGCCTGATTCCAATCCACCTCCAGGTTAAATATGAAGCAGCATATGGAACAATTTCTAGGTTAAGGGAAACATCCGAGATATATGGGAAAATAATCAATCCAACAGACTATGGCAGTAAAATAAACATCTGGGAAACACAGAACCGAAGATAAGCTACAACGAAACAGACATAACAATTTACACAGATGGCTCAAAATTGAAATTAGGCACTACGGCTCGGCGTACGTAGCATACAAAAATGAAACAAAAATAAAACTATGGTCAGCACCACTAAGGAAGAACAACAGCGTCTTTCAAGCCGAACTACTGTCGATACTCAAGGCAACAAGATGGGGAAACAACACAGGGAAAGAATACAGCATACGCTCGGACTGTCAGCAATACAAGCACTAAGCAAACCATTACAATAAAACTAATAGCAACCATACAAAAAACAATAACAAATTCAAACAACAAATTTAAAATCAGCTGGGTTAAAGCACATGTGGGCATCCAAGGAAACGAGGATGCCGATGAATTAGCTAAACAAATGGCAAAGAACCAAACAAATGACATACCATACTATATAGAAAAACCAATGCCTAACCTCAAAAGAATGTTAAAAGAAATAACAATAAAACAGTGGCAGTTCGAGTGGGACTACGGGGACACGGGCAGGACAACACATGAATAATTCCCAAAGGTAGACATAAACAGACTCATAAGCTGCAAACTATACTGAGCCAACTTTACACAGGGCATGGAGCATTTCCAACCTACTTACACAGATTTAAGCGCATGGATTCGACAGAATGGACGTGCGGGGAATTGGGAACCCCAAAACATTATCTCACAACCTGCCCGCTCACACACTCACACTATTTGGTTAACATCACAGTGAATAACGAGAAACTTTGGCACAACCAGCTTAGCAAACAACAAACACGTACAAAACAAAGGCAAGGCAGTGATCAGATGACTAATAAAAAACATAGATGACATGAAACAATAGAAACAGAATAAACAAACCACATAAATTCCAGTAGTCACCCCACCTCCTTATGGTCAATGACCCAAATATGTATATCTTCTTTTTTCCAGGATTTAAAAAAAATATCAGTATAAAGGAGCTTTTTCCGGCGCCAAAAAAATCGTTTACTAGCACTACTAAGGGTGGAAGTTATCTATAACGGACTAATCGCCAGGGAAATGCCCCACCCCATAGTGCATCAAGCCAGCCAAATAACTACATCGTCAAAATGATAACAGCCATTAGGCCTCAATGGACTGTTCGCCAAATTCTAGCAATGCAACAAACAACATCGTAAAAGTGACTAATAAGATAACAGAGGAGAAATCTGCAACAAAGGGAGAAACCAGCAACTAAGTGAGAAACCTGCAACAAAGTGAAGCCCAATCATCAGAAGATAAACAATCGAAAAAGTGACAAGCAACCGTGAGTATAATTTACACAAGGTAATAACCCAATAAAGGTAAAAATAAGCCAACTAATAGTAACAATTCATAAAATAACATTAGTCCTAGAAATGGCACCCTTAACTAAGATAATCTATTCCCACAGCAGACTTTGACTCTCTCCAAATTCAATCAAATTAATAGGTAAATAATCGTTCTTAGTACTTAATAGTCCCTAGACCAAATAGTCCTGATTATCTAGTATTTAATTATGGTTATTTTCAAATTATTCATAATTTAAATAAATATCTTAACATTACCCTTAAGGTAACTTCATAGTTCTAAGTAACAATAGACATAACTGTTTTTAAACCAGAAAATAATCAAACATCAACCCCAAGCCCCTTAGTCAATAGATTTAGTAAAAGTCTTAAAATTAAACTGACATTAAAAGTTAAATAGACGAAATACTCCTACTAGATTATTTTTAACACAATTATTTCAAATTGGTAAAGTTTTACAACTTGAGTACACTTGGTAAGGTTTTACAACTTGAAATACTCCTAGTTATAACTTCTTCCTCACCCATACTCAATCCTCAGCACAACTCCTAGAATTTAGCATAACTAATAAAGGTCCAATAGTAGCTTCTTCTCAAAATGCAATCCCAGGCTAAGCTCTACCAATCTTATAATAAGTTAAATAATTTACTAGTAAAGTTATTTTGTAAGCCTCATAGCAGTCATTACTTTATTAGTCTAAATCACGTCCCATAGGAAGAGGCAGTAGTACTTAAAAATGATACAAGTAAATCACCATTCTAGTAACTTCCCAGCATAAAAGTCTAAGTTAGCCCCCTATAAATATTAGTTGATAGGAGTTAAATAAAACTAGATAGAACCCGTCAAAACTTGACGGCAAACAACTTGATAGTATCATAAAAATAATATTCATAGCTGTTTTTAAAAGTTTGAAATTTTTGAAGAATAATTCGAATAAAATAAGAAAAATCATTCTGTCCACAGCAGGGGTCGAACCCACAAGATAATCGGAACAGAGAAAAAACGCGCCTTACACCAGTCGACCACTGTTTTCACATTCGATTGTGCTCTAAAACTGGTTAGGTTCTAGATTTAAGTTTACGCGTGCGTAAATGGGGCAAATTCGTGTGAAAAATAAATTTGACGGAAATTCCTTTTCATTTTAAGATGATGTACTAACCACCTTCCCTTTCAGTTTTTTTTTTGTTGTTGTTGTTTGTTTTTTTGTTACTTCTTTAATAAGTGCATATTGGCTAAAGCCAGCACAATAGCTACTGGACCCACTCCATAGCCTACGAAGCCAGTTTTTACCCGCTGGGGTACGGTAGAAAGGCGGGGTCTCATCACTATTGCAACGATGAGTCGTGTCAGTGCCAAGCGCAGGTACATTTAAAAAGAGCATGCAATAACTGGAAAACAAATAAATCAAACAAAGTCCTAACCTGCCCTCTAGAGGACAATATAGCCGCCCTGCCAGCTATGAGATTACTTTGCAGAATTTCACAACAAGATGCTTATTTGAGTTAAATTTTTGCTCAAGTGTCAGTTACTGGTTAGGTGTCATTAATTGGGAGTTTCACCCTACTGTTCTGTATATGAAAAATTGTTTTAATTTCTGTAACTAAGTAATGTTAAAAACTATATGTTTAGATATGACATTATAATGACTTAAAACAAGATTCTATTCTATTCATTTATTATAATTGCATTTAAATATGATATTTATTTTCTGTCAGTTCGGATTTCTAGTAACTAAATGCCTATCGCATTTGATTCAAAAATGGAAGTCAGGATGCCCCAGATGGTAGCGCCATCTAGGCGCTACCATCTGGGGCCTGCTGTCCTAATATTTACATTGATCGCCTCATAGAAGTGCCTTTCAAACCTAAAATTTTCTTATTTTTTACTGTGATTTGTGATTTTTTTAAACTGAAAGTTCACTTGTAAATGAAAATGAATGTATTTTTAATAAAATGCCGTACTGATGTGTGCCTTATTGCCGTTCATCTTGCAAAAACAATGAAGTAGCCTCTTAAGCAACCTAATAATGATCTGACCCATACTCTTTATCATTTATAAAAATTTTAAGCTTCAAAAATATTTCAATCCACATGGGATAATTATGCCAATAATGGGTATCCTCCAAAGTGTTTTGTTTATAAAAAATATGAATTATTGGTGACAATCTTAATTAAAACCGTCAAGAAGCAAAAAAAAAAATTATGTGTTACAGTTCGCAGTCTTTCAGGAATAAAATTACGGAGCAAGGATCTGGTTTGACTTAAATAGTTTATATATTCTGTATTTTCTTGTAAATATGTCACGTTTTTATTTTTATAATAACAGAAAAATTTGAATTTTATACACTAATGACCATTTACAAAATTTCACTTTTTTTTAAAAAGGTTTTAGGACCAGTGTCCATTACTGGAATGCCTAGTTAGTCAATTTCCATTAATGGACATCCGATGTGATGATTATTATAAGTGTAACTTCAGCAATGGCCATATGCATAAAATCTTTAGATTTAACTGAAAAGCTAGGCAATGAAATTTAATTTTTAAATTGTTCTTACGAGAATATAATAAGAACAAAATTTTTATAAATAACTGTTTTTAATTAATTTCATGTGACTAACAAAATTTTTAACATTAAACCATATTATTATTTTTTTTT
The DNA here is from genome assembly GCA_963931845.1 of Maratus michaelseni. NCBI lineage: Eukaryota > Metazoa > Arthropoda > Arachnida > Araneae > Salticidae > Maratus > Maratus michaelseni. Next base: position 26,448,288 of record OZ007594.1, read on the forward strand.
TTAAACTCTCCCTTGCATAATTTATAATGTATCAATCAATCAATCAATCTAATCAGGAATCAGAGAATAATGTTCACAGGCATAGGGAAAGGAGGGGTTCATGGGGCTCAAGTCCTCCTTATTCAAACGTATAGCATTTTTTAAGTCACACCAATTAAAAAACTATTACTTTTTGTTTTATGTTTGATTAGTCATATCTGTATATAAAAGAATAATATAAATACTGATTTCATTTATTGTAATAATGAAACTAGCAAATCTTCAGGTCGGGGGCCTCAAACGTCATTCTGCAATTTCATTTTAAAATCCTTTTAATTTAGTATTTAAAACATTCAAGCCACTGTTTCATTCTTTTTACATTTGTATTATCAGTTGCTACAAGTAATTTTAATTTAATCCTCTACTTAAGTATTTTGCATTAATATTTTTAAAACTTACTCATAGTTTTTGATCTATTAATTAAATTTTATAGTGTTAATAAATATTTTCGCTCCATAAACATTGTTTGTGTTATTTTTTATGGAAATCTATTTATAAATAAAGGTAAGTGTTTTTAATTTATATATAGTATAATTAATTTTAAAAAAAGAACTTTTCTATTAAACAAATGTAAATAATCAGTTACTATAGCAATTTAAATTGTTATTTATAAAATAAAAATAAGACAAATACATTTATGAAATTCTAGAAATTACTTACAATTTTTTTAAACAAAGTTGATTTTTTAAGCTATATTTTTAAACTTTCTATATAAATATTCTCAATGCAGCCTTTGTTTACGGTAGCGGTTTACGGTATTTACTGATTGAAAGATCATATCAGTTTTCACCAATAGATGGTACTGTACTCTGGGGTAAAATTGACTTTCAATTTTTGTATGGATAAATTGTGAATGCGAGAGGCATTTAGTTAATATAGTATCTAGATTAAAGTTGCCCCGGTTTCAGGTAGGATTATACCTGTTAGGACTCCAACCAACCTTGAATCATTTGTATACACTCCCGAGATTAAAGATTAATATTTTTACGCCCTCATTATCAGCGTAAAGAGATCCAGTATTTTTTAGGTAGATTTCGTAAGAAATACGGACTATTACATTCTCCCCTAAGTTGGAATTTCTGAAAAAATTTTGCAGATTTACGTCGATCATGACTCCCAGAACCCAAAATCATTCTCAGTTCAAAACTTTATCTATCTATCTAATCTATATCACTTTTTTATGGACACTATAACTTCCATAATTCTGCACAAATCTCTTCCAAACTGATACATAAAATCAAGGGGCATAAAATCTCGGTCAAGTTCGTTAATGGGCAAAATCGAACAAAGGGGAGCGTGGGGGGGGGGGAGTTTTTTGTGAAAACAGAAAAACCCCTATAACTTCTTAATTATGATACGTATTGAATCCGTTTAAAGTTATTATTACTTCTAGGAAATGGGCCGAAAATTTATGTACAACAGATTTTTGATATCATTAAAAATGGCCTCAAGGAGGGGGGGGGGGGGGAAGGAGGGGTTTAATAAGAAAAAAATTCATAACTGCGTCAATTCACAAGATATCAAATCCGCTTAAATTTATTATAAAACCTCTTAATATTATCTACAACTTTTATATTGATAAGTTTTTTATAGGACCTACCCTTACAGCAAAAAAAAAAAAAAAAATAAAAACGAAAAAATCCCAACTGCCGCATCATGACAAAAAGTTCATTTCTTCTGCAATTTTCAATAAACAGGTGCCCCACGGTCTGCATCTTCGAAATTTACCTGTGCCTGTAGGCCCAGAGTTGCCAAGTCTCCGGATTTTTGCACACCAACAGTAATTTTTTAGGGAAAATGTTGTTCTTTTAAATCTCAAAATGCTCCGATTAGTTAAAACAGCATTTTCTGTACTAAATTACTGGTATCCAAAAAGCCGGAGACTTGGCAGGTCTGCAGGCCGAGCCGTCAGGGATTTTTTTTATCTCTCTAAGAACACCTGCCAATCTCATGAATTTACGAACAAAAATAAATTCTGGAATGAATCGGAAAGGGGCTTGATCCTTACAGAATTAAGTCTAAAAATGTTACACAAATAAATATTTATGCATGTTAAACTGAGAACTTCCTCCATCTTTTTATTATGGATAATATCTACTCTTGGTTATGTACCTTAATATATGTTAAATGCATTTTTTGTTTGTTTCATTGTCTTTTGTTTTTTTCACTACTTTTATGTTTCAAAATTAGTATAATTTTGAAAAGGCACCATTCTACCTTTAAAATAATCGTCTGCCTATATTTTACTTTCTATATAAAAGATGAAAAATTAACGCGCGAAAATTATAACCTTCAAAACTGAAAACGAGGAAGATGTAAAATCATTATGATTAAAATATGAACACCTGTATACCTCTCCTGACATCTGTTAATCAATCATCGGTCGTGAATCAGCTACACAGACGCATTGAGCGAAGCTCCTAACAACCTTTATAAGTTTTGTTGCTGTTGTTCTTACTTTTTGCCAAGAAATAAATAAGAAAATTCAGAGTAAAAAAATATTTTTACAGCTGCATTTTAAACTTGCAACCATTAATTCTCTTAATTTAAATATGAGTTACGGATTACTATTAGCTCATTATGTGTGCGAAAACGAAGTACGATTACTTATTTTTTTTTTTAAATATTGTTTTTAAAAAAAACGGAATTTAAAAAGGATTAAAAAATCGTATAAAATATTTTAGGATTTACAGGGTTATTATTAAGCAAAAGGAACAACTAAATGCAAATATTAGAGAAGTAATTTACATTTTTAAACTATACATTCATGTAACAGCTGACTAAAGAAAAGAAATGAGTAACAGATTTGGTCTTATTTGAAAGGCTCTTTTGCTAAATACACCTTTAAACAACTGGGATATAAATATGTAGATTTTTCTAACAAGGAAATTTTATCATAGTACAAGAGATAATGACTACTCAATCAGAAAATAGTAATATATATATACAGATTTAAGCCAAAACTTAAATTCCCATTGAGTAAATGTTCAAAAAATTAAATAACAGCCAATGAAATTTAAATTTTATAATAATTCCAACATACTTAGAATTATTAAATTACTTTTGAGTTATATTATTTCTTTTTATATTGTTATTTTTGCACAAATATTAGTAATTTATAGATCAGTTTATAAAGAAAACAAAGGAATGATCTGTAATCCACAAAACTCTTGGTATCAAACTGTGCGGATTTCACAGAGTTGAGTGTACTGCAATATGTCTGTGATCAGTCAGTGTAATTTTATTTATCGGTCACATCTTGTATTATAACTTGCAGAAAAAAGCAAATAAAATGAATTTATATTAAAAACAATGGTATTTTTACATGACTGTATTTATCAGTTAAATAAATCATCAAATATTATATCATTTATATTTTTTATTATTTTTATTTGAATCATTGAATTTGTATAAATAATAAATGTATAAATATATAAACATACTAAAAATCATCATCTATGCTATGTGAGCTTTCGCCGCCAGGGGGCGCGAATGATCGTGAAAATCGTTTTTTTTTTTTTTTTTCTTTTTTTTTTTCAGACTATCTTATTAATGATGACATCTAGAAAAAAAAAGTTCAATTAAAAATATTTAGAAAATTTAATTTCCTATAAAAAGTGTGTATAAAATTTTTTTGGTCACACCAACCCTTCTCTGTCAAAAATCAAGACCAGCGAACGTACTTGGAAGAAAAACGATAAAAATACGAAAAAAACTAGTATCTACTGTTAAACTGAAAACTACAAATCTTAACTGTGAAAATTGAAAATAGCAGCGGTCTGTGATACCGTCAACTCTAGTTAACGGTTAAAATGAATTGATTTTCTATTTCTTAGGAAAAATAGTTAAAAAACTCATTCTCAACGTGGTATCGTTGGAATGAACACACCTACACAATTGAGTGGCGGTGAGTAGTAAAACAGCTGTTTTCCCAATCATCTGTTCTAGGAACCCTGTTGGATTAATTCTCGAGTACGCAATGTTTATATTCGTCCGAGCAGCGCTTACCGGAAGATGACAGCCGGATGAGAGTTTTCTCGACCTTGGGAGAAAAGCGGCTTCCTGCTTGGTGGGTCGGAGTCAAGAAGTTTCGGTTTAATGTCACACTCTGAATTGAATAACATTCCTGTGACACAAAAACGTACCGAATTCACATATGTATTTGTTTATTATGTAAGCAAGAAATAATAATAGCAAATAGGAGGCACTCGGAAGACACGTAAAAGTAAAAAAAAAATAATAATAATAATGATAAAACATTGATGAAAACGGGTCGAGTTTAGAGATGAGACGGGCTGAACCCGAGTCCGACAGGGGCTAGGATTCAATTTTTATATCAGTCTTAGGGCTCGGGCTCAATCTTTCTGAAACCGAATTTTTCATTCATTCACGTATATAAAAAAATATATATAAATAACTTTTTTTACGTACACCTATAGTCGTCGTCTGGTCCGTCCGCATATGCAGCACAAAAACTACCCTATTTTGAAATTTAATATATAGAATCGTTGCAGAATTTTGTCGCGTCATTTCACATTTTATGGAAATCGATTCAAAACTTAAAAAATATATTAATAAAAGTTTTCTTCATTCTATTAAATCCTATCATACGTAATCTATTTAGAAAAAGCGCAAGTCCATGTGACTGAGGAAAACAAATACGGGCAAACCACTTCTTTTTTCATATGCCTAGCGGCCATTTTTAATCAAATTTATTTTTTCGAACAAAATGGCATAAAAGTTACATTTTTAAAAAAATCGTTCAAAAAAATGGTTTGCTTGAGAGATCAGTTACATTAAAAAATGTATAGATTTTGAGATAACTTCAGTGGAAATTAGGTTAACAGCCCAATATTTATCAATATCCATTAAAGTAAATAAACACAAGGGATTCGTTCATCATGAATTATACAAATAGTAAACCATGGAGGTAATCCTTTGCAAAACAAGATGTCCATGGGGAATTTTGCAACGCTGTTTGGTGTCGAAAAAAAAATTGCATCTGTAAACGTGGCATACGTAATAAGAGAAAAGAAAGGTATACTCATTTCGCTCATAACAGAAGATATAATTCATTTCACTGAAATAATTACGATGACTTTTTTTTTTACATTATAAAACTAGTTATAGTAAAAACGTTTGTCAAGTTTAACGTACAATTTCTAACTTTTATCTATTGTTCACCACCTCGCCCTCTGTCGAATTTTTTTTAATTACCTTAATAAAGGGGACCGTGAGGGACATCTATTCTCTACAGACTTGGTTTTTAGTTTGAGCAGTCCCTCTCGAGACAACACACATATAACTTATGAATATGTGACTTAGCTGAATATTTGTGCAAAGTTTCATTAAGGCAGTTCCTACTTCTTTGTCGTAAAATTCAGTTACAAAGAATAGTGATATAATGTTCAAACTTTTTGCATTGCATTTATTGACATTTCACTTATATATTTAAATTTTTGTGTGTAAAAGAAAAAAAAAATAATAATATGTATTGTGCAACGGGGAGTACCTGCAGGTGCACGCCGATCGGGCGCCCGTTTTTCTCCTGTCACAAAAGCATCTGAAACAAATTGCGTCGCCAAATAATGTAAGGGCATTCAATTTTCTCGAGCTTATACCAACATTTAGTTTAAAAAGTTGATTTTTTTTAAAAATGGTGGTCATTTGAGCAAAAAATGTCATTTTTTCGATTTTTTTCTTTTTTACCTTTTGCGAGCTCGAAAAAATAATTATTCAATGAAAATTATTACTTTTTTGGTGATATAAGCTCCAGAAAAAAACAATTAGCTTTCTTTTAAAAAAAAAAAAATGGAGGAAAGAGTGTCTGTACCCTAATTTGAAAAACATGCTTTCAAGAAAAACAAATTTAAAGTTTTACAATTCGACGAGTAAAAAATATTGTAAGAAATTGGAATATCATTAGGGCAACAATCAACACACTCGAGCGATGCAACAAAATGCAAAATTAAAAAAATCGAAAATTTTGACGCAAAGATGTAGAACTAATCCTTAAATTCTGTTAGAGATAAATGTCCTGCTCAACAACGAGCAACTTTTTGATCCATTTTTAAACGCAAAGGCATAAAATTGGCAGGCTACTGAAGCAATTTTGGATTGAAATGAGTTTCCCATTTTTAGGTGCGTTCGTAATTATAATAAATATATAGCACCTATAGTCGTCGTCTGGTCCGTTCATCTGTCGACACCGCAAAAACTACCCAGCCGAATGGTTTGAAATTTAATATATAGAATCATATTGTCGAGTCATTTTTAATTTTATGAAAATCGAATCAAAACTTAAAAAGGTATTAGTAAAAGTTTTCTTTATTCTATTAAATCCTATCATACGGAATTAATTCAATGATATCCCACGATAGGTAATGGTTCAACGTTGCCATGGTGATGACTCCCTGTTTAAGATGGAGTCCTATTATTTCCGTATTACGGAATTTAAAAACCGAATTTGTATACTAAAATTGTTTAATCAGTTTTTTGGATAGATGTTTCCGGAGAAATAGATATTCAATGGAAAAAAAGAGTCTAAATAGGGATTTCAAGTTTTGAAATTTTCATAGCTAGGCTTAAGTTTCCCATTGGAATTTTCAGTCAATGTCAACGAAAGATAAAATGTTGCCAACTTAAAATGTACTTATTTTATTACGGAAATGAATCGTATCATAATAACAGACGACATAATTCATTTTTTCAGTGAAATAATAACGATGATTTTTTTTTTTTTTTTTACATTCTCTTGTATTGGATATTTGCGCATAGTAAAATTTTAATGTAACACAATTGTAATGAATTGTTTGTAAAAGTGTATTGAAACTTCGTTATAAGTTACTTCCATAAAACAAAATGAATATCTATAATATGAAAATCTGCACATAAAATAAATTTTGTATTCATGCCTTTTTGCATAACAGTGCAACAGCTACTGCACCAAGATCTGAATATTTATAAAACTAGCTATAGTAAGAACGCGCCTCATTTGTCACGTTTGACATACAATTTCCAACTTTTTTGATAAATAGATTGCTTATCGAGTTATAAGCGATTTGTGTGACGTTGACGACACGATTTTTTCCTTTCTCGCCCCTGCTGCCTCAGGAATTCGGTTCAGAACACCCACTTTGACAGTATTTTATGAAAGATCTGTCTTTATCAAAAAATGGAAAACTCACATCGATGACAGAGTTTCTGAATAAGAACACCTGCCATTTTCATCCATTTCCGAACGAAAATGAATTCAAAATTGTGTCTGAAATTAGCCCCCTTGGATTTGAGAACAGCCTTAAGCAGTAACTATAATAATAAGGTATCCAATTTACCCTACTTTCTGCTACCCGGAAAACAAGACAGGCTATTTTTAGGTCTATATCACTCCGAAATAAAAAGCCACTCGAGACGGTGTATAACGCTATTTATCCCTTTTAAAAGCGATGACTTTTTCCCAGTTGCCCTCCGACCTCTTTCATGAAATAAGTAATTTTGTTCACATCATCACGGCCTTGCAGAAAGAATTGCTTCCTGTCGCAACAATAAAACCAGACTTTCTTTGGATGGAGATGCTGCCAGTTATGGTTGAGGCTCAATCAGCTCCAATGGGTCATTGAATAAGATTTAGAAAAAGAATCAAAACACTTCCTTCTTTTTACTTTCTCCTATTTTTACAAGAAGAAAGGACTATTGGATTCGTGAAAAAATTGGACTTCCGGTTTTCGACGGATTTATACGTTTTAGGAGGTTCTGAACACGATTTGACTGTGTTTAGAAAATGTCTGTCCGCGAACCTGTGTGCCTATCTGTATGTGACACAAACATTGTGGGAGCTCTATTTCAAGAACTAGCACCAAATTTAATCAAACTTCAGACTCAATTAGACCTTGGCATAAATTGGGGCTAATTAGGTTTAGGTGTGAATCGCCCAAAAGGTGGCGCTGGTATGCTGCAATTTTCACGATTTCCGCGATAGGTATGTCTCAAGAACTAAAGCACAGAATTTCACCAAACTTCAGATTCTGTTAGACCTTGACATAAATAGACGCTGATTAGGTTTCGGTGCAAATCTCCCGACAGATGGCGCTGTTATGCTGCATTTTTTTTTCTTTTTTACGATTTTTGTGATAGTTATATCTCAAAACCTAATGCACAGAATTTCATCAAATTTCATATTCTGTTAGACCTTGACATAAATAGATCTTTATTAGGTTTAGATGTATACCACCCAAATAATCTAAACAGGTGTCGCTTCTATGATATCTGTTTTTCACTATTTCCGCGATAACTATATCTCAAGAACGAATAGATTGTCATTTAATTTTGGTTACAGACAATTTGATCTACATAGAGGAAAGTTTTCTGATGTCCATAACATACTATGTTAAACTAGCAACAATTTAATTGTGGCTACAATTCTTGCCCCTCAAAAAAAAAAAAAAAAAAAAAAAAAAAGATATCACTGTCAAATCAGACACATTTAAGGAAGCGCGATAAACATTTTTAATCCCCCACGCACCCATATTATGATTCAAAACACCCGATAAGCCACTAACACATTTTACAAATCAAGCTGCAGTACCTTAGTGTATCATGGCAACTTTATGGGACAATGCAAAAGAAAAAATCCGCGGAAAATACAACTCTGACTGCGGATGAATCCAAACCACCCCAGAGATTTCAATTAGGGCATTCTGATCTGGAATTTGTGTTTTGATAAAATAAATTTCATTCTCCATCTCTACCAAGCAACATTTTGCAGACCTTTGGGCAACATTCCTAGATTCTCCTATCATCTCACCCTCGACCTATAAGCCTCAGGCTGTGTTTATATGCTTTTTTCAAAAATCTTCGACAAAATCTCGTAAATCATTCGACTGGCCTTCTTTCCACAGGTTCTGCGGTCATCAATAAAAGAAAGAGGCGTTAATAAACCTGTCAGCGACGTTCCCCTGCTGACCTATGGCTTTTAGACATGCTAGAGAAGTCATAAAACGTCAAAGAGAGCAAATGACCACAGGAAAAACAGCGCCTTATCATGTGACAAAGTACCGCTTATGAAAACGTAGTGTGTTTTAACCTTTAAGGTTAAAACATATTACGCTTTGGAAAGCGGTCCGTTTATTCCTGTAAAGCACTCTCTTTCACGTGGTAAGTTCACGTGGTAAGGCGAAGGCGGTCTGTTTTTGTTGTTGTTGTTGTTGTTGTTGTTGTTTTGTGTGTGTATGTGTGTGTGTGTGTGTGTGTTCAGCATTCCTAAAGGTCAGGGGTCACCAGGGCACATCGCTGACAGGTTTACAGCCGCCTCTTTCTTTAGTTGAAACTCACCTTTCTTTTGTTGATGAACACAGAAATTTTGGAAAAGAAAGGCCAGTCGAATGATTTACAACTTTCTTACCAAAAAACATATAAACCGACCTTTGTTAGTCGAGAGGATAGTTTTGCTCCTTCCTCTAAAAGACGGGAGACAGAACCGCCTTAAACGCATAGTTCAGGGCATTCAAAATTTTCTTTTTTGGTTTTACCCATCTGGCATTCTATTTTGTACTTATATATATTTTTAATGATGTCATCTTGTCATCCTGCCCAAGCATTTGGCAACGGATGTAATTCACCTTCTTATAATTTTTTAAAATCTAGTTTTCATTTTGTTTGCATTAATTTTTTAATTTTTAAGATCTAGCCTTTTTTATCATTTGTAACTTATATAAAGAAAAAAAATGTATGGCTCTGGGGGCCTTTATCTTTTCCTTCCTTACCTCAGTGTTTGCTTGTTACCTCGACCAATCCCAGTGTGTCGGAATTTACTTGCCAAAGTCCCAACCCTCTTAATTTCTCTATGCATCCTTCCATTCGACCTTTCAACTCAGATGGAATGGAATGTTAGAAATAATAACCTCTTTCATAGGAATTACCAGACTTTTACACTCAACGAATGAAACATGTGAAAATTAATTAACGGGGAAAAAACTTTCATTGCATCAGGAAAAACCAGAGCCTACGAACTCGAGATTAAAAGTGAAAATATTTAAGAATGATTTAATAGACTGTTTTTCATCGACCTATAGTTAAAGAACATTTAAGTGTTTTCAAGAACAATAGTGCCACAAAGAACATCTACAATAACTTGCTTAATGATTAATAAACTATATAATCTGTGTATAATAGACTGATTGCACCTAACTCTAGAAATAGTATGAACTAAGTATTTCCCGTGATTACGTCACGATGTGAATAAACTATGGACTCCTTATTATTAGAAATTTAGCTTTTCTCTTCACTTCTGTCAAATATGTAACGCGACTAGTCACGAGCCAAATGAGCTCTCTTAAAATAATGCATTTAATACAAATATATGTAATTGTGTTTTAGTACTTGTATGCGTAAACTTAGTGTTTAATATACAGGTTAATTCCAAATTCATGGTACAAACTTTAAGGGGTGATACAGAACACTGTAACAAACTAATTTTGTATAGGAAGGCACAGGATCGGAAATCAATTTATAGACTCAAAAATACAGGGTGTCTCACGTTTTCGTTCAGAACTTTAATAGTAGTAAAGATACTTTAACGAAATCCTTACAATATGCTTACAATTCATACAAAGAGGAGTCTGTTGCAAATTTTGTTAAGATATATTCACAACTGTTAAAGTTATGAAAAAAACGCGACATCGGATTGGAGTGAGACATCCTGTATTTTTGACTATATAAATGGATTTTTGACCCTGGTTTCCTATACAATAAATGATTTTTACAGTAGGTTGGTACAGGACACTGGTACGACAGCAAAAAAGGTAAGAGAAACTTTCTTATCTTAATTCAACGAACTGAATTTTGTCTAGTATATTGTTAGATTGCGTTTTCATGAACGGACTCCCTCCTTCATGTAAGCATACGCATTACGACTTAAGTAGGAAATTCAACAAATCTGCATTGGTTCAGTGATTCGACACGTAGCATATAATTATTTCTGTCAGTAAGCAACTGCACCAAAAGTCCCTTCGCAATCCAAGCTTCTTGAAAAAACAAGCTATTATCATTCCAAGTCTTCGAATTTCATACCTCTGCTCCAATAACTTATTTATTAAATGTTATTTACTTTAATTATATATTTAGATTACTATATTCATTTCATCTACATTTCTTTAAGTCTAAATACACCCAATCTTGCTCACAACAGGCCTACGCTACCCCGCTGTTAAAACAACAAACACACCGATCGAATTAGAAGAACTTGAAACAAATGATAGAAACAAAGCATGTTTTAAATATATCTATAACCTGTCTCAAAGCGTAAAAACATCGATATCTGCATAAATAAAATGTCTGGACTGAAGAAGAATACATTAAATTAGACTTTTAAATGAATTTTTCTTGCTTTACGAATGGGTCGCATTAATATCCTTCGTATATGCAACTATTATTCAGTCTAAAAATAGACTTTCGCATCACGGAAATACATTACAAAGTCAAGGACTATCTGTGGAAGAAGTTAAAAATCGCTACTCGCGTATCCCAGTTCTGATTACGAAATGACTTTTTTTGACTTTTGAATTAACAACGCCTGTCAAAAATTTTTATGAACACTGTTTATTCTAAGACATTTTAGTTTCAAAATAACTTTTCTGATTATAATAGAATCTGAATTATATGATTCTGATTGCGATCTACTTAATTCTTTTTTCTTTGGAGATGGTCCGATAAAATACAAATTGCTTATTTACAGGGTCATTCTCACGTAAAGCTACAAAATAGCCAAAAAAAAAATCTATTTTATAAAAGTATGTAAAAAATCTATTTTATAAAATTATGTAAAAAATCTATTTTATAAAAGTATGTAAAAAAATCTTAAAAATTATTTCATTTGATGTTTTCATTTATGCTTAATAAATAACCTTATATTAGTGGTCAAGTTTTCTATTTTCTTTTTCACAAGTTTTTGATTAAAATACAAATTTAAATGCTTAAGTGATAAAAGTAGAACACAAAAAGGCTTATAAAAACTTTTTAATATAATGATCGACATGTTTTGAAACGCACAAACTACGCCATTATCATAGATCTACACCAGGCATGTCAAACTCGTTTACCGCTGCGGGGCAAATTATGCATTATAGACAAAGCCACATAAAATAAGTAGATAATATAGTAGTAATAAAGTAGATAAAAAAGTGCACAGAAAAGAAATTATGTACAAAACACAGCCATGTGAAGGAACTATTCACGCAAACTGCCAAAATTATTACACATGGTTTATTTTATCTTATTTTCCGAAAAAATACTCAAAATTACATTTTATCAACCAAATCTATAAAAATTTAATTCAATTTTTCTAAATTGTATTTATTTTTAAAATTTAATGTACACGCTGATCTATTAATCTTGATTTAGCAAAGGTTTTAGATTGCGTTAGAAATATGCCAATCCGTGTTTTCTTCAAGTTAAAAATATAAAAAATCTATTTTGAATCAGGAACTTTATTTAATAAAATGTGTCGTATCTATCCGATACATATTCAATTTCATTTATTAAACACATTTTCTGGTTCACATTATATTTATTTGACTTGAAAAATAACAAAATATTGGCAGCTTACGCAAAGATGTGATATAAAAATGCGCACGCAACATATATAAATATGTGTAATTGCATACCATACTTTAAAAAATCGGTCGATTGATGAATAATTACAGATGTGGAATCGTACTGAAATTCGATTAGCTGCAGTAATAAATTCCGAAGAATAATATCAGCATCAATCATTAGAAGTCATCAATCAATTTATCTTTCCCATGTTTGGCCAGATTTTTGTGAGTTTTCTTTATACTTTGTATTGTGCAGTGTATTGTCTGTATTGTTTCCTTCCAAACTCCAAAAGTGTCTACATATCAAACATAAAATTTCAGTTTTCCTTTGAATATAATTGTATCGTAAATCACCTTTAAAAAAATCTGCGACGTTCATCTTCAATTTATTAATTTATTCAAAATGACGGAGTTCTTTAACATATATATTTTTATATAAATCCCGGGATGTATGAGAGTACGTCAATAAAATGTGTGTGTATCAATGAAAATTGAATGAAAGGAAAGAAAGATCATAAAGGATTTCAGAAGTATCACACACAATTACTAACCTAAGTAATAAAAACTAGTCGGATGTGTCAATCCCAAAACTTTCTTCTATCTCACACAGGTTTCGCAAACACTAAAAACGAAACGGCAGCAATATATATCAAGGTCCAACTGAATCTAAAGTTTTATTAAATTCCGTGTATTAGAACTAATCCGGAATGTCAAGAACTAATTCTTGAGATAGGACTATTATTGTGTAAATCCTGCAAAATGCAGTATAGCAGCGCCACCTGTTCCTGTTGAGAGAATTAGACCAAAACCTAATCAAAAACAATGTCAAGGTCTAACAGAATCTCAAGTTGGATGAAAATCCGTGCATTAGTTCTTGAGGTACAGTTATCGTGATAAAAATGAAAAAAGTAGCATAGCAGCGCCACCTGTTGGGCTATTTACACCAAAACGTAACGAGCATCTATTTATGTCAAGTTCTAACAGAATCTGAAGTTTGATGAAATTCCGTGCATTAGTTTTTGAGATGTAGCTATCGTGATAATAATGAAAAAAGTGGCATAGCAGCGCCACCTGTTGGACTATTTACACCAAAACGTAATCAGCGTCTATTTATGTCAAGGTCTAACCGAATCTGAAGTTTGATAAAAATAAGTACATCAGTTCTTGAGATAGAGGTATTGCAGAAATCGAGAAAAATGCAGCATAGCAGCGCCACCTGTCGGGAGATTTTCACCAAAAACTAATCATCACCCATTTATATCAGGGACTAACTGAATATAAAGTTTTATTAAATTTCGTGCATTAGTTCTTGAGATAGAGCTCCCACAAAATTTTTGTCACATACAGACAGACATTTTCTAAAAACAGTCAAATCGTGTTCAGGACCTACTAAAACGTATAAATCCGTCGAAAACCGGAAGTTTTCATGAATCCAATGCTTTTTTCTTGTAAAGATAGAAGAATGTAATAATTAAAGAGCTTAAATCCAAAGTGAAAAACCAGGATGACATATTCAGGATTTTTGTGTCAAGTACAAAAATGATAATTTGTGTCACTTTCAAAGCGACATTAAAAAGTATTTGATTTTTTTTAACTTTAACTTTTCTTAATTAACGTCAAATTTTATTAATTTTACATTACATTTCTTAGTATTTTAATAAGTGCAACATATTATTTTGTAAAGTGTTGTAAAATCGAAGAGAGAAAAGTAAGTATTAGTTTCGATATAAAACAAAAAAAAATTATAAGTGAAATAATTTAAAATTTTTATGAATCTTTAAATTTTTAGACTTAAGATCCTGCGCTTTGCTATGTTTTGAGAAATTATCTGTGTATTCACACTTTTTTTAGGTGGGGGGGAGGAGCTAAAATTTAGTTATATCTGTCTATGTGTCTATACATCACTGTTGCCAGATGAGCGATTTTTTTTTAATGCAGAATGCTACGACTTTCTAAAGAGAAAGGTTTCCTTTATTTAATGAAAGAAAAAATAAGACAAAAATTACTGTTAAAAAATAGTAGCAGGTAATCTGAATTAAATAAAATCCCGCCAAACTGGTGACAATGATATAAATATCTTTCTTATGATTGCCATATCTAAGGTTGGTGCAAGCGTTTTCGTGCAAAGTGTATTTTCAGCATGCGTTTTCTAACAAGTAAACTAAATATAGGTAAAATGCCAAAGGCCAAAATGTCTGATAATCAGGAGACTGATGTATTAAATCATAAACTGGATACTGTCATAATGCCATACAGTAATTATGGCAGCCTAGGACTTTGTTATTTATTTTTCATTTCAGTGGTTTGGAGGGGGGAGGCGGGGGGGTCAACAACAATTAATTCAATGGCAGCAAAAACAAAAGGATTTGAAAATAAATTTCTTCAACAATTAAAAATAAAACAATGATGTCATTAAAATATATAGTATTGTTGGATAATGGATGTTTTACTTTGTTGAGTAATGTGCCCAAACAATGGTATTCAAAAGAATTGTACGATAGTGGGTGTCTTACATTGTTGGATAACTTACATAAACAGTGATATTAAGATGTATTGTTACAAGAAATCATCTTTGCATTTCTTAGATTATTAAAGCTTTTGCTGATTTGCTAAAGTGCTTAATCTGCGATTTATGTGATATTTTTAAGGATTTTCTTTGTATTTAGTGGATTTGTAGAGCATTTTTATTCCATTCTTCACAATGTCCAATATTTGGAACAATAATCTAGCAAAAATGCTTCATTATGGAAGCTATTGTATAGTCGGTATGATTGCTATAGCCGGCTTGATTGCGAAATTTTTTATCTTGATATTGAAACACTTGGCTCTGTGGATTTTGAAACTCTTATTCAACATTGTAAGCGGCATTCTCATCGAAGATAATAAAGTGAGAGAAATTGAATATATGCGTTGGAAAGAAAACAACGGTATAACAGATGTTCATCCCTTTGACGATGTCTTCGAAATTTATTATCCCGACGATGATGATCCGAAAGATATCCCTCTGAGAGGTGATTCCAACACTTCTTTCGAATTCGAAGTAACTGAGCATCAAGCTACTGAATGTAATGAATCAAAAGATGCTTGTGAACATCCTGGCTGTCTTGATGAAATTCAAAGTGAGTGGATTGATATCCCGCTTAGAGATGATTCCAACGTTTCTTCCGAACTCGGGCAAACTGAACAACCAGCTACTGGATGTCGTGAATTAAAAGAGGCTTGCGAACAACCTTGCTGTGTTAATGGAATTCAAACTGAATGGGTTGATATCTCCCCGAGAAATGATTCGAGCATTTCGTTCGAGCCAACTAAACACCTAGTTAATGAACGCCGCGAGTCAAAAAAGACTTGGAGACAACGCCTCCTTAATGGAATTTCACGTAAACGAGTTTCCCTTCCACCAAGAGATGATTCGAATGCTTCATCTGAGCCAATTGAGCTTCCAATTTCTGAACATCGTATGCCAAAAAAAACTTGGAAACAACGACTCTGTTGCTGCATGTCTAAGCAAACTAATGATTAAATTATTCATGAAAAAAATCACAAATTCACGATTTATATTGTTTAACTATTTTTAAAACTGCTTAGAAATTTTTTAAAGCAATCCACTGGTGTTCATTTCACTAATTAGAATTTTCAAATCTACAACAGATTATTTTGCTCCTACCTGCATTAAATTGCTTCTTTTGTGTCTCTATTTAAAGATTATTATATGTGCGTTGCGTCCTACTGTCTTGTCTTGTATCCTTGTGCCGTCTTCCTTCAAAGCCGCTACCATCAGGCTGTCTTCTGCTGCCTTCCTCCATCAAAGCCGCTACCATCAGGCTGTCTTCTGCTGTCTTCTTCCATCAAAGCCGCTACCATCAGGCTGGTCTTCTGCTGCCTTCCTCCATCAAAGCCGCTACACCATCAGGCTGGTCTTCTGCTGTCTTCTTCATTAAAAGCCGCTAACATCAGGCTCGTCTTTTCCCTTGTATCTCCCTCTATTTGATTCTTCTTCAATAAAATACTTACCATCATTTCTATACATTGTCTTTATTGCTTTGAAATATCGTTAAGTATTATATTAAAGTTTTACAAATGAAAAAGACCGAAGTATGGCATTGGGATGTAAAATATAAATATGAAGGGTTTAGAATGACAGTGGAGTAAGTCAAAATTTAGTGATTTGAAAAATGAAGGGTTTTGTGTAACTTGTTGCATTGAGTGGTCCAACTTGTTTTGCCCTCTAGCCACTCCCTAAGCGAACTATGACTTATTTGAACAGAAATTAATATACGTTCAATGAAAATATGGTTATCTCGATTTTCAAAATTGTTCACTTACTCCACTGTCATTCTAACCCCCTCATATAATATGCATAATATTTAAGCAAGTACGGTATTTAATTAAAAAATAGATTACCGATTAAAAGAATTACTACACGTTAAAGTGGAAACAAATCTTTAAAAAAGCGGAATAAATAAAATATTTTAGTTGCACTTTCTACAGCCAGGAGGCGCATTCCGATCCCGATTACGACGGGGTTTGTCTCATTCGGCTTGATTTCGATAGCCTGACAGATTTCAGTCATGTTCGTATAGAACAGATTGTTATTATCACGGGCCCGGGCAACGCCGGGCGGGTCAGCTAATTTTATATATAAGAAAGTGAATACTTTTATTACTGAAAGGAAGTTATTATGACTGTGCGAATTATATTATATTTAATTAAATATAAATTTTTAATAAAGTACTTTTCACGTATGATAAAAACTTACTATTTACATGCTTATTGAATTTTATTGTTTACAAGCTTAAATAATTTTTTAAAGATTCTTTCATTTATTTAATTGGCTAAATACCTTTAGAAACATTGCGAATTATGTTCATATTAGATTTTAATAATGTTTCACATCATTTTAAAAACTACGAAAATTTTTGATTTTAGTCAATGATTTTTTTTTTTTGATTAAAACCACTGCTTTTGATCATTTTATTAAAATTATTGATACCCTATGGAAGAGATTTTGGTGTTGTAGTAGTTGTAAATAAGATGGTATCCAGCAAATAATATATTTCTGATAAACAGAAACATGAAGGGCGGTGAAAACGGTGGAAGTACAAAAAGTTGCGTTGTGGCTGAAGCAAGAACACAGCATTCTCATCCTGTAGATGTTAAAGACAATGCATTGAAGGGAAGTAAACGGTAATCATGGAAATTATTTTATTGCAAACACATAACGATGAAAAACAAGGGGTGGCCTCCGTAGCTTAACTTAATAGTTAGATGCTTCTAGCTTGGAAGTCAGAGATGATCTGAAGTTTTTCATTAAGTTACAATGCAACATAAAAATGCTGAATCAAGCCAATGGCGCGGAGTTATTCACAACCGTTTGGGAGAGCGCAATGCTAATTTCGAACAGTAGACATACCAAGGGATTCCATAATTGGCAGGCTAGTCAAAATAAGTAAAATGGACGGCAACCCAGTGACCATCTGAAAAATGCATGGGAAATGCGGTTTTGATAGGAGCGAACTGTATATACAATTATTATTAAGTCCGAAAACAGCAGATGGAAATTTAGATAGATATGCATTCGTTATATTCTGAACAAAGGGTAAAGGATAGTTGAAGTATTTGCTTCCAGATGTAAAAACCACAAAGAGAAGATTGGAAGCATATAAACTGAATAATAGAGTAAGATATCTTTAACGGTTATGAAATTAACATTATGATGAAAAGAAAGCTTTTCGAATAAAGTATTTAATGCGCATACAAAGAATTAATTTAGAAAATAATTTAGCACATAATAT
Source organism: Maratus michaelseni (assembly GCA_963931845.1). Taxonomy (NCBI): domain Eukaryota; kingdom Metazoa; phylum Arthropoda; class Arachnida; order Araneae; family Salticidae; genus Maratus; species Maratus michaelseni. Next base: position 26,466,712 of record OZ007594.1, read on the forward strand.
TTTAATATTTAAGAAGGGAAAAATTAAATTTTGAATAAAATAATCCTAAGAATATATGAGCAACGCCATATATTTCTCCCCTTCGACAAAAATGAAATGTGAAAACTTACCATGGCTTGATCCTTACACGCAAGACAAAAATATACACAAAAATACAATCAAAAACACAAAGATCATTTTATTAAAATTATTGATACCCTACTAAATGCTACGAAAAATAAAATATTCCAAATAACAAAAATATAAAGAAGTCCTTTTTGTGAAATTTAATTATATTTTTTTGAAAAAAGAAATTAAAAAAAAAAGATTAAATCCAGTTACACAAAACGTTTATTATTAAATTATGAAAGTCCTCCTTCTTAAGTTTTTCAATCTGACAAGCTTGTTTGGTTTGCAAACTTCACAAATTTAACAAATACACACACACACATATATATATATATATATATATATGAAGAATTCACTTTTATGGAATTTAATTTTATAAAATAGAATTGTTCGAAGAACCTCTTTTATTAAAAGAACTTTGCGAAAGAGTCTCTTTTATTAGATAGACCTTAAACAGTGAACTCTACACTACTTCGAGTTCGCACCGACAAAAATTTCAAATGTCAGCGCTTTTTGAAAACGTGATTTCATTTATTTGCATTTTTCAATAACAACAGGAAATGTTTAATAAAATAAATAGTATTACAGTTCGAATCCCCATTAAATTTCGTATAGGAATCATGCATTAACTAAAACTATATTGCCAACAACAAAGTTATATGCAGTTGAAATAACAGGTCCCAATTTTCGCCTGGATCAACCCCTGATATAGTTAGCAAACCCTGACTAAATGAGCTAGTTTAAAGTCATATTTGCAAATCAACAGTTTCTTATCTGTACAGTATTGTACACTATGCAAGCAGTCCTCGATTTTCGGACAATTCGCTTCGAACATATTTTGTGTTACATTTAGAAATTCTATTTTTAAATATTTACACTTAAATTTAACTTTAATCTCGTATTTTCAATTTAAATCGCTATACTTGCAGTAAAAAAAGTCATATGAGATTTTTTTTTTCTTATCGTTGTAATTATCATTGTTATGTCTATAATTATTGTGATAATTTTTAAGTCAAATTCAATCGCAGGAATCCTATACTATACTATCAGTTTTTACTACATTATATTATTTTCATAAATCATTTCAAAGTTTATAATACGTTTTAATTATTTTAACGCAGATACCTAATAAGCAATGATATATTCAGGGTGTGGGTCGGGGGTGAACATTCACCTCCAGAGCATCAAAATGTCACCCCTCCCCCCCCCACACACACACACAGACTGTCCATAATGTTCCCGCCTGTGTTCCAGATATCCCTCCTAGAGACAAAAATCTCTGATTTCAACATAGACTAGTAAGATTTGTTTTTATCAAAACAATGTCGAATGTGTCAAAAATCTCGTCTAATGTATATTTACAGGCAGTGTTCGACTTTCGTACATTTTAAATTTTTAACACATGGTCGAAAGCCGCTTGTATTACACAAAATAACGAAAAAACACTTACGATTGTGATGAGCATCTTCGTCGTGCGAAGAGTTCTGATGTGTATCATAGTTTTTCAATGAGCTTTCACCATTCATACCGCCGTTTTCGCTCGGTATCCTAGAGAGAAATAAGAAAATATGTTTACAGATCCACTCAAAATCTATATTACAGTTAATATTGCACTTAAAAATTATTAGTACTATATATTTTTGTATTATGAAATTTCACTTATGGCAATCTTAATGAATAATAGAAGTTTAGATTATAATTTTTTTTTATATGCTAGGCCATAAAATGAGTCTTTTCATATTGTACTACTAATATATATTTTAAGTAAAATAGAATAGTTTTAGATAAGTACTCTCCGCTACATGTGTGAAGGAAGAAACCCGAATTAATCATTTTTCTAATTTTCTGAAAGAAAAATAATATTATCTTCGTTAATTTTCATCTTTAGAGTATTTCCTAATACTTTTACTATATTTTACGCAATACTTCACACACTCCCACAGACATTTATTTGAAAAAGTCTTGTATGCGAGCATCCAATGCAGCATTCTAATGCAGGGCTCCCAAATGGTCCGCCAACTGAACACCAATATCTTTTAACAGAAAATTTCATGTTTGGTTTCTACAACATATCCAAAAAAATTTACATCCAAATATGATTTTTGCAAAATTTGCAAGAAAAATCTAAAAATAAAATTTTTCTAAGAAAATACCGGTATTCAAAAAGCGGACCATTTGGGAGTCCTGTAAATGGGTAAGATGCAATTTATTAATTTATCAAACTGTGTCTCTTCTGGATGTTCAGTCCAGTGTCGTTTTAATTTTCTAGTATAACAAAGTAAAATAAATAGTAAAGTGCTATACAAGCTAAAAATCGACCGACCAAAAAATTTCTTTTGTATGTAAGTTTTCTCTTCTGCTTATTAATTCTAAATTAATTTAAATCAATCAGAATGTTTTGACTTAAAGTCCGCAATTATATTCTAAATATTTCTAGTGGAACAAGCAGGATCCACATATATGTGTAATCAGCACTGGTCAACAAATAATTCCGATTAAAATCCCGGTTAAATCTCAAAGACATCGCAAAATAGGAAAATTATAAATATCAAAACAAAATAAATAAACCAATTAAATAAGAAATTTTAAACTTAAGAATAGTGCTTATATATTTTATATTTAATTGAATTGTTAGAATTACTATTCACTAATAGTTATATTGGTTTTTGTTAAATGTAAAATAAGTACAATAATGTGTAAATTGGAAAAAACATTTATGGTTTTACAACTAATCATTTAATTTTTAGAAAAGCAAGATATAATTTTGTACTAATATACATGTAAAATCTCGCCTTAAGTATAATATTTTCTTGGAACCGTTTTAATTAGTTTAAGGAAGGGATTTGCTGTCCTTTAAATATATTTATATTTAAATTTATTACAAAATCATTTTGGGGTATTGTTAAATGATTTTACGGAAATAGAATGATTTTGTAAAAACAAATAGACAGTTCTATTGGTACAATGTTATTTTTCTTAAATTAAAATTAAGTAAATTCTTAAAAATAGTGTATAAAAAAGGAAATCCGCTTCATTTATTTAAACCAAATTATATATATATATATATATATATATATATATATATATATATACATTCTTGCATGAAGATATTGAATGGCTACGAAGAATTGTAGGTTTTCAAAACGAATAAACTCCTAATAAAATGATAATAAAAACAGCATATTCTATAGTTTTATGCTTTAATTAATAAAATTGTAATTAATAATTATAGAAATAAAAAAAAAGTTCATTAATTAGCTGCACCAATAATAAGTCAAATAAGTATGATGACTTCTCCTTTTGTGCTAGTACTTTGTAAAATAACTGTAATCGCATAAACCTACACTCACAACAGTATGAATATGGATGAAGAGAATGGCAACATAATTAGTTACATTCATTATCCATACATAGACGTAACGTAAATATAATCATAATGCCACAATTACCAGCAGCCTACATTTACTTCTTAAAATATTAAATACGAGCATTACTACCATTTTTTCGGCATTCTTTTCAGTCATACCTTTGAATTCTAAAAAAAGGTTTTTTTTTTTTTTAAATTATTTCTTTAATTACTATGTAGAATAAGTAAGTAGTAAATAATAAGTCCATAAGTAGAAAAAAAAATTCACTCCCTACAAAAGAAGTTATTGCTGTACTTATTGTTTTGATGCTAACGCGTTATTTTTCTCCTATACATTTTTGTAGTAGATGTTGAGCATATATTATTCTTTCATACTCCTTTCGCTTCAATTACTTATATAGTTATTTGTAAAACTAGAATGGGAAAATAAGAAAATCATTAATAATTCTGTTACAGAAATTTAAAAATTACGTCATTGTGATTTTAATCAATGATTTTAAAAAATCATCTAATACTTTTGAAGCATCCTATTAAAATTCTTCTTCTGCAGATATTAATATTTTGTAGTAGGTTTTTTTTTTTCTTTTTTTAATCTTGTTTTTAGACAAGTTGTTGCCTATAACTTTGAGGATTACAAAATGTTTAGATTGAGGGAAAAAAATAAAATGTCATATATGTAAAAATTCTGTAAAAAAATTATTTGTTTGACATTTTTATTTATTTTTAAATATAAACGTATCTCAAAGTATCGTAATTCCGATCCTTAATTTTATAAAATGTTTCACATGGAATTTCCATAAAATAAAATCCAGCCAATTGATAAATATTTATTGAATTTTTAGTATTTTGAAAATGTTGATGCATTAAAAAAAAATACAAACTGGGAAAAAAATATTTTAAAGATTTTAACTGTGGCTCTACAATTAATTATAGAATTTTGTTATTTTCTATTTTAGTAAAAAAGATGCAAAAAAATCGATTTTAAATTTTTTTTGTCTTAAAATGTATTTAAACATTCTTTTAGTACATTCTTACGAAGTTCTATAAAAATCTCAAAATTGTAAATATACGAAAAGTGCTTTTTACTTCATCCACGTCCCTTTAAAAGCACGCATTGTTAAATCTTTTAAATTCATTTCTCTCAGCGTGTATTTATTTCTATACATCCGTACGCTCAAAAGAAAAAAAAAGTCAATGTATATTTCTCAATTTACTTTTTTAAATGGAAATTCCTTATAAACATTTTTAAAAATTAAGGACTGTATTTTTGAGAAGCACTATAGAAAACATTATAATACGCAAATAATTAAAAAACACACAATAATATAAAAGAAGCTATACATAATAATATTAAACATTTGTTTTGTTTTGTTTGTTTGTTTAATAAAAATGTTACATAAACCAGTTTTCTTTTTCTTTCTTTTTTTTTTTTTTTTTGGGGGGGGGGGGGGGGGGGAAGGATTTGATCTTTAAAATTATGGACAAAACACTAAGAATTATACAAAAAACTACTACATAATAATAATAGCTGTAGGATATAAAGACTTTTAACATTTTAATTTTATTTAAAATTTGCAATATTTAAAATTTTACTAGCATGAGTTTTACGTATTTATTGCTTATTTTAACAAAATCATCTCTCTGTTGTCTATAAGTTCAACGATCAAATTTCCGAAAGCTAACTATTTTGAGAGAAAAAATAATTAAAATGTTATGCATGCAAAAATACAGTAAAAAAAAAAAAATATATTTACTTAAAATTTTTATATTTTTAAATATAACCGGTTTATATTATCGTAATTCCGATCTTTAATTATATAAAACGTTCCATAAGGAATTTCTATGAAATAAAATCAATTAATAAATATTTATTGATATTTTTAATATTTTGAAAAGGCTGATACATTGAAAAAAAAAATTACAAACTGGGAAAAAATTAATTTAAACATTTTAACTGAGGCTTAAATATAGAATTCGGTAGTCTGTAGTATTATTGTAAAAAAGATGAAACAATCGATTTAAAATTTTTTGTCTTAAAATGTATTTAAACATCCTTTTAGTACGTTCCTACGAAGTTCTATAAAAATCTCAGAATTGTAAATATACGAAAGGGGCTTTTTACTACATCCACGTCCGTTTAAATGCACGAAGCGTTAAATCTTTTAAATTCATTTTTCTTACCGTGTATTTATGTCAACATCAGTACATTCAAAATACTAAAACTCCAATATATATTTCCCAATTGATTTTTTTAAATGGAAATTCCTTATAAAATTTTATAAAATTAAGGTTTGTATTTTTAAAAAGCAGTATATAAAACATTACAATATGCAAATAATTTAAAAACGCATATAATAATACACAAAACTATGCAAAATAATATAAAACATTTAGTTTTTGAAAATAAAAATGTTATTCAAACCAGTTTTTAACTAATTCTTTTTTCTTATCTTTCCTTTTTCTTTTTAATTTGATCCTTAAAATTATGGACGAGACCTCCTAGAACATTATACAAAAAAATACTACAAAATATTAATATCTGTAGTATATAAAGTTTTTTAATATTTTATTTAACGTTATTTAAGATTTATAATTTTTCAAATTTCACTAGCATAAATTCTATTTATTTATTGTTTATTTTTATAAAATCATTTTCTTTCATAAGTTTATTTATAATATGCCAAAAGAGTATGATAGAATACTTTTTAAAAATATTTAAAAGCAAAAAAAATTCAAAATTTAAAATTTTTATTTAAAAGAACACATATGAAATAAAAGGTCTTTTCCGTCTCCTTATAATTGTCGCATCTTTACGGAACTAAAGATGTCTAAATTACATTTTAAGAAAAGAAAAGCTTTTTTTTTTCTTCATTGTTCACCAAACCAACGGTAGCAAATCTTAACAAACATTCCGCGTATGAAATAAATAAAATCTATCACAATTTAATTTTTTTAATTAAATTTAACAAGGAACAACAATAATTTCTAAATATACTAAATCCCGGGAAAACGGAATCGACAGTGACCAGTGGAAAAATCCGTTTCAGAGAGGTTTTCGTCTTAGCAGGTGCAATTGTTTGGTATTCCATCTTTCAAGGCCATGAAAATTTTTCGTTGACGACTGGATTCCTTTTTGAAAGGTTTCACTGTGCCTGTGCAATAAATTTAAAAAAGCATAATTTTTTTTAAAAAAGGGGGAAAGAAAGAAAGTTCGCTCTTCTACACACGCACATTGACTTGTAATATAAAAATGATAAAAATAGTCGCATGAAATTTCTTAAAAAGCACTTGAAAAGCAAGTAAAGAAAGACAGAACTTTATCTGTAAATTCAAATTCATTTAAATAAAAAATATTTTATTATTATTTTTTAGCACTTTCCAACATAGTTGAAAAGTGTTTATGAATTCGGTTTGTCTCTCTGCCGTTTGTCCATGCTCTAACTCGCGCAAATATATTCGGATTGTCATGCAATTGATATATGTTATTTACGTTTACTATGGCCTGTTCGGTATTGAAAATGAACTGTGTAGCATTTCTAGTATTTTTACAGGGACACTCAAAAGAATTCCATTATATTTCGATCTATGGGGAAAAATCATTTGCGGTTTATTTTAATCATGTTACGCAATTTCAAGCATATTAAAATTAATATATATCACTGAGGTCCACTACAAGAGGCTTACTATGGAATAGGGTGTGCGTAGTACTTATAGTTTATTTACAGGGACACTCACAAGAATACTGTTACATTACAGTCTATGGAGAAACATCGTTTGCGGTTTATTTTAATAATGTTTCGCTATTTAAAACATATTGAAATTAATATATATCACTAAGTTGCATTAGAAAAGGCTTACTATATAGAATAATGTGCGAAATGCATTCATCGTTCATTGCTGAAAGTGCGTTTTCAGTTCCTGAACGTATTTTTAAATTTAACTAAGTTTTTGCCTAAAACTTGGTGTGTATAAATTTTGCAGATCATATACAAGACAGCACAAAAATTCTAAAATACATTTCCGTTTATGGATGGAAATTCCAGAAGGGGAATTTTAAACTGTTCTACGCGCTTATTAACTGAACTAAAATTTAGCATGCTATGCATTATATACAAATCTATAAATCATATTACAGGGCTGCATAAAAGAATTCGGATACTTTCCCGAACAGTGTTGGTAATTCCTGAAATTGTTTTTTTAAAAGTGTTATGCGTTTTCCAAATTGTTTACTTATATACAGGGCGGGGCTAGTTGAGTTTAAATCGGAAGGTAGGCATCCCCGCCCTGTTTGAGTTTGTTTATTTATATAGCCATCTTTCACCTTATTAAACGGTAATGATTTGTAAAATTATTTTGGAAGTGTTGGAAAGTGTTACATATTCTACGCCTGGCACGTGATTTTTCTTTTTTCTTCTTTTTTTTAACAATACTATTATGTTCTAGCGAAATAATTAATATAAAATATGAATTCGGAAAAGATGAATGAATCTAAATCAATTACACAATTAAATCTGCTTCACACTGTAATCAAATATACGAAAGAAAAGAAGAAATACTCTACAATGACAGTTTAAAAGCGACACATGCATATGCGGTAATAAAGGCTTAATAAATGGCTGACCGGATTATATAAATAAATGCCTCCTGATATAATAAAAAATAAAAACTTTATGAACAAAATTACACAATATCTATAGAGATCTGGGAAAGGATATTTAAAATTATTTATTAAATATCCAAAACTAAATAACATTTCAATGTTTTAAATATGCATTAAAGCAAGCTTTTGATATTATTTTGGAGGGAATGAATCCCTTAGCCTTATCATTGCGTCAACACACTACAATATTAATAATGCCTTTTACATGAATATGCAAGTATATGAGCATGAGCTTTAAAGTGCATTGTGCTGCGCTCTAAAAAAAACCTCAAAATGAAATATTTTCTTAAGGTGGTTCTCAAATGACCTGCTCAACAACACAAAACATTCCGACACAATTTCAGACTCATTTTTAAATGCAAAGGCGTAAAATTGGCAGGACTGATTATTGAAGCAATTTGGAATCGAAATGAAATTTTCATTTCTGGATACATAAATTACTTATCGAGTTATAAGCAATTCGTGTCACGTGACAACACGTTTTTCTCCTGGAACGCTTCGGCGTGGTGAGAATTTGTTTCAACACGTCGACTTTGACATTATTTTCTGAAAGATCTTCTGCCTTTACCAAAAAAAATGAAAAACGTGTTCCGATTACAAAATTTCTGAATTAGAACACCTGCCAATTCCATGCGTTTCTGAACAAAAATGAATTTAAAAATAGGATGTCATAAAGTAGTCTGTTTGGATTTGAAAACATCCTTTAAAAAAAACCATTCTAGTTCTTCATCAAATATATCACTGAAGCCAATTTTTTGTTTCGTCCTGTTTCTTATACAAAAATAAAACTATTTAAAAACACCTAAAGCAGCTATACTCAACCTTTCTTTCTCGCGGGCCACAAACATATGTTTGGAATGTTCGGCGGGCCGCAACACAATTATATTATAATGTAAAAAAGGGGTAATTTAAATAATAAGATTTTTAAAAAAGTAGTATATAACAAACCCGTATAATAAAGTTAATATAATCAGTAGGATTGAACGTTTGTCGAAAAAGAAACATTACCAAAACTTTTAAGACCACTATTTCCAAACAATAAACTTTGTGGTAGATTTCAATTGCAAATGATATACAAATAGTGGTATAAAACATTTTGCTGCCAATTTTTCCACGGTAAACGTTCAACCCTAATAAACATTATTAGTTAAATGTAATAATATAACAATGTAGCATTTCCAAGTTCTAAAGAAAAAAAATAAGGTGATTTGCTTTAATAAATTAATTGTTTTCTCAATATACAAAAACTTTTTTTTTTAAAAGTGTAGAAACGTATAGTGTAAATGTAATAAATTTTGAATAATATTGGTTTAGTGTTGAAGATTAAGAAATGTACACACCACTATAGCACAAATAGAACTACATGTAAAAAGAACTTTTGACTAAGGAAACGGTATTTAAGATAATTTTAAATAACAGGACAGTTTTTGTCTTCCCATAAAAATATATAAAAGTACAGTGAAGGTCCTAAAAACTTTCATACACATCTCAATTAATGTAATAAATAGATGTTATTGATTATGTATCTCGGGCCGCACATAAAAGGTCTTCGGGCCGCAGGTTGAGTATGGCTGACCTAAAGAGTGTTTATTTAGTTTTAAAAGAATTTATGCTAATAATACTGAATTCTGGCAAAAAACGAGCTTTATTTTCAGAGATTTCCTTGTTATAATACAACATTCAGGAATGTTGTAACAACAATTTTTAAAAGTTTTTATGTTAAACCTTTAATATGTTAATAAAATGCCACATTTTCAGCTGATTATGCCGAGTGTGACTCAGCTGATGATATTTGAAAACCGAGGTTTAAAAAATCCACGCTGGATCTAAAACAAGTCGGAAATTGTACGTCAAACGTGACAAATGAGGTGCATTCGTACTATAAGTAGTTTCAGTGAAATGAATTATATTATCTGTTATTATGATATGATTCATTTCCGTAATCAAATAAGTACATTTTAAATTGGCAACATTTTATCCTTTGTTGACATTTACTGAAAATTTCAGAATTTGAAATCCATATTTAGAGTATTTTTCCATTTGATATCTATTTCTCCGAAAACATCTATCCAAAAAATTGTCGGTAGATTATAGGATTGCTATAACGAAACAATTTTAGTATACAAATTCGGTTTTTAAATTCAGGAATACGGAAATAATAGGACTCTATCTTAAATTGGACGTCATCACCATGGCAACCTTAGAATCATTACCTATCGTGGGATATTACTGAATTAATTACGTGTGATAGGATTTAATAGAATGAAGAAGACTTTTATTAATATCATTTTAAGTTTTGATTCGGTATTTTCATAAAATTTAAAAGGACTTGACAAAATTCTGCAACGATAACATATATTAAATTTCAAACCATTCGGTTGGGTAAGTTTTTGCGCTGTTATACGCGGACAGACGGACGGACCAGACGACGACTATAGGTGCTACGTATTTATATCATTACGAATGCACATAAAAAAACACAACATTAAAAAATATATATTAATGAACAATAAAATATACAAAATTTATTTTTAAAATATTCATTCTTAATGAACATGATTCAATTATGTAAATTTACTGCATATTTTAATAATTCAAAGGATTTCTTTTGCAGCGTATCATAAACAAAACCCACTTTTGCAAAAATAACACCCGTCCATATTTATTACACACAAAGATACCCTTCTCTGGTATCAAAAATATATAATGAAATTTAAACAAATTTCTATCTGGAATAATGATTTAAAAATAAATTAAAATGAAAAAATACTCTGCTATCTAATATTTTAATTTCTAAGTTGAAAGCCTTGCGGGTTTTTTTTTTTTTTTTTAAGGTAAGATAAGTTATTTTTTGGATAAAGGTTTTTTTTTTTTTTTTTTTCCCACGCTTTGTAATACAATGATAAAAAAGTGCTTAACATTAAAATTTTAACAATTTTTTTTTTTTTTTTTTTTTTTTTAGATTTTACAAAGAAAAAATTTTAAATGGTTTTTTTTAGAGAGCAGCATAATACCAAACAGCTTTGGAGTTATATAGTTTTACTGACATATCGCTTAATCCATAAGATTGTAAGACTAAATAAAATAAATATGTATGCAATTTAGAAATATTTTCGCATAGAGAAGCATCATTTACGAAGAATATACAGAGATTGAAAAAGAAATTTTTTTTTTTCTGATGAGAAATTTGAAAAATACAACTGCGTTTCATGACGATTGATTTAACATGAATAGTTTTATATCTGAGGGATGAAGCCTTAACAGTTACAAACCATTTACAAATGACATTTTCAATAACACATTTTTAAGTTTATCTTTCAAATGCTTGCTAATAACCATTGTATTTCGTTTAAAATAATTTAAATGCAATTTCCGTGGAATTTTCCAGAAATTCCGTGGAATTTGCAATTTTTTAAATATGCTCGATAGCAGGATTTGACAAATTTCAAATTTTTTAAGTTATTTAATCTAGCGGAGGTTTTTTTTTTTTTTTCTTATAAAAATTTATTTAAGCTCTCTTGAAATGAGCACAAATGCCATTTTTCTCCTTTCCCCCATATTAAAAAATAAACTTATAAACTATATTTAAACAACAAATATTTTGAACTTTTATTTTTAATTTGAGAAAATCAAGTTCATCCAATGTAAATTTTAAAATAATGAAATCAGAATTACTTGAGACTTCGACAGAAAAATAGGCAAAAACTTGTTTTCTTGCTTCACTACTTCATCCATGCCCTCCTCAGCCGATATACATTTCGTAGCACTCAACTATTCGAATTTTTGAAGCATTCGGCAATCAGCATTTTTACGAACATGCCGGTTAATTCAGCCTTTACTGTTTCTTTTTTCTTCTTCTTTTTTTTTTTTTTTTTTTTTTTTTTTTCTTTTATCAGAGAGATATAATTTTGATAAAGTTTCATTAGAAAACTTAGTTTATATTATCTTTCTAAACTATGTACCACAACTACACTAAACTAGGTAAACTAATAATTCTAAACTATGTTTGTTATTATTTTTTCTCAATTAATTCATAAAAACTGTTCTGCTTTTTGAAAATCAATGACGGGGAAAGTTGGGGGGGGGGGGGGTAATATTTTTTACTGGAGACGAATTTTTTTCTGGCTGCCAGATTTTATCAAATTTGTAAAGGATAAATAAATCGAAAGGATAAATAAATATTAACCAATGGTTGGTCGCGTCTTTTTTAACAACACCGTTGGTCTTGTGTGACTATTTTTCTCACACTACCTTCTCCCATTGTATAGGTAGGTGCGTAATAAAAATGTCTTTTGAAAAATACACACGTTTTCCAAAAATCCCATAACATCGCCTATGAAAAAAAAAACACGATTTGCTTGTAAGGTATTTATTAGATACTAATAAAGCATCAACTGAGTATGTTATCAAAAAATTTTTAATTGCCGTTTATTAGGAATTGCATTTCAAAAGTAGAGATATTTTTAAAAATTGCATAATGTAAAATTGAATTTTAAATTGTTGTATACATCTTAGGCTTAAAATAAAATTTACTGTGAAACTACCATTAGCTTTGTTTAGCTTTAAAATATTTTTTTTCATTATGAAAAAATATATATCATAAAATCAGCAATAACTACAAATTTTGAAGTTTAAAAATTGTTCTTTGTCTTAACTGTAAAGGTTAATATATATTTTAAAAACTATGATAAAGTGAAATTCAATTTAATAACTATTGGTAAACAAAAACAAAAGGACTGAATATATTTAACATACATATTTTTTAACTATGACAAAATTAAATTCAGTTTAACAACTATTATTAAAAAAAGAATGAAAAAGGAAATAAAAAAGGGAAAAAAAGGATTGACTGAATAAGTTGAATATATTTGGTACTGTGTTTATTTTAAAATGAAGTGTTTCTCTGATTTTTTGAAAATGGCCAATTTTATGGAGAACTTTAAAGTATTGTAACCATTGAAAACAGAATTGGGGGGGGGGGGGGGTAATCCTTTTGGGGTATTTTGTGTATCAATTAGTTTTAACTACTGTAATTTATTATTATTATTATTTATGATGGCCAATTGACATGTCCTGCTTGAGCTGAGATAGAATTAAAATGACTATAAAATCTTTCTTCGGGTGAAACACAATATAATTTATATTTAAAGAAAAACAAGGAAATTTGAATGTCATTTCCAAATTAAATAACACGATTTAAAATCTCAACAAATTCTACGTCGTGCCGTACAAATTTTATAATTTTTTATTTCACTTCTGATTAAACGTGATAGACAGTTGTAAAATTATAGTTCAATTTGCCGTAGTGTTTGACATCAAACATCATAATATTTGCACAATTTATAATCACTTACAAGATTTAATTAAAGTCAAGAAATAGATGAAACAGATTTAACATACGACAAATATTTTACGTGATGAAATAATATAAAAAGATTAAGTACATACATTATTATATTAATTTATACTTTAGCGTATCTTATATTAAATAACCGGATAATTATGGCTACATAATGAAACATTTAAAAGGAAAATTAGATTCAATTTGTTGAAAAATTACTCTATTTGACAAAAAAAAAAAAATAATAATAATAATAATAATAATAAATACATATAATAATTTCAGGTTAATAGATAAATTTCACAATGAAAATTCCGAATATATATTTTTATCCCCCATAAATTAGTACATGAAACAAAGAAAAAATAAATCTTGTATACCTATTTCACTGTTGGTAAACAAAAGATCTACTCCGCAGTCCTGTTTGTTTTCATTTTCCTTACAATCACATCTCAGTTATGGTTACGAAACACTCACGTCGCATTATTGAATTACAGAAAACGATAAAATAACTGCAGCCGAATGAACGTTTTATTCCACGAACCGTACTGAAAAGTGAACGATCATAAACAAGCAGTGATGACTTGGCACTTGGTGGGTGTTAACTGTTAAGAACATGAAAATCGAATATTTGCTGTCGCCATTTTCTGTTATTTACTTTTTTTTTTTCGAACAATAAACGTGATCATCCATTTGTGAGGTGTTCCTTCCGGAACTTTATTGAAAAGGGACCGGATTTTGGCTTATTCTATTCGTCTGCGGATATTTTTATTCGCCATTTTTTTTCTCACTCTATTTTTATAATTCACCAAACTGTCACAAACTGAGAATAGGTATACTAGCGGTTGAGTGATTACTATTTTCGGCTCAACTTTGACGGATATCACATGCACTTGACCGAAGTGATAGTTTAACCTTGGGGAATTCAAAGCATGCGTAATAGTTAATCATAAAGAATCGGTGAGATAATCCGATTAGATTAAATTACAAATAATGTTTCACTCGACACCATCCGACGCTCTCACTTTCAAAGCTGTTAAGTTATTTGCCTGGATTTTGTTGTGGAAAAAAACGCGTATGTAATGTGAAGATATTTACCTATTCAGCTGCGTGTTTTTTGAATTGCTTTAATGCTTAGTCAAAACTAAAATGTGCGAAAAATATTTTTAAAAAAAAACATTGATGTCTATTGATTAATATCCATTGGGATTGACTGAAATCTCAAAGAAATGGCTATATTTACAGAAACGAAATCTATAATAACCAGTGGCGCCAACTATTGGGCTCAAAATCATTTTAGGAAAAAATGACAATGCCAATTTGTTTTCTTTGAAAGTTTGGAAAATGGTGATATTTCAATTTATGATAGGTCAAGTTAGAATTTTTTAGAGTAGAATGTGATTTTATACGGTTTTATTCAATCATATTCTTATAGGGTCTTCATTTTATGGACTCTCCTATTAGGCCATGAATTTGGCAACAAATTAAAATGTAAAGGACTAAAAAATATTAAAATGGGCCCTATATAAATGCTACACACTCCGTTTTCAATAGGAAATGTCCTAAAGGTAAATAGCATGCACCAAACTCACGGTAATCCAAGTATATTTGAGTTAGAGCACGAACAGTCTGTCAGACGGCTAGGCAAACCGAATTTATAAAAAGTTTATGAACACTTTTCTTCAGTGTTGAATTCAGGGGGTGGCCCGGGGGGGGGGGGACATTTCCCCGAGGAGTATTGAAATGCCCCCCCCCCCGGCAGATTTAAGATTTTAAGCTTTTAATAGTTGAAAAGCGGAATTCCCCCCCCCCCCCCCGGAGCCACAGAAATCTCTCCCGGAGAAAAGTGTCTGAATTCAACACTGCTTTTCTTTTATGTTGGCAAGTGTTAATAAAAGCTCTGAACTTACATTTTTTGTGCAAACCTTACCTTTAGCAGACTATAAACGGAGAGGAGGTGTTGAGTTAGACTTAGTTATCGTATTAGTTCGAGGCCTCCGAAAGAATACTCCGTATAGGGCCTAAAAGTGCTTTAATCGGGCATGTTCATCTGCTAACACTTTCTGAATCCCTTTTTCTGTTCACAAACGCATGAAATTAGCAGGTACTTTTATTCGAACTGTGTAATCAAACTGCTTTTCTATTTTTCGACAAAGACAGAAGAGCTGTCTGAAAAATGCTGTCAAAGTGGAACCATTGAAGCAATTTGGAATGGAAATGAGTTTTCCATTTATAGATAAATAAATTACTTATCGAGTTATAAGCGATTCGTGTCACGTGACGACATGTTTTCCCCATTTCTCGTGTTGCGGCGTCGGGAATTCGGTTCAAAACGCAGACTTTGGCGGTCATTTTTTTAAAGATCTTTTGTCTTTACCAAAAAACGGGAAGCGTCTTTTCGAATATAAAGTTTCTCAATAAGAACACCTGCCAATTTCATGCGTTTCTGAACAAAAATGAATTTAAAAATAGGTCATAACAGCCAGTTTGGATTTGAGAACAGACTTAATCGCAAAATCATTGCTAAAGTTTAAAGGACCGCCTCCAGAAGGAAAACGAATAAACTTTCCAATATTAAAACACCTAATTTTCACAACAGAATAGGAATAAAACTTAGCCTAAATATAATTTTTTGCGAAAATTCTATAATTAGTTCCAGAGAAATTCACCACTTAAACCATTTGTTCAGAGAATTATTTCTGTTTTATTATTATTATTATTATTATTATTATTATTCAGATTGCTTTGCTACCACTTGTTTGAAATAGTAATAATCGCCTTATTAATTCTGTCATTAAATAAGGCATTAAATGTAACGACTAATATAACTAATATAAAAAAGTTTTTAACAATCAAGCAATCTGAATAAAACAAAAAAAAAACACCACTGGTAACACTGCTTGGCAGAGAATTCTGCCATTTGGATAATATGGGTTAAAATAAGTTCAGCTAATACTGCGTCTATACTTTGGGAACGAGCAAATTGACAGTACAGAATATACTGGGAATATTATATACCTCTGCGACAAGAAATAGTGCGCTGCTTACTTTATCTCTCTATGTCTGATTTTTTTTTTTTATCTTTAAATACAAAAACTAGTGTCCGCTTAAATGAAACTGATATAAGTTAAAATGTGCCACTGTTATGATAGATTTAATATTTCATAAAGATGTATTTATTCGCTTGGCAGAATTTTATAGTCTCTAGAGTGATGCATCGGGTCCGGTGGATATGGTGCTATTTTTTTTGTTGTTATTGTGGGCTGTGTACGGTTTAGGTTGACTTTAATTGCTTCGAGTTCGGTTTTAACACTTTCGGGTTGGGTTCGTATTGACCCGGTTTTTCAAAATTATGTGCACAATATTTTTTTTCATAAGAAAGGCTTATTTGAATGTTAATGAGACTATATCATCATCATCATCAACCGTTTTCAATCCACTATTGGATGTAGGTCTACCCCAGATTTTTCCATTGTTTTCTGTCTGGTGCTTTAGTCATACAATTAACACCAGCCACTTTTCTGATTTCGTCACTCCATCTTACTTGAGGTCGCCTTCTTACTTTACATGTCTGGGATACCACTGTAGGGTGTTTGTGCTCCATCTATTGTCTTGTCTTCTTGCAATATGCCCAGCCCATTTCCATTTTAGCCGTTTAATTCTCTCAATGATGTCAAAAACTTTCGTCTGACTTCTTAGCCAAGTTATTCTCTTTCTGTCTCTTCTAGTTATGCCTAGCATACATTTTTCCATACTTTGCTGTGTTGCTTATAATCTTTGTACCATCCGTTTTGTTAGCGTCCATGTTTCTGCTCTATAAGTTAGTGCAGGCAAAAAACATTGGTTAAACACCTTTATTTTCAAACAAAGAGACATGTTACTCTTCAGAATAATATTGTTCTTCCCAAAAGCACTCCATCCATTTCTTATTCTTCTATTGATTTCATTCATCATACTGTTGTCCGATGATATTTCCTGACCAAGGTATACATAAGTTTGCACTTCTTTAATCTCAATGTTGTTGTAGACATTTTTTTTTTTTTTTTTTTTTTTTTTTTTTTTATGCAAATGAATTGAATGAATTGCTTAGTCTTTTCCAAATTTATTTTTAATCCCACATTAATTCTAGCTTCTACTAAATCTTTTAGCATATTTTCCAATTCTTCAGGGCTATTACTAAAAATTAAAATGTCATCAGCAAACCGGGGATGGCTTAAATATTCCCCATTTATTCTAATCCCTTTTTTTCCCAATCCAGCTTCTTGAAAATATTTTCTAAGACAGCAGTAAAAAGTTTAGGCGAAATGGTGTCTCCTTGTTTTACTCCTCTTCCAAGCTTGATCTTCACTTTTCCTTTGTCCAAATGGATAGTGGCTGTTGCTTTCTTGTAAATCTTCTTTATGATGTTGATGTGAGGTTTATCTATACCAATGTCCTCCAGAGAATCAGGGCCTGATTATCCCAAAGGCACGTGAAGCACATGCTTCCCTCTAAATTTTTAAAGGGCCCCAAAATGACTGTTGAAGAGGGCCCTCTAATTCCTATTTTCATTCTTTTACACTGTATTTTTAATTTTTTTAGAAAAGAAAGTTTGCTTAATCCAAGAAGAAATCCAAGCACTACTTCATTAAACTTATTTAACAGGGAAATATGATGACATCAACAGGATATTACTTAATCACATAGCAACCTGATGTGCCTGTTAGAAAGCACCCGGTAAATTCAGCATACTATATGTACTAATGTACTAAATATATCAAGTATATACAGGAAACATTAAAAAAATAAGGTTTAATGAAATATATGCGACCTCGGTTAAGCTATTCTCAAGAATAATATAACTATCATTGGTGACTTTTCAAGAATGAAGAATTAAGAAAACTTTTGCCAAAAAGTAAGGGGGCCCCAAAATGATACCGTGCTTCCCTAGATTCAGAGGTTAATCGGGCCCTGCAGAGAATTAACTACTGCCGATGTGTAGACCGAATCAAATGCTTTATTATAATCAATAAAGGCAAAGCAGAGGGGTAAATTATATTATTTATGTTTTTCTATGAGTTCCCTTACTGTTTGAATATGATCCATTATCCTGCTTGTTCTCTAGGTTGAACCACTACCTCCGTAATACTAATTATATATTACGGAGGTAGTGGTTGAACTGAGTCCAGAGCCGATTCAAGTCCTGTTAAAACTTTGGTGAAATATTTATAATTCACTGACAGTAAGCTGATTGGACGATAGTTTTTAATGTTGTTCTTCTCCTCTTTCTTGTAAAGTAGCACCATCACAGCATTATTCTAATCTTCTGGTACATCTGATATCTCAAGACATTTTGAAAACAGTAAGGCTAGCATTTTTGCAATTTTTTCTCCTGCTTCTTTGATAAGGTCAATTATAATTCCATCTTCGCCAGGGCATTTACCTTTTTTCATGCATCTAATGGCTTGTACAACTTCATATGTCATCACTGGGATTATCTCTTGAGTTTCTATTATGTTTACTCATGGATCACGTAGGTTGATTTCCCTTTGATCTTCACATGCATTATATAGATCGTTATAGAATTTTCCGACAATGTGTACTATTTCATTATTGATTTTGGTGATTGTTCCATCTGTCCTCTTCAGTGCAAAAATACCTTTTCTTCCAACACACAGTTTGCGCTTAGCTGATTTTAAACTTTTGTTATCTTCTAGAACTTTCTTGACGAGATCACAGTTAAATTTTCTGATATCTATATCTATATATCTATCTATATTATATATATACATTTATCTTTCTTCTTAAAAGATAAAATTGATACTACAGATATAATTGTAGACTACTTTTCAATAATTGCATTAAAACAAGAATTAATTTTCCCTGATTTCGGGTTCGGGTCGTGTTCAAGTTGAAGTGTGATGGATCGGGTCGGTTTCGGGTTGAAATTTGTTTGAATCGGAACGAATTGCAGATTTATTTATTTATTTATTTGTTTAAATTTCTGGGTTTCGGGTTGACTTAAAAAGCAATTTTCATATTCGGGGCTACTATTATTATTTTTTTAAATCAAATAGCTATAGAAAAACGCTGAATAAATAACGTTGAAATATTCCTATAAATAACTTAAATAATAAAAGGATTAAAAGGTATTTAATCATAAAAACGATTCTGTTAAATTTTGTTTATTCTTGCTTATCTATTTTCAATATCAAATATGATGTTTTTTTTCTAAAATTAATAATTTTACATCATTTTAGCACTATTTCGATGTTTTAATGAATACTTTTTTCCTCAAAACGAAATTGATCGCTTAATACGGCAGTTGTAAAGGGGAGAAAGCTTGTAATATCATCTCCTATGGAAGTTTAACATTACATCAGCTGTTCTCGAAGGTATTGTTATTACCATTACAACTGCCATATTAAGTGATGAATTTCATTTTGAGTGAAAAAGTATTCATTGGGACATCGAAATAGTGCTAAAATGATGTTAAATTTTTAATTTTGTAAAAAACAAATTATTCATTTATTTATTTAAGTAAAAATGATGCAAAAATTTTCTTTAGGTTACATTTCTTCTGTCTGTGTTGTTTGAAGATGCTAGCGTTAATTTTTATCATAAAAAATTGCATTTAATTGTTAAAAAAATAGGTGTGCCTATTATTTTGTGCTATACTTGTATATGTTCTATAGTCTTTAAAATACATTACTTCAATTTCAAACCAATTTCTACCTACATAACCGTAATATGACTAAACTCTTGTTTGAAACCCGTAAACGAAAGATTGATGCTATATATAATACCATTTTCAGCACTAGCATCTTCAAAGAACACAGATTGAAATAACGTAACTTAAAGAAAATTTTAACATCACTTTTTAGTTTAAAAAAATCTAAAAATAAAAATTTAAGAAAAAATATTTTTTCCCCAAAATAAAAAAAAAAATTACATCATTTAGCACTATTTCGATGTCTTAATGAATAATTTTTCACTCAAAATTAAATTCATTATTCATCACTTAATATGGTAGTTGTAAAGGGGAGAACGCTTGTAATATCCTATGAAGGTTTAACATTACAGCTGTTCTCGAAGGTATTCTTACCGTTACAACTGCCATATTAAGTGATGAATTTCATTTTGAGTGAAAAAGTATTCATTAGAACATCAAAATAGTGCTAAAATGATGTAAAACTTTTAATTTTGAAAAAAATATATATATTTATTTATTCATTTATTTATTTTAAGTAAAAATTATGCAAAAATTTTCGGTACTTACGTATTGTCCGTGCCAGTTTTAAGCCAACTGCGCCAGGCATGGAGCCAATATTACTAATTATAGTAACCCTTATATTTTTTTTCTTGCTACATGCTACATGCCTGGGAATAATCTATAATATTATTCTTTCTTATTTACTATGCTATTTACCATTTATTAATTTTACTAAAATAATGTTATTTACTATTTTTAACAATGTTATAAATTTAATAAACATATATTATATTTTATTTATTTTATATTAATTACCATTTTTAACAATGTTATTTGATAATGTTAAATTACTGTGTTTGAAAACATGATAAGCAATGATAAACAAGATTGGTACTGGGCAACCATTTTTGGCGGTCCATCTCCTGGCACGGATAATACGTAAGTACCAAATTTTCTTTAAATTTCATTTATTTCAGTCTGTGTTGTTTGAAGATGCTACCGTTAACTGTTATCATAAAAATTTGCATTTAATTGCTAGAAAATATGTGTTCCTATTATTTTGTCCTATACTTGAATATTTTCTATACCCTTTAAAATACATTACTTGAATTTCAAACCAATCTCTGCCTACAAAACCGTAATATGAATGAACTCTTGTTTGTGACCCCGTAAACGAAAGATGGATGTCATATATAATACCATATTTTCAATAGTGGATAATAATACGGTAATAAATCTTTAAAAAAAAAAACATCAAGTTTGTCGCAATTCAAGCAAACTTGTGGAAACTAGAGTGCGAAAAGATGGATAGACAGACATACAGACGATCCGAAGTCATAAACACTTTGCAATTTTGTTGAACACTATTAAACATCAATGCCTTATTTCTTAAAATTGTGAATTCATTAGTATGTTTATTCTAATTCTTAAAGTTTAGTAGGTCTGCGTTCCCCTGAAAAATAGAAAGTAGAGGGACGCTTGAGATAAAATTAAAAGTGAGGCTCCCCCCCCTCCTCTACTACACCACTGTTAAATGCTTGTTAAATGCTCCATTATTCAGAATGGAACTAATATAGTAATACATTATAGTAGTGCAAATAGTAGTGCATTTCCAGCATTTCACTTCCCATGATGTAATCACACTTCATGCAAAGCAAAGTTATTTTGATGAAAATCTTGCTAAAAAATTCGGGTTCAGTTCCTGGTATTTTTGACTGAATAAGTGGGTTGTGACGCTAGTTCCCTGTACACTTATTATCACCCACCTCTGAAAATTTCTTTGAAAATTTTAGGAACATCTTGTATATTTCCAACCTCTCAAAATAATCACTGACTTCCATACTTCCAAGTCCAAACGTTGCTCGCTGATGCCCCTTGCTGACTCGATAGGACGATAGGAGCTGCAAAGTTATTTCTGCTTAGTTCCACCATTTGAATACATTTTGATTTTTTCACTTTAGTTCCTTCTTGGGAAATAAGAACTATCTGACTGTAAAATTTTCCTCTAATTCCTTTCATAGTCAGCTATCATTCGTTTAAACAAAAGAAAAGGGGAATAATTATCCATAAAAAATCGTAATAGATTTTTTAAAAAAAATCGCTTCGATTTAAAAAAAAAAATCGCTTCGATTTTAAAATAATTATTTTAGAATACAAGAAATTGCTTTCATTTATTTTAATTCGCAGAGGACGACATGAAATTTTAAGTTTTTATTAATTAAAAGTTAGACTATAATCTTCTTTATAACGCAAACGTAATTTCTAGTATAAAGTACACTTGTAAAAAGGTCCTGTTCATCAAAATTGAAGTATTTGCGTTAAATATGACGTAAAATTGTTTTTTTTTTTTTTTTTTTTTTTTTTTTTTTTTTTACAATCTTTAAACCATGAAGTTAGCCAGCTGAATCTATTCGGAATTCGGCCAACATCGCTATTGGGTGTATCCAAGGCCATCTTATAAATTGAGATAGCCCTGGTGTAGTCCTAGAACATAACTCACACCACAAAAAATATTTTATATAATGTTTTATAGATTACATACTAGTACAACCTGTTGGATACACGAACACACTTGGTACCAATATCGAGCAAGAGGCTGATCACCTCTTATCGATGAGACAAGACAGAAAAATGATACACTGCGAAGCTTAAGCTATTATTAATAATTAGTGGCGGACCTTTTGATTGATTTTAAAATTTCCTCTATCCACTTTATAGTGTTTGATACAAAGAATATAGATACGGAGTAAATATCTTTGCGATCTAAATATCTATAATATCTGTGTGAGGGAAGTGGTAAGTACAAGGAGCCAGTTACATTGTTTAAAATTTCTACTATTAAATTGGGAACCACTCAGAGCAAGCTCCGCCCTTCCCGCAGTGCACGAGGCAAAACAGGCGCGATCATCAATGGCCGCATCTACCCTAGAGTAGAAATGCGACCGGCTTCACGCTCGGGGCGAAACCCCACTCCACATCATCGTGGTTGGGTTTTCTGCGAAGTTCGGTGAGCGAACTCGCTAATCATACTATAGAAATGATCCTATGAAGTATGATCTTGACAAACAATTTAGCTTTAAAATTACTAACATCCTCTATTTTTCAATATTTCCGGTATGAAAGATTTATTTTTCTGAACACGTTTAACTATGTCTTTTGTCCCAATACAATTATGTTGTTTTATCTCACAAATATCTTAAAAAAAAAAGAATTATGAAGGTGAGATACATTCTGCGTAAACTTTTGATTGTATGATGGATACATACATCTATCATTTTAAGAAACGCTGTAAACGAGATATGGTGTCCTTCACCAAAGTTTTGAAGCATGTTTCGTTTACTTGCTCTTGCTACAAGAATTACATTGCGTATAAGAACAGGACAATAACGTAAGATTTGATTTTACAAAGGCCGTTTTAAGTAGCGTATAAGAACATAAATAACGTATTACTTTATTTTTTAAGTATTGCTATTCGAATTCTCTTTGAAATCAAGGTGATTATTTAAAAGATTTACTTTACCGGACAAGTTGAAGATCCAATTTAAATTTAGAATAGTTAATATAGATTTAAGTGGTATCAAAGAATTTTCTATAGCTAACATTATTTTCGTGTACATGAAGTACTACTTAGAAAATATATTTCTTCCATTCTTACGATGAAAACGTCTACATAAGCATCGTTTCCCAATGCCTCTTAAAATAAAACTGGCTTTTTAGGGAGGGGTGATATGCAGCTATCGTACCTGCTTTCATTTTGCCCCCGTTTCCATACGCAAGCACGAAATTAACCCCCTTAAAAAATCGGAACCTGCTCAATTTTTCGTTCTGACCTATGATTGGCTGATTGGTGAAATGACGCACGAACTTCCGGTGTAAATATAAACAGAAGCCGTTTTGTTACGTTTAGCGCTCTTACATTTTCGTTCTTTTTCTTTAGTATAAAAATGGCTGACCGTATTCTGTTGTTGCAGACGTTTATCGACCTTTTTTTTTAGCATCAGAGCTTTCCAATTCAGTGGATTGTTTAATTCGGATATTTCAAATCCATACAAAAAATTGAAAATAGCGATGTTTGATTTATTTAATAACAGAAATTCCAACATTAAATGGAGCGAAATTTTTTTTGTTAAATTTTCTTGTATAAATTCAGATTTTTTGAACTACGGAATTTCCAAGAACGTATTCGACTCTGGGACTTAAAGGGTTAATGGAATACCTGCTAAAACAAAACCCCGTATAAAGTGGAATACTTTTCGATTCAGTTTTCAAGGTTTTAATGAATCACTATTAGACAAAACTGATTACATAGTTCAGTATTAAGTATTTCATTAACTTAAATTTTAAAATACGTCGATTATTAGAAACTTAACAAAATTACGTTTGCGGAGGAGGAAGAGTAAAAGTGCTCCAAACTCCAATAAATTATATCACCTTCAATTAAAAAAATTAATAATTTTTGCTTGTTTAAAATGGATATTATAGTTAATGGTCCGAGAAGATAATGTGCACATTTTTTAATGTATGAAGGAATCGTATGTAAATTTTTAATAGCTCTCTTTTTAATTTTCCTTAGACAACATTATTCTTAAAAACAACCACGAAACGATACAAATTTTAATGTGCTAAAATAAAATGAAAAAATGTATACAATAGGGAATTTTAAGCACACAAGAAAAATGTTTGTTTCCCATGTCTATGGTGTAGCAACAGGGAAGTGCCATTAGTGTTCAGCACCTGTGTGGAAAACTTCAGCTTGCGCCCTGAATCCCTCCCCCCAAAAACTATATTTTTTTTTAACTTATCAGCAATCACAAAAGAAATACTACAATATATATATATCTAATTTCTATTTCGGTTGCATATTTATTTATTTATTTTGCTATTTGAACCTCATGTCGGGTTTTAATTTTCTTGTTTCATTTTATTTTGTCATTTGAACCTCATGTCGGTCCTTAATTTTCTTGTTTCATTTATATATGTTATTAGGGTCATTTATATATGTTAATAGTGTCGATTTTAGGCATAATGCTGACAATATTTGTTGCAATAGCATATACTTACTATGAATATTCTTATAAAGCCATTGTAACGATTTCAATTAAATCTCCCACAGTCTGCTAATTATGCAAAATAATCAAGGATAGAAGTTCCCAGGTGTTGGAAAACTTCTGTCATATTTTTCTGCTAGCTTGCAAGAATGTCGCCAACCTGCAAAGGCACAGAATAGCTTCGATCAATCCTGTGAACGAAAACTGTTTCGACAGCAAAATATTTCTCTGATCTCGCCGGCTACATGTGTGGTCGCTTTAGCGTGAGAACTTTACCCGTGCGAACATTTGGCATTTCAGTAAGACCTCCCAAAAAGGAATCCCGATCGAATCACAGAAAAACTGAATGCTATGACGTGAGCAGAAACTTCTTTGATTGGTGAACGGAGAGACTTTTGTTGGAGCCAAGGGACGGGAAAAAGAATCGAGGGGAGGTTAGTTAGAGTTTGAAGGGAGAGAGTGTTGGTAGAAAAACACTCATCTCAGGACGGATTCCCATCTTAGTAGGGAAGGAAAGGTTTGCTGACAGATTTTCAAAAGAGAGAGGATTTCTCTGAAGACAACGGCAAGGCCGTCGTTTGAACTTTTTGTGAGGAGTGAAAAAGATACTCCGGTTGGATGTTAAGATTTCAAATTACTGCACAAGACTGGACTATATTGATTTATAAATTGATTACAAGTTGAAACGAAACCAGCTGAAAAAAATTGTTGTAATGAGTTGTAAATATGAAGAAGTTCGAGAACAATTTTGAATAAAATTTGTTTCGAAGTAACATATTGAAATAAATCCATATCAAAAGGCCACACGCTACCCCTTTTTAAATTATAACATCATGGATTCATTATACCCTTCTGAAGATTCTATAAGATATTCATAGTTTTCCAATTTTGCTTTTTCAATTTTTGCTTTTTCATCATTTTAAGTATAATTCCTTTCGTGTCCATTCCATTGCTTTTTATCTTTCGTTCTTCTCATATGCATTCATTTTTAAATAAATATATATATATATATATATTATATACACACATAACAGAAATTATAAAACGAATATAAAAAAAATCACTGACGGCTCGGCCTACAGGCACAGGTAGATTTCGAAGACGCAGACCGTGGGGCGCCTGTTTGTTGGGAATTGCGGAAGAAATTACCTTTTTGCTATGATGCGGCATTTGGAAACGCCCACTTCGAAACCTAACTTGTTTGCAGGCGGAGCCGGCAGGGATTTTTTTTGTTTTTAATTTTTCTTTTGCTATAAGGGTTGGTCCTATAAAAAACTTGTCAGTATAAAAGTTTTAGATAGTATTAAGAGAATTTATAATAAATTTAATCGAATTTGATATCTTCTGAATTGACGAAGTTATGAATTTTTTTCTTTTACCCCCCCCCCCCTCCTTGGGGCCATTTTTAATGATATCAAAAATCTGTCATACATAAATTTTCGGCCCTTTTCCTAGAAGTAATAATAACTTTAAACGGTATTTGATACGTATCATAATTAAGAAATTATAGGGGGTTTTCTGTTTTCACAAAAGCCCCCCCCACCCCCCCCCCCCCCGTTGGTTCGATTTTGCCCATTAACGAACTTGAGCGAGATTTTATGCCCCTTGATTTTATGTATCAGTTTGGAAGAGATTTGTGCAGAATTATTGAAGTTATCGTGTCCATAAAAAAAGTGATATAGATAGATAGATAGATAAAGTTTTGAACTGGGGGTGGTTTTGTGTTCTGGGAGTCATGATAGGCGTAGTAGATCTGCAAAAATTTTTCAAAATTTCCAATTTAGGTGAGAATGTAATAGGTAGTATTTCTTACGAAATCTACCTAAAAAATAAAACAAGGAGAGTACAAAAGTTAGAATAATAAAATAATTTTGTGTGTTAAAAAAACTGACAACTTTTAACACATAAAATAATAAATTAAGCGCATGTTTTAGAAATAGTTTGACACCTAAGAAAATAGGAGACATCCTTTAAGAATACTACACAGAAAACTAGTCGTTGGGGGCCACCGTAATACTTACCCATCATGGATATGCATAATGTAAAATATTAAAATAAAAATGTGTAAACTACTTATAAAATGCATTGCAATTCAAATAAAATCGTGGCTTGATGACGTCCTAAACTTTAAATGCTCTATAGCTGAATTGTGTAAAAGAAACATCCTTATAACTCCAAAAATAATAATCCTATTAACTAGCGGTTTATTGCATCTGATTAAGAGTCAAATTTCCAATTAAAATATATCTTTGAAGTGAAATTTGGATGAAATACAGGGTCATGAAAAATCGAAGAGTGTGGAAAATAGGATTCCAAATATCTCGGCAACTAATTATCCGATTGACTTCATGCTTTATTCAAAATTTGTTTTTTTATTGTCTTTTATATTCATTTCTTAAAATAAACAATTTCGAAAATTTTTATATACCTTTCATCAGAACGAATATTTCGAGAGTCCGAAAAAAATTGTTCCGGTTAATCGAGGTTATTGAAATGAAATAGGCTTCTTCCCATTATTACATACTAAGTACATACCAAATTGCAAGTCTCTATCTCAATTTTTTCGGGAGATAGAGCGTTTACAGACACACACACAGACACACAGACGGACGGCAAATTTTTTTTTCTAAAAATATGTTTTTCGGAATCTCCAGTGTCTGAAACGTGTAAATCCGTCAAAAAAATTTTTCGGTTTTCAAAACGATTACAAGACTTACCCTATACTACGTATGATGGGTAAGTAAAAGAAGTTACAAATATTAATTTCCTGAGGAGATATTTTAAACATAAGAATGCCCAAAGGTTTAACATTAGCGAGGGGAATTGAGAAAATATATACAAAGCTTATGGGTAGTGAGCTGGATCCCTCGCTTGATGGCCTTAGGTGAGCGCCTAGGTTTGCGGGATGGAAAAGCCAGCCTTGCCATTATGAATTTAAGCACTTCATTCGACAACAACTTATAAACGAATACTTAAATTAAATACACCAATCGAAGCACCGAATGATTCAAAATACAGGTTTATGTCGATGACTTATCTTAAACCATGATGTCTTAAACCGCTTATGATAGAAACACAGTTCCAATTACAAAATGCACGCAAATCAAATACAGCTTTCTGATATAGCATTTGATTTATACATATTAAAATACGATATTTAATTTATTTTTCATGAGGCTCCCTTTTACTATAACTTATATTTATAAAAAGATTGCCCTTGCGTCTATGAAAGACATTAAAAAAAAAAATCTTTTTCGAGAAAAACTTACCGAGACATATTGCTATGGATTTTATAAATATCCAATGTTTTCCTGGCACTGAAAACGGAAAGACGCGTTTTTTAATGCCAGAAAACACTGAAAAATCATAAAATACATGTTTTCAAAATAAAGTATTTTAAAATCCAAAAGATAGTAAGGGCTGTAAATTGAACATTTTACGTGAGAATTTCGCGAAATGCCACTCTGTCAAAGAAAAGGCATTCCATGCAAAAATGAGTGCAAATGGTTCTCTAAAGTCAACGTTAAAATGCAACTTTATATCGCATTAATAAAGGTTCTTGATTTGTCAGTAATTTCTATTTCAGTCAAACTAAGATGGTGTTTATTCTTAGAAAATATCTGGTTGAAACAATTTATAACAAAACAAAACAAAAAATATACGATTTTCTAAAGTTACATTGCTTTGATAAAGACTTCAAAAAGTTAGGAAAAGATTATGTTTTCAAAACATTTCCCACACCACTATTCTGAAAGAGCAAATTTAAGACTTCGAGCGTCGACTTCGAGCTTCGACTTTTCGAGCGTCTTTCTTTTGCATGCTCTGGTTTCCTTTCAAAATACGAGCTAATCTTTCGCCTTTTACTAAAGATTACCGTGGAGGGGAACGACTCAATGAGCCTAAAACCAATTTTTGGAATCCCACCGAAAGGTGGGGCATTTTCTTAATAAAGAAATACTCATGTTGTAATGTGTGTTGCGCATATATATTTTTAATTTCTACCCGTACATTATTTACCATTTTAATAATTTCGAAGAATAATCGTATATTCGAGATTATTAGTAATTAGTACCAAAAAAAAACGTATCAGTTCGAATCCATTCTATTTGGCTCATTGTTTGCAGTCAACTGCAGAAAAATAAAAATAAAACTATTTAGTTAACATTTAATGAATTAAAATATACGAATTCTAATAAGAGTCGTGAATAAGTTAAAATTTTTACGTTATTCAGTTTGTCACCTCGACAAACGTTACGCTATTATGTTAATTTATAAAGAAAAAATTGAAAATAATCCTGATTAGTGATTACATATTTCGACTCTGTCTAGTCTAAGATGTGCAGAAAGATTGTGATTTGCACTGCATACATACACGTCTGTGTGTGCAATAGAATATCCAGTGAATATAATTATTATGCAACCCACCTAATAGTCAGGTATATAAAAACTTTTATACAATCTATCCTATAGAAGAGATCCAACTTTTGTATAAAGTATACACACGACTATAAAAGTAGGTAAGTCTAATGTGAAAATGAAACAATCACTAAAATAGAAACCTTCTTTTATTATGCAAAGAAACATGGGATTTTAACTAATATATTTATATAAAAATTGCAGTTTTATTGTAATTGCAGTAAAATTGCAGATACATTATTTTGCACCAACGAGAGATTACATATCAGGATTGAATAGTGTTAAATTTAGTCGCAAGCATCTATGCTAGCTCTAAGCAAAATTTAATAAAACACTGTCCTTTCATGAAGTCATTTATCTATATTGTTTCGTTTAAATTTGTGACATGTTATTTTCGTCATACTTTATAGCATTTAATTCTGTTAATATGTTTTTGAAAACTGATCGTTTCGCGATCCATATAGCCCGGGAATGGCTGGACTAGTTTGTTAAATTGAAACGTTTGCGGAAACATTATATCGTTGCTATGCTATCATTTGAAAAGATCGAGAATTTTATAAGGATAATGTATTGTACTCGAAATCTCAAACTAAATTTGCGTTTTTGTATCAAATATGTATAATTCTTAATTATTGCCTCATAATGGCTTTGCTTTGCCCCGCCCATTAAGAAAAGTTTTATTTTATTAGCAAATTATATCGAAATTACTGAAATTTTTCGAACACGATCGAGAATATAACTTGGGCTTGCGCACATTACCGAAGCGAGGAATAAATATGAATGACCCGAGCTGATGTCCTACGAATATTGGCCAGTTTTTCGAAAGCCGCTGAATGCTGTACAATCAAATATAAGACATCTGCTGATATTCAGGGATATAACTTAAAATTATTGTTTAAAAGAAAGCATTTAAAAGAGTTGTTTGCCTTACTTATAGCCAGTGGCGTAGCTACATATTTCGCGCCCTGGAGCAAGTAAAATTGGTGCGCCCCCTTGTCACTCGAAAAAGTTAAACCAAAATTTGTTTTAAAATTTAAAAATCATGTATTCTTATTTCGATTTTAAACCTTATTTTTATTTGGAGTTCAAAGCATTTTAGCAAAATATTTAACGTAATAAATACAAATAGGATAAAAATAGAACTGTCATTTTTAAGTAACTACTAATATTTATTATGAATTGGGCGGGATTTCTGTTTTAAATGCGCCCATGGGGTTAGCACAATTTGCGCTGCATCTGTTGTTCCTTTAGAAGCCCTATAGAACCCTAAAAATAAACACACTATTTTCAAGAAATTTTTAATTTGACCTGTCGCATTTGGATGAAATACGTTTTTCCGTTTTAAGTGCAAGGAAACGCTGAAAATTTATAAAATTCAAAGTATCGTAACTCGGTAAGTTTTGGTCGTACAAAAAATTAATTATTATTGTTTTACCTTTTAGAGTACGGAGAAAGTTTTTCTAAATATAACTTATAGAACCCAGGGGCCGTATAACAAATCCAATTTTGCAACTTTCAAAAAATATCTGGCACGAATGGCTTTTAAGAGGATGAAGAACAACGTGGAAACTTTTTTTGTTATTGGAACTATATACTTCTAAAGCCAATGGACTGTGATAAGAGTTGACACTCTTATATACTGATGGATTTATAACCATCTCAGATATCATTAACTGATTTCAAAACAGGAAGCAGTTCAAGGACATAAACATTTGAGCACGCAAATAAATACATTAAGTGACAATAAATCATTCTATAATGAACAGATTTTTCTATTTTAGACAAATCATCCTACTCAAGATAAACAATGATATTAATATGTGAAATATGTTCGCGAAATTAGTTTTAATATCAACCCACGCATGCTGCAGCTGTCTGACGTCATCAAAAGAACACTGATTCAAAAAAACTTTTTTATTATTAAAGTTAGTTGCCCTTTTTATCTCAATAGAGAAAGATGTAATAATTTTAATCTGTTGCTGCAAAAGGCAGCTGTATGTAAAATGTTACTTGAAATTATTAAGTCAAAATTTTAATATAATTATCTATAACAAAAGTGATCAGTCTCAGGTGTGGACTCAATATAAATAATATACTTCATTAACCAACATTTATGTTTTCAACACTTTAGCTCGGTAACTAATGGATTAACGCAGTTAAAAATGTGCACCAACCTGAAGTAGTAGGAATACTGATGCTGAAGAAAGATAAAGGTAAGAAATTACCTATATTATTATATTAATTGTGTTTTCATGGCCAGAATGATATATATTTATTTATCTAAGTATTAGCGCGCGTAACCTACAGCGTAGAGCAGAGGCGGCTTTTTTGCCAACAGTCGATTACGAGACTGAGAAAGTCTCATATTTTAGTAGATAAATAATATTTGAGAAAAAAAAAAAACTACTGGCCATAGATGTGTGCACGTTAAAATGAAATTGAAAATTATTGAAAATATAGTTAGTTATTTGATGATGAAATAAATATTGTGCATTTTTTGTTGATATATATGAAATGTTAAACAATTGAAGAAAACTAGATATATATAAGGAGTTTTATATAAAATAATAAAAGAGCAATTCCTCTTTAATAACAAAACTTAAATAACTAGTAAAATGGCCGCATCACGTGAGATACAGCTTGTAGAAAAACTTAACGCAAGCAATTACAGTAATTGGAAATTTAAAACTGAAATGTTACTGATTAGAGAAGATTTATTCAACGTAATAACCGAAGATAGGCCCACGCCAGTCACAACTGATTGGGAAAAGAAAGACAGGAAGGCAAGAGCCATAATTAACCTATCAATTGACGATTCACAAATTGTTCATGTTAAGGGGCTTAACACAGCTAGAGACACTTGGAACGCGCTTAAAACCATACACGAACGGGCGAACCTCTCTAGTAAATTATTTTTGTTAAGAAAGCTCTATGGAGCCAAGCTCCAAGAAAACGGAAACTTAATCAAACACATAACATACATTCTAGAATTAATTGACAAACTTTCAGCGATCGGGGAAACAATTAGCGACTCCCATCTTTCAGCTTTATTGCTGTGTTCGCTACCCCCTAGTTATAATACGTTAATTACTGCCCTGGAATCGCGAAATGAGGACGAGCTCACACCACAATTTATTAGAAGTAAATTAACAGATGAGTACAACAGAAGGGTTGAAAACACAGACCAGGGTGAAAATTCATCAAAAGCGTTTAAAACGCAGAAAAGATTTCCTAATGATAACTTTAAAAAAGATAAACAGTGCACGTATTGCAAATTGAGAAATCACACGTACAGAGAATGTTGGCATTTGAAAAATCGAAACAATCACCCAAACACACAAAAACAACAAACATACAAAAATAAATATTACTCATCATCGTTGTGTTATCAACAATCGGATAACCAGATAGGAAACACTGACCGCGAATCAGTAAACACGAGAAATTATAGAACGGAAACAAAACCAGATAAAGGCAGCGACGCAGCCTTTCTAATAGACAAAGCAGGAAAACAAACCTGGATTATTGATTCTGGTTCATCTTCACATATCCTAAACAATAAAAATGAGTTTACTAAGTTAAATGACACAGAAAAAACAGCCGTCATAATTGCCAACGGAAAAACTCTAAACTCGTTAGGTACCGGAGAAACTACATTCACGACAAAAACATCCGATGGAGGCATAAATAAAATTACGTTAAAAGAAGTGTTATATGTACCGGAGCTAGAATCTAATTTAATTTCAGTTAGTAAAGCCACAAAGAATGGATATAAATTATTATTTGATAAAGATAAATGCACGCTGTCACGAAATGGGAAAATCTATTTGGAGGCAAAAATGAAAAATAACCTATACGAAGTTGAATTATTAGAAAATGCAGATAGGAATATAGTAAATATGGCACATGAATGCAAAAGTAAAGACTGCCTGGAACTTTGGCACAAACGCCTAGGGCATAGAAATTATAATTCCATAAAGGAAATGGTTAAAGACGACTTAGCCTATGGCATAAAATTAAATAATTGCAATCATGGAACAACATGCGAAACATGCATACAAACAAAAACAAGCGATGCTCCCTATCCCAAAACAGTGTATAGAAACAAAACAGGTAGAGTACTCGATCTAGTGCACACGGACGTATGCACAGCGATAGGAACCCCCACAATAGGTGGTAAAACAATGTTTGTAACTTTCATTGACGACTACTCTAGATTTACTGTAATATACTTATTAAAACATAAAGATGAAGTACAGGATAAACTAATCGACTATATAGCTATGATTCGAAACCAGTTCGGGATATATCAGAAAGCAATAAGATCCGATAACGGGGGAGAGTACATAAATAGAGGGATAGAGGATTACTTAAGAAAAAGGGGCATTAAACATCAATTAACAGTGCCGTATTGTCCGAGCCAAAATGGCATTGCAGAAAGGAAAAATAGGTCGCTATTAGACATGACTAGAAGCCTACTGAGAGAAGCAGATCTGCCACAAAGATTTTGGGGAGAAGCAATTAACACCGCGAATCATTTACAAAATCGCTTACCAACAAGATCGACAAATAAAACCCCATTTGAGCTATGGTTTAATCGCAAACCGAGTTTACACTATTTGCGAACATTCGGGTGCAAAGCTTACGTATACGTGAATAAACAACATCGAGGAAAATTGGACGACAGGGCTCAGGAAGGGATTTTTGTAGGATACGATAACAACTCAAAGGGATATCGCATATACACAAAACAAAATAAAATTGTAATTGGCAGAACAGTGAAATTCATGGAAAATAGTAAATTTAACCTAAAAGAAAGCAAAGAGACAGAAAACTCATATGACGACAAAAATTACATTGAAACAGAGCTAAACAACACAACCGAAGAACCAACCGCGTCCAAACAACCGACCAATGAACCAAGAAGATCCGAAAGAATGAACAGGGGGGTACCACCAGACAGATATGTCTGTTATGTAAAAAATAATGATACAATAGAACCTAGTAGTTGGAATGAAATACTGGAAATAAATAATCCCAGAGAAAAAGAAAATTGGCTTAAAGCCACACAAGCGGAAATAAATTCGTTGAGAAAACACAATACATGGGAATTAGTGGATCCTCCACCTAACAAAAAGGTTATAGGTTGCAAATGGACATTCAAAAAGAAATTAGACAGTCACGGAAACACTCAAAAGTACAAAGCACGTTTGGTAGCCAAAGGGTTTAGCCAAAAATACGGGGAAAACTATGACGAGACTTTCGCCCCAGTAGTGTCACAAACAACTGTGCGAACTTTTTTGGCAGCAGCCGCATATAAGAAGTTGAACGTGAGACACATAGACATAGACACAGCTTTTCTATACGGTGAGTTAGAAGATGAAGTCTATATGAAACAACCGGAGGGTTACATTGAGAAAAATAAAGAAAACAAAGTCTGCAAATTGAAAAAATCCATCTATGGACTTAAACAGGCAGCGAGAACTTGGAATAAAAGAATAGAACAATCTTTAAAAAAATTGAATTTCCAACAAAGCACAGCGGACTCATGTCTATACACACGAAAAGAAAACAACATCACAACGTATATAATAATTTACGTAGATGACTTATTAATAGGCGGTGAAAACGAATCAATTGAAACAATAATAAAAGCTTTAAAGCAAGAATATGAATTAAAAGACCTTGGGGAAGTATCCCACTATTTAGGCATGGAAATAAGAAAAACCCAAACTGGATACAAATTAAATCAAAGGTTAAAAATAGAAGAACTCGCTAGAAAATTCAATTTAGAAAACGCAAAACCAATAAGCACTCCCATGGATGCCGGTTTTCACAAATTAGAGGACGACGAAAACTTAATGCCTAACAACACAAAATTCAGACAAGCAATAGGATCATTGTTATATATAGGAACCACTACACGTCCAGATATAGCAGTCGCCGTTAACATCCTCAGCAGAAGATGTGAAACTCCACGTTTTAAAGATTGGAACGCTGCGAAACGCATAATTAGTTATCTAAACATCACAAAAAACCTGAACCTCACATTGAATACAAATCAAGAACCACAACTCATCGGTTTTTCTGACGCTGATTGGGCAGGAGACACAAAAACCAGAAGATCGACTACTGGAAACCTTTTCATGCTGGGAAATAGTCCGATACAATGGTACTCAAAAAGGCAAAATTGCATTGCCTACTCATCGGCAGAAGCTGAATTCGTTGCTGCAGCTAGTGCAGGACAGGAAATTGCATGGATTATAAAACTATTAGCAGACCTGGACTTACAGCAAAATTTACCAGTAAAACTGTACGAAGACAACCAGAGTTGCATCAAGATGGTGGAGAACGAAAAATTCTCAAAGCGAACCAAACATATCGACGTTCGATATCACGCGATAAAAGAAATGAAAGAAGACGGTATACTAGACCTTCGTTACTGCCCAACACAAGACATGACAGCAGACGCCCTGACCAAGCCACTGGGCAAACCACAGTTTGTGAAACATCGAGAATCTATGCAACTATTACACGATGCATCCGAGATGGTTAAGGAAGGGTGATGGATTTATAACCATCTCAGATATCATTAACTGATTTCAAAACAGGAAGCAGTTCAAGGACATAAACATTTGAGCACGCAAATAAATACATTAAGTGACAATAAATCATTCTATAATGAACAGATTTTTCTATTTTAGACAAATCATCCTACTCAAGATAAACAATGATATTAATATGTGAAATATGTTCGCGAAATTAGTTTTAATATCAACCCACGCATGCTGCAGCTGTCTGACGTCATCAAAAGAACACTGATTCAAAAAAACTTTTTTATTATTAAAGTTAGTTTCCCTTTTTATCTCAATAGAGAAAGATGTAATAATTTTAATCTGTTGCTGCAAAAGGCAGCTGTATGTAAAATGTTACTTGAAATTATTAAGTCAAAATTTTAATATAATTATCTATAACAAAAGTGATCAGTCTCAGGTGTGGACTCAATATAAATAATATACTTCATTAACCAACATTTATGTTTTCAACACTTTAGCTCGGTAACTAATGGATTAACGCAGTTAAAAATGTGCACCAACCTGAAGTAGTAGGAATACTGATGCTGAAGAAAGATAAAGGTAAGAAATTACCTATATTATTATATTAATTGTGTTTTCATGGCCAGAATGATATATATTTATTTATCTAAGTATTAGCGCGCGTAACCTACAGCGTAGAGCAGAGGCGGCTTTTTTGCCAACATATACCATTCAAGATTTGAGGGTTTTTCACACTCTCAAAAATAACAAACACAAAATTTCATTTCCGCCCACTCTAATTTTTCTCGCCCTTTACTCATGCGGTATAGTCCTAAATCCGGTACTGATTATGTATTTTATAAACTGTATTGATAAAGTGTATACATTTTTAGTTTTCAGAAAGGACAAAATAAAATCCAAATTTTCGTTTACTCGCTTTTTCGTATGCAAAATCTACACCAATATTATAAAGAAGTAACGTTTGATTGTTTGTTTGTAGGGGGTAATCTCTGGAACTACCGAACCGATTTCAAAAGTAATAGTGGAAAAATGACAAGGACAGTTCCTGCTCCAACATAGGATATATTTTATGTCGATGCGCCACCACTTACAGAGGGGAAGGGGTGAAAAGCGAAAACCGTTCTAAAATTGCGATTTTTGTGATACTGAAGGACTAGAAACTGGGAATCTGGCATGGTAGTTATACTTATAAAATGTAAATGTTCTCTAAGAACAGTTTCTAAATAATTCGAAATTTGAAAAGCGGAAATGAGCTAAAAGCGTTCTTAACAAGTTCTAAATTACGATTTCTATGGAATTGTTAGGGAAATAAACTTGAAATTTGACATGACTGTTACTTTTAAGACGTAAATTGTCGCAGTTAAAAAAATTCGAAATTTTATAAGGGTGAAATGCGCAAAAAGCGTTCTAAAGTCTGATTTCTATGGAATTGTTAAGAATAGAAATTTGAAATTTGACATGCCTGTGCTACTTTTAAGACACAAATGCACGCACAAAACAGTTTCTCTCTTAAATTTTTAATTTAAAATGGTGCAGAGGAAAAAAAACGTTCTAAATTTACGATTTTTGTGATACTGAAGGGACTAGAAACTTAAAATTTGGCATGGCGATTACTTTTAAATGCTCGCTAAGGATTGTTTCTAAAACAAATCGAAATTTAAAAAGGTGACATGAGTGATAAACGTTCTAATTTACTATTTCTATGGAATTATTAAGGATAGAAACTTGAAATTTAACACATGGCTGCGACTTTTAAGACGGAAATGCACACACAAAACAGTTTCTCTTTTAAATTCTAAATTTAACTCTTTCAGGGGCAAAGTACTTATGTTTCTAAAATGTTGAATTTAGTGAATCACTCCGGGATTTAACAACAAATTTATTTCAAAATAAGTAAAAGCTTTTTTGTACGTATATTATAAAAGCAAAATTTTATTCCAAAATTCCAGTGTCAATTTGGCGTTTCGTAATTAAAATTAAGTAGGATATGTTATATCCCACCGCCCTTCAAGGGGTTAAAATTGTGCAGAGGGGAAAAAAATGTTCTAAACTTACAATTTTTGTGATACTGAAGGGACTAGAAACTTGAAATTTGGCATGGCGGTTACTTTTAAGATACAAATGCTCGCTAAGAATGATTTCTAAAACAAATTGAAATTTAAAAGGGTGAATGAGCGGTAAGCGTTCTAATTTACTATTTCCATAGAATTGTTAAGGAGTCTCAGGACTCTTAATCCTTCAAATTTTTCGAACTTTATTTTTTATATATATTAAACTCCTATCTTTCCTGAACATTTTAGTGTAAATGTTTTCTTGAAATTCCTATTAGAACGGACGGATTTTAGAATTATACCCACTCAAAGCGGAAGCAAAACATCATTTTTCTCAAAATGATGTTTTTGGGCACAACACGCATAATATCTCAAAAACTTATCAATATTTTTTCATGAATTTTTCCAAAAATATGTGTCATGTTAGTCTACATAAATTGAACCAGAAATTTCATTTTTATTATTAAAAAAAAATATTTTTTTAAGTGGTTATAATGTTGAAAATTTAAAAAAATTGTATTAGCTCAATACAATTTTGCATTAAAAATGTAAAAATGCTTTAAATACAGATTTATTGAGGTTCAGTGTAATTATTACAATATGAAGTATAATTAGACTCCAAAATTTTTATTCTAGATGCAAAAATTATTTTGTGATCGTGCGCGTAAGCTGTCATGTCAATTTTCTGCTCGACAAATGTCTGAGAGTTTGAAGCCCCCTATAAATACTAATTCTGCATCTTTTAACTTTTTAAATATGTGAAATGAAAGAACACGCTTATATCTTTTAAATGTTTTATCTAAATGTTTTTAAATGCTAATATCTTTTAAATAAAGATATTAAATGTTAAAATTGGTCATTTTTTTTTCATTTTTTCCAATTTTAAGAGTCCTCAGACCCCTTAAGGATAGAAACTTGAAATTTGACATGGCTGCGACTTTTAAGACGGAAATGCACGCACAAAATAGTTTCTCTTTTAAATTCTAAATTTAAAATGGTCACAAGGAAAAAACAAGTCAGTAAAGTAGAAATTTATGCTCAAAAGATGTAGGGAAAATAATCGGGGGAGAAAAACTCTTACCTTTTTTTAAAGCGACAGAATGGTTTATTGCTTTTACAATTGCCGGAAAAACGTTATGTCGTTTATGATAAAAGCATCCCGGATCATGGAAATAAACCATTATTGTAGGTATAGTGCATTAGAATTAGGGAAGGTTCGGCTTTACTTTAATTTCTATTAAAACGGACTTTAATATAAATTGTACGTATAGAATCCTGATCATGAATGAAAAAAGAACGAAAAATCATGCGTCAAGCATAGATTATGTAACACTTTCCAACGCTTCCAAAATAATTTTACGAATCATACTCTTCAATAAGCTAAAAGATAACATCTAAGTAATCCAAATACTTTTATTCAGCCCTGTATAGGATCTATAGATTTGTATATATACTACATAGGATGCTAAATTTTAGTTCAGTTAGGAAACACGTAGCACAGTTTAAAATTCTCCGTCTGGAGTTAAATAATACGGAAATGTTTTCCCGAACTTTTGTGCTTCCCTGTATAGGATCTACAGAATTTATACACACCACGTAATAGACAAAAAGCGATTTAAAATTAAAATCGCGTTTAGTAACTTAAAACGCACTTCCAGGAATTATTGTTAACATACAGTAGAGAATTCTTTTGTGTGTCCCTGTAAATGAACGATGACTGCTATACACACAATATTCTGTAGTAAGTCTCTTGTAATGAACCTTATATAAATTTCAATGCGTTTAAAATAGGGAAACATTGTTTAAATAAAGCGCAGACGATTTTTCTCCATAGACGTAATGTAACGGAATTCTTTTGACTGTCCCTGTAAAGTAAGTATAAGTGCTATGCACACCCTATTCCATATTAAGCTTCTTCTAATGCACCTTAGTGATATATATAAATTTCAATGCGTTTAAAATAGTGAAACATTATTTAAATAAACCGCAAATGATTTTTCCCCATAGACCGCAATGTAACGGAATTCTTTTGAGTGTCCCTGTAAAAAAACTATAAGTGCTACATACTTCCGTTGAAATAGGGAACATGCTATAGATAATGATTATAACATATAAAAATTGCAGGGCAATCCGAGCATATTTACGGGAGTTAGAGCACGGACAGACGGCAGACGGCAGACGGCCAGACGGCCAGACGGCCAGACGGCAGACGGCCAGACGGCCAGACAAACCGAAGTCATAAACACTTTTCAACTAGGTTGGAAAGTGTTAAAAACAAAGACGTTCTAAACGATTTTCGTGATACTGAAGGGACTAGAAACTTGAAATTTGGTATTGGCTTTTATGAGACAAATGCTCACTAAGAATGGTTTCTAAAAAAAATTCGAAATTTAAAAGGGTGAAATGAGCAAAAAGTTCTAATTTACGATTTTTATGGAATTTTACATAATATTTGTTAATTAATTAACTCCACATCTATTACAAATTTCGCTGACATATTTGTGATTCTGATTACAAATCACTAGCAGCTCCATCTAAGTGTTATTCAAATATTACTGTCTTCATTATCCTCTTATCATTATTGAAAAATTAGTTTATTTATTAATTTCTAACTAAATTAAATGTCTTTAAAACTAATTCAAAAGCACTCAAAAAGGTGCAGTATGTAATCAAAATGCTTCACTGTATAAAATCCAATTTTGGTCAAAAAGGCTAATTTTGTCCAAAAAAGTCCGATTAAAACCAATAAAAGCCATCGACGTGTGGCTTTTTTAAATTTAGCCAACTTTTTTTTTTTTTTTTTTTTTTGCAACCCTGCAAAGAGTAAATTTTGCCCTCTGCTATTTCTTATTTCTTGTGATTATTTATCTGATTTTTTTTATCTCACGCTAAGACAACGTCGGGCGGGTCAGCTAGTGGTTAATATATTTTCTTTCAATTTGTCAAACTATTGTTTTTTTCAATCGATAAAATATATAAATAGCTAAAGCAACGCTGTTATATGTTGCTTCTTAAAGACAGTGGCACAGCCAAGGGGGGGGGGGGGGGGTTGGGGGTTAAAACACCCCCCAGAGCTAAAAAAATTACTATAATTGCCGCTTATATGAATCAAAACTACTAAAGTTAAAATTAAGTTTTTTGACCTTTCCGCCTTGGCAGAATCCACCGCTTTTTTAAATCAAATTCTATTCAACAATGTGATTCAAT
This sequence comes from Maratus michaelseni, assembly GCA_963931845.1. Taxonomy (NCBI): domain Eukaryota; kingdom Metazoa; phylum Arthropoda; class Arachnida; order Araneae; family Salticidae; genus Maratus; species Maratus michaelseni. The sequence continues at coordinate 26,508,158 of OZ007594.1, forward strand.
TAAATGGCGAAAATTCTACTTAAAACTGTGAAAGCGCATATTACACGCATAGGTTATGTCAAAACTTGATTTTTGGACTGCGTCACTTTGTCGAGACATCTTAAGTACAAGATGGGTCATATACTCTCACACAGACGCTTTGAGTTATATAGTATACAGTGGTCTGTTTCTTAATTGCATTTCTGTCTTTGTTCCACGTTTTAAACAATAACAGATCATCGAATTCCAGAGAAGAAAAAAACATACACTTTGTAAGTCTCTCTCAGTTTCAAACGGCTTTTTTTGCGTTTTTTGCTCTCAGTTATATCTAAGACCAAGCTATGTGCGTACCCAGGAAAAAAAATCTTTGCAAAAGTAAGAATTTAAAAAAAGTACTTAAAGTTATAAAAAGCTATTTTTCGATTATGAGCAGATTTTTGCAATCGGTGTTTCTTTCGAATCATTTGTTTCGTAGGGGGTCTGTATACACAAATTTAAAGACTATATTTCATTTGTTGGTAATGTAGCAACGACGTCTTGCTTATGATGGAGATTCATATATTTATCGTTAAAATTTTATAAATTAGTTGTGGTTCCTCTTTTAGCTATTTTTAATTCTATCGCGCTTCTGTGAAAAGAAAATCTCTTTCCTTTCTATTTAAAATTCAATAATTCTTAAACTCTTTTATCGCAGCTTGAAGTGATCCTTTCTCAATTAATGTACATGCCTAAATTCTTTCTTTCGTATGTGCTTGCGGTTTTCATATGAGAAATAAAATCATTTTCAGTTTGGCACCTGCATGCTTTCCTAAAGCCTGCATGCTTTCCATTTTGGATCACAGAATAAATAAAGAAAGATAAAATGCAACATCTATTTCTCCATACATCTGCATGCTAAAATTCCTGCAGATGTTAAGTTTGGAAAGTTAGTTTTCTGTTGTTATAAAGATGCTGATATATGGTAATCTGGTTTGGCGGTTTGCGTTCAAAAAAATTAGAATGTGCTTCTCCCTAACGAATTTTCTTCTGTACCCTATGGGTCGACGCGGATAAATTTGTGGCATCTCAAAAAAAAGGCATTCGATTTTGAGTTTTCATGATGTGAAGATATAGACGTTCTGAGTGCTGGGGGACAGCCTCATTTATTCAATTATCTTTCTTCAAATAAAATATTTTTTTTCATGGAAGCCTCAAGTCTCCGATATGTTTCTTCACAGGATGAGAGCCTTCGGGTTCTTGCTTATAGCGCATATGTATGAGCTCCGGTGCTCTTTTTTCCTAGAATTTAAGACCTGCCTGTGAGTATGGATTTTGAAAAAAAAAAAGGCGTTAAATGCATTTTTTTAGAAAAATACTATCTATAATTACGCACAATTTTACGCTAACCATGCATTAATTTAAATTGATCAGCAATATATTAGTTATGCATTGACTTACACTTATTACATTTTAACGAATGCTATCTGCATGTCATTAAAATGATACTAGCTGACCCGTCCGGCGGTGCCTGGGCTCATGATGATTACCTCAAATTTGTATGATTATATATCTTATATCAATTTTATATTTTTAAATGAAATTTTCACTAAAAAATATTGATTATTAGACAGAAAAGCATTTTTAAAAGACATCTTCTTGTTTGGTTTTTTTTTTCCTCGTAAGGGTCTCTCGTTTCATAGTTTAAAAAAAAAAAATAACCCCAGTTGTCTGAATTCTATAAATTTTTCATCAGTTATAAACAGGTCTTGACAAATGCAGTCGGCAGGTCGCCACTGTCGACCTAGTTTTACTATCTAGCCACCAAGTTATTTAACCCGATTTTTTTTTTATTATTATTATAATTTTTTGTACAAAAATTGACCTAAGAAATGACCATAAATGGCATTTTTTCTCATTTTTGGCATTTTTAATCACGTAAAAATAAGTTTAACAAATGCAAATTTTAAATTAATAAAAAAGAATTATATGACTGACTTCGACACGAAAATAGGCAGAAATTGTTTTCCTGCTTCACATGTTTGTTTCATCCATGCTCCCCCCCCCCCCCACCCTCATCATATATAGATTTTGCAGCACTCACTTATTCAGACATTTGAAACCTTCGGCAATCAGCATTTCCTGAACATACCGGTTAATGCAGCCTTTACATTTTTTTTTCATAGATAAATAATTTTGATAAATTTCATTAGAAAACTTTGTTTATACCATCTTTTTAAATGATGTAACTGTTCTAAACTATGTAACTAATAATCCTACAATAGGCTTATTATTTTACTCAATTAATTGATAAAAAACTTTTGTGCTTTTGAAAATTAGTGACTTCGGAGGGGAGCAGGTTATATTTTTTTTTACTGGTAACTAGAATTGTTTTACTGGCTACCAGATTTTATCAAATTTGCAAAGCCATGGTTATAAATATAATGGTTTTACAGACCGTGGAAAAATATTGATATCTAGCTGTAAAAAAAATGCTTTCTTCTCGCGTCTTTTTTTTTTTTTTTTTTTTTTTGCGACGTGTCCTTTAAAATAACAACACAAAAAAGTTACTGTCCGAACTCTCTGAAATTTTATTCGATTGCAAATATAACTGTATGCAACCCCTCTTTAAAATTCCGTGAAAAAAGTCTAAGTCTTTGACTAAAGTCGAAGAGAACAGAGTCACAGAGTCACGTCAAAAAAGACTAAGTCACATTTAATACTGAAAACATGAGCCGACGCCGAGCAAACCCACGCCAAAATACCCAACTTTCTTTTTGCATTGTCATCGAAAAATTCCCAGATTTTTTTAAATACTTTTATTCATCAGAGCGTTTCCAAATTTTTGTAGGCGCTGTAATTTTGATCTTCCAAGATGCTTTTAATGGATTGTGTCGAAATACAGACGTTTAGTTACTTTTAGCATAGAAAAAAGATCGTCTTCGAAAGGCCCGATATGACGTGAGGTTCTAAATAAATCGTAATTTAGAATGCTTTCAGCGGTTTCACACCTTTAAATTTACCATTTATAATAAATTCTTTATGCCAAGCATTTCCATCTTAAAAGTAATCTCTATACTAAATTTCAAGTTTCTAGCACTAACAGTTTCAACTAAATCATAATTTAGAACACTTTTAGAAAGTTTTCAGCTCATTTCGTCCTTTTAAATTTTTAAATGTTTTTAAAAATGTTATAAGGAAGCATTTACTACATAAAAGTAATCATCATGCCAAATTCCAAGTTTTCATACCAATTGTGTCACATAAATCGCAATTTTAGAATGCTTCTTACTCTTGCATTCTTTTAAATTTCGAATTGAAAAAATAAATTCTGGGGAGCATTTACGTCTTTTAAGTAACATCCATATAAAATTTCAAGACTATAGCCCTAAAAGTTCTAAATGACTTGTTACATTTGGCAAAAAGCAAGGTAAGTAAGTCTATTGAAAATTTTGTTAAAATTGCTTCATTATTATTAAAGTTAGGAATAAGAATTCGTGATTCTCTTGTAATGAAACCTTGTGTATTTTTGATTGAATAAATGGATTCCAACTCTGTTATTTTCTATGTAAAAATTATTTGCTGTAGTGTGTTCTTCCATCTTTAAGTTTTCCCCTCATCATTTTTAAACACTTTATAAATCTAACATAGTTTTGTGTTATTTCATTGGTGCATTTTATAGTTTGTAACTCTAATAGTGTAAACGCTGTTTAAATTAATTATAACCAACTTAATTGCAGAGAAAAGCATTATGATTTCATTCATTTAAAAGACTGATTCCATTAACCGATGATTCATATAACCGGCGACCATCTTTATTATAAACTCAAAACCCCCCCCTAGAACCGAATTCTGGCTGCGTCACTGCTTAAAGACAGGTTTTTCAGCAGTTATTATTATTATTATTATTATTGGCAATTTTTATTTCCGTAAAGAAATCATCACGATAAATTTCTACAACATTTCCAATAGAAATATGCCAGAAATATTTTTGTTTGGAAATAGTGATAGCAAATAAAATGACCACAGTGAACCCTGTAAATAAGTTTGATTACTTTAAGATTTGAAAAACTTCTTCCGTCAATGGCAAGGTTGAAGAAAAAAGTCAAACATGCAGAAACAGTGTTGATGAAGTTACTTGAGGCTGCGGTATATGGTATGAAATAACATTAAAACTTCGCGAATAGAAGTAATTTCTTTTGAGTATAAAATCATGTTTTAAGTCAAAGTAGTTGAAGTTGAAAATAAGGTAAAATATCATAGGAATATACTGATTGTATATAACAGTTCTGATCCACACATAATATCTGATTAAAAATTAATAAAAAACAACAACATGCAAATATTTAAAAAATCTTTATTCAGACTTTTCTAATTTTGCGCCCTTAGGATTCGTGCGCCTGGAGCAACTTGCTCCAACTGCTCCACGGTAGCTACGCCCCTGCTTATAGCATAATACAGAAATAGTATTCTAGAAATAAAAATTTTATAAGTTGGCTGTTTTTAAGAAATTTAATTTTTTAGTGCTTTATTTTTAATATCTGGTTTACATTGGCCAATGTCATAAAAATGATATTGAATTTAGAACATTAAATTCAGGGATATTTATTGACATTCATAAAAACAATATAATTTTTGTTGACATTCAACATGTCTGACGAAATTTGTGATCATGTGCCGAAGTGAACGGAAGGTACTGAAGGACCGCCCATTTGTATATTTTGTGGCGAGAAGCATGTAGTGAAGTTGTCTGAAGTGAAATTTGAAAACGAAGAAAATGCTGTAGAAAATTTTTCTGTAGGAATATTGTTTTCTTAAGGCTATTTATTACCACATTTTTCTACATTTTACTACAGAAAATTTTTATGCAGAGATTTGTATAGAAAATTTTCTTTAGAACATTTTGTATAGAAATTTATAGAGAAACATTTATTTTTGAAATATTTTATATTAAAATATCTATATATTGCTAAATAGAAATTTTATAAGGAAATTTTGCAATTAGTGCTCTAAAATTATTTGTGCTTAAAAATTTGTAATGTAGATCCTATAACAATGCTTAAAAAAGAAAAGAAAAACAAATCTAATGAAGTGTTTTGTACATATTTTTACAAGGAAATATATATATATATATGTGTGTGTGTGTGTGTGTAATTTGTATATATATATATATATATACATTTAATTTATTTTCTTATAAAGAAAAATTCAAATTAATAGGGTTATTTGCAATTTTGTGCAAATGTGATACATAATTTTTAAAATAGCAAATTAGATAAGTGGATCAGTTGAATAAAAAATACTCCTAAATTGTTAGGTATTATCATGTCTGATAAATTCTCTCACCTTTTATTAAAAAATTATCACGTAGGTTACGGGTATTTCATGTAGCATTGTACAAAAGTAAGATTTCATTAGATACTCTTATTTAAAACTATGCAATCAAAATCAAACTTGTTTTTTTTATTTTTCAGTAAAGGCAGAAGATTTTTCGGAAAATACTGTTAAAGTTAAACTGAATATTTCCGGACGTGGCAGTGCGGAAAAGGGAAAGAAAACTGCCTTCATATTTTGAAAATTCCTCATTACTCAAGATGTAATTCGTTTATCGAAAAATGAAACAAACCATTTGATTCCAAATTACTTCAATAGTCATGTTTGCGAGTGTCATGCTTTTACGTATAAAAATGAGTCCGTAAAAATGTCGGAAGTTTTGCGTTATTGAGCCAGGAAAAGTATTTTTTTAGAACCGCCTTAAACGACAGTTTAACGATCAGAAGAGGCGTTTCCAATCTTTCTACCCTGCTCTTGGCTTTTGGAAATTTAGCTAATCGGATTTTAAAGCTAATCGGATCTACCTTATCTCGACAATTTCTGACAAAGATCCTGTTTTCTATATGCCTATCTTTGTTGTTCTGACGACTTATTTTTATTACAATATCTGAAACGGCAAATGAAGATTCACAAATTAACTGTTAATTTATTCGAAGAAACTAGTATTGGAGAAAACATTTAAACAATGTAATAATTTAAAATTGGAAAGTCTATATTAAATTGGGGGGGGGGGGTCTCCACAAAACATAATTCACAGCTTGCATAGAAAAGTTCATGAATAAAAAGAGCATGAAAAACGTTACGAAAATTCTTTTCCCCCCACTATTTTTTGAAAGCTGTTATTTGGGGCTATATATAACCGGATAGTACAAGTAAGAGTGTACTTGCTTCGGCAGTACATATACTAAAATTGGAACGATACAGAGAAGATTAGCATGGCCCCTGCGCAAGGATGACACGCAAAATCGTGAAGCGTTCCACATTTTTTGCCACTTATTTAAAAAGTACATTATTTTCATTTTATTTTTTATTTATTCTGTAATATTCGCTTTTAAATACAGTCCTGAAAAAGCCGCTTATTTCAAGAACTGCCTCGTAAAAAATATTTTTTTAACACAGTCAGGGCCTGCGCAATGTCATCCGGGTACGCTGTCAAAGCACTTGGCGGTGCCCAACGTCTCTGGACTGCAATATTCGACTAAAAAAATCATTTTTAAAAATTGTATATATCATAGAATAATTTATAATGTAGAGTATAAAATATATGTAAAATAACATGCATTTCCTTCACATTTAATGTGCATAATTCTTTTTAATTTCTAAAAATCTTCTATCCTTTACTAAACTTAAAAGTATAATATTGTTTGCGTTTAATGTTATTTCTAGGATCTCGTCATCACATCGATAATCCTGACAAATACATCAAGTTTGACTGCAAGAAATCATGTTAATAATAACTTTCTTTTTCGCGAAAAAACATTTACAGGCACATTTAGAGGAATAATATCATTATTTTACGCAGGGTAACGTTATTTGGAATTGTACAGACAGACTCGGGATCCTGGGCAGCATCTCCGTTTTCCCGATGGTTGCGTCGTCCCTGAATACAGTTAAATGCACAGTGCATATCGTCGTGACGTGGCAACGAAATTTTGTGCAGTCAAACTGTTAGTGTACTTAAACCAGAGGTGCCGAGAGCTATCTTTGCTCTAATATCTAACAATGTTAAATAATTAATAAATTCCTTTTTTTTTTTTTTTTTTTAAAGAATTTTCAATTAATATATATTATTTTTAATATATATAATTTATATATTTTCATTAATATATATTAATGAGTGTATAGATATTGATTTTTCTACTTAAAGGTGTTGCTGGACGTCAAGTGAACTCCCCAACACCCAATGTTAAACCTATGGGAATTGAATGCATTCTTTTTATTAAAATATCTCCGCAGCAAATTAATACTTTTAACTTCTTTTTTCTGTGCTGTACTCTTCTTAAAGGATGACTCCTTTTTAACACTTTCCAACCTTGTTGAAAAGTGTTTATGACTTCGGTTTGGCTGGCCGTTTGGTCGTCTGCACTTTTGGCCGTCCGATCGTACTCTAACTCTCGTAAATATACTCAGATTGTCCTGAAAGTTTGTTATGTCATTGACACTTACTATAGCATGATCCCTATTGAAAATGAAGAGTGTAGCATTTATAGTTTATTTACAAGTACGGTCAAAAGTATTCAGTTACATTACGGTCAATGGGAAATAATCGTTTCAAGTGCATTTTGATGATGTTACGCCATTTGAAACATGATGAAATTGATATATAATTATGAAGCGCATTAAAAGATGTTTTTTGTAGAATAAGGGGTGCAAAGCATTTATTATCCATTTACAGGGTCTAACAAAAGAATTCAATTACACATTACGGGGAAAAATCGTTTGCAGTGTAATTTAATGATGTTTCACTCTTTCAAACATAATGAAATTTATATGCATTATTGAGGTGCACTAAAAATGGCTCGCTTAAAAGTATGGTGTGCATTGCGTTTATCGTTCATTTACAGGGACACACAAAAGATATCGGTTGAAATATACATGCGATATCTACAGTCTATGTGTGATAAGTGCGCTTTCAACTTTCGTTTGCGTTTTTAAGTTTAACTAAATCTTTTCATAGTACGTGGTGTGTATTAAATTCGGTTGATCATATACAGGGCTACACAAGGGAATTCGTAAGTATTACAGACTATGGGAGTGAATTGCTGAAGGATATTTTAAATTGTGTTAGTAGTAAGGAAATGACAGTTCGGGCTCAGCCGGAGGATTTGAGGATCCGCTCCTCCGGCCGGAGGCACCGCTCCTCCGACCGATCCTCCGGCTGCAATGATCCTCCGGCTGCACCGATCCTCCGGCTGCACCGATCCTCCGGCTGAAACGATCCTCCGGCTGCAACGATTCTCCGGCGGGGAAAAATAATTTTCTGCTGTAACAGGAGGGGTGAAAATAAGAACTCTAAGAAGAGGTTAAATGGACAAGATTATCATACTATAAGATGAATATTGATTTTATATACTAATTTTGAATGACAAACACCTTAATGAGTATCACTAATTAAGCGAAACAATGGAAAAATATCAACTTTAACGAAAAAAGCAGATTTCTTAAGAATTTTTCAAGTATAAGATGACGATATCAACTTATATGAAGAAATTTAAACTTACATTTTAGTTTTTGAACAATGGACACCTTAATGAGAATAATAATTAAGCAAAATAAAATAACAATTTTAACGAAAATGCTGATTTCTTATGAATTTTTCAACTATAACATGAGAATATCAAACTATAAGATGGATTTTAAACTTATATTATAGTTTCTGAACAATGGACACCTTAATGAGTATAATAATTAAGCAAAAGAAAATATTACTATTAACGAAACTGCTGATTTCTTATGAATTTTTCAACTATAACATGAGAATATCAAACTATAAGATGGATTTTAAACTTATATTATAGTTTCTGAACAATGGACACCTTAATGAGTATAATAATTAAGCAAAAGAAAATATTACTTTTAACGAAACTGCTGATTTCTTATGAATTTTTCAACTATAACATGAGAATATCAAACTATAAGATGGATTTTAAACTTATATTATAGTTTCTGAACAATGGACACCTTAATGAGTATAATAATTAAGCAAAAGAAAATATTACTTTTAACGAAAATGATGATTTCCTATGAATTTTTCAACTATAAGATGTGGATATCAAATCATAAGCTGTAGAATAAACATATATAATTATTTTAAATGACGAACATTTTAATGAGTATTACTAATTAAACGAAACAATTGAAATATATCAATTGTAAGGTATAAAGCTGATTTTTTGAGAATTTTTCAAGTATAAGATGAGAATATCAACTTATAAGAGGAAATTACACTTATATTTTTTAGTTTTTCATCCGTAATGCACAGAAAATATTCAAAATTTGAATGAATTTTATACTTAATCAATTGATTTTCCGCACAATAATAGGAGTTTTAACAACCATTATCTAATTTTACTGTGTATACTTGATTTAAATCTGTTTAGACGTACGTAATATAATCTTTTTATATCATTTAGACTTGAAATAAGAACCATATTTAAATAAAAACCAGTTGTTTATTTATTCTTAATACGCAAACTTTTTTTCTTTCCTAAAATGTAGCATTTCTGAGGAGGGGTAATAATTCCACCCCACATTCTAAGGAAAAGGGGAGTCTAACAATGACCGTCTAGGTCACAACTTTTACTATAATATAAATATTATTCGCTATCAATATGTTTACAAAAAATCCATGTTGGGAGATAGATATGAGTTATATTTTAATAAAGTTTACCCTCCTCCATCTTCTACACGATGCTAACAATTATACAAAACAAAAGAAATACCGATTTTTAACGAAAAAGGGTGAATTTTAATGAATTTTTACACAAGTTTTCGGTATTATTGTACACTAACAGGTATGATATTATTTCTTAGGTGATTACAATACAGAGAAAATTATTCACCTTTAGATTACTTTTCGTGAAATATTTAACAGTAATTATATAAACTCCTGTTTACATCACTAATTTACATTTGAAAATAAGGATTTATAGGATAAAATAAATAATCTTAACTTATACTTAGTAAATTTTACACAATTCCAATTATTTTATACCGTGTTTTTCACGAGTTTTATATTAATTAGTAATTTTATATTAATTAACTTTGAATATTTTCTATGATATGGTTAATCCATTTTTATCACAGAAATACCAGTACCTAAAATTTCACTTAAACTCATATTCTAAGTATTAATATTCACTTATAACTTTACTTTTAGTTATACTTTTACTTGAAACCCTGTGAACTTGTAGAACCCTGCTTACGCATATGGAGTTTAGTACATCACACTGTTATCTAAATGAATATGAATACCTTATTGTTTTAAATTTTCCAATTTTAACAGAATATGCACGAATATAAACTTTAATTTTATCTAAACATTTTATTTCAAATACCCTAGTTTATGAAAACGATACATATTACCAAATATTAGACAACATTTTAAAATGAACTTAGATACTGATCACATACCTATTTTAGCATAATTTATTAGCATACCTAGCATTTCTTCCATTTCTTTCAGAAATATACATATAAAATTATGGATTTACCGAGTATATATCCAATTTTAGCTTTCACTTACCAATTTTTACACCATTTCAATAATTTCAATGATTTCAAGCTATTTTATATTACAGAAACGAAAAAATAATTGAATACAGACGCGAGTAAATAATATTTGTATTGTATTTTCCATTCAAAGATTTGAAACTCAAGTTAAAATTTATGTTATAAGTATTGATATCCACTTTTAGTTATACTTTTACTTGAAACCATATGAACTTGTAGAACCTTGCTTACGCATATGAGTTTAGTACACACTGTTATCTAAATGAATATGAATACCTTATTGTTTTAAATTTTCCAATTTTAACAGAATATGCACGAATATAACCTTTAAGTTTATCTAAACATTTTATTTCAAATACCCTAGTTTATGAAAACGATACATATTACCAAATATTAGACATTTTAACATAAACTTAGATACTGATCACATACCTATTTTAGCATGCAATAGCATTTTATCCATTCCTTTCAGAAATATACATATAAATATATGGATTTAACGAGTAAATATCCAATTTTAGCTTGCATTTAGTGATTTTTTACACCATTCCAATGATTTCGAGCTATTTTATATCACAGAAACGAAAACATATTTGAACATAAACGCCTGTAAAATAATATTTGAACTGTGTTTCCTATTCAAAAATTCAAATCTCAAATTAAAATTTATGTTCAATCACTTATCAACTATTTATCCCACATAACTTTTACCATAAAAACATCGTAGAAATTAAATATACGTTAAATGAAAATAATAAATTGTAAGTACCTAAAAATATCAAACACAAAATCTATTAATCAAAACTTAAAAAATTAAAAAAAAAATTAAAAGTTCTTACGAAGTTAAAAAAAAAAAATTTACAAATGAAAAAAAAAAAAAATTTACAAATGAAAAAAAAAAATTACAAATGAAAAAAAAAAATTACAAATGAAAAAAAAAAATTTACAAATGAAAAAAAAAAATTTACAAATGAAAAAAAAAATTTACAAATGAAAAAAAAAAAATTACAAATGAAAAAAAAAATTACAAAATTAAAAAAAAAAGTTTTTACAAAAAAAGTTAAAAAAAAAGTATTTTACAAAATTAAAAAAAAAAAGTTTTTTACATAAAAAAAAGGAAAAAAATTACGAAGGTTTAATATGTTACAAAAAGTACCCATTTTTTACAAAATTTTTTAAAAATTAGAAGTTTAATTGCTATTATTACCACTATCACTTCTCAGAATTTAGCAGCCTAGACTTTTGTACACTATATATTTTTAATACTATAAAGAAAATTTCAACTGCAATTGTACCAACACTATTATTAAGTTCGCATAAACCAAATTTCATACTGTATTTAGCAAATTTCCAATTAACATCTTCCGTGTAGAGTAACCTTTTCCTCTAACATTTGAAATCGTGTATATCTGCTACTTTCATATTTATAATTAATATTTCAGAATTAAGACCATACTAACCATTTTAATATAAGACCATATTTAAGCAAGATTCCATGATAAAGCTTATTATACTGATTATTTTTATTTAGTACGCATGCGCAGTTTTGTCACATGATCACTTTAACTGATGATAATATAAAATTTTGAAAAGTGATGCAGAGGTTCTCATTTCCCAAGTCAAATTCTTGCAGATGACTGTATAATGTATAGCTCCAGTAAATTTCCTGATTTTAACCCAGTTGGGGAAACAATTTATCTGTTAACGAATAAAGTAAGTTGTACTATATCATTGTAAAACATCAATAAATGATTATTTATCTATTAAATTTTTTCTAAGTATATAATTATATTTCTTTTATTGTATAGATGTTACACCAAGATCAATCAAAACAGCAGAAACTCTCTTTACCAGAAATGGATACCCCGGATGATTCATCGTCAACACATATAAAGTTAAAGAATAATATACATGTGAGTACTTATATGTGATATATTAGAATACATATATTAAACATAATTAGAGTGAATTTACAATAAAATATTGTACCAGATGTTCTATAAAATGTGATGTTTTTTCGTCTATAGTGTTAGAAGGAATTCTAAATATATGCATTTATTTCTCTTGCAGATGTGTTTCACCTGTAACAAATACTTTTCAAGTAAATGGAATTTAAAAGAACATATACAAATCCATACTAGTGAAAAACCATATACTTGTAATCATCGTCAAAAATCATCTACAAGAAAGCGTGAATTATCTTTTACTAGAAAATACAGACCATCAGTTCATATGAAAACACATCCTGTTAAAAAATTGTTTCAGTGTGAAAAGTGTGAGAAAATATTCGTTATTCGTAATAAACTGAATAGACATATGACTGTTATGTTGAACTTGTCGAAGACAGTATCCCAAATCATATTGAAGATGGATATTCAAAAATTAACCAGTAGTTTGAAGAATTTAACAGTCAAAGATCAGATTGGATACTTCGAAAAATTGACTGTATAGAACATAAACCAACATAACATTTACCCAAACTACTCATGCAGCATTATTGATTTGACATATGATATCCAAAAAGTGAAATTTGTAAAGAAAAATCCAAAGTGTTGTAAAGAATTTTATTGATATAATTGATAAAATGTATTGAAGAGAAAATGATATAAATGTAGACAATATTCACAATGTATTGTTTAAATACCCATAATAATAAAAAATGTATCTATACACATCTGTGTTTATTTTTATAAAACATATTTCATTGTTAAAATATATTGTATGATTTTTAACATGAAATTTCTACATGACAGTAAATAACTAATTTTGCTTTACGTAAGACTTGAGATTTATCATAACTTGTTCAACGAAACAACATTTTTCCCCAATGAATATCCAGTTTACACACATACATATGAAAATCAACTTTTGATAATACTATACATCAGATTAATGAAAAATATATAAAATTCATTAAAAAAATGTTTTTACAAATAAAAAATTACAAATTTTTTACAAATTTTAAAAAAAAAGTTTCTTTACAATTAAAAAAAGTTTTTACAAATTAAAAAAAAAAAGTTTTTACGTATATAAAAAATGTTTCTACAAAGTTAAAAAAAAAGTTATAAAAAAAGTTTACAAAACTAAAAAAAAAAAAATAAAAATTTAACAAAAAATAAATAAATATTTCAAGTTTTTCTAAAAATATTTACATATTAACAAAAATTTACTCAAAAGTCAGAACCAGACCTATGTCTAACATAGCATTTTTTCGACTTCAGTTGTTAAAATCATAGTGTTAGCGCTGTGAAAATACAAAATAATACCTTCAAATGGTAATCTATCTTGGATCCAATATATGGTATATTAAGAATCATTTGTGATTTCAACAAATTAAATATGCATGAGAAAACCATTAATGTATCAGCAACTGATGGGACTCATTTTGCTGATGTTATATCAATCTATAAATCTGGAAGTTACCGACAGTAACAGTAACCAAAGACTAACAGATAGAGATGCTTTAAGGGTGTTGACATTACAGACAGATACAAGAAACAATTTATATCAGTCTTAATCAAATAAAAAATCTTCAGAGTTTCCTTTAGATTTACCTATTGAAGTGTAGATAACTGAAAACATATCTATCGGTCCAGAAGTGACTAATATAACAGCAAAGCATACAGATAATGGGTATCGCGGACTTTTAGTTTATGTTATCACTTCAAGTGATAAATACTGCTGATTTCGGATAGATATGCATACAAGTAAATTATATGATGAGTCGAAAATGAACCGAGAATTCATATCGGAGTATAACTTAAACATGTGTACCTGCTTATGACTTGAAAAATTCACGACATTCTACAACGACTGATTTCAAATTACACAACCAATAAAATATTTACCTTCAAGGAAAGAAAATGAAACCCCATTCAACTGTTTCAGATATCCAAATTGATCACGTGATCGATGTTGAACAGCAGGATCAGGACTAAATCTAACATCCCATTTTTTCTCGATTTCGATTGTTTAAAGTGTTATTTTAAAGAGTAGTATAATGGTTGCCTAACCATTGTACATTTCTTTAAAATAAGAACGTAATTTTTTTCCTTTTTTTTATGTAAAAAACTTTTTTTTTTAATTTTGTAAAATACTTTTTTTTTAACTTTTTTTGTAAAAACTTTTTTTTTTAATTTTGTAATTTTTTTTTTTCATTTGTAATTTTTTTTTTTTCATTTGTAAATTTTTTTTTTCATTTGTAAATTTTTTTTTTTCATTTGTAAATTTTTTTTTTTCATTTGTAATTTTTTTTTTCATTTGTAATTTTTTTTTTTCATTTGTAATTTTTTTTTTTTTTTCATTTGTAAATTTTTTTTTTTTAACTTCGTAAGAACTTTTAATTTTTTTTTTAATTTTTTAAGTTTTGATTAATAGATTTTGTGTTTGATATTTTTAGGTACTTACAATTTATTATTTTCATTTAACGTATATTTAATTTCTACGATGTTTTTATGGTAAAAGTTATGTGGGATAAATAGTTGATAAGTGATTGAACATAAATTTTAATTTGAGATTTGAATTTTTGAATAGGAAACACAGTTCAAATATTATTTTACAGGCGTTTATGTTCAAATATGTTTTCGTTTCTGTGATATAAAATAGCTCGAAATCATTGGAATGGTGTAAAAAATCACTAAATGCAAGCTAAAATTGGATATTTACTCGTTAAATCCATATATTTATATGTATATTTCTGAAAGGAATGGATAAAATGCTATTGCATGTTAATAAGTTATGCTAAAATAGGTATGTGATCAGTATCTAAGTTTATGTTAAAATGTCTAATATTTGGTAATATGTATCGTTTTCATAAACTAGGGTATTTGAAATAAAATGTTTAGATAAACTTAAAGGTTATATTCGTGCATATTCTGTTAAAATTGGAAAATTTAAAACAATAAGGTATTCATATTCATTTAGATAACAGTGTGTACTAAACTCATATGCGTAAGCAAGGTTCTACAAGTTCATATGGTTTCAAGTAAAAGTATAACTAAAAGTGGATATCAATACTTATAACATAAATTTTAACTTGAGTTTCAAATCTTTGAATGGAAAATACAATACAAATATTATTTACTCGCGTCTGTATTCAATTATTTTTTCGTTTCTGTAATATAAAATAGCTTGAAATCATTGAAATTATTGAAATGGTGTAAAAATTGGTAAGTGAAAGCTAAAATTGGATATATACTCGGTAAATCCATAATTTTATATGTATATTTCTGAAAGAAATGGAAGAAATGCTAGGTATGCTAATAAATTATGCTAAAATAGGTATGTGATCAGTATCTAAGTTCATTTTAAAATGTTGTCTAATATTTGGTAATATGTATCGTTTTCATAAACTAGGGTATTTGAAATAAAATGTTTAGATAAAATTAAAGTTTATATTCGTGCATATTCTGTTAAAATTGGAAAATTTAAAACAATAAGGTATTCATATTCATTTAGATAACAGTGTGATGTACTAAACTCCATATGCGTAAGCAGGGTTCTACAAGTTCACAGGGTTTCAAGTAAAAGTATAACTAAAAGTAAAGTTATAAGTGAATATTAATACTTAGAATATGAGTTTAAGTGAAATTTTAGGTACTGGTATTTCTGTGATAAAAATGGATTAACCATATCATAGAAAATATTCAAAGTTAATTAATATAAAATTACTAATTAATATAAAACTCGTGAAAAACACGGTATAAAATAATTGGAATTGTGTAAAATTTACTAAGTATAAGTTAAGATTATTTATTTTATCCTATAAATCCTTATTTTCAAATGTAAATTAGTGATGTAAACAGGAGTTTATATAATTACTGTTAAATATTTCACGAAAAGTAATCTAAAGGTGAATAATTTTCTCTGTATTGTAATCACCTAAGAAATAATATCATACCTGTTAGTGTACAATAATACCGAAAACTTGTGTAAAAATTCATTAAAATTCACCCTTTTTCGTTAAAAATCGGTATTTCTTTTGTTTTGTATAATTGTTAGCATCGTGTAGAAGATGGAGGAGGGTAAACTTTATTAAAATATAACTCATATCTATCTCCCAACATGGATTTTTTGTAAACATATTGATAGCGAATAATATTTATATTATAGTAAAAGTTGTGACCTAGACGGTCATTGTTAGACTCCCCTTTTCCTTAGAATGTGGGGTGGAATTATTACCCCTCCTCAGAAATGCTACATTTTAGGAAAGAAAAAAAGTTTGCGTATTAAGAATAAATAAACAACTGGTTTTTATTTAAATATGGTTCTTATTTCAAGTCTAAATGATATAAAAAGATTATATTACGTACGTCTAAACAGATTTAAATCAAGTATACACAGTAAAATTAGATAATGGTTGTTAAAACTCCTATTATTGTGCGGAAAATCAATTGATTAAGTATAAAATTCATTCAAATTTTGAATATTTTCTGTGCATTACGGATGAAAAACTAAAAAATATAAGTGTAATTTCCTCTTATAAGTTGATATTCTCATCTTATACTTGAAAAATTCTCAAAAAATCAGCTTTATACCTTACAATTGATATATTTCAATTGTTTCGTTTAATTAGTAATACTCATTAAAATGTTCGTCATTTAAAATAATTATATATGTTTATTCTACAGCTTATGATTTGATATCCACATCTTATAGTTGAAAAATTCATAGGAAATCATCATTTTCGTTAAAAGTAATATTTTCTTTTGCTTAATTATTATACTCATTAAGGTGTCCATTGTTCAGAAACTATAATATAAGTTTAAAATCCATCTTATAGTTTGATATTCTCATGTTATAGTTGAAAAATTCATAAGAAATCAGCAGTTTCGTTAAAAGTAATATTTTCTTTTGCTTAATTATTATACTCATTAAGGTGTCCATTGTTCAGAAACTATAATATAAGTTTAAAATCCATCTTATAGTTTGATATTCTCATGTTATAGTTGAAAAATTCATAAGAAATCAGCAGTTTCGTTAATAGTAATATTTTCTTTTGCTTAATTATTATACTCATTAAGGTGTCCATTGTTCAGAAACTATAATATAAGTTTAAAATCCATCTTATAGTTTGATATTCTCATGTTATAGTTGAAAAATTCATAAGAAATCAGCATTTTCGTTAAAATTGTTATTTTATTTTGCTTAATTATTATTCTCATTAAGGTGTCCATTGTTCAAAAACTAAAATGTAAGTTTAAATTTCTTCATATAAGTTGATATCGTCATCTTATACTTGAAAAATTCTTAAGAAATCTGCTTTTTTCGTTAAAGTTGATATTTTTCCATTGTTTCGCTTAATTAGTGATACTCATTAAGGTGTTTGTCATTCAAAATTAGTATATAAAATCAATATTCATCTTATAGTATGATAATCTTGTCCATTTAACCTCTTCTTAGAGTTCTTATTTTCACCCCTCCTGTTACAGCAGAAAATTATTTTTCCCCGCCGGAGAATCGTTGCAGCCGGAGGATCGTTTCAGCCGGAGGATCGGTGCAGCCGGAGGATCGGTGCAGCCGGAGGATCATTGCAGCCGGAGGATCGGTCGGAGGAGCGGTGCCTCCGGCCGGAGGAGCGGATCCTCAAATCCTCCGGCTGAGCCCGAACTGTCATTTCCTTACTACTTGTGTTACGCGTTTTCCTTCTTTAGTAAACTAATACAAGTTTGTGGAATATAAATAAATTCATATACAGGGCTACGCGTAGAACAAGATACATTGTTTTTTATGGTTGGTAATTGCTGGAAGTGCGTTTTAAGTTGTCTTATGCGTTTATTACCTGAATTAAATTTTATACGTTTTTTTTAGCTGAATTAAATTTTAGTTTAATATGTGGTGTGTACAAAAGTCTTTATATAATATACAGGGCTGTACAAAAGTTTTCGAGTGCATTTCCATCGATTGGCGATAATTGCTAAAAGTGAATTTTCTAACTGAACTAATTTTTATCTTGTCGCATGCCCATTGACAGCTACTCTACATTTGAGGAAAACAGACACCATCTCTCTGTCGAATTGGTTCAAATCAATCTCGGCGAATTCCTCATTGCTTCAAAAGATAATTAGCTGCATGTCCTTAATAGAAAAAAAAAACAATTGTTATTCTAAATGCCACCAGTACACATCATTGGTGTTGATGATGATGATGATGATGCTTTTCCTGATGATGAAGAAGTTTATTGAAAAAATGCACTGTCTCTACTTTTAAAATATTTTACGCTAAAAATCTGACAATTTCAAATAATTTTTAAACTCTTATTAATTGTGACTTTTCTGCTGAGTATGACTTTTGAGCATGACTTTTTGAGTATGACTTTTCTGCAAATTAAGCTGGGCTGCTTTGTCAAATATGTAAAAATATGTATTTTTTTTTTTTAATAAACTTGCCAAGCAGGGCTTGCAGAGGCTAAAGCCATATGGTAGGCCTCCCTGCTTGGTTGAATCTGAATCTGCAATGTAGTAGATATCCAAATCTACAGATCATATAGGGCTGCACAAAATAATTTGACTACTTTTTTTACTACTGAAGTTAAATGCTAAAAGTGTATTTTAAAATGTACTATATGTTTTCAAAACTGTGTACTACATATCTTATTTTACCTTATTTAACGTTGAAGTTTCGTTAAAGTTTTCTGGATGTATTGGAAAGTGTTTCATACACTATGCTTGATGCATGATTTTCCGCTAGTTTTTTTTTAGCTGTCAAAACATTTCTAAAATGTATCCTTATTATAACATTTTATGTGTTAAAAGCTTATAAGCTTTGAGTAAAATTTTAATACTTATTTAGCACATATTTAAAAAAAAATTATACAACTAAAAAAAAACAAAGACATCCATCCTTCAAGAAAAGTACACAGAAAAAAGAAGTTAAAAATATTAATTTTCTGAAGAGATATTGTAAAAATACGAATGTATATAGGTATATAGATATGTATGTCCACGTCCATAGGCTTAACATTAGCGAGGAGAATTGGATATCTTATTGATCAACACCCTTAAAAGATAAAATTGATACTAGAAATATAATTGTAGACTCCTTTCAATTATAGCATTAAAGTAGATTATTTTTTCTTTCATTTCGGGTTCGGGTTCAAATTTGTTGGGCCCAGGGCGAAAATTAGTTTGTCGGTTTCGGGTTCGCTTGAAATAGAATTTTCGGGTTCAGGTCGGTCCAACAGGACGTACTCAGTTTCTGGTCTCAAAAATGGTGCACCTTACTTTACGTTTCAGGTTCAATACAAATTTTATTAATATATTTTAGTATCAAACAGAAATAGAAAAACGCTGAATAAATATCATTGAAATATTTCTATAAATAATTTAAATAACAAAAGGGTTAAGAAACATTTAATCATAAAATCAATTTTGTTTTAAAACCATTTATTTTCAATATGAAATACGATTTTATAATATATATATCTTATGTCCTATGTTAGGATAGTCTTTAAAAAACATAACTTCTCAATATCAAATATCTTAAGAGATTTATGCATTACTAGCAAACTCGACCGTCATTTCCCAGGCCCGGCCCAGTCTGCCGATAGAAATTAAGCTCGGGCCTGGACCCGGCCCCAGTCTAATGAGGATCAATAAATAATGAAAATTAAGAAAGACCTGTTCGGTCCGAGTTTGCCAAGAAAAAAATAATCCCGGGCCCGGAGCAAGTCTAATGACAGGAAATTGGACCGCGACAGTCCTTCCGGACCGCAACAATAAAATTCACTCAATAATCTATCGTCTTGTATACCATTTATTTAAGGTGGGTTCTCAAATGAGCTGCTCAACAATGCGAAACTTTCTGACATATTTCCTGACTTATTTTTAAACGCAAAGGCATAAAATTGGCAGACATGATTTATGTAAGTGATTTGGAATCGAAATGAGTTTTTCACCTTTTAATCAATAAATTACTTATCGAGTTATGAGCTATTCGTGTCACGCGATGACACGTTTTTCCGCTTTCCGGCGATGCAGCGTCGAGAATTCGGTTCAAAACGTCGACTTTGGCAGTATTTTCTGAAAGATCTGCCTTTACCAAAAAGTGAAAAACGTATTTCAATTAGATAGTTCCTGAGTAAGAACATTTAACAATTTCATGTGTTTCCGAACAAAAATGAATTCAGAAATGGTTCAGAAAGTAGATCTTTTGGATTTGAGAACAGACTTAATGAAATTTCGATGCTTTCTGGCACACTGTAAAAAGAAAAAAAAAAAGAAAAAAAAAAAAAGGTCGATCTACTAAAACATTTTTAGTTTTTCTCATTGATCTTTGCAATTACTAAAAAAAATTTTTGTTTTCTTACTCAGTTACAAGAAAATCTGTAAAAATTACTAGAAAACAGCTAGCAACGATTCCGGTTTATAATACCGGTTACTAAAAAATTCTGTGAAATACAAATTTAGTAAAAAAAATTTAGTAGCCTCAGGAATTTTTTTTTTTCAGTGCAGTACGACGGACGATTTTTTATTGTCGGAATGTTTCGAAATTTCATAAAATTCAAATTATCATAACTCGGTGAGTTTTGGACATAGAAAAATACAATTTTTACTGTTTTACTTCTCATAGCATGGATAAAGTTTCTAAATATAACTTATAGGACTCAGGGACCGATGAAAAAATAACCTTCGCACTTTAATACATACACAGGAAAAAAAAAAAATGTCATACCTAAAAGCCGTGCTTGATTGATATGTACTCTTTGGAATTGGAAATTTCTTTTCGTCATCAACTTAATAATCTACACAGATAAGCTCTATTTTGAATCACCTAGTATATACTCATTAATATTCAAATATAGTAAAACTTCCGGATGGCAAACGGAAAAGGTATTTTGGACCTTCTTTTGAAAAATTGAGTCAACCCGAACCCGACCCGCAAAAGGCAAAACTCAACCCCGAAACAATGAAAGTCAACCCGACCGACAGTAAAAAAGTAAAAGTCAACCCGATCTGAACCTGACCCTCAACAAAATGAAGTAGCACCAACCGCGGTTCGGGTCGGGTCTTAAAAAAACAGTCATTTTTTTTTACAAAACCCATCGCAGATACAAATTTTACAAGTGAAGTGAAGTGAAGTGAATCTTAAGGGGGCAAAAATAACATAATAAAATATTATATATATTCAGTTAAGAAGGAGGATTCCAAGTTAACTGTGGCATGTGTTTAATGGTAATTACGTACATCGCGTTAAAAATAACATAGGGAATTTTTAAACGGGATTTTTATTCAATAAAAAATTTAAATTTCAGTGCAAATTCACCTTGTTTAATAATTAAAATTCATAAAGATACAACTAAATGTAAATATATTGCTTGAAGGTGCTTGTAAAAACATACATAAAAACATTTAAAAGCACATTAAAGTCCTTTTAAAATCAAAACTTACTGGGTCATCATCAGTGAAAAACTAATTGTTAAGTTGAGTTGTTGTCTCATCGCGTCTTCTAGCTTGCCCGGAACAAACCATTTTACTTCAAGGGTGTGGAATGTAAAGGTGGGTTGGGAAAGGTCATTCAACATTTCAAAAACATGAACAGGCTAATCAATCATGTATTAATTCATTCCAGATTGCGTGGACATCATATGATAATACATCGTTACAGACTATTTCTTTTTTAGATATTATTTCCAGAGACTGTCTTATGATAGCTTCCTGGTGATTACTTGTGCGGAATCCTATATCAAAGGATTTTTATTGGCTGGGGAAAGAATTCCACACCCAGAAAAAGGAATTGATTAAAACAACAAAGCCTGTTTTGTTGAGTACATTTTGGTTGTTTTAGTCAAATTTTTAGTTCAAGTAAAAAAAATTGGTTTTGTTGCTTGGACAAAAAAATATTGTTAACACTCGTACAAAATTTTAACAAAATTTCACCAATTTTACTTAAACTAACAAAATTTGTTTCTTTTAATTTTACAATATTTTTGTAATTCCAGCAAATTTTTTTTATTTTTGAAAAAATTAAATTCTTGTGTAGTAGCCATATCTCTCTTACGTAACTTGATTTATTTGACTTATATAGCTATATAATTACATGATTAACATAATTTTGGGGTAATTAAAACTTTTTTTCACTGGGACGGACAAAGGTAGTTTTAAAAATCCCCCTGTCCCATTTATTACCGGCTTCTATCTTTGCAAGAAGAAAGAATTGGATTCATGAAAATTTTCGATTTCCGGTTGTCCTGAACGCGATTTCGCTGTTTTTATCTCAAGAACTAATGCACGGAATTTAATAAAACCTTTTATTCAGTTACTTTCTGATATAAATTGTTGCTGATTACTTTTTACTTTAAATCGCGCAACAGGTGGCGCTGCTATGTTGCATTTTTCGTGATTTCTGCAATAGCTCTATCTCATTTTCAGCAGTCCAATATGCCTGTAATCTTTGAATAATAACAAGGAAATTTTTATCCTGCTTTTTACAGGCGTAATTCACTGCTGAAAATGAATAAAAAATTAACTATGTGTTGCCGTATGCTGTGCTTTGTACTGTCGTCTCATGTTTGCCGCAGAAATTTGCGTGCTCCTTATGACATTACATCTTGTGCTGCGATTGCAGCCGTTCCGACATATATAAGAGTGAGAAATGCCGAACTCAGATATCGTTCCTGGTAGCGTCAGGCTGCTGTTCTGAGGACCCGGGATCGACTCCCGGCATGGGCAATTTTCCTTCTCTCGGTTTGCGCTTGAAAAAAAGCCGGATAAAATTCACTTGTTATTGTTCAAGGTTTACAAGCGTAATTCACTGTTGAAAATGAATTAAAAAATAGTTAAAATTGCATATGTAGATTGGTTCATTTAACAAATGTTTTTGTAGTATAAACAAAACAAGTTCGTAATATAACATATTTTATTGATTAAACAAACAAAATATAGTTTGTTGAAAAAAGAAAATAGATTGTTAAAATAACACATAGCATATATCTATGTAACAAAAATAATTTTGTTAATTCAAGTAAAATTGAACCATTTTACTTGAATTAGCAAAACATTTTTTTGCTGACGATACAATTTTTTTTTTTTTTTTGGAATTGCAAAAAAAAATCAACAATATTTTTTTTGTTGATTCAAACGAAATTTCCATTGACCCATATTTAAACAAAAAGTTTCGTTGGGGCAAACAAATTTTTGTTGATTCAACAAAACTTTTTTCTGGGTGCAAACCACGATCTCGCATCTATTATAAAATAAGATCAGAACACTCAACGAAATCAAAGACATAAACACAATTCTATATTATGTTGAATTGTTATGGTATGATATGTTATCTATATTATATGTATGTTGAAAAAAGTTAAACATAGAAATACTAATGTTGCACTCACCGCCTCTGTATCTGTAATTCCACAGAATGCGAGGCATCTTTGACCGCTTTTTGAGCTTCGGCATGGGTCATCTCTGCAGTGGACTGTCCATTGACGGCAAGCACGATGTCTCCTTCCTTCAGACCCTGCTGACGACCCTTTGAATTCACCTGAAAGAAGAAACGACATTTTTGTATTATGAAGAAAACTGATATTTTCTGCTCTCACTTTATTAAGCGGACTTCTTTTGTAACGGAATTCTTTTGTGTATTCCTGTAAATGAACTATAAGTGCTACACCTTTCATTTTCAACACCGAACATGCCATAGCAAACGTTAATAACATATATATCGATTACATGATAATCCGAGTTTCCGAGTACATTTACGCAAGTTAGAGCAGGGACAAACAGACGACAAATTGAAGTCATAAACACTTTTCAACTAAGTTGAAAAGTGTAAAAATGTCCCCTTTCTCGCTTTTATTAGGGTTTCGTTCATCTCATCAAACCCTAATTACTCCCGCTTCGTTGTCTGTCTGTCACAGAGCCGGTTCTCAGAAACTATATAACTTACAGGCATGAAAATTTGTGTACTTATACCTGAATACCTACTATGAAGTTCAAAATATTAAAATTTGAAAAAAAAAATCTATTATTTTAATATACAGAGGTAAAAAACCAAAAATCTAACAGACTTTTCCTATTAAATTTAAACATTTTTCGTTATAGCAGTTGCTAACAATTAAAAATCCACAATACAATTCTTTCTACAATAATTAATTTTCTATTGAAAGGTTTCCACGTGAAAAATGAAAATGAAATAAAAAGTTTCACCCACTGAAAAAAAGATTAATAGGACGTCCTATTGGTAATAAAGCGGAATTTTTCAAACATTTCTCAATAATACAAGGAGTATGAGTATGTGTAAATACAGAAAGCAGCTTAATAGGACGTCATTAGAAAATTAAAAATAAAATTAATCTGACGTCCTATTGAAAGTTTAACGGATTTTTCAAATGTTTGAGAATAACACAAGAGAGTATCAATATGAGTAATAGAGAATATAAATATATTGGTTTGAGGAACGTATTGAATCATGATAAAAACCAGATTATTGAAAGATTGGCATATTTTAACATTTTGAAGGTCTTTATACAACATGTTTAAATTTGAAATTGATTTTTTTTTTTTTTTTTAATATCGCATTTAGTCCACAACCACATGACACATATTGTTATGACAGAGTATATGACAGAGTATTGTTATGACAAAGATTACGTATGATCGGATTTAACAGAATAAAGAAAACTTTTATTAATATCTTTCTAAGTTTGGATTCGATTTTCATACAATTTGAAATGACTCGACAAAATTCTGCAACGATTATCTATATTATATTTGAAAGCATTCGGTTGGATAGTTTTTGCGCTGTTAATATATGCGGACAGACGGACGGACCAGGCGACGACTCTAGGTGCTGCGTATTTACATAATTACGAATGCACCTAAAAATCACATTTCGTTCATTAGGAAGAATGCGCAAAATTAAAATTTTTGCTTTTACTTTTTAGAATTTCCGAGATATCAACAATGCTAATGTTTGCATTGTTTGCGAGAATTCATTAAGCTGCTCTTTCAGTAATAACTCTCTTACTAACTTCTAGCAATCAATTTAAAATCTGCACGATATCTCCAGGCGATCTCCCAGGGTGTTTCCCGTTCGTCGATCACGTTAATAATTAATTTTTCGACCTCATTAGAAGATAATCGTCGCGGTGAACAAAAAGACAGTGCGTATTAAAAAAGAAGAAAATAATCAGAAACTCTTTCAATGATGACGAAGAAGAGCGGGAAATTAGAAGTTATCAGCAGATGAGTCAAGGCTATAGAACTAATTGCTAAAGGGAGAAGGAGTGATAGAGTGACAGAAGGATGATGTACAAGAAGAAGAAATATGGAAGTCAAGTGCATCATACGTAGCAGTTTTGTTTGTAACTGAGCAAACTCATTGAGTTGAAAAACTCGTGAAATTGACTCATTTTCTGGGAGTTATGAGTTGAGTTTGATTCACTTTTTGAAAAACGAGCGTGAGTTCAGTTGAACTAAAAATTTCGCTAGTTTGAGTAAAAAGTATAACTAAACTCGCAGTGTTGTTAGTAGGGTGCATAGGCATAGCGTGACCAAAAATTTTGGGGGGGCACAAATGTTTATTAAACACACGCGTGTGCACGCACACATACCCATGTATATACAGTGGTATCTTGGTTAAAAACGGCCTCGCAGCAATTTTATCACATTGGGTAAAAGGAATTCAGTTTCGATCTTCTAGACCAATATAAAAGATTTTGTCTTCTTTTCAAAAAAGTTTCTTTTTCTTAAACATTCGTCGTACAGCAATTTTTGAATTTTTTTTTGCGAAATGTTTATGTGATTTTTAGCGTTTTTTCGCGTTTTGCGACTTATTTCTTAACATTTGTGTTAGGAATTAAGTTTCAATATTTTTTAACACAATATAGTAAAATTTGTTCTCTGCCTTTTTAAAATTCTTCGCAAAATTTTTATGTGATTTTTAGCGTTTATCTTTCCGAGGCAATTTTTTAAACATTCGTACGAAAAATCTGGTTTTATTTTTTTAGTAGAAATAATACATTTTCTACTCTGCGATTTTTAAATTTTTTGCAAATTTACTATGCGATTTTGGTGTTTTGCATTCGTAAACGGAATCCAACTTCAATCTTTTAGTCCAATATAGCAAATTTTGTGATCTGCGATTTTTAGATTTTCACGAATTTTTTATGTGATTTTAAGCGTTCCGCGGCGATTTTCTTAAACATTCGTAAAATAC
This sequence comes from Maratus michaelseni, assembly GCA_963931845.1. NCBI lineage: Eukaryota > Metazoa > Arthropoda > Arachnida > Araneae > Salticidae > Maratus > Maratus michaelseni. The sequence goes on from OZ007594.1 coordinate 26,534,834, forward strand.
ATCTGGTTTTAATTTTTCAACCTGATGTAGTAAATTTTATCCTCTTTTATTTCTAAATTTTTCGCAAATATTTTATGTACTTTTTAGTGTTTTTCCGCGTTTGTGGCAATTTTTTAACATTTGTGATACGAATCTGGTTTTAACCTTTTAACCCATTACTGTAAAATTTGTCCTCTGCGATTTTTATATTTTTCATGAATTTTTTATGAGATATTTTGCCGTTTTTTCGCGTTCTGCTGCGATTTTTAAACATTCGTAAAAGGAATCCAGTTTTAATCTTTCAGCCCATTATACTAAATTTTGAACACTGAGATTACATTTTGTACTCACTGATTTTTATCGCGAATTTTTCATGCGACTTTTTGCGGAGTTCTTTTCGCGTTTCGTGGAAGTTCTTAACATCAGTAACAGTAATCCAGTTACAACCTTTTAGCCCAATATAGTAAATTAGGGGACTCAGCCCTCTACTCGCTAATACTCGTCGACCTCCGTGAATTGCTAAGCAATTCACATTAAGACCGCTACGCGGTCCCAGTTCGCTTCGCTCACTCGCCTATTTTTGTTTTTGCAGCAACTCTAGCCGGAATAAGTACTACCATAAATCATTTTAACATATGAAGTTGACAATTTTTGTTAATGTAAAAAAAACTAATTGAAAACTTCTTTGAAAACACAATTAAAAATGCATTTAGTTGGTGTTACCAATGGGCATAAATAATTTAAATACTATGAAATAATGATCTTGGAAACACAATTAGTTTAAAACTCATTGCATCTATAATACTGTACAGCACGGCTTAAATTCATTTTAAAAACAATACGTGATAGGAAGATAGTTTATATATATCATCAATCATTGTTTAAATTTCATTCGACATCTTACTGTTCTAAATGATTATAGATTTTTGCAAGAAAAAAATATTTTTATATTTATCAAGATAGAAACAGATTGCAGCAGGTGCAATCAAGAGAGTTGGTATTTTTATTCTTTCCGATTTTCGTAATAATTCGTTCGATTTCGTAAATAAATTCTAAATAAGAGTTGAGAATTCATTTGAAATTAATGATATTACTCATAATTAAAATGAGGAATCATCTCAAGCGCTTTGGATTACGTACATGTTATTTTATTTTAATGTTTGCTAGTTTGAGTTTGACAGCTCTCACACAGGCCGCCATATTGGAGACAGAACTGATCTTAAAAATCTAGTCTGTTCATTGGTCTGAGCTCTAGAAACTACGGTTGTTGCCAAACTGGAAGCTAGAAATTCAGCCTTATTTCCACGCCACGTAAAAAAAATATATGTATAGATGTTGGCTTCTTTTCAATAATGTTTATTCGGAACTCGTTATAGCAAATTTGAATTCGTTCGCGAATTTGTTATGCGGGGTTTAGCGTTTTTTCGCGGTTTGCGACGATTTTTTGACATTCGAAAAATGAATCCAGCTACAATCTTTTAACCAAATATAATAAATTTGATTCTCTGCGAATTTTAAGTTTTTCGCGACGATTTTTTCCCCTAGTTTTTACGCGTTTTGAAGCGATTTTTCTAACATTCGTAAAATAAATCCGGTTTCAGTCTTTAAACACAATATCGTTAATTTTCTCCTCTGCGATTTTTTAATTTTTCGTGAATTTTTTATGGAATTTTTTTTTTACGTTTTGTGGAGATATTTTCACATTCGTAAAAAGAATCCGGTTTAAAACTTTTAGCCCAATAGAGTAATTTTTTTTTCTCTTTTCAATAAAGTTTATTTAGAATCCGTACAATGATTTTAATTTTTCATGCGATTTTAATGTCTTTTCGCGTTCCGCGGCGATTTTTTGACATTCGTAAAAGAATCCAGCTACAATTTTTTAACCCAATGTAATAAATTTTGTTCTCTGAGATTTTTAAAGTTTTTCGCGATTATTTTTTGCAATTTTTTACTTTTTTATACGTTTTGTGGCGATTTTTATGCATTCGTAAAGGAAATCTGGTTTCAGTCTTTGAACACAATATAGTAAATTTTATCTTCTGGGATTTTTTTTTCGCGGATTTTTTTTTTTTTACATTTTGTGGAGATATTTTCACATTCATAAAAAGAATCTATTTTCAATCTTTTAGCCCAATACAGTAAATTTGTTTCTCTTTTCAATAAAGTTTATTCATAATCCGTACAATGATTTTAATTTTTCATGCGATTAAAACTTTTTTTGTGTGTGTGTGTTTCGCAGCAATTTTTTAACATTTGTTACAGGAATCGGGTTTCAATCTTTTAGCCTAATATAATAAATTTTGTCCTCTGCAACAAGAAAAAAAGAAAACAAAAGAGTTTTTTAGCGTTTTTTCGCATGCTGCGGTGGAAGGAATCCGGTTTCAATATTTCAGCCCAAATACAATAAATTTTGTCCTCTGAGATTTTTAATTTTTGCTTTTTTCTGCGGTTTTTCGCGGTTAGCGTCAATTTTTTAACACTTGACAAATGAATTCGTTTTCAAGCTTTTAAACCAATATAGTATATTTTGTCATCTGCAAGTTTTGAATTGCTCGCGAATTTTTTAGTGTTTTTTTCGCTTGTTCGGTAAATTTTTGACCTTTTTTTTTCGAAACGGAAAGAACTAACTCTTAAATTTTGCTTAAATTAAAGTTGGAAGAATAAAGAATCGTCGCAACGTGAACTATGATGGTCAAATTATTAAACTAATTTGAGTCGAAATAAAAAAATAAAAAAATTCAAGGTTAGTTTGATTCGAGACCAGATCAGGCGTAGCCTGCGCGGGTGTACGCTGTTGACAGCAGTTGGACCCCACTACCAGGTTCATTTAATTCGAGGTTCATTTGGAAAAAAACGACCAAGTAAATGAGGAAAGCTCCGCTAGATCATTTTATTGAAATTAATATTTTTGTAACAAATATAATAAACAGCACCACAACAACTGTATCTGGCGCCTAGTGGGGGGAGGGGGGGACCCGCACCACCCTTGATATTGCCCTGATAATAAATAAAATACATTTATCAAACTTTTAGAAACATTTGAAATAAGTTTAAATTTCACTTTTAAGAAGTAACTAATCATTTAAGGTATGCGCGCCTGCAAAATTGTGTGGAAAATTGCACCTTCGATAGCAACGGTTTTGCTTAACAATGGTATTTCTGGAACGGATTACCATCGTTTACCAAGGTACAGCTAGCTGAATATTAACTTTAAAACAGCTCATTCAAGAAGGCTTACATTTTGAAAAAAAATCATAACCATTGCATCTCAAAAATGGGAAGGTATAGTAGAAGATTAAGTGCTGTCAATAAAAAAAAAATATTAAGTAAGAGAGAAGAACATATTTAATAACTAAATGAAGAAAATATTAATTATTTTTTATAATCTTAGTGATATGTGGTTGAATCTCATTGGTAAATAACTCCAGCGACACAGCTTGGAAAATCAGGATATGTATGACTTGATTAAATTATAATTAAAGTTACAACAAATTAAATGAAATATATATTGCGGGGAAACAGAACTCCCGCTCTGAGAAACACAACTACATTTATTAAAGTCTACAGATGGAATGAGAAGAAAAAAAAGTACATGTAAATACTAACCGCAGACAGCGGAAAAAACAGCTGATACATTGAAATTGTCTGCAGCTGTAAGAGAGTGATAGTTCAAACTTTCGTTTAATGAATGTTCGTATCAGGTTTTGTACTGCACAACACAATATTTGCTACCAAATTCATTACTTCAAAGAAAAAGAGCTGAGCTATCTGTACTGATCTGACATCTGATTAAGTAAAAAAAAATGAACAAATATAAAATGAAAATTGAAGTAGTTATTTTATTTCCATTTTGGGTCAATACAAGACAAGTCTTAATTGACTGTATCATATTTTAGAAATTGATGTTCAGAAAGTTGGGGGGGGGGGCACGTGTCCCCTCGTGCCCCCCCCCCCCCCCCCCCCCCCCCCCCCGAGGCTACGCCTATGCTAGGGTGAACTCATAGAGTTGAAACTCGTGAGATTAACTCACTTTCTGTGAGTTTTGAATGGAGTTTGATTCACTTTTTGAAAAACGAGCGTGAATTCAGTAGAACTAAAAGAAACGCGAGTTTGAGTAAAAATTATAACTTAAACACATTCGATTTTTTCCATAATTTCCGAACAAAATTTCTCGACATTAAAAACATGTTTTTTTCCCCCTTTAAATGCCAGTTCCCATAAACTAGCAAAACTCCAGTGTAGAATACTGAGAAAATATGTGTGCAGCAATGTGTTTTGTATATACAGAGCTGCACTAAAGAATTCACACACAAGAGTGTATCTTAAATGTATTGAGCTGCAAGGGGACTATATTGAAAAATAATATGAAATTATGTCAAAAACCTTGTGTTTTCACTGTCAGGCCGACAACTTATCAAACCACTCTCGTTGTCGCACACGTAAAGGATTTCTCTTATTTTTAGTTCACAAAATATTTCTAAAATATATGCTTAATTTAATTTTTTTACTATGCGTTAAAAGCTAACGAGTAAGATTTGAACACTTTATCAAGCATATATTTTAGATTAATTTAGATAAATTAAGCATATATTTTAGAAATATTTTGTAAATTAAAAAGAAAGGGAGAGAGAGAGAGACATCCTTTAAGAAGAGTACACGGAACAACGAAGTTAAAAATATTAATTTTCTGAGGAGATATTTTAAAAATAAAAATGCATTACATCTCAATAGGTTTAACATTAGCGAAGGGGATTTGAGATCTCATTGGACAACACCCTTAAATTTAAAAAAAAAAATGAAAAGATATACAACATAATAAATTATAGCACATTGTAATAATATATTTCTTTTAATGCTTAAAAAGGGAGCATATAGCTGATATTAAGTAATAACAGAAAAACCACAGCCCTGGCAAGATTATATCAAGAAGAAACCATCCAAATAAATTTCAATGAAAGTAAAATAATTTTTCCCTCCAGTCTAGACTATCCATCCATAATAAGAGAAACATAGAGATAGTAACACGCAAAAATACAATATGTAACGATGCCGCATCTTTTAACTTACTGAAATTGTGGCTCGAGTGACTCCATGGTTACAGATATGAAAATAAACAACCAAGTAAAAATAAAATATAACGCGCGTAATCGAGGGGGTCGGGGCAAGAGAGTGCCAAACCACATTTTTGAACTTCTGAGATATTTCAATTTGAAAATTGGATCCAATACTCAAACCAAGATATATAACGAGAAGTAATTTTCCAACTGGACGAAAAATGTCCGGGCCAGGATTCGAACCTGGGATCGCTTATTTTCCAATTTGAAATAATTGTGTTAAAATTAATCTAGTGCAAGATATATAACCTTAAGTTTTTTCGACAAAGCCTTAGTAACATTTGAGATATTCTGAGTAACAATATGGCATTACTTTAATGATATTACTATTACGGTCTTTGTAAATTAACTATTTTCATTGGGGGCATAAACATCTGGGGTAAAAATGAAACCTGTTACATTATGCTTCCACCAAGTGACATTAGAAACAAATTATATGTTGGATATTATAATTTACAATAATAAACAACAGACTACGGTGTTAGATTTATTTCACCAAAAATGTCTTGTCCCGACCCCCTCAATTTTTAAAACAGTACGGGAAAATTAAATGATAGCATTTTAAATAATAACTTTAAAGACCGTGCAATTATGGAATATTCTCATTTGTTTTTGAAAATGGCTCGGAGTAAGCCGAAACATGCCAAACAGTCTAATAAAAGTTATTTTACTGTTTATTTATTATGTTGTTAATTTACACCTTTTAGCATTAAAAGAAATATAGAAAAGATATACTGTAGTGTTCTTAATGATGTCCCATTTTGAAAAGAAAATTATACCCTATTAACAGTTATAACTGAATGCTAAAAACCACTCAATTAATTTAGAATTTAATATTAATTATATTAATTACAATATTTCTATTACACTTAAGTAGTTTAAGTCTTGTTCCAATACCAAATTAATTAAAGAGATTTTTATATCACTATGGTAAATTCATAAAATAATTCAAAATAATTTTTCCTTCTTTCTGTTAATTTAAATTTTCTTTTTCTTATTTATTTATTTTTTATCCTTTAAAAAACATTCTTTAGTGAGTTTCGGTCTTTTTAAAAAATGAGTTTCATTTGAGAGGATTCGTTTGATAAATTTTGAATTTGAGGGTGAACTTGACTCATTTTTGAGAAGTTGAATTTCAGTTTGAATTAGTTCTTTTTTTTTTCTTTTGTGTGTGAGTTTGCCCAACACTGTGCGTAGTTCTTAACGAAATCGAACATAATTCAGCAAGAATGCTGGTTTAAAAAATTGTATTGTTTAAGCAATCAACAGGTTAAGATCCTAGGATGAAAAATCTATCATAGCAAACGATTTCATCTTGTTTTTTTTTTTTTTTTTTTTTTTTTTTTTTTTTTTTTTTTAATCTTCTAATATTGTTGCTTTAGCACTCAATATTAGTTTTAATCATCAGAAATCTTTCTGGTAATTGCGTTGTAAGATTAAATCTCTCCTTAAGCAATAAGCTTAATGAATTTTAAAGCGATTTTATTTTAGAACTAGCAGGCTTCGCCCGCTACGCTGGTCGGTTTCTCTAAACAAACCTTAATCAAATCAAATATATCGGTGAATTTGATCTTGTATTTTAAAGCAATATGAAACTTTTCCTAGAATGTCCTTCTGCATTGCTGAAACTACATGAACGTCATTGCGTTATTATATTTTCTAATGTGTCAGACAAAATTTGAGATGTTAGTGATCAACTCTTTTATTTGATCATTTATAGTAGGATTTGGTAAAGAACGATAGAAACCCAGAAAAAAATATCTAACTAACAGAATCTCATTAAATATCTAATTAAATATCTAACTCCCATCGAAATCTATTCAGCAAAATCTTTTAAAAAGATTAATCTTTCATAATCAGGTTCATCTGATTATAGAACTTTCCCCCATAATTGTATAACGTAGATCGATAAATTATATACTAAAACCTTCCCTGTAAAATTATCTAACTAACAGTATGCAAGTCCTATCAAAATCAATTCAGCAGAACTGCAGTTATAAACAGTCGGAACGAAATTACTATTTGACATATATATATTATATATAGTAGATAGATTACAATTTTTGAGGTCAGTGAAGATAAGGCAGGGAACTTTTGAAAGACTGCAGGAAGGGACGGCAAAAAATACCCCCCCCCCCTGCAAAAAAGAGAGAGAGAGAGAGAGAGAGAGAGAGAAGAAAAAGAAAGAGAGAGAGAGAGAAAGAGTGAGAGAGAGAAATAAAGAGGGAGGGAGAGAAAGAAAGAGAGAGGGAGAGAAAGAAAGAAAAAAAGTAGACCCTCTCACTATAAGTTGTCGCAGAAAAATGATGAAGGATGCCATTCGACTGTGCATATTGAATTATTTGAGAATAAAATAACTTTATGTGTGAAGATTATCAACTATTTTATCAACTTTGTGTTTAGAATTTCAATATTTACAAAATTTTGCAACTTATTAAACTTTTAAATTAATAGTGAATGCATTGGATCCACATTTAACGTTATTTATCTAGCGGTTATCAAGCATTTATTAATGAAAATTCTCCTGCGTTCATTCTAGGCATGTACAGCATCAGGTACTGTAAGATTGGAAGGAAAATTTTATAAGGTAAATTTTTAATCTTCAAATTTGTTAAAAACTTCTATCTAACTTTTTATATCTATGTATGTTTACTTTCTATTTCATGTAAATAATTAAAGTTAGAATTTTTTACCATGAACTTGGTAAATAATGTGAATAATTATAAATTAATAAATTAATTTTAAGGTAATTTTAAAAATATTAAAATGTATTGTGATAGGAAACACACCTGTGTATGTAATTTTTATAATTCTAGCATACCAGGAAGGAAGTGAAATTCGATTACAAAATTTCATCTTTACATGCATGAAGCAAGTTAAATTAAATAAAAAGGTGTAAAAAAAAAAAAAAAAAAAGAAATACAAAATTCCTTACGTCCAAAAACATCGACATTTTTCATTCAGAATAATCCAAAACCGCGCTCCCAGACAAAAATCATGCCTGCATCACTGTGTGTGTGTAATGAGCAGATTATGAAAATTTGAGCTGTATTATTTAAAGATAAATTTGATTTTGAAAAATAATAATTTTAAATATTTAAAAAATTGTATTTTAAAATGTTTAAATATAGAATTTAAATAATTTAAAAATTATTAATGTATATTTAATGACAAATACAACGGATGTGAATTTCTTTCCACTTTGCTAAACAGCATATTACCAACAGAGAGAGAAAAAAAATGTGTCCAGATAGGGGGGACCAAAGTTTGAAGATACACTAATTCAAACTTTGAATGTTTTTGTCGATTTTCGACGAGTTTAGAAGGTATAAGACCCCAACTATTCGCTAACTTTTTAGAATTGCCAAGATATCAACAATGCGTTGATATCTTGGCGTGGATTTTGGCGTTTGCACGAACTCATTAAACCGGAAACATCTATCCAAAAGATTGTCGGTAGATTATAGGATTGATATAATTAAACAATTTTAGTATACAAATTCGGTTTTTAAATTCAGTAATACGGAAGTAATAGGACCCCATCTTAAATACGACGTCATCACCATGGCAACCTTGAATCATTGCCTATCATGGGATATCATTGAATTAATTGCGTATGATAGAATATAATAGAACGAAGAAAACATTTATTAATATATTTTTATGTTTTGATTCGAATGTCACAAAATTTGAAATGATCGCCAAAATTCTGCAACGATTATATATATTAAATTTCAAACCATTCGGTTGGGTAGTTTTGGCGCTGTTATATGCGGACAGACGGACAGACCAGACGACGACTATAGGTGCTACGTATTTATATAATTACGAACGCACCTAAAAATGCTTCATTAAAAAATGTGATTCCCCGTACACTCACAGACAAAGACACGATCCTATCAAAATTGAGGGATGTAGGAACGTATAATATAATGCAAATCATGTCATCAGGATAAAGTCCGAAATACTGAATCAATTCGAATGTAACTGGGACGTTAAATTGATCTGTCAATATAGTGGATGTTCTTTAATCAAGTATGTAGTTGTTATATGGTTCGTTTATAAAGACTCACAAAAGTAAAAAATAAAAAATAAATAAACAAATAAATAAATTTTAAAAAATGCAAAACTTATCATCATGATAAGTTCCGAAAAAACTGAACCAGTTCAGACCTAATTGGGGTAGTGTAGTGTACTGATCTTGTAAGTAAGTATCTTGGATGAATTCAATTCGTCAATCAAGTATTGTTTTGGCGCCCCTAACGTGTCCGATTGCATGACTTTTTTGCCCAAATTTCGATTTTTTTTTTTTCCGAAAGACTATTCAAATTTTCTTTTGGCGCCCACTTCTACACTGGAGCCCGGGGTACTCCCCCCTAGTTTTCGGCCCTGGGGTGTATCCGCCCCTGGATGAGATAGTAGTCCACCCTGGATCCAAACGTCTTGCAGGAGCAACAAGTAAACAGACGTTATAGCGATTTTATCCAAAATGAAAAATGATATGTCATATGCTAACGGTTATTCCTTTCGCGACGACTATCACGTATACGGCGCGTACAATCCTTAGTTTTTCTTACTAGTCATTTCGATTAGAAATTTTCGCCTTATTTAATCGTAGAATTTCTGCGATTAAAGTAGGCAAATATTTCTATTTAAAAATAAACAAACAAACCTGTTGCTAAAAGATGAAAAAATGTGTACCAGACGCTCGACGCGAAGGGATTAAACGTATCCCCATGAAGTACACCAGATTATTAATGGTATCATTATGTAGGAACTAGTCACAATTTTTTCATCACGTTATACAGAAGGGTTTTATATAGGAATTCAATATATTTTATCCGCCTCATGAGAATGATAGGATTTTTTTTTTTTTCCAAATCATTAAAACTATAAATCTTACCTTTGATTTGCTATCCTTGCTGGAACGCGCAATATTCCGTACAAACTTGTAACAGCCAGTGTGAGACATCGCCGATCCCGGGCCGGCATCTCTTTTGGATCGCCTTTCGCCGATCGCGCGAGTCAACAACACCCCGGTGTCGGACAACAATCATAAGACGTGAAACAAAAAACGCTCAGTCGGTCAAAACAAAAACACACGTTTTTATGCGGGCTCAAGTAGCATTCCGAATTGCGAGCAGAAAAAAGATGATTAATTACTATTGTGAGCTTTGGAACATTCTGATGCCGTCACGATTATAGAATATGGATATTTTTGTCAAAGGAGAGAGAAAGTGATTAAACCTTAAACTTAAATCGATAAAGAAGATCAATTTTTGGATTTTAATTCATTCGAAAGACTTTTTTTTTTTTTTACTATAAGTAAAAAATACCACTATATTTTTAATAGTTAAAAAGCACAAAAATCTAAAAAAAAAAATTGCAAATTAGTACTTTTTTTTAAAGCTTAAAAATACTTTAGAGCTTTTAGAATAAAATGACGCAAACCACGTGGAAATAAGATATATAGATCAAAAGGTATAGAAAGTTTTTTATGATGTACTGTCAGTAGTTGTTGTGCTTTCTTCCTGGATTTATATGCATTTATCTCAGAAAGTATTTTTACAAGATTTGTCATATTTAAATTGATACAGCTACATTTCTATATGTAACTTATGAAGTTACAGCACTTTTCATAATGTTTTTCGGTTATATATTCTGTAAATCGTCCTGTTTATATTCTGTAATTTTTTTTAGTTTCGAGAGAAAATTTTGAAAATTTGCTTCTCGTAGTAAAAAATACATTTTTTTTTTCTTTTTTAAATCTTTTTTTTTTTTTTTTTTTTTTTTTTTTTTTTTTACATAAAGATAAATTAATATTTATTATTTTCTGTATATACAGAAATGAACATATATTCAAAAAAGCTTTATTCTTTCGGAAAACAAACACACACACACACACACACACACACATATATATATATATACCATTATACGACAACACAGATACATCATAAACAAACTGGGGAATAAAAATCAAAAATTTAAAAATAAAAGGCATACCTGTTATGAATAATATACAGAAGAAAAAAAATCAAGAAAAGATAAATGGAAATGGAAGATAGTGAAATATTTGTGGAACCATGGCAGAATCTTCAGAACCAAATTACCATAGATTCCAGATTTCATCATTGCACAAGCTATAAGCTAAGATTTGGGCAATCGTACATTAAAAGACAAAAAAAAAAAAAAAAAAAAAAAAAAAAAAGAAAGAAAAAAAAATACAAAGAAGGAAACTTCATGAAAAATCCCAGAAAAGCGTGCATGATTTGACAAAACTGCACATGTTGCCAAAAAAATTATCTAATTCAGGATAAATATAAAATTACAGAGAAACAACCCACGAAGATTGCAAACCAAGCAGTCACAGAAGTTTAAATACCAGGATGAAGCCATAAAATAGTTGATAAAGATCAATTACAGTTTTGCCATCTAGTAAGAGAAATTACAATTATGGAAATAACAGAATTTATTCAAATAAGGTGGATAAATCATACAAGTTGAATCATTTAACTCCATTTAAGTTAATAAATTAAGAAAATTAATGTAAAAAATTAATAATTAATTAATTAAGGAATAAGAGAGGGGGATTATAAAATAATATTAACATTATGTATGAAGTAAATAATTAAATGAATTTTATGACAGTACATAATAATATACATAAATTAATTAATTAATAATTAAATAGGGGGAAGCAGTTAAATAAGACAAAATATATTGATGTATATTAATGTAAGATGATGGATGAAATAAAGTGATTTATATTATGATATTGTCCAACACAAAGCTAAGAAGTTAATTAAATATTAATAAATGAAATTAAAACTGCAATAATTAAATGACATGAAACCATTTATGTTAAACATAAATGAAATATGATGAATCAACTAAAGAATAAAGAATGTAACAATAACACTCTCTCCTTTTTTTAATATATATTAAATTATCCTTTAGCATTAAATTTCCCTACAACACCGCCCTCCTCCATACTCTATCATCTGCCTTCCCATCCGTCCTATTGTATTTTTTTTGTTTATTTATTTTTATTTTTTATTATTATTTATAATATAAAATTGCGCAATGCGTTAATGTCCAAACAACATCTCTCTTCTCCATACTCTCGCTAACCCACCCAGCTACCGTGTTGATGATATCATGGTCGTACTAATGGTATATAAGAGAATATATTGTTTTTTTTAAAACCACGATGGGATGCATCAAAAATTAGTTGTTTAACATTTTTATTAATAAAATGAGAAGAACATAATCACTGCGGCACACCGGTTGAGAACCACTCCTCTAAATTAACAATAACAAAAAGTGTGCAGCCCTGAACAAAATTATAAACTCAGAAATTTTTCAATTTGTTTAAATCATAATATACATAAGCTTAGCTTTACATTGATAAAATAAAGATGAATATTTGTAAAAAGCCATATAAATTTAATATAACTCATAAATAAAATGGAGAAAATAATTTAAATAAGGAAATACATAACTTAAAAAAAATAACATTATGTGAGACCTGGACAAAATTATAAACTTATAGTTATGAATTTCTATATTCTGGTATTTTATATCTCAAGAAATGCATTTCATGATAAGAAACTAATAAATGAAGTCCTTAGGTATCAATACATTTCAATACATCAATGCATTGTTTTAATTTTTTACAAAAAGATGTGTAATTTTAATACAGCACATGACTAAACCGAAAACAGTAAATTACTGAGTTTAAGAAATGAATATAATTTAATCCTGGTGCTAAGTATTAATGCACACATTCAAAAATGAGATGGACCACCATTTTTCTGAATTACTTCGAATATGCGGCTCGGCATATATTTAAAAATTTTTCCAACTACTCCATTGACAACTGGTTAAATGCTGAAAGTATAGCCATTTTTAAATTATTTGTGTTTTGATATTGATGTCCATCATGATAAACTAATCTTACGAACAGCATCTAGTACTGGAGCTTCTTCTAGACAAATTCTAAATGATTTAAAGCTAAATGTAAGCTCTCGAACTGTTAGACGAATTCTTCAACGAGACACGAACATGAAATGGAAGAAAATGAAAGCTAAGCCAAAACTTGAGCCTCATCACATGGAAGCCAGACTTCACTTTGCACAGCAGCACGTGTCATGGACAACGGAGTGGAGCACAGCCATCCAGATGAAAATAAGTTTAATTTAGATAGCCCAGATGGCTTAATATACTACTGGCAGGATATTAGGCATATGAGTAACGGCATATCTTTAGTCGAAACCTCGAAACATTGGTGGAAGATCCGTGATGGTGTGGTTTGTTTTTTCTCAGAATGGTAAAACTGCCCTGGCTTTCCTTAATTGAAAACAAAAAGCGGAAGACTACCAGTTAATGCTGGAAGATAATGTTAATGCTGGAAGATAATCTACTGCCTTATGCTCCGTTGATTGCTGGAATAAGCTGGGTTTTTCAGCAAGATAATGCAGCAATACACTCTGCAAAAAGTACAAAAAAGTGGCTTGAGTGCTGACATGTGAATGTCATGAAATGGCCATCCCGCAGCCCTGATCTAAACCCCATTGAAAATTGTTGGGGAGCAATGGTTTGGATAGTCTATCATGATAAACGTCAATACCAAAATACAAATGATTTAAAAATGGCTATACTTTCAGCATTTAACCAGTTGTCAATGGAGTGGTTGAAAAAAAATTGTTCAATCTATACCGAGCCGCATATTCGAAATAATTAAAAAAATGACAGTTCAAATCATTTTTGAATGTGTGCATTAATATTTAGCACCAAGGATTCAAATTATGTTTATTTCTTAAACTTAGTAATGTACTGTTTTCGGTTTAGTCATGTGCTATATTAAAATTACACATCTTTTTGAAAAAAACTAAAAAAATGCATTGATGTATTGAAATGTATTGATCCATTTATTAGTTCATTATCATAAAATGCATTTATTCAGATAAAAAATACCAGAATATAGAAATCCATAACTTTGAGTTTATAATTTTGTCTCACATGTTATTTTTTTTTAAGTTATGTATTTTCTTATTTAAATTATTTGCTCCATTTTATTTATTAGTTATATTAAATTTAGATGTATTTTTATAAATATTCATCTTTATTTTATAAATGTAGAGCTAAGCTTCTTTATATTATGATTTGAACAAATTGAAATTTTCCTGAGTTTATAATTTGTCCATGGCTGTATCACTCACCCTTACTTTTCCATGATGACTACTCCTCTATTTTCGAACGTTTATGGCTGAACAATAATATTCAAATGTATCTATGTTTTTTTTTCTTTTTTTAATTTAAAGTAAGTCTGTTTAAAATATGTAAAACAGTGTTTCCCCGAAAATAAGACCAAATCTTATATTAATTTTTGTTCCAAAAGATGCATTAGGTGTTTATTTTGGGACATGGCTTATTTATTTTGTTTTCATGTACAGTATTTTATATTTATTCATTCACAACAATTTACAATTTATTCACATATTTCTGTACAAAGAATCAAGATTCATTTGGATATTCATGTACAAAAATTTACATTTATTCAAATAAAATCATATCCTTATCGTCTGAAACTCCTAAAACTAAAAAAGAAAAAAAAAAAAGATTTTCAGTCTGATTTTTCGAGAACTTCATTTCTTTTACATCCATTACTAACGGCTTATTTTTAGGGAAACACAGCATATCAAAAATAAAGTTACCAAAATGCGATACGTATGCATTCTTATAGAATGCTTCACTTAAAAATTTCTAGTCTGCGCTTCCGTAACTTGAGTTCCATATAAGGCCCCACATCTCGTATCACATCAGATTCATGAGGAGAAATCATGGGCCCCAAATAAGTACTTTAACCTCCCTCCCATTAATTATGTTAAATCACGTGGGAATATATATAGTTACTTATTTCGGCCTCAACCCAGTGGCGTAGCCAAGAAGGGAGTCCAAATGCTCTGAATAACAGCAATATTGTAAAGTTTTCTTGCCTTGAATATCGCAGAAAGTTCTCCGATTGGGAAAAGCAAAGAAAACTTAAAACAATTAGTGGTATCCAGAGCATCTGGACCCCTACCCTGTCTATGCCACTGCCTCAACCTCCTACATAAAAAACTTCCTTACTTTGTGGAAAACTTTCACGAAACAACCAATTTTTCTATATATGGGAAAGCATATTGGAAGTGGGGGTGGATGCTTAATTAAGAGATGTAATCTTTTAAAATCTAATTCAATCCTGCCTAAACCCTCAATAAAGCTCAGATATTAAAGTTTTAAACTTACATCAATCTAAGGTCGGCACGGCACCGGGCCTGGTCCGAGGACCGTACCCGACCCGGCAAAATGAAGGCAAATTTTTAAACGGTCCGGGCCGGCAGAATAAAGACAATTTTTTTTTAATGGGTGGGTCTGATACAAAAAAATAAACGGGCCGGGCCGACAAAAAATAAACGGGCCGGGCCGATAAAAATATCAAACGGGCCGGCCCGATAAAAATATTAAACGGGCCAGTCAGAACGATAAAAAAAAAAATTAAGCGGACTGACCGGCCCGATAAAAAAAATTTAAAAGGATCAAACTAAGCTAATAAAATATGAACAATTTTCAATGGACGAGACTGGAACGAGAATAAGTATAAATGTGCTGTACGAACCGATGTCAGCTCGGCAACATCAATACAGAAACATAGCATGTCCAACGTAGAAATCGGCATCGGACAGTTACATTGCGTCTAAGATCGGGCTTATTTATTTATTTTTTTTTTTCAGCAGACTCAGGCAGGCAAGGATCATGCTTACACTTTATTCTACATACTCGGGACGGGCCGGAACTGGACTTAATTGTACCAAGAAAGTGTCGAGCAAGCAATTTGTTTTGTAAAAATATTAATTACGATAATGGACTTCTGCTAACGGAATCTTTGGATACTTTAATAAGCTATAGAGAAACATTTTCAAAAAAATTATATATTTATTTTTATTATGCAGCAATAAAAGTTGTGAAGTTTTTAACCACCTATTTTCTTTTATTCTAAACTATATTCATCTTTTTTAATGAGTCTTTATTTGAATGTAATAGCGTAAGAGTGTAAGGGATCATTAATGTTGCTATTCTGTATTCTATGGCTTGTGAATGTATAGTTATGTAAAATATACTGTAAGATTTTCCCATAAATATCTATGCAGTATTCATTAAAATAATCTTAATTCTACGTTAAGAAAAAGCGGAATCTTTTGTAGGAATTTAGTCGGTTCGGGCCTGATTTCATTGATTTTTACACGAGCTGGGCCTGTTCTTATTCTCAATGATTTTTCAACAGGCCGGGCCTGGAAATTTCGTCACGTGCTAGAGATGAGTTCGGGCTCTTTTTTCGGATCCTAGGCTCGTCCGAACCAGACGATTTTAAACCCGAGCCCGATGGCAAAAGTATGCAACTGAGAAAAAATTCGCTTAATATATTTAAAAATTGTTTCAAAAGTAATATCTCATTTTTAAATAACTTTTTACATTAGAAATAACTATTAATCCTCACAGCACAAAATATATTTTATTAAAATTTAAATTCAATCTTATCAAAAGAGAAATTTAGTATCAAATAAAAATATACTTCATACTAAAGAAGATTCCTTTTTTTTCTCCTTTAATAAGGAAATCTGATGGACACATTAACGAAGTGCGTTTTATGAATAAATGGAGGAAATTTGAAGAAATTAATATTTATGTGCCGAAGAATCGAATAACGTTTTTCAATTTCCTATAAAAGATGTACATCTCAAATAATAATGATCATATCTTTTCTCATAACAATCTTTCGTGACTGTCGTGTTCCTGAAAATCGACTTAAATTAAAAATTTAACACAGGACTTGACATTTGAATTTTACTTTTATAAGCAAAGAGAAAACACTGTTCGATTGCTTTCTATCTGAATAACACTATATGCCAATTACATGCACTTACGAATGAAAGTGACTTCGTGAATGTGCAGAGCAAAACCTCAGCATAAGCAGAGTTCATGATGAAAAATAGAAAAAATAAAACGAACTTCGAACGTTATTTTTACATGAAGAGCTATTATGACTCGTACACAATAGCAGACTAAAATTTCGAAAACCTCAAGCTAATGTTAGTAGACTAAAATCAGAGGAAAATATTCTTTTAACGTTAAATCTCTAAATTAAAAAAATAAAATAGCCGATCCAATTAAAAAATATATTCTACCGTTTATTTGTTACAAATGAAAATTGAAGTGCAAATATCCAATACAAGACAATGTAAAAAAAAATCATCGTTATTATTTCAGTGAAAAAATGAATTATATTGTCTGTTATTATCATATGATTCATTTCCGTAATAAGATAAGTACATGTTAAGTTGGCAACATCTTATCTTTTGTTGACATTTTACTGAAAATTTCAATGGGACACTTAAGCCTAGCTTTGAAGATTTTATAACTTGAAATCCATATTTAGATTCTTTTCCATTTAATATCTATTTCTCCTGAAACATCTATCCAAAAAACTGTCGGTGGATTGCGATAATTAAACAGTTTTAGTAAACAAATTCGGTTTTTAAATTCAGTAACAGAAATAATAGGACTCCATTTAAAACAGGACGTTATCACCATGGTAACCTAGAATCATTACCTATCATGGAATATCATTGAATTAATTACGTTTGATGGGATTTAATAGAATGAAGAAAACTTTTATTAATATCTTTTGAAGTTTTGATTCGATTTCCATAAAATTTGAATTGACTCGCCAAAATTCTGAAACAATTATGTATAGTATTAAATTTCAAACCAGTCAGTTGGGTACTTTTTGCGCTGTTATATGCGAACAAACGGACGGACTAGATGACGACTATAGGTGCTACGTATTTATATTAATTACGAACGCACCTAAAAAGAGAGATTCTCCTACTGCTCCAATCGGAAGAGGTTATGATTTTCCCTTCTTTTAACTCTTTATGCCCTAAATTATGCAACAAAGAAATTGCTCCATCTCAATTAATTATCTTCCTTAATGTATGAAGATATATAAGAAAATTTATATAATAATAATATGAAATTTAGATAAATGATTTAATAAAATCGGTAGTTACAGCTCTTTTTGCAAAATATTTTCAAAAATAATTAGATTAATAACAAAAAATACTGTTATGGAAATCTCGCAATTCTTATAAAAACAATGTAGATAAATTTTGTGATCTTATCAGTAAAATGGGGTGGTTTGTGTAGTTGCAATTTTTTTAATTAGAACATTTTTATAATTTAAATATTTTAAATCTTTTTTTTAATTTTAGAACATTTTTTAATTAGAGAAAAGATACTGCGCCTATGTTGAGAGAAATATCTTTAAAAAAATATTCAGCTTCGACTGTTTTACTGTGCTTTCTAAATGGGGTTTCATACAAAAAGTATTTTGTACGAAAAGTTAAAATTTACTTTTATTAATACACGGATGAAATAAATGTGACATTAAATTTTGTTTATAATGACGTACAAAAGTACTGTCGAAGCATAAAGCGTTTAGGTGACGTTAAGTAAGGTATTTTAATCAAAGAATTCTAAATGCAGTCCAAAATCACGCCTACTATGGGTTTGCATCTCTGGCTTTAACTCTGGTTATATCTCGGTTTCCTCAGAGCTGTGCTTTGATGCTATTTTCAATATTTAACAAGAAAGAAAAATTTTGCCTCAAGAAGAGAGATTATGAAACACCTTCCAACACCTTCAAACAACTGTAACCTCACCATTTAATAAGATTAAAATACTTTTTTTAAGTAAACAATTTGGAAAACACATAACACATTTGAAAACCCAATTTGGGTAATTATCATCTATAATTGGAAAAATATCCGAATTCTTTTGTTTTGCCCTGTATAGGATCTATAGATTTGTATATATACTACATAGCATGCAAAATATTAGTTCAGTTAAGAAAAGCATAACTGTTGAAAATTCCCCTACTGCAATTTCCGTCAATAAACAGAAAGGTACTCTAATTCCTTTGTGCTGCCTTGTATAAGATTTACAGAATTTATGCGCACCAAGTAATATGTAAACAATTAGTTCAATGCAAAATGTACCTCAATTGAAAACGCACTTTCAGAAATTATTCATAGACAGTACTGTACACTTAGTATTTTGTGTGTCCCTGTAAATGAACGATAAATGCTATGCACAACCTATTCTATAGTAAGCATCTTGTAGTGCACCTCAGTGACGTAGATGAATTAAAATATGTTTGAAATGTGTTCAATATGTAATGAAAATGTGATGTGTGTATGAAAATGTTTTCAATGTGTAAGAAATTAATATACACCACAAACAATTTTTCCTCATAGACGGTAATGCAACGGAGTTATTTTGAGTGCCCCTGTAAACGAAGTATATAAATGCTACACATCACTTCATTTTCAATACCGAACATGCCATAATAAACTTTAATAACATAACATCAGTTGCGTGACAATCCGATTAGGTTTACGTGATTTAGAGCACGGACAGACAGACAGACGGCAGACAGAAAAACCGAATTCTTAAACCCTTTTCAACTGTATGTTGGAGAGTGTTAAAAAGCGGCGAGCAAAAGCAAAATCATCATAAATCTGTCCCAGTCAAGTGGAGTGTCGTATTAGGATGAGTGAAGTCCTCAGATTTTTAATGAAAACAAATTGACATATTTTTACACCAAGTAAACAAAGCAATTGAGCGACACATTTCCCAAATTCATTTCCTCAAGTTTTTCCACAAAAATAATTCATTCCATCCCAAATATTTCCCACTTGGGGAAACTTAAAAATATATATCGTCAATAAATCACACAGGACTTGGTATCAACGACAAAATATACAAAGAGGCATTTGATTCAAGGTACCAAAAAAGAAAAAAGAAAAAAAAAAACTTGATGCGATAAATGTTTTATCCACTTTTACCCAGACATCCGAGAAAAATGATAAGTAAGAAATTTTTCACTCAAAAAAAAAAAAAAAAAAATGACGTAAGAGGCGTACCGGTCGATCCCTGATACGGTCGGTCACAGTCAACTAGTGTTTTTGTTAACATAAGATGAAGGATGGATTTTTGTTTCTTTATTTGTTTCACTTGTTTCCTAAAATAACACCATCACTCTGCGTCTGAGGTAATAAGAGTAATAACTAAATAAAAAAAAAAGAAGCGGAAGAAAATGTGTTAGAAAAATATCCAGAATGAAAAATATACAACGCAATAAATCATGCAACTTCTTCCAACTATGTTAGACAATTTGTAGCATCCAATTTTATGCCATTCGTGATTTTAAGAATTTAAATTCGGTTAACAAACAATAATCACAGTTTGAGTTGATTAATGACGATTTAAAATGAATTAAAATGAATTTAACATTGGGATTTACAGGGAATTTAACATTAGGAGTTCAAAACTTCAGACCAATGTTGGTCTAGCCAATAGACCTATGTTGAACCGCCATAATTCCTAAATTACTTCACCGAATGACTTCTGGTATTCCAAAATAAAATTTTCTGAAAAATCCAAATATGATATAAAAATTTTATGTTCGTATAGAAAATTTCGAATGTATGAAGTAAAAGGGAATAATTAGGACACAATTCCCAGTCGAATGGCTATTTTCGTTTTTCTCTACTTGGCGATTAAAATGTATAAGTGTTTTTTTGTTGTTGTTGTTGTTGTTGTTGTTTTTATATATACTTTCTTCTATTTTTACAAGAAAAAAGTATTGGATTCGTGAAAATTTTAGACTTCCCGTTTTCGACGGATTTATACGTTTTATACGTTTTAGAATGTCCTGAACACGATTCGACTGTTTTTAGAAAATACCTGTCTGTGAGTCTGTGACTCTGTCTGGCTGTATATGACAAATATTTTGTGGGCACTCTATCTCAAGAACTAAAGTACGAAATTTAATAAAACTTTAGACTCAGTTAGTCCCTGATATAAATCGGAGCTGATTAATTTTTGGTGAAAATCGCCCAACAGGTGGCGCTGCTATGCTGCATTTTTCGCGATTTTCGCAATAGCTCTATCTCAAGAACTAATGCACTTATTTTCATAAAAATTCAGATTCAGTTAGACCTTGACATAAATAGGCCCTGATTACGTTTTGGTGTAGATATCCCAACAGGTGGCGCTGCTATATCACTTTTTTCATGATTTTTACGATAGCTATATCTCAAGAACGAATGCACGAAATTTCATGAAACTTCATACTCAGACCTTAACATAACTAGATGCTGCGTACGTTTTGGTGTAAATAGCCCAACAGGTGGCGCTGCTATGCTACTTTTGTCATTATTAACACGATCACTCTATCTCAAGAACTAATGCACGGATTTTCATCAAACTCAGATTCAGTTACACGTTGACATAAGTTGTTGTTGATGATTAGGTTTTGGTCTAAATCTCCCAACAGGTGACGCTGCTATGCTGCATTTTGCAGGATTTACACGATTTTGGCAATAGTCTTATCTCAAGAACTAATGCACGGAATTTAATAAAACTGTAGATTCAGTTAGACCTTGATATAAATTGGTGCTGATTCTTTTTAGTGTATGCGAAACCTGTGTGAGATAGAAGAAAGTTTTGGGATTGGCACATCCGACTAGTTTTATATTTGAAACCATCTGCTTATAATAAAATATACGTCAAGAATCGTCCTGTATTTAAAGCACATCAAAATTACATAAATTCAGGAAAGAAAACACAATGTAGGTGAATGAATAACTAAATAATAACGACGCCTCAAAAAAGTCGAATAAAAAACACAAACAGACAAGGAAATGCAAAGTTAATAAATTCTCTGTCAAAACACTGCGCTATTTCTGTTATCATCCGAGTTTGCTAATGTTAGAAATATTCTTCTCGGAGAGTTTTTTTTTTTTTTCATTATATCTCTTGAATAATTCGAAACAAGAAACATTGCCAAACTAGAAAAGCCATTTGTCATATAGCTATGCATCTGATAATGGAAACGTCTGTCTCTATAATAACACCTAGCTGATGAAAAAAGGATTTTTTATGGCAGTTTTCGAATTATTAAAAGCTCGCCAAAAATTAAACAAGAACGAAAAATCATGCACCATGGAATAGATTATGAAACCCTTTCCAACACGATGGAAATATTGTTAAGAAATGTAATTTTTCTTCATAAAATCAAATGAGATATAAAAATAAACATAAAAAAAAATCCCTGACACGGCTTGGCCTACAGGCGCAGGTAGATTTCGAAGACGTAGATCGTCGCCTGTTTATTGAGAATTTCAGGAGAAATGACCTTTTTGCCATGATGCGGCAGTTGCGACCGCCCACTTCGAAATCTACCTGTGTCTGTAGGCGGGGCCGGCAGGGATTATCCATCTATTTAAAGCAGTTTGGTAATTTTGTCAAATTTCCATCGAATTTCGACCGAGTACGCATGCGTCAAAAAAGGACCGGCCAATGAGGCGAGGGTCTATTCCTGTCTCCAAACGTATTTGGGATCAAGATCAAATCAACTCCTGTTGTTTTGATGGCTTCTTCCACGTTGCGTTAAACCTAGGAAGATATTTATATAAAAAACTGTGGAGTGTTTAGAAGGTATTTATTTTATTTATTGTTGTATTTATTGTAATTTGTATGAATACTTAGGTATCCATTTCGGATTTACTGTGTAACATGAATTTAGGTTCATTTAACGTTCGCGAAATCAAATCATTTTGTTTATATAGTACAGAAAATAATTATTCAATCGTAAATAAAAATATAGTAGAACATGTAATACAAAATTGGACCACTTATATTCCGTTTATGATCGGGTACGAATCTTATGGTGTTCCGATTGCTAATGAAAACTATTATGTAAATATAATGTCAAAAGACAGTACGCACGGTAGTAATATTTTTATTATTATGTGTTCAAAAAAAGCGAATCTGAGCGTCTGAATATAAATTATAAAATATTATTTCTGTATTTAGCAACTAAATATTTAATAAATATGCAGGAATGTGACTAGCTTTATGTGAATGTATAATATATATAAGTCTGAACTTTAGCATTATTTTTTAACAGAAATATATTATCTCTATTCGATTTAAAAGTTTTGTCATTACATAAGTGTGCTATTTTATTTGTAAAGAGTATGTATGCATTATATTGTTTGTATGTATACAAATCTTTAGAATGTTTTGATTTGCAAACTCTTAATATTTGAATAATGTTTACATTATATTTGTTTGTATGTATACAAACAATATATGTATACAAAGAAGTATATATACAAACAATGTATCATGTAACAATATTAATATTTACATTGTATTGTTTGTATGTATACAAATCTTGAATGTTTTAATTTATTACATTCATTTTTTACCAGTTTGCATGTCCGTTCATGGGCGATTCATATGAAACTCATAATTTGTCACAAATTGGTGATTTTATTGATTTAGTGCTTTGCCCAGGAATGTGGAAAAAAAAACTATTTTTGACATAGGGTGAAATGAATGAGGTTATTTCGGTTTTTATTTTGTATATAAAAAATGTTATATGTAAAAAAATCCCGGTCATTAATCACATTGTTTTTTGTATATTTAAAGACGATTACTTATTCTTTGTAATTCTTTTTTTGTTGGGGGTTTTTGAGCAAAATAATATTACTTCATAGCTAGAACCAGTTCCGCTTAATCATTAATATTTACTTAATCCTTTGACCGCTGAGCAAATGGGCAAATTTGTAATGTTTTTTTCTGTTATTTTTTTTAAATGTCAAAAAAAGATAAATTTTCAAACTTGGTATAAAAAACTTAGGTATTTCTCTATTATCCCATCGTCCACTTTTCATAACAAAATACTATCGCCAAACTGTATGATTAAATGCCAAAAATGCAGTCCCATTTACTTGATGTCGGAAGCATTATACGTGTTTGTTATGTCGTCAAGTGGTTTTTAATTCAACATTTGCGCGTATTAATGACAACGTTCTCCCGTTTATTTGGCGTTACAGTTTGGCGACAGTTTTTTGTTATGAAAAGTGGTCTATGAGATAATAGAGAAGTACCAAAACTTAATTACGTATATGAGTAGATTCCTTGACAGTATTAATCATTACTCAATATTTTAAAACTGCATCATATTTGTAGAATTATATTAATTTAAACAATGCTTCTATTGAAGTGTGAAGAAGCACATACTTCTATGAAGAACCATATATTTACATAATCGTTTTCATTAGCAATCGGAACACCATAACATTCATCCCTGATAATAAACTGACTATAAGTGGTCCAATTTTGTATTACGTGTTCTACGATATTTTTACGTACGTTTGAATAATTATTTTCTGTACTATATATACAAAATGATAGAGATCTAAAAACACAATTTCCATCGGATTGATTTTGCGAATGTTAAATGAGCCTAAATTCATTTTTAAACAGTAAATCCGAAATGGACACCTAAGTATACATACAAATTATAATAAATAAAATAAATACCTTCTAAACACTCCACAGTGAGTTCTATATAAATACCTTCCTAGGTTTAATGCAATGTGCAAGAAAAAAAAAAAAAAAAAAAAAAAACAGGAGATGATCCCAAACACGTTTCTAGAGACAGTAATAGACCCTCACCTCATTGGCTGGTGATTTTTTTTACGCATGCGTATTGGGTCGAATATTGTTGAAAAATGATTTTGAAGAAAAAATCGGGAAATTCACAAAATGGTTTCGGGAAAAACTTCACCAAATGGTTTCAAAATTCTTTGATTGTCAGCGGGAAATTTTTTTTATTTTACATTCAATCATCGCAATTGGCGAGTGTGACTATTAAGTTTAGCCAGTACTGGCAATAACATCAATTACCAATTTTCAGTATTACTCGCCGATTGGTGAGTGTTAATTTTGTCTTATATCACAAACTGTATTTACATATACTACTAGATATAATGATTATGAACCATGATTTTTCTATTATTGGACGAGATTCATGTTTTTTCAGCAATTCTTTGACGAAATTCGTGTTTTTTCAGCGATCCTTTGAAGAATTTCGCATTTTTCTCGTGATCCTTAACGAAATTCGCACTTTGCAGCGATTCTTTGATAAAATACATTTTATTCCGCAATTTTTAGACGAAATTTACTAAAAAAGCGTGATCTTTTGGTGAACTTTCCTTTTTTGCGATTCTTTGACAAAATTTGCTTATCTTTCACGATCCTTTTACATAATTAATGTTTTTTCTGTTGTCTTTTAACGAAAGTCATGTTTCCCCATGATCCTTTGATGAATTTAGTGTTTTTTCCTCAATCATTTGACGAAATCTGTGATTTTTCTCCCCCGCGAAGATTGGTTAGATGTTTTTAGTCTGCAGGTGCCCTAAAAAGTCTGTGACGCCCGTTGCTGCATTGCACACATTCTTCCATGTGGCATCGAACGAAGGAAATTCATCCTAAAGAATCATTGTTTCATTCTTGACATTTCTGGAAAGAAACAACGTTCAACTCATTGGCTGAATTGTAAAGGGCGAAATGTGTCAAACATTAGCGGAAAGAAAGTGCGCAATTTGTTCGTTCATGGATAAAATCATGAAATTCATTAATCGATAGTTGATAAATTGCGAAATTCGTCAATCGATAGCGGAAAAATCGCAAAATTCATTAATCGACAGTGGAAAAATCGCAAAATTCATCAACTGGTTTCGGGGGGGAAAAGTTTTCGAATATCGTCGAATGGCTTCGAGAAAAAAAATCACAATCCGTCAATTTCGGGGAAAAAATCGTGAAATTCGCCAAATGGTTTCGAAATTTGTCGAGCGACAGCAGAGAAAAAAATCTTTTTCCATTCAATCATCGCAATTGGTGAGTGTGAGTAGAGAGAAAATGGGGCTCCGGCCCCAGGAGGTGGAGTGTGGAGGAGGAGGGAGGAGGGCTCCTCCTCCCGAAGTGCCCTCCTCCTCTTCCTCCTCCCGAAGTGCCCTCCTCCTCCTCCCAAAGTGCCCTCCACCTCCCAAAGTGCCCTCCTCCTCTCAAAGTGCCCTCCTCCACTACTTAAGATAAGGGGATTAATTAAGGATTAGTGTTAATTAATTTTAATTGCGGGACTTAGAAATTTTTCGAGGCCATTTTTTTTTTCGCGGAGAATTTTCTACTAGAATACGAGGTGTGTTTCAATGGATTTATTTTAGCGAATTAGAAGTTTAATTAATTTTAATTTTAATTAATTTTAATTGGGGAACTTAGAAATTTTTCATAGCAATTTTTTTTTTTCAACGAGAGTATGCAGTTTGATTATGAGTGTATGCAGTAGAAGTAAATGATTAATTAATTAAAAATATTAATTAAAAATAGTAATTAATTAATTTTAATTGCAGAACTTAAAAATTTTCGCGAGATTTTTTCAACGAGAGTAGGGTATTCGATATACATGTTAGAGGAGAATTTTAAAAGTCAATAATGGTTTAATTAAAAAGGGTCATTCATTAATTTTAATTGAGGAACTTAGACATTTTTCGAAGCAAATATTTTTTCAACGAGAGTAGGCTATTTGTTATACATGTTAGAGTATATTACAGGTGAATTTTAAAAGTCAATAATGATTTAATTAAAAAGGGTCATTAATTAATTTTAATTGGAGAACTTAAGAAATTTTGGCAAGATTTTTTTTTCCCCTCAACGAGAGTACGCAGTTTGCATGTGCAGTAAAATGGTAGATGCTAGTAATTAAAAAGGGTCATTAATTAATTTTAATTGGCGGACTTCAACATTTTTGAGGCAAACAGGCGCGTTTTAATGAATTCGATATAGGTTGTAGTAGGTCCCGCATGAATGATACTGTACTCAACTGAATAGCCCCCCCCCTCCCCCTCCCTTTTTTACCCAGAGGGGGCCCTTCGATAGACTAACAATACACACTTACAAAAGTATAGAGTACTATAAAAAGAATTTTAGCGTATATGTAAATAAACAAGTATGTAAAATCAGGCATAATTCATGAATCACTTTCCACAAAAAATACAGATTGGTACAAAAAGAATTTTAACGTATATATAAAATAAACAAGAATGAAAAATCATGCGTAGCGACATAATTCATGAATCACTTTCCAACATCATTGAAATGTTATGTGAATAAAATATAATTTTACCAGCTAGTGCGTAGTTAATTAAAATAGTGAACAGATCCCCTTTTTAATAAAAAGGAACCCTTCACAATAATCCATTTATGCATAAGGACCCTTCATAAAATCAGATAATTTACACTTTACCCTGTTTTTTTTCAATTCAAGTTAGGGTAAAAGTACAGTTTACGCATCGATAGATTCAAAATACAGAGACCCTTCGAAGTGTGAACTCGCATTAGACTGTAGGGCCCCTTCATAAAATAAATGAGATACATGCCCTATTCGACCTTTTTTTTTTTTCAATTCAAGTTATGCTAAAAGTACAGCTTACGCATCGATAGGTTCAAAATACAGGGACCCTTCGAAGTGTGAACTCGCATTAGACTATAGGGCCCCTTCATAAAATAAATTAGATACATGCCCTATTCAAATAAAAACCACCCTTCACAAAAACTGTAGGGGTTCCCTTTTGGAATAAAAAAGCATCCTTCACAAAAATTCCAATTATGCATAAGATCCCTTCATAAAATCAGATAATTTACACTTTCGCCTTTTTTTTTTTTTTTTCAATTCAAGTTAGGCTAAAAGTACAGCTTGCGCGTCGATATGTTCAAAACACATAGTTATAGATATTAAGCTACCTTCACAAAATAAATTCAATAGATTCATGTTATATTATGGCGACAGAAATACAAGGGATACTCACCTTCCATGAAAATGCAAGGTCCGCTGTTTGAATGAAAAGGCCTCCCTTCACAATATACCCTGTAAAAATATTATGATTCCACAGATATTTTAAGAAATAGAGTACTAATCTCAAATGATTACGAATTCATGCAATGTAAAAAATAGGTTTTACACGAACACATTTTTAGTATAACGTTCAAAATATAGTTTTTAGAAAAAAGATTCATGTTTCACCAAATTTATCATACAAGTCTGTAAAATAGGGTAGATCATTTCATGAAAAATAATTGAATTTTCGAATGATTATGCTTTAAAATACATATTTATAACTGCAACTAAGATTTGAATGTTCCCCCTCAACATGCATATCGCTGAATCATAATGAGTCATATTATCAGATAAGCGAAGATCTTGCTTTGATTTCACCCCGTATGCGATAATGAGTCACTCCGCGATAAGAAATACCTGAGACTCGTAATTTCTGACACATTTTTTGTAGGTAAATGAACTATTTAAAACCGTCAATGTATACGAATTATTTCGTGTAGTTCTATATAGGTGCTACTCTTCATATATACATATGGTGATATATACTAAAATCTGTTAAGTTTTAAAAGGCTTCACTGTGTATTCATTGTAAAATAAGAAATATCCCTTAAGAATTTTGAGTATAAGAGACGGGTTTAAAGGAATTTGAATCTGTTTAAATGTACCTGTGTTTAAATGAACTTGATACAGCTTAGGGTAAAAAATATACAGGAGTCCCTATAAAATATAGGAATTAAATTTTAAATAATATAAAACTAAATTACATTAGTCTATGCTTTTTTTGTATAGAAAAATTATACTAAATTGAGTTTTTAGTATTTTAACTTAAAAACTTCTTTTGAGGAATGAATAACTAACCTTTTGACTTTGTTTTTATAAAATATATATTGTACTATTTAGTTAGGGCATTATTTAAAAAATTTTTGTTTTTAATATTGAAAAAAAATGTATCTTACATAAATATTTAAACCATAATGTACTGGAATTCATCCAAATTTGATCGACTGCATGCATGTCTTAAAAGAACTAAACGTGTTCGCTTATCTCTTAAAACCACGGGATATTATAACGTTATGGATAAAGCATAGGGTAGAATACAGAATGAATAGGTATTATAAAGCAGAATCATAAATTTTGCATACTTTACACTTGTAGTATGTGAAATGATTGCTACTATTGCCTATATGAGAAAATGAATCATCAACGAATCTTATTAGTGTATGTTATATTTAACCAACAGGCTTGAAATGCGTGAATTTTGACTAGAATTAATCATTGAATGTAAAAATGATTTATTTTTAGATCTAATATTTATATCGTTTAACATTTTAAAATATATACATAAATTAATCTTACCTTATTCACAAACTTGCAATCCCGTCTTCAATATATGACTACAGCATGAAAAAACATGCGTGCTACTTGTATAGCAACAGACCAGAAATGATTTCAGTACAAGTCCATTATCTTATCGTTAATCTATAGATTAGTAACATCACGTGACTGATTGCGATAACATTCTATATAAGATTTACTGATATGAATACATTTCAATTCATTTCTCCCAAAAGCAAGTGTATGAGTTGGTTGTGAGATCTAGGTAAGTATCCTTACTTTATATATTTAAAGTTATAATATATGAATAGATATAATATTAATGTATTTTTTCAATATGTATGGTAGGCAAAAAGGAATAGGTAGGCAAAAAGAATAGGTATTATTGCATGTTTCCTCTAATTTATTTTTAAAATAATTATTTTAAAAATACATACTAACAATTTATGCGATGAGTCACACAGCATGATGGGACGATACATGAAATTTATTTTTATATTATACAAGCTCCTATATACAATTCATATGGGTGAGCAAGATTATTTTTAGAATTTTTCACTCTTACCCTCTATAGGCTATACTTTTAAAATAGTAGTATTCGAATACTTGTAAAATGTAATTATAGCTTAGTAATTTTCTAGTCTTTTAACTATGCCGTTGAAGGAGTATTGTCATATTTAACTAACAGGCTCGAACATGCGTGAATTTTGACTAGAATTATTCACTGAATGTAAAAAAAAAAAAAAAAAAATGATTTATATTTAGATCTAATATCGTTTAACATTTTAAAATCCTATTAAAAGTATATACATTAGTATGCTTGTGAAAGGCCTATTGTTAATACGAAACGTTGTGTGAAGTGTCCTGTTTTAGGGTTAAAAGTTTCGTGAAGGGGTCTGTTTGAAGGAGCCTGTTTCGAAATGACTTAAGAACGCACAATTTATTCCTAAACATTCAACTCGATTCGTTATATATGCTTTATTAAGTATTCAATAAAAAATAATAACTAAGAAATAAAATTAAAAATAGTAATTAAGAGATATCCTTAAGAATTCTTGCGATAGGAGATTGGTTTTAATTAAATAGGTTAATGAATCTAATTCGATACAAGTCTTGTTAAAACAGAGATTATAGTTAAAATACACATTAATTATACAGCATTACACTGTATTACACAATGCGCTACCTCACCTATATTATCACAGAAATACCTTCGATAAAATTTAGACTAACAATACGCACCTAAAAAATATATACAGAGTACCCAGAAAATGATAGGAATGAATGAAAAATTTTAACGTAAATTATAAAATAGGATCTACAATAAGTGACAATAAATAAATATGAAGGAAAAATCATGAGTCATGGTATACTTTATGAAACACTTTCCAATGCTATGTGACTATCGTTAAGAATTTGAAATAAGTGAATTAGATTTAATAATTCATACTGGAAATGTATTTTTAAAAAAATTAATAGCTTCGTCTACTTTTAAATCATTCAAGACATATGATGAAGATTTAACCGCTGCAGAACGACTAAAAACTAGTATCTTAATGAATAGACCTATTTACGTCGGGTTCACAATTTTAGAATTATCTAAATTAGTTATATATGATTTTCATTACAATTTTATAAAGAAAACATACAAAGATCATGCAGTTTTACTCTTTACGGATATAGATTCCTTAACTTATCATATTCAAACACATAATATTTATAAGGATATGGAGCACCATCATGATTTTTTCGTCTTTTCTGAATACTCGAAATCCCATCGTCTAAACCGCACAAGTATCGAACCCACAAACATATAATCAGACTTGACATTTTATAACCAGGACGCTAACCACAGGGCTAAGTGAGCCCCCGCTTATTTTATAATCACCACGCTGACTATTGGACTTAGTAAGCCCCAGGCTAATTTATATACACCACGCTAACTATTGGGCTTAGTGAGTCCCTGCTTATTTTATAGTCAACATGCTAACTATTGGGCTTAGTGAGCCCCAGGCTAACTTATACCAACCACGCTAACTGTGGGGCCTAGTGAACCCCCGCTTATTTTATAGCCACCATACTAACCACAGGGCTAAGTGAGCCCCCGCTTATTTCATAGTCACCATGCTAAGTATTAGGCTGAGTGAGCCCCAGGCTATTTTATACCCACTATGCTAACTAATGGGCTGAGTGAGACCCAGGCTATTTTCTACCCACCACGTTTACTGGGCTTAGTGTGCCCCCGCTTATTTTATAGCTACCACGATAACCACAGGGCTGAGTGAGCCCCCGCTTATTATATAGTCCACACGCTAACTACTGGGCTGATTAAGCCCCAGGTATTTTATACCCATCACGCTAACTACTGGGCTGAGTGAACCCCAGGTTATTTAGTCGCATGAATATGATTTCCAAGGTATATGTCCTAACTTGATTTAGACCATTGCCTATAGTAAGATAAAGCTGGGAAGTAAATTGGTAAACTATGTACCTCGAAAACTCACTTGTATTTTCTTAAATATCTGCAGAAATCAGCATAGTTTATTAAAATTATATACATTCTCATTAGTTTATGAATCTACTAACTTATAATATCTATATGGTAACTTGGATTATTAGTATTCCCACTTAAAAATTTCTTTTGTAGATTTAATATGATAAACACTAACATGAGACTGACTAAACTTTTACCATTTTCATTTCAACTTAGTTTTAGGAAATTTATCTACATAGCTTTAAATTTTACTGTTTAGTAAGTCTATTATTTCAAAGTATTATTTTTTAGTTCTAATATACAAAACGTATTCATATCGTTTTACATAGTAGGTATCAAATTAATTTAAAGTCATATTAAAAATATATATATATATACAAATACTATTCTTACCTAACACACCAGCTAGCTAAGCACCCAACCGTCTCACACCAAGACTCTGAGAAAAGTGAATGCTTGTTCAAGGCCTTATCAGCTAATATAATCACTGATAAGACTTGATCACGTGACATGTGACGTCACTGTTTAAGTGATATCACGTGACCATGTGGTATCATTCAATACGTCACCAATGACGTCAGAGATCACGTGACTAGGTCATAAAAGAACCAATTGCTAATTGCAATTAACAATTTACCTTTAATTGATTTGTATAATATATATATATAGATAAATTAATACCTGATTTTTCTATTATTTCGTAAAACAAGGTACATGTGCTATGTATTACGAAATAATACATAGAAAAATCAGGTAATAATTTATCTATATATATATATTATACAAATCAATTAAAGGTAAATTGTTAATTGCAATTAGCAATTGGTTCTTTTATGACCTAGTCACGTGATCTCTGACGTCATTGGTGACGTATTGAATGATACCACATGGTCACGTGATATCACTTAAACAGTGACGTCACATGTCACGTGATCAAGTCTTATCAGTGATTATATTAGCTGATAAGGCCCTGAACAAGCATTCACTTTTCTCAGAGTCTTGGTGTGAGACGGTTGGGTGCTTAGCTAGCTGGTGTGTTAGGTAAGAATAGTATTTGTATATATATATATATATTTTTAATATGACTTTAAATTAATTTGATACCTACTATGTAAAACGATATGAATACGTTTTGTATATTAGAACTAAAAAATAATACTTTGAAATAATAGACTTACTAAACAGTAAAATTTAAAGCTATGTAGATAAATTTCCTAAAACTAAGTTGAAATGAAAATGGTAAAAGTTTAGTCAGTCTCATGTTAGTGTTTATCATATTAAATCTACAAAAGAAATTTTTAAGTGGGAATACTAATAATCCAAGTTACCATATAGATATTATAAGTTAGTAGATTCATAAACTAATGAGAATGTATATAATTTTAATAAACTATGCTGATTTCTGCAGATATTTAAGAAAATACAAGTGAGTTTTCGAGGTACATAGTTTACCAATTTACTTCCCAGCTTTATCTTACTATAGGCAATGGTCTAAATCAAGTTAGGACATATACCTTGGAAATCATATTCATGCGACTAAATAACCTGGGGTTCACTCAGCCCAGTAGTTAGCGTGATGGGTATAAAATACCTGGGGCTTAATCAGCCCAGTAGTTAGCGTGTGGACTATATAATAAGCGGGGGCTCACTCAGCCCTGTGGTTATCGTGGTAGCTATAAAATAAGCGGGGGCACACTAAGCCCAGTAAACGTGGTGGGTAGAAAATAGCCTGGGTCTCACTCAGCCCATTAGTTAGCATAGTGGGTATAAAATAGCCTGGGGCTCACTCAGCCTAATACTTAGCATGGTGACTATGAAATAAGCGGGGGCTCACTTAGCCCTGTGGTTAGTATGGTGGCTATAAAATAAGCGGGGGTTCACTAGGCCCCACAGTTAGCGTGGTTGGTATAAGTTAGCCTGGGGCTCACTAAGCCCAATAGTTAGCATGTTGACTATAAAATAAGCAGGGACTCACTAAGCCCAATAGTTAGCGTGGTGTATATAAATTAGCCTGGGGCTTACTAAGTCCAATAGTCAGCGTGGTGATTATAAAATAAGCGGGGGCTCACTTAGCCCTGTGGTTAGCGTCCTGGTTATAAAATGTCAAGTCTGATTATATGTTTGTGGGTTCGATACTTGTGCGGTTTAGACGATGGGATTTCGAGTATTCAGAAAAGACGAAAAAATCATGATGGTGCTCCATATCCTTATAAATATTATGTGTTTGAATATGATAAGTTAAGGAATCTATATCCGTAAAGAGTAAAACTGCATGATCTTTGTATGTTTTCTTTATAAAATTGTAATGAAAATCATATATAACTAATTTAGATAATTCTAAAATTGTGAACCCGACGTAAATAGGTCTATTCATTAAGATACTAGTTTTTAGTCGTTCTGCAGCGGTTAAATCTTCATCATATGTCTTGAATGATTTAAAAGTAGACGAAGCTATTAATTTTTTTAAAAATACATTTCCAGTATGAATTATTAAATCTAATTCACTTATTTCAAATTCTTAACGATAGTCACATAGCATTGGAAAGTGTTTCATAAAGTATACCATGACTCATGATTTTTCCTTCATATTTATTTATTGTCACTTATTGTAGATCCTATTTTATAATTTACGTTAAAATTTTTCATTCATTCCTATCATTTTCTGGGTACTCTGTATATATTTTTTAGGTGCGTATTGTTAGTCTAAATTTTATCGAAGGTATTTCTGTGATAATATAGGTGAGGTAGCGCATTGTGTAATACAGTGTAATGCTGTATAATTAATGTGTATTTTAACTATAATCTCTGTTTTAACAAGACTTGTATCGAATTAGATTCATTAACCTATTTAATTAAAACCAATCTCCTATCGCAAGAATTCTTAAGGATATCTCTTAATTACTATTTTTAATTTTATTTCTTAGTTATTATTTTTTATTGAATACTTAATAAAGCATATATAACGAATCGAGTTGAATGTTTAGGAATAAATTGTGCGTTCTTAAGTCATTTCGAAACAGGCTCCTTCAAACAGACCCCTTCACGAAACTTTTAACCCTAAAACAGGACACTTCACACAACGTTTCGTATTAACAATAGGCCTTTCACAAGCATACTAATGTATATACTTTTAATAGGATTTTAAAATGTTAAACGATATTAGATCTAAATATAAATCATTTTTTTTTTTTTTTTTTTACATTCAGTGAATAATTCTAGTCAAAATTCACGCATGTTCGAGCCTGTTAGTTAAATATGACAATACTCCTTCAACGGCATAGTTAAAAGACTAGAAAATTACTAAGCTATAATTACATTTTACAAGTATTCGAATACTACTATTTTAAAAGTATAGCCTATAGAGGGTAAGAGTGAAAAATTCTAAAAATAATCTTGCTCACCCATATGAATTGTATATAGGAGCTTGTATAATATAAAAATAAATTTCATGTATCGTCCCATCATGCTGTGTGACTCATCGCATAAATTGTTAGTATGTATTTTTAAAATAATTATTTTAAAAATAAATTAGAGGAAACATGCAATAATACCTATTCTTTTTGCCTACCTATTCCTTTTTGCCTACCATACATATTGAAAAAATACATTAATATTATATCTATTCATATATTATAACTTTAAATATATAAAGTAAGGATACTTACCTAGATCTCACAACCAACTCATACACTTGCTTTTGGGAGAAATGAATTGAAATGTATTCATATCAGTAAATCTTATATAGAATGTTATCGCAATCAGTCACGTGATGTTACTAATCTATAGATTAACGATAAGATAATGGACTTGTACTGAAATCATTTCTGGTCTGTTGCTATACAAGTAGCACGCATGTTTTTTCATGCTGTAGTCATATATTGAAGACGGGATTGCAAGTTTGTGAATAAGGTAAGATTAATTTATGTATATATTTTAAAATGTTAAACGATATAAATATTAGATCTAAAAATAAATCATTTTTACATTCAATGATTAATTCTAGTCAAAATTCACGCATTTCAAGCCTGTTGGTTAAATATAACATACACTAATAAGATTCGTTGATGATTCATTTTCTCATATAGGCAATAGTAGCAATCATTTCACATACTACAAGTGTAAAGTATGCAAAATTTATGATTCTGCTTTATAATACCTATTCATTCTGTATTCTACCCTATGCTTTATCCATAACGTTATAATATCCCGTGGTTTTAAGAGATAAGCGAACACGTTTAGTTCTTTTAAGACATGCATGCAGTCGATCAAATTTGGATGAATTCCAGTACATTATGGTTTAAATATTTATGTAAGATACATTTTTTTTCAATATTAAAAACAAAAATTTTTTAAATAATGCCCTAACTAAATAGTACAATATATATTTTATAAAAACAAAGTCAAAAGGTTAGTTATTCATTCCTCAAAAGAAGTTTTTAAGTTAAAATACTAAAAACTCAATTTAGTATAATTTTTCTATACAAAAAAAGCATAGACTAATGTAATTTAGTTTTATATTATTTAAAATTTAATTCCTATATTTTATAGGGACTCCTGTATATTTTTTACCCTAAGCTGTATCAAGTTCATTTAAACACAGGTACATTTAAACAGATTCAAATTCCTTTAAACCCGTCTCTTATACTCAAAATTCTTAAGGGATATTTCTTATTTTACAATGAATACACAGTGAAGCCTTTTAAAACTTAACAGATTTTAGTATATATCACCATATGTATATATGAAGAGTAGCACCTATATAGAACTACACGAAATAATTCGTATACATTGACGGTTTTAAATAGTTCATTTACCTACAAAAAATGTGTCAGAAATTACGAGTCTCAGGTATTTCTTATCGCGGAGTGACTCATTATCGCATACGGGGTGAAATCAAAGCAAGATCTTCGCTTATCTGATAATATGACTCATTATGATTCAGCGATATGCATGTTGAGGGGGAACATTCAAATCTTAGTTGCAGTTATAAATATGTATTTTAAAGCATAATCATTCGAAAATTCAATTATTTTTCATGAAATGATCTACCCTATTTTACAGACTTGTATGATAAATTTGGTGAAACATGAATCTTTTTTCTAAAAACTATATTTTGAACGTTATACTAAAAATGTGTTCGTGTAAAACCTATTTTTTACATTGCATGAATTCGTAATCATTTGAGATTAGTACTCTATTTCTTAAAATATCTGTGGAATCATAATATTTTTACAGGGTATATTGTGAAGGGAGGCCTTTTCATTCAAACAGCGGACCTTGCATTTTCATGGAAGGTGAGTATCCCTTGTATTTCTGTCGCCATAATATAACATGAATCTATTGAATTTATTTTGTGAAGGTAGCTTAATATCTATAACTATGTGTTTTGAACATATCGACGCGCAAGCTGTACTTTTAGCCTAACTTGAATTGAAAAAAAAAAAAAAAAGGCGAAAGTGTAAATTATCTGATTTTATGAAGGGATCTTATGCATAATTGGAATTTTTGTGAAGGATGCTTTTTTATTCCAAAAGGGAACCCCTACAGTTTTTGTGAAGGGTGGTTTTTATTTGAATAGGGCATGTATCTAATTTATTTTATGAAGGGGCCCTATAGTCTAATGCGAGTTCACACTTCGAAGGGTCCCTGTATTTTGAACCTATCGATGCGTAAGCTGTACTTTTAGCATAACTTGAATTGAAAAAAAAAAAAGGTCGAATAGGGCATGTATCTCATTTATTTTATGAAGGGGCCCTACAGTCTAATGCGAGTTCACACTTCGAAGGGTCTCTGTATTTTGAATCTATCGATGCGTAAACTGTACTTTTACCCTAACTTGAATTGAAAAAAAACAGGGTAAAGTGTAAATTATCTGATTTTATGAAGGGTCCTTATGCATAAATGGATTATTGTGAAGGGTTCCTTTTTATTAAAAAGGGGATCTGTTCACTATTTTAATTAACTACGCACTAGCTGGTAAAATTATATTTTATTCACATAACATTTCAATGATGTTGGAAAGTGATTCATGAATTATGTCGCTACGCATGATTTTTCATTCTTGTTTATTTTATATATACGTTAAAATTCTTTTTGTACCAATCTGTATTTTTTGTGGAAAGTGATTCATGAATTATGCCTGATTTTACATACTTGTTTATTTACATATACGCTAAAATTCTTTTTATAGTACTCTATACTTTTGTAAGTGTGTATTGTTAGTCTATCGAAGGGCCCCCTCTGGGTAAAAAAGGGAGGGGGAGGGGGGGGGCTATTCAGTTGAGTACAGTATCATTCATGCGGGACCTACTACAACCTATATCGAATTCATTAAAACGCGCCTGTTTGCCTCAAAAATGTTGAAGTCCGCCAATTAAAATTAATTAATGACCCTTTTTAATTACTAGCATCTACCATTTTACTGCACATGCAAACTGCGTACTCTCGTTGAGGGGAAAAAAAAATCTTGCCAAAATTTCTTAAGTTCTCCAATTAAAATTAATTAATGACCCTTTTTAATTAAATCATTATTGACTTTTAAAATTCACCTGTAATATACTCTAACATGTATAACAAATAGCCTACTCTCGTTGAAAAAATATTTGCTTCGAAAAATGTCTAAGTTCCTCAATTAAAATTAATGAATGACCCTTTTTAATTAAACCATTATTGACTTTTAAAATTCTCCTCTAACATGTATATCGAATACCCTACTCTCGTTGAAAAAATCTCGCGAAAATTTTTAAGTTCTGCAATTAAAATTAATTAATTACTATTTTTAATTAATATTTTTAATTAATTAATCATTTACTTCTACTGCATACACTCATAATCAAACTGCATACTCTCGTTGAAAAAAAAAAATTGCTATGAAAAATTTCTAAGTTCCCCAATTAAAATTAATTAAAATTAAAATTAATTAAACTTCTAATTCGCTAAAATAAATCCATTGAAACACACCTCGTATTCTAGTAGAAAATTCTCCGCGAAAAAAAAAATGGCCTCGAAAAATTTCTAAGTCCCGCAATTAAAATTAATTAACACTAATCCTTAATTAATCCCCTTATCTTAAGTAGTGGAGGAGGGCACTTTGAGAGGAGGAGGGCACTTTGGGAGGTGGAGGGCACTTTGGGAGGAGGAGGAGGGCACTTCGGGAGGAGGAAGAGGAGGAGGGCACTTCGGGAGGAGGAGCCCTCCTCCCTCCTCCTCCACACTCCACCTCCTGGGGCCGGAGCCCCATTTTCTCTCTACTAGTGTGACTATTATGTTTGACCAGTGGTGGCAATAAAGTCCATTGCCAAATTTTCAGCATTACTCGCTGTTTGGCAAGTGTTAATTTTGTCCTATACTTCAAAATCCTTTTGATCATATCATCAGTGTGCAGGACAATTTTTTTACAGGAGACCATTTGATGAATTTTGTGATTTTTCCATTATCGATTGACCAATTTTACTGCTATCGATTGTTGAATTTTATAATTTATCAACTATTGATTAGCGAACTTCATGATTTTTTCCATGAACATTTGACGAATTGTGCAAAAAAATTAAGAATAGCGTTAAATTGTCTTGGGTAAAAAAAATTTAATATTATCAAATGCCTTCGAGAAAAAAGTTGCAAGTTGAAACGCCTGTGACCTCTTTTTCATGTTATGCATCTCGTGTCTATCCCCCCACTCCCCCCCCCCAAATGGGACACTTTTCTAAATTTTGCAGACACCTCTCATGTGATATATCGCTGGAAAAGTGTTTGACCGCTTATTCATGTTATGCATCTCCGGGGTCCATCCCGCCACCCCCTCCCCTCCCCCCCTAAGGGAGGCACTTTTATAAATTTTGTTGACACCCCTCATGTCATATATTGTTGGAAAGGTCTGTGACTGCTTAATCATATTATGCATCTCCGATGTCCATCTCCCCACTTTGCCCCCCCCCCCCCCCCAAAGGGTACTTTATAAATTTTGCACACAACCCTCATGTTATATACCATTGGAAAGGTCTGTGACCACTTAATCATATTATGCATCTCCAATGTCCATCTCCCCACTTTGCCCCCCCCACCCCCCCCAAGGGATACTTTTCTAAATTTTGTTGACACCCCTCATGTCATATGTTGTTGGAAAGGTCTGTGACTGCTTAATCATATTATGCATCTCCGATGCCCATCTCCCCACTTTGCCCCCCCCCCAAAGGGTACTTTATAAATTTTGCACACAACCTTCATGTTATATATCATTGGAAAGGTCTGTGACCACTTAATCATATTATGCATCTCCAATGTCCATCTCCCCACTTTGCCCCCCCCACCCCCCCAAGGGATACTTTTCTAAATTTTGTTGACACCCCTCATGTCATATGTTGTTGGAAAGGTCTGTGACTGCTTAATCATATTATGCATCTCCGATGCCCATCTCCCCACTTTGCCCCCCCCCCAAAGGGTACTTTATAAATTTTGCACACAACCTTCATGTTATATATCATTGGAAAGGTCTGTGACTGCATAATCATATTATGCATCTCCGATGTCCATCTCCCCACTCCCCCCCCCCAATGGGTACTTTATAAATTTTGCACACAACCCTCATGTTATATATCATTGGAAAGGTCTGTGACCACTTAATCATATTATGCATCTCCAATGTCCATCTCCCCACTTTGCCCCCCCACCCCCCAAGGGATACTTTTCTAAATTTTGTTGACACCCCTCATGTCATATATTGTTGGAAAGGTCTGTGACTGCTTAATCATATTATGCACCTCCGATGTCCATCTCCCCACTTTGCCCCCCCCCTCCCCAAGGGGTACTTTCTAAATTTTGCACACAACCCTCATGTTATATATCATTGGAAAGGCCTGTGACCACTTATATCATATTATGCATCTCCGATGTCCATCTCCCCACTTTACCCCCCCCCCTCCCCAAGGGGTACTTTCTAAATTTTGCACACAACCCTCATGTTATATATTATTGGAAAGGTCTGTGACCACTTAATCATATTATGCATCTCCCATGTCCATCCCCCACTTTGACCCCCCAAGGGGGTACTTTTCTAAACTTTGCACACACCCCTCATGTGATATATCAATGGAAAGGTCAGTGACCGCTTAATCATATTCTGCTCCCCACTATGAAATTTGTCAAGTTAAAGCAACTATAAATTTTATTTTTATGGTACTATCAAGTTGTTTGCCGTCAAATTTTGACGGGTTCCATCTAGTTTTCTTTATTATTATTATTTTCTGTAAGGGTTGGTCCTATAAAAACTTGCCAATATAAAAGTTGTAGATTATATTACGAGGATTTATAATAAATTTAAGCGGATTTGATATCTTGTGAATGGACGAAGTTTTGAATTTTTTTCTTCTGAAACCTCTATTCCCCCTCCCCCCTTTCTTTGGGGGCATTTTTAATGAAATCAAAAATCTGCCATACATAAATTTTTGGCCTTTTTCCTAGAAGTAATAATAATTTTAAACGGATTCGATATGTATAAAAATTAATAAGTTATGTTTTTTTTTTTCTGTTTTCACGTCTGCTTGTAGGCTTTTCACACTCACAAAAAAAATATATATAGAAATATTAAGAGTTAGTAATCAAGTTTTAAGAAAATTTCATGTTCTATACAACAAAGTAATTTGTTTTTATTGAAAAATTTAAAGCAAGCTTGGTCTGCTTAACTGAACAGAACGAAAACGAGAAAAAATTATTTCTAATGAAGCTGCAATTTATCTAAATTAGATAGTCTATCTTTTAGTGGTTTTTCTAAGTAAATATTATCCCACATAATATAATTATTGATTCTACATTTAAAAATTCAGCTTCAAACAAAGCTTGAAAAAGTTAGTTTTCTGGGGGGGTTGGGGAGAGGGGAGGGGGAGGGGGGGGCTAAAAAAGCCACTATAACAGCATAAATTCTTTTTATACAGAACGACACAGCCAATAACTAAAAAATACCTTTAGACTTATTTTGACTGAAAATATAAAAAATATTATACGCAATATTTTGAAAATAAATATCAAACATGTGAAAATATCGAAAATATTAAACTTCATGACATTTAAAAAATAATTATTGGATATATATGATATATATCAAGATATATATCCATTGATATATATCACCGAACCCTGCTTTAGATTGCCTCTGTAATCTAACCATAAATGCTACACACTTCATTTTCAAAACCGAACATGTCTATGGTCAACCTCAATAACATATATAGCAAATCGATTGTTATTTACGTGAGTTAGAGCACGGACAGACAAATAGAATTCATAAACACTTTTCAACTGTGTTGGAAAGTGTTTATGTATTGCCAAGAAGAATTTTTTGCCCAAGACGAAATTTTTCGCAGGTCCACCGAGATTCCGTCTTAGCATATTTTACTATATTTATAGTAAAACCTGGTAAGACGAAATAGCTAGGGACCAAAATAAATTCCGTTTAAGACAAGTTTCGGCCTTAACAGTTATAATCTAGTGATTTCTTATCATCAAGATTCTGAATGTTTTCCACTTAAAGCATGAATTCGTTTTCACAAGTTTTAT
This sequence comes from Maratus michaelseni, assembly GCA_963931845.1. Taxonomy (NCBI): domain Eukaryota; kingdom Metazoa; phylum Arthropoda; class Arachnida; order Araneae; family Salticidae; genus Maratus; species Maratus michaelseni. Next base: position 26,577,162 of record OZ007594.1, read on the forward strand.
TATAAAAGTTTTAAATTTATTTATACTAGGACATACAACCCGGGCTTCCCGGGATAGAGAATATATGTGAAAACCATTTTTTTAATTTTTTTTATTGAAAACTAATAGATTTTTTACATTTAATAATTTTTGAAATCGCAAAAAAAATTGTTATCTACAGCAGTGTTTTTTTATTCTGATAATTTCGTTAATTTAATTTCGTTATTGAATATTAGCTGGAGACAAATGCCGAACTTTTTATAATGTTTAAAGTGCAAACAAATTAATATTTTGTAATCGTCTGCAAGCGATAGAGATTTTTTTTTTTAATCATGCTTGAAATTTAATGTAAATGCTATAATAAATCGGTCAATTAAGATACAGTTTTCAAACAGATTGTAGTTGAAAGTAGATTTTTTTCCCTATATAACGGTGTAAAAATTAAAAATGTACGATGTTTAGAAATTAAAAAAATGCAGTGGCAAAATTCGCAAAACCGAAATTTCATCGTCAACTGTTGCCATTCGCAAAATGACGTCAGCGTTATGCACGGACACGTTTGTCACGGACACGTTTGTCCTAGATACTCTTCGAAGGGTCGAAATACTAAGTTATTAATAACACAGATGAAGGAGGGGGGGGGAAGAGAACTTAGAATTTGACATCTAATACCATCTGCTGATAATAAAATGTACTTTAAGAACCGTTCCTTATTTAAAACATATCAAAATTACATAAAATCCTTATTCAAAACAAAGAAAAGAAAACATAAGATTAGATGAATGAATAAATAAATAATAATGACACCTCAAAAAAGTCTAATAAAAAAAAACACACACACACAAACAGACAAGGAAATTCCGAGTTAATAACTCTCTGTCAAAACACGGCGCTATTTCCGTTCTCATCTGGGTTTCTAATGTTAGAAATACTCTTCTCGGAAAGTTTCAATTATTTATATATTTTTTTATCCGTTCTATCTCCTGAATAATTCGAAACAAGAAACGCTGCCAAACTAGAGAAGCCATTTGTCATATAGCTATGCATCTGATAATGGAAACGTCTGTCTCTATAATAACACCTAAGCTGATGAAAAGAGTATTTTTTATGGCATTTTCCGAATTATTAAAAGCCCGCCAAAAATTAAAAAATGATGTGTAAACCTGTCTTTTTTTTCTTGTAATGAAATATTAAATGCCATTTTCTATCATAAAGTTCGTAATTAGAAGGGGGTTTTTTTCTTTCCCCGTTCGGAGGTTTGGATCTTGTTATTTTTGTCCGAAATATACGTAGCGAAAATATTTTTTTCGAACATCCTGCTACATGGATAAATATAGCAGAGGTGTCAATAACATTAACGTGCCATGAGTTCTCTACGAAATAGAGGTGGATTATATAACAGTGGCTTAAATCTGAAAACAGTGTTTGTGCAACTTCAGTTCTGCATCAATAACAGACAGGCGAATAAAATGAAACTATTTTTTAGGACATCTTCTAAATAATATCTGCAGTCTATTCTTTATAAGAAACGGTTAACATCGTTGAAAATAAATTTCGATATTTTAAAAATAATTAAAATTACCATTTGAAAGAAATTATACAGATTTTGGAGGAAGTCTAATTTTTCTTTGCAAAATTCAAAACTTGTACGCGAAAGCCAAGTCAACAATCGGCGTTTTTATCTATTTAAGGTGTGTGTGGGGGGTGGGGGGTGGGGGGGGGGGGGGGGCTAACGCTGTTGTCGTCGCTACTCCGTTATTGATATTATTGTGACCTTTTGACTTCTCGAATCATAATTTTAAACAAAAAACTATGGCATATAAAAACATGAAAACTGGTAGTTTTATAAAAATAAAAAAAAAAGAAAGAAAAGAAAACGGAAAGAAAATGTATGATAAACACGCTGAAGCAGGCAGTTTTTAAATCGAAGAATTATTTTAAACGCTATTTAACGTTGAAATTAGTCAAAGTAGTTCAGTTAAATAAGTTTTATAGGATCAAAAAATATGCACAGCAATTTAATCATCTTTTGCAAACATATATGGGAGTAGATTATTATTCGGCCAATATATTGGCAATATCCAGTCATCTTTTAAATTTTTCTAGAGTTTCTTTTTTTCTCAATTTTTTGTTCAAAATTTCAGTATCGCAATAGTGATTTATTTCATGCTTCCGAAATTTCTCATTTTTATCTATTGCTGCCAAATTTTAAAAAAGTGCAAACAATAATATCTCTAAGCATTTTACAATTGAAAAATATAATTACACGTGAATATTAAAAGAAAAAGAAAACTTTAAAAGACTTAAATTATTAGAAGCGAAAAGAATTAAGTAGAGGAGGGGGAGGGGGGGTTACGTCATAAAAGACCAAATCTGGAGGCACAGCAGTGCCTCCACAAAGTCGAGAAAGCACAGACGTAAGCATCATTTTCTGGGATGAACTTGGCTTGGGGCACTTTTGACCCCCTCCCCCCATATCTTTGCGCTGGAGCTTTCAAAAACCTGAAACTTCGTTTATCAAGTACATGGCAAATTGGACCAAATTTTTTAATTTCACCTTCTATCTTTTCTAGTTCAGAAGATATATGAACTCAAAGTTTCCATTTTTTGATACTCCCTCTTCCCTCACTCATTCACCGATCATAAAAAAGATAAAGTACATCCCATAGCTCTAGAAACTTGAAATTTGGAATAAAGGGAGTGTTTAGGATACAAAAAAAGAAAAAATTAAAAAATCCGAAAAAGTCGAAATTTTTTTTTTCAAAATTTCGAAAAAATCACAAATTTTAAAATAATTTGATCTTGTATACACTGTAAAAAAGAATTCGGAAAAGTTTCCGGTAGGAAACGTAATTCCAGTTGCTCTTATCGGTAAGGAAACTTTTCCAGACAAACACGGATTAAAATACGAAGAAAACAGAAAGTTTTTTCTTTCCGTTAAGAAACTTTTCCTGTTTGATTCGGAAACTAATCTTTAGACACAGAATGAATTCCTGGGTTTTACGGAAATCTTTCCTTATGTGCAAAGAAAAGTTTCTGAAGAGTAAGAAAACTATTCTTTTTAAAAGGAAAACTTTTCTGCATCAATAAGTAAACTAATCTTTAATGACAGAATAAATTCCTATAAAATAAGGAAAACTTTCCATTCACATAAAGAAACGTTTTGGAAGAATGGAAGAGTAAATGGAAAATATTCCGTTTTAAAAAGGAAACTTTCCCAAATCAGTCATTAAACTAATCGTGAAAAAAGTAAAAATTCCTGTGTACATTAGAAACTTTTTCTTTTCTTTATGGAATATTTTTTTCTTATAATCGGAAAATTTTCTATACTGTAAAGAAACTTTTCTTATAAAGAGTAGGAATAATAACACATGAAAATATTGCTTTTGGACACTGTTTTGATTTCCTTTTATCTCAATTAAATATTATTAAGAACTTTTTTTGAATACATAAACACATTTTAAGTATTTTGTTATCATAGAATGCATTACATTGGTAACGCATTTTATGATAACAAAATACTTAAAATGTGTGTATGTATTCAAAAAAGACCTTAAGCAGTGTCCAAAAGCAATATTTTCATCTGTTATTGTTCCTACTCTTTATAAGAAAAGTTTCTTTACAATATAGAATCAGCTTGAAATTTTATTTATCTGTTACAAGTATACAAGTATACTGATAAGTTTAGCTCATAAGTATTTACATTTTTTTTAAATAAGTATTTTATACACGGAATGTTAGGGATTTATATACAGGGTGTCCCAGGATTATTGGGACAAACTTTAAGGAGAGGTAGGGGACATCACAAGGATTCAGATTTGCATAGCAACCCATGGTCGGAAACGGCTTCGTTCGCCGTTAGGTGGTGTTGTTCAGAAGAGCATTGGAGCACCTCTAACATCTGCATATTATCGCATCTATTTGTAAGAGGTGCTACCTAGCTTACTTGACACTATACCACAACATGTCAGACGCCATATGTGGTGTCAACATGATCCGAAACGTCATTTGAAAGTAGTATGACAGGGATAAGAAACGCACAAGACTGAGATCATCTGAAATAATTTATTGGTCAAAGATATTACATCTGCTGTGGTATTATGATATGTGAAAACGTCACAAAAGATGTTCAAAGTTTTCACCATTGCTAACGATGCATGCATTACACCGTCGGACCATGGATTGGCTGACTCGCTCAAATACACCTGAATTTTGTTGGATATCCGCAACAGCACAAGCGAGTCTTGCAACTAAATTCATATCGGAATCCACAGGCGTTGCGTACACAGCACTTTTCAGTGCACCCCAAAAGAAAGAAATCCATGCTGCGTAAATCAGGAGAGCGTGGTGGCCAGGGAACCGGACCACCACGGCTAATCCATCAGTGACCAAACACTTGATTCAAATGTTCACGAACACATCTGCCATAATAGGGAGGTGCCCCATGATGTTGAAACCACATATTGCTTCTGACATGTTGTGGCATAGTGTCAAGTAAGCTTGGTACCTCCTCTTACAAAAAGATGCGATAATATGCAGATGTTAGAGGTGCTCCAATGCTATTGTGAACAACACCACCTAACGGCGAACGAAGCCGTTTCCGACCATGGGTTGCTAGGCAAATCTGAATCCTTGTGATGTCCCCTACCTACCCTTAAAGTTTGTCCCAATATTCCTGGGACACCCTGTATATATTTCCTTTTTGGAAATTGTACTTTTTAACCATTAAAAGCATAAGATCTCGAATCTTCCGGGAGGGGGGACATTTCAATGCTGGGGGGATGTCCCAGCGGGCCACCCTCTGAATTCAACACTGTGCCAAACAAATGTTCAATATTTCTATAAAAAAAAAAGGGAACAAACCTGTATACTCAAAGCTCAAACTTATTCCACTGGGTGTTGCACAAGTATGAAACATGTTCCATGCATATGAAGTGTATGCAACTACTTTGACGTTTATTCTCGCTGGAAAAAATTTATATTGCTATATTTCTAAAGCAAAGGGCATACAAAACCTATCTTTTTTAATCATAATACTGCCCACCCCACCTTAAAAAACAGAAATAGCCATTTGACTGAAAATTATCTTCTTCCAATATCAGGTTTAAAAAAAATAAGCTTAGGGGGTCGTCTTCATTCTTAATTTGTACCAAATTCCAACTTTTCAATACATACACCTAATTTTGACATTATACTTGTTTTTTTCTGTAAATTTCTCCCAGGATACAAAACAAGAAATCACTTGGTCAAGTGGTTTAAGAAATATGAAGGTTTAAAATTTGGAAGTCTTAATGTTAAATTAATTTGTAATTGATGCAAAACAAATTGCAATGCGGGTAGCTTTTTAAGCGTAATTCAAAAACTTGATGTAATAATTTTGCATTCGCTTATTTGAAGATTTTCAAAATCTATTTGTTAAAATTTTATAGATTATGTTTAATTCTCTAAAAGAAAAAAAAATGTATTTTTAAATTAATTTTAAAAAAGAAAAAAAAATGTAACCTATGAATTTTTAATAGAGATGGATTTCTAGAAGCTTCAAATATGTAAATCCAAAATCACAGATAGTTGCTAAGTAGTTTTTGAGTTATGCTTAAAACATAGGATTATATGAGACTTATTTCTCAATTTATCAATTATTGCTGTAACTGTTTGAGTTTTCATGATAGTTTCTAAGCCTATAGGCTTAGAAACTTAAAATTTGGTGTAAAAATAGTGTTTAGGATTTAATAAAAGGAAAAATTAAAAAATTCGTAAATTTCGAAAATAAAATTGAAAAATCTGTAAAAAATCCAAAGTTAGAAAATATTTCGATTTTGTAGTCCTAGAAACTTGAAATTTGGCTACAAAGAAAGAAAAAATTAAAAAATCAGGAAATTTCGAAAAAAATAATTTAAAAAAAATCGAAAATGGGTTCGATTTGTTAGAATTTTCTGTAATTTTTAATTTTGCCTTTCTTTTTACCCTAAACATTACTTTTATGCCAAATATCAAGTATCTGGGGCTGCGAGTAATAACTCAGATCGAAAGCAAATGAGAGGACTTTTTGACCGCCCCCCCCCTCCTCACCCACATAACTTAGTGCTTGTCTAGGAGCCTGAAATTTCTTTCTAGAGGACTTTGCAAACGGAACTAAAGCTCCAAATTTTTGGTACCTTCAAATAATAGGGACAGCGTATGGGCTTGGCGAAAACCTGTGTTGATTATGTCCCAAAAGAGCTAAAGTCAAGAAAAGGAGGATTACTTACAAAAAGAAGTGAAATCCCATCAAAAACGTCACCTGTAAAAAATGTAGGCAAGTCTCGTGACTCTTTTACCGTAAAAAATTCTTAGATCGTGTGAAGCCAAGTTTAGCTATCTTATTAACTCTGAAATTTTCATTCACAAATCACTCCTAGTCTCGACATCTTTAGTCTTTAGTTAACGATTATTTTGCGACTTGGCAATTACACAGCACAGGAAAATTATTACACCTTACTATGTTATGGAATGGGATGGAATTATTTGATTAAGGCAAATTATATACGTCACATTATCGTGCAAAATTGGATTTTTACTGAATTATGTGTTGTTGTTTTTTTTAAACTGTTTAAAAATTGTTTTCAATGGATGCAAAATTTAAATTTCTTAACAATATTCTGTTAGTGTTGGAAAATTTTTCATACTCTATGCCGAATGCATGATTTTTCGTTTTTATTTTATTTTGGTTGCAGTTTCAGTCTAAAGACACTTTCATTTTTCGAACCAACCAACCACTATTTTTTAACACTTCCAACAAAATTGAAAAGTGTTTATGAATTCGGTTTGTCAGTCTGTCTGCCCATGCTCTAACTGACATAAATATATTCGGATTGACATGCAATTGATATATGTTATTGAGGATTAATATGGCATGTTCGGTATTGAAAATGAAGTGTGTTGCAATTATAGTTTTTTTTACAGGGACACTCAAAAGAATTGCGTTACATTACGGTCTATGGGAAAATATTAGTTGCTGTTTATTTTAGTGATGCTACACAATTTCAAACACATTGAATTTGATATACATCACTGAGGTGCACTACAAGAGGCTTGCTATGGAAGATGGTGTGCATAGTACTTATTACTTCCTTTACAGAGACACTCAAAAGAGTTCTCTTACATTACGGTCTATAATGTTTCACTATTTCAAACATATTGAATGGATATATATCACTAAGGTGCATTACAAGAGGCTTACTACAGAATATTGTGTGTATAGCATCCATCGTTCATTGACAGGGACACACAAATAAATTCGGTACTATCTGTTAACAATAATTGCTGGAAGTGCGCTTATTCTGTTGCTGAACGCGTTTTTAAATTTAACACATTTTTTGCCTATTACCTGGTGTATATAAATTCTATAGATCCTATACAAGGCTCCACAAAAGTTCTCTAGTACATTTCCGTTTATTGACGGAAATTCCAGAAGGAGAATTTTAAACTGTGCTGTGCGTTTCCAAACTGAACTCAAATTTAGCATTCTATGTAGTATATATACAAATCTATAGATAGGCTGCACAAAACTACACACAATATTCTTTAGTAAGCCTCTTGTAATGCAGTTTAGTGACAGCTTATATATATATCAATTTCAATGTGTTTGAAATAGTAAAACATTATTAAAATAAACCGCAAACGATTTTTCCCCATAGACCCTAATATAACGGAATTCTTTTGAGTGTCCCTGTAAAGGGACTATAAGTGCTATGCACACCGTATTTCATAGTCAGCCTCTTGCAGTGCATCTCAGTGATATATATCAATTTCAGTATGTTTGAAATCGTGTAACATCATTAAAATAAACCGCTAACGATTTTTCCCCAAAAACCGAAATGAATGGAATTCTTTTGAGTGTCCCTGTAAAAAAAACTATAGGTGCTACATACTTCATTTTCAATACCGAACATGCCATAGTGAGCCTCAATAAGATATATGAATTGCTTGACATTTCGAATGTATTTACGCGAGTTAGAGCATAGACCGACAGACAAATCGAATTCATAAACACTTTTCAACTATGTTGGAAAGTGTTAAAAATATAAGATGAATGCAATATAATTAACATTTTATTTAAAAGTCTTATTGTTTAAAACTGACCTTTGGTCGTTATTTCAATTACGTATTATGTTACATGTACATAAAATTTCACATTTTAATGACACAAAATAAAATTAATATTTTTAAAAAAGTAAGCTTAACGTACACTGTCCACTTAATGAATTCAAGTAAATCATTAGCAAAAAAATAAAAACACAATTTTATAATGAATTGCGCCCCTTCAGATAAATGAGGTACTTGACCGCGAAAAACGAGGAATTTCCCCAGCTGTTTTCAGGGCGAGCAGACGTCTGTAAGTTTCACGTATAAAGGATCGATAAGATAAAGGGATGGTGTGTGTGACCTACATTTAGGATCGAGGGATGTAACTAGAAGAGATACAGCTCAATAGAGCTCTATGAATTACATTGTTGCTCTTTTTGATTTCTCTCCGCAGCTAATCACGTGATGATAAGGCAATACAGTAATCTCTTTTAACATTCAGAAATTTTGATTATTCGCAAGCATGAAAAATTTAACAATCTCGATTTTTTTAATTATTTTAATTATCTCTTTCTTTTTCAGAATGTAGAGTGATTAAAGATTATGTTCCCTGTGTTTTCTCAGTATGTATTTGCAAATCAATCTTCAGTTGTCAACTGAAAAAGGAGCGAGTGTTGTACGAAAGTAAATAAAATAATAACAGCAGCAGAATATTCACTGCAATGTTGATATTAGAAGTGTTAAGGTAACGGCATCTTCAATCTATTCATTTAACATGTTCAGGTTCTGTTAGACATGGAGCTGCACTTAAATTGAAAATAAATGAAAGCATTTAGCTGTATTTAAATATCATATTTTAATATTGTATTGCATGCATTATCGCACCCATACATTATCGTCTCTTTGCGAATAGAGAGAGTCGAAATGACTTTATACGAAACCTACGCTTTATTAGCTATACTCATTATTTCTCTAGTCAATTAATTTGAATTACCTTTCGTAAATAAATTTCATGTTTATGAATTTTTGCGTACATTTAACTTCTGCATTTATATGTTATGCATAACGTATTATTAACAAATATATATATTTTTTTTGTTGTTGTTTTTTACTTACTCATCATACGTAATATAGGATAAGCATTGTAATCGTTTTAAAAATCAAAAAAAAAATTGACGGATTTACACGTTTCAGACACTGGAGATTCCAAAAAACATATTTTTAGAAGAAGAAAAAATTGCCGTCCGTCTATGTCTGTGTGTGTGTCTGTAAACGCTCTATCTCCCAAACAAATTGAGATAGAGACTTGGAATTTTGTATGTACTTAGTATGTAATAATGAGAAGAAGCCTATTGAATTTCAGTAACCTCGATTATACGGAACTATTTTTTTTCGGACTCTCGAAATATTCATTCTGATAAAAGGTATATAAAAATTTTCGAAATTGTTTATTTTAAGGAGTGAATATAAAATACAATAAAAAAACATAAATTTTGCATAAAGCATGAAGACTATCGGATAATGAGTTGCCGAGATATTTGTCATCCTATTTTCCGCACTCTTCGATTTTTCATGACCCTGTATTTCGTTCAAATTTCAATTTAAAGATCTATTTTAATTGGAAATGAGACGTTTAATCCGACGCAGTAAACTGTTAGTTAATAGGGATGATGGAGTTATAAGGATGTTTCTTTTACGCGATTCAGTAATAGAGCATTTAAAGTTTATAACGTCATCAAGCCAGGATTTTATTCGAATTGCAATGCATTTTATAAATAGTTTACACATGTTTTATTTTCATATTTTATATTATTCATATCCATGATGGGTAAGTATTACAGTGGCCCCAACGACTAGTTTTATATGCTGTGTCACTCTTAATTAAAATTTCATAGAACATAACTCCTTTTTCAGCGCAGGGAAATAGACTCAACATTCGCGGGGTTTTCCTCGAACGCAACCCTCGCGAATGTTGAGGGATTACTATATTTCTATGAATTACATTGTTACTTTTTTCTATTTCTCTTCGAAGCTATATCACGTGATGATAAAACAATATTGAGACAACATATTATTATCCTTCCGACCCCTTATCCCGCGATTTCTACGGACAAGACATTTGTAGAAAAATTTATATAACACACAATTTTTGAAGTAATTTTGTTTTTAAAATTCAACAGTCAAATGGTAAATATATTACATATTTCAAATATAGGATGATTTGAAATATGTAATAATCATCATATATATTATTTCTGTTGTCAACATCCTTTTTTTTAAGCAAATACAAAACACAGAACTATGAATGAGATACCATATGAAAAGATTTTGAACAGGTTTCTGACATAGTACACTAATATTTCTAATATATAACACTAATATATAACACTAATCTATATCTACACTAATATATAACATGTTGCTAGATTAAAAATTGCAGTTAATTAAAAATTAAATCAACTTTGTTTTCATAAATGAAATGAAAGGTTTTCTCAAATCAGTGTTGCCAAGAAAATAAAATACCGCATTATATCGTGCTAAAAACAATGATTATAAAAGAATAATCCCGAAGCGGATGACGTCAACCTCTAATGCAGTTAAATATGCACAGATAATGTAGTTATTTTATTTTACTGTAACTTTGAAGAAATAATATGAGATGATATTATGGTTTGACTAATGATGTTCTCAGATATTTTTATCCTTAATTTGTCTTTAGAAGTTTAAACGAAACCTGCATCTAAAAAATATTAGATATTTGCTAAAAAACATCAGACTGCAGTGCGAAATTTTCGCAGGGGTCCCCTGGTAGAGGACATACATATGGGTCGAAGGGATTTAAAAAAATAAATAAATAAGCAGTCAGAGGGTTAATGGAATGAAGTTAATCGTATACGCATGTTAGCAAGTTCATTTTTGTAAGGGATAAGGAACTGTCAAACAAAGAATTGCTATTTTTTTATCATTATTTTACAGATTGCGGTTAATTACGCCAAGGCAAAATAATTAACTATTTTATCTAACACGTTTTGGAGGGGTTTTTTTAATTAACTAAACAATTTTATTTAATTATCTAAGCAATTTTATTTGTTATTTTTTCTGAAAGTAAGAAAAAGGAACGAAAATAAATAAATAAATGTGCATTATCCGTAAATAAGCAAAGATGTAGCTAAATTTCTATATATAATAGACGATGTTGTCAAATAATAGTTAATTTAATAGCATTGTGATGATGTAATTAATAAATCATCCTATATCATTAATTATCACCCAATTAAAAGTAAAATAATACTTTTACAAATACTGCATAATCAAAAACTTCATTCCTTTAAAAAAAAAATATTTTTCTCTTCATTTCTTTTGCAGCTAAGAAATATCACTCCTTAATGATTTCCAAATATTCAGCCGTTAATAAAATAAATAAATGAATAAAAAGCAAATCAACTTTTCTATCAACAGTATAGTAATCATATTTATCTGATTGTTTTAAATTGAATAAGTAATAAAAGAAAAAGAAATCTTTGATTCTTTGACTTCCCTCCCAAAGTAATCTAATCTCTCAATAATCTTCATAATTTATAAGATATACAAATAAGTATTAACCTTGTAATCTTACTTATTTTATTCTGTTTATAAATAACAGGTACCATGCAAACATATTATTGGACGCCTTCTATTCATTTTCTATAATTTATGATAATCTTATTAGGGAGTTTCCCAACGTTCGCTTGGCGCGTTAAAATTTCCGCTACATCATATAATAAATTAACTTGGCTGGATTGCAATTCAAAATTAATATTAAAATGTTATTTAGTGTAGTTTGGGCCCCTCTCTGGTACTGCTGACAGTGTTCTAGTATTGCTATCTTACTATCCTCATCATATTTGTATTGGAAATGAATAAAGTTAATTGGATTTGGATCTACTTTCTATTTATTTCTACAAAAGTTATGAACGTATCAGTTATTTAAATTACCTGGGAATGTAATTTTAATAGTTACCACTATATTTATAGACTTAAGGAAGTAATTAAAATTTCATTACTTCTGCAAGTCTATAAATATAGTGGTAACTATTAAAATTACATTTCCAGTTTCATTGCTTCTGCAAGTCTATATAAATGTAGTGGTAACTATTAAAATTACATTCCCAGGTAATTTAAATAACTCTTTGATACGTTTATAACTCTGAAACTACCAGAAACAAACAATATTATATTAGGTATAAAAGGTACCCTTTGTGTAGTTATTAATACGAAAAAGCTAAAAACAACGTTGAAACACACAAAATACAAAACTTTAAAACACATACGGCCGTTTCAAGGATATAGAGATCCCCTTCATCAGTGTAAGGTGGGGGAAAAAAAAAAAAAAAAAAAAAGGTACTTTTCGGTTAGCCGGGCGCCAGTGATATATATACATGTATATATACGCACACACACACATATACACATATCTACGTATAGATATAGATACATACACATATATATGCATATATGTATGTATATATATATATATACATATATATGTATATACATATGTATTTATATATGTACATATATCACTGGCGCCCGGCTAACCGAAAAGTACCAAAAAAATGTTAAAAGGGTTCAAAAGAACCACGCTCGCGGCTATAGCCCCGAGTACTGGTCAGATTACAGCCAGTACTTGGGGCTATGGCCGAGCGTGTTTCTTTTGAACCCTTTTAACATTTTTTTGTTTTTAATTTTTTTTGTTTTTTCCCACCTTACACTGATGAAGGGGATCTCTATATCCTTGAAACGGCCGTATGTGTTTTAAAGTTTTGTAATTTGTGTGCTTCAACGTTGTTTTTAGCTTTTTCGTATAAACAATATTATAAGCATGATACAAAAGTTCTCCTCCATTTCATGAAAGCGTGTGTTTAGTATAGGGGGGAGGCAAGAGGAACAGTTGTACCGAACCAAGCCCTAACTGAAAGGGGTCACATGAGAGCTCGATTTTGTATTAAGTATAATTCGTATATAGGGCATATCCCCTAAATATGCAGGTATAGGTATTCTGTAATTTCTGTAAAACGCCCCTGATTCTGTTCATTTAAACGCATTTAAAATAATTATTTAAAACAAAAATTAATAAATAATATATAATAATAGGGAGATAATTATTTGGAAAATTAAAAAAAGATTTTTGTGGTTTAAAATAGCATTACTGTAAAAATTATTGTAAATGTGCATGAGAAGGGGAGCATTCAAATTTCAATAAGTTTTCTTTTGGAAAATGACGTATTTTATTGACTGGTGTCGATCCAAATATTCGGCGATACGGATGACAGGAGATCGGATAATTGGAGTTTTACTAAGGTATCTAAACGTTTACATAAAAGTTTACATTGGAGTTTTACATAAGGTACCTATGGTTACCAGTAATGCAACATAGTATAAAATCAACAGCGAAAATTGAGAAACTCAAACCACAATGAGAAACCTGCAACAAATGAGAAACCAAAAAGCAACGAGAGAAACCAAACTACGCAACAAAATGCAACGAAAATCAAGCAAAAAAAGAAAAACAACAGGTAACCGTAAGTACAGTAGAAAAAAGTAAAATAAAAGGGAAAGGGAAAAGGGGGGGGGGAACAATCCAACATAGGCAAAAGCAATCATTTTTTTTTTCTATTTTTTTATGTAAAGTAAAATAAACATACCCCCTTCCCTTCCAGAGTTTTTTTTTTCTTCATCATGTACGCTAATGGCGCCCGGTGCATGTAAAATCCGTCGTGGGTGCCAAAGTCCTTTAAGTTCCCTGTGAATTATACCTCTGGAGATGCCTAGTCAGGTGAAGGTCTCGTCATCTGATCAAGGTTCTAAATTACGAGACCAACGCGCATAGAGATGGCATGACGTATGGGTGTGATGCCATGCCCAGGTCCATACAAAAATAATAACATCAATTAGCAGCAAAACAAAGACCTCCACATAGTCGTTCTGCTAGCAATGGTCAGCCGCTACGCGCCCCGGTGCCACGCACCAAACCCGTTTAAGCTAGGAAAACCTGGCAGGTCGCTGGTCTAAAAAAAAATGGAGTTTTACTGCATAACCAAAATTTCAATTCATATCTGAAAATGAGAAAAAAAATTCGCTTATACTATATATTTAAACAGATATTTTTATTAACTGGCATCCGGACAAAATAAAGCTAATTTATCAGAGATAAGTATTTTTTGTTTCTTTCTTTACGTATCCTTGAAAAGAAAAGAAAAAAACCGCTTTGGGCCCTGAATCGTTTGAATAAGAAGGTAATAATTACCGTCTCTGTTTTTCAAGTTTAACTGTTATTAGAGATATAAAGGTAGAGACGGTCGATCTTGAGATTTATCATTAAACGTGGTTTTTACGCAGCCATAAAAAGCGGAAACCAGTTTGGGTGCTGTGCTGAAGAGAACAAACACAGTGACCACTTGCTACATATTACAAGAAATTGTTCTAAAAGTTTGTCTTGTCAGCGTATCTTTTCTTTGAAGGTTACACAAGTTTTTTAAAGAAAATAACCGTTAGATTTGGAAAAAAAAAAAAAAAAAAAAAAAAAAGAGAGAATAATGGTTAAACATTCCGGGTATCCTAAAATGGACTGACTGATTTTAAAATTCAATAACTTCCAAACGGTGACAGATATTTTGAAAATTCTTGCAGGAGAGTAATGTATGATGTCAGGAGTTTATTTTTATTTTATTTTTTACACTGCAGTTGCTGATTTTAGTAGGAATTATGAAACTCCGTCTATTCGTTCTTGAGACATAGCTATCGTAAAAATCATGAAAAAAAGTGGTATAGCAGCACCACCTGTTGGGATATCTACACCAAAACATAATCAGCGTCTATTTATGTCGAGGTCTAACTGAATCGAAAGTTTGGTGAAAATAAGTGCATTCGTTCTTGAGATAGAGCTATTGCGGAAATCGCGAAAAACGCAGCATAGCGGCGCCACCTGTGGAGCGATTTTCACCAAAAACTAATCAACACCCATTTATATCAAGGACTAACTGAATATAAAGTTTTATTAAATTTCGTGCATTAGTTCTTGAGATAGAGCGCCCACAAAATTTTTGTCACATACAGACAGACATTTTCTAAAAATAGTCGAGTCGTGTTCAGGACCTTCTGAAACGTATAAATCCGTCTAAAATTTTCATGAATCTAATACTTTCTTCTTGTAAAGATAGAAGAAAGTAAAAATTACACTGAAGATTATATGTTTGCGGACCCCCTGAGGATGTATTGCAGAACATAGTTTAAGCTGAACAAGATGTTTTACCTCGAAGATTTTGTGAATAATACGAGCTAATACGAGGAAAATCTGAAACATTTATCGTGCTATTTTACATATACAGTAAAACGTTAAATCAGGGTAAGACAAAATTAAAAACACTGAGCATAAAATAAAGACTAATTTAGGTAACATACATTTTATTTCTTTCCTTTACATAGGGGTGGGGGGGGGGGGTCAGTTAGACCAACTGCAGAGTTACCACCTGCAGTTGGTAATAAAAAACAGAGATAGGGATGATTCCGAGTTTTACACGTATTGATTTTGCATAGTTTTTTTTTTTTTTTCATCAGATTTTCTGACTATTTTAGGAAAATTTCATCGAGTTTTCACCGCTGAAAAATACGTTAAATGCGAGAAATATTTCAAAATGATAACGTTAAATCTGGGAATTTTTAACATTATAAGTATAGGCAATTAATTGTAACTAATGAAAAATGACGTTATATGCGGGAATCCTTTAAATACGGGTTACTTTATATCCGGGTTTCACTGTAATACTGTAATAATAATCACTGTAATAATAATTTCACAGCACGATGTCTTTATTTATTTATTTTCTTTGTATCATCATTGGACAAAATCGGGGTCACACAGTTAGACACTTCACGGAACTTCACGACACTATGAATGATTTATTTCCCACGTAAAAGAAAGAAAAAAAAAAGACAGAAACTTCAAAATGTCGTAAAAACAGCTTGTAAAGAAAAACTCACCCCCGTTTCCGTTGTATATTTTGGCGGAATTCCAAAAAATTCGGGAAAAACGCGATCGGAGCCCGAAAAACGCTTTTTCTACGATGATGAATGTCTGAAATTCGAAACCGTCGGTGTTCATTTGACCGCACGGACAGAGTATCACATTGCCTTGTGTAAGTTAGTGTATAGTACGAAGGCCGAAATTTAAGGGAGTTAGTCAGTCTGCTTGCTTATTCCCCTCGCTAATGATAATAATAATAGTCTAATGCGGGGTCGGTTCCGAAAGTAAAAGTAGCTTAATAATAAAAAGCTGCAACAAAAATCGAAAAAGTACAAAGGAGCATGCATAGAGATTAACCTCAGCTATCCAATGCAAAAAAAATTCATTTAAAAATATTGAAATGCGAACAAGATATCGTGAGTTATTTCCCCCATAGGATTAACATTAGCGAACGAATGTTTTCGCCTGAGTGAAGTAGCCTCTTAAACGCGCGCTTGTCTCAATAAAAAGAACGTCATAATTTAAAATAGAGTGTGTGTGGTTCATTTAATGAAACAATCACTTATCTCTAATCTTGATTTAGTTTTTGTAGGTGAAATTAGTACTTAACTTCGAAATCTACATGTGCCTGTAAACCAAGCCGGCAGTTCTTTTTTTTTTTTTTTTTTTTTTTTTTTTTTTATGACGATATTTTCACATTAGGAACCGGTTTCGAAAATAAAAGTATCCTTATAAAATAAAGCCCCACCAGTGGCTGAGAGGTTCTGCTCTCGAAGCTGGTAGACGGGAGGTGCTGGGTTCGATCGCAATCGCGCCCGTCGGCCTAATCGTTCGGAGTTTTCGTGGTTTTATCCATGCGTAATTACGGGTTAGGTTCCCTTAGAAAGACCCCCACGAAGGGCACTCCTCCCGGGCCTATATCCCAAGTGTAGATAATTGGCCGTCAATAATCAACCCAACCCTTATAAAATAAAACTTGCAAACAAAATCGAAAAAGTAAAAAACGACAGGTGTTTTCGCTTGACTGAAGTAGCCTCTTAAATACGAGAAGCAAGGGAATTATAAAAGTCCTCGTCTTAACCGTTACTCGTAATACCAATAAATATTAAAAAAACACGCACATAATTAAACTAATTACTACTATCAATTGCTCTCATTGTCTCAATGCTAAAATCCCAGTGGTAGAACTATCTTTAAGTGTCTGCAACGCTAATAATGTTTTCAAAAATAGTCTGCAATACACAATATATCATATAAATCTATTCTTGCTGCTGTTGTAGTTGTAGTGCTAATTAATTAAGGCATCAGCATTTATCTGCCTTTTTGAGTAAAAAAAAAAATCTGAAATTCACAGCAAATATTCCGAAAGGTTACAGCAGAGGGGGGAGGGGAGAAAATCGCCTCTCAGCAATAATTTTTCTTGTTGCAGGCAGGGACCGATTTAGAAATTTAGGGGCCCTGGGCACAGATGCGTATGGGGGCCCCCCTCGCACAGATTCTTTGAATAGAAAAAATGTAATATCGAAAGCAGTACTTATTAAGATAACCACATTGACTTTAATAATTTCTTTAAAATATTAATTTAAAAAATTCAATTCGATAATCATTAATTTACTTTTAAATAATTATTTGATAATTATGAATTTTTAATTGAATTTTATAATAAACTGTGTGGTGCTGATTACCTTTCTCTATGCAAGTCCATATGTCTGGAATGATAAAGTATGCAACGACTAATAATAAATTTACCGCAATACCAAACTATAATTATTTAAAATATTAGCATATCCTATTAATCAACAACTTTTTTTTTTTCAAATAAAAGCTTTGTATGAATAAAAATTAAATTAAATTTACACTAGCAGAACCACACGGCTTTGTCCATGTTAACCATTAGGGCGTTACATGTAAAATAAATAAAAATGAAATAATATGGCGATCCCAAAAATGGAGTTCTGTACATTACTCCACATAAATTGTTAAAAGACAATCAGCAAAAAATTAAGTTACTTTGACATATCATAGACAATCTCTGACAAACAGATTTTTCCATTTTTATTTTGTTTTTTGACAGTTAAAACTGTTTAGGCCAATAATTGAAAAATCTTTAGTAGTATTTGGGGCCCCCTGAAAATCGGGAGGCCCTGGGCCCGTGCCCCGAATGCCCTGCCGTAAATCAGGCACTGGTTGCAGGTCGGATTAACTCTGCTTTTGATTCGAGTCGATTTCAGGCTGAGTGTAGATTCTTGCAAATTGGGTTCGCGTTAACCCGATTTTTCAAAAGTTAGTTCAGTATATTGATTCAGATTAAAAACTATGCCTATATTAGTAAGCATAGAACTTTGTGTGTCTGCTGTTTTCTAAAGGAATGCTGCATCTTTTCAGGGACTATTTCCCAAAATTCACGTTTTTTTTCGTGAACCTTTGACGAAATTAGCGTTTCTTTTTTTCCCACGCGATCCTTTGGCGAAATTCACGGGGTTTTTTTCGTGGCCCTTCGACGAAATTCGCACTTTTTCCGTGATCCTTTGATGAAATTAGCATTTTTTCTGCAGCCATTTGACGAAATTTACGTTTTCTCTGTGGTCCTTTGATGAAATTTGCATTTTTCCCCACGATCCTCCAACGAAACTCATGGGTTTTTTAAGTTTTTTGACGAAAATCAAGTTTTTCCGTGGCCTTTTGACGAAATTTGCATTTTTATCGCAATCTGTCGACAAAATTAGCCATTTTCCCAGATCCTTTGATCAATTTCACGATTTTTCTTTGGCCTTTGAACAGGATTCGCGTTTTTTCCGTGATCCTTCGACGAAATTTGCCGTTTTTTCGAGATCATTCGACGAAATTTACCGTTTTTTTTAGTTCCTTCGACGAAATTTACCGTTTTTGTGGCGATCCTCCGATGAAATTTGCCGTTTTTTCGCGATCTGTCCGCAGACTCCTCCGTTTTTTCGCGATCCGACGACGAAATTGACCGTTCTTTCGTGATCCTTCGACGAAATTAACAGTTTTTTCTACGATCTTTCGATGAAGTTGGCATTTTCTCCGTAGCCATCGGCAAAATTCGCATTTTTTCGCAATCCTCAAAGAAACTCTTGTTTTTTGACGGCCTTTTGACGAAATTCGCGTTTTTTTTTTTTTTCACAGCCTTTTGACTAAATTTGCGTTTTTTTCGCGATCTGTCAACGAAATTAGCCGTTTTTTTGCGAACTTTAAATGAATTTCACGTTTTTTCCGCGATTCTACGACGAAATTTGCCGTTTTATTCGTGTTTTACGCGCTATAACGCGTCCGCGGCATCGCTGTATGTTTTTAGTCTGCAGGTGGGCTAAAAAGTCTGCGACGCCCGTCGCAGCGTCGCGTACATTCTGCCACGGGGGCTAAAATTACACTGTAAAAAATTTCCAACCCTTTTCCGTTTCGTAAAAGATAAATTTCCTTTACGATACGGAAAACAACCGATAAAATATTTTTTCCGAATCACAACAGAAAGTTTTCCTACAGTCATAAAAATAATCTTTTTATATCGTATTAGTTTCCGAGTGGATAGAAAATAGCATTCACCGGACTTACTGCGCAGTCTCGCTCTCTGCTGACGTATGAAATGCGTGGCGTCACGTGATTGATAACAGAACAGAATCGAGATTTTCGATGAAGAAGGTGTACGCCATGTTGTTAAATATTGGACAATTGTTCTACGTAGTTCTAACTTCGCAATGGTAAGTACTAAAATTTATGTGATTTTTAATATTTGGGATTTGATATGTCCATATATTTACAGTGCATGATTATCAAACCGAATAACATGTTTAAGGAGCTGCGTAGCCTGAAATAAAATGCATATTATCTTATTTCTCGCTCAGTTTATTTTTTATGAGAAAAATATCCCCAATCAAACAAATATTTTGATGTGCCAGAAATTTCTAACTTAGATATTATCTTAATGAAAACTCAATTTTTGTAGACTGCTTTTTAAGTAGTTTTTAACTTATTCTAATTCAGGTACTTGTTTATTTGTTTAATTCTGTAAGGCATCCAGTGTTGAATTCAGGAGGTAGCCGGGGAGGGGGGGGGGGACATTCCTCTCTCCCGGAGCATTGAAATGGCCACCCCTCTGAAGATTTCGGATTTTATGATTTAATGGTCAAAAAGTGCAATCCCCCCCCCCCCCTCGGAACTCTATAATATGCCCCCAGAAGCCACAGAAATCCCTCTCGGAGAAAATGCCTGAATTCAACACTGAAGATATCAATAACATACCTATGATCTTAAAATAAATTCATGAGATTTTTCTGTGTTCGATGCCATATCAGAATCATATATTGTCTTTTTTTTTCAGGTACTACATTATTATAGAATCAATTTAACATTTTATTATTTGTAGTGTATTAAAATTCAATTAAAAAGGAATGTCCATTAAATTCTATAATGTTGATTAAAAAATTGAGAAATGTATGTCAGGGTGCTATAACGAAATTTATAATGGTATATGGTAAAATAATTTCAATAGTCTTTTAATATCAGACAATATTTTAGTTGTGAAAAACGTAAAGTAGAATATGCTTAATACCTTGAGGTTGATTTTACCTATATTCATGCTGTAAAAGCTTGCATACAGAAGCTTTCAACTGCCCCACCCTCTATATTCAAATTTAATTGATTAAATTTTATTTTTCTCACATTATTTTGAAAATAAAAAATGACTTTTAATCTTTTCTAATAATTTAAAATAAACATAAAAAAAGCAAACAGGGAATTTTTGTCAGTAGAGGTGCGGGGGGGGGGGGGGGGGGGGGGATTTATTTTAAAAATATAAAGCTTCAATTCTTCATTTAAAAATAAAAAAAAAGAAAGAAAAAGAAAACCTGTAATAGCTTTTGTTACATTTCTGTATTGTTTTTCATCCTAATTTATATAAAAATTATCTTGTATGTGAGTTTCTAACAAAATATATATATATATATATCTAATTTGATTTTATTTCATATTTGTGCTTTCCTTTAACTAAATCTTGTCATGTATTTAAATGCACGTGTTAATACTGTGCAAATTTCAAGAAATAAAAAAATGTTCAAATGAGTCATAATGTCAACATATAAATCATAAATGTTCTGAAAATTCTGCTATTTTTGGAGTTCACAGAACCCGAAATATCATTGTAATAGAATTTTTTTTAGCTCACAGGTTATCAAAGCCGGAACCCCCCCCCCCCCCCCCCCCCCCGCTTAATTTACATAAATAGGTTTTTCATGCAGAATTATCCGATTTTAAATTTTCAAATTTTATATATATGTTCATTCTGATAATCTGATTCCTTGATTAGTTTTGGGGGTTAAATTGCTAAGTATAAAAGGGGGAGGGGGAACGGTGGCTGATCCCCACTTAATTTATATAAATGGGTTTTTCATGCAGAATTATCAGTTTTGTTTCAAATTTTATACATAGGTTCATTCTGATAAGGCGCTTCCCTGATCAGTTTTGGGGGTTCATTTGTTAAGTTTACATGAGGGAAATGGGGGCTAACCCCCCCCCCCTTAATTTAGATAATGTGTTTTTCATGCAGAAATATCCGATTTGTTTTCAAATTTTGTATATAGGTTCATTCCAATAAGGCGCTTCTCTGATCAGCTCTGGGGGTTCAATGGTTAAATATAAAGGGGGAACAGGGGCGAATCCCCTCCCTAAATTAAATAAATCGGGTTTTCATGCAGAATTACACAATTTGCTTCAAATTTTGTATATAGCTTCATTGTGATAAGGCGTTTCCTTCATTAGTTTTGGGGGTTCATTGGTTAAGTATAAAGAGGGCAACGGTCATTAATCCCCCCCACCCCTTAATTTAGGTAAATGGGTTTTTCATGCAGAATTATCCGATTTGTTTCAAATATTGTATATAGGTTCATTCTGATAAGGCGCTTCCCTGATTATCTTTGGGGTTCATTGGTTAAGTATACAGGGCGGAACTGGGGGGCTAAACCCCCCTTAATTTAGATAATGGGTTTTTCATGCAGAATTATCCGATTTGTTTCAAATTTTGTATATAAGTTCATTCCGATAAGGCGCTTCCCCGATCAGTTTTGGGGGTTCAATGGTTAAATATAAAAGAGGAACAGGGGCTAATCTCCCCCTAAATTAAATAAATGGGTTTTTTCATGCAAAATTTCCCAATTTTCTTCGTATTTTTTATAGAGCTACATTGTGATAAGGCGCTTCTTTTATTAGTTTTGGGGGTTCATTGGTTAAGTATAAAGAGGGGAACGGTGATTATTCCTCCCCCTTAATTTAGATAAATAAGTTTTTTATGCAGAATTATCCAATTTGCTTCAAATTTTGTATATAGGTTCATTGTGATAAGGCGCTTCCCCGGATCAGTTTTGGTGGTTCAATGGTTAAATATAAAGGGGGAACAGGGGCTAATCCCCCCCCCCTCTAAAATAAAGAAATGGTTTTTTCATGCAAAATTACCCAATTTGCTTCGTATTTTGTACATAAGTTCATTGTGATAAGTCGCTTCCCTGATTAGTTTTGGGAGTTCAATGGTAAAGTATAAACGAGGGGAACGGGAGCCAATCCTACCCTTAATTTAGATAAATGGGTTTTTCATGCAGAATTATCTAACTTGCTTCAAATTTTGTATGTAGGTACATTGGTGAAGTATAAAGGGGAGAACAGGGACTAATTCCGCCCCCCTCTCAATTGAGAAAAATGATTTTTTAAAGCAGAATTATCCAATTGTTTCAAATTTTTTTATAAAAGGTTCATTCTGATAAGGTGCTTCCTTGATTAGTTTTGGGGGTTCAATGGTAAAGTATAAAGGGAGCGAAATGGGACTAATCCCCCTTAATTTATGTAATGGGTTTTTCATGCAGAATTATCCGATTTGCTTAAAATTTTGTATTAGGTTGTTTCTGATAAGGCGCTTCCCTGATCAGTTTTGGGGGTTCAATGGTTAAATATAAAGGGGGAACCGGGGCTAGTTCCCCTAAATTAAATAAGTGGGTTTTACATGCAAAATTACCCAATTTGCTTCATATTTTGTAGTTCATTGTGATAAGTCGTTTCCCTGATTAGTTTTGGGAGTTCAATGGTAAAGTATAAAGAGGGGAACGGTGATTAATCCTCCCCCCTTAATTTACATAAATGGGTTTTTCATGCAGAATTATCCGATTTGCTTAAAATTTTGTATATAGATTGTTTCT
Source organism: Maratus michaelseni (assembly GCA_963931845.1). Lineage (NCBI taxonomy): Eukaryota > Metazoa > Arthropoda > Arachnida > Araneae > Salticidae > Maratus > Maratus michaelseni. The sequence continues at coordinate 26,600,406 of OZ007594.1, forward strand.
GATAAGACGCTTCCCTGATCAGTTTTGGGGGTTCAATGGTTAAATATATAGGCGGGACAAGGGCTAATCCCCCTAAATTAAATAAATGGGTTTTTCATGCAAAATTACCCAATTTCCTTCAAATTTTGTATATAACACATGGGCTGATAAGTTCCCAGTCTGGCACACAGATGGCGTTGCAATTGCCGAACCGATGCTTTTTTTTAGTAACGACTAACCTTTAAAAGGTAGCAGAAAAGATGTCATGATGATTCGCCGTGTGGATAAAACGTTTTATTTGAACAACTTTGTTGATAAACAAAAAAAAATGGATAAACAAGAATTTTAAGAATTGTATTTTGATGGGAAAAAACACCGTTCAAACAAAAGCTTGGTTTGATAAGCATTATCCGGACACTGCACCAGGTAAATGGAACATTATTGACTGGTTTGCTGAATTTAAACGTGGTCGTACGGACACCAGTGATGCACCAGGCAAAAGAGGTGGTTACTCCGGAAAACATAAAAATAGTCCAAAAAATCGTTTTGGGGAACCGTAAAGTGAAGTTGCAGGCGATAGCTCAGACTCTGAAGATATCCAAGAAACGTGTAGGTTTTTTTTTGAATGAGCATTTGTCTATGAAAAAGCTGTTGTCAAAGTGGCTGCCGCGTGTCTTGACTTTTGACCAAAAACAACAACGAGTCAATGATTTAGAACACTGTTTGGAGCTTTTTCGTTATAAAATTATGTTATTTATTATTAAACTATTATTATTATTTATTTATTTATTAAATTATTATTATTAAATTATTATTATTTATTATTAAAGTTATGTTATTTATTAAAGTTATAAAGTCATAATGTTTTGTTAAAAAGTTGTGTTTTCTTTATTAGACCGGGAACTTATCAGCCCATGTGTTAGCTTCATTGTGATAAGGCGCTTCCTTCATTAGTTTTGGTTGTTCATTGGTTAAGTATAAAGAGGGGGGCGGTGATTAATCCCCCCCTTACTTTAGATAAATGGCTTTTTTATTTAGAATTATCAGATTTGTTTCAATTTTTATATATAGGTTCGATGTGATAAGGCGCTTCCCCGGATCAGTTTTGGGGGTTCATTGGTTAAATATAAAGGGGGGAACGTGGTCCAATCCCCCGTAATTTGGATAAATTGATATTTCATGCTGAATTATACAATTTGCTTCAAATTTTGCATATAGGTTCATTGTGATAAGGCGCTTCCCTGATTAGTTTTGGGGGTCCAATTGCTAAGTATAAAAGGGGTGGAACGGGGGCTGATCCCCCCTTAATTTAGATAAATGTGTTTTTCATGCAGAATTATCCAATTTGCTTTAAATTTTGAATATAGGTTCATTCTGATAAGGCGCTTCCCTGATTAGTTTTGGGGGTTCATTGGTTAAGTATGAAGGGGGAATGGGGGCTAATCCCCCCCTAACTTAGATAAATGGTTTTTTCATGCAGAATTATCGAATTTTCTTCAGATATTGTATGAGGTTCATTGTGATAAGGCTCTTTCCTGATTAGTTTTGAAGGTTCATCGGTTAAGTATAAAGAGGGGTAACTGGAGGCTAATCCCCCCCCTCCTTAATTTAGATAAATGGGTTTTTCATGCAGAATTATCCGATTTGCTTCAAATTTGGTATATAAGTTCATTCTGATTAGGCGCTTCCCTGAATAGCTTTGGGGGTTCTTTGGTTAAGTATAAAAGGGGGGAAAAGGGGTTAATGCTCCCCCTAATTTAGATAAATGGGTTTTTCGTGCAGAATTATCCGATTTTCTTCAAATTTGGTATATATTTTCATTGTGATAAGGCACTTCCCTGATTAATTTTGGGGGTTTATTGGTTAAGAATAAAGGGTGGAACGAGTGGCTAATCCACCTTAAGTTAGATAAATGGGTTTTTTATGCAAAATTATCTAGTTTGCTTCAAATTTTGTATATTGATTCATTGTGATAAGGCGTTTCCCGCATTAGTTTTGGGGGTTCATTTGTTAAGTATAAAGGAGGGAACGGGGACGAATTCCCTCCCCTTAATTTAGATAAATGGGTTTTTCATGCAGAATTAACCGATTTGCTTCAAATTTTTTATATAGGTTTATTCTGATAAGATGCTTCCCTGATTCGTTTTTTTTTTGGGGGGGGGGGGAGGGGTCATTTGGTTAAGTATAAAGGGGGAACAGGGACTAATTGTTCATTTTAATTTAGATAAATAGTTTTTTCATGCCGAATTATCCAATTTGATGCAAATGTTGTATACCGGTTTATTTTGATAAGGCGCTTCCCGGATTAGATTTGGACGTTTATTGGTTAAGTATAAAGGATGTAAATAGGGGAGCTAATGACCCCCCCCCTTCTAATTTATATAAATGTGTTTTTTCTTTGAAATAAGAGTATAATATGCAAATAGTGTGAATAGCCTGTGAGCTCAATGCCATCAGTTTGACTGAGCACTTTTCTTTTTATTATTTTATTTCCAATTTAATATATATAAATTTTTTTAATTAATATACTTTTTAAAAAGTTAGTATCCAGCCGAATATTTGATAATCTGCTAAATCACTATTTGTTACATATCGTAAAATTATTGTTATGTTTTTCTACTATATTCCTATGGCACCATTTTTTTTCTTTTAATGCTGATTGTGAAATCCCATAGTAACCTATGTAAATTTTAAAGAAATGATAAATTCCGTTATACAATTATCAAAATATAGCTTTCACCAGCAGGAAACAGATGACCAATGCTGGTAGAGTACATTTTAAAAAATTTCCTTAATTTTTAAATTTTTTAAAAATTTTATGAATTTTGAATTCTTTATTCAAAGGAAAATTTCAAATATTTTGTTCTTAAAAATACTTATCGCTGAAGACGAAGTGTCCCCTTAATCATTCTTTGCTCTTGTGCTGTTTTTTATCTTTTTAAATATACATGGTCACTAGCAATTAGTACAATAAAAAAAAATAATATTATTACTGTTATTATTACAGGATAATACTGCAGTGATCAATGTCGCCTTACAGCTAGAACAGATCATCCTTGCCTAATAGAGAATGAGGATGTTAGAAAGGACGTCAAGGTGTTTTCGTATGTTGATGGTGTGACACTTTTTTCGGAGAAATGTTCAACTGAGTCAATTTCGTTGCTGTAGCATCCTACTGGGTGTTTAATTAAGACTGTTATCAGGCCGGAATCTAGGTAGGTTTTTTTACTAACTGCATCAATTCTAAAGGAATAAAAGCCAATAGCATACATAGCATAAATACAGTGCTGTAATTTGTTTTATTAAAACATTTTGATTTATAGTTTTGTTGAAAATAAATTTTATTTTTCAGTATAAATGTTTGTTTTATTTGTTCTGTCTTTTGTTGTTAGCCAGAAAAAATCGAGTAATTTATAATTTTTTTAAAAAATGGTATTTAGTCAATACCAATTTAATGTTTGTGTAAATTAAATGCACTTGATTTATTTTAATAAGTTTAAGTAAAAAAAAAAAATAGCACATACATATTTGCTAAGACCGATTTTTTATTGAATTCACTCTTATTTTATAGATATTTTTTCTGAATTATTTGCAATTTTTAATATTCTGCTATTAAGTGATCTGCCATTGAGGAATAAAAGACTCACAAACATTTATTTCTTTGTTATTAATCATGATAAAAAAAATTTGTAATCAATATACTTTTTAAAAAGTTAGTACTCAGCCGAATATTTGATAGTCTGCTAAATCTCTATTTGTTACATTTTTTAAAATTATCACGTTTTTCTACTATATTCCTGTGGCATCATTTTTTCCCCTTTAATGCTGATTGTGAAATCCCATGGTAACCTACGGAAATTTTAAAGAGGTGATAAATTCCCTTATACAATTATCAAAATATAGCTTTCACCAGCAGGAAACAGATGTCCAATACTGGTAGTGTACATTTTTTAAAATTTCCTTAATTTTTAAATATTTTTTAAAAGTATCTTTAAGTATCTTAAAGTATCTTTTAATTTATATTTATATATATATATATATATATATATATATATATATATATATATATATATATATATTTACTGGCAACTGGACTTCCCTGTAAGTAAGTGCTTATATATTCCATATTTTTGCTTTTTTTATTTGTAAAGAGTTTATAAGTATTATTCACAAGTCCTTATTTTATTTCTTCAAAATAAAATGCAGGTTTTAAGTTATCAAATTGGCTTTTGATAAGTTTATTTAGCTGATTCACCAGATTGGTGTTATAAATTTTACTTCAATATAATCTTTTGTTAAAATATTGTATGCAAGTACATGATTTTGGAAAGAAATTTTTTTTTAATTACTTTTTTTTTCAGCATTTGGTAAATTTTGGTATCTTTTGAAATCTAAGCATAGTTTCATTGCCAATTTCTTCAACGTTATCTAATCAGTTATAATACAGAAAGTTCAGAAATCTTAAAATATTTAGATCAATAATTGAAATTATATTTCATCACTATAATCTCAATTTAAATTAAATAATTGCTAAATAACACTTGTGTAGTCTAACAATTTTTAATCAGAGTTCATTGATTTAAATCAACTGGATTTCAATCCTGATTTATTTAAATACACTTTTTTTTTTCAAATTTAGGTTAAGATATTTCATTATAAATATTATTTTTGACAACAATACATTGTAAATTTAAGGACTGGGGGAGACAACACTCAAAATCCTTGCTTTTTGAATTTTATTTAAATCAAATATCACATTTAAAAATAAAAATTCTAATTTAAAAATAGAGAATCTCAGCTAAGACATGTTAAAAGATTAAAGCATAAATTTATTTGTTAAAAAAATATGTACAAATCTTATGTGAATTTTTTAATACAAAAACATGGGGAGTTTCTGCGAGGATTTGTAAAACGTTAGAATAAATAAATATAGGTCAATCAAAAGTATATTTATTGTTATTTATGTTGATATCTCATGACTTCATTGTGCACATGTAAATAACAAATGGTTCGATATTCCAATGTAATTTATTTATGGAAAGACTCGGAAAATAAAGATTCCATGGTTAGTAATACTCTGAAATGTTTATATATATTTTTTAATATAATTTTAATTACTTATAAATGTAAACTAATAAACAACTAAAGTTTTAAAATCTTTAAAAAATCAAACACCTGATTTAAAAGTATCTTTTATTTTAAATTTAAAAAAAATCAAACTTTAATTCACTGCAAACTCTGTAATTGCTTATAAAGAACTCATAAAGCTGGAAAATTGGTGTTTCTTTTCAAACATTTTAATAACAAAGAATAATTTTTTCAGATCCATTGAAATTTATACCCAGATAATCATAATTATCTTAAATATTTTTAATATATGCTCCAACTTCATTAAATGAATTAGTGTATGTATTTCAGAGTAGTGTATATAATCTGGAATAGGTATGTTTAAAGGAATACTGTATATAATCCAGATCTAGAATAGAATGCTTAAAATTTCATTTTTTTTTTCTGAATAAAATTCTTACATTATCTTTTATATTTTAAGATTTTTAATCGAGAAATTTGGTCAAAACAAAAAGATTTAGCTTTTAGTAATGAAGAGTTTATATGCTTTTTATTTTATCAAAGGGGTAATTTAAGGTGGTATATATTTTATACAGAATAGGTCAATAAAAAGTATATTGTTAAATTGCAGTTAGTGTAAATAAGTGATATATAACACAAGACAATTTGTTTACTTTATTTCATGTTTTCAAAAGTAAAAGAGAATTCGCATTTTCAAATTATATCATTTTCTGTTGCTCCATTTTTTAACTATATTTTTAACTGTTTATATGATTAAAATATTTCAAATTAAACAAGTGAATGAGTTTCTCTATATATTTTTAATTTCAAATAAATTTAAATGAGCTTTTCTAATTATTAATTTTAATGATTTAGTAAAGGTTATTTTACTTTAAAACGCGTAATTTTAAAATTGTATTTTGAATTAAAAAAAAAATAGCTGATTTAAATTTTAACAAAAAATGATTTTCATTTACTGAGCCTTTTTGTTATGTAATTTTCAGTTGAGCTTCAAGTTCAAAGTCTTGTACATTTTCAAATTGTGTGGCTTCTGAAAATTGTTTATCATCAACGTATTTATTAGGGTTAGCTGAATTCTGTATATTCTTATAATTTACATGACTTCAAAAGTTTTTAGATTTACTTAATTATTATTAGTATTTTATGGCGTTTTTAATTTAGACAAGGAGAAAAAAAAATACCTTCCACATAAAAGATAAAAAATTAAAGTTTCAATGCTGCTCTATATAAATTTTCAAAATTTATAAAATAGTTTCTGGATTTTTTTTTTTTTGTGTGTGTGTGTAATAGAGCAGAAAAGCACCCAAATTGGGTTATAATAGTTAGGTGCAGCAATGTTCCTAATTGGAAAGTGTCTCTGTGACACAAATTGGGTATAAAAAGTGACAAATTTGAAATATATGCGCAGGGTGTATTTGGGGACAAAAAAGAACATTTAATCTCCAAACTGTCACAGTAAAAAACAAAGTTATTCTTCTGGAAACTGTCTTTTTTAATTTAATGTTGAAAAAAATAAGCTTAGAGGGTCATATTCATGCCGAAATTGTAGCAAATTCAATAGATACATCTAATTGGGGCATCATGTTTGTTTTTTTTCAGTAAATGTTGCCCTATGATAACAAACTGGAATTCACTCAGTCAAGTAGTTTTGAAATTATGAAAATTTAAAGTTTGTAACTCCTAATCTGTAATCGTTGCAAATCAGACTGTAATGTGGGTAGTGTTTTAAGCATAACTTAAAAACTACTTAGCGGAATCAGCTGTGATTTTTGATTTGCATATTTGAAGTTTTTAGAAATCTATTTCTATTAAAATTAATTTTTTAATTAATTTAAAAATACATTTTTTTTTATAAATTAAACCATAAAATAAACCATAATCTATAATTTTTTAACCAAAATAGATTTCGAAAAGCTTCAAATAAAATATACGAATATAAAATTATTACGTCAAGTATTGAATTATATAAAAAAAACTCCACCAGCTGTTTAACATTAGGAGTTCCAAACTTTAAACTTCATAATTCTTAAACATTTTAACCAAGTGACTTCCCTTTTGGTATCTTTGAGAAAAAGTGTACGTCACTATTGTGATTAAAAAATGTTTTGTATGTCCTTTGTTTTGGATATACAGCAATAGAAAGTCTTTCCAGTACCAATAAAACTTCAATGTTAGTTGCATACACTTCATACGCATGCAACATGTCATACACTTGTGCTACACCCAATGACATAAGTGTGGGTTTTAAATATCCAGTCCAAATTGAAAATATTTTGTTCCGTTTTTAATATCTTATTTAACAGTTTTTTGGCATCACCTAAATATTTAGTGCCTGGGGCAATTATCTCCCACACACACTTCACCACTGGCTACACCTATGTATATTCTGGCACTAATAAGCTTGCATCTCTGTACAGTCCACTTTGCTATACAGACAACAGATGAAAAGGTTTGTTTTGGACACTATTTGGGTTTTCTTTTATATCGCTTAAAATATATTAAGTTTTTTTTTTTTTTTTTTTTTTTTTTTTTTTCCTAGGAAACATATACACATATTCTAAAGAAAATAAAAGTATATTATGTATTTTATGAACATAAAATCCATTTCATTGTGTACTTTTTATTTATTTATACACTTTTCTTTTACGAGAATTACTTCTCCTTATTTATAAAGATACTTCTCTAGCATTCCTTGTATAAAATACTTATTTTAAAAAAAAATGGAAATATATTTACATTTTTTTTTAAATAAGTATTTATCCTACTCATGAGCTAAACGTATCAGTATACTTGTAACAAATAAATAAAATTTCAAGCTGATTCTGTATTGTAAAGAAACTTTTGTTATAAAGAGTAGGACCAATAACAGATGAAAATATTGCTTTTGGACACTATTTTGATTTCCTTTTATCTCAGTTAAATATTATTAAGAACTTTTTTGAATACATACATACATTTTAAGTATTTTGTTATCATAAAATGCATTACATGTAATGCATTTTATGATAACAAATACTTAAAAATGTGTGTATGTATTCAAAAAAGTTCTTAATAATATTTAATTGAGATAAAAGGATATCAAAACAGTGTCCAAAAGCAATATTTTCATCTGTTAATGTTCCTACTCTTTAAAACAAAAGTTTCTTTACAATGCAGAAAATTTTCCGATCATAATGAAAAAAAATTCCGTAAAGCAAAGAAAAAGTTTCTATTCTACACAGGAATTTTTAATTTTTTCATGATTAGTTTACTGACTGATTCGGAAAAGTTTCCTTTTTAAAACGAAATACTTTCTGTCTATTCTACAGTTCTACCAAGACATTTCTTAGTGTGAATGGAAAGTTTTCCTTTTTAAAACGGAATACTTTCTGTCTATTCTACCGTTCTACCAAGACATTTCTTAGTGTGAATGGAAAGTTTTCCTTTTTAAAACGGAATACTTTCTGTCTATTCTACAGTTCTACCTAAACTTTTCTTTATGTGAATGGAAAGATTTCCGTAAGACCCAGGAATTTATTCTGTGTCTAAAGATTAGTTTCTGAATCAAACAGGAAAAGTTTCCTGACGGAAAGAAAAAACTTTCGTTTTTTTCGTTTTTTTTTTCCGTGTTGGTTCGGAAAAGTTTCCTGTCCTATACGGGCAACTGGAAATCCTATTCCTACCGGAAACTTTTCCGAATTTTTTTTTACAGTGTAACTTCATATCATAAAGTTGACATGAAATATTCAGTCTTGCCATTGTGAGTGTCATTTTCTTCAAACAAAATCACAGAAGTCAAAGCCGCAAGAGAACTAATTAATACCAAAGGACATGAACGACGTACACAGTAAAGTAACTCATCACTTCCTTTTATCCTGGAAAAAATCGACTAACATTGCAATAGTCACTGCAATTTTCAAGCTATTGATTTCACATATCCTTTTCACTTTAACAATCCAATACAAGTCGTGAAAAGGCTTGTTCATATGGCAAAACAATTTAAAGAAATTAAAAAATGAAGCTTTTCTTCTATGCCCTTCCTTTCCATGACTCAGTTGTAAATATTACAAAGGGACGATATTTGAAACGTCCTTATCGCCTCCTTCTTTCTTTTTCATTATTTCAAGACCTGTGGATATTGCTTAGCATTTCCATTCCATTTGCACTTTACTGTCACTATTTTCTAAAATTACTTTTAACTACTGTAATATTCGCCTTATAATTTTCTACGATTAAATAAGGCGAAGATTTTTTTAAGGAAATAGTGATAGTAAAGTGCTTACAAAAGAAAAGACCGGGGAAACCTTGTGGTCGACTGTCCTAAAATTTAAATAAAACCGTCGAACGTCACAAGAATTTAATTTAAATGATTTCTAAATTACTTTTCCCTTTTCTTTCAAAACGAAATGCTATATACAGACATTTTTCAAAAATGACGTTGAAGGAGGTTGGGGGGATCACGAAAGGGGGAAAAATATTTGACTCAAATTAAAATTTAAAACCTTTCATTTCACTTCAATAGCTTCTTCACTGTTTATTACGTCATGCATTGAAAGGGCCTACGTTATGAAGAACAGCCCATCAAAATCTACGTTTCACCTGGGGCTGTTAAAGTTAATAAAACCGCCTCATTGAGGTAAAAAACAAGGCTTACCTCACTCATCACATTGAGTAGCTGCAAGGAATTCCCACTTCAATGTTAGCGAACACAAAAACAGCACAGAACTCTGGCAAAAATGTGTTGTCAATATTAAAATAAAAGCAGCAGCTGCTCCCATAGAAAAAATCAGATAAAACAAAGCATGTTTATGCTAGTTAGTGCTTCAGTCATCGATGGGGATCATTACGAGGTTGCCAACAGACGATAAAATTAGAAATATGTTCTTTTCTTCGCAGATGATAGATAATGTAGAATGCTATGATTATGTGATAAGTTTTTAACAGCTAAAGAAACAACAAAAATTCCCATATTAATTCTGATATTAATTTAATTGTCAAAGATTTATTTTAGAAAAAAGACTAACATTTTAAATATTAACTAGATGGAACCCGTCAAAACGTGACGGAAAAAATACTATAACAATATCAGTAAAATAAGCTTCTTTATTATTTAAGTGGGGCTTCGTATGAAACAGTCTTTCAAATATTTTATTTTAAAAAATCCCACCCCCCTCCCAGTGAAATGCTATTTCCGATGCAAACTCCAAATGAACACTCCGTAAACAAATGTGTAATGCAAATCAGTTTGACCAGTTTGACATTACCACCATATTCCCCACGACAAAAAAAAAAGGTCATGGAGCTATAAAGTATCATACAAATAGTCCTATCATAAAGTATCATACAAATTTCCTACTTTCATCTCATATTTAGTAAAGAAAAGAACATAGTATAAGCACCCCCCTCCCTGTGATAATGCAATCGAATGAGCTCCTATGCGCATATGTATTGCATCTGCCCAAAGGCACCGTTGAAATTCGACGTTAAAAAAGGTTTTAAAATGTTTAAATTAAAAGTTATAAATGTCCTCTTTAATCATTGTTCGTTTCAAATCCATATCTTCTAAAACGCATCCATTGTTTTAAGCTAATCAATTTTTATGTAAAAATGAAGAATTTTTGTTAAAAATAATAAATTAATATGCAGATGGGGGAGAATTTTAATGTTTTCAATTGTAATTTATTTGTATGGTTTCTTCTATCCCTTTACATAATCAGGATGATTATTCCTTTTCCATCACAGTCGGTCTCTTATACAGTTAAATATCTAATGAATCTTTAAAAAAATAATAAATAACAGTTCCTAGCATACTCTGATTCAACATATACATCAACGAATTCAACATATCAATTTTATGTTAATCATAAACTAAAAATAGTTTTTTTTTTCTTTTCACAGATTTTATATTAGCGCCAAAATACTCTATCTTATGGATAATCTGATCTTATGATTTATCAGATTTTTATTATTATTTTTTTTTTCACTTTTCATGAAGGTTAGGTATACCTATTTTCAATTGTTGCAACTTTCCAAGGGGCTATTTTACATTATTAAAACAAACGGATGGTCATTGTTGAGATATAATTGAAAAAATATTTCATGCTTGAAAATTATTTAAAAAGTCGTTAAATTAAGCGGCAGATTTCAAATAAATTTCAATCGAAAGCTATTTTTTTTCTAATTGAGGATGTAAGAATTGAAATTGTAAAATGTAGTAAAAAAATTAAATTTTTAGTATTTAGAAGTGACGTAAGCGCGATGGAAGCTAAAGCGATAGTGCCGTTTGTTGTCACAACCGTTATACATTTCTAAATATTGCCACTGTGTTTTGGTTGGCGTCCAAAAGTAGACTACCATTTTTTGACATCGAAAGAAAAATTCACAGTGAAAGAAATAAGACTTTGCCGCTAATAAGGAACTGTTAAATGAACTTATAACAAACCTGCCAAAATAATTCCTATAAAATATTAGACTTACATTGTTTATTCTAGTTAAAAATACAATCATTATTTCAAGATTTTTTTTTCCTGAAATTCTTTACTTTTGTGAATTTTTTTATTAAAAAAGGAAATCTTAATAATTTAAATCCTATAATTTCTATAACTTAATCCTATAATTTAAAAAAAGTAGTTGGTAACATGCAGACTTGCCAAGTCTCCGGCTTTTTGGATACCAGTAATTTAGTACAGAAAATGTTGTTTTATTGAATCGGAGCATTTTGCGATTTAAAAGAACAATATTTTCTCAAAAAAATTACTGGTGTTCAAAAAGCCGGAGACTTGGCAACTCTGTAACATGTAATCAAGGTATGCAATCAAGATGAAGCAACCAATAAAGGCTCCAGTTCTAATCTTTAAAATTAAAAATTGAAATATCAGTTAATATTACGCCATGTTGACACAATCATATAAATTTTTCTTTTTAGTTTTATAAATGTTAAAATGCATTTCAAGCTAAGCATAACGTCATTTTCACCGGTACAAACTTTTCACACGTACATTTATGCTTAAGCACCATGCATACAAATAAAAATATATTTTGCATTTAATTGTAATGAAAAAAATGGCATCAACAAAGTTATAATGCTTAATGATAAAATGAACCCAATGGACAATATTTTCGTGACGTCACAGTATATGAATTTTTATTTGCTTATAAAACACACGGATAAATATTGTTACCGAAATACTTAAACATTTTAACTATATTTTAACTTACAAATTAAAAAATTCGGCCTAAAAGTCACGTGCTTTTAATATTTAATATTTATTTTTTATGCTCGCAATCAGTGCCGTAACTAGGCAGGTGCAACAGGTGCAGCCGCACAGGGCCCATCTGAAAAGGGGGGCCCGAAAATGATGTGCATAAGAAATTATATTTTTTAATTGAAAAAGAAATTTCTGCCTTTCTACTGCGCGATTTGACGGTTAAGTTTTGTGTTATTTAGATCCTAGATGTCTCTGCTTATCAATATGAACATTCGAATTAATATAGAACTGATATTTTCAACTTACCTACGTACCTGCCAAACTTATGTTAGGTTATAGTTTGAATACAGTAACGTATATTTGTGTTTTCGCTTATGTTTTTACCAAATGCCGGGTTTTTTTCCGTTTTATTTTAACTTCCTTTAACCAAACCATTTGAAATATGGAAGATACAGTCTTAAAATTAGTACCTTTACGTCTCAAATTCTGCAATTAGTTCTAAAAATTATGGTTGTTAGCCCTTTGAAAAATGTTTGCAAAAAAGAGTCGTTTTCGCAGTAAACATTTCCCATAATATGCCAACGTTCCACACCCGCCCCCCCTTTCCCAGGTCGCAATTTCAGGGGCACCGATTCAAATCTTCCTTAATGCCGATACTTTCTTTTAATCGTCAGTGCAATCGGTTTTCAAAAATAGGAAAATTTTAACTCTTTTAAAAAATTCACGACCGCAGGTCACTTTACCTCTCGGAAGCGATATTTTTTCTACATTAAAAGTAAATAAACGTCCCTATTTCGACACAATCTTTTTACAGCATCTCGGCAGACTGGATTTACAGCTACTACAGAAATTTTGAAACATTCGGGGGAGCACAAATATTTTTAAAAAAATTAATAGAATCTAAGAAAAAATCAACGAAAAAAGTGGGATATTTCGCTGGATTTGGCTTACGTATTCACTATTAAATATGCATATTGTTTCATAAAATGGTTAAGGGGACATCATATTTTTAATTCCTAAAAATTTCGAAAAATTTGAACAATAACCACTGAAGAAAAAAAAAATCTAAATTACAGGACAACCCCCCCCCCCTTCCCCTTCTTTTATCGGCAGACTTCAGAATTAAGCATTGATTCCGAAAATCAAAATACGCAAAAAAAAAAAATCCTAAGAAACATGTACACTGAATTCGTTTTCCAACACTGCAAACCATTTCAATAAATATCATCATTAACCTTATGAAAGAAAATTCATTTCCGAAAGCCAGTTTTGTCAAATTTTGAGGACAAGTAATTCGTGGGAAAATAAATGTTCGGGAACAATAAAATTTTTTGAAATAAACTTGGGTATTTTCTTTTCCTTATTTCACGTAAAGTTTACTTTTAGTCATTTGGCAACATTGAAACTGTCTCGAATTCTATTCTGTTTTTGCTTCCACCGCACACCACTATGTTTTTATGCGGAAAGCGAAAATGAGTACGGAAATCGATTTTATTAAGTGGTCGTGCTTTATAACGGCACAGTTTACTCTTTTATCTAATTCTAATGTCTCTTGATATTTTTAATTTGTATTTCTTATTTATTTCTTATTCAAAGAAAAAGAAGTACCAAGAAATTTAAGGCCAGAATTTAAAGGTAAGTGAAATCATTGAAAATATTTATGTATATAATCTTGGAAAAAACTTTTGTAGAAGAATTATTATTTTTATTATTATTATTATTATAATTATTATTATTATTTTAAATCTTATTAAAGGTAAACATATATCGAATTTGAAGGGTCCATGCAGTTTTTTTTCTTTTTTGTCTCTCAAATTATAAAACAAGAAAATGTTATTTTTATGTAATTTATTATATTATTAAATTTTGTGAAGGGTTTGTTTTATTAAAAGGAATTATTAAATATTTTATTTTATTGAATGCATTATATTTTATATATTATATATATTATTTTATTAAGTGTTAAAGGAATAATTAAAAGGGCCCATTTTTGTTAGAGTTTCGTGGAGGGATTCTAAAAAGGCCCTGTTTCTGTCTGGATCAACCAACTGATTTGATTTAAAAGTTCTAAAATTACTCGCTTATTTTTAAATCTGTGAATGAAACTGCTGTCTGGAGACTTTTATCTGCTATTTAACATCGTTAATTAAACGTTTCCTATATTTTGCTTGATAAACTTCATCCCATCTTCGAATCAATCTGGATAGCAGACAAATGGTCGCGACTTTAGAATTGTCTACTGGCGGTAGAAAAAAAATACTTGCTTCTATTTTTTTTCATCGCTTTAAACGAGAGGATTTATTGTTTAAATGTTTGAAACCTTTTACGATTCCTTTTACATTTGAGTTTTATGGCGACGTATTTTAATAATTAATTTCATGTGTAACAAATTTTTATATTTTTAATATTTTCTGAGAAATGTTTGATTGGAAAAAAACATCGAAATATGGCAAATAAAAGGCATCCAAGCAAGTGATATTTCGTCACGCGCTTGCATTCGTTCTACAAAAAGTTGTTTATGTACGTTATAACAGTTTTATACTTGTACAGGCAACATGCTAACAATAATATTTTGTTTTCTAGCTTAAAAATGTCTAAGCATTTGTCAGGTGCAGAAAAGAGAAATATAAGAAAACGAAAATTGGAAGAATGCAAGTCAATGTCGCAATAGTTTGGTAAATGGCTAAAAACCGAAAACTCAGGGAATAGAGGAAGTGTGGAAGAGGTCAAATCTAGCACTACTTCACAAGGTGATAAAAAAACACTACATTTGGCATCTACCCCTTCAATTAACGACAATTATCCGAGTAACAAAAACGATCCATTGCAAGAAAAGCAATCTGCTGCTTCTCAAGATATTCTACTACAATACCCTCATTATAATTCAAAAGAGGATGAGCCTACACAAAGTACTGTCTCACAAACTGATAATACCGAACATTCTGCTGCTTCACTGGGTATTTTACTACAATTGCCCCATAATAGTTCAAACTCTCACCCACTATTCAAAATGAAATAATAAAATTAGTTGGGGACAAAACTAGAAATGAAATCATCTGCAGAATTAAGAAGGCAAAGTACTACCCAATTTTATTCGACTGCACTCCTGATGTTTCAAGAAAAGAGCAAATGAGTCAGATTATAAGATATGTCCATGTTGACTGTAAAGGGAAGGTAATGATTGAAGAAAGCTTCGTAAACTTTATTCAATCTCATGAAAAAACGGGAGAAGGTTTATCATCTGAAATTTTGAATAAACTAAATGTTGATAAATAAGACATTCAGGATTGCAGAGGGCAAGGATTTGACAACGGTGCCAATATGGCTGGCAAGTATAAGGGAGTAAGTGCACGTATTTTGGAAATTAATGATTTAGCAATATTTGTACCTTGTGCAGCTCATAATCTAAATTTAGCCGGTGCCCACGGTGCATCTACAACTCCAGAAATGATTGCTTTTTTTGGTACTGTGCAGAGGTTGTTTAATTTTTTCTCTTCCTCAACAATTCGTTGGGAAACTATCAAGTGCTTAAAAATATCACTTAAAAGCTTTTCTGATACAAGATGGTCATCAAAGGCCAGAGCAATAAAAGCGCTGTATTTACAATTACCTGAAGTAATGGAAGGACTTCAAATGATTACAAACGATTTTTCGAATCCGGAAGCAGTATCGAATGCACAAAGTTTGATTCTGCAAATTAATTATAGGTTTATCTGTACACTTTCTATATGGAATAAAATTCTACAATGCATCGATCGAACAGACAAAGCATTACAACAGAAAGATTTGTCGATAGATATTGGAACAAAACTAATTGCTGGTTTACGTAGTACATTACAAGGGCTTCGAGATAGAGGTTTTGAACAAAATATCCAGGAAGCACAAAGTTTGGCTGAAAAAATGGATATAGAGAAGGAATTTCTTAATAAAAGGAAACGAAGAGTGAAGAAAATGGAAATAGATGAAACATCAGATGAAGGAAGCAAATTAACAGCTGAAGAGTTATTTAAAATACAAATGTACAGTGTTCTTGACACTCTGTTGTCTCAGATAGATTTGCGTTATGAAAAAATGAGAACCATCTGTGATTATTTTCGCTCGTCTTTACAACATATGAGTGTCGCTGACTTAAAAAAATCGGCTGCAGATCTCGCTATCAAGTACAGCAAAGATTTAAAAAAGTACGACTTCACATGTGAAATTGAAAGTTTTAACACATGGGCTGATAAGTTCCCGGTCTAATAAAGAAAACACAACTTTTTAACAAAGCTTTATAACTTTAATAAATAACATAACTTTAATAATAAATAATAATAATTTAATAATAATAATAATAATTTAAAAATAATAATTTTATAATAAATAACATAATTTTATACCGAAAAAGCTCCAAACAGTGCTCAGAACTCGTTGTTGCTTTTGGTCAAAAGTCAACACGCGCTGCAGCCACTTTGACAACAGCTTTTTCATAGACAAATGTTCATTCAAAATAAAACCTACACATTCCTTGGATATCTTCAGAGTCTGAGCTATCTCCTGCAACTTCACTTTACGGTTCCACAAAACGATTTTGTGGACTTTTTTTATGTTTTCCGGAGTAACCACCTCTTTTGCATGGTGCATCACTGGTGTCCGCACGACCACGTTTAAATTCAGCAAACCAGTCAATAATGGTTGATTTACCTGGTGCAGTGTCCGGATAACGCTTATCTAGCCAAGCTTTTGTTTGAACGGTTATTTTCCGCATCAAATAACAATTCTTGAAATTCTTATTATCCATTTTTTTGTTTATCAACAAAGTCGTTCAACATAAAACCATTCTAACGTTTTATCCACACGGCAAATCGTCATGGCATTTTTTCTACTACCTTTAAAAGGTTAGTATTTAGTAAAAAAAACATCGGTTCGGCGATTGCAACGCCATCTGTGTGCCAGACTGGGAACTTATCAGCCCATGTGTTAAGTTTGAAGTAACGGCTCTTATACAAAACATACAAACTGCATCTCCGCTTGATATTCTACAGACTCTTCATGATTTTGGTTTAATTGAATCTTACCCAAATATCAGTGTCGCCCTTCGAATATTTTTAACTCTTCCCATTTCTATTGCTTCGTGCGAGCGAAGTTTTAGCAAGCTGAAATTAATAAAAAATTATTTACGATCAACTATCGGACAAGAACGTTTATTCAATCTGTCTATTATTTCAATAGAATACAATATAGTTAAAAATATTAATCATGATGATGTTATTAACGAATTTGTCGAAAAGAAAGCCAGAAAAGTGCAATTAAAATAAAACTTAATAAAAAATTTTATTGTGACGTATTTTTTTTCATTTTTCAAAACCTAATTAATTAAGATGCCCAAATGCGAATTCTTGCACAGGGCCCAGGAATGGCTAGTTACGGCTCTGCTCGCAATCATTGAATTCAGAAAATAAACTCTGTACGTTGAAACAGTGGGCACGCATAATCCGATTGCCGACTTTATGACGTCATAAGCAGAAGTAAAATTTTAATTTAAGATTACGGCTAATTAATTAAATTTTCGAACAAACGAATGTACGATAACAAATCTGTGACCAAATATCTTTCATTTAAAAAGTTCTCACGGATTGTCGAAACAAAACGCTTAGCGTTTTAAATATATAGATTGCAATTGCTATTTTTCTGAATTCTTCAACACGTATAATTTCTCAGTTTAAGAATTATTTTATGTGTTAAAATACGCATTAAATTAACACTGCTTCATTACTATTAAATATCTCCAATTAACTATTGTTTTTAAAATGTAGATTACAAACCCATGTATATATATATATATATATATATATATAATTATAATATCTATGAATTTCAAAAACATATCAAGTTCTATTATCATTCTACTTAAATCTCCAAAGAGATAATTAATGATATTGTGTAGACAGAATACCACATAGCTAATATTTAACATGTGCAATTATAATATTACCATAGCTCGTGCTTCAATGGTAATTGGCCAAATTTACTCATACTTGAAGAATATTTAAAAAGAAAAAGAGAGAAAGGGAAAAAAAAACAAAAACAAATTATAAATTGGAGTTGCTATTAAGTAAATACAAATGGATTAATAAATTAAATATGAACCATATACAATGGAATATTGGACCACAATAAAATTAAATATGAATTGGATATGAAAAAATACATGTATGTGTACTCATCAGCCTGGATGCACCCACATGTATTTTAAAAATAGTTCAGTATTTCATAATTCTACTGGCATAATGCTAAGAACAGTAGAATCATCCAGGTATACTGAACTATTACCAGACAACAATTGGAAATATTAAAATTGGAATTATTTAAATTGGAAATAAAAAACCATTAAGAATATATAAAATTTCACTCACATCGATTATCCTAGAAACTTTATAAATCACCTCACGAAATTACCACCAGATCGAGTTGAGAGAATGATTTGAAATGATTTGAATTTACATAGATAAAAAAATAAAAAACTATATTGCAAATAGATATGTTTGTAAGTTATAATCACCAATGTTATCCATGTATAATCCTATGTGTTAGTGTATAAGTTAATTTATAAATTTATGAAAACTGCACATCAATAACACCTTAAACAGAGGTGATCGGCAACGCACAATCACAATCAATACAAAGTGTATATAATGTTCAATCAAATATTAAATTACTTTATGTTGTAATTGTAATTATGTATGTTATTGTAATTTTTCTATATCTCTTGTTATATGTTATCACTCACTAAATCATTAATTTATTACATACCGTGTTTATATTTAAATTATATAATAATGTTATTTAAAAGAGTTGATGATTGAATTTATCATAAAAATTGGATAACCATATAATTTTGCTTGATCTCGAATAAATCTAATATTTTTGTTTTTATTTATATCTGAGCATAAGTATTTTATACGATGTAGATAATTGATAATTATATTTTTATAAACAGATTTATGTAAACATGAAGCAAAATTGGTAAAAATATTTACTTTAAATGGAAAATCTAATTTCTTATCATAAATCTCAAAAATTAATTTATAATTATTAATATTAATTTTTAAGTCAAGAAAGTTTATATTATTATTAATTAAATCATTTTCGCTTAATTTAAGCTGAGTAGGATAAAAATTGAGTGGTGATGTGCAATTTTTTTTCATTGAAATATAATATGATAATGTCATCAATATAGCGATAAAATACATAATCATTATTCGGACTAATATTTCTTTCATAATAATATAAGTAAAGGTCAGAGAGAATACTAGAAGCGGTTCCGCCCTGCGGAATTCCCTGGCATTGTTTATAAATAATATTGTCATATATGATGTAATTATTATGCAGTGTAAAATTTAGTAAAGTTTTAAAAAAATTTACTGAAATATGTTCATTTATTTTTAATTGAGATTTAAATTCTTTAAATAATATACACATTGTTTTATGTAAGTCTTTTATATCAATATTATTAAATAAATCATTAAAATCCAATGTTTTTATGAATTTTACCGGATTGATATTATGTATTTTATTAATTAGTTGAAAACTGTTTTTTATGCAATGTTGGTTATTATGTTTTATCGTTATGTCATATATCTGCTTTAAAATATTAAGTAGTAAATTGCTTGCATTATTATTATAAGTGTTACACCCGATGGTAACAGTGCGAAATTTAATAGGAGTTTTATGAAATTTTGGAATTATAACAAGATAAGGATAATTTAAATTATTACATTTGATTTTTAGTAATTTGTGATAATTTAATAATTTTCTGTTATTTATTTCAATATTTAATTTAGTTTTATTAAAAATATTACTTGTGTTGATTGCATTGTGAATTAACACTTTATAGTATTCTTTACAAATGATAGCATAATTATTTGGAGATTTATCTACATAAGTAATTATAAATTTGTTTTGTAATTCTGATATATGTTTATTTATATTTTTAAAATCTGCATGTGTAATATGATGATAATTTTTTATAATTTCATTTTTTAATTTATCTATTACAGAAAATCTCCATTCACTAAAATACTCGATTGGTTTATTGTAATCAATAGCAATTTTATATATAAATAAATCAATATCTTGAATAAATTGCAATATTATGGATTTGATATTACACTTATATGGAAGGCGAAATTTTGTTCCATTATGCATTAAGTTTTGTAATATAGGTTGTTCTACAATATTAAGATCACCAGTAATGATATGACCATGTGTTGTATTTATGTACTTTTGATATTTTGGGTCATTACAATAGCATGTGTAATTATTTGAAGAGACCAATTGTTTTGCAAAAGAATTGTAGTTAAAAATTTTACGTCCAAGTGTGCGATTATATTTATATGTTTTGTGAATGGTAAAATTTTTTATTGGAAAATTATTAGTAATGTTGTTGATTATATTGTGTAAATTGATATTATTGAATACATGATTAGAAAAATTTATAATTAATTGTGTATATATATATACATATATATTTTTTTTTACTTTGTCTGTGTAGGGCAAACGATATAGTCAGAAAAAATTTGGGTCCTTTAAAGGACCCTGCAGATTTTTTCATCTCAAAACAAGACCCTTCACATTTTTTTTTCATCTCAAAACATCCCTTCATAAATTTATTTGTCCTTTAAAAAGGACCCTTCACAAAAGTTCTTCATACCAGAAATGAACTCTTCACAAATTTAATCATCTAAAAATCAAATTAGATCTATCCCAAAACAGCTTTAATCACAAAAAAACCTATTATCTAGCAATATATATATATATATATATATGTAATATAAATATGTTTACATATAAATATATTCAATTTTGATGCATTTATATAAATATTTGTTCATAAAAACAGGACCTCGTTTTAATTCATTAGTTTAAACAGGAACCTGAATAGAAATCTAATTTCAGACTCACAAAATTATAATTCGTTTTTCACAGATATAAACTGACATTCACATTTTTTACAAAAACAGGTCGCTGTATGAAAATTCTGGACAGACCCCCTGATAATACCTAAACTATTCCCTTAACTGTGTTGTCACTGATTTTCACATTTTTCATTCCATGTACAAGATAACATTCACTTGACAGTTATGCTTGGACATATATCTAAAAAAATAATCATAACAAACTGTCGAACCTCCTTTCCAGATGTGCCAAGGTCCAGAGCCCGATCAAGCTGAAGTTGGGCCCCCTTCTACCTCCTTCCCGGCGACACTTTCAGAAAAAAAAGTAGGGTTTATTTGATGAGTTGACAAAGTTGTTTGAGGGAAAGTTTCAAGTTTACAAAAAAAAAATTAACTTACAAGAATAATCAAGAAAATGAATTACCGTCCACTTTCTTAAATAAGCATTTGTATAATTCACAAACATCTATGATCCACAGTTTATGTTGCAGAATAAATGAGGACGTCTTTTTCAAAACTCTGGCCTTATCCAAAATCATAAAAATTGTGTTTTCCCTAACAGTCTAGTAATCATTTTAAACTATAATTCTGACATTGTAAAATCCTCGTTTATATTGAAACCAATAGACACAGTATGCAGTTTTTGGCATTTTCCCCAAATTTGATTTTCTGGATATGGCAAGTTTTGAAAATTATAGGTACTCTCAAATTGAAAAGGACTTTTACAGAAAAATTAAATATGAAGGTTTTTTATTACCGTAAAACTTTGTTTTTACGTCAGGGACCGAAATATAAAATGACCATTCAGGAGATATCAAGCATGAGTAAAGTCCATGTTCGGCTCTTGGTCATTCACTTTTTCAAGTAAAAGTGCCTAGGTTAAAAGCTTCTAAAAATTTTATTGAGTCATTCAGAATATTTAAATTTTACGTTTCATATTTTATAAAACAATGTTATTTGAAAAGTATTTGAGTAAGGAAAAAAAATCAGCCACATAATTTGTGGGTCCCTGAAATTGGTGGGCCCAGGGCCGAGGCCCCGGAGGCCCGTGCATTAATCAGGCCCTGCCAAGCTCTCACCAATCTTCCGTAATGTGTGGGTTAATTTGACCGGGTTTAATACGTTTCGCACCAGAAAATTATTTAAGAAATGAAATTAAATGAATTCCATGTAGAAATTTGAAATTAAATAAATAAAGATTCATCAAATAAATTTTCTGGTTCGAAACGCTGTTAAACTGGGTTAAATTATCTACATATTACGGAAGAATAGTGGGAGCTTGGCATCTCTGCCTTTCTATTGAAATGAGTTTAAACAAAATAATTTGAAACCACATTTTTAGTGCTATAATAAACAATTTATGAAATTCTCAGGGTCGACACTCTCCTTTCTCATCATTCAAAACATAACAGCGAAGTACGGGTACAGTTACTAAAATTCCTCCACACATCAGCCACTTGTCGATAAAGAAATGTTTGCCAAAAATACCGAACTATAAAAGGGATGTATCGTCTGTCTTTTTTTTTACTTCTTTCCCGTTATTATGTTTCATTTTTTTCTACTTCAAGGGAATGGCCAAATCGTGCGTGAGAAGAGAATGAATAACAGCGGTCGGCGCTATCAATTTAATAAATGCCATGGAAGTAAAGAGATTGATGGATTCCGCAAAAGAATGGCATGAAAGAGAAGAGTTGAGTACGCGTTTTCCTGCTTCGCTGAAGTCGAAATCGAAAGAGAATCTAATATTAACATATGAGAGGTCTTATTTTTTACCAACTCTTACTGAAATTTGACACTTTAAAACTAGAAACTTATTTCCGCTATTCCGTTGTAGCATCTGAAGGGATTATTTTAATTTATTTTATTTCATTATTATTATTATTATTATTATTATTATTACTATTTTTTTTGTGTGTGTGTGTGCCGATTTATGTTTTTATGATTTTTAACTTATTATTTTAACTTATTTTATTTCATTATTATTATTATTACTATTTTGTGTGTGTGTGTGTCGATTTATGTTTTTATGATTTTTGATTCCCTAAAAACATTACCAACCCTCTATCAAAAAGGGTTATATATTACTTACTATAATTTTTCTTTAAAAAAAAAAGAGAAAAAAGGAGGTTTTTCGGAGGTTTTTGGGACCACTAGTGGTCCTCCAGGTCCCAGAGGTTCTTTTAGATTTCAAAAAAATACACGAAATTTAAATGAATTGCGTATCACACACTATAGCTGAAAATCTGATATTACACATTCGAAGAGTCTTTCAATTTTACTCCCATTTTCTATAAATTAAATACATTTTGGTACTCACATTAATAAAATGGGTGAGACTGCCTCATGATGACTTATATTTTATGAAATTTATTAACCCCACCGACTACCTACTCTACTGTTAGAATAAATAAAGATTTAAAGAACTATGGTCGCAAGCAGGGCCTGCGCAACGTCGCAAGTTCATATTTCAATACATCCATGGGATCAAAAATGAGTACATCACACTTCATATTTGATTGCATCCACTAGATCAAAAATGAATACATAACGGTTGATAATTGGAACACATCCATGGAACCAATAATGAGTACATGCGTTTCTCAATTTTGAGAACATTTGGATCGGGGCGATTTTGAATACGTAACGCATTTAAAATTGAGTAATTTTTACTTCTTTACAGTGTATTTTATTAATCATAAATGAAAACTACACGCATTTTTTAAGATTTTTTTACATACGAGGGAAAGTCATTAAATAAGTTACAAAAGAAGATTAAATAATAACTTACAGTGATAATCACTTCAAAACTATTTTTATTTCTCAACATATTCTCCATCAATATGTATGCACTTATCATTTTATCAGTGAACCAATACCAGCTGTGTAAAATTCTTTGGGTTGCTGTCTCGGCCCCATCAGGACTTCATGTTGAACATCTTCATCATCTGCAAACATCATCTTGCCTCCAAGATATTTTTCAGTGGACTAAACAGATGAAAATCTCTTGGGGCTAATTCGAGACTGTAAGGTGGGTGTTGAAGAAGCTTCCAAACAAACTTTTGAATTGTCCCTTGTGTTAGGACTGCCAATAGGCCTGGACGCTAAGACCATCGTTATTTTGAACTTGGTTTACGCATGCATGCCAATGCTACCTAGTCAATATGAAATTATTCTAATATAGCTGGATGATGCTTTCACCGATTAACATTCTTTGAAAATACTTGTTACTGCTTTAAAATACATCATATCAATTTGTAGTTTACTTAATGACTCTCCCTCGTACTTTTATAAAATTGATTTTTTTTTCTTTCTATTTTATACATTTTGTGACCCATATCTCGAAACTCAGAGGTCTCAATTTAGAACTTATTTTCCTTTAACAGCCTTAGATGATTATTTATCGGCATTAAAATAGGTGATCATTGGTACTCACTGATAAATGTAAAATAAATTTTGTTGCAGGAAGTAAAATTAAAGAAATAAATAATGAATTAGAACAGTGGGAATTGGATTCGCTGGGCTAACAAATTATTGGGTAAGGTTTGGGCCCCATGGTCTTGTAGAAGTTGGCGCCACTGAAAATATAGTACGATAAAAATATAATATGATAAAAAAGAAACACACAAAAAAAGGATAAATTTGCTTTCGAAGGAAACGAGTGTAAGATGGTCCCCAGAACATTCTGATTTATAAAAGTGGTCCCCAGACGTAGATTTTTGGAAATCATTGGTGGAGCTCAACTCGAATATAACTGTTTTCCACACAAATACGTGTTATATGCGTATAATAGAGATTGATTATCAATTTAATGTTTCTTTTTGTAAATTTTCTTTTCAATAAATTGTACAGAATCTTATATTGTTAAAGAAATCACAAGTTAAATAAAAAGGTGCAATAATGTAAAAATTCGAAAGTACAATTTATAAAATGATATATTATCCGCGAATCATTTACAATAAAAAGTACAACGAAAATTGATTTAGAATAACGTCTTTTTCGGACTATGGCTATCTCTTGCCTATTTTTGTTTTTTATATGGCCTTTTGGCTATACCAAAGTTCAAACATAGTATTTTAATTTTTAAAAAATAGAACCTAAAAGGAAAATAATTTCTTATTGTTTTTTTTTTTTTTTTTTTTTTTTTTTTGTTTTTTTTTACTGAAACAAAAGAAAGAGGGGGAAATGGCAAAATTTAATGGAAAAAAACTATCTTCAATAAAAAGACACATTAAAAAATGCTATAATTATTGGTGGGGCTCGTGCCCCACGCGCATATACAACTGATTCTACGCCTATGTCCCCCAGTTGAGAAAATTTTCAGAAACGCTGTCCTTAGAGATTTTAATACCCCAAAACAAATCGTTAGGAAAGGATGTTTTATGTAAATAAATAAATAAATAAATTATGATATAAAATTGACCCTACGGCTTGATACCAACGTATGCGTGACCAATTCAAGTTCACATCAAACACCTGTTCACTTTTGACATGACAAATGGTCATAATTGAATTCCGCTATGCTTTAAAACCAATACACTAATACACAACTTCATGAAGTCTAATTAAAATATTAAAAAAAAATAAAAAGTCACATCCACACACGTTACATCCTTTACCAAAATTTCACGCACCCTAACACGACATACACGAAAACGAGAACAACAAAAATACAGGAAGTTCACAGAAGAAATGGGGGATGGTGGAAAATTAAACGTTTTCTATTTCAAAAAATATATAAACAGGTTTCGATGTATATACAGGGAGATTATAATTAAAGTCCCACTTTCAAAATGCTGTAAACAAAGAACCACTGGCCAGAATGACTTCAAATTTGAACCGAATATACTGGAAGAAGGGGGAAATGATAAGAAAGAAAAAAGTTCCAAAGTGTATCAATATACGGAAAGGGTAAACAAAAACAGACTTTCAAGACTATAATTAACCAATGAACCTCCAAAACTAATCAGGGATGCGCCTCACCACAATGATCCTATATACAAAATTTGAAGAAAATCGGATAATTCTGTGCATGAAAAACCCATTTATCTAAATTAAGGGGGGTAGCCCCCTCCCCCCCCCTTTATACTTAACAAATGAACCCCCAAAAAGAATCAGGGAAAGCGCGTTACCACAATGAATCTATATACAAAATTTGAAGAAAATCGGATAATTCTGCTTGAAAAACTATTTTATTTAAATTAGTGGGGTGTTAGCCCTCCGTTCCCCCTTTTATACTTAACCAATGAACCCCCAAAACTAATTAGGGAAGCGCCTTACCACAAGGAATCTATATACAATATTTGAAGAAAATCGGATAATTCTGCTTGAAAAACCCATTTATCTAAAATAAGGGGGGAAAGGGGGGTTGTTAGACCCCCGTTCTCTTCTTTATACTTAACCAATGAACCCTCAAAACTATTCAGGGAAGCGCCTTATCACAATGAATCTATAAACAAAATTTGAAGCAAAGCGGTTATTTCTATGAAGAGTTATCGCGTTACGTACATACATACACACATACATACATACATGCGCACATACAGAACGGTCGGGCACATTAGCTAGCTCTCAGGCTTTGATAGCCTGTGAGCTAAAAAACGGAAAAAAGAAAAGGAAACAAAGAAAGAAATGTTATTTGATCGTTAAGGCTTGCTCTCAAATCCAAAGGAGCTACTTTCTGACACAATTTTGAATTCGTTTTTGTTCGGAAACGGGGGAAAATGGCAGGTGTTCTTATTCAGAAACTATGTCATCGAAATGGATTTTCCATTTTTTGGTAAAGACAGAAGATCTTTCAGAAAATACTGTCAAATTCAGCGTATTGAATCGAATTCCAGAGGCAGCCGAGCGAGAAAGGGGAAAATAGTATCGTCTCGTGACACGAATCGCTTCTAATTCGATAAGTAATATATATATTTATCAAAAAATGAAAACTCATTTCGATTCCAAATCGCTTCTGTAGTCAGGCCTGCCAGTTTTATGTCTTTGCGTTTAAAAATGAGTCTGAAAATGTGTCCGAAAGTTTCACGTTGTTAGGCAGGTCATTTTTGAGAACCAACCACCTTAACTTTCTTCACTAATAAAGGAGGAAAGTTATCACGAGATCATTACACGTGAAAAAAGAAAAATCTCGGCCGACACATCCCGGAAAAAATGAAATACAGGTTTAGTCCGGTCCGAATCTACAGAAAAAAAATGTAAGTTCCGGGACCGTCCCGGGAAGAATGAAATTCAGGCCTTGCCCAAGTTAAAAGAAAAAAATCGGACCCGAGCTCGGCCTGAAATTTCAGATAAAAATTAAGCTTTGGTAGAATTTAATGAAATAAATTTTCCCCGAGTTTGGGATTCGGGACATGCCCGGGTCCGTTTTGACCTCTGATATGTATTACAAATTTGGTTCCCTGTCGGGGATACCATGCCCCTGTCAGGCATAATCTAGCGCCCAACCTGGACTACTAGAAAAAACCACCAATGTCTGCATGACCAATTCAAATTCAGATCAAACATCTATTCGCTTCTGACATGACCTATGATTATAATTGAATTCCGATATATGTATTCTAAGGAATACAAATGCTCAATTAAAGTATTTAAAAAAAAAAAAAAAAAAAAACATCCCCACACGTACCTTTAGCAAAATTACACGCACCCTACATGACTTACACGCACACACACAAAAAAAAAAAAAAAGAAAAACATAATAATAAAAATTACGGGAAGTTCACAGACGAAAGGGGTTATCCATTAACTGCATCACACTCGCAGAAGGGCGTGATAAGAGGGAGGGGTGGGTTATATGCTGTGACATCACACCTAAAATATAAAATAAATAAGTGGGTATTGTTTGCAAGCAACATAATTTAATAAAGACCTGCATCGGGTCGTGTAACTCGATTTTACCCGACCCGATCCGATCCGTGGTTCGGGTCAGGTTGATGCTAATTTTTTTTCGATGCCGGTCGGGTTCGGGTCTGGTTGACTTTAAATGTTTAGGGTTCAGGTCGGTTTCGGGTTGAGTATTGATTCTTTCGGGTTGATCTGACTTTTCAAAAGAAAGTCTTGAATATTTTTTTAATGAAAAACTATTTACTTGAATATGTGTTCATTTTATACAAAGAATATAAAATTGATGTTTGATATAATTGTAGACTATTTCTCCCTAATTGTATTAAAATGCGGATTCATTTTCTTTCACTTCAGGTTCGGGTTTGAATATTTTGGATTCGGGTTGAAATGTGTCCGGTTTCGGGTTACATTAAGCAGAATTTTTGAATTCGGGTCGGGTGACTACATAATTTAAGCACATAAAAAAAAATATTTTTAAAATCAGAAAGTATTAGACCTATTTTTCTTTTGAATTGGAAGTGCTTGGAGTAAAAGCAGACAAGATTTGACGGTTTTATATAGCATTTATTTCGGTAGA
Source organism: Maratus michaelseni (assembly GCA_963931845.1). NCBI lineage: Eukaryota > Metazoa > Arthropoda > Arachnida > Araneae > Salticidae > Maratus > Maratus michaelseni. The sequence goes on from OZ007594.1 coordinate 26,629,019, forward strand.
TAGCATGTAAAAAAGATAACTATAATTTTTTAATCAAAATTAGCTCTAAATAACAGTTGCAAAGAATGTGACATCACAACAGGAAAGGGGGGGGGGATTAAGACTCCTATAATAGGAGTTCTAGGGGGGATCACTCGAGAGTGTGAGAACAGGTGACATAGGGTAAGGGAGGGATTAAAAAAAACCTCGAAATTTGCTGGACGTATTTAATGGATGCCCCCCCCCTCTCATGAACAATTGGGGGAGGGTGGAGAATTACACGTTTTTCCTATTTCTGGCACGTTTCGGATGCGTGCAGGTGCAAAGGATGCTGGTGAGCAGTTTACATCGGATTATCACATCACGGAAGGTGATGCATTGTTAAAAATGTATATCTTTTTTAAAGTATGTGGTATTGATCTATGAGTAGGTACTGTTCTGAAAATGGTTAAAAAAAAAGGTATTGTTGAAAATCAGTCATGGCATTTTTCAGTGATAAAGTTCAATGGAGGTCATTTGTATAATAGATTGACCATCATTCCAATCTTTACACAAAATTATAGAACTTTTTCTATTTATAAATATATTTTAATCTTTTGTTTGTTTTTTTAGGTGCGTTCGTAATTATATAAATACGTAGCACCCATAGTCGTCGTCTGGTCCGTCCGTCTGTCCGCATATAACAACGCACAAACTACCCAACCGAATGATTTGAAATTTAATATATAGAATCATTTTGTCGAGTCATTTCAAATTTTAGGAAAATCGAATCAAAACTTAAAAATATATTAATACAAGTTTCCTTCATTCTATTAAATCCTAACATAATGTAATTAATTCGATGATATCCCATGATAGGTAGTGATTTTAGGTTGCCATGGTGATGACGTCTTATTTAAGATGAAGTCCTATTATTTCCGTATTACTGAATTTAAAAACCAAATTTGTATACTAAAATTGTTTAATTATAGCCATCCTATAATATACCGACATTTTTTTTTTTTTGGATAGAAGTTTCCGAACAAATAGATATTAAATGGAAAAAGAGTCTAAATAGGGATTTCAAGTTCTTAAATTTTCAAAGCTAGGCTTAAGTTTCCCATTGGAATTTTCAGTAAATGTGAACAAAAGATAAAATATTGCCTACTTAAAATACATTCATAAGAGAGTCTCTGGAAATAATATCTAAAAAAGAAATAGTCTGCAACGATGTATTATTATATGATATCCACGCAGTCTGGAATGAATTAATACATGATTGATTAACCTGTACTTGTTTTTGAAATGTTGAATGACCTTTCCCATCCCACCTTATATTCCACACCCTTGAAATAAAATGGTTTGTTCCGGGCAAGCTAGAAGACGCGAAGAAACAACAACTCAACTTACTATTAGTTTTTCACTGATGATGACCGAGTAGGTTCGGTTGAAAACGTTTTGATTTTAAAAGGACTATAATGTGCTTTTAAATGTTTTTATGTATGTTTTTACGCACCTTCAAGCAATCTATTTACATTTATTTGTATCTTTATGAATTTTAATTAAAGTACACCTATTTTATTACGGAAATTAATCATATCATAATAACGGACGGTATAATTCATTTCACTGAAACTAGTTATAGTACAAACGCACCTCATTTGTCACGTATTTGACGTACAATTTCCAACTTGTTTCAGTATCTTCTCAAAGAAAATGTCTTTTTTTTTCTTATAATTTGACAAAATATTTCTAAAATATATGCCTAATTTAATATTTTATGTGTCTTGTACGTTATCTTGACAAAACGTAAGATTTCACCACTTCGAATAAAATTATGCGTATATATTTTAGTTATGTGTTATTATTTCAGTTTCCCTGTAAACTAATTATAAGTGCTAGACGTACCATGTTCGATAGCAAGCATCTTGTAGTGTATTTCAGTGATGTATATCAATTTCAATACATTTCAAATAGTGTCCCTACGACCATAATGTAAAGGCTTTCTTTTGAGTACCCCTGTAAAAAAAAAGTATAAGTGCTACACACTTCATTTTCAATACCGAACATGCTATAGTAAACCTCAATAACATATATCAATTGCATGACTATCCGGATATATTTACTTGAGTTAGAGCACGGACAGACAGACAGGCAAACCTAATTCATAAACACTTTTTAACTATGTTAGAAAGTGTTAAAAATGACATTTTCTTAGCATTTGATAGAATGAATAAAAAGAAATAACCTTTACCTTAACACTGCTCTCAAATCCAAAGGAGCTACTTTCAGACACAATTTTGAATTCGTTTTTGTTCGGAAACGGATGAAAATGGCAGGTATTGTTATTCAGAAACTATGTCATCGGAAAGAGTTTTCCATTTTTTGGTAAAGACAGAATATCTTTCAGAAAACACTGTCAAAGTCGGTGTTTTGAACCGAATTCCCGAGGCAACAGAGGGACAAAAGGACAAATCGTGTCGCCACGTGACACGAATCGCTTATAACTCGATAAGTCATCTTTTTATCGAAAAATGAAAAATTCATTTCGATTTTTAATCGCTTCTATAGTCAGACCTGCCAATTTGCGTTTAAAAATGAGTCAGCAAATGTGTCAGAAAGTTTCGCGCTGTTGAGCAGATCTTTTGTGAACGACCTTAAAACTTTTTCTCTATCTCTTACCATTAATGAACTATAAAAGAAATTTTTTTTTAAAAGAGTGGTCGGGAGCGATTTACCCCTTTAAAGTGCATTCGGGTGACAAAAAAAAAAAAAAAAAAAAAAAAAAGTGGCACATTGAATACCTCCCCGACATATCCTCAAAGTTTTATAATATTTTTAATTTCGAGTTGAGACATCCCCTTGAAGATAATTTCGTAAGCTACATACGTGGATATAGTGCAATATATATTTTTCCTAGGTTGAAATTTAAGTAAAGTAAATAGTAATTTAAGACAGGAGTAGATTTGAAAAATATCCCCAAAATTTCGTGAAAAAACGACTAAGATTTACGCAAAGTAAATAAATTACAGATAAAAACTTCCACACAGCCTAGATATTCCATTTATATAAACCGTTTCGTTAATAATTAAAAACATAACCAAAAAAAAAAAATAATCTAAAACTCTATAGCATTCTCCTGGGGCTAATTAGCGGTTAATTAACTTCTAATTAGCTGCTTTAACTTCTAAGTTTCTTCTAACTTTTTTTATCGCATTTAATTATAGTTAAATAAGCTTATTTAGTTAGTTTATAGCAAACACTGATATGAATAAAATCACTTTAATTAATATTATATATAATTATATTTCGTTTATTTTGTTTATTTAAATTATAAATAGTGTTGCGTATAAAATTTTAAAAATATATATGGGAGTGATGGCATGTGTGCTCATTTTCAAATTAATTAAACAATCAGGATTATCAATAATTAATAAAATATTTATGAGAATAACGTATCGTTCAAACTAATTGTTGATGACATCTACACAAAATCAATAGAGAAACTTCGGGTATTGATGGAATACTATTTACATTTGGGACGATAACAACATCTCGATATCCTTTAAAACCCGAATACAATTACAAACCAACTATCTGCGAATAATTTTTATAGACAAAAAATATTTTACAAATTCCATCACTTGCAAACAAATAATAATAATAACTAGCTGTTTAACCCGTTCTATACGCACGGGAGTTCATGAATTTAATTCTAAAAACCAAAATTAAAAATAAAAATCAGTATCTATGTAATATGTAGAAAAATATTTTTCTACTACTGTGTATTTTTTTTTTCTTTTTTTTTTTTTTTTTTTTTTTTTTTATGAAATTTAATTTATCATGTTGCTATGGCAGCAGACGATAAAACGATATCTTTGGAATAAGAGAATAAAAAGTTTTGTTGATGTTTGTGATAAAATGTTTTTCTTTATTTTTTAAAAACGGTAATAATTAAGCGCAATTAAATAATCTCTAATTATTTGCATGCGAGGTAAAAGAATTATCGTTATACCCGCTACAGCTTCTCAGTATTGCAACGTGGGCGTACGTAATATGTATATATCACATTGTAGTAAACATTTAGAACTGGTTAGAACTCGCGCGATTACGGGTTAAACATAAAAAAAAGGACAAAAATTCGTCAAAAACATAAAATAAAAAATATATATTTAAAATTTTCGATTTTTTTGCCTCAATCGTCCATGGATCCCCTACCAGCAGCAACCCGTGTTCCAAATTTTGTAGCGCTGCGCCCTGTTGTGTCTGAATTTTTGAGGTTACATAGATAGATACGCGCACGGATTTTAATAGGGTAGATGTTTTGTTTTTCTTTGTATTTTTCTAATAGTTGGTAACATTGAACTTCAGTATATCTGTGGAGTTTCCCATCCTATTATATTATTACTAACCTCTGTATATAGTCTATCCTTGGACGACTATTTCAATATAGAAAATCATCGTTTATAAATATTGTGCAATATTAACTATAACAGTTAAATTTTAATAGATAAAAACGTAATAAAAACGGTTTGAAAACTTTTTCTCACATTTTTTACTTACCCATCATACGTAGTATAGGGTAAGTCTTGTAATCGTTTTGAAAATCGAAAAAAAATTTTTGACGGATTTATACGTTTCAGACACTGGAGATTCCGAAAAACATATTTTTAGAAAAAAAATTTTGCCGTCCGTCTGTGTGTCTGTGTGTGTGTGTGTCTGTGTGTGTGTCTGTAAACGCTCTATCTCCCGAAAAAATTGAGATAGAGACTTGCAATTTGGTATGTATTTAGTATGTAATAATGGGAAGAAGCCTATTTCATTTCAATAACCTCGATTAACCGGAACAATTTTTTTTGGACTCTCGAAATATTCGTTCTGATGAAAGGTATATAAAAATTTTCGAAATTGTTTATTTTAAGAAATTTATATAAAAGACAATAAAAAAACATAAATTTTGCATAAAGCATGAAGTTGATCGGATAATGAGTTGCCGAGATATTTGTAATCCTATTTTCCACACTCTTCGATTTTTCATGACCCTGTATTTCATCCAAATTTCACTTCAAAGATATATTGTAATTGGAAATTTGACGCTTAATCAGATGCAATAAACTGCTAGTTAATAGGATTATTATTTTTGGAGTTATGAGGATGTTTCTTTCAAGCAATTCAGTAATCGAGACTTTAAAGTTTGTGACGTCATCAAGCCACGATTTTATTTGAATTGCAATGCACTTTATAAGTAGTTTACACATTTTTATTTTAATATTTTACATTATGCATATCCATGATGGGTAAGTATTACGGTGGCCGCCAACGACTAGTTTATTGACTATTTTGTTTCTGAAAACAAGGTATTAAAACTGGGAGGTGCGCGTATTACACGAATACTATATATACAGATAATGATCATTGCATCGATTTAACACTTTTTATCCTGACGGTACTTATAAGTACCACTTTAACCCCTTCGCGACGAGCGTCTTTTACAGAATTTTTAATCTGTTACCACCGGTTTTTCAAATGAGAAATTTTCACCTAATTGAATCGCAAAAATGCTATGATTAGATAAGGAAAACTTTACAAAAAAAAAAAATAACTAGTGGGAATAATCGAGCATTCTGAGCATCTAAAAAGTAGTTGGAAAATTAATTCAGGATATAAAGGGTTAAAGAATAAAAAGATTTACATACATTTCCTAACTATCATTCATAGGCATCCCACATACGTTATGTGAAAAGTGTGTCATTTTCCTTCTTAGGGACCATCCATTAATTACCTCACGAAAATTTCGTAGGCTTTTGATCCCTACGCCACAGGTTGTCACACTTGAAATATATCATCCTCCCCCTTTTATGTGACGTCACATTTTCAGCCATAAATTTAGAGCTATTTTTTTTTTTTAATGTTACATACAATCTATAACTACTGACATAAATAGTAATTATAAAACCGTTAAAATGTTATGTGTTTATATTTCCAGCTTTTCAAATTCAAAGAACAGGGGTAAATGTACCAACGACGTCACAACGTATTAAACAACCCTCTTCCTTCCCCTCTGTCACACTGTGGTCACACTTTACAGACCCTCTTCCCCTTCTTGAACTATGAATGAATGGCCCGGCCCCTTATAATGTTTGCACATCCATTATAAAAACAAGCTGCATAAAATTATCACAACAAAAAGAAACAAAATCCAGTAATCTCATCAGCCTAATTTCTAAGAAAAAAAGTACCGGAGCCCTAATATTCTCATGGCCTGATTAACGCACAGGCCCACTAGGGCCCACTGCTTATGGGGCCCCCAAAATGAGTAAAATTATTTAGAAAAAGTTTCTTAAAAAGGAAGTATTCTGCAATTATTTTCTCAAAAACAGAACAAAAAGATTTTGTTTAACTTGTCAACTTTATCATAATATATAATAATAATCCTCAAAAAAAATTCTAACTGCTATTTTAATTTGAGGGGGCCCTGAAAAGTTGCTGGGCCTTGGGCCCCAGACGACCTTAATCGGGCTCTGAATATTCTGCAGTACTAACACCCCGTAGCGTACTTCCGCCCTTCGCCGTCACTCCAATCAGCATATTTATATTCCATACATTATTTTCAAAATGAAGAGTATTGTGTTTTTATTTAGCAAAATAAATATTATTATAAATACATCTATCTGCGTATATACTTAGCTATCAACTATTCAACTTTTTAGTTATTACTACTTCCAACTAGAAACCTTTGCCTAATCTTAATGTTAAATAATCGCAGAATTCTGCGATTCAATAAGCTCAGGATTATGATTCGGAAATAGAGTTAACAGAAAAAATGAATAGTTCGCAGCTATGCAGAATAGAAAAAGACTATTTCTGTTGACTCTTTATTCGGATCAAAGTAGCATTAAAATGGAAATAAATAAATTTGTGAATTTAAGACAGATGGAGCTCGAGACTGTCCAAACCCGTAGACTGGTATAAAAATTGAGACCGTTTCATCTCCATCTCTTACGCGAGAGACATATTACGTCTCTTATAAGTGTTTCGATACAAAAGATTAGAGATGGGAGGGGAAGGAAAAGGTAATTTAAGATTCGTTTTTCGGAAGCGTTATGGCACTGGGCTCCGGAGCGCAGTATTTATAAGCACCGGTGAATTCTGGCCAATATTTACTAAAAACAGAGAAGTACCGGAGCTGAGCTCGGCGCAAATTAAGCCCTGAATCTCATTAAAAACAAACTCAATCATGAAATAAAAAGTAATTTCAAAGGAAGGTTTGTTTATTTAGGTACATAATTTCTAGATGTGTGCCTAAATGTATCTACCTGTTAATTATGTGCAAACAAAATACTTTGGCACTAGTTTGTCCTGATTTAAGTATGATATTGAATTAAAAAACAACATTTTTATTTTTTTACTTATGCAAATAAACACTTTTTTTTTTTTTTTTTTTTTTTTTTTTTTTTTAACATTGCGGAAGAATCTTGCACGGCCTTTCTCAATATGACTGTGCATTGAGTTAAATAACAAGTGAATATTAAAAAAAATGCATTTTTAAAAATTTATCTATACAAACATGTTTTTTCTAACACTCACATTTGCCAAGAAAGTTGTCTATATGTGTGTGTGTGGAAACTTCGTTTAATTAATAGGCATTAATTTCGCTAAATCTAAAATAAAACTATTACACATTTTCAAATACTAACATTAGAGCTATTAATTAAACATTAGAGCCATTAATTATTAGAAAATAAATGTCACATCTTCAATTTAAAAATTAAATTTGTGTATTTATATACGTGAAAATGATATAATTTTTATGTATGGAAGTTATGTATGTGTACATTAAAGTGAGAAATAGAAGCGAATGCAATAATATACCCGAACTCCTGAACATTAAAACGGAAATAATAATGAAAACACGCGAATTTGGAGAAAAAATGTTACAAATTAAAGAATAAAAATAAATATTTAAGATAATAGATATTTAACATAAATAGATAGTTAACAAAAGCATAATAATATGCTAGGCTACATTCTTAAAAGCCTACGCTAACGCTAGTAAGCCGAAGACGCTCGCAAGCTTTTAAGCCAATGGGAATATTCTTTTCAATTTTTTTGTTCACATTTCAGTACTTATAAATGTTTTGTGTTTTTTTTTTTTTTTTTTGTTGTTGTTTGTTTGTTTTTTTAGTCTCTCGCTTAGTGTGCTCAGAAGAAAAAAAAAAAGAAAAAAAAAAAAAAAAAAACTTCACCAAAAATCGAAAAGCAAAGAAAACAAGTAATATGAAAAAAAAAAATTAAGTCAATTCCTACTTTTTAATCATAAATATATAAAATAAACCCGTGCAGCATTCATGTCCCACGTTATCTTTATTGAACTTATAATCATCGTTGCGGTATTTTATTTCTGTGGCATCACTCATTTGAGATAAATCTTTCATTTCATTTATGAAAACGATGAGAGGAATTTTTTTTCTCCCATTTAAAACTAAAATTAATTAATTAAATTTAATGAATTAATTAATATTTGAAAAAACTGTATTAACATAAAGTGTCATCCACTACAAGTTTTAAAAAAATTATTTGAACTTGAGTGGATGAATAGAAAATATTTTATTAACGATTGAAAATTTGAACAAGATATATATAGAGAGAGTGTGAGCTAATAGTAGGAATTGGAAACACCCGGTAAGATATCGACCTCAGATGTCCTATGCAAAATCATTTTAAAATATTGAAATGTGAACGAGAAATTTGAAAAAAAAACGCTCCCATTGGTTGCGAGTGTGTTCGTGTGACTACCGCGCAGCACTATTTATATGCATCCCGGGGAAAAACGTCAGTACAATACTAAAAACAAACATTGAACAGTTGTCATCACAATAAAAGAGAAAAAAAAAAAAAAAAAAGAGAGAAGAAGAAGGTCAATGCTGTAGTAAAGGGATGAATTATTCAAAAGGAGTTTGTTCATGTTCATGTACAGAATTTATAGATACTGTTAGTTATATGAAAACGAAAATTATTAATATTATTAAGCTTTAGTTTGTCAGAATTTCAGCATAATAATAAATTAAATAACAAAATGATTTCTTTTTTTTTTTTTTTGATAAAATGTCAATGCTTTTTTAGCTAGGCAGATAAACAGTTGTTTGTTTTGTTTTAGTGTTTTTATTTATTTATTTTTATTTTATTTGTATTACTGTGCATAATCTAGCTCAAAATTTTCATTCTTCTCCAATACTCAGTTGGTAGAGTATATTTACCAAGAAAGAGTCTTTTTTTCAATATCTAATAACTATAATTTTCCTTTCAGATTAATTTTAATTGATAGTACATGATATTGTTAAATCAAAGATGAACTGATACACAGTAACAAATAGCAATAAATAAAGATAACATCACTTCATTTAAAAAATAAATAAATAAAGTGATATATATATAGATAGATAGATATGTGCACGAAGGAATATGTGTGTGTGTGTTTCTTAACCATCATTTATATATTATAAGCACTCCATACGTAGTTAGGTGAAAAACATCTGCATGCTTTTTTTATACTCTCCACCTATCCATTGCGAAAACAAACAGCGTAAAATCACCACAACAAAAAGAAACAAAATCCAGCCAATCTGATTAAAAACCAACTCGAAGCTGACACGCTAATTTTCTTAGCAGCTCGGGGGAACACGTGACAAGATATTACGTAACCTTGACATTTACCCGGAGGAACGAAAATGCAACAGAAAAAAAAATATCAGCTGACTTACCGACGAGATATGAAGGGGTGCTTCCGAACCTTTTCCACCTTTCAGACGAAATCCCCAGGGTGGTCCACCCCTAAGCTGGATGTCTAGGATTTTCTCTGTCATCGGTCGAACATCTAATGCTTGCATGAAAAATCTGACCATGACATAATGCGCTTAGTCCAGCTTAAAAATCCACGTTACAAATAATTTCCTCTGGTTCATTCAAAACAGAGCCGCATCTACTGAGCCGTGCACCTGTTATCTTCATTTTCATTGACAGTGTTGTAAGCTGCACGATTCTTTTTTTACTTTATTATTCGCCGATAGTATAGGACTTTTTTGTTTGTTTATTTTTTTTTTTTCGCTGTCATTGATGCCGCAATATTTTGATGAAAGTAAACATTGAAATATTGGAGCTCATGGCGCCATCTACTGAATGCAGTCGATAATGTTTTTAGCTATAAAAATATATAGAAAATTCCATATAATATGAACGTCAAATTCACCTTATCAAACTTAAAACACAATGTAAACACATTGATAATTTAAAACCATTAGATGTCAAAATACATGAGCTTTCGGCTAAACATTAGCCTTCCTCAGATGATAACAAGCAGTCGAGAAAAAAAGTAAAAAAAAATATATATATATTTTTTTTAGCACCAAAATAGGATTGTTTTCTGTACTCAAAAGTTAATAAATCTACAATGCAGTGAAGGAGGCAGAAGCGAAACTATAATAGAAGGGAGCGTACGGTCATATGACCCCGGCGCCAAAAAAAGATGCGGTTCGTCGTTCGGTACAAGAAACAAATAACGAAATTTAGGCAAAAATATCATGGAATCGAAGAAACGTAAAAATGTATTCTTCAATTGTATACTTTTTGCTTTGAACAGGGTCGGTTTTTCCATTACGTGATCTCCTAGGAACCAGAACAATGCTTGAAGCTTGATTAATGAATACGAATTCATCCGAGGTACTTGTAAGATCAATATACTGTCCCAATTAGATACGAATTGTTTCAGAATTTCGGACGTTATCGTGATGACAAGATTTGCATTATATAGACAGGTATATATAAAAACGTAGTGATTGCTATAAATCAATTTCGAAAAAAATCAACCTAAAAGACTTCCTAACAATTATTTCATATTTAAAATAAAAATTAAAGGAATGAATTGAAAACTTCTCTTCATAAATTTGTTTTGGAAAGGAGTGGGGGTTGGGTGAGCGCCAAAATACATGTTTGGCTTAGATGAAAAAAAAAATCATAATTTCGGCCCTTAGGGAGGGCAGGATAAAACAATTTCCCTACCCTCCCCCCTTTATTTTTTTAAGAGTTTCATACTTTCTTTTAAGATTATCTGTTTCTCAACATTCTTAATTATTCTTATTATTTGAAGGTTTTTATTTGTCTTTACCAATAAATTAATAATTGCATGTAAGTAAATTATAGCAGGAAAAATATTCTTTTGAAAATATGTTTGAGAAATAAATGCGAAGAAATATTAGTTCATTTCATAAGTGGTCATATAGTCTAATTTTTGTTATATTCATCTTGAAAGTTAAAACAAAAGAAAAATCAGAAATTGTACAGAAGCTGAAGTAATTTATCATTAGGGTGGATTACAATAGAAACATTAACATTAAATAAACACAGAAATTAATAATTATCATTTATCAATAAGATTTGCTAAAGCCTTATCACTGCGGCATTCTGAAAGCAAGACAAATTTGTTATTACTGAATACTTTGGCTAATTTTTAGAATGCTTCTCATCTGTTCACTACAAAATCAAAATAGGTTTTTGCTCTAAATGTGAGCATATTTAGGAAATGTGAGATTTTTAGAAAAATGTGAAAAAAAAATATCAGAAAAATATATAAATATATCAGGAAAAAATGTAAAAATAAGTGAACTCATAGGATTATAATAATAATTACTTTATCAAATAATTTTCAGCGAAAAAATATTTTGATTATATACTTAAACTGTTAACAGTGGAGATATTTAGGAAATATGAGAAATTTTCAAATGTACAATGTCTTTTTTTTCTGAAAACATTCTCAACTTCAAAGAGGGTCATCGACTTTCTAATTCCTTTTATCCTCCAAGAAGCAAATCGCTTAGGAGAGAAAACATAAACACTGTGTAATATAAACAACAGCCTTGTTTTTAATCCATCAGCTGTTTCACGGGCGCTGAAATAATTAAAAATATAACCAAGTATGAAACATCATTAAATTACGACCATTCCTTTCAAGGTGGATGAGTTGATAAAGTATGGTGCTGCCATCTATTATCGATCTAAAGAAATAAATGTGTTTTGCACATTGAAAAGGAAAGAATTTCCAGATTTTTTTTTTTTTTTTTTAGTTTAAAAAAATCATAAAAATCCGTTTAGTGCAAACAGGTTAATATTTCGTAATTGGGTTTCATGCAGATTAAAAAATATTTGTGCTTGAAAATTATCTTAAAAACCATAAAACATCAGTAAATTGAGATACAGTTTTGAAACAAATCGCATTTGAAATTACATTTTTCCCCTATTCGACGGTGTAAAAATTGAAACTAAGTGATGTTTAGAAGTTAAAAAAATTGCAGTAAAAGCGTAATTTAATGGTCAGGTCGTTGCCATCATCAATACGTTACTCACTGACTTATTTTTTGCTTTATAATATAAATAGCAGTTTTAATTAAACAAAGTACTGAGAAAGGGGGAAAAAATCAGGGACAAACGGATTAATAATTTAATATTCCTATTGAATGCATTGCGTGACAAAAAGCTACTATTAAATACTTGACTTTCTCTCTTCATTTGAATCAGTAAAGTTTGATAACAATAAATGTATAACCATTATCTGTTTTGTTTTTTTTTTTGTTTTTTTTCTTTTTTTTCTGTAAACGTATAAAAAGGAAAAAAATATAAAAAGAAAGAGAATTTTTAGACATTGATAACGATATCATTAGGGGAGAGGGGGAGGGGTTGTCGAAGAAAGCTAACGTATGATATCGTAACGGGGGGAGGGGGTCGAAAATTACCGAAAGGTTGAGTTGATAACGTTATATATGTAACTAGCGGCCCTCCCTCGCTTTGCTTCGGGTTAACCTTGAAAACCTTCATCTCTTTGTGTTTTCTGTAGACCTTTTTAATGTGTACAATAATTAGTACATTATTTTGATAAATCTTGTAGGGTTCAGCCTGCGTTTGCAATGTATAAGCGGAAAAAATGAAATTATTTACGACATCACATTAAAAACCTCAAAAATAACAGTATTTCTCCACTATTTAATGGATATACATATAAACCTTCCTCTTGAATCACTCTATCTATTAAAAAAAACCGCATCAAAATCCGTTGCGTAGTTTTAAAGATTTAAGCGTACATAGGGATATAGGGACAGAAAAAGCGACTTTGCTTCCTCTTGAATCACTCTATCTATTAAAAAAAACCGCATCAAAATCCGTTGCGTAGTTTTAAAGATTTAAGCGTACATAGGGATATAGGGACAGAAAAAGCGACTTTGTTTTATACTATGTAGTGATTTATCTGAAATTACAAAGCAAAACATATGGTTATTATACATATAAACCTTCCTCTTGAATCACTCTATCTATTAAAAAAAACCGCATCAAAATCCGTTGCGTAGTTTTAAAGATTTAAGCGTACATAGGGATATAGGGACAGAAAAAGCGACTTTGTTTTATACTATGTAGTGAAGCACTGATTTTTTATGAGGGGGGGGGGGGTAAAAAAAATTAATCACGTGATCTTCTAAATTTAATAAAAATCAATTCGACATATCTGCAAGTCTAAATATTTTTTATGTTTTATTTAGAATAATATAATAAAAAAAATAATTTAGGTAATTATTTTAATTAATTGTAAAATACTGTTTCATCTGCGCCTTCAGTTTCAAAATTATTTTTAAAGTACAAAATGTTGTTCAGTCATGGAAAATAAAAAGAGAGAAAAGGGATCACCCCATTCTATTGTAACACCAAATTATCGTATAGAAATGCGACTTGCACCAAATTATGACAAGATCTAACAGAATATGAAGTTGGATCAAAATCCGTCCATCAATACGTTCGGAGTTTTCGTGGTTTTCTTCGAGCCGTGGATTTATCCATGCGTAAATACGGGTTAGGTTCCCTTAGAAAGACCCCCACGGAGGGCACTCCCCCCGGGCCTATATCCCAAGTGTAGATAATTGGCCGTCAATAATCAACCCAATCCAACCCGTCCATTAATTCTTGAGATCAGGGCTTGCGCAACCATCGGTCAAATGAGGCCCCGCGCCAGTTGGAGTTTTTTTTAGGGGCCCTGAGTCTTTCTTTATAATTCGAAATAACGTTACCCTGAGTAAAATAATGATTCTTGCTCTAAATTTGTCTGTAAATGTTTTTCCGCGAAAAAAAAAAGTTAGTATTAACTTGATTTTTTTACAGCCAAAGTTGATATATTTGTCAGGGAATGTATCAATGTGAGGATCATGGAAATAACATTAAACGCAAAAAATAAATAATTAAAATATTCTAAATGATAGAAGATTTTTAGAAATTAAAAAAGAATTAAACGCATTAAATGTGAAAAAAATTTCATGTTTTTTTTTTTTTTTTCATACCTTTTTAAACTCTACATTATAAATTATTCTATGATATATACAATTTTTAAAAATGATTTTTATTAGTCGAATATTGCAGTCAAAGACTTTGGGCCCCGCTAAGTGATTTGCCACATCCCCGCGGGCCCTAACTGTATTTTAAAAATATTTTTTTACGAGGCAGCTTTTGAAATAAGCGGCTGTTGTAGGACTGTATTTAAAAGAGAAAATTACAGAATAAATAAAAAAATAAAAATACTTTTAAATAAGTGGCAAAAAATGTGGAACGCTTCACGATTTTGCGTGTCATCCTTGCGCAGGGGCCATGCTAATCTTCTCTGTATCGTTCCAATTTTAGTATATGTACTGCCGAAGCAAGTACACCCTTACTTGTGCTATCCGGCTATATATAGCCCCAAATAGCCGCTTTCAAAAAATAGTGGTGTGAGAAGTATTTTCATAACGTTCTTCATTCTCTTTATTCATATGTACTTTTTTCTTCAAAGTGTGAATTTTATTTTGTCGTGAGCACAAAATTTAATATAGCCTTTCAAATTTTTAATTATTACATTGTTTAAATGTTATCTCGAATATTAATTTTTTCGAATAAATTAACATTTAATTTCTGCGATCTCCATTTGCCGTTTCAGATAGTGTTATAAAAATAAATCGTCAGAGCAATGAAGATAGGCTTATAGAAATCGGGATCTTTGTCAGAAAGTGTCGAGATAAGCTAGCTCCGATTCGCTTTTTAAATTTTAATAGCCAGCATTCTGAAAGTTCTTCAAATTTTCAAAAGCCAGAAGCAGGGTTGAAAGATAAGAAACGCCTCTTCTGATCGTTAAACTGTCGTTTAAGGCGGTCCTAAGAAAAATATTTTCCCTCGTTCAATAACGCGAAACTTCCGATGCATTTACGGACCCATTTTTCAACGTAAAAGGCATAATACTTGCAAACATTATTGTTGAAATAATTTGGAATGAAATGGTTTCTTTCATTTTTCGATAAACGAATTACATCTTGAGTAATAAGGAAAATTCGTAATATGACGACAGTTTCCTTTCCCTTTTCCGGACTGCCGCGTCCGGAAACATTCAGTTTAACTTTAACAGTATTGTCCGATAAATCTTGTGCTTTTAGCGCAAAAGGAGAAGAAAAAAAAAATAACAGTTTTATTACATAGTTTTAAATAAGAGTATCTAATGAAATTCGACTTTTGTACAATGCTACAAAAGATACCCATAACAAACGTGATAATTTCTTAGTAAAACGTGAGATAATTTACCCGCTATGATAATACCTAACAATTTAAGATTGTTTTTTATTCAACAGATGCATTTATCTCACTTGCTATCTTAAAAATCATCTGTTTACACTTGTACGAAAACTGCAAACAGACCAATTATTTTAAATTTTTCTTTGTAAAAAATTATATATATACAATTTTAATTAATTTTAAGTCGTAAATAGATGTATATTTTCTCAAAAATTGATGCATTACCTACAAGTTAACGCTCATATAAATTAGCCGTGTACGATTATTCTTTAGATAAATAAATGGCTATTTAAAATAACCTACTATTGAAACAAAACTTGTATTTTTTCAATAATAATGAAAAAAAAAAACCTTGTTGTAAAAGTCGGAAAATCGAAAAGCATTTTAAAAAGATAAACAAGCATCAATTTAAGAATTGCATAAAATGAATATTTTTTTTTTTTTCATGTAAAAATAATATTATGTACAAAATACTTCTTCAGTTTTTTTTTTTTTTTTTCATTTTAACATTGTTATAAGCTCTAGATTACTTTTTTTAAAACACAAATAATTTTAGTGCATTAATTGCAGATTTCCCTATAAAATTTCTATTTAGCAATATTTAGAGATTTTAATGTAAAATGTTTCAAGAAGAAATTTTTTTATAGCATTCTCTATAAATTTCTACGTAAAATGTTCCAAAAAAATTTCATTAGCCTATTTTTCATTAAGTTTATAGATTTCTATATAATTTTTTTATATATATAAATATCTATAGATTTCTACAGAAAAAATTTCTATAGGCATTTATTAAATTTCGTGCTTTAGTTCTTGAGATATGACTGTAGCTAAAAACGTGTAAATACCTAGACCAACATATGATACTAGTATCACTTGTTGATCTAGGTAAATACTAAAAAACTAAAGCTAACTAAGTTTTCTGTATATACCCATACAACCAAAAGCATCCTCTGGACGTCCCATACAGATCCCAGGGGTCCTACAACCGTCAGATCCTGTACACGCCATAATTCAGACGTTCAGAGAACGTCAGAATCAGGATGAACTATCCATTTTCGTCCAGGGGACATCCGTAGCAGCGGAATTATCAATGCGCATGCCCCAAATCTCAAGTTGTCACGTTTCGAAAAGAAACAACTTCAACTTTCAACTCTTCGTCTTCTGTGTTTGATTGTTCATCATATATCGTTTACTATTATATTTTATGGACTTACAGCTTGCATTTTAGTTTTTAAGGTAAGTAAACTTTCGAATTTTAAGTTTTTAAAGTTAACTTTTGGGTTTTGTTCTGAATTGTAAGGGTATTTTCTCAATTTATCGTGAATAAAGCAAACATTCAAACAAGCCTATACACCACACGGAAACTGTTACAGGCATTTTTAATGTAAGTAATTGTAAATTGTAAGCATAATGTGGTATAATCATAAAACAAACCTTTGTTTATTTTATTTTCACCGAAGTTAACAGTATATTTTTAAAGATAGATCGTTACGTGGCGGTGGCCTGCTAAAACATCGCTTGCGATCCATAGTTTGGGAACCGTTGTGTTAGATATAAAAATACATTAACAATTTTATTGTTGAAGAACAAGTAAAAATATTCATAAGCTTTAAATTCAACTAATAAAATAATTTAAGCTATAAAATTATTTAGCTTAACAAAAGTTCATAAAAATTATAATGAACGATGAAGTATCTTTTTACTTCAAGAATAACATATTTATAAAAATAATTTTGTAAAATTAGGATTTTCAAATCCGAACCCTATATGTGGAGCCCAAGGGTAAAGATCCAGTTGTTGACTACTTATATAACACTCTTGTACCTGCAATTTGTACTAATTTTTATTTAAAAAAATACTACCTGGTTTTTAGCTTTTTTTTTAGGGGCGGTGGGTTCAGGTGTCAGAGTACCCCTGACAAAAAAGATAACACACTATTTTATTTCTTAATGTTAAAAAAAAAAAGTCAGCAGAAACTTACTTTTTGATTTTTATGTTACATTTCAATGTTATTTTTTATATTTAATGTGTTTAAAATCTGTCTTGCATGAGCTGTTCTGACAAAATTTTGGTTGAATCCAAGAACAAGCGAGGAAGTTGGCAGTGTTGGATTTGGCGAGGTGATAAATGAGATTTTCTTGCTATCAGTTTGTGTTTTACATTTATCGGTTGGCACGCGTAAAAAAAATCGCCAAATCGGGTAGCTCGCTTGTTCTTGGATTCTGCCAAGATTTTTAGTCTAGTTTATTTCATATTAATGTTCTCAATTTTAAATAACATAGCTTTGGCTAGTGTTCCCTCTAGGTCATTATTTAAATGTGCAGTATTCTGCCCTTTTTAAAATCAGTAAAATGTATCCTGCCTCTTTTTAAAATCGGTAAAATGTACCCAGCCTCTTTCTAACGTAGTGAAATGTACTCCTATTTCGGTGCAAAGATCTTTTATAAAACGTTTATCCAAATTGCAATATTTCAAAGTCTGTGTGCTGAAAATTTTGCAATAATCATACAACTTTCTTATTTCTTTAGGAAAAACAGGTTATTCAATCCTGCTGTAATTCTATTGTATTTTTTTAATTCATGAAATAATTAAAAATTAATGTTTCTTTATTTATCATACATAAAAATTACATTATTTTTCATTCGCTACTATGCTAAACTTATTAATATAACTTCTCTTGAAATAACATTCCTCTTTTCCCTATCCTTTTACTTTCTACAGGTCTTTGTAAAAAGTCTTAGTTGCAAAGTTTTTTTAATTCTTGCTCCCTACTCTTAATTTTGTCCAGAAAGTGCCCTTGATCTCAAGACCAAAAATAAATAAAACAATGTGATATTTCAGGCATATCAGTTTTATTTTGCACTTTTTATAGTGATTATTAATTTCTATTGCAATGGGAATTGGATGATCAAACTCGTACTAATTTGCTTAGATCAAATGTAATGATAACAGAAGTATCCTAATGCTACATGTGATTGCCCATATTAAACTTTATTTTTAAATATAAACTAGTAAATAAGATAATCATAAAATGTAACTTTTATGAGAAATTTGTTTTTTGCATATTAATTTTTTTTTTCTTTTTTGTATACACAAATTGTAGGATTCATAAAGTTCCAGCATGGATAAATTAAAATAAAAAAGATACAGCATGGAGGAGGGTCGAGTTCTACATAAAATACTGCAAGAAATTAATTTCTAAAATTGGTAAGTTTTCTTTAACTATTTCTTAATAAGGCATAAGAAAATATCAATTTATATAAAAATTATACATATATGGTATGTCCTTGTTATATATATATTTTTAATATACTTTCCTGCAGTAAAATTATACTTTATGAAAATATTTGATATTTGATGTTCATTATCAGTATTCTTTGAGAAGTGCTATCTTTTGTCTTAGACATAGATATGACCTAAATTTACGGGTCTGCACAGGCCGAAATTTCCAGACATGGCACGACTCGGACACAGTGTAATTGTCCGCTGCTGATCTCTACATTGAACATGTTATATTTCTGTGTTGATCAGGGTTATTTATATCTGATATTTCTTTTCAAAATATCATATTTGATGTTTTCATATATTTGATATTTGTTTTCAAAATATCTTTCTGTATGATATTTTCAGTCAAAATAAGTGTAAATGAATTTTTCAACTTTTATTTATGCCATTTTGTAGATAAACTTTTTCCTGGCTTTTTTAATTTATATTAAGTTTGAAAACATTTTTAATTAGCAAAAAGTTGATTATTTTGAAAGTATTGGATATACAGTAGACTTCCTTAAATCTGCATAGCTTAAAACCAGAGATTATGCAGATTTTAGAATTGTGTGGATTTCTGGTCACTGTTTTGTTTACATTTTTTAAACAATAATTTGAATTTAATAATGCATTCAAAATCATAATGAATGCCTATAATAAAGTAAAATTAAAAAATTAAGAAAATTAAAAAAAAAACAAATTTAAAATATTAAAAGTTAAGGTTAAGTAAATAATTAATAATGCATAACTAAATATGCATAATGATGAGATATTTTTTTTCTTGAATTATTCAGTGAAACTCAGACTCTTATTCAGTGAATCTTATAAATATACATTGATAATTCACTTCAAAATCATTAAATAACAAAGTTTTCATGTTTAGCCATACTTAATAACCAAAAAAGCTTGATTAATGCATAAAATAATTTGTAAAAATATTGTGATAGCCACTGATATCAGCCCTATCTAGAGAATTTTTTCAGAAATAAATTTATTACTCCTTCGTGAGAAAACATGAGTTGAATCATATCAAAAAGAATTATATATTAAAATGTGTACAGAATGATATAAAATTTTTTTTAAAAAAACTTAAATTTTACACCTACATCTTAACTGTAAGTTTCATTGTTTACATCGAAAACAATGTGCAGATTTAGAACCTTGATATTGATTCCTGCAACGCATTTATATTTATTATCACCACAGTCATGTCTATTGAAAATTGTTTATATTTTATCGGCTTGGTTTTGTGCTTTTAAATTTTTATATCAAGCCATTTATCAAACAGTTTGTTAAAATAACTTTTTCAAGTTCATGCAGATATAGTCCTATAATCTGGTTTATTTTCAAAATATCATGAAGTTTGATATTTTCACATATTTGATACTTACTTTCAAAATATTGTTACTTATGATATTTATAATATTTTCAGTCAGAACAAATGTAAATGAATTTTTCAAATGTGTTTGATTTTGTCATTCTGTTGATAAAGAACTTTTGCTTTGGCTGTACTAAGCTTTGCATTTGAACCTAAGTTTTAAAATATAGAACCAATAATTACTTGGGATAAAATTTATGTAGAACAGCCATTGAAAGATAAACTGTCTAATTTAGATAAATTATTTATAGCTTGATTAGAATGAATCTTTTCTGTTTTTTTTTTTTTTTTTTTCTTTCAAAGTTTTAAACTGCACAATAGGTTGGGGAATGACATAGCAGACGGCATGCATTTATGTTCAAAATTTTCAACAAAAGCAAAAAGAAATTAATATTTTGTTGTATAAAACATAAAATTTTCTGTAGTTTTGTTTTTTGATACGTAAAAAGCAAATTATTTAAATTTCCATGAAATTGTTTCTATTTTCAGTTGATCTTCAGTTTTGTTACAAGGGGGAAATTTATTCAGAAAATAAAAATGTGTATAATTAAATGTAGGAGAGGCACATTAAGAGTCTACACTGGAGACACAGAGAAACTGACACGCTAATGTTAAACCTATGGGAGCATTCTTTTCAAATTTCTATCTTGCATTTTAACATTCTTATTTTATTTTTTATTTTTTTCCATAGGATAGCTGAGATAGATTTCTAACCAGGGTATTTTTTACTTTTTCAATTTTGATTGCAGTTTTTTTATGAACTGGTTTCGAAAGTGTAAGCAACTTCCAAAATAAAAAAGTAAAAAAAAATAGCCAAGTTAGAGTCGATTTCAGCTATCCGATGGAAAAAAAAAATCATTTAAAAATATTAAAATGTTAGCGAGAAAAATTTTAATTTATGTGAAAATATTTTTAAAATTTTTCTTATTTTCCTTTAACTTCTGTATTCATAATGGTATTTTACTCTGAATTTTAATCAGTTTTTACAAATTATTTGTTCCAGATGCTGTTGAGAGAGAAAATAATATATCGAGTGCACACATTGAAGAATTTTAAAGACAATGTCATGCAAAAAATCTAAATGTTTTAAAAAATATCTAAATGATTCTAAAATGATATAAAAAATATCTAAATTTTTAAATGTATCTAAATTTATTCAGAAAATAAAAATGATGTGTATAATTAAATGTAGGAGAGGCGCATTAAGAGTCTACACTGGAGACACAGAGAAACTGACACGCTAATGTTAAACCTATGAGAGCATTCTTTTCAAATTTCTCTCTTGCATTTTAACATTCTTATTTTATTTTTTTCCATAAGATAGCTGAGATAGATTTCTAACCAGGGTATTTTTTACATTTTCAATTTTGATTGCAGTTTTTTATGAACCAGTTTTGAAAGTGTAAGTAACTTCCAAAATAAAAAAGTAAGAAAAAATAGCCAAGTTAGAGTCGATTTCAGCTATCCGATGGAAAAAAAAATCATTTAAAAATATTAAAATGTTAGCGAGAAATATTTTAATTTATGTGAAAAGAGTTTAAAAATTTTTCTTATTAACTTCTGTATTCATAATGATATTTTACTCTGAATTTTAATCAATTTTTACAAATTATTTGTTCCAGATGCTGTTGAGAAAGAAAATAATATATCGAGTGCACACATTGAAGAAGTTTTAAAGACAATTAATGTCATGCAAAAAATCTAAATGTTTTGTAATAAAGTTTAAAAATGTAAATTAAAGTGCATTAAATATTAAATATATTTGTTGGTGTTGTTATTTTACAGTTATGTATGTTTTATTTTTCTAACAATTTTTCAAAACGTATACACTGCAGAAGCTGAATTTTATTGTTTAAAACTTAAAATTATCGCATTCTAAAGTAGTGCATAATATAATTGTGTAGTTATTTAAAAATATTACATCCATATTTGAATAGAAGTAAATAGATTCAATTTAAGATGTTCATTAAGTATTTTATGAAAAATGATTTATGTTGCAAAAGTATTTTTATACATTTACTATAAAAAATGATTAAAGAATTCAATAGAATTTCATAAATAAAATAACTAGATTTGAAGGTATATATTTCTTATTTCATTGAAACAATAATTTTTAGTGATTCAAAATACCATCATCAAGAACAGAACAAGTTATCAGGTAAGAGATGTTGAATACGATGGAATTTGGGTACTTTATAAATCTGATATGTAACTTTTTTCTTTAACATATAATCCAAGTCTTAATATATTTTTTTTCTATCATGTAAAGCATCATCCACTAATTACGCAACACAAATTTTGTGTTTTTTTCTCCTTCTCCTGTCATGACGTCACATTTTCTGAAACTAGTAATTTGGAGCTAATTTTATGCAAAAATTTATGTATGATCTATAAGTTATTGATATAAATATTGTTAAATTCTTATGATCTTGTGTGTTTTTACTTCAAGCTATCAAAATTTAAAGAAAAGAGAAAATACTATAACTGACTCTACCTGAATAAAAAACAAGTTTTTTTAATGAACTATATTATAGTACTTGAAAATAATGTCTACCTAATTGCTTTCATATTTCATATGTTACTATTATTTTCCTTTGATTTATGGTAAAAATTAGATGCTAAAATTCATGTATCATGGTAATTGATCAGCATGAGGATTTTCAACCAAGTTTTTTCACCAAAGAATCTGAAAAGAATAAAATTAAAAAATTATGGTTTATTTAAATTGAATGTAATATGTATATAATTGATTATTAATAGAAGTTATTAATACATTATCAATAGTAGTAATGATAATTATTAAAGTAAATATTGAGCTAAATGTTTACATACTTAAAAAAAGTATTTTTTGTGATTTTTTTTCCCCTTTACTGGAATGTAATTAGTTCAGAAACAAAGACATTTATAAGAAATACAAAAATTATTTGAGAAAGAATTGTTTTCTTTCTGAGTTATCCTTATTTCTTTGCCACTTAGTAGGTATAGGTAATATTCTATATCCCTTTTTGTTTTTATAGAATATTATCTTAAAAAAAAAAAAAAAAAAAAAAAGATTGAGCAAATTGGTATTGATAACAACTGTAAAATAACCTAATAAAAACTTTGTTATGAAAGGACTTATTTTGTTGATATTTCATTTAGGGTATACTCAAATATTTAATTTTAAATGAAACCTTGCACATTCACAAACTCATTTTTGAACCTAAATACCTAAAATTTTCAGGCATAACTATAAATGCCTAAGAATTATAATACATTTTTCTTTTTTCTCAAATGAGACATGTATTACATTGTGGTCGTTTAAATGCTCATAAAAAATGAAATTTGCAGATGTTATTATTTGAATACCTACAAATTTGTAGCATTTTTCTTTTATCTATTAAATGATACCATTATTGAATTGTAACTAGTATTTTTGATGACTGCCTTTTCAAGCTGTTGTATCCCAAAAATCAGATTAAAATTTAAATTTTGACGGTGTAGAAAAAAGAAAGACTCTAGCTTTTTTCATGGAAAAATAGAAAGTGCTATTTGACCTTATTTTTAACAAAATTAAATTAAAAACTGCAAATTTTATGTATTTATAGGTGAAAATGACTTTAAAAATGTATCAAAAATAGCCGGTTTAGATTTGAAAACAGTATTAATAAAAATTCATGAGGAATATGAAAGAAAATAAATTGAATTTATTTCATATACCAATTACCTACAATATTTAATTAAGTTATTTTCTAAATCGTTATCACAAATTTGATACAGATTTGCTTGGAAAGAGTAAAATTCACCTGATAGAAAAATATAATGTTAAATCTAGATTCTTCACTCAAACTAGTATTTTTTCAACATAATTTTTTATGCGTATTTACAAATGAATATTTTTATTATAATTTATTAATAAAGAATTATTACTATATTTGCAAAAATAAAGTCAAAGTCAAACTGGGCAAGGAGGCCTACCTTTCGGCTTTAGCTCAACTAGCCCAACTCAGTATTTGCAAAAACATTAAACTAATAAAAGGAAAAACAACAGATGATATTTAAAAATCAGAAGGGGTGGGGGTTGCAATTACCCCAGGCTGTCCTTCCTAAATAATGCTTTTGATTTCTATTAATTTTATCTTAACTTGTGCAGTGGTGCATACTAAAACATTTCAATTAAAACTAGTGGTAGCTTGTACAGGTTACCACTATTTTTTTTAATAAATATGTTTTACTGTGCACTTCTGCACAAGTTAAAATAAAATTAATAGAAATTCGAGACATCATTTGGGAAGGGCAGG
Source organism: Maratus michaelseni (assembly GCA_963931845.1). Classification (NCBI taxonomy): domain Eukaryota; kingdom Metazoa; phylum Arthropoda; class Arachnida; order Araneae; family Salticidae; genus Maratus; species Maratus michaelseni. The sequence continues at coordinate 26,653,523 of OZ007594.1, forward strand.
GTGGGGCAGCTTAAAAAAAGAAAATTATTTTTAAAAATCAGGGGGGGGGGGGATTGCCCTACCCTGCCCTTCTCAAATGATGTCTCGAATTTCTATTAATTTTATCTTAACTTGTGCAGTGGTGCATACTAAAACATTTAAATTAAAAATAGTGGTACTTGTACAGGTTACCACTATTTTTTAATAAAAATGTTTTACTGCGCACCTCTGCACAAGTTAAGATAAAATTAATAAAAATTCAAGGCATCATTTGGTAAAGCAGGGTGGGGCAATTCCCCCACCCGATTTAAAAAAATAATTTTCCTTTTTATATAAAGCGTCCACTACTGATCCTATGAGCATCCTATAAACGTCTAAAAGTGACGCTTGCCGGACAAGCAGAGGATGCGCAATTGTATTATTTATCTCGTCCTATGAGCGTCCTATTGTCATCCTATACATGGCTAAAAATGACGTCCACAGGACGAGCATAGGAGTCTCTTTTTGCTCCCCCCTGGACGTCCACAGGACATGGATGGGATATTGTAGGACGTCCAACGGACGAGGCGTTATTCTACATATGACGTTCATCGTATGTCCTCAGGATGTTATTGTGCTGTATGGGTAGCTATAAAAGCGTTTATAGTCCCTGCACTTTGGCTACGATTTCAAAAAAGGGATCGCTCTGCGCGCATGCGTGCTTGTCTGATACTTTAAAATTTTGTAAGCACCCGGTTCCCAACCTTACGTGAAAATTACATTGGTAATGGCGGGAAACGCAGAAAATTTAAGTTAAAATAAAAATAGAAAAACACAACTCTAAATTTTTCGTTTACAAAGAGACTTGTGTAAAATTAAAATAGGTTATTCGCATAAAATGGAGGAAAATGCCTAAACTTAGTAGTCATTTGTTGCTATTATCCTCTGCCACACACTATCCTCCGCCAAAATATCTTGCGATTTCGCAAGTGACCGTCTTTTTCTCTTTTTGTTATTTCCTTTCTAGTAATGCTAGAAATATCTAGGTAAAACATAAATCGTCTCGGGGCTTCTGGTTTCGACGGGCTTTCTGGTTTTCATTTAAAACCCATTTCGGTACTACTCTATTATCCCGTCGACCACTTTTCATAACAAAAAGCTATCGCCAAACTGTAACGTCAAATAAACGGGAGAACGTTGCCATTGGAATATCAAAATAAATAAATAAATAAAATATAAGAATTTAAGGACACAATTGTTACTTTAATTAATGAAATACTTAAAAGTAATATAATTTTTCGGACATTTCAAGATATCTATTGACATTCAGCATATCTGACAAAGTTTGTAATTTTGCCCGAAGTGAATAGAAGGTTTTGAAGGACCGCCCATTTGTAAAGTTTGCATCGATAAGCATGTATAGAACACGTCTGCCGTAAAATACGCGCTGACAAAAAAATGTCTATATAAAAAATTTCTTTAGGAATCTATAGCTATTTACATAGAAAAAAAATTATTAAAAACATGAGTTATGATAAAACATACTCTTTGAATCTATATTCACCTTGTACTATAAATGCTAGTTAAAAACAACATAAATGTCCAAAAAAAAAACCATACCATTTTATGAAAAAATTTACTGAGGGTGTTTGACTTCATATACAAAACTGTATTTTACATAGACAACCGAGCGCTTTTCGAGCAAACTTTTGCGCATCTTCAGGGTTACAAAACAAAACGCAAGTACACAAATGACAAATAAAACAGTAAGAACATTGTACACTGCTGGAGAATAGAACAAACCAACAGGGGTGGGAGGTACTGGGAGGGGTGCGAAATGTAAATCACCCCAGTACTGACAAAAGAGAGAAAAAAAACTATAATCTAATGTTTATAAATTCGTCCGTGGGATTGTGTTTAGTAATGACAGAAAAATATATCAGTCAATTTATTTGAAATTTAATTAATCTTATTCAGATATTTATTTTAGAGTTTATTTAAAATATATATAGCATAACTTCACGATTCTTGACTGTTATTTTGAATACAAACATAACAAAATCACTATTTTTACTTTTTCTCAACAGCAACAAAAACATAAAATACATTGCATAAAATAATATCACAAATTAATTATGAACAATTCAGAAAATCAGATTTTTTTCCCCTTTAACTTTCATTGAACTTTTTGCTTATGATCGGCAACACCTTTTTTCATTTTTCCAGAAGTATTGCAAATCTGAAATAGTATATTTACATTTTTTTTCTTTCGACTCCAATCACATTTCCATAAAACTCCATAAGAATTTTTTTTTTCTTTTCCTTTGGCATGCTTTAAGACACCGCCTACATTCGTGTAAATTGTAGTCGGCGAAATGAATGTTTCAGGAAGCACGTGGAAGTAGAAGTTATATCCATTTAAATTAATTGGTCTTCAATAGCTCAATCTAATTCTTAGTAAAATATGTTTAAATGAACATTTGCGTATTTACATCAATTTTTCCTTGCATAGAACTGACTTTTAAGAAATTCTTCATTTAAAACATTGTATTCACACTATTTAGAAACAGGCAAACATTCTAAATTTTTATGAAAAATATCATGATTTGTAATTTAACTTCATTGTAAATTTCATTTACAGTTTATCGAAAAGAAATTCATACTGAACATTGCCCATTTCTTGGCTAATATTGCTAATTCAAAACAGAACAGAAGCTTCAATGTAACCTCCTTACTCCTTTTTTGAACCTGATATGAAGAAAAGTAATTCTCAGAAATAAATAAATAGCCAGTTTTATTTGGAGGCATTGTAGATAAAACTAATGAAAGGAATAAAACTACATTTTAATTCAAGCGACTCTTGAAGGCATGGAGAGATTAATTCTGCAGAAAAATACTACTATTATGTAAACGGTACTATTTACTGCAAAGGTTGCCGAAAGAAAAACTTTTCGCACTTTCCAGAGTAAAAAACAGTCATATATTTTCATTAAGGGTTATCCAATAATTATGTCACTTTTCGAGAGGGGAGAGAAGAGTTAACACATTGTCACATCGCACCTAAAATACGAAAACAGTTAGATTGCCATCGTTTTGAAGCAGCATAATAAAGTTTTAAAAAATCACTAAAACGTGCTAAGACAGAATGTAAAGGATCAAGAAAAAATCAAGTTTAAAGCGGGATTCCGTTATAGATAAATTATGTTTTCACATGTTTTACTGTATGTACTGTAACTCAGGTAGTATTGATTTTAATGAGGTTGTAATATGGTTTTAATATAAAATTGTTTTTAATTTGTAATTTGTTTCGCATTCGTAAAAGAATAAAATAGTAATATAATACTATAGTCGCATGGTTGTTTTTATCAAAGCTAGTTGTAAGTTCGCTGTTGCAAATGTGATGGGACACTAAGCGGGTATCATTAGATTGTGACAACCTGTAACAATGACAATACGGGAGGAAAGAGTAAATAACCCTGGAAATTTGCGTGACATAGTTAATGAATTATCCCTTATTCTGTAGTGAAATGCGTTGTGTGTGTGTGTGTGTGTGTGTGTGTGTGTGTGTGTGTGTACATGGTCGCAGCACGCAGCGCACTAATTTCTCTTGAAAACGTTCCTAAGAATAATTCATTCGAATATCTGACGGAACGTGATCAGTAAACTTTGAACCTTCCTGCACTTTCTCTGATTTTTGAAACTATCTTGTTTCATAGATGTCATCTCCCTATACATTCACAAAATTCTAAATATGAAATGTTGTGTCATTCTGTACATTAACTACAGCGACAAATGGTTCCAAACAGGAAAACTTATTTTATATCGGTATTACCAAATCTAGTTCCAGCAAACTAAACTCACACCAGTAATGAGAAATAGGAAAATTTTAAATGTAGTTTCGTCCTGTTTCCCATGTATGTCAAATTCTCTTGACTATATATCGCTAGATTCTAGGCGTAATATCGCACGTAAGGGTGTGGTATTGAATAATAAATAAAATATACCTCACGCACAGAGTTTTAGGCCAAAGCTTCTTTGCTGGTGGCTTATTTGTGCCGTGTTGCGTAGAACGCGAAAAATGTACAAGGCTTGTGTATGTTGATATTCTAAATGCTTTGAAGACGATAAACTGATTGAGTACTATGTTTATGTCTACTAGAAACTGATCACAAGTTTCTAGCTTTCTCCCTCTAGTTGTCGAATTTTTTTTTTAATGGAATTGTTAGTATTTACAGACTTGCCAAGTCTCCGGCTTTTTGTACACCAGTATTATCTTAGAGAAAATGTTGTTCTTTTAAATTGCAGAATGTTCCGATTACATAAAACAAATTTTCTGTACTAAAATACTGGTGTCCAAAAAGCCGGAGACTTGGCAACTCTGTATTTATTAGTATCCTAGTTTTCTTATCGTCTCTTTGGAATACTTTATTCGAAGAAGTTCCGTGTGCTGAAAGGAAACATTAAAATTTTAATGTGTATCATTTCATTTATTTCTCGTTTCAGTTTAATTTTAAAAATTCTGTGCTTCTTACTTTTTACTTAATATTTCGGGTTAGTTTTTTTATTATTATTATTGGGGTAGGAGTGGGGCATTTTGTATTTACCTTTTCTCATTTTCTATATTTGTATTTTACTAAAAAATTAACATGGTAAAAATATCCTTTTAAGAATTTGGTTGTTCTCAGATCTCAGCCTTGTGTAAGTGACTAGAATATTATTATTGAAACTTATTAATTTTAACTGGCACTCAAATTGAAATTAAAGAATCTTTGATCTGACATATTTTTCATTAACCAATTATTTCAAAATTAAATTGTTTAAAGGGGAAAAAAAATAATTTTATTTTGAAACGAAATTTATATTTTTCATAAAGAAATAGTACTTGTTGTTTAAATCACTGTACTGGTTACAGAAATAGTATTCTAAATAATAAAATTTAATAATTTTGCCAGTTTTAAAAAACTTTACTTTTTAATGCCATATGTTTAATATTTGGTTACATTGGCCAATGTTGTAAAAATGATATTACTATTACAACATTCAGGGATATCTATCGACATTCATTTTTCGGACATTTCAAGATAATCTGTCGACATCCAGCATAACTGACGAAGTTTGTAATCTTGACCGAAGTGAACGGAAAGTTCTAAAGGACCGCCTATTTGTGTAGTTTTGATTTGTGTAGTTCGCCTATATGTGCATTTGATGGAGGCGTCGCAGCGCCTCTATAGACCGTTTTAAGTCCCTATGTTCATGATTTTGATAGACAGTTGTAATGTGGAAATATTATCGCTGAGAGAGAACAGTGTTCAATAGGGCTGGATAATTTCTCAATATATCGGTCAAATAGTGATATTTTTGAATATCGCAATAACGATATCTAAACTGTGACTATACCTATATATCCTAGTAACAATAATATTGTTTTACGTTTTACGATTGATGGAGAGATGAACCTCTCATTATCTTTCATTATGAAAGAACCCTGAACAATATATCACTATTCACAGACAGTCAAAGAGTTGTGATACAAATATGGAATTTGGTATCAAAATCATTGGAACAATGATGTGGCTCTCAAAACCCTATTCATTTTATAAAAAAATATTTTAATTTAAAATAATTATGTTTTTATTATGTATAAATATACAGGGTGTATACGTATAACCTGACCGACCTTTATTTTCGCAACCGTTGGTCCTAGATGCATACTTCCAATTACAAAAATGGTTTAAATAAGGTAAAGAATTATTTTTAAAGCGATTTGGGTCAAGAAAAACATTTATTAAAAAATTACGAAATTTTAATTTTTGTACGGTCCCGGTCCTATAAGTGATATTTTGTAAAAATTTACTGTGACACTAACAAGTAAGATAAAAAAAAGTCCCATTCATCTGCGATTAAAACTGACCGAGTAATATCTGTTTAAATTGGGAGTACAGTAGAACTCCAATTATCCGAACTCCGACTATCCGAATCGCTGATTATCCGAATCACTTTCAGAATTTCAGAAAAAAAAATTAAGACGGAAACGTACTGCGATTCGCAAAATAATGATTGTGTCTACGCGCGCTATTGTTCTTCCCTCCGCGAAGCTAGTGTAGGCAAACCATGAAACCTCATTACAGAAGGAAACTATTAAAGAAACTTATGGTAGTGGGCGAAGACGAAGAATGTGTGTTGGCTAACCACAAAAAATAAATTTAAAAGATTGCGCTTACATGGTGGCAGAAGCTTGGAGCTTGGTTAAGGCAGTCACATTAAAACGTGCGTGGAACAAGTTGAAAGGCATATCAACTGACGAAGAGAAGGAAGAGGAAAAAAAGAAAAAAGAAGATCAAGAAAAGAAAAAGGAAGAGGCAGGAGAAGATGAAGATGATGTGCAACTTGAGGAATTCAGAAACATTCTTTTGAAAAATCCTGGATGTTCAGAAGTTAGTGCTGAAGATATAGAAGAGTGGATAGCGTGTGATTTGTCAGATTCTGGGTTACAAATTCAAAATGATGATGAACTTATTGAAAGTCTAAGAGAAGAACGTGTCGAGGAAAAAGTTGACCTTAATGTCGAAGTTGAAGCAGAGACCAGTCCATCAGGTAGTGAAGCATTTTGCGGCCTTGAAACTGCGTTGATGTGGATGGAGCATCTGTCCGAGTGTGACCACATGCAACTTCTCACTGTCAAGCGGATGCGCGACTTGGCTTCCCGAAATCGTATGAAAACTATCAAACAGCTTACTTTGACTGAGCTGTTCAGCAATCAATGACTTTAATTTACAGTACGGTACGTACATACCGTACTAATGAACAGCACTTGTAAGTACGCTTAACATGTAAAAGTGTTGCCTTTTCATTTAATTAATTAAAAGCTTTTTTTTTGTTTAAAAATAGTTTTTATCCCATTTTTAACATACATACAGTAATTAATTAAAATAGACCACTTTTTTGGAAAAAATCCAATTATCCGAATTTTTGATTATCCGAATGGGGTCCGGTCCCAATTGATTCGGATAATTGGAGTTCTACTGTATATTATTTGTTGCGAAATAGGGGTCATTCACAAATGTAGTAGAAATATAAATAATCGTCAGATATATCAAAAAAATAGTTGAAAGCAAAATTATGTGAATGTTTTTCATTGCAATCTAATATAAATGTGAAATCTATAATCATTCTGACATATTAATGCAAAATATACAATTTGTACTGGACATATAAGAGGATAAAAATAACAGAATTTTTGTTAAATAAAAGGATAAAAGCAACAGCTTCAATTAAGATTTTAAAATGCTGTTAGATTACACTGTCTTTCAAATTTTGTGTTGTGTCATGTTTTTTAGCTTTTGAAAATTGATTCTAATGTATTTTTTAGCGCTGAATCCGAAAATGACCTTCATTTTAAACCATCGCGTCAGGATTTTTCTCAAATCGAAAATTTCAAAGTTAAAATTGTTCCCCTCTCCCCTCCCAACCTCATGGGACCCCTGAGCTATTTAGTTGTAAAAAACCCAGTATAAACCAAAAAATTGAATAAATTATTGAATTAAATAAAATTAAACTGAATAAAAACGTCTTACATCTATTTTATAGTATCAGATTTTTCGCTATTTTTTAACCTTGAAATTTATGATTTGCGAGCAATCTTGACATGATGGTTAAAAGTGAAGGTACTTTTTATTCAGCGTTAAAAAATACATAAAACGTAATTATAAAAGTTAAAAAACACAACCATCGCAGGTTTATGTTATCTAATCTAAAACTTTTTCTTAAACTTGTTGACGGTAATCTATCCGAATTTTTTTGTGTTATCCTCTAATATGAGTATTATTAAGATGGTAAGCGTCGAAAATCATAATAATATTACGTTGTCATCGGATTTAAGTCAGCATGTAAAATTTAACTTCGATCGGACATTTGAAAGTGAGTTAAAGTTCGAGTACAAATTTTAAACTGGAAAGACGATCGTTGCAAGTTAAATAAAACCTATGAAAATAATATAATTTTTGTTAAAATAAATCATAGCCCCAAATCCTTACAAAATAAAACATATGATAAAATACAATTATTTTAACTAATCTGAAACTTAACTAATAAAATTTAAGTCAATCGTAATAGTTGTACGATTTCTTTCAAAGTGCAGATACCTTGAAATAAGTTTAAGTACATTATAATGTACTTAAACTTACGTATCTGAAAGTTTACAGCTATTTTTAAATAGTATTGTGCCTAGTTGTTTGTGTTATAAAATGAGTATGTAAATGTTTTGCTTATCACATTAGTTTAATTGTTTTTATTCAGATTTCTGTCACTATTTCCGAATTTTCGCTAATTTAAGTACAAAATAAATTATAAAACACTGGAAGTGTAAGTTTATTTCTGAATGAAAAAAGTCAATGCCTTACTGGGAACACTAATTCAGTTGGATAAAACTTTATTTTTCCTTACTGTTCTTTGTTGCGATACCCATATATTTATTTTTACATTTTTCTTATCATGGAATTTATTTTTTCTTATAATCAGAATCATGATAAAAAGAAAATAAATGTTTATTTAAGGAAATTATTTTTTATTTGCTTATTTAATTTTTTAAAGTATCTGAAAGTTTAAAGCTATTTTTAAATAAAGTATTTTTATATTAGCATAAAAAATTCTTCTTTTTTTTTTTTTTTTTTTTGCTTGTAACATAACATTTTCTTTTATATTCTCCTTTTCAAAATATAAACCACTATTTAGACGTTCATTGTAAGTGTTTTTCTGCTTATTTTTAAGAGACATCACTCAATTATTTCAAAACCTAATCACTTGAATTTAATGACTTCACAGAAAAAGTGCAATTTTCATGTCCGTATAACATTTAAACCTTATTTATAACGATAAGCTATTACTTTTGACAGATAAAAAGGTTTCCTTTAGGGAAAAGTAAATCCCGAAATTTCTCACGATTGAGAGTCGTTAGCTAATGATATCCAGATGTTCTACCGTCACCTGGGGTGTGATGCTTCTGAAGAAAGGGGGATGAAACGGTCAAGTTTTTCCCGTAATCGGAGGATATTTAAAGTATTCATTTCCCGTAAGCTACAGGTTAAGCACACAAATGTTAAGTTTATTACGGCAATTTGTGTTTTTCATTACTTTTTGTCACACAACATTTTTAATGAGTAACAATCCCAGATGGGGATCCTGGCTGTGCTACTGCTTATTGTGTAGTTTATTTCCTTTTACTATACATATTTGATGCGTGTGTCTATATTTACTTATTTATTTATCTTTTTATTTGCTAGAGAGAAAAGAAAGAATCAAGAAGAAAATAGACTTTACTCGAGCTGTTGATTATTATATTATTTTTCGTATGTAAATAAATAGAATTATTTAAACTGAATAATGTTTCATTTGTTTTAGAAAATATTGCCTGGATATTGAGAAATACTTTTGTTTGCTTCAGAGTAAGTTATTAAAAATTATTATAAAGAAAAAACAAAAAACAGTAATTTAAATGAGTTAAATTAGAAAGTAAAAGTAACAACATTACTTTGTGTTTGCTCTGTTGCATATAAGAAAGTATTTCTCTTGTAAAAAAAAAAAAAAAAAAAAAAAAAAAAAAAAACAAGGTCACATAGAAATGGAGATTTTTTTTAAATTAAAGTATTCTTAGCTTTTAACTAGAAAGGAATTATGGAATGTTAGATGAGGAAATGCAAAGATTACAATATTAAAAAATATTATTAGTTAAAGTAATCTTTGGGTGTAGATTAAAAATTATATTTTTAATACTTATTTGTCACATTGTAATCTGTAAAATTTATTAAATGGGCAAGAAATTATTACTTTAGCATAAAAATGTTTTGAGAAGATTATCATTGAATATATAAAAAAGTTTCTTTTTGCATCATTAAAGAATTCATTTTAAGAGAAAGTTATTAAAAATTATTATAAAAGAAAAACAGTAATTTAAATGAGTTATATTAGAAAATAAAAGTAACAACATTAGTTTGTGTTTGCTCTGTCACATATAGGAAAGTATTTCTCTTGTAGACGAAATGAAAAAAAAAAAAAATCATAGCTACATAGAAATACAGATTTTTTTTTAATTAAAGTATTCTTAGCTTTCAACTAGAATACATATTGCAACAGTGTATAATGTACGGTATATTGAAATTCTACATATTTGGTGTGGTATTTGTGTTAGCACTGTGAGTAAACACAGGTTGTTTTTTTTCCCTCATACAATGTATAATTAGCTGATCCTGTACCAGTGAACTGTATTCAAAAGGTAAGTAACTGAAAATATAATCACATTTACTATGTATGTAGGCGTAGAGTAGAGTTGTATATGCCCGAATCCAACCAATAATTAAAAAAATACTTCCCCTCCCCTCTAATATATATATTTTTAGAATTTCCTCTTTTTCTTTTGTTACAAAGATAAACAACATTAAAAAAAAAAATTTCATCTTCCACTAATACCTAATTTTATTTATTTTTCATTTGAAATTTTGTAGCCAAAAACCCATATAATAAGTAAAAATAGGAAAAGAATTCATATTCTGAAAAAATGTTATTCAAAGTCAATTTTCATTGTAATTTTATTATAAAAGATTCGTGAATGACAGCGAGTATATCATTTTATAAACTGGTTTGTACATTTGAATTTTTACATTGTCTTAATGTGATTTATTTATAAATATACAACTCTGTTTAATTTTTTTAAAAGGTAGTTAAAAAAGCAACATTGAATCTGTAAGTAATGTCTTTTATACACACAAATGTGTGTGAAAAAAAAAATTATGTTCAAGTTCACCACCAATAATTTTCAAAACTACACCAATGTGCATAAGAATAATTTTAAATAATAAAATAAATTTTCCTAAAGAAAACTTCTTAACATAATTTAGGAACATTTGAATATGAAAATGTTATCTATTAATGTAGTGGATTGATTACATATTCAATATATATATATATTATACACACATACATAGTAAGAAATATATTTGGACAGAATCGGTACAAATAGTGCTATCTCCCCCAACTCCAAGGAATTTGATATTTCAAAATATGTCAGAATAATATTTTTTTTTTTTTTTTTTTTTTTTTTTTAAGAATTAGAAATTACATAAACTCTGAAATAACTTGTCTGATTTGAATAGAATAGAAACATTTGCATTAAATAAACAGTTTAAGCGCACAAATTATCCGTCCTATTGCAATATTCTCAATGTGAGACACATCATCAATGAGGACTTTGGTTAATTTTAAAAATATGAAGAAAAACTTATCAATTATTTCCAGGCTGTCCACAACAAGATTAAAAAAATAAACACCCCCCCCCCCCCTCCCCTCTCGAAGAAAGTTTTGACATGGCACCCCTGAGTACAATGTTCAACACTCAATAAAATTTTAAAAATAAAATATATTCAAATTTTAGCAATTACTTTAAAGGAAAAAAGCAATATATTAAAATATAAAAAATAAAATACATTCAAATTTTAGCAATTACTAAAAAAGAACGATATAATTATTAAAATATGTAACTTGCTAAATGTAATATGAATTCTTAATTTAATATAATATAGGCTAATAAAATCATTATTCTTTTTTTTTTTAGTATATAAATATTAGACTAAAATTTAATTTCCCACAGAAACAAAAGAAAAGCCCACTTAGTAAAATTTAAAAAATATATTCAAATTTTAGCAATTACTTTAAAGGAAAAAATATATATATATTTATTAAAATATGTAACTTGTTAAATGTAATATTACTTCTTAAAAATAATATGGGCTAATAAAAATCATTATTATTTTTTTTTTTTTCAGCATATAAATATTAAGCTAAAATTTAGTTTCCCAAACAAACAAAAGAAACACTCAGTAAAACTTAAAAAATAAAATATATTCAAATTTTAGCAATTACTTTAAAAGAAAAAAAAAACAACACATTAATTAAAATATGTAACTTGCTAAATGTAATATGACTTCTTAAATATAATATAGGCTAATAAATAGCATTATTTCCCTTTTTTTTTTCAGTATATAAATATTAGGCTAAAATTTAGTTTCCCACAGAAACAAAGGCAAAATTCAATTAGTAGAATTTAAAAAATAAAATATATTAAAATTTTAGCAATTACTTAGAAAAAAAGCTATGTATTAATAATAATAAAAAAAAATAGCAAATACATTAAAGGGAAAAAAACAATATAACAATATATTAATTAAAATATGTAACTTGCTATGTAATATGACTTCTTAAATATAATAAGAGCTAATAAAAAGCCTTTTTTTTTTTCAGTATATAAATATTAGGCTAAAATTTAATTTCCCACAGAAACAAAAAAAAATTCTAAGTCAAGTTATTTTAATGAAAATCTCATGCCTCTGGCAATTAAGATTTAAAACTAACAGATTAATCAAAACATTTTTCATTTCCTTTATAGAAGATGCTTATGATAAAAGCATTATTATCTACCTTTGATTGTAAATTTTGTTACAATGCTTAGTATGAAATACTGTAACTAGCCTTACGTTTCTACATTTTGGCATGCTTGTCCTAAAACACTTACAAAGTACCTCAGATTGTGTCAACTAGCAACCTTTTATAATGCTTTTTACAATGTTTGCAAACCTTTCAGACAAAGCCTTTAAAAAGCATCTAGTCATTTACATGTTAGGGTTATAAAAATGTTTTAAAAATTATATACGACCCCTGAAAGCACGGCCGAAATCATCTGTTTTGAGATGCAAAAAAGTGGTATAAGTCATGCATTTCAAAGTTTCATAATTCGGTCAATTTTGATGTTAGATGAGTGGGACTTTTTAGGACCGGGAGACTGTATAAAAATTTAAATTTCGTAATTTTTTAATAAATGTTTTTCTTGACCCAAATCGCTTTAAAAATAATTCTTTACCTTATTTAAACTATTTTTGTAATTGGAAGTATGCATCTAGGACCAACGGTTGCGAAAGTAAAGGTCGGTCAGGTTATACGTGGACACCCTGTATATATATATATCTCACTGTAAACAACAGATACAATGATAACGAAATGAAGACATAAGTCTGCACTTATACTAAACATCTTAAATAGGTTGGCAGATTTTATTACTCAAACATATGACAGTCATAAATCTGCCTTGTATAGCTGCACATAAACATAGTCCATTTTCCAGGAGTCTCCAGACCACGTGACCAGAGTGGGGGTCGAAACGGCGGACTAATGGAAAACATGGTTTTGTTCGAGGCGGACCAATAGACGACAAAAAATTCATCCAGTATCAGTTCAAAGTTTCTAACTAAGAGTCATGGTTGTGCATTAATGCGCATTGCTTCAGTCAGTTTGACTATAATGCAAGATCAGATAGATATATGCACCTAAGAGATCATAAAAATGAGCGCAAGAAGTATATATATATAATTTTTTTGTGTCTGTGTCATCGAACATAATAACTTGGAGCTGATCGGACGATGGAGGACCTCTGCCTAGGTCTAGAAAAAGGTATCTCTGATTTATATACTCATTTAATAACTGTGCATAATATTTGAATTGTTTGTGGGAAAAATATAAAAATGCATTTTAATGCACACAGGGATTATTCTCCCAGAGATTTTGCATTGTAAATTAAATTAACATTATATGTAAAATAACAATGAAAAGTTTTAAACTATTTTTTAATGCTATTTGTAGATAGCAATTTTGTGAATCGAGTAGTAGATATAAAAGGCTACTAGTAAATAATGCTAATGATTTTTTTTTTTTTTTTTTTTTTTTTTTTTTTTTTTGTATGTTGAATGTAAATATAATTGTATATAATGTGAATAAGCTAATTTTAATGTTACAATTCGGGATTTAATTTTTCTTCTCTTTGGTGATGACTCAGTTTCTTTTATCTAATTTTGATTTAGCGATTTCTTTTCTAGATGAATGATTTATGAAAGGACACTAGCTTAATCATAGCTTCATCTACCTCTTACGGTCATGTTCACCTAAATAATCACAACGCTTTAATTTAGCAGAAAGTTTCGAAATAAAAACGAAATTGAAGTGGAATGAAAATATTCACCTTGTATTTAAAGTTTATAAAATATACATTAAAATATGCTTAAAAGGTGACAAAACACAAATATAAATATTTATTTATTTATTTATTACAAATATAAATAAATATTTATATTTGTATTTTGTCACCTTTTAAGCATATTTTAATGTATATTTTATAAAGCTTTAATTTAGATTTTATATTCTGGTATTTCTTTCAGCATTTCAGCATGACCCAGAGAAATTTTGGTAATACGATAATTTTTTTCATATGCTAGATTCAAAATTAAAATTAGCTCTTTGTTGATTTTCATGTGGAATGATAAATTAATTTCTAAAATCGTAGCCTGATGTGCACTTGGCAATATTATTCCAGCAACGATCACCGCGATTTCGAGCTTTGAAAAACAACGAGGAATATCCCGTACCAATATCTCTTCCAATCCTTCTTTCGTCCAATGCATTTATTTATTCAAGGGGCATTTATTCTTCCAAAATAGAAAATCTACCTCTGCTGATTATCTCTCTATCTTAAGTGAAAGTAAGGAATACCCCAATATATTCAATCCTTGCAAACAACAAATTTCAATGTTTGTCAGAAATAAATACTGATCAGTATTTATTTCTAACACACTAATAACACTAATCGCGTGTTCCTTTTGTTAGGCTGCTGTGATTGGTCCATACATATTGCGATATATCTCGACTTATGATATACCATGTCCATAGTTGCCAACCTCCCGATTTTTTCCATACCAGTATTTTTATGAAAAAATATTTGTTTTATGTAATCGTGCAATTTCTGCTATTTAATTAAGTGAGAATTTTTGTATGATTTTACTGGTATTCAAAAAATTGGGAGATTGGCAACTATGCATGTCCAATAAGATGAGCTTAAATATGTGTTTGTTATTACGTAGTATTCATATTGCTTGTTAGAGTGTGGTTACAGTGTCTAGAATAATTCTAGACACTGTAGTGTGGTTTCTAGTCTCGGTTTAGGAAGGAATTTATATCTGCGATTAAAATAAGTGTTCTGAATCCGGTAGATTCCGTTTTTTTTTTTTTTTTTTTTTTTTTGGTTGTTCCGTTCATAAAAAAGGTACTTTAAATACATTGAAAAATTTTATGGTGAATTTCACTAGATTATCGAAATTTAACTTATTGCTTATTGTAGTGTATTTTATTACGAAATTAAATTTCTGTACGGGGAAAGAGACAAATGTCTATCAGTTATTCAGCGAAGAAGATTTTTTTTTTCATTGCGAGATTCAATAAAGAATTTAAACGACGTTAAATAATAACTAGCGAAAAAATAAATAAATAAATGAAATTAAATTTTGAAGTAAATTATAAGCTTCTAAAAACACGCGATATCTTTTTTAATTTCATCAATTCATATTTTTAGTCATTCAAGATAATCCTTTGCTAACTTAAAAATCAGAAATGATAATTACCATTGATTGTTTTTCAGCATAGAGTGATTTGTTTATTCCAAGATTAAATGAAGGTGCCAAAGAAATCGTGGTGCGCCGGTGGTTCAGCCCGGGCCGGGCCCATACCGTATGTACATAATATACGAAATTAGTCTCAGTTTAAAAAAACACAACTTAAAACAATAACAAAAAAAAGTTTGATATTTTTAACCTACATTAACGTATAATTAAAATTCCATGAAAAGAATATTTTGTATATTTTATGGGGACAATTTTGAATTTTAATTTATTAAATGAGGGTTCTTTTTTTTTTTTTTTTTTTTTAACTATACATTTAATTATATCATAGTGATGAAAATGATACTCTTTAAAACAAACATTATTACAATAAAATGAGAAGAATAGGGAAAATTCTGTCTTTAGAGAAAAGCTTTATTAAAGTAATGGCGTAAATGCAAACAGTTATTGAACAATTGGTTCATTTTTTCTATATTTGGTGTAACCTTTTGATTACGGGGTTGGGACATATGTCGTCCCAGAGAGTATGTCTTTATTCTATTCTCACCTCTTTTTCAATACTAATACCTACCATACACTTATAAGCAAGATAATTTCAAGAGAGATCTACAACAAAGAAATTCTTTTGTAAATTGTGGTACGAGTAAATATAAAAAAAGTCCTTCCGGCCTGTACCGGGAGGAAAAGGTAGCTTTCCTATATCTTCGTTTTAAAATTTTAGCTAATGTTACACGAAAACAGCAAGTTAAAATGCAAATAAAACGTTTACAAAAAATTCGTTAATACTGAATTTGAATAAGAAATTCGCCAAATTATTGAGCAATAGCCAAATTGGCTTCATTTATGAAGACTTATTTTGGTCGCCAAATTTGGCGATATTTCGCCAAATGTCGCAGGTTTGGCGAGAATTTGGCGCTAACTGATATGAATATATAGTTTTATGCGTTTGATTGGGAAAATTATTACAACAATGAAAATTTTTGTAATGTACTGTCTTGTTTCAAAATGTCAGCCACCCTAGAATTTCAAACTGCTCTATCTCAGCCGTTTTTTAAGATAGAGGTAAAACAAAAAGTGCTCTGGAATCCCCGTTTCAAAAGGCCTAACACTGAATTAAAAAATAAATTTGAATTTTTAACTTTTTTGTATATTTATTTTAGTTTTAAATTTTTAATTGGCCGCCATCTTGAAACAAAATGGCGGACCAAGCTGTCCAACGAACTCGGTCGAGACATTGGTGAGCTTAATACACACAATTAGTTTCATCAAAATTGATTTATAAATACGAGCGTTATCGTATGACATAGGTCAGATATATATATATATATATGGAGATATATATATATATATATATATAAATCAACATTTGAACGGAGGGTGGTTTTGGGGTCTGGGGGTCATGATCGGTGAAAATATATCGAAATTTTCCGGAACTGCTTTCCTCCGAACGGCTGCAATAGGTAGCTTTATACTTTTTTGTATTGAAAGCTACTTAATAGTCGCTACTCCAAGCCCGTAAGCAAAAGGTTAAAAAAATAAATAATATAACTTATGCTCTGTGAGCAAATAGATATAAAAATTTTAATTAATTGCTTTCTACTAAGTTTTGTGCTTAAATTGTTGATACTATATCAGCAAATGCCTTTAAATTAGTATCGCGATAATATCAGCAATATCAATATTATAGTGTTGATGTATTGCGATATTAAGTTTCTGATATCGTCCAACCCTAGTCCTGATAGAATAAACAGTATATACCTAATAACTGTTAAAACGGAATTTTTCCCAGTCCCTCGCGATTCCGTTTTAGCAGATTTTATTGTAACAATAAAGTTTTAATCTGTTCATATTTAATTTACTTTCTAAGCATAAAAAATTATATAATTTTTTACATATATGTTACATATGTAACACATACATATATGTAACACATAGGTGTACCGGTTAATTCTCGCTGTTTTTTATTGATTTTTGAAGCTAAAAATACATAGGAAATAATAAAAATGGATTATTCAAACCAGCGGCCATCGCTAGCTACACATTTTTCCCATCTTTCTGGTAATTTGTGGATGCCTCGCCAAAAAAATTGTTCGTTTTTTGAGCCAAACCAATCATCGAGCCATTTTTTCACATTTTCGTACGAACCGAAGTGTTGCTCTGCCAATGCGTGCGACATTGATGAAAACAAATAGTAGTCGGACGGGGCCAGGTCCGGAGAGTACGGCGGGTGAGGCATCAGTTCCCATCCCAGCGCATTTACGGTGTCCGTGACCAAAGTTGTGTTATGAGCCGGAGCATTGTCATGCTGCAAAATCACTTTTCCATGTCTTCTAGCCCATTTTGGCCGTTTTAATCGATCGGAAATAGTTTGTTGTGAAACTTCTAAGCCCTCAGCCAACTGTTTTTGTGTTTCACACGGATCTTCGTCGAGCAAAGCTTCCAATTCGGGATCTTCAAACTTTTTTGGCTGACCTGGACGTTCCCAGATAGCAAGCAAGGTTCCGAAAATGGTCATTTTTCATTTTCGTTCCATTGTTCTGCAAAGGTGAGTTATCTTCACCATATAGCATGGGTGCAGGAATGTTTGCAATACTCCGTTTTGGAGATAAGCTTCAGGCAACCAATATTCTCAAATCAAACTTCACGCATCTGATTTTCGCGCATGCGCAACCAACTGTCGTAGCCGTGGTCGTTCATAGCGTTGCCTCGTTGCCTGTTGCTTTCCAAAACAAAATGTCGCTTCCAGGATCGCTTCGCTGATGCTGTCATTCTGATCATCTTGTCAAGTGTAAAAGATGTGTTCAATATTTACAGAAAATACGGTAAGTTTGTTACTAGTATATTGTTATTAGTTAAATCTTTTAATCTATGATAACTGAATAATGTATTTCTTTTAACAAGATTTAATCCTTATTCATAAAATAATGAAATTTATCTTATGCTTTAGTGTAAATTGCACACAGGGAAAAATATGATTAGAAGTCTTTTTTTAAAAATTATTATTACATAAACTTATGTAAACATGATTTACTTATGACCTTAGCGTTTCTTAATTATCACATTTTTTTAAAACGTGGTTTCAATTTCAGGAAATGCATAACTTGTGCTTCATATATGAACGAACTCCCATTATATATACTTTACTACGTATAAATATTAAAGTACATGGGCGAACGGTAAAACACGAAATCTTGAGGCAAAAAAGAAATCAGGGATAGTGTTTAACATGTTTTATTGTCAACTAATAATAAACCTTTTCATTATGATCGAATTAAAAGCACTCTAACATTAATCATAATTTTGCTTTTAGTGATTAATTAACTTATGTCGGTAAATAAATATTATATATTTTGTTTCAAAATCGCCACCACCCCTGGTCGGCGTTTATGACCGATTTATAAATGAAAACATACTTTGAACTTCCACAAATTACATTCAAACAAACTCTCTTTTTAAAATATATTAGCATTATTAAAAGTAGCTATATTCAAAAGTTGTTTCCGTAATATATTCGTAGAAAAATGTACTTTAATTTAAAAAAAAAATCATTTACTTCCCCCCCCCTCCTTCTCTTTCCTCAAAAACATATATGTTTTGTCACATAATAGTAAACAAGATAATGCTATGATTATAATAATGTTTCATTAGTTAAACATTATAAACATTAGTTAATTATATTTGATAATATCTCATCTATATCAACATTTGCCTATATTACATGAACTCCTCCCTCCCCTTTCCTATACTAATAAAAGTAAAAAAATGTCTGCAAACACAAATAATTGCCCTACAGTTATTCTGAATTTTGTTTTTTAATCATATGCCTGTATTACATCTCAAAACATGAATAACTTTGTTTTATATATGTATTGGTGGATTAACAAATTACTTATTAAAAATAAAAAACAAATACATTCATAGCAGAAATTAATTTTGATGTGTCAAATTGCCAGTTGATTGAGAATTAGCAAAATCCTTAATATAATAATCGTGAGTCTTAAATGTTTGTCAATTAACTTATTAATTATGATTACCTACCAATACTTTTAGTTAGTACTGGTAAATGGAAAAAATGAAAGCAAAATAAAAATTATGGTACTTTTCGGTTAGCTGGGCGCCAGTTATATATATACAAATATATACATACACACATATATATACATATATGTATGAATATATATATACATACATATATATACATATATGTATGAATATATATATACATACATATATATACATACATCACTGGCGCCTGGGGCCTGGCTAACCGAAAAGTACCATAATTATTTTAAATGTTTCTGAAAATTCACACAACATAAAAATTTTTGATTTTTTAAAAATTATTATTAAGTTAGTAAATATGAAATGTTCTTGTCCTCCCCACCAGAATTATCTGTATTAGCATTACAAAATAGCCTTATAATAATCTGGCCATTAACCTGAAGTTTTAACATTTACCTGTATAAATTAAATCTGCCCCTTGAATAAATTTTTATATTATGTGGGATAATGCAACTTTTTTGTGAATACATCAAAAATTATGTTTGTTTTTATTTTAAATTAAACTGGGGTTTGTGGGGCCCACAACAGCAAACAAACAAAAAAAAAGTTTTAAATTAGTCTTGGGTCCTATTGTATTGAAAGAATTTACATGATTTACAGAGTATTGTTGAATTATATCAATACTCAACAAAATAAAACTAGGACTGATTTAAACTGTTTTGTTGCTGTTGTTGTCGGGGATACAAATAACTAGAGTTTATCATACAGCAATGTTTTTTCTTGCTTTCATCTCAAAATGTTCTTTAAATTTGAGATGTGTGCAATATGATTTTTGGGTTTTTTTTTTTAATTTTGACTGTTCTCTGAATATATATGACCACTGGTCACTGCTTAAAATCATTCGATGCCATTTTCTGTTTAAATTTACAAAACCATGAAGAACACCATAAAACATTGTGAACAATGTACAATATTAATAATAAATGTTAAATTTTAATTGAATAAAATTTATTTGAAATTTTTTTCTCAAATGAGATATTTAAAATTACAGTGCACATATTGACAAACATGACATTTGGAAAATAATATTTTTTTGCTTTTATGCTAAATGTTTAAATAGTATAAATTATTGTATCGAAATGAACATAAAATAATAAAACAAAAGAAAATGAATTTCTTTTATTAAAATATAATTATAATTAAAATAGCATGAAGTATGCATAATGCATAGACTTTTACTGTAATGTTAAAACCATTTATGACAGGAGATGTGTGTGATATAAGATGTGTACACAGTCCTTGATTTTAACTATTATTTCTATATCCGAATGGTAATTTTCATCTTATTTAATAAAACAGCATTAAATAAGGTCAATATTATTTGGAAATAATGGTGCAGGGAAGCTTGTCATGAAGGGTTTAAAGTTTATTTCTTGGTTGTCATTATTTTATTTTGCCTTTTGTAGTTACAAATTCCAATGACATCATCTGGTCAAGGTCCATGGTTGCCAGCATGTGATTTCTTGAACAGAAAAGCTACTAAAAGATGGAACTACAACAGAATTCCTTGAAAAGACATGTTTACAAGCTCATACAGGATTGGTGATTGTTTTTTAAGGTAAGAAAAATGATTTTAACACATATATAATAACAAATTTAATGTTATAAAATTTATTTTTAATAATTTCAGTTGACTATTTATTTCATTATTTTTTATTTTAAAATTGAATTTTTATAAATTTATTCAAATTGAAAGATAACATAATACTAAAAAAGAAAGATCGAATTTTTTTTTTAAAGATATCTTTGCTTTTTCCTTGTGATAAATTGATATGGTTATAACCGTTTCTGAACTCATTTAATTTTTCTTTATAAATTCTATATTTACATAATAAATTATTTTTTTTTTTTTTGTGTGTCTTTTTTCTCCGGGAGGGATTTTTGTGGCTCTGGAGGTACATTGTAAACTTCTGGGGAGGTGGACATTTCAATGCCCTCCCCCGTGCCACCCCTTGAATTCAACACTGGTGGTGGTGGGGTGAATCTGGAGTATGCCTCTGAGTTTGTTACTTTCATCAGCTTTCGAAAGAAAATTTTAAATATTTATATTGTTGCTCTCTCCGAAATATTGACTTGCTTTCATTATAGAGATATTTATTAGGATATTATTATTGTTATTATTTTGAGAGAGTGTGTGTGGGTAATGTTTTGGTATTATTAGATGCAGGGTTGTTTGATTTAAATCAAATGATTTTTTTTAAAATCTTTGATTTAAATCAGTATTTTGAACATTGATATTTACAAGCTGAATAAGGATTAAATTAATCGTTCGTATTCAAATAAATGTCATCATTCATGTCCAGATTAAAAATTACCGTTTAATAATGTTAAAACTTTTATAAGGTGAAAATAATTATTTTATGAAATTAAATGCAACACTACATTTAAAATATTATTTGTCCTTAGTGCATCACAAAATAAATACTGATATAAATGCTCTTTCATTTTTAAACTTTTGTCTTTCCTAGATCACTTCATTTTTGCAAGTTAGATGTTGAAGTTTTAAAGTTAAATATATTCAATATAAAAGTATTTAATATGATAAGATTGTAATATAAATCACTGATTTTAATCTGTTAAAATTATGATTTAAACATTGAAATCATGTAATTAAAATAAAATCCTTAAAACCCTATTTTTAAATACTAGTAAATTTTGCCAGGACAGTTTTTTCCACTTAGACAAAAATTGGCCAACCCTGATTGAAATACACGTATGTATTTAGCATTCTTTGCCGCATTTACTATATGATTAGATATTATTGGAGTTATGCCTTAATGAAAAAATTAATAACTTAAATTAACTAGATATTTATGCACACAACACACATACGTATATATTATCTATAACAATTTAATAGTAGAATAATATGATTTTAAGTTTTAAATAAATCTGAATTTGTTTGCAACAATTTTTTTTAATTTAAATTATTTTGAATTTTTATCTAGGAACTGTAATTAAATTAATAGAAATGTATGCAGCAAAAATAAATTCATGCACAGTACACAAATAATATTAATTTAAAAAAAATCTGATTTAAATCAAATAAATCTTTTTTTTTTTTAATCGTGATTTTTATCAACCTTGATTATATGAATGGTACGTACAGATGTCACTGACGCACTGGAGTATATTTTTGGTGCCAAAAAGGCAATTTAATGCCTGGGCAATCCACCAATTTGGGTAAGATTTTTCTTCCTATGGTAGTTCGGTAGAGCAGATTGTGTGTGTTTTATATTAAATTAAACATTGTGTGTTTTATAATAAATTTATTTTTGTGTGTTTATAATAAAAATTATATGTGTTTTACAATTAAATTGTATGTTTTTAAGTACTTCCTCCATTATCCCATCGACCACTTTTCATAAGAAAAGCTATCGTCAAATTATAGGATTTAAGGCCAAAGATGCATTATTGTGGCGACACATTCACTTGACTCAGAAGTGTTGCATGTGTTTGCTATGTTATCAAGTGGCTATAATTTGACATTTACCTGTATCTTTCATTATGTTTTACCACGGCCTAACTCGATTTTCTCCTTCCCTTTATACGGCCGTAACAAAAAGTCATTTTCCCTTTGTTCAAGAGGAATAAGAGTTTCTCCCCGGAAGAACGTAGGGGGCGCTATTACTTACCATTACTAATGGAGAATTTCCTTATCTTTGCGTTTCGTTCGTCAAAACTATTTATGAATTGATATATCCAAGACTAATAAAAAACCCTTATGGGGAATGTGACTTAAACGAGCATAAAATAAATATATGCTCATTTAATATATGCAAAATTCTTGCCCATCATTTAAAAAAATATGGCAAGGTATTTTACAAATGAAACCAATTTATCTGCATGTAAGAACTCTTTATCAAGAAAAAATTTAAAGTTTGCTTAATTTTAATTTTATAATATTTAATGTATATTTCACTGTAAAAATTATCAATGTTTAAAGTCTAATCAAGAAATAGAATCTGCATATACCTATAGATACATATATATATACAAGTAGGGTGGATAGATTTATGAATTAATATTTTAAAAATCTGAAAAAATATTCTGTAATTTCTGTAACCACACAATATTCTAAAATTTCCACAAAAACTATTCTCTCATAGTACATAATGCTACAGCAAAAAAAAAAAAAAAAAAAAAAAAAAACCTTGTTCATTCTCTAAAATAATAAAACCTGTAAAAATTATTATGAATTTGTTAAATAATCCATGTTTTGAGAAAAAAAAAGCGATGTGAGTTGATTGCCGGATATTGGCGAAATATGTTTTCTTATTCTGTTGATATTATGAAACATGAAAGTATATTTTTATTTTTATATACATACTTTTATACCATGACTTTCCAGAACTAGAATATAATATTTAATTTTATATGTAATTCTATTATATTTCTATATGCTTATATATTTCAGATCAGTACCTATAATGGTTAAATTTATTAAAAATTGTTTTGAATGTACACATATATACATATATTTTAAATAATTCAGAATCGTGTAAAAATAATCCATGTTTTGAGGGAAAAAAAATTCGATATGAGTTTATTGCCGGATATTGGCGAAGTTGCTTAATTTTCTTACTACCATTATGAAACTAGTAATTATTTTTTTAATTTTTTGCTGTGTATTTTACGCTCAGAATTATCAATGTTTCAAGTAATCCAGAATTTTAATGTATTGAAATTTACTTATAATGTTTGTTTTACATTTTGTAGTAGGATGTTATTTAAACTATTTTTAATTGCTTAAAGCGTTGTATTTAGTTATTTTATCTCTAAATCTTTTAGTTTTTCCTGTTTGTAGTAAAGAAAACGCCGAAGTAAAAGATAGATATGTTACATATAATGCTTATATATTTCAGATCAGTACCTATAATGATTAAATTTATTGAAAATTGTTTTGAATATACATATATATATATATACATATTTTTAATAATTAAGAATCGTGTAAAAATAATCCATGTTTTGAGAGAAAAAAATCGATATGAGTTCATTGCCGGATATTGGCGAACTTGCTTAATTTTCTTACTACTATTATGAAACTAGTAATTATTTTTTAAATTTTTTATTGTGCATTTTACGCTCAGAATTACCAATGTTTCAAGTAATCAAGAATTTAAATGTATATAAATATAGAAATTTACTTATAATGTTTGTTTTGCATTTTATAGTAGCGTGTTATTTAAACTATTTTTAATTGCTGAAAGCATTGTATTTATTTATTTTATCTGTAAATCTTTTAGTTTTTCCTGTTTGTAGTAAAGAAAATGCCGAAACAAAAGATACATATGTTATATATACCTTTTATAATGAATAATTGCAAAGATTCTTGTATTTTTATGTATAGAAGTAACATTTACTAAGCATTATTTATGGTAAGTATATCGCACCATCTACCGGCGAAGCAGCCTTTTAACGATTCCGAAACTAAAGGGGGATTGTGAAGGCTGTATGACGGAAGAGAGAATCGAGTTTGGCCGTGGTTTTACTGATTTATTAGTTCTTTCGTTAATAAAAAAAGCAATTGTGTCCTTAAATGGCAGTACCATGATATTAAAAGAGAAAAAGCATTGAAAAATATTGCGATGAATAGTTACATACAATAGATTAGTTTCAACTGATGTCAAAAACTTTTATTCACCAGCTGAGAGGGATAATTAGGAAAAATAATGTAAATGAATAAATATCAAAGTTTTTTTTTTTTTTTTTGCAAACTCTTTTATAAATATATTGTAAATTTTATTGCTCAAGCTTACTAAGTTGGCGCATTGAAGAGTGGGGTTTTTCAGAATTTCTTCGCATTTATTTATTTATTTATTTTGATATTCCAATGGCAGCATTCTTTCATTTGTTTATTTGGCGTTACAGTTTGGCACAGTTTATGAACAGTGGTCGACAGGATAATGGAGAAGTACCATTTTTTATAACAAATAAAATAATTAGCAAAACTAAGCCTAACAGGTACACACATGCCTTTAAAAAATAATCATTATAATTATCCATTTAGACCATTTATATATAGGCTTTTTTTGTCTAGGTGCTTATACATTGCATTAAATAATACATGCTTAACCATTTGGCACATTTTTGTTGTTATATCAAACTTTAAAAAAATCTGCAACTGCAAGAACCCCACATCAAACACAATATAAAATAATGAAATTTTCCATTAAGACAGTGACAAAAACAAGATTGCTATATTTGATTAATGGATTCTAAAAATGCCTAGTTTAATAATATTTAAAAATATAAACAAAGAATCTACATCAGAAATCTATAAAGCACTTTGTCTCAAGCTATGCAGATTTTTAAGAGACTACTTCTCGCTAATGTTAATCCAATGGGGAGGGGGGGAGTTTGCAATATCTCATTCACATTTCAATATTTTTAAATTATTTTTTTTTTTGCATTGGATAACTGAGGTCAATCTCTATGCATGCTCCTTTGTATTTTTTCGATTTTGATTACGAGTTTTTTTTATTAAGATACTTTCACTTTCGGAAATGGTTTGGAATGTAAAAGTATCCTCAATAAAAAAAAAACTGCAACAAAAATCGAAAAGTAAAAAAAGGCCAGCATAGAGATTGACCTCAGCTATCCAATGCAAAAAAAATCATTTAAAAATATTGAAATGCGAATGAGATATCGTAAAATATTTCCCCCATAGGATTAACATTAGCGAGCGAGTTTTTTCGCCTGAGTGAAGTAGCCTATATAAAGTGCATGTCATACCATATTTTGACTATTGAATTCTGTACACCTATTGCACTAGCTTAGCAAAGGGGGCAAGTTTGGGGTTAAAATCCTTTCCAGAGTATTTAAAAAACTGAGAAGATGTATAGAAAACCACTTGTCTTAAGGTAAAGTAATGTTATGTAAAAAACAAAGTAAAGAAAAGTATAAGCAAGCAGCATAAAATGTCATTCTCAACAGTTTCAATGCTTTGTAATAGGGGCCTCTATTTAAACACAAAATCAATGAAAGATTAAGTTAGGAGCAATAGCAGTAAAATAGCCCTATGTTACTGCATTCCTCTTTCTTTTTTCTCTGAAGTCTAAAGAAAATGCTCTTTTATGAAACCTTTAAGCACACAAATGTTAAGTTTATTACGGCTATTTGTGTTTTTTTTATTACTTTTTGTCACACAACATTTTTTTTTTTTTTTTTTTTTTTTTTTTTTTTAATGAGTAACAATCCCAGATGGGGATCCTGGCTGTGCTACTGCTTATTGTGTAGTTTATTTCCTTTTACTATACATATTTGATGCGTGTGTCTATATTTATTTATTTATCTTTTTATTTGCTAGAGAGAAAAGAAAGAATCAAGAAGAAAATAGACTTTACTCGAGCTGTTGATTATTATATTATTTTTTGTATGTAAATAAATAGAATTATTTAAACTGAATAATGTTTCATTTGTTTTAGAAAATATTGCCTGGATATTGAGAAATACTTTTGTTTGCTTCAGAGTAAGTTATTAAAAATTATTATAAAGAAAAAACAGTAATTTAAATGAGTTAAATTAGAAAGTAAAAGTAACAACATTACTTTGTGTTTGCTCTGTTGCATATAGGAAAGTATTTCTCTTGTAAAAAAAAAAAAAAAAAAAAAAAAAAAACAAGGTCACATAGAAATGGAGATTTTTTTTAAATTAAAGTATTCTTAGCTTTTAACTAGAAAGGAATTATGGAATATTAGATGAGGAAATGCAAAGATTACAATATTAAAAAATATTATTAGTTAAAGTAATCTTTAGGTGTAGATTAAAAATTATATTTTTAATACTTATTTGTCACATTGTAATCTGTAAAATTTATTTAATGAAGCTATTAAATGGGCAAGAAATTATTACTTTAGCATAAAAATGTTTTGATAAGATTATCATTGAATATATAAAATAGTTTCTTTTTGCATCATTAAAGAATTCATTTTAAGAGAAAGTTATTAAAAATTATTATAAAAGAAAAACAGTATTAGAAAATAAAAGTAACAACATTAGTTTGTGTTTGCTCTGTCACATATAGGAAAGTATTTCTCTTGTAGACGAAATGAAAAAAAAAAATCATAGCTACATAGAAATACAGATTTTTTTTAATTAAAGTATTCTTAGCTTTCAACTAGAATACATATTGCAACAGTGTATAATGTACGGTATATTGAAATTCTACATATTTGGTGTGGTATTTGTGTTAGCACTGTGAGTAAACACAGGTTGTTTGTTTTTTCCCTCATACAATGTATAATTAGCTGATCCTGTACCAGTGAACTGTATTCAAAAGGTAAGTAACTGAAAATATAATCACATTTACTATGTATGTAGGCGTAGAGTAGAGTTGTATATGCCCGAATCCAACCAATAATTAAAAAAATACTTCCCCTCCCCTCTAATATATATATTTTTAGAATTTCCTCTTTTTCTTTTGTTACAAAGATAAACAACATTAGAAAAAAAAATTCATCTTCCACTAATACCTAATTTTATTTATTTTTCATTTGAAATTTTGTAGCCAAAAACTCATATAAGAAGTAAAAATAGGAAAAGAATTCATATTCTGAAAAAATGTTATTCAAAGTCAATTTTCATTGTAATTTTATTATAAAAGATTCGTGAATGACAGCGAGTATATCATTTTATAAACTGGTTTGTACATTTGAATTTTTACATTGTCTTAATGTGATTTATTTATAAATATACAATTCTGTTTAATTTATTTAAAAGGTAGTTAAAATAGCAACATTGAATCTGTAAGTAATGTCTTTTACACACACAAATGTGTGTGAAAAAAAAATTATGTTCAAGTTCACCACCAATAATTTTCAAAACTACACCAATGTGCATAAGAATAATTTTAAATAATAAAATAAATTTTCCGAAAGAAAACTTCTTAACGTAATTTAGGAACATTTGAATATGAAAATGTTATCTATTAATGTAGTGGATTGATTACATATTCAATATATATATAATACACACATACATAGTAAGAAATATATTTGGACAGAATCAGTACAAATAGTGCTATCTCCCCCAACTCCAAGGAATTTGATATTTCAAAATATGTCAGAATAATATATATATATTTTTTAAGAATTAGAAATTACATAAACTCTGAAATAACTTGTCTGATTTGAATAGAATAGAAACATTTGCATTAAATAAACAGTTTAAGCACACAAATTATCCGTCCTATTGCAATATTCTCAATGTGAGACACATCATCAATGAGTACTTTGGTTAATTTTAAAAATATGAAGAAAAACTTATCAATTATTTCTAGGCTGTCCACAACAAGATTAAAAAAATAAACACCCCCCCCCCCTCCCCTCTCGAAGAAAGTTCTGACATGGCACCCCTGAGTACAATGTTCAACACTCAATAAAACTTAAAAAATAAAATATATTAAAATTTTAGCAATTACTTTAAAGGAAAAAAGCAATATATTAAAATATAAAAAATAAAATACATTTTAATTTTAGCAATTACTAAAAAAGAACGATATAATTATTAAAATATGTAACTTGCTAAATGTAATATGAATTCTTAATTTAATATAATATAGGCTAATAAAATCATTATTCTCTTTTTTTTTTTTTTTTTTTTTTTTTTTTAGTATATAAATATTAGACTAAAATTTAATTTCCCACAGAAACAAAAGAAAAGCCCACTTAGTAAAATTTAAAAAATATATTCAAATTTTAGTAATTACTTTAAAGGAAAATATATATATATATTTATTAAAATATGTAACTTGTTAAATATAATATGACTTCTTAAAAATAATATGGGCTAATAAAAATCATTATTATTTTTTTTTTCAGCATATAAATATTAAGCTAAAATTTAGTTTCCCACACAAACAAAAGAAACACTCAGTAAAACTTAAAAAATAAAATATATTCAAATTTTAGCAATTACTTTAAAAGAAAAAAAAACACATTAATTAAAATATGTAACTTGCTAAAAGTAATATGACTTCTTAAATATAATGTAGGCTAATAAATAGCATTATTTTCCTTTTTTTTCAGTATATAAATATTAGGCTAAAATTTAGTTTCCCACAGAAACAAAGGCAAAATTCAATCAGTAGAACTTAAAAAATAAAATATATTAAAATTTTAGCAATTACTTAGAAAAAAAAGCTATGTATTAATACAAATAAAAAAAAATAGCAAATACATTAAAGGGAAAAAAAATATATTAATTAAAATATGTAACTTGCTATGTAATATGACTTCTTAAATATAATAAGAGCTAATAAAAAGCCTTTTTTTTTTTCAGTATATAAATATTAGGCTAAAATTTAATTTCCCACAGAAACAAAAAAAAAAATTCTAAGTCAAGTTATTTTAATGAAAATCTCATGCCTCTGGCAATTAAGATTTAAAACTAACAGATTAATCAAAACATTTTTCATTTCCTTTATAGAAGATGCTTATGATAAAAGCATTATTATCTACCTTTGATTGTAAATCTTGTTACAATGCTTAATATGAAATACTGTAACTAGCCTTACGTTTCTACATTTTGGCATGCTTGTCCTAAAACACTTACAAAGTACCTCAGATTGTGTCAACTAGCAACCTTTTATAATGCTTTTTACAATGTTTGCAAACCTTTCAGACAAAGCCTTTAAAAAGCATCTAGTCATTTACATGTTAGGGTTATAAAAATGTTTTAAAAATCAAAAATTGTTATCTGGGTTCTTTGTCTTCAACGCTGTAATCACCACTTTTAAATCGTCGAAACCAATCTCTGCATGTTGTTTCTGATAATGCATTGTCACCATGAACTTTCACAAGAATTCTATGACTTTCAGCAGCCGATTTCTTGGAATGAAACAGAAACAAAAGCACAGTCCGCAAATGCTCTTTGGAAGGAACGAAATTCGACATTTTTGAGCACGAATATTTATATGATGTTATTACTTTGAGAACTTTTGACATTTATGGTTTTCAAGCCTTATGTTAGTACAACAAAACACACTATATGTCAAATTATTGAACGTTGCATTAATAGCTGCTGCCATCTATTAAGTAAAACAGACCTCTACCTGCTCCATGCTCGGCTTGAGTGCCTAGCTTGACGATCTGATAGAAAAAACCTGCTATGAATGGATAAATTTTGGGTATTTTTTTAATTCCCTGACAGTTAAAATGTAAATAGGAAAGATTTTTGCCAAACTTACTCACATAAATTGCAAACAATAAATGAATGTTTTTTATGGTTTTGTAACTCCTCAAAATATCTCCAATAACCACGCGATTAGCTGATTCAAACTTTATATTTTACATATAAACTAGCACAATTATCATAAGATTATACTTGATATAGTTATCCTCTTAAAAGATATTCTGAAACTTATTTTATGTCATTGCTTGATTATCAACTTATAACTGTTCAAAGAACATATGATATTTACTAAATTTTTCGTGTTTGCGATGTTTACGTTGAAAAGAGCTAGTAAATGTCACTGCGATCGCCCTATTATCGTATAGCATCGTTGCACATTTATCGGCTACAATTTTTAAGCACCTTTTTAAAGCATTACTGGGATAGCCGATTTCCACACTATGTGTTCTAGGCGCTGTAACTATAGACATCTGGCTACGCACTTAGTAAAAACTCAAAGTAAAAAAAAAACGTGATTTTTAAATTGCTTATTTATTTTAATTTAATTTTAGTGTTATAGGGCAGTTGCAATTGATGTCATGCTGGCGGTCACACAATACAAATAGGCAGTTCTGATTGGTGGAACTACCCTCACCTCCAGTTGAAGTTGATCAGCTGCGTAAATAGTGTTTAGTGCATTTAGTGTTATATTGCTTTTGGTAAAGTCATAATTTGTTTTTTCTCATTAAATTTTACTTTCAGATGTTTGCAGCAGCTCACACAAAGGAAAAAATAGAATGATTACCATGTGAATCAGTTACATTTAACATCACTGGATGGCGCTACAAATGCCAGCTTTGAGGATATTCGGGCATTTTTATTGGAGTCGGAGGGTCAAAAAGCAAATTTGAGATTGGCAACATATATAGAGTTCTATTCCTATTCTAAAATATTCCCTGAAACCACGTTTGTTATTGCTAAAATATAAAAATTTTGTATTATGATATAGCGATGTCTGACGTGTAAAACTATTGTTTAAAAGATATTTTTTCTATTCCATTTTAACCGTTTATATCGGATATTCGAGCTGTTTAATCAGTATTAATTTCCCATGGCTGCCCGTGCTCAGTTGTTCGTAGGCAGATTGCCTATAGATATACGAGAACGAGATGTTGAAAAAGTTTTTGAAAAATATGGCCGACTGGCTCGTTGCAATGTTAAATATGGTTTGTATTCAATTTTAAGTAATGTGTACAAAATTGTGTTTATTTGCGTATTGCCATGTAATGTTGTGAAAGAGGCAAAATTTATTACGTGCCATTTTCAACTGCATGGCTAATCATCCTTTTGAATGATGTGTAAATGTTACCAAAGAGTTCTCTGAATACTGTTTGTACTGATTAAAATGTTTTGTTACCCAACCTCCCCACCACCAAAAAGTATTTGAGAAGCATCCCTTATTATATGCCGATCTTATTATTTAAACGGCATAAATATCTTTTCAGCACCTTTTTGTTTTTACGGTTGGCAAATTTTTGCCAAAGGTGAATAAAAACCGTTTGGCAAAAAGGTTTTTTGCCAAAGTAGCAAAAATAGGCATTTATTTTTTTTACGAGAATGTAAGTAATTTTAATTTATACCAGTTTTAACTTTAACAATATGTAACTGTGAATTTTGTAACTCAGAAAACTCAATGCATTATTCTAACGCTATTAAGTTTGCTTTTTTTAGTTTATGCTATGGATTCGATAGGAGAGATTAAATAACAATGAAAGAACTCCCTGGTTTTGGCTTAAACATATTTATAATAATTATTAAGTAAACATTATCAAGTATTAGACAACTTATTTTTATGCTTCAGTTCAGTTGATCTTTTGCAAAGTCTAAGAAATATTACCCACCTTGCTCTCTATCTGAACAATAGTAATTTAAAGATACAAAATATATAATTATATACTTTGTAGTACTTTTAAGTAAATTGTTTTAATTAATCAAATTAAAATAGAGCAGAAATTGCGCTGGAAACTGATGAATAGAAAGGATGTGAATTAATCCCTTTACTACATGATCCCCAGTCTGGACATTTTTTCACTCTGTTGGTTGTACGCTGTGTAGTAAAGTGATAATTAAAATCCTTTGTATGAATCAAATTAATATGTGAAATGCCAAATTAATATTCTAAATTATGTCTTAAGTTATGTTATGTAAAAAAGGATATAATCCTGCCATTTTTTGCTAGTCTCATATCCTGTGCTAGAAGATTCGGCAAGCTTTTTCAGATTTTTTTTAATATTAAATGTTATATTAATATTAAATTTCAGTTGTGGTTGTTGGGATCATCATCCTTAAGGATTGCTGGCTACAGATTTTGTTTATATTGTTTATTTACTTTTAATTTTTTAATTCTATTAATTATTTTTATGTATATTATTTATTTATATCAAACTATCATTTATTTATTTCCTTTTTTAAAATAATAGAAGCTATTTCATTTATTATGTTATTTTATATTTATATTGAAATAAAAGAACAGATGTATCACTCGTCCTCAATCCGCCATCTTGTTTGGTGGACAAGTTTGTTTGGCCAACAAGTATTTGTCGCCAAATGGTCATTGATTAAAAATTTCATGATTTTGCTTGAATTCCTATATTTTTTTTATTATGTTTAATTTATTTAGTTTTATGTTTTAATCATAAGTAGGCATTCAAATACGCAAAAAATAACGGTAAAAACGTAAATATACTGATATATATATTTTTTAAAGCAATGAAAGGCTTGCTAAATCCACGGCAGCAGTAGCAATATCTTCAATGCTAGAAATGTCTACCTTTTTTCGTCCTCTGCCAGGAAGAATGTCGAGTTTTTTTGTTTCCTTGAACTTTTTAATCATTTTGTGAACTCCACGATCAGACATTGGTCCATGTCTAACATCTTTTAGTTTCCGGAATTCTTGAAGAGCTGTAGCTGTGTTGCTGTTATTTTGATAAAATAACTTTACAAGAAATGCCTTTTCTTTCAAAGTTACCATTCTCCACAAAGCGTAGACTCAAATGCTTTTCAGAAACAATCAACTCTTCCAGTGTCAAAGAAATCAGACACACTTTATCAGCAAGTTTTAAATCGTCAGGTGGTTAGAAGGGTATTTCAAGTTTTCGACGTCGCGACGTCACTTTGATGTCGTTCGTCGAAAATTTGAATAAAATGTGATCTTTTTCATGCATTGGGTGAAATTTTGTGATTTTGTGTGTTTCATCTGGATGGACCGAAATTGATATGAAGAATCTGAAAAAGTTTATTTTACCAACTGTGAAATAAAATTTCCTGTATTTTGTTTTTTACAAAATAAAGGAATCTGCAAATATTGGTGCAGCGCCACCTATTGACAAATATTTTAACTATTTTTTTTTTCCGATTTTCGCAGAGCGCATCTCTTCAACTACGTACTAGTGAAATTTTGTTTCGTTTGGAGCCATAGAACCGACTCTAGAGCCTTCTGAAATCTGAATAGGCGAACTTTAATTATAACAACCCTGTATATTTTGCAGACCACAGCAGAATCTATATACCCATAAATCACATTAAGGATTGCATCTAATTGGGGGATCTTCTAATCTGAGGGGCATTGAACAAATGCCTGGTTTGCTTCATTATAGTAATATGGCCCTGCTATTGTGCTTTAAAAAATGTATTCAGATCAATTAAATACAAAGAAACCCTGTACTATTTATGCAGTTTTTTAGCTTTAGTTGTCCAGAAGTTGTTTAAAAAAAAATACTTTTCCGTTATATGGACACCATGCATTTTAGCATGTATGCTAATGCATAATGTATGTAAACGTATGTATTAAATGTATGGGCTGAGCTTTGGGATTAGCCTGCTGTCTGCCATCTTGTTTTTTAAATCAAAACATATGTTTTGTTTCTCATTTCCAAAATAATTTTCATCCATATTTACTTATTATAAACATGTTATTTAATTTTATTGACTAATTTATTTATATTTAATAATAAAAGTTGAAATGTTTTGATTTAAAAAATGAGATGGCTGACTGTGGGCGATAAATCAAGGCATTTGTTTTGTTTCTGACTTAAATGAAATAGAAAACAGAATACTAAATTTATTTATATTTAATAATAAAAGTTAAAATGTTTTGATTTAAAAAATGAGATGGCTGACCGCGGGCGATTTGTTTTGTTTCTGACGTAATAAAGTTAAATCAAAACATTTTAACTTTTATTATTAAATATAAATAAATTAGTCAATAAAATTAAATAATGTGTTTATAATAAATAAATATGAACTAAATTATAATAAATTACCTTATATAAAACAAATTTCCTGGAACAAGGGGGTGTGCCAACAGGGATCTGTTTACTTAGGAAACAATTGGGTCCTTTAAAAGACGTTTCACAAAATTTTTCATTTCAAAACAGGACCCTTCACAAAATTATTTTCCCTGAAACCGGACCCTTCACAAAATTCTGTGTCTTTAAAAATAGTTTTTTAACAATTTTTCCATCTTTTAGCCGAACATTTGACAAATTAATCATTTAAAAGTAAAATCTGACCTGTCATTTTTACATATATAAAGAAAATATATGTATTTTACATATATTTCTCTTTTTAAAAATGTACTAAAACAAGAACCTGAATATAACGATCATTTCAAATTCACAAAATTAAGATTAGATTATGATTACATGTGCTAAATTGTTTTATTTATATATTTATTATTTAAGTTTTAATTTCATTATGGAATATTAGACGGAAACAAATGCTGAACTATTTATAGTGTTTTAAGTCAGGGTTCCTACAGGTCAGGGAATTCGAAAATTGACGTCAAAAGTCAGGGAATTTTTTATGTACTATTTTCCAGCAGGATCTCAGTTATCATTGTAGATAAAGAAATTTCTGATTAATTATTCCTCTGATCTATAATTTTTATATAAAATTTATACAAATTTTCTGCAATCTAAATGAAAAATCTGGGAGTACAAAAATTCAAAGATTTCAGGAACCCCCAAAAATAAATCTCCAGGGTTGAAATTATAGCTATAACTAGCTGTTACCCGTGACTTCGTTCACGCAACATTAAAAGAAGAATAAATACATTAATTAAGCAAAATATTTTACTCCCAATAATTAAAAACGTTAATAATTAACTAACTATTTATCACATTTCATAGGAGACAATATGGTATTTATTATTGGTACTTTTCGGTTAGCCGGGCGCCAGTAATATATGTACATATATAAATATATATGTATATACATACATATATATATTCATACATATATGTGTACATATATGTCTATGTATACCTATGCATATGTGTAGATATATGTGTATATGTATATGTGTGGTATATATACATGTATAAATATCATTGGCGCCCGGCTAACCGAAAAGTGCCTTATTATTATAGGGACCTTGACATAACTCAGTCTTAAAAAAGTAAAATTTTGTGCCAAATAATCGCGAATATGAAATTGCAACCAATGCAAGAGGGCCAAATAAAATCGTGGAAATAGACGAATTGTAAATTTTACCTGATAAACAATTTTACTTTTAACGCCTTTGTAAAATGTTTTAACAGCCATCCTTTAAAAAAAAAAAAAAAAAATTAATTAGAAATAGTATATGCTTTTTCTTTAAATTCAATTCTGCCTCCTTGGTTTAATATATAGTTGAAACAAATCTTGTTTTCTAAATGACAATGTATTGGCAGGCAATTTTTGTTCTCCAGAATAAATTGATTCATGAAGTTTGAATATGTGAAAACATGTTTGTATTTTTCGGATAATTTACTGAAATCAAGATTTTGTTTTCACCATCTATTCAAAGTGAAAATAAATTCTGTTTTTCAGTTTTAATGAGAAAATGGTGTAAAAAATATACTGATGTTTTATTTCTTCTTTTTTATACACAAATGTGGAGTAAGTTACTTTCCGTTTTTAGAGAAACTTCGTTTAAAAAAATGGCATTTAATTTAATTTTTTTAATTCTGTTAGTTTGTGTGACATCCTCGGATCAATTATAACCAGTATTCGCTTAACCGGTAGCAAATCGCACTGCGTTCGATAGTCTAGGAGTAGTTGCGAAATACAAACACACAGTCAGATTTTAATATAATGGATTCGTGTTCATTTTCATTTTCTTAAAATTATGATGTGATTTTTAGCAGAAAACTCGGATACTCATGCGGAACGAAATAACGGATACTCATGCTTAATAATCAGTATAGATAACAAAACATTTAAATTTTTCGTTATAAATATGGCGTGAAACTCATCTACTTCCTATGCTTATTCATCCTTGTACTATTAATGTAAGGAATTGATTCACACTCATTTTAAAACATACTGGAAAATTCCCGTTTTATTTCAAATATGACGTCTCCTTTTTCCCCAGAGAAATCCCCTTTTTAATGACATAATTCTTGTTAATTTTCTTTTCCAGGCAATTAATTTCAATACTGGCATAGAGAAAATTATGTTACTTTAACTAAATAATATTAAATCTTTAGGTTTTATCAACAAAAAAGGAACTATTAACATTCGTCTTTTTTTTTTTTTTTTTTTTTTTTAGGTAATCGAGTAATTTCTTTTAGTTTTATGAATGAAAAATCACTATTTCTCGCTATCCATGACATCATTTATGACATGGATAATTTTGCAGAGCATATTATTGACATTTGCTAACCATTTTCTTTTGAAACTTCTTTTTACTTTTTTAAAATTTAAATAAAAAATACGGTATAGTTATATTAGCCGTGCTCAGACGGTAAAACGGCAAGTATTGTTACCATACAAAAGAAAAAAGGTGAAGAAAAAACCCAAGATCATTTTATTTCACCAATCAAAGCATATCCGCTTTATTTTCGATAAATGACGTCATATTCGCTTGTTTCCTATAGTTACGCATATTGAAACCTTGTATTATCAAAAACTAAAAAAAGTACGTTTTATTTCTAATATTATTTATTATTCTTCTTAATTCTTTAATTTTTTTTATTTCATTTTCATTTTTCCCGTGAAAATTTTTCAATTGAAACTAAATTGTTCAGTAAAAATTATTTTTTCGGGTTTTGAATTAGTTTGGCAACGATAAAGTATTAGCAACGGTAAAGTAAATTTAACCATTTTAAAATGCTATACGAAAAAATGTCCATTTATTCTCAATGAAAATAACGAAATTTTGAATTATTAAGAAAAATATTTGAATAAAATAAACAAAAACCAGTCTATGCTCATCTGAGGGTTATAATCAGCCTACATGCAAAGATATAGGATCATTAAATGCTTCATTTTGACGCTGGCTTCAGCCTAACATTTGCACACAATCAGATTTATAATATTATTAGGATAATTAAATAATTATCAGCATGGCAGGGTTTAGCTCCACTAACTTAATTGCTGGATGAAGACAAAATAGCTTTATGCTGCAAGTTAGTTTAAAATAGAATGTTATACCACTTGGATGAAGACTTTCTTGTACTTTGTCCTCTTAAATATCTGATTACAAATCTTATCATTTCAGTGTTTTGCACTTTTTGTTTAGCTGTAGGCAACATAGTCTCCTTATTTTAGAGATCTTCTTCCTGTATTAGGCACTATAAAATAAGTGTCCATGTAAGAGTTTTTGCAAAAGAAATGGGATATTCCTATTAGAGCAATGCATTTTTATGAAAATTAGCAACTGCCTGTAACTAGGAGGTTTCCATTGTTGAGCGTTTTACAACAATATATAAGCCAAATTTTTATTAAGAAAGGTCAGGGAAATTTTTTCAAAAAAGTCAGGGAAAACCTGGAAAAGTCAGGGAATTTTTTTACCAAAATTGTGTAGGAACCCTGTTTAAGTGCAAATGGATTAATCGGCAGTAATTGAACTGCACGTGATGGATATGTATATACAAAATAATTCATGCTGGAAAATTATTTTAAAAACTTTAAAAAATCAGTCAATTCAGATGTACTTTTAAATGCAATTTGTCTGAAAAGTGTATTTTTTCCCTATTTGATGGTTTAATAACTGGTGATGCGATGTTTAAAGGTTTATAAACTTCCGATACAAGTAAAATTCATTGCTGATGTTATTACCACCATTGAAATGTCAGCATTAACTCACTGATACATTTGTCCTTTATTTTATAATATAGATATCAATGTTATTTGATATTTTTCATACATTCTTAATCCCTTTTCCTTTTTTTTTCCATTTGTAGGAACTGGGAGGGCATATGCCTTTCTTGAATACGATGATAGACGTGATGCAGAAGTAAGTTGCCATACACAAATAATATTGAAAAAATAATTTTATTTGATATTTTCTTTAATATGAATCATCCTTATAAACTTTAACAGCTCATAAGTGGAGTGCTTTATGCTTTGTACAGGGCTGCCAGTTGGTCCCTAAAAGTCCCTTTTTTCATTAAGAAGTCCCCAAAAGTCCCTTTTTCCACTATAATCGTCTCTAAATTTTTTTTTTTTTTTTTCAGATTTTTCAAAATTTATCATGAAAATTTAGATTTGTTTAAAATTTAATGCCCTAGATGGCAGCATATAACTTAACATAAGTAGAAGATTCACAGGCTCAATCAAGGAGAATTGGGAGTCAATAGAATAGATTCATTTTGGGCAACTTGTATCAATGCAAAACAAACAAATGAAGAACTAAAATACCCAAACTCTGTTTTTGAAGAATAGCCTTAGTACTATGGCAGTGCAGATGTAGAACGAGGATTTTCCATTTCAAATAAAATTCTTTCCGAAGAACGAACCTCTGTGAAAGAACAGATGCTAAATGCTAGGCTAAACATAACAGGTGTTTTAAAACACAATTATGAAAATCATGCTGCTGCTCTAGTTCCAATAACAAGTAAAATGATAAAGAAGGCTAAAGCTGCATATCAAAACTATCAAAGTTACCTAGAAAATGAAAAGATAGAAAAAGGAAAGTACAACTTGAAGTGCAGAAAGCTGAAGAAAATAAAAATGCAATTGTAGATCTTGAAAAAGGTTAGAAGATTTAAACAAAAATTTGAGTGAAGAAGTAGTTGTATCAGACAGATTGATCGATGAAAGCAAACAAAGATTGGAAAGTTCTTTAGAAGAAGGAAACTTAATTGAAGTTAAAGTTGCACAAAATCTGATCACAGCTGCTATAAAAGCTAAGAAGAAATGGAAAGTGAAAAAGGATAAAGCTGATAGTTTGTCTACTGTTATAAATATAAAAAAAAAATTACATAATTACAAATTTTATGCATAAGAAACCTAAAGTTAATTTGGGAGAAATCTGTAAATGTTTATTTTCTAATTAAACAAGTTAAAAAAATATTTAGTGTACTTTTTCATTGTTAAAAATTTTATTTGATATATTATTTGATTTTCACAAATATTGTTTATTTTTCAGGTCCTTAAAAAGTCCTTATTTCAGACTTTGTGTCCCTAAAAAGTTCCTAATTTTTAATCATAAGGTCCTTATGTACCTACTATTTTGAACCACAGTTGCTGGCAGCCCTGTTTGTATGTCTGTACATACTTTTAGCTATTTGAAGTAATTTATCAGTGTATGCAACTCCAAAAGTATGTTTTATTTTTATTACATTTTTATCTAAATT
Source organism: Maratus michaelseni (assembly GCA_963931845.1). NCBI lineage: Eukaryota > Metazoa > Arthropoda > Arachnida > Araneae > Salticidae > Maratus > Maratus michaelseni. The sequence continues at coordinate 26,693,766 of OZ007594.1, forward strand.
TCCTTTCATAGCTTAATCCAATAATGTTATAGCTCTTTTGTCACAAATTTTGTAGTCCATTATTTTAAACTAATCGGTACCAGAAACTTGTCTCCAAAGCAGGGTAACACCGATGTATTGTGCCATTTGTGCAGATACGTAAGTGCCATGATAATGAAGGTGTCAAACATTTTAAGCGAGGAAGAAATATTTAAAAAATACATACTTTAATTTTATTAAGATTAATTATTCTTAAAATTTTAATTAAGTTTTAGACTTCCTTCAAATGAATTATTTATCATTTATATGTTATAATTCCTTAAAATGAACAGGACTGGATGGACACTATTTCTTACTGTTTTATTGAAACCTCCCCACTTCTTCCACTTTCTATTCACGTGACATATTAGCTGGCTAGACCGGAATATAATGGTGTTTTCTGGGCATGAGATGGAAAATGACTTTTAAACTTGGTTCTTCCATTAAAAGTACAAGATAAGAGGAAGGTCACTGCTTGCCGTGCACGAGTAGTGGTGGGAAAGAGAAAAATGCAACTTGTGTTCATTTCTTAAGTCAATTTTTATACAAAATGTCGGATTAAATGACTTTGTCGCCAATGGCGACCACAGTTGTCAAGTACTGGTTATACGTGTATAAATATTTCTGCCTTAATATGGCAACTATATAACATTAACTATACAGTTAAAATTAAAAAAAAAAAAAAAAGTTACTGTAATTAATATTTTTGGCATAGAGTATGACCTGGCTTAGATAATACTGAATTTCCCCAGGTATAAAAAAAAAAGCAGGGTGCTGCTGGTAATAAAAGGGCACTTTTTTAATTCTTGAGGACACTTTTTTTTATTGTTGAAGGCATTCTTTTGATTTTAAAGCCACTTTTAATATTTAAAAGTCGGGGCACTCTTTTCACGACAACATTCAGCTAATTTTTACTATGAAAGCAAATTTTTTAATGCAAAAAGGAGAGAAAGGACATTTTTTTTTTTTTACTGAAGGGCAAGAAGGCTAATTATTTTATTGGTGGGACAAGAAGGGTGCCAATTCTTTTTATGAGGGGTAAGAAGGGTGTTATTTTGTAAACCACAGGGCAGGCAATGTGCAGCACCTTTCTGAAACTGTCGGGGAAAACTATTATCCGTAAGTGCCTTTTTATTTCTTTTTTCAGTAGGATGTACAGCCTTGATTCTGTGATACTATGTAAACCATGCATGTTTTGAGAACTTACATTTGTATAAAATTCCAGAGTAATAAAACATACAAAATGCTGTCCAATTTGGTGTTATGAATAAATTTCTGGATGTGATAGCCTGATAAAGGTTGTTCTGAGCCAAGAATCTCTTATACCTCAAGATGTAATTAAATTATTGAAATAAAAAAAAAAAAATTCTGTTTATTAATCATGCTTGCAAATGTCATACTTTTATGTTTAAAAATGAGTCTGTAAACATGTCATAGTTTTGTAGGGAATATTTTTTTTTTTAACCTCTACGGCTCAAAATATTTTTCTCTGCTTAACGCAAAACTTTCTGACTTTCGCAGATTCATTTTTTAACGTAAAATATGACACTAGAAGAAATTATCATTGAAGAGATTTGTAATTGGTTTCCCGCTCTCCCATTTTTTTTTTATTTTTTTTTTTATATATAAATTTCTTGAGTTCTAAGCAATTTTGTCTCAGGACGTCTTTTAAGATGTTGCATCCAGACAGGGTTGCTATAACACCTGAGAAAAGTCAAGGAATTTGGAAGTCGGCCTAATAAGTTGGGGAATTTCAATATTTTATCCAAAATCTGGAAAGTCAAGGAATTTAAAATTTCGCAGGAGTTGCCTAGTAAGTGTGAGTTTTGTGCCATGATAGATGAGAAAAATCTTCCATGTCTTCAGATTCCAGTTTTTGTTTTCTTTAAAAATTTCATCTAAATCATCCTGCTCATCAACATTTCTACTCTTACTCCCACACACAGATTGTTAAAACTCATTAATGTACTCTTTTGAAAATTTTCTGCAATATTTGTTATTTTGAAGTGACAATTAATATAACTAATACATCATTTCAAATCTCCTCAAACCCCACCCTGAAATGCCTGCTTCCCCTCTCCCTTTTGTCTAAAGAACTGTCATAATTTATTGAAAGGCTACTTCACTCAGGCGAAAACACCCGTTCGCTAATGTTAATCCTATGGAGGAAATAATTTAAGATATCTCGTTCGCATTTCAATATTTTTAAGTGTTTTTGCATTGGATAGCTGCTGTCAATCTCTATGCACGCTCCTTTGCACTTTTTTTTAATTTATTTATTGAATATACTTTCACTTTCGTAACCGGTTCTGAAAATGAAAGTATCTTAATTTAAAAAAAAAGCTTGTAATAAAAATTTAAAAAGTACAAAGGAGCGCGCATAGGGGTTAACCTCAGCTATTCAATGAAAAAAAAATCACTTAAAAATATAGAAATGGGAACAAGATATCGTAAAGGATTTTCTCCATAGGATTAATGTTGGCGATTGGGTATTTTCGGCTGAGTGAAGTAGCCTCCTAAGGAAAGCAATTCCTATTATAGTCTTAGATGTAAGTTTTTCTGAGAGAGGATGCATAAGTGAAGAATCCAATCAATATCAGTAGTTGGAAAAATTTAGTATCTTCAACTGACAAATGTATTTTACCTTCAGTGTGTACAGAGCACACTACACCACTAGGCTGAAAATTTCTTGAAATACACTTGGAAAATTCAGGAATTTAATTATCTTATGAGTAGCAACCCTGACCAGACTGTATTTTTCCAGATTGGAGGAAAAGTGAATAATTTAATTCTTAAGTCTGCCTTCACTTCTAGTTGCTTTCTATATTTATGTATTACAACCTAAAACAAAGCAAAATTTTTGCAGTGCAGCTAGATTGGGAGATTTTTTTAAAATTAAGAATATCTACTATTTTTTCTGACTAATAATCTTTGGATTAATTTTAACACAATTATTCATATTGGCAGCTTCAGCTAAGAGATCCCATGTTCGAATCCTGGCTGGACATTTTTCATCCAGTTGGAAAATTACAACTAGTAATCTTTGCTTTATTTAATCTCTGAATGTCTATCGCTAAATAAAACAAAGATTACTATTCTGAAATAGTGGTAGATATTTAAATAAAAAAAATTCCCAACTTAGCAACACTGCTCTTTTGTGACTTCTTTATACAGCCCAGCATTTTGTTTTTGAGGTCTGACATTTGGAAAATATTGCTTTCATTAAAAGGACAAGCAGAATGCAGCACCTTCTTGAAACTGTCTGCGGGAAATTGAAAATATATATATATCATTTCATATGGAGAACTTTTTAGATGTAACACATTTTTGATTTAAAGTATGTTTTTTATTCAGAGTAAATCATCTAAATTTTTTATGTTAAAAAATTTAAATGTGACAAATTTAGATTATTAATCTGTAGTGAATTGTTTAATATGTGAAATCAACTCTACCATATGATGATCTGATTAGAAATATTTTGATCTTTAAAAAGACCCTTCACAAATTCTCATTTCAAAACAAGGACCCTTCACAAAAATTTTCATTCCAAAACAAGCCCCTTCACAAAATTCTTTGTCTTAAAAATAGACCTTTCACAAAACCTTTCCACCTCTAAACTGAACATTTCACAAATTTAATCATTTAAATAAATCTGACCTGTCACAAAACAATAGAACTCGCCAAAGAACACATTACTTGGCTTTTTTATACATAAGATATACACAGGAACCTGAATATAACTATATCAAATTCTTAAAATTATGACTAGAATTTTCACAAACATTAAAAAAAAAAAATTCACAATTTTACAAAAATAAGACCCTGTGAGAAAAATTTGGACAGGCTCCTGGATGCCTTAGAGCACACAAAAATTTGACTTTCAGTTTAGGCATATGTAAGGTGTCAAATTATCTGTGTTTTTATTAAATTCTGTTTTTGCTTATTTATTCTGTGAATTAGTTTAGTTTTGTATGCATATTTTTTACATTCAAGGTGCTTTTTTTTAGCTAAAACTTTTGTGAGTTTAAACTTTATTATCCAGTTAATTGTCACTTATTTACTCTTAATTTTCTAACTTATTTCATAATAATTAATTTTGACTATTCTGAGAATCCTGTTGGAGAGAACCTACTTCCGCCTGTGTTCATGTGCCTGTTGTCAAAAAGAGCCTCTTGCCAAGGTCTTTTGCAATTCTGTTCTCTGGCTCCGAAAATGTATCCCCATTCCTCATGTTACAAAAGGTCTCGTTCATTATCAGTTTGTCAAATGCAGCCGGCAAGCTCTATTGCCTGTGCCTAGTATATCTGAATGCAGCTGGCAAGCTATTGCCTGTGCCTCTAGTATATCTGAGCCATTGCCTTGATCTTTTCACATAAATCCTTTAGTCTCAACTATAAGCCTTCAACTCAAGTCTAATAGGTATTGCATTTATTTTATTTCCAGCAGCAAGGTTTTTATTTTTGCTTACATCGATTGTAAATATGATTTGTTGGTAATGCGAAAAAATATATGTTCAATATGTCAAGAAAGCATCCGATGTGTGTGTTAAAATTTACAGAATGAAGCTGCTTTATAATGTGTTTTTATTATTAGTATGTGCTTAATTTTTTTTTTCCCAATATATGCCATTTGAAAAAAAATTATGGAATTGAAGGACTGCTAGATATAATCAGTATTAATTTTTCATATCAATATTAATAACTATCAGCTGTGTGTTATATTAAATATGAAGTATTGTGCTTGGTTTTTTACATTGTAGTATTCAATTGAAAATAGTTTTTAAGAAGACTACAATTAGAGATTGGAGAATGTGTACTAGAGGACTAGAAAAGGTTGAAATGAAATGACGAAAATGTCCATTTATTATTTCAATGTTTGACCTTTTTAAGAATACAGTTGGTTAGATAGGAAAATTATCTTAAAATTACAGTTGTACGAGCGGTAAACGTTGAGCAACACATACTGTTAATGCCTGCTAAGGCAAAACCTTAAACTTGGTTATCTCAAAATACTATTTTTCAAACGTTTGTGCCACAGTAACTTTTGAACAAGTTAACGGATTTCCATAGGGATTTTATTTGAAAATTCTTTACAAAATGAACTAAATATCTGCTTCATGTTTTATTAAATATGAAGGATTGTGCTTGGTATTTTACATTGTAGTATTAAATTGAAAATAACTTTTTAAGAAGCATACGATTAAGAGAATGTGTGCGAGAAGACCGGAAAAGTTTGAAATGACGAAAATATATATTTTTTTAGAATGTTTGAATCTTTAGGAATGTTGTAGAGTGGGTCTGATAGGAAAATGATTCTAAAATTATAGTTGTAGGAGCTGCACAGACCAATAATACTTGCAAAGGTAAAGCTTTACTCTTATCTTGAAACTGTTTTTCCTGTGATTTTGCTATATTTTTTTAACAAGCGAAAGGATTTGTTTAGCTTATTTTAAATAAACTAAACTCTTTGCAAACTGTGCTTAAAATACAAATGAACAAAATAATTTTTTTTTTTCAAAAAAAAAAAAATCTAAATTGCATATTTCTCATTTATGCCTAATATAAGTTAATTATTTTTTATTGCCACTATTGCTGAAAAGTATTATTCATTGTGTAAAGCGGAAAATACTATGACATGGCAGACCACTAAAATACCTTACGGGCTTCCTAATCCATGATCAAACTTCATTCAATTTTTGTCATCTCAAACTTTACTAGTCCTCTTAAATATGTATAGGGGAGGTTTTTAGTTCTCCGGGCTTATATCTTCTCTCACTCAGCTTTCTTAACGCTTTTATCATCTGCATAATTAGGTTTGTAGATTTTGTACTCTATAGTACTCCATAAACATGCTTCTCTATTTTAAATTAATTTTTATTCCAGGGGCAAAATGGATTTTACTCCCTTGCAATTAGATATTTGTTTTATTTTCGATATTTTCATTTAAAAGAAATTGAAGTATTGATATGACTGATATAATTTCTTTTTTTTTTTTTTTTTTCCCTTATTTATGAGAAGTTGGTGATACTACCAAAATTAACCTATTTTGAAGCCTCTTATGTTTGGAGTTCTTCAAAGTAAAAGTATGACATTACTTGAAACTTGTGCGTGTCAAGTAGGGTTTGACATCCTGCTCAAGATTGCAGGGGTAGGAGTTGTTCTCATTTTCCTAAAACTTGCTGAAACTAATTTCTTGAAGGATTTTTGAATTTATGTAGGTGTAAAATTTTGAGCTTATAAAGTGTCAATTTTATTTTTAATATTTCCATGTATATTTCTTGCAATGCTTTCTTCTGTTAGGCAAAAAAACAAACAAAAATTTTGATGAAATTGCTGTCAGAAGCTCAATTTTAAATATTGAAATATTTATTAGAAAACCAGTGGGGGGAAAAATATATTTAGAGGTAATTTAAAGGTTCTAGAATTTCCTTTTTATTACAAAATTTGGTATTAGCATTATTTTAAAATATAGTATACTAAATGCTCTACACATTCTTAATATTTAAGTAATTATCGTAAAAATATTCTACTTTAAATTGTATAAATATTTTTCTAAGTTTAATTCTATTTCATTCTAAATATTACAAATATATAACTATCTTAGTTTTAAAAATACTGTTGTGTTTCTTTAAAAATTCTGTTATAAAAGTACATATCATTAGGGTTGTGTTATTGAATTTTATATTAGCGTCAGAGGGAGGGGGGTAGAGGTCATTCTGTACAGTTAGTGATTTTATTGAAATGAGAAATGATCAGTATGTTTAAATACCTTTCAATTTAGGATGCGATAAAGTATGAAAATCGTCGAGAAATAAGAGGTCAAAGCATTGCTGTGGAATGGGCTCGTGGGCCATCTTCTCGTTCTGGTGTAAGTATTTTATATCGGCAAAATTTTCGAAAATATTTCTTTCGTGCATAACTCTGAATATCTACTTATTAAATTATATTTCTTTGCAGCGGGAAAGTTATGGCCGATCTTCAAGACAGGTAATTGTTTAAAATTTTATTACATTTATAAACAGAATTAATTTCTGCCTGTAAAATATAAATTGCCAGGCAAAGTTGTATACTTCTTTTGTGTCTTTTCATTGTTCACTGATACCTTGTCCAACAAAGATTGACTAAAATAAAATACACAGATATACTTAAAGTGATTTCACTATATTTAAAAAGCCTTAAAAAAAACAAAACTGACTAGTTTTGTACTCTCCAACAGTGACCATTTTCAAGATTTGAAAATGATAAAGCCATTTTAGTTTTAAAAAAATTGCAGAAATGGTATATCATTTGCACAGGGTTCATACTCATCAGGGGAAACCTGGGAATCAGGGGATAAATTTTGTGTCTTAAAAATCAAGGGAATCTCAGGGGATTTTCCAAAAAAATACCAAAAACCTGGGAAAATTTGGCAAAACAATCGGCTACTCTGGGAAATGAGGGCACTTGCTGTTATTCGCATGCTTTGTGACGTAAAAGCATGTATCTGCAAAATGTTCAACAATTTGTAAATTTTGCAAAAAATTCTGTAACAAATCAGTAGTTTGTGCTTCAGAATCAGTTGTGAACTTGAGTGGAACTTTCACAACTCTTAAGATTTTTGTGTGTAACATAACAAAATCTTGATACCTAGAAAATTTGCTGCTGATCTGGGAAAAATACATACAGGTTTTTTATACATACCTGTATACAGTGCCGAAACTAGCCTTTTTTGCGCCCGGGGATCACATGGATTTTGCCCCCCCCCCACCCGTCGAGTAAATTTACAAAAAGAATTTTACCAAGTTTCTAATAGCTGACTTATTCTAAATTTAAAATATGTAATCACAAAATACGTAATACTGAACTACGTAATCAGCTTTGTCAAATATTGATCAATTACTTTCTTAAGTGCTAACCAATAGATTATTTACTACTATTGTTACTAAATTGGAAATTATGTATACAATTTCTCGTGTTAAAATTAAATCTGGCGTGCAAATATAAATAAATAAAATTTTTTTTTTTTTGTGAATCAAGAAGAAAGTAAGAATTCTGTAGTTCCGCAGTGCCTATATACAACCTGGCCCTGGTTTTGAAATCTAGGCGTGTATACATTTCTTACCTAAGCTATTTAATTGAATAATGACTCGGGGAAATTTAAGAATTTATAAATGTGTCTCTCGAGCATGAAAGATTGAATTGTCAGGATTAGGATTTGTTATGGTGTTAAAATAAAATTTGGATGCTTCTAAATTATGGTAGAGATGAAAATAGCCTATTTTTAGAAAGACAATTAAACAAAGTTTAAAAATTCAATAAATTAAAATTATGACATTTTTTATATTTTAACTTCGACACCCTTTAACTAGCAAGATTTAGATACTTATAAGATTTAGTGGAAATAAAATTTGAAACTCGGAGTAATATATTTTATAAACACATTCCGAAAAGTTTATATTTAAAATACTATTTTAATACCATATAATAAACATAAATGCACATGCATAATTTAACAAAAATAATAAGGTAAATTATTGCGTGAAAGAGAGTTTTACGTTATTTTATTTTTTTTTTTTTTCAAATAATATTTAAAATTACATCTTTTTTGAGCGTTTAAAATTTAATTTTAAAATTTAATGTTTCTTCAGATTCCATTCAGATAGTTGATGTGATTGAATATCAAATTTATATATATATTAGAATAAAAAGGAGCAGTATTTATAAGGAAGATTTAAAATACAAATAAAAATAGAAACTTTAATTTTTAAATCGCATATTTGCTTAAAACTCACAGATTTATGCGATATAGAAAAATTATATTTGAAATTCAGAATAATATACTTTTATAAACAACTTCCAAAAGTGTTACTTCCATAATATTTTAATGCTGTATGATGATAAAATTATATAAAAATATTTTAGGTTTTTACCCTCAGAATAGGCTTTTATTTCATCACAGGGTGCATTTTGAAGATGTATCTTACATGTGCGCTCCATTATTTGCTATTTTTCATTTTACTGTGCAATCAAAGTTGATTGGCTTCACATTTTTGATTTTCTGGCAGCGTATCTCTTTTATTTCTGATGAATATATTTGATTACTATGTCTCAATCGAATGAAAGTTCTTGTTTTCACAAATGTTTTTATTATATTTTTGTGCATATTTGAAAAAAACAGTTAAAGAGCTAAAACCAAGAGATGTTGCACTAACAAAAGCTGGGAAATATCTGCTACTATCTAGCAAAACTGACCGGAAGTCCCTCTTTCTGAGAAGCAATTAAAGCTTCGTGTGAGGCAAAACTGCCCTGGCTGTCACAGAAAATGACAATAAATGTTTACTTCACACTCCCATCTCTTTCAAAGATCGACCAAAGATAACAAGCAATAATATAATAACTCCCTATCTTAGCAAAAAAGATACAGGACTATTTCATTTGAAGGGAAAAAAAATCCCTCTAAATCGCTTTATTCCTAGAAAAAAATACTTTCGCTAATGAAAATGTTTTATTTTGAAGAAATATGCTCTCATATGACCAAAGAAACGATTTTTTTAAAGCAGAAATACTATTTTAAATGAGAAAATGCATACTTTCCCATTGAAAGAATCCTACTTAGCACGCGCAGTGACGTCAGAAAAACCGAAAACTTGATACAAGAACTAAAGGGAAATAGCACCCCCCCTGGCTCGACCTCACCCATAGCAAAACGGGGGAAAAGAAAGCACCAAGCTGCTCAGCGAGAAAGAAAGAAACACCCTTCTTAGAATTTTTTCGCAGGGAATCGCTGGGCAATTATCTTTGTTAGACACTGGACAGAGAGACATGAGACTGACCTTGAAAAATGTTAGGGATTCTTACTAATAATCCTTACTAGATTCTTACTAGTACACGGAAAGTGATTTCCCCGATAGATAGAAGACATTAGGACATGGTGTATTTGGAATAGGATAAAAATAAACTAAGAGAACAGTTCTTTCTTCTTCTTCATTTGCTATCTAGTACTTTAGACAAATCTTTTTATCTATTTATGAAATTTAATGCATTTGGTTCAGTTTTTTTTTTTTTTTTTTCCCGGCTACGAAACATTTGTATCCAAATTTCACACACATATATATATATACATTTTTGTATTAAACGACAAACGAAATCTTCATTTTCCCGGGGCACATGCCCCCTCTGCCCCCCCTTAGTTTCGGCCCTGCCTGTATATATATATATATATATTTATTTTTTAACCTTCTGATGTAAAAACTTAACTTTTGTGATTACCTCTTTATTTATTTAGAGGGGGGGGGGGGTAATACTTACTAAGTTTTAAAAAATGTCGTTAATTGTCAACATGGGAAAATTATTCATTCTGGAAAATACATCAGGGGATTTTTTGAGGGGAAATTAGTATGAACCCTGTTGCAGATCTTAAGAATTCCACTGTTGGAGTGTACGAAGCTAGTTGGTTTGTTTTTAAAAAGGTTTTTACAAATATATATATACACAATTCTACAATACTGTTTGTTTTGGAATGTCATTCATTAGCTTAAATGAGATTTCTTGGCCAATTAAAATAGACTGCATTATGTTAACCTGCACTTGCAGTGAAACATTCGTTAGCTGGATCTATGTTTGCTAAACAAGTCAGAAAAACATTAGTTTTCAATTTTATGCAATTCTGTTAAGGCTGTTCTTAAATTTAAACTGGCTCTGGCGATTTTCTGATGCATTTCTGAATTCATTTTTGTTCAGAACTGCATGAAATTGGCATGTGCTTCTTATTCAGAAACTATGCAACCAGTTTTTTCCATTTTTTGGTAAAGGAAGAAAATCTTTCAGATAATGCTGCCAAATTTGGCCTTTTTAACTCTATTTCTGGATAGGGGAGAATAAACTATTGTCCTAAGACAACCACTTATCAACAGAGTTGTATAATATAGACGTATGCCGTGCGTGGAAAATTTTATACAAAATTCAAAACTTTGCAAAAAAAAAAAAATTATAAATATTCCCCAATTTTTTTACTGTTTGCACACAATTCAAAGTTTAAAGGCGCAAAACATTGTTGTGACATCATAGATGCTTTTATTTCTATTTTTTGCAGACTAGAGCTTGGCGCCGATCTGTTTTTCATCGGCAGCTGCAAGGACTTTTTAGCCCGGCGGCGGCAATTAAATGGAATACTTTCATAGTGTTAGAAAACATTTTACATTGAATTTCTTTAAAATGATTTAAAACTAAATTTAAATATTTCAATATGCATCAAATTTTAATGAACATCAATGACTGACTGGCGGCTAGAAAAAAAAAAATCTGTTTCAAAAATTTTCAAAATAAAAATAATAGAAAATAGCAATAGAAAAAAATATATAAAAATGACACAGAAGAAATGATGTATTATTTTTAGGCATGGTTTTTTTTTTTTTTTTTTTTTTTTTCCCTCAAATTAGATTTTCCAGAAAATTTTTTAGAGTTGTGAGTTGCCATTCGAAAGTAAACACAGCCAAAGCAGCTTGTCAAACCCTAAAATAAGCATGGAAATGGAAATATTGATCCCATTTCTGAAAATATTAAAAGCGGGAGTATTTCCTCTGAATTGACTGTTTCCTGGAGTGAGGAAACTTTAAGTCTTAAGATGATTTTTCTAAGCCTGCTCTTCTGAGAAAATTCTGAAATGCTTGTTTCAATGTTGTCTAAAATGTTGTTTTTTTATCCAAAATAATTATTCTTTAATCAATATTAATTAATTTTTAATATAAATGGTAATTATTTTAAACTACTGTTTTTAATTCATAACATCAAAATAATATAACACGTAATTTTATTAAACATTAAATTATTTTGCAGAAAGTTTTTGAACCAATATTTATGTACGCAAAAAGTTTTTGGTTTTATACAAGTCTGCTTATCAACTTCAAGGATCATGTCTGCCATTGTCATGCTTTTAAATTTAAAACTGAGTATGTAATTGTGTCAGAAAGTTTCTCATTGTTGAGCGGTGGAAAATATTTTTTCGAGAGCTGCCTTAATGTATTACATTATCTTCAAAAAGTGTATTGAAAAGTGTTTTATTTACAGGGTGGTGGGGAGTGTTATCGATGCAGACGAACTGGCCATTATGCTAGGGATTGTCCTGAACAGGAGCGTGACCGATACTATCCACCCTCAAGACGTCATTCAAGATCAAGATCCAGGTCTCGTTCTACTAGACGCAGGTAATTGTGTTTTATTGTAAATTGCTTTATGTGAAAGAAGAATGTTAAAATATTATTTTGGTGCACAAAAGGTTAGTGGTGTTTATACCGAACACGTCCCGCCAATTTGTCCCAGAAGAATATAAGTCATCCAATTGGAAATTTTCTTTCAATTTATCTGTAAATAAAGATAAGTTTAGGGGTCGTCTTTGTATTGAAATTTTCAATAATATTGACTTAATATTTGTTTTTGTTTTTTTTCAGTAAATCTTTAGGATACCAAACAGGAAGGGATTCAGTCAAATAGTTTACAAATTATATGAATTTAAAGTTAGGAACTCCCAATGTTGCAATTGTTGCAAAACAGATTGCAGTGCAGCTAGTTTTTTAAACATAAGTCAAGAACTATTTGGCACAATAAGCTGTAATTTTGGATTTGTCCATTTAAAGCTTCTACAACTTTGTTAAAATTTATCACTTCGCTTTCTAAAATTTATTTAAAAATGTATATATTTTATGTAAAAAAAAAAATGAATGGTAACCTACAATTTATTTAAAAATATAAATCCATTTCTAGAAGCTTTATATAATAATGGCACATATAAAATTATAGCTCATTCTGTTAAATAGTTCTTGGGTTACAATTAAAAAAAATAGCTGGATTGTTATCCGTTTTGTTACCTATTACAAATGAATTCAACATAAGGTGTTTTTAATTTTAAACCTTAATATAATACCTTAACTACTTGATCAAATCACTTCCTGTTTCGAATGCTCTGGTAAAATTTACCAAAAAAGCCAAATAGGATGTCAAAATTATATGTTCCTATTGAAAATTTTAGAATTTGGTGCACTTTCAAGATGAAAATGATCCTGTAAGCCTTTATACTTTCTTTCAATTTATGTTTAAAAAATAATTTCCAGTCTAATCTCTTTTTTTTTTCTCTCTCGTGCTGGTGAATGTGTGTGTGTGTGTGTATATATATATATATATATATATAATATCTATGAATTTCAAAAAACATATCAAATTCTATTATCATTCTACTTAAATCACCAAAGAGATAATTAATGATATTGTGTATACAGAATACCACATAGCTAATAATTAACATGTGCAAACATAATATTACCATAGCTTGTGCTTCAATGGTAATTGGCCAAATTTTACTCATACCTAAAGAATATTGAAAAAAAGAAAAAAGAAATAGAGAGAAAGGGGGAAAAAATATATATATATATATATATATAAATTGGAGTTGCAATTAAGTAAATACAAATGGATTAATAAATTAAATATGAACCATATACAATAGAAAATTGGACCACATGATAATTAAATATGAATTGGATACAGTGGCGCAGCCAACCCCAGAACTAAAAAAATTACTATAATTACCGCTTATATGAATGAAAATTCCGCCTTGGCGGAATCCGCCGCTTTGTTAAATCAAATTCTATCCAACAATGTGATTCAATTAAACGGCGAGAATTCTACTTAAAACTGTGAAAGCGCATATTACATGCATCGGTTAAGTCAAAACTGGTCATTTGGACTGCGTCACTTTGTCATAGTAAAAGAGTTTGACAGACGCTTTGAGTTATAAAAGCATTTTTAAAAGACACTTTCTTGTTTGTTTGTTTTTTTTCCCTCGTAAGGGTCTGTCGTTTCATAGTTTTTTTAAATAACCCCTGTTGTCTGAATTCTATAAATTTTTCCTCAGTTATAAATATAATGGTTTTACAGACCATGGAAAAATTTTGATATCGAACTGTAAAAGAAATGTTTTCTTCTCGCTTCTTTTTAGGTGCGTTCGTAGTTATACAAATAACGTAGCACCTATAGTCGTCACCTGGTCCGTGCGTCTGCCCGCATTTAACAGCGCAAAAATTACCCAACCGAATGGTTTGAAATTTAATAGATATAGAATCGTTGCAGAATTTTGTCAAGTAGTTTCAAATTTTATGAAAATCGAATCAAAGCTTAAAAATATATTATTGAAAGTTTTCTTTATTCTGTTAAATCCTATCATACGTAATCTATATAATAAAAGAAGTGCAAGTCATGTGACTAAGGAAAACAAATATGGGCTGACCACATCTTTTTTCATATGCCAAGTGGCCATTTTTATTCAAAATTATTTTTTCGAATAAAATTGTATAAAAGTTACATTTTTAGAAGGATCGTTCAAAAAAAAAAAAAAAAAAAAAAAATTCTTGAGAGATGAGTTACTTTAAAAAATGTATAGATTCTGAGATAACTTCAGTGGAAATTAGGTTAACCGAATATCTCAATCCATTAGAGTAAATAAACGCAGGAGATTCGTTCATTATGAGTCATAAAAATATTAAACCATGAAGGTAATCATTCACAAAGCAAGATCTCCATGGGGAAAAAAGAATCGCATTTGTAAACGTGGCATACATAATAAGGAAAAAAAAAGGCATGCTCATTTAGCTCCTAGCAGACTACATTCATTTCATTGAAATGATGAGGATGAATTTTTTTAAATTGCGAAACTAGTTATAAAATGAACGCACCTAATTTGTCTCGTTTAGCGTACAATTTCCCACTTTTTTTTTTTTTTTTTTTGCAACGGGTCCTTTAAAATAACAACAACAAAAAAAAAGTTATTGTCCGAACTCTGAAATTTTATTTGATTCTAAATATAGCTGTATCCAACCCCTCTTTAAAATTCCGTGAAATAAATCTAAGTCCTTGACTAAAGTCGAAGAGAACAGAGTCACATCAAAAAAGTCTAAATCATAGACTTAGTCACATTTAATAGTGAAAACATGAGCCGAAGCCGAGCTAACCCCACGCCGAAACAGCACCTTTCTTTTAGCATTTTTATCGAAAATTTCTTAGATTTTTTTAAATACTTTTATTCAACAGAGCGTTTCAAAATTTTTGTAGGCGCTGTAAATTTGATCTTCCGAGATGCTTTTAAAAGATTGTGTCAAAATACAGACGTTTAGTTACTTTTAGCATCGAAAAAAGATTGTCTTCGAAAGGCGCGATATAACATGCGGTTCTAAATAAATCGTAATTTATATTGTTTTCAGTTGTTTTACACCTTTAAATTTCCCATTTATAATAAACTCTTTATGCCGAAAATTTGCATCTTAAAAGTAATCTCCATACTAAATTTCAAGTTTCTAACACTAACAGTTTCAACTTAATCATAATTTAGAACGCTTTTAGAAAGTTTTTCGCTCATTTCATTCTTTTAAATTTTGAATTTTAAAAAAATGTTCTAAGAAAGCATTTACTACATAAAAGTAATCATCATGCCAAATTCAAAGTTTCCACACCAATTTGTATCACATAAATCACAATTTTAGAATGCTTCTTACTCTTGCATTCTTTTAAATTTCGAATTGAAAAAATAAATTCTGGGCGAGCATTTACGTCTCTTAAGTACCATCATATAAAATTTCAAGAGTCTAGCCCTATAAGTTCTAAATATATTATGATTTAGAACATTTTTAGAACGTTTTTTGCTCATTTCACTTTTTAAAATTTTGAATTTTTTAAAAACCGTTTTGAACGAGTGTTTATATCTTAAAAGTAACCACTATGTCAAACACTAAGCATTTATACCAACTGTATCATACACAAATCGCAATTTTAGAACTTTTTTGTTCTTGCAACCTTTTACATTTCTAAATTTTAGAAAACTGTTCCGGATGATCATTTATATTTCTAGAGTAACAGCCGTGCCAAATTTCACATATCTAGCACATACAATTCCTAATTAATTGTTTTTAGATCATTTTCAGACCGTTTTCCGCCCATTTCATCCTTTTAAATTTAGAATTTCTTTAGAAATCGTTCTTAGAGAGCATTTACATCGCCAAAGTTACCACCATGCCAAATTCCAAGCTTCTATACCAACTGTATCGCACAAATCGCAATTTTAGAACATGTTTTTGCTCCTGCTAACTGTTCTGGGCTAGCATTTAAGTCTCTAAAGTAACAACTATGCCAAATTTCATGTTTCCAGCCTATGATATAGAATCATATATATTTTATGTTTTATTCAAAAATTTAATTTTCTATCTTAAAGTTTCTCTATGTGAATTAATGTCTGCATTCAAAATCTTTTTATTCTTTAATCTCGAAAGTAATCATTTCTTCCTAGGTAAAAATTTTCCCAGATTTTTCATTGTAACAGTAAAAGTACGTTACTTCTCTGTGGTTTCAATTCGTTATTTTAATCTACTGCAGATGACTTTAACATATGCTGTTTTGTCTTTCTTCGTACCTTGTGTTAAATGCAGGCGCCGTTTTCATAAATTGATTCCTGCATGAGATATGCAATATCAACATTTTTGTGTTCGCTGCTAACACATGTCTATGGCTTTCTCCAATAAAAAAAAAATAAAAATAAAAAAAAAAACCTCGAGTGCCTGGTGAGAAAATGTAGTGTTTGGCATGTTTTCATTTATGTGTTGATGAAAATGTATCTAAAAAAATAGATGAGATCTTCTCTAACTGTTGAACAAGAAGGTCGATTATTTAGAGGCGTAAAGAGGACCACCCTCGCCCTTTCCAGATGTGTCGAGCCCCACCAGTGGCTGAGAGGTTCTGCTCTCGAAGCTAGTAGACGAGGTGCTGGGTTCGATCCCAATCGCGCCCGTCGGCCTAATCGTTCGGAGTTTTCGTGGTTTTCTTCGAGCCGTGGATTTATCCATGCGTAAATACGGGTTAGGTTCCCTTAGAAAGACCCCCACGAAGGGCACTCCTCCCGGGCCTATATCCCAAGTGTAGATAATTGGCCGTCAATAATCAACCCAACCCAATCCAGATGTGTCGATGTGTCCGGAAATAAAGAAAAAGTTTTCACGTGATTATGCGTCTTTGATTGTACTGGTTTTTTGTTTGCTGTGGACTATTTCCTATCAGGAGGGGAACCTAGGGTTATTTCGATGAACGTAAATGCACCAAAAATTACGATCACTTTCATCTCCGATTTTGACAGCGAAATTCTCCATACAGCCCTAACTGCACAAATAAATGGTAATTTAGAAAGTTTACTGCTCCTTTCCCCTTTTTAAATTTCGAACTTTTTAGAAACCATTTTTAGTGAGCATTTACATCTTTTTAAAGTAACCGCTAGATTAAATTTCAAATTTCTAGAATCAACAATATCGTAGAAACCGCAATTTTAGAATGTTTTTTGTTCTTACACCCCTTTGGAAATTGTTGTACCGAAAAAATTGTTTGGAAATTATTGTATAAAATATAGCCAATGTTGGAGAGGAGATGGTTACCAGAATTTTGACACCATTATTAAGGTTCCATACTTAAAAAGTAAAAACTGAACTATTATAAGATCACTCATGTGTCTTATTTTTCTGGTGCTCAGCGGGGAGTTGAGGGTTATCGACGCAGAATCATCTAAGGATTGTTGGTAATGATTTTCAATGTGTCTGTAATTATCAGAGATATTAATTAAAAACCCATCTAGAAAACAACGGCATGGATCAAAACAGTGTTGCTACTTTGTGACCTCCTTTTGAAGCGTGCTTGGCACAATGCTAAGATTAAGCTTTGTATAAGATCTTTGCTTTAGGTAAGACGAATCATAGTGAGAGTCAACATTTTTCATTTCCAACTGCATTCAATTATTGAAGGCAAATATTGAAAAATTATTCGTAGAATAATTCCAAGACATTAAGAGTCAGTAATTTTGAGACAACAATAGCTTATAATTCAATCTTGTATGATATACGCGGTATCTTATATGATATGCGGTATAATGAAAAACTGTTCGATAACAAATCACTTGAATTATCATGCCTGCATATGTTTTCATTTTTGAAAATGAATCGGAAAGTTTCGCGTTGTTCAGAATACTTTATTTTAATGCTTTAAAATTGTCTACTATTACGTTAAATATGATTGAAAAGTAAATTTTCGTGTAAAACTCAGCGACTGTACTGTAAATAAAATTAGTTGATGTACTGTATTCTTCCATCTTAAAGTTTGCCCCTCATCATTTTTAAACACTTTATAAATCTAATCTAGTTTTGTGTTATTTCATTGGTGCATTTTATAGTTTGTAACTCTAATGTTGTTTAAATGAATCATAACCAACTTAATTGCGGAGAAAAGCATTATGATTTCATTCATTTAAAAGACTGATTCCATTAACCAGTGATTCAAGTAACCGGCAACCACCTTTATCAGAAACTCAAAACCCCCCCCTAGAACCAAATTCTGGCTGCGCCACTGATTGGATATGAAAAAACACATGCACATGTACTCATCAGCCTGGATGCACCCACATGTGTTTTAAATAATAATTCAGTGTTTCATAATTCTACTGGCATAATGCTAAGATCAGTAGAATCATCCAGGTACACTGAATTATTACCAGACAACAATTGGAAATATTAAAATTTGGAAATATTTAAATAGGAAAAAAAAACCCATTAAGAATATACAATATATTTCACTCACATCGATTATCCAAAAAACTGTATTTAACACCTCACAAAATTACAACGAGATAACAGTTTTGAAATAATAAAATTGGAAATATGAACGCGTAAAGTGTAGATAAAATATTTTACTCACAATAATTATACAGAATCCTTAAAATGTCACAACTTCTGCATAATATTCACATCCACATGGCAATGCATCATACATGTTGACTAAGTCGAGTTGAGAGAAATGATTTGAAAGACAAGTTGAGAGCACACTTTTTTTAAAACACAACCCCATCGATGACACCCAAACACAAAATGATTCAAAAACACACAAAATAATTCTGGTTTTAATACACTTATAACAAAATTATATCCGTGAATATATATTACTCCATCCAATTTTAATTCCTGAAAGTAAAATTAATATACAATCAATAGCTCCCTCTATAGTTAAATTAAATATAATATTAACAATATTATCAACAACTACCTGAAAGGTAAAGTGTCGCCATCTATTGGTATTATAATAATTCATAATTAATATCTAGTTAAATATCCACTTTATTAGTTACATACTCACTTCATTAAATTTAATTATATAAATAAACTTTTAAAAAACAATACTAACTTGTAGTTTTACTTTAAATTCAAATAAAATATAATACTACTATATGAATAAATCTACACAGAATTAATTCAACTTGCACAGCATTTCAGATATTCTTAACAAGAATATATTATCAGGGCTGCCATTTGCGACTAAAAGCGACTATTTTCAGCATCAGGCGACTATTATAGGCCAAAAACCATTAAAAAGCGACTATTTCAACTAAAATGCAAAAAAAGGCGACTTTTTTCAGGCTCCAGCGACTATTTTTAGTGAAGAATCGATCTTTTTTTTCTCCCTCAAAGCGCCTGTAAAGTCATCTTCCCAAGCTCACTCGGTCACCTGCCTCGCTGTTTCCTCCTTCCGTACATATGCAAGCGGTTGCTTCTATTTGCAAATTAGGGGAGGCAGGTACTGTGCTGATGGGATCGTTTCTGAATTCCAGGGAATGTTCAAGTTTCGGCAGGAATACGGAAATTCCAAGCAGATTTTGGTCGGAGAAAAACTAGTTTGGCTTAGTAGGTGGAAATCACGTTTGGTGGTAGGTGGTTTTGGAGCCTGGAAAAGCTTGGTGTCTAGTATACATAGATGCCAACAACTCCGGAAATGCGTGGTAAAATACGGTAGTACGGAAATTGCGTCTTTTACAGCGATGCCGCGGACGCGCTATAGCGCGTAAATTACGCGAAAAATTGGAATTGGGACGCAAAAAAATAGATCTTACGCGTCCCATGCGACGTGCAATTTTTACACGCGTAAATTCTTCGAAGAATCGTGAAATCATTTTGTCGAATAATCCGAAAAAACGGCAAATTTCGCTGTAGGATCGCGAAAAAACGGCAAACTTCGTCAAAGGATCGTTAAAAAATGACGAATTCTGTCGAAGGATCACGAAAAACGGCAAACTTCGTCAATGAATCGTAAAAAAACGGGGAATTTCGTTGAATGATCGTGAAAAAACGCGAAATTAATTCATTAAAAGATCGCGGAAAATGGCTAATTTCGTTGATAGATTGCGAAAAAAACGCAAATTTAGTCAAAGGACCGTGAAAACACGTGAATTTCGTCAAAAGGCCGTAAAAAACTGCATTTTCGGCAAAATCACGGAAAAATGCGAATTTCGCCGAATGGCCACGGAGAAAACGCCACCTTCGTCAAAGGATCGTGGAAAAAGTGCTAATTTCATCGAAGGATAACGGAAAAACGTCCAATTTCGTCGAAGAAACGGCAAATTTCGTCATCGTATTGAGAAAAAACGGCAAATTTTGTCGAAGGATCTCGAAAAAACGGTAAATTTCGTCGAAGGATCTCGAAAAAACGGTAAATTTCGTCGAAGGATATAAAAAAACGGTAAATTTCGTCGATGGATTTCGAAAAAACGGCAAATTTCGTCCATGGATCTTGAAAAAACGGCAAATTTGGTCAAAAGATCTTAAAAAACGGCGAATTTTTTTTTCAGAATATTTTTTTTTTTTCATATATTCAGAAAAAACTTCAAAACCCCGTGGAATCAATTTTCCTTCACAGATTCCTAGTTTATCTTTCAAAGCTGAGGACTCTTATTTTATTCTTTATTTTGTTTACCAAGTTCATTTTCACAAAAATTTTGCAAAATTAGTTTATTTATCATTATTGATCTTCGAAATGACGCCAAACTATTAAAAAAGTATATCTTCAAAACACTCGTATGACTCCTGAATTGCTTAAATTTTACTCCTGATGGATGTCCAAAACTCCTGAAATGTAACTATTTTACTCCTGATGTAGTTTTTACAATGTTGGCGTCTATATTTATTAAGGAGAGTTCAGAACTGTTTACACAATTCGTAGCATTTTTTCATTCATATCATATTCATTTTTATAGAAATGTGTATTTTTTTTATAATAAAAGTATAAAAAGTGACTTGGGCAGAAACATAAACACTGAAATAAGATGTGGACATTCATAAAGACCCTTCAGTTATTATGGAAACTTTTTAATATTGTCCTTTTTTTAGGTAAGTATGCGACTATTTTGGCTACTATTTTTGTACAAATGCTACTATTTTGGCTACTATTTCTTTCTTTGTAGGCTACTAAAGCTACTATTTTCAGTGTCATTAGGCAGTGGCAGCCCTGTATTATGTAAAAGAGATATTATTTTAATTCAAATTGTTTTTGCTGCCAGCTGTGTTAATCCACTGATATTATAGACATATTATTAAATAATTAATGTTTTATTTTTACTGCTACTTAAATATATATTAGACTTGTTATTAAATAATTAATGTTTAATTTATACTACATTGTAAATATATTTTATATTTCATAGATTAATTTAAATATCTAATTAAATAATTCATAAACAATTCAAAATATCTCAAAATTTATAAAATTGATAATTAATAGTATTACTACTGTTTTTCAATCAAATTAATGCAATGCAGTAATTAAAATACTTGTTAAATTTAATTATTCATAGACAAAAATAAAAACTATATATATTTATATTTATATATATTGCAAATAGATATGTTTATGAGTTATAATCACCAATGTTATCCATGTATAATTTAATTTGTTATTGTATAAGTTAACTGCACATCAATAACACCTTAAACAGAGGTGATCGGCAACGCACAATCACAACTATACAAAGTGTATATAATGTTCAATCAAATATTAAATTTCCTAATATGTTATAATTGTAATTATGTATGTTATAATTGTAATTTTCTATATAAAGTGTATATAATGTTCAAACAAATATTAAATATTAAATTTCCTAATATGTTATAATTGTAATAATGTATGTTATAATTATTATTTTCTATATCTTTTGTAATATGTTATCGCACACTAAAACAATAATTTATTACATACCATGTTTATATTTAAATTATATAATAAATGTTATTTAAAAGAGTTGATGATTGAATTTATCATAAAAATTGGATATCCATATATTTTTGCTTGATCTCGAATATATCTAATATTTTTGTTTTTATTTATATCTGAGCATAAGTATTTTATACGATGTAGATAATTGATAATTATATTTTTATAAACAGATTTATGTAAAAATGAAGAAAAATTGGTAAAAATATTTACTTTAAATGGGAAATCGAATCTCTTATCATAAATATCAAAAATTAATTTATAATTATTAGTAATATTAATTTTTAAGTCAAGAAAGTTTATATTATTATTAATTAAATCATTTTCGCTTAATTTAAGCTGAGTAGGATAAAAATTGAGTGGTGATGTGCAATTTTTTTCATTGAAATAAAATATGATAATGTCATCAATATAGCGATAAAATACATAATCATTGTTCGGACTTATATTTCTTTCATAATAATATAAGTAAAGGTCAGAGAGAATACTAGATGTGGTTCCGCCCTGCGGAATTCCCTGGCATTGTTTATAGATAATATTGTCATATATAATGTAATTATTATGCAATGTAAAATTTAGTAAAGTTTTAAAAAAATTTACTGAAATATGTTCTTTTAATTGAGATTTAAATTCTTTTAATAATATACACATTGTTTTATGCAAGTCTTTTATATCAATGTTATTAAATAAATCATTAAAATCCAATGTTTTTATGAATTTTACCGGATTGATATTATGTATTTTATTAATGAGTTGAAAACTATTTTTTAGGCAATGTTGGTTATTATGTTTTAACGTTATATCATATATCTGCTTTAAAATATTAAGTAGTAAATTGCTTGCATTTTTATTATATGTGTTACAACCGATGGTAACAGTGCGAAATTTAATAGGATTTTTATGAAATTTTGGAATTATAACAAGATAAGGATAATTAAAATTATTACATTTGATTTTTAGTAATTTGTGATAATTTAATAATTTTCTGTTATTTATTTCAATATTTAATTTAGTTTTATTAAAAATATTACTTGTGTTGATTGCATTGTGAATTAACACTTTATAGTATTCTTTACAAATGATAGCATAATTATTTGGAGATTTATCTACATAAGTAATTATAAATTTGTTTTGTAATTCTGATATATGTTTATTTATGTTTTTAAAAGCTGCATGTGTAATATGATGATAATTTTTTATAATTTCATTTTTTTTAATTTATCAATTAAAGAAAATCTCCATTCACTGAAATATTCAATTGGTTTATTGTAATCAACAGCAATTTTATATATAAACAAATCAATATCTTGAATAAACTGCAATATTATGGATTTGATATTACACTTATATGGAAGACGAAATTTTGTGCCATTATGCATTAAGTTTTGTAAAAAAGGTTGTTCTACAATATTAAGATCACCAGTAATGATATGACCATGTGTTGTATTTATATACTTTTGATATTTTGGGTCATTACAATAACATGGGTAGCACCCATGTCTCATTCAAGATAATTTGATGCTATGCACTGTTTTAGTTTAATTGGGTTTTACACTTTTATAGAAAGCCAGTTTTAATTTTATTTTAGTGATTAATACAGAGATAAAGTGCTTAATATGTACAGTCCCTCCCCCTCCCCCCCCCCTTGCCCTTAACACATAAAAATAGAAACAATATTGTTAACATACTTGGGAAAAAAAATGAGAAAATATATATAACAAAATTTTAACCAAGAAATGCAGTTCGGCACCTAGAAAAAAAAAAAGTAAGGTGTCATTTGATGTCTTTCTATCTTTAGAGTTCTTAATTTACAACCCTGTTCATTTATCAAAAACTGAAAAGCAAAAAAAAAAAAAAAAAAGACTAGATTAGACTAAAGATTAGAAAGACTTCAGTGGTCATGCTCGCAAGTGTCGATGGTTTTACATTTAAAAATGAGTCTGTAAAAGTCTCAGAGTTCCATGTTGTTAAACAGAGAAGAATATTTTTCCAAGAATCACCTTAAAGTGTTTTTATTTTGAAAAAAGGTTGGAGACTGTGTTGTCAAAGCTTTAGCGTGTTGTCTAATATTCGACAGGAATACTTGACGTATACATAGGTTAAGTTCCAGAAAACCTCACAAATGAATTTTTGAGACTACCTTTCTGAACTAAAAAAAAAGTACTGCATACTCCTGGATAACGAAAAAGCCAGATAGGCCAGAGTTTTATAAATTGCCCGTATCCTGCTACCACCATACCATTAAAAACTTTTTTTTGTACCAAAACCTATTTATTCTTATTGATATTTTCGTACCTCTTAGTCAGGCAGGTACTTAATAAATGTTTTCTATGTACACGTTCAAAATTGATTTTAGAAAAAAGAACACCACAAATAGTTAAATTTTATAATATTGTAAAGGGAAGATAAGGAAACATAAAATCACATGCCCTTACAAATATAAATACATGCAGTTTTAAAATAAACAGAACCTTAACTTAAATTTTATCCTGATTGGACAAAATGGATAGAATCTGATGCTGAAAATGTTTAGCATGTAAAAAGTTCAACAATTTGTAAATTTTTCAAAAAATTATGTAACAAATCAGTAATTTGGGCCTCAGAATCGGGTGTAAAAGTTTCTCTCTCAAATTGACATCTTTTCAGATTTTTTGTGTATGACATAACAAAATCTCGATACCTGGAATTTTTCTTTTATTGGTATGGAAAACCTGGAAATGTCAAGGAAATTCATTGCTGATCTGGAATACACACCCTGTATTTAAAAAATACACACATGCATTCCATGCCCATGGATTTAACTTTAGGAAGCGGAATTTGAGATCGCCTTGACCAACAACACCCTTAAATGATTCAGGTGTTCTTAAAATTTTCATCCCATATCTGCTACCATAATCTTTCAATTCTAAACAAATGGAATAAAGATGCTATTATGTTAATTACACTTCTGTCTCGATTGAAATGAACAATCTGTTAATATTTCACTGCTACCTTGACACATTTTTTACACTTACAACACTTTTTTTAATTAACAACTTAAAGTTCATTGATAAATACACACAGGAGAGGAAAATCTTTGACAGTTATAAATTCTGAAAAAAAAAAAAATGCAAATAATCACTTGGGAAAAAATCGTGAATGTTGAGGAATTACTGCATATTTGCCAACTTTTATATTTTAGATGTAACATTTACTTTATAATCATTTTATATACTTGGGATACTTATTTTTACACTTTTCTGGAAAGTTCCTCCCAAGTTTCTTCTTCCTTCCTTTAAATTGTTAATTACTTTCTACTTGCTTTCAATAATAATAATAAATACTGAATGCAAGTATTATCAAAAGAATGAATTGAGGCTTCATTGCCAAAAATCACAAGAGGGGAATCTTTTAATTTTCATTTATATGTAAAGAAAAGTCACTTTTTGAATAAATTTGTTCAGATGTTCTTTTAAAGCCCACCTGTTACCCACATGAAATGCTCTTTTTATGAGTTGGAACTCGACAGCCAAAAATCTAAGTTTTATCTTTGTATTATTGCTTTTTATTTAGACGAAGTGTGAGTAGAAGCCGTTCTAAAAGCAGAGACCGTCGTAGGAGAAGTTCATCTGATTATCGACCGAAAAGCCGAAGTGCGAGTCGAGAAAGAAAGAGGAAGGCGAGATCACCCAGCGGATCTGTGTCTCCATCCAAATCCCTTTCACGTTCAAGATCAAGGTAAATAAACAAAATCTTTATTAGCTCTTTAAAATGTGTCCCTTTCTTTTTTATATTAAACTTTCTTGGTTCATGTGTATAAAGATGGAATTTTGTTATTGACCTACATGGCATTGTAGAAAATATCTTGCATATATCGAATGAGGGGGAAAGGGGGTTTCTGACTGCAATGTCACCTGCATCGTCACGATAATGGCTTTGGGCAATAAAGATCATTAATTAGTAAACTTATGCAGGATTTTTTTTTTCTATCTTCATTTCAGGAGGGGAAAAAAGATGGAATTGGATAGATAAGGTGTCAAATAGGTATAAGTTGATAACAACCTTTTCTTTCTCGGCAAAATGGGTACTTTAAAAAAATAATGCACAAAAATTTAAAATGGTACAAATTCTGAATAAGCTTTACTAGTAAGAGGACAAAGTTAACTATACAGAGTTCATACTTGTCAGAGGATTACGGGGTTCAGGGGAAAATCAGAAGATTTAATTTCAGTCTTAAAAATCAGGGGAATCTCGGGGGATAATCCAAACAATTCTCCAAACATGGGAAAAACTGACAAAAAACTACCGGCTACTCGGGGGAAATCACTGCTATTTCGCTTGCTTTTGTGGTGTCATGACTAGCCTTTTAACATTGTGAGATATAGAATTGGAAAGTAGCCACTCTCTCTCAGATTATATATAACTTATGTTGTATTCAATCTGTGCTCCTTCTGACATCTGGTGACATCCATTCAGACACTAGACACACCTTCTAACATTGTGAAGTCATGAAACTAAACGTGTGTTTCCTTCCTTCAATTCGTTCATTGATGGATTTTTCTTCATAATTATTCTTCATTCATGAGAGGTCTGCATTTGACAACAGCTTCAAATTTTTTTTTAAATTGATGCACATTGTTTATTTATTCTTGCCAGTAATATTCGGCAATTGCATTTAGATTTATTTGTTTGAAAATGTGAAAAATGTTTTCAAAAAAATTATTTATTAAAATGAGCTGGTTAAAAACTATTTTTAATTTGAACTGACCAGGAAATAAATGCAGAATTCATGTATTGATTAAAATGATCTCTACAGATTTCGATGCCATTTGTGCCAGAAATCATTAAAGCATAAAAAAATTAGCAGATAACCCAGCCCAAAATCTTTTTTCTAGGAGGTAATAAAGTCACAAAGTGGAAATTAATTAAATTCTTGCAAGAGTCTAATTTTTAAGGAAGCCCCGCAAGGTGTGCAGACTTCATCTCTGTTACTAGAGGTCTGCATGGGGCTGGCCTGGCAAAATGAAGGCAAATTTTCGAATGAACCGTGCCAATTTAAAAAAAAAATAAGCAGATCAACTAACCCGATATATAACAAATTTTAAAGGTAAAAGCTAGTAAAATATGAAATATTTTCAATGGATGTGACTGGGATGAGAATAAGTATAAATTTAATGCAGGAGCCGATACTAGCTCAACAGTATCTATAAAAATATATATATATATGTCCAGCATAGAACAGTTGCATCGTGTCTGAGCCCGGGCTTAATATTTTCAGTACACTTTGTCTGGTCGTGATCAGGCTTACATTTTATTCTACATACGGGCCAGGATGGAACTGGGCTTAATTGTTCCCAGGACATTTTGAGTAAGCAATTTGCTTTCTAAAAATAGTAATAGCGATAATGAATTTTTGTTAAGGATGTTTTCAAATCCAAAGAGGTTACTTTCAGACACAATTTTTAATCCTTTTTTTTTTCCAGTAATGCATGAAATAGGCAGGTGTTGTTACTCAGAACCTTTGTAATCAAAACATGTTTTCCATTTTTTTGTTAAAGGCAGAAGATCTTTCAGGAAACACTGTCAATGTCTGTGTTTTGAAACTCAGAACCTTTGTAATCAAAACATGTTTTCCATTTTTTTGTTAAAGGCAGAAGATCTTTCAGGAAACACTGTCAATGTCTGTGTTTTGAAATTCCCGATGATTCAGCTTCAGAGAGAAGAAATACATGTTGTCACGTGACAATGGCTTATAACTTAAGTAATTTATCAAAAAATGGAAACCCATTTCGATTCCAATCTGCTTCAATAGTCAGGCCTGCTAATTTTATGCCTTTGCATTTAAAAATTAGTCAGAAATTGGAGCAAAGTTTCGCTTTGTTCAGTAGATCATTTCAGAAGCACCTTAATGGAATCTTCGCAAATATACTTTAATAAATCATAGAGAAACATTTTCAAAAATAAACTTTTTTTTCTTTACTATGCAACAACTAAAGTTATTTTTTAACCCTCTTTATTTTATTCTAAACTACATTATTTTTTTAAATGTCTATATTTGATTTGAATGTAAGAGTGTAAGTGATCATTAATGTTGCTATTCTGTATTCTATGGCTTGTGAATGTATAGTTATGTAAAATATACTGTAAGATTTTCCCATAAATATCTGTGCAGTATTCATTAAAAGAATCTTAATTTTATGTTAAGAAAAAGCGAAATCTTTTGTAGAAATTTAGTCAAGCTTTAATCAATTTTTACATAGTCCGGGCTGAATGTTTTTCCCTATATTGTTTATATAAGTGATGTGTAAACTTTATTTTTGAGATTAGCTTGTTTTTATTTTATCTTATTTTAGGTAGATTTCGTAAGAAATACTATTACATTCTCTCCTAAGTTGAAATTTCAGAAAATTTTTTGCAGATCTATGCCGATTATGACTCCTAGAACCCAAAACCACCCCCAGTTCAAAACTTTATCTATCTATATCACTTTTTATGGACACTATAATTCTGCACAGATCTCTTCCAAACTGATACATAAAATCTGTCAAGTTCGTTAATTGGCAAAATCAAACCAGGTGGGGGAATGAAAGGCTTTTTGCGAAAACAGAAAAAAAAACATAACTTCTTAATTTTGGTACATATCGAATCTGTTTAAAGTTATTATTATTTCTAGGAAAAGGGTCAAAATTTTATATATGACAGATTTTTTATTTCATTAAAAATGCCCCCAAGGGTGGGGGGGTGGG
Source organism: Maratus michaelseni (assembly GCA_963931845.1). Taxonomy (NCBI): domain Eukaryota; kingdom Metazoa; phylum Arthropoda; class Arachnida; order Araneae; family Salticidae; genus Maratus; species Maratus michaelseni. The sequence goes on from OZ007594.1 coordinate 26,722,594, forward strand.
GGAATATGGGTTTCAGAAGAAAAATATTCATAACTTCGTCAATTTACAAGATATCAAATCCGCTTAAATTTATTATAAATCTTCTTAATATTATCTACATCTTTTTATATTGACAGAGTTGGGCAACCATAGTTTACACTAGCTGCTGATCAAGTCGAATTACTGATAACTTTTTTTGTAGCGGGTTGGGCTGGGTTCAGGTTAACTTTAATCATTTTGAGTTGCGTTTGGATTTCACTTTATGGGTCAAGTTCAGGTTAACCTTATTTTTCAAAGAAGTCTAGAATATATTTTCAGATGAAAAAACTGTATTTAAACATTTAATGAGTATGTATTTGTTCATATCTATAGTAACTAGTCGTTGGGGGCCACCGTAATACTTACTCATCATGGATATGCATAATGTAAAATATTAAAATAAAAATGTGTAAACTACTTATAAAATGCATTGCAATTCAAATAAAATCGTGGCTTGATGACGTCATAAACTTTAAAGGCTCGATTACTGAATTGCTTGAAAGAGGTTTTTCCTTATAACTCCAAAAATAATAATCCTATTAACTAGCAGTTTATTACATCTGATTAAGCGTCAAATTTCCAATTAAAATATATCTTTGGATCTTTTGAACTGAAATTTGGATGAAATACAGGGTCATGAAAAATCGAAGAGTGTGGAAATAGGATTCCAAATATCTCGGCAACTCATTATCCGATCGACTTCATGCTTTATGTAAAATTTGTTTTTTTTATTGTCTTTTATATTCATTTCTTAAAATAAACAATTTCGAAAATTTTTATATACCTTTTTATCAGAACGAATATTTCGCGAGTTCGAAAAAAATAGTTCCGGTTAATCGAGGTTATTGAAATGAAATAGGCTTCTTCCCATTATTACATGCTAAGTACATACCAAATTGCAAGTCTCTATCTCAATTTTTTTCGGGAGATAGAGCGTTTACAGACACACAGACGGACGGCAAAAAATTTTTTCTAAATGTTTTTCGGAATCTCCAGTGTCTGAAACGTGTAAATCCGTCAAAAAAAAATTTCTGATTTTCAAAACGATTACAAGACTTACCCTATACTACGTATGATGGGTAAGTAATAAAAGAAAGCTTCACTCTGTGTGTGTCTGTCTGCAGTGGCTAGGAAAATCTAGCACACCTATAAGTCGGAAAATCTTGTGAGGGCCTCTCCTAGTGCACCTAAGTCTTGGAATTTTAATATTTTGAAAATTAGAGTAGTTACTGAAATCTGATCAAAGGTCGCAAATAAAAAAGCACTTTTCCAAAATCTGTGCATGCATTCTCAGAAGCCTTTTTTCTGCACCTTCTATGAATAGAACAGGGTTCATACTCTGCTTGAAAGTCCTTGAATTTTTAAGAGAGAAAAAAGGTCTTTGAAAGTGCTTGAATTTGCTTATATTTTAATGAAGGTGCTTAATTTTCATTTTTTTTTATAGGTGCTTAATGTTTCTTATTCAGATATTCAAAATAAAATATAATTGCAAACTTAAAAGAAAATCGGCTAAAATATTTGTTCAGAGATTTTCTTTTTAGGGTTCAGAGTACAAGCATTTGTTTTTTCTCTCTTCCCTCTATAGGATTAAGTTAACAACAAAAAAAAAAAAATGAAAAGAGGGGTAACGTGTTGCTACTACCGACTGCAAGATCGGAAATTCCGTTCTTATCTGAGAAATGTGAGAAAGATTGGAGGCGATGTGATAGCAATGTTATCCATGGATACCAACAAATGGGAGCAGGGAAAGGTTGTCGCCCTTGTTGGAATTCTAATTTTTTTAAATTAGATAATTTAAATTATTTGGATTTACTTTAACTGGAAGGTATATAAACTCCAAAAAGACCTTAAAAAACAATATGATCATGGTATACTAAATATAGGTAGCTGCGGCTTGCATGTGTTACATAATGCATTTAAAGCAGGTGGAGCTTCTTCAAATTGGCAAATGGATGTTTTTTTTTTATTAATTTGCATAGGCTATTCAAGGACTCTCCAGCAAGGCTTCAGGATTATTATGAAGTATCATCAATTGGCAAGACTGCCTTGAAATTTTGCAGACATAGATGGCTTGAGAGCCTACCAGCTATAAAAAGAGCCATTGAAATCTTGGAAGATTTAAAGTAATTTATCTCTTGTGTCGAAAAAAAAAAATTCCAAATTCCAACAATCGCACATATGACTCCATAAAATCTTTTTTAAAAGATGAATTGCTAAGTTGCATTTTCTCTCAATCAGTTGCATCTTTGTTGCAGCCTTTTGGTGGTCAGATATGAGCCCCCCCCCCCAAATTTATAACTAAATTAATTTGCTTTTATTTTTTAATATGTATTTCCATGTATATATCATATGTATAACCAGGAATTTCTGTGGACTAATTGCTGAGTCTATTTCTTATTATACACAGCACAACATAAGGGAATAGTGGAACTTATATCTGTACTTCAGAGCCATTCTTGCCAACTTTTACACTTTAAGTGTAAAATTTACACTTTTTGACCATTTTTAGGTAGATTTCGTAAGAAATACTACCTATTAAATTCTCACCTAAGTTGGAAATTTTGAAAAATTCTTGCAGATCTACGCCGATCATGACTCTCAAAACCACCCCCAGTTCAAAAGTTTATATATATATATATATATGTCACTTTTTTCTGACCACGATAACTGGAAAAATTCTGCATAAATCTCTTCCAAACTGATACATAAAATCTCGGTCAAGTTCGTTAATGGGCAAAATCGAACCAAAGGGGGGGAATGGGGGGGGGCTTTTGTGAAAACAGAAAAATCCTCATAATTTCTTTATTATTATACGTATCGAATCCGTTTAAAGTTATTATTACTTCTAGGAAAAGGGCCAAAAATGTATGTATGACAGATTTTTGATATAATTAAAAATGGCCCCAAGGGGGGGGAAAAGGGGGGTTTTAGAAGAAAAAAATCATAGCTTCGTCAATTCACAAGATATCAAATCCGCGTAAATTTATTATTAATCCTCTTAGTATTATCTAAAACTTTTATATTGACAAGTTTTTTATAGGACCAACCGTTATAGCAAGAAAAAATTAAAAACAAAAAAATCCCTGCCGGCTCCGCCTGCAAACAAGTTATTTTTCAAAGTAGGCGGTTCCAACTCCCGCATCTTTTCGAAACTGATACATAAAATCAAGGGACATAAAATCACGGTCAAGTTCGTTAATGGGCAAAATCAAACCAGGGGGAGGGGGGGCTTTTTGTGAAAACAGAAAAAAAAACCATAATTTCTTAATTATGATACATATCGAATCCGTTTAAAGTTATTATTACTTCTAGGAACAGGGCCAAAAACTTATGTATGACAGATTTTTGATATAATTAAAAATTGCCTTAAGGGGGGAGGGAAGGGGGGTTTTAGAAGAAAAAAATTCATAACTTCGTCAATTCTCAAGATTTCAAATCCGCTTAAATTTATTATAAATCTTCTTAATATTATTTAAAAATTTTATATTGACAAGTTTTTTATAGGACTAACCGTTATAGCAAAAACAAATTAAAAACAAAAAAATCCCTGCCGGCTCCGCCTGCAAACAAGTTATTTTTCGAAGTAGGCGGTTCCAACTCCCGCATCTTTTCGAAACTGGTACATAAAATCAAGTGGCGTAAAATCTTGGTCAAGTTCGTTAATGGGCAAAATCGAACCAGGGGGGGGGGGGGATTGGGGGGACTTTTTGTAAAAACAGAAAAAAAACCCATAATTTCTTAATTATGATACGTATCGAATCCGTTTGAAGTTATTATTACTTCTAGGAGAAGGGCCGAAAATTTATGTATGACAGATTTTTGATATAATTAAAAAATGCCTTAAGAGGAGGGGGAAGGGGGGTTTTAGAAGAAAAAAATTCATAACTTCGTCAATTCCCAAGATTTCAAATCCGCTTAAATTTATTATAAATCCTCTTAATATTATCTAAAACTTTTATATTGACATGTTTTTTATAGGACCAACTCTTATAGAAAAAAAAAAAAAAAAAAAAAAAAAAAAATCCTTGCTGGCTCCGCCTGCAAACAAGTTTCGTTTCGAAGTAGGCGGTTCCAACTGCAGCATCATCACAAAAAGGTCATTTCTTCCGCACATCCCGACAAACAGGCACCCCACGTTCTGCGTCTTCGAAATCTACCTGTGCCTGTAGGCCGAGCCGTCAGGGATTTTTTTACACTTTTACACTTAGGATGTTTATTTTTACACTTTCTTGCAAAGTTTCTTCTAAGCTCTATTTTACTCCCTAAAATTAGGAAATACTTTTTAACTTCTTTTATTAATGATAGTTGCTGAATGTAAAGGAATATTTCATATAGTTAAAATCATGAATCAAGGGTTCATATTATAAATATACCATACAAAATCTTTTAATTTGCATTGTATATAAATGGAAGTTGTGTTTTGAGTAATGTTTTTGCTCACTTTCTTTTTTTAAAAAAAGAAGCTGTCTGTATATGTTTCGTATCAAAATATCAGTATATTATTTAACAACATTCATCAGTTACATGTGTAAATGCTTTTTATATAATGTGTTATATGTGTAATATGGTCTTATGAAAGACAAGATTGCAAGAAATGCACTTCATGCGTTATTTTACACTTTGCCATTTTGAAAAGTTGGCAGGTATGTTCAGAGCGCTTCTGGTCTGCATTGTCGATTATGGTTTACCTCCAACGGGATAAGCAAAGATCCCCAGTTAGGACAGCACTTCCGATTTTGGTCTCGAACACATCTAGCAAACTTCCTTGTTTTTCTAGAACTCAGAGCACTCTCTCTTTTTTTTTAGGTTTTCACTCCATCAGGCAGATACTTAATGACTCTCCTCTTCCAGATCTCTCTCGGGGTTCACTTTTTTTACCCTATCACTGAGCATCTCCATTGGCTCTTCTGTTTTGGAAAGAAGTATCCTACCTCACATCTTATTGGCCTTCCTAAATGCTATTCGAGACCACATAGGAGTGGGGTCCTAAATCGTACATTTGCTATGCACTTAGCAACCAAACAGCTATAAATTCTTCAAATTGTAAATCTGTCCTCCGTAAAAGTTATCCTTGTTAGTGTTGCAGACCAGTGGCTCTGAAAGTAATAAAACGACTATATGGGTGGTCGTTTATATTTTCCCATACGAAAAAAAAACTATGTACACTAAAAAATAGACTCAGCAATTAGTCCACAGAAATTCCTGGTTATACATATGATATATACATGGAAATACATTTAAAAAATAAAAGCAATTTAATTTAGTTATAAATTGGGGGGGTAGCTCATATCTGACCACCACCTTTTGTGACGAAATATCAAACTGAAAAACCTGTGCTGCCATTTTTTGCCGCTGATTTAACAAAGTTAATTACAAAATTCTTAAGGATGGTGAAATAAAAAATGTAACATTTTCGAAACTTTGTTGATTTGAATTCAAAACTGATATGTTGAATTCCATTGCTAAAATAACTATTCACTGGGGAAAAATTGCTCAAAAATCTAACCGAGCAGAAATCTGTGAAAGAAAGTGACGTTATTGCTCTGAAGCAAGAAATAAGGGACTTCATTTGTGCAATGATGAAAAAAATCCTCAAAAAAAGCCCAATAAATTATAGTATTGTACACAATTCATCTTGTTTGAATCCGGGTAAAATTGCACGGAATAAAGAAAACTCAATTTCATAAATGCCTTTCAAGAAAATGGTTGGATCCCAGAAGATGACTGTGAAACCACTCTTCTGGATTATCAAGATTTCCTTGAAACAACAAACTTATCAGTTTTCATGAGCTTTAATGAGTCGACAGATTGGATGATTTTTTTTATGATCATATGTGTGTTAAAGGACACATTAAAGCCTTCCATGTGACCAAACTTGTGTCTTTTATCCCATGGACAAGCTTCTGTTGAGAGAGGATTCTCTATTAACAAAAATATTGAAGTGGAAAACCTAAAAGAACATTCTTATATTTCTTTAAGAATTATAAAAGATCATATAGAGTATACAATAAAATTCAACGTTTAACACAATATCGAACTTTAGCACAATAAACAGACATACGTTTCGTGAGTTGGACTCACATCATCGGTGTCAGTAAAAATAAAAATTATTATATCCCCCCAAAGACATGAAACAGAATCAAAAACAGTGACACTTCCATTTAACAATTCTTCCAAGTCTCATCGTTACACTTAAAAACTTCGTTATGAAGAAAATTCGTTAAATAGAAATCAACTTAAATTCACGAAAATTTCCCTTCGGATATGGCAACCAGGTATTTGATTCAGAAGCCTTTTATTGTTTCGATTTTGTAGCAGTCTTTTAAAAAAACAGTTGTGTACGGTCGATGGAATCACGTCATATTCCCAAGCTTTCATCAGCTCTGATACAGATTCTCAAACTAAAGTTTTCACTATATTGTCTTTTTTCTGTCTTTTTCGAAAGTATTCTTCAGGATTTTTTATTATTCCTTAAACTAATGGCTGAAGTTTAGAAGTTGTATTGGCAGGAACAAAAATAACTGATGTTCTTCGATTTGCATTTTGAAGGACATTCTTGTGGATGTACAAAGCAATTGTCTATAAGCAATGGAAGGTCAGAATGGTAACTGTCTGACTCTAATTGATATTTTTTGCTACAAAGCATCTGGCGCGATTGCGTCGCTGCATCTTCTATCATTGAAATTAAAAAGGGCGATTTTGACTTACCCCAACTGTGTCAGCACAGGGATCTCGGTGTGGTAGAGTGGTGAAAACAATAATTTTTCTTAGTGTGAAAAAATTGTTTTATTTAGCACCAAGCAGAATGGAAATTATTTAAATGTGTTTATTTTCATACAATCCACTGAAATAATTTCGCATATCCATCGCAACAGCAACCTCTTAGTTTGAATTCTGTATATACCTACAAAAGTGAAAGAAACTTCGTTATATAGAATATATTTTTCGTAATAAGGAGATTGATTTCCATGTTAATGGTGTTCAAAGTTTTGCAGAAAATTTCATTAAGTAGAAAACTTTGTTAAATAGAGACTTCGTTAAAGGGAAGTTCCACTGTAATTTCGATTTTGATTCAGCCACTATTATTAAGAAATGCAATACTCATTTAGATTTTTTTTGAAGCAGTATATTCATAGATTCGGTAACTCCTTGGTCAAAGATTTTTCAAGCATACCTTACATCTCACCTTTCTGGGTTGATTTATTGTTCCATAGTGCATCACATCCGGCTTAATCTTATTGGTTGCTCGTGCGTGATGAGCTTTCGGTGTATTATTGTCTGTCATTTGGGTTTTTGGGGGGATATAGTAATTTTTATTTTTACTGACACTGATGATGTAAGTCCAAGTTACTCACGAAACGTATGTCTGTTTATTGTGCTACAGTTCGATATTGTGTGTTAAACGTTGAATTTTATTGCATATTTATCCACACAAGATTTTCAACGTTAAAATTTTCATTTCTGAAAAGTGCTTGAATTTTGGGTAAGGTGCTTGAATTTTATCATGTAAAGAGAGTATGAACCCTGATAGAAGAAATAAAACACAAGTCAGTCAGTTTCTTTTTCTAAATTCGCCACAGGTAAACGGCCGGAAATATGGAAAATGTCTACATATTCTCGAAGAACGTACTTTTACGTCTCGAACAATCTGGTCTGTTCAATTTTTCACATGTAAAAAAAAAAAAAAATCAAGGTGCATCAAATTCATGTTTATTTTCTGCCGTTTTCTGAGTCTTGCATCCGCTGGTCTACAAGAGATACGGAAAGAGAGTTCATTAAATTAAAGATCTGACTTAGCCCTTTTCAAAGTAACCTTCGGTTTTAAAGAATACGAAAGTTAACCCTTCAAAAAAGTAAATTTTCTGTATGCAGTTTCGTGATTTTGAGGAATTTGCCGATTTTTTAAAATTTGCATCAGTTGTTCCGAGCAAGTTGCGAAATTCAGATTTTCTGCAATATATAAAATCTCGCATAGGCTCTCTAAAATAACCAACACAAAAATATAAACATGCCTAAGGACATCAGCATTCTATCGAATTCAGGCAGAAACCTTTTTAGTTTTTACAAAAAAAAATTAACATTAACCCTTTCGAAAGTGTTTTTTTACCATAAGTCAATTTCGCATTTTTAACAATTTCTCTTATCTTTAAAAATTCGAATCTACATTTTTAAACCAGATACGAAAAACTAAAAATACCACACCTAATCAGTGTTCCTTTGTTTTTTAAAATCTGGTATCAGTTTCGAAAATTTTTAATTTTAACCCTCCAAAAAAAAGTTCCCAAAACTCACTTGCGTGATTTTCGTTTTTTGGCCTGGGTTTAAAAATCTATCTACTCGGGAAATGTGAATACTGACAAACAGAAGACACCGGATCAGACAAGTTCATTTTCTTCAAAATGCACTGTTGGGTCTTACAAAATATCTGCATTAACCCTTTTACCGCTAGGGTGCGCTTTCCAATCTGATTCTATGAACCCTATTACGATGGGGTTTACCTCATTCGACTTTATTTCGATAGTCTTACAGATTTCAGTCATGTTTGTATAGAACAGATTGTTACAGGGTGGCTACAGATTCTGGGTATCGGGGGGGGGGGGGGGGGGGGATCAGGGAGGTTTATCAATCTGGAAAAATCAAGGAATTTCGTGAAAGTACTAGAAAATCAGGGAAATTTGTCTATGTGAAAATATTTGTTTTCACATGACCAATTCATCGACAAACAGGCGATATTTAAGGCAATTATAGTATGCAATAAAGAAAAGTAGTTTTTATGTATTTTTAAAAAGATGCACATGATACGAGTTTGATATTTAATACAAATTAAGGTAATCAAATGTCCTGTGGATACCGTTTATATTGAAGGCAATTTACCCATTTTTGAGATTTGTATGATACATTAGCATAAGATGACCAGGTGGCCAGCTTAATCCAATGTGCTATCCCGTGTCTTAGAGTTCAACGTTCTTCAGGAAATAAGGATATTTTCTGGTTACCAAATATTCAGCGGCCACTATATGAAGTTGAACTAAATTTTGAGTTCAGATTTATAAAGCTGCAAACCAGTACTTTTTTAATATTGTGCAATTTTTATATTTTCCTCTCTTTTTTTTTTTTTTTTTTTTTTTTTTTTTTTTTCATAAATGAGGTATTAGCAAACTGGATAAGTGTGTTATACAAGGAAGCAGCATATATTAAAAAATACCGTATGTAATGTGTATCGTTAATAATGGAAAGAACTTTTTTTTTTTTTTTTTGCAATTTCTGTATCCATCCTGTGTTATCACAGGCCTGGGCAACGCCAAGCTAGTTTCTATATAAAATATAAAATTGATATTAGAGGTACAATTGTATTAAAATATGGATTAGCAATTTCTTCCATTTTGTGTTTGAGTCTGGTTTCAATTTGATCCGTAGAATATTCGTATCTGGTATAATCAGATTTGTTCAGGACTCTTAATTTCCCTAGCCATTATGCACATACACACAATCTTTCTTTTATTTGTATAGATATGTATTTAAAATTATAGCAATTTTTCAGAAAAAAAAACACATTTGTAAATATTCTTTTAATTATAGATCCCATGGCAAAAGTCATAAGAAAGAGAAGTCAAAGAAAAAAGTACGTGGACCTAGTAAGTCTGCATCACGAAGTCCTTCTCTCAATAAATCTCGTTCCAGAAGTCGCTCTCATAAAGCCAGTCTTTCACCTGTTGCTGAAAAGGGCTATGTAAGTATTGTATTTCTATTTTCATTGTCATATCATTTTTTTTGTTGTTGTTGTTGACTGAATTAGGTATGCATTGAATTTAGTAAGTGGTGTAAACTTTACTGCTTTTCCCTAATTTTTATTTTCCAAACACATGGTATAGGGAAAGCATTGTAATCAGGGTTGGGTTTTAGCTGCCAAAAACTAGTTTTTGACATGACAGGTTTAAACCGTCAAAAACACCAATATTTTACTACAATCATAACAGAAAAGAAAAATGACGTAATATAGCCAGATACAGCATTGCTTTTGTTTAATGATAGTGCACTTTAGTTTTATAGTATATTTTGAGTTGAACTGTACTCAAATGTGAAATTATTATAACTTTTTTTTGTTTGTTTGTTTGACTAAATTTCCAAATTTTTTATGTGGATTTCTGGTGTGGCTTTTTGTCATCCTTGGTTGAATACCTTATATTTTAAATATATATATTTATAAAAGGTGTAAAAAAGTTATTTTTGTGCACCAGGTGCTAAGCAGCTCTTATGAGCACACGAACAATGTATATTTTAAAATTAAAGATGAAAATTTATGGGTACTTTTCGGTTAGCCGGGCACCAGTGATATATGTATATATATATATATGTATACAGTAAAACCTCCGAATAACGGACATTGTGGGGATGCTAAATTCGTCCGTTATTTGGAGGTGTCCGCTATTCAGAGGTTAAACTATGCAAACAATATTTATGTTGGGGATTGAAAACGTGTACGCTAAATAGGTGTCCGTTATGGAGGTTTTACTGTATATATATATATATATATATATATATATCTAGCATTCCCCCTAAAATTCCTAAATTTCCTAAATATTATTTTATCCCCTAAAATTCCTAAAATTCTCCTAAAATTTTTTTCTTGTTCCTAAAAATTCGAGATCGCCAAAATTTCACCAAAAAATATCGTGAATTTTGACAAATGGTCACCGAAAAAGATGCGTATTTCGTCAAAAGATTGCTAAAATGATGCAAATTTCGTCAAAAGATTGCTAAAACAACACAAATTTTGCAAAAGATCGTGAAAAAAATGCAAAATTCATCAAAAGATCACGGAGAAAAGCAAATTTCGACAAAGAATCGGGAAAAAAACTTAATTTCATCCAAGGATATCGTGGGGGGGGGGGGGGGGGTAATTTCGACAAACAATCAAGGAAAAAAAACTCTAAAGATCATCTAAGGATCGTGACAAACACTAATTTCTTCAAAGGATCGAAAATTTTTTAAAAACATCTCGGGGAAAAAAAAAACTAGAATTTCTTAAAAAGATCGCAGAATAAACGTGAATTTCGATTAAAAAAATCGTGAAAACCCCTCAAATTTCATCCAAAAATCAAGGAAAAAAGATAATTTAGTCTAAAAATCGCATAAAAAACACAAATTCCGTCAAAAGGTCGCGAAAAAAAAATGCGAATTCCGTCAAAAGATCGCAAAAAAATGCGAATTCCGTCAAAAGATCGCGAAAAAATGTATTTTGTCAATAAATCGTGCAAATAAGGCGAATTTCGTGAAAAAATCTAAAAAAAAAAAATGCATGTTTCGTCAAAATGTCGAGGAAAAAATACAAAATTCGATAAAGAAGTGCGAAAAAAAAACCTTTCAGAAGTTTTTTTGTGAGCTTCAGAATTTTTTTTTCTCATAATCACCCCTGCTTCCTGCCTCTTGTTCTCTAGGTTCACAGAGAACATCCAAAAGAGAGAGAAGGAGAGCATTCATTCTGGTTAAATATTCTCTCTTTTAAGCATCATCAAAATAAAATTGATTTTTAAAAAATATCTTGTACCATGCAATTTATTTTCTAAGTAAAGAAAATTGTTTTCTAATTTTAAAATTTCAATGGAATAGTTAAATGTAGTGTCTTTTAGGATGTTTTAGTGTATTTTTTTTGCTAAATATATGCATATATAAAAATCACTGGTAGTTAAGATCTTCTTATCGAAAAAAATAAAATTAGTAAAATTAGAAATTTCAAAATGCATTAAAACTTGCTAAACAATTTATACAGGGTGTCCCAAAAAATTTAAATATGCATTAAGTTTTGCCTGTTGCAGATAAATTGTTAAAATGTCTTTTTTCATTCCTTTTGGCATATCTTAAAGAAACAGGACAAAAATTATAATATTTACTTTCTTCTAACTATAACAGAAAAAAGTATTGTAGTAGAAATTTTCTTTTACTTCTGGTTTTTGACAGATTTACACATTTTAGGGTCAGATATTCCTTTTTAAAAAGAAAAACATGTTTTTACAAAATGCGTCTGCCTGTCTGCATTGTATCACCGAAAAGTGTATGGAATTATGCGTAGAATTGAACCAAATTTCATTTATAAGTTTTAGACTACATGGCCAGCAGGTCCCACTTAATGAGATACAGTACAAAGTCTCAAATCCGGACATCCGAAATTCGGAATTCTCCAAAATCCGGACATTTTGGAAACTAGCTTTTTTTTTTTTTTTTTTTTTTTATTTCTTTTTTTTTTTTTTTTTTTTTTTTTTTATATTTATTTATATATGCCTTGGACTGAATCGTTTTTCCCCCTTCTGTTATATTTGTCTCCATATATTTTCCAATTTGATATCTTTACGCTTTTATTAGATCATTCCTTACTCAACGCTCTCCCCTCCCCACCAATCTCCAAAAATTGCATCAATTTATTCAATAAATTGAAGCCGTGATATAGATGTCTGATAATCTTTATTGGCGACTTCCCAATATTCCATAGGAAGCGCCGCATTCATAGTTGTATTTAGCTGCAGGAAAACAGAAAAAAGTAATTAAAAGAAAAGAATGAAAAAAACCATTTTCCTTACCATAAAAAATAAATAAATAAATAAATATCTCCGTCGTTATTTGAGGAATTATGTTCAAATTTACAGCAAGTTGCAATAATAGCAAATTAAGCTGTTTTCCCAAATTTTATCAAAATATGACAATTTATTCCAAAATCGGAGCACCACACAAAAAAGGCCACTAGAGTAACTGAAAAGAAAAAGAAAGGATTGAATTATCTGGCTGTTTGTTTTGTTTATTTTAATGAGATCTGGGAATGAGATCGTTAGCTTTCAGTAGATACTATGTTTCGTTATACAGAAAGAAACCATGCACAGATTTTTTTTTTTTTATTATTAGGCTAGGCTTGTTGAGCGGAATGATGACATGTGAGTCAAAGCTTCTGTTTTCTTCTATTTTTGCACGAAAAAAATAAAGGAAAAATATTTTTAAAGGAAAAAAAAATAGACGACGACAAGAAGATAATATGGAAAAGGGGCAGGACACATTTTTCATGTAAAAAAGGGCAGTGCGCAGCACCCTTTGAGAACATCAAATGGGAACAATAGGGAGCATAAAAACAAATAATAACGGTTTTTTTTAAACCTTTTAAAAATATATTATTTTATTGGAATATCGTATTAGTGTGTATCTTTATACAGCATTGCAAATGCCTTCCTGACGTAAATAAATCAATCGGTGTGTGTGTGTGGGGGGGGGGGGGGTGATTAGTTTTTTAATAACTGCAAATGATTTATAATTGATAAAGCAGCGTAAAATAACGGACATATTCAATTACCTAACAGAAAAATTTCATTTTGTAAGTAAAATTTCCTGAAATTGTGATAATTAAAAAAAAAAAAATATTCCTCTATTGAAATATTTGCTTTATTATTACCTTATTTCAGTAAAATAAACGGGGGTGGGGTGTAGATTATTATTATTTTTTTACCTTTTTAAAAATATATTCATTTTTTAAAATATTTAATTTGCTTCAGTATAATATTTTTCAGTATTGAAATGCGTTCGTCATAAATAAATAACGGGGGGGTAGGGGGGGGCAAACTGCAAATGATCCGAAATTCGGAAAAATCCAAAATCCGGAATCGCTGAAGTCCGGAGGATTCCGGATTTTGGACTTTGTACTGTATTCTGCCAGAAGGGGGTGCTGTGTTAGGGATTTACTCGACTTTTTCATAGTTTTGTTGTACATTGGATGCTTTGCATATAGGTAACTCGGCGATTTGCAAGCTGCTGATGTACAATATTGAAAAATATTGATTTTATTGGCAATGTGATAGGAAATTTTAAAGTATTAACATGTATGAGATAGAAGAAGGTTTTGGGATTGGCACATCAGACTAGTTAAAAAATAAATTCACTAGTCTGTACTTTCTTCATGTGTGAATTGAAGCTGTGAATTTTCCTTAATCTGTGCCCACGCCAAATTAACATATAGTGAGAGAATTTGTTTTTGGAACCACCTAAATTGTACTCAAGAAATGAGACCTGATCTTTAAGATAAACATTGGCTGCTTATAGAAATTACTATTTTACTATTACTATTTTTACTTTTCTTTATTTGTAGATTAGCTGTTGTTTATTTGTATAATAAAACTTCTGTTTAGATTGTGTGTTGACTGAAATTTTATTTTCTGTAATGCAACTTTATTTAGGCTGATAAGCAAGATGGTGGTAATAGAAGTAGAAGTGTTAGCCGTAGCCCTCGCAGAAGCGTCAGCCGTAGTCCTCGCAGAAATGTCAGCCGTAGCCCCCGCAGAAGCGTTAGCCGCAGCCCTCGCAGAAGTGGCAGTCGCAGCCCTCGCAGAAGCGTTAGTCGCAGCCCTCGCAGAAGCGCCAATAGAAGCCCAAGTAAAGAAAATAACAAAAGTGACGACAATGAAAGTGATCATAGTGTTAGCAGAAGCAAATCGCGTTAAACAGGGAATGCTGAATTTCCTAATTTGTCACATTTTTTTATTATTATTCATGTTCTAATGACACGTCAACTAAAGTTTGGATATAGAAAACTTTCCATTTGCTAGTGTTTGACTTATTTTTTCACTATTATCTAAAATTTCTCTTTGTTATAGTTTTGTTTGTATAGCATAATTTAATTGCTTTTACCATGCTTGTCTTTAGTGCAAAATCTCAATTGGATTAAGGAGATGTAATAATTGAATTCATGTATGTATTTAGTTTCCAAAATATGAATTTTCTTTTTCAAGTAATTTTTTTTTTTTTTTTTTTTTTTGTATTCTTGCCTGTACTGTAAAAAAAAAAAAAAAAAAAAAAAATTATGTGCATTTTACAATTAGTTTCTGCAGTAATTTACAGAAAAGTTTTTTGTTTTTTTTATGCAGGGGTGATTGTGTTCAGGGTTTTTTTATTTTTGGTACTGAAATTCTGGTTTTTCTGATGGTTAAAATTCATAAAATAAGACTAATATCAATTTCATATGATTGTTAAACATAATTAAAATTCATATTTTTCATAAAGTATATGTTCCCTCTCCATATGGATATGTTTTTTTTTGCTAAAATTTCAGGTATTTTTCCATGAACCCGCAATCACCCCTGTTTATGTAAGCAGTTCAAATCCTGTAAATTTTAGGTTTTTATGGGCAAAATCCATTTATCTAGGAGTAAAGCAACCATCTCCTTTTTAATGAGGTTTTGATGGAATTGCCACTGCAATTTTTTACAGTGTAGTAATTTTTCTTTTTTTTTTTTTTTTTTTTTTTCACTTTTTAAGAAAAGTGCATTTGTGGAAATTGACAAACATTTCTTAAAACTTAAAACTAACATCCTATTCTATCAGTTGATCATATACATGAATGGGCTTTTAATGTCTTCTTTTTAAAAAGCAAGCATATGTGTATATTAAGTTGCAAATATCATATCAAGTGTCATTGTAACATGAGTGATTTGTATATTTGTCTGCACTCCATCTGCTAACCTTTTCATTTATTGAATTATAGCATATGTTTATTATGTAAACCCTATCCTATTTGTTTTATCATAATTAGGGTCATTTTTTAATTTGAATTTTTATAAACGTTGCCTCATGGGATAACTTTCGCTGAAACACATTTAGGCGGCATTTGTATTTTGTCGTTGTATATATAAATGGTACAAGTTTTATAGCATTAAAAAATGAGTATATAAATCTGATTTTGAAAGGTCAATGGTTATCATTTATAAAATGTGTAATGGAAGACTTCTTATATTTCCTTTTTACCCAAGGATTGAGAAAATTACACCTTTTATTGGAAAAGAATTTTAATTAAGTTAAAGGTTTCTAAGAATTCCTGATCAATCTGGTTTCATGAACAATTTTGATTTAAAATGTCTTCAAGAATTGTTGACTCTTCATTGGTAATTTTGGTATTGTAGCCTAACAATTCGTGTATGCTAAATAAATTGGATATATTGGGTATTCAAATGGATCAAGTTTAGAACTAAATTAACTCTTTTCTCTTGCGAAATTTACTTTCAATATACATGGACATTGTAACGAAATATTCAGGAACACTATAATGGTTTTTAAAAAGTGTATACTGTATATACCGATGCATAATAAACACTTTTAAAAGAAGATAAATTATCAAAATTCACTGGCGTGCATTATGTGCCGGGTATAAAAATGGCAAATTAAAAGTAAGAAAAGATAAACATAATCGAGATTTCTATTGTATTGAACCAGAAAAAAGACATGCTTAGTTAAATGATAGTAATATTCCAAATGCTGTATGAGGTTTAAAAAAGAAAAACAGATGAACTTGAAAGCATCGTATGTTCTTTCTTAGCATTGGCCAATTTTTTTTTCTTGTTTGTACTATTTATTATACTTTATACTATTCTTTGTAATTCAGGGGGGATTGTGTTCAAGTTATATACCTGATTTTGGTTATTTTTTCATTTTCAGTACCAAAATGAGTTTTTTTTTTTTAAGTTAAAATTCATAAGACTAAAATATCCATATCATATGATTGGTAAACATAATTAAAATTCATATTTTTCATAATTTGTCCTCCCTGTAATAAATTATGTTTCTTCTTGAAGCCACAATCACCCCTGTGCAATTGGATGCTACCTATCTATCATTAAGGCTTCTTTGAAAAGAATAGGAGACACGTAGTATGGCAAATATACCTTAAAATAGAAAAATATTGTCTCAAATCAAAGATGTGACCAGAATATATATATATATATTGGGATTACAGAGAAAGAAAAGATGTGACTGCTTTCTGACCAATTTCTAGAAATCCACAGCTGTTCATGTGTGCAACAGCATTCATGAATAATTTTTATGCATAAATAGGACAGATATAAATAAGTATTAGTATATGGATGGTCAAACTATAATAATTTTTACTTTATTTAAGTTGTACATTTGCTCTCAATTTTTCTTCAGTTGGATGCTGGTTAGAAATGCTTTTTAAACATATAATTTAACAATCACTCCACTAGGGTTGCCAGATTTGTATCTTCAAAAAAAAGGAAGATTTTTATTGATGTTTTGTTTTCATTTTGTCAAACTACAGTCGTTTTCCACATCCTACTAAACTAGATTGAGTGCACTTTTAATGTCTTCTGTACGAAAAGTTTCTTAAAAACAAATCATTATAATTGTTATTTTCCACCTGTATCTGTATTACACTATTCTAAAAACACTTTTAAATAAATTTTGCAATCTTTTTTTTTTTTTTTTTCGCAAAAAGTGCAGCAAATGTGAAATTTTTAAAGCAAATTTAAAAATGTAAACTGATAAATTCTTAAAATTGTGAGTTATCTGTGTTTTTTCAAAAATGAAAGAAATCATCGTAGGGGAAAGATTTAAGCGTACAAAGTTCAATGAATGAGCCTGAAAAAAGTACAACTTACGAAGTAAACATACATTCTGACAACCCTACCCTCCACCCTTATCATCCACATTTCATTGTTAATACCAGTTAAACTTTATAATGTGTAGTATATGCTATACCTTTAAATTACTGTGTTTCTTTACATTTTCATTTCGGAAAATTGTTTTTGGTTTTATTACATACAAGGCTGTTCTCAAATTCAAACTGGCTACTTTCTGACACATTACTAAATTCGTTTTTGTATGCAAACACTGGAAATTGGCGTGTGTTAAGAACATGTACCATGTTTTTCTTTCCATTTCTCAATAAAAGCAGATTATCTTAATGAAAATACTGTCAAAGTAAACATTTTTAACTCCATTTTTGCCCGTGATAGGAAAAAATACTCCTGACCCGAGACAATTTCTTACAATGGAAGAATTGGGGTGTGGAATTTTCAGAAAATCTTATCAGCCTGCAAGAACAGTTGAAAACGTTTGTCAGAATTTATGCAAATTAAATAGAATTCATTACTATTACTACAATACATTTTCACTTTTTTTTCCCCCTTCCTTATAAAATTAAGAAATATATATACAACAAAGAAAAGTTTAGTATAGGATAGAACTTAGTACCATATTTATATTGCAGTAGTTTGGAGAGTTGTAAAATATAGCTAACAAACAAACATATCTTCTCTAGCCTGCAGTTTTTAAAAGACAGCCTAACAATTCACTCACCCCTGTCAAAAATTGCACTCGCCAGTGGCAAGTAAAATGGTGTAATTCCCCACCCCTGGAAAGAAGTAATAAATACGTCAAAAAATAAATTTAAAAAAAAAAAACTGTTAGATTCGAAATTACTTAATGTCTGTAAGTGTCATGACTTTAAAAAATGTGTCAGGAAGTTTGTTGAGTAGAGAAAAATAATTTTTGAGAACTACTTTAATAGAAATACTTTTCAAATATAAAATTAACAATTCACACACCTTCTAGCAATTCTGCCTTTGTCATTAATATTTCATTGTTAATAAGAGTTTAGCTTTTCAATAATAATATGCAGTATATGTTATACCTTTTCAATTACTGTGTTCTTTTATATTTTAATCTTAAGAAATTGTTTTCTCTTATGAAAATTGTAATATTTTCATTAAACTCTTATTAAAGTTATTGGATTCTTTGTACTTTAAAATAGGATTGCCAGATAAGAAAGAAGTATTCGGTGTAAAAGTTATGTAATCTATAAAAAGCATTTTAAGAGGGGGTGTTTTAATTGCTTTTGTCATTATTCATATGTGGAACGAATAAACTATACTTTAAACCTTTTTGTTTTCTGATTCATTTCTTTTCACACATCTTAGAATAATTAGTTAATGATGGGGGAAGAAATAAATTATTACTATTTTTCTTCGTTCATGTGTATAAAGATGGAATTTTGTAATGTATTTTCCAGTCGCTTCCTAGACTAGAATCATAAAAAATTGTGTGTACATATACAAGCACATTTCCGACGACAACATTTTAATGTTTTTAGACCGTAATTTCAAATTAAGTATTTTGAAACACATTGCCCAATATTCTTTATATGGAGTTTGTGATGTGGCAAACCACACTTGCTGTGAAACTGAAACTATGAAATATTTTAAACAATAAAAATAAAATATCAAGTATAAATTAACAATAAAGGGTAGAATATTTAAACAAAAACTTGCTCTCTTATTGAATTCATATACTTCTGTTGGAACAGGGTTCTACTGCTCATTCAAAGTTCACGCGCCCCTCTTCTCTTATTCTAATTGGAATTGAGAAGACAATATGTGAATGTTTAAATAAAACAGTTGAATTTGGGGCCTGATTACTACACAGACAAACTAGGCCGAGACCTTGGGCCAACCATAGTTGAAAGAACTTCCAAAATAGGTGAAATTATAGAAAAAAATTTTTTTTTTTTTTTTTTTTTTTTTTTTTTTTTTTTTCCAAGCTTCAATATCTAATTAATAGATACCTCTATGAGCATATTGCTTGAACTTTTTTTGTTTATTAAGAAATATTTAAGATGAAGAGGTATTTAAGGTCCTCCCTAATTCATCAAACACCAAAAGAAATTTGAAATTAACCTGAGCTTCATGAGCATTTTTTGTAAAATGCAGGGAAATTTCCAAATACTGCCGAAAAATATTTCTAGCTATTTTGGTTTGAAGAGGGCTGAAAATCTGCTAGGCCTTGGTACTCTGGTGACCTTAATTGAACTCTGGCTGAATGAACACTCTTGTAGATGTAGCTTCAGTCATTCATTCAGTCATCACATTCATTGTACCCATGAACCTAGATACCTGGACCGGAATCCATAATGGGGATTTAGCTTGAAAAATAGTCCTTGAAATTTAGTTGATCTATAAGCCATCAGAGGGCGCAACGATTTGCAGCGATAGCAGATTTACATGCAAAGAATAGGAGAAGTTACAAATTTTTCTAATTTTAATTAATTTAAAGAGCTCTTAAACACATTATGGCCAGAAATTGTTTTGCTCCGGGTTGTGATACTGGATATCCCAGCTCTTTAAAGAGAAATAAAGCCTTAGGAAAAAAGAATCCGAGTTTATTTTCTGCACCTAAGGAAGTTATGGCTATTTTATTTTGAGCTAAAGTATCTGTTATCTAACAAAATAATTACTGTTTTAAGCTATATAAATGTTGATATATGTGTTAATTAACACTCATCCATCTCTATTGTCAAATATGTTACTTAATTATTTGTTATAGTGCGATTAAAAATTAGGTCTATTGCTACAATTTTGACATGTTCTCACTACTAAATATATTTGTATTAATATCGATCACATTTTTAATTCGTGAATATATAAACAACGATTTTTATTTTATTTTTAAAATAGAGCTAGTTGTAACTGTCTAAAAGTATATTGTTTTATCCATAAAAAAAAAATGCCGCCAATATTTGTTGAAAATCTGTCAAAATCGAAAACAAAACTGTCGTGTGCATTCTATAACTACTTTCTTGATTGGTAGAATGTGATAAGGTAAATTTATTTTATGTTTTGGTGAGAAAATCTTAACTTAGTTTCCACCATTTTGAAAAAATATCATAAAAAACGTTTAAAATTAAAATATAAAAATGAGACTGTTAAAAAAAAAAAAAAAAAAAAAAAAAAAGCTAGTTGTGGGCACATCTACAAATGAACAGCTTTTATTTTTAAAAAAATTAAAATTGGTTCAGTAGAAAGTTCAAGGCAGATGACTAAAACAACAGCCCTGTGTTTTAAATATATACATATATATTAATCTTTTGTGTAGCAAAAGAGAGGCAAGGAAAATTTTCACTTCATAATGGTTATCTGTCAAGTGAACAAAAATTTTATGATTTACACTATAATGCAACAGTAACTCTTAATATTAGTTATAAAAAGCTGCAAGTTAATATTATGTATTTAAAATATTGGAATTATTATATCTATTTTTTAAGATTGGGAGGGGGAAAAAAAACCAGAAAAGTATGGAAATAATCCAAGTTTGTTTTATACAGGTATTTTAGGAAATATTTTGAGTAGAAAGTATAACTTTCATCATCTAAAAAAATCATTCAAATAAATCTTATGTTGCATGAGAAACTATAATTGATAAAGATAGTAAATATATTTTATATTATCTTTTAGAAAGAAATTAATGTTAGATGATAATTCACATTTAAAACTTACAAAACAGACTTCATGCTAAAAAGTTTGTGTTGAATGTAACCTACTTACTTTACTTATTTTAAATTATTTAGGTTTTTGTGTTTAAAATTCTTACATTTTTAATACAATTATTTAATTGTTTACTCAATAAAAATGTTGGAGTAAACAATCTGACTTTATCTAAAAATTTTCTTGCAAAAAAATAAATAAATAATATAAAATAATAATAATAATAATAATAATAATAAAAGTCATAATTCATTGTTCTGGAAGTAAAGGGAAGCATAAGCTAAATAGTTTCTTCGAATATAAATTTCACGAAAGTCTAAAATATGTTTTTCTTCTCAAATTCATGCATTTATTTTACTTTTAAAATGATTAATTTGATAAAGTTAATTTTATAAGAAAAAACTCAGTAGATGGCGCTGCTCCCTGCAGCGATAGTTTTCGACGTTTGTCGATGTTGAAAGAGGACCATATCTGTAACGTTGGAGTCCGGTCCATCTCTTCTAGGTTCATGATTGTACCGTAAATGCAAGGGTAGTACTTGTCCTGAAATTCCCGATATTCCTGAAAAGAATAAAAACGTCCTGAAATATGGTATTCTGTCCTAATATTCCTGAAATTTTGTGAGTTTTGTGCTATATCGGCATTTGAAATCATCAAATAGGGGGTAGGTGTACCTTTTTACTGTTGCAAAACATTTTGAAAGTCACAATTTTCTTCAATCTATCATTAAAAATAGTGATTTTCATCAATTTACACAAAAAAAATTGTAATTTTTGGTGATCAGTTACGAAAATTCGCAATTTTTATTGATTAGTCATTTAAAAATTTTTGCTATTTTTGTCTCTCAGCCCCAACAAAAAAAAAAAAAAATCCCAATTTTTACCAATCGGTTATAAAAAAGAATCTTTTGCAATTTTCGTCGATCAGTGAGGAAAAAAATCAATATTTTCGTCCTTCAGTAATGCAAAAATCGCAATATTTTAGCAGCTTGGTCAAAGGTTTCTGGTAAAATTACTTTTCTTTTAAATGTATACTTTTACAACAAAAAAGTGTATGTAGTGTACTATTTATGATAATAAAATGTATTGAAGGAGTTAAGGGTTTTTTCAGTTAGTATGCCAAGCAAATGTGTCCTGAAATATCATCTAGGGCTTGTACTATCCCTGGTAAATGTGTAACTATAAATATGTTTTTATCCTTATAACTGTTAATCATTTTTAAAAATGCACTGAGAAAAGGAAACAAAGTTCTCTTATTATTTATTATTGACGATTCAAAGAAAAAGTTTGACATCCCAGACATTTTTCAAAATCCCTTTTACTGTATACTTTTTGTCCAATTAAACTCTAAAATCATTATCGCATCCTCCTTTTACTTAAAAAAAAAAACTTTGAAATTTTGCATAGAAATCCAAATGTTGAGTTAGAGAATATAATTTTCCATAATATTGTATACACGCAATAAGATTTTTATCAAGGGATATATTTCATAAATTTTGCAGATTTTTTTTTTGCTTGCTCTATTCGAGGTTCACATCTATTACAAACGAATGAATATATATTTAACAGAAAATCTTGCTTCTATGATTGCACACTTGAAACATATGTAGTGTAGGGGCAAAACTGAAATGTAAGAAAAACTGCTTTTCTCTTTTTGGGAAGGGGGGGTGGTTGAATAATATACCCAAAATTTTTGGTATAAGAACTTTTTTTTTAATATATATTCGCATTAGGTAGATGCGCTACCAAATACCAAAAATATTCAGTAGATCTGTTATGCCAAGCTGAAGGCTATATCACATATTCATATAATCTTGATTTCACAGAGATAAAATATCCAAAAGTGTCTAAGAATTAAAAGTAACAAATGAAATTCTTTCATATTAACTTCTTTAATAATTAACGTTTTGTTTGTTATCACATCACAAACAGCGTTGGCTACAAAATAAACTTCAGAGCGCAAATCAAAATGACCACCATCTCTGTTTCAATTGCACATGCATTGCCGAATAAACTAGTCTGTGGCAAGGTTACTCAACAGGTTAGTTCAACATCCATGGATCTAGCTCCCCATAACGATGGCTCTGTCTCTACAGGAGGGAGAGCCAATTCCATGGCCTATTTATCGTAGTAAGCAGGGTTGCCATTTGGCAGACAACTAGAGGAGGATTTCATAGTTAAGAATGTATCTGTCTTCATGGGCCAGACTAAAGAGAGAAAAAATGCACAATACAGTCGAACCTCGTTAACACGAAATTGAAGGGACTGGGAATTTTTTTCGTGTTAACCGTCATAACAGTGACGCCATCTATGTTAGATATAAAAACTAAATAAATTAACCTACAAATATATCCCTGCTCAAAAAATCATAAATTAATAAGAAATAGTAAATTTCATTAACAAAATAATTATCGTTTTTTAGGCAATAATAATTTTATTTACATGCTAATCATATTTTTAACTAGTCCGTTATTGACTTTGGCTTCAATTTTTGTAGAGTATTTTTTTTAGGAACGTATGGACCTAATCTAATTTGTCCAAAGCTCGGGAAATATCCTCTTGATCCATAAGGAAACGTTGTACAGTTTTCAATGCTGCGGTAGATTCATTTATTGACACTAAACTTTTCCGTTCTGTGTCAATTTCTTCTTCGTCTGACACTTAAATGTTGTCATCTTTTTCAGCAATTATTTCTTCAATTATAAGAAATTCCTTCCCCAAACTTTCATTGCGACTAATCTATTGCTCATATGGTTAATGTGGGAACACTTGCGCATATCAGAGATCAAGCAGGGATTATTCAGGAATTCAGTATTTCTGAATTTTCTGAAACCCTTTTTCACTTTAAATTATTTTCAAACCATGAGAAAATTCCCCTTTTAATAAGAGTATGTGACATTTAAGTTTGAAATATCGAAAACGTTGCATAAGGAATCACGTTTTGACTTTGAAGCGAAAAAAAAATTTCGCCTTAAGCGGGATTTTATGAAATTCTATTTAGTGTTAAACGAATTAATTAACATTGATTTTCAGGCTCATCTGACAGGACCGGAAAATTATTTCGTGTTAAGCGAAATTTCGTGTTAAGCGAAATTTCGTGTTAACGAGGTTCGACTGTAGTCACTTGTCAGATTTACTAAAATAGAAGCATCAACATTAAATAAACATTTTAAGAGGCTACTTCAACTTCGCTCATGTGAAAACACCATGTTAATCCTATGAATCAGTTCTTTTAAAATATCTTGTTTGTATTTTAATATTTTTTAAATATTTTTTTTTTTTTTGCATTGGATAGCTGAGGTTGATTTCTACAATCGTCGTTTTTTACTTTTTTGTTTGCAGTTTTTTTATGAGGATACTTTTAATTGAAATTATGCTTTAAAAAAAAATAGTTTCAAATATTGAAATGGATAGGATTAACATTAGTGAGTGTTTTTGCGCGAGTGGAGTAGTAGCCCCACACACACAAGTATGGAAATTATTAATTATGAATGTTTTCATTGCTATTTAAACGTAATGTGACACACATCATAGAGAGTACTGTGGCTAACTTTTAAAATATTTGAGAGTATAAAACTTTCATCAATAGCTTCTTAGTCATGCACAACAAGATAAAAAAAAAATAATTGAGCCCTCCTCAAAAAAATGTTCCCCCAAGAAAGTTTTGAAATGGTGCACCTGGTAGCAAGTAGGGCTTGCTAAATTAGATGTGTAGGTCACATTATTAAGTGGACAATTTGTTGCTGTACACCGTTGTTACGTTTGTATCTGGAGATTTGAAATATACTGGTGATTACACACATATCAAATTAGATTTACACCATTTAAGTGATATATGCATAATAAAACTGCAAGATTACATTTTCTGTAGATATAGTTAGTTTTAAAAATAATTTTTTCACAGAAACAGTCTCCATGCTCTAATATGTAAGAACAATAAAATTCCATTTTTCGACAAGATCTTACTGAGTTCTATTAAATGTCTGTTAAATTTGAATGTTTAGCATTCGGGCACTAAAAGTGCATTTTCCAGTTTTTATTACTGCATAACTTGATAAGATTTAGAATAGACCTTTTTACTGCTCATTTCTTACAACATAGAAAAAGTTTTCTAAATGTAATAGCATGTAAGACCCAAAAGCCATATAAAATTTGAATTTCGTATTTTTTCGAAAAATAACTATTTTGACATAAATACCTAATATGATGAAAACAACATTTGAAACTAGGGATGCACCAAATAGTGATTTTGAAAGAATACCGAATATTCTGCTATCCTGATTCTTTCATATTTCAGAGTTTAAAGCTATTAAATTACATAACAGGTACTTCCCTTTTGATAAACAAAACCTTTTTAAAAGTAAGCTTTATACTAAAGAAAAATATGCTTTGAGTTATGATTTAAGAAGGATAGTTTCAAACTTATTTAACTAATAAAATTTTTAATTTAATGGCTTCTTCTGTGAATTAAAACAAATGAATAAATTTCTCTTATATTCTAAAACAAATATTTTAAAATCAAAGGCAAATTTTGAAGAAAAAAAAAATTTTAGTCATATACTGTTTATTTGTCAGGAAGGGACGAAAGTAAATAAATACAATCCATTTAAATGGTGGCAACCCAGCAAGAATAACGTTCCTGTTCTTTTTGATTTAGCAAGAGACGTTTTTAAATACATCGAAGAGGAGTAGGTAATAATTTTGAGAGGTTGTAAACATACAGGTTGTTCCTAAAACCTTGTAACGAACTTTCAGGGGAGATACTATGGTTAAGACACATTTTTTTAACAAGAAATAACATCTCAATACACACTCATTCCATCAAAAATACAAAGGTGTGTCATTAAGAGTCGAAACTGAAATTTTGAAGATATTTTAGCAAGATTTGTATAATTAATTTTACTTGTATAAAATGTGATGATACTATTGAAAGAGACCTAATTTTAACCAGTGACGCAGTATATATACTGTCAGCTGCATTCTGAATAAAGGAATGTCTAGCTCAGTGTTGTTTAGATATGAATGGTGGCAATTTCCAGCATTTCTCGTCATGTTACCATATTTCACAGAAATCAAAATACCTTTGTTGAAAATATAGTTACAATATCTTCATTACTAAAGTAACAAACGAATATACAAGTTTGACCTGGAGTGAGATAGATTGTATTTCTGACTGAGTAAGTGGATTGTGATCCTGGTTTTCTGGACAAAAATTGTCTGTCTTGATGTCTATTATCACTCTTGTTGAAAAAAATCTGGCAATTCAAAAACAAATTGAAGAGGGGGCCTAATTACCCAATAGGAACATGAAGCACAAGCTTTTCTTCTGAAATTTAAGAAGGCTCCCAAAATAAGGCCTCTAATTCCCATTTTTAAGGCATCCTGGTTTTATGGATAGAAACTGCCCGCATAACTGAATATACAATAACTATATGATAAACAAATTCTATAGCGCTTTATATACAGAGAACATTAAAAAAAAGTGTTTAATGAATCTGAATTCTATTAAGCGGCTTATGGAAATATTTGTAGGTTTTAATAATTTTCTATGGACGTGTATTTCAGAAACCTGGATAAAAGGGGGCCCTGAAATAATACTGTGCTTCCCGTAACTTTAAAGTTTAATCAAGCCCTGGGGGTGGGGGTAACTAAAGAACTGATTTTCAAAACAGTGGAACTCCCATTAAATTCTGTAAAGTTTTATTTTATTTGTTCATATGTTTGTCCATAGAATTTTTTTTTTTTTTTTTTTTTGCAGAATATTAAACATTAACAATTTCTTAGTGTAACAATTAAAATTTATTCTTCAAGTGTATCTTCATTCCAAAAAATATTTTAAAGGCTTTTGGAGTGTATGTAGCACTTTTGATTGTTCTTCACTTAACCCTTTGAGGGGCAGTGGTATATATTATATACCACCTAATTTTAATCCGATTCAAACCAGAAACTTTTAATTAAATTTTACTTTTTTAACTTTGACGAGAAAAAGTTGAAAAATTGCTTATTCTTATTTTGAACTAAATTCTTTCCTAAATTACGGTGGGAATTCAACGTTACAGGAGCACAAGTGCTTGCCCCTGAAAGGGTTAACAATGTAATGAAAAAATATAATTAATTTCTGATGTAAAAGTATAATTGAACAAAAATAATATTAAAAATATAGTTTCATCTTTTACTTTGTGATTAACTTTAAAAATAAGTTTTTAAATATTTTATTTTTAAAAAAGTTTTCTTGTGTAGCAAGTTTTCTTTGCTTTAATAATGTGAGAACTATTCAATATTACTGTCTTTTGATGAAATATTAATAATAAAATTATCTTTAAACAAATTTAAGGATTTTTTTTTTTTTTTCAAAATTCAAAAAGAGTTAGTTTTTTTGATGAAAATGAATATTAAGAAAAATATGTACTTTCCAAAATAAATTCCTTCTAAAATATTCTATTTCCATATTAGTTCTTTCGTTAATTTTTTTTTTAAACTCATAAATTTAACTGGATTCTCAAGCTTCCTGTAAAATTTCAGTCTGTTTTTGTTCGGTTGGAAAAAAGTCTGAAATCAACATTGTTTCTCCAAAAAATAACTAGATGGCGCTACGCCCTTCAAATAGCCATTGTCGCCAAACTGGCGAACAAAAAAATTTAGAAAGTATAACATAAAATCTACAATTAATATTTTAATTTGGCCATTTTTCATGTTTACGAGGAAATTAAAGCATGCAGGGATACTTTTTTGAATGATTTGTACAATTAATAGCAAAGCAACTTTATCCTTTAAAGTTGAGAAATAGACAGAAACTAAATTCAATTGTTTCTATTGAAACACATTACGTGAGCAGATCCAACAGGATACAGGAATGAAAATGACGAATCAGTTTATATATTTAGTAAGCTCTAATTACTATGATACCCACTACCCACATGTAATTCTAACCCCCCCCCCCCCCCCCCCCCCCCCAGTCAGTTTGTCCGATATATGTCGGCAGCTATCGTGAAAGAGTACCGGGTTTTCCTTTTAATCCTTTGAGGGGCGGTGGGATATATATATCCCACCTAATTTTAATCCTATTCGTTGAATACATACGTTCGGCAATCTTAGAAAAATAAATAAACTCATTAAGCTTTCGATTGTTTACAACCCCTCACTAATTTAAAGATCGTCCGGTTGACTTTTACTTTTTTGCTTCGGATCGGGTTGACTTTTTTATTCATGCAGGTTCGGCTCGACGAATTTTTTTTTTTTTTTTTTTTTTTTTTAATCATTGGGAAAATGGTTTTCGGTGAGAATAGGCCTCTTGACGTCGTCACTGTATTTTTTAAGCGTTTTTAACGAAATTCTGTAACTTTAGAAAATTTTTTCTTTGAATAGGCAATAGAAATGCATAAAATCGTTACAAAAAGGATAGATGCCAACTATCAGATATGAAAAAAAGCCGAATTCAAAAATGGACGTCGGATGGGAAATCGTCTTATAAAGCAAAAAACGTGGTCTTCAACTTTAATTTCCTCAAAATACCTTTAGCTCAGACATCCATCTAAACAAGAGTTAAAGTTATTGTAGGAAGGACCCCACAAAATATTAAGGATAAAGTATAGTAATGGAAAATGCGTTTCAATAACTACGGCGATGCGATGGTTCAAACGAATATTTTTGCGAGGACAGAGAATGCCAGGATCTCTTCAACTGTAGTAATGGAAAATGCGTTTATTTGTAGATGGTTCCGATGAATATTTTTGAACAATTAATATTTTTAATTAATTTGATTTTTTTTTTTTTTTTTTTTTTTTTTTTTAAAGCTTTCGAAACATTTTCCCAATGGTTGTTGTAATTTTTTATTTATTTATTTGCCTGGTTAAACTTGACCTGTGCAGGACTCTATTGCAGATTACTTTTCTATTATTATTATTATTACTGCTTCGATTTTAAATATTTTCATTATTGTTATTGATGTTATTTTATTTTTAAAAAAAACTAGCTAACACGCCCGGTGTTGCATGGGCGTGTATAATCATAGAATAAACAATAAGCATATAATTTTAAGTTCCTTCTTCTATGTGTATAATAATCTATATATAATCTATAATAACAATCTCAGAGCAAGGCGTTAACCCCCGCCCTCCCCATACCCGCAAATATAACGAATAATTTGTTCAAGAAAACCACCTTCATTACACCTACATTAACGCGATCATTAAAAAAAAAGAATTAAATTTTTCTGATACATAACGAAGACGCTACGCTAAAATAGCCGGCAGATGACAACACTTCCCATCCTCAATTTCAGATCTATATCTTAATTAGTTATCTAAATTTTTGTTCATTAGTAAAAATTGGCAATTATTCCCTTTCATGTTCGCAAACAAAATGCAGGGATCGGCCCGAGAAACAGATCTCTTTGTAGTTCAGTTTTTAATGAAAGCAGATCCCTGTCTGAAACTTTCTCGGATTTTATTTCACTGGCGCCGGCAGTTTTTTGCATAAATTCAGAAAAATTACCGGCCGATTTTTTTTCAAAAATCGCATAGTCGAATGCAGAATTTTTTTTTTTACATATGCTCAGAAATTTTCAAATTAATATCTTATTAGTTTTCTTAAAATTAGCTAATTAGTAAAATTATTTCGAATTCGTTCATTTCCGCTTGCAAATCCACAACAGAAGTTCTTATCTTTAGCCATTTTGATTTAAAAGATGGCATTTTCGATGCGATGTTTAATGATATTCTAATTAATATCTTGTGTAATTATCAAAATATTAAAATTCTGAGACTCAGGTGCACATGGTCAGACCTTGGACTATCCACACCTAAATTTTCAGACTTCTAGGTGGGCTAGATTTTGCTAGCCATCGCAGACAAACAAACACACACACACAGAGCGAAACTTTCTTTTATTAGTATAGATTTCCCTGATTTAAATCGATTATATTATTTTTACCGATTCCTCCCCTTTCCCTAAAGATTCAGGCTTTTCAATATTGATCTTTTTTAAGTCGTTTTTAAAATGATACTTACAGTCTCACGAAAATTACTGGCGCTGACAGCGAGGCAATAATTAATGCTGTGCGATGTGCTATTTTAATATACATGTTTATTACTTTTAAGTGCATATAAAATGTAAATGTATTTTTACTGATATTCTGTAATTTATAACAACATTAAGATAATTTAAAATATGCAGCTGGAAAGAAAAGAAAATCAAATGAGAGTTAATTATGCTTAGAGGAAATATTAAAAAACATGGGCGCCGAAAAAAAAAAAAAAAAAAAAAAACTAGGGAGGGAGAAGATTTTTGAACACACGTGCTTGTGGCCTACCACAGCCTAAAATATAAACATGAAATAAGCTAAACAAAGATTTTTTTTTTATTTTATCAGAATAGCCCGTGCAAGACAGTTTTTGAACATATCAACATAAAAATAAATACAAAAATTTAACGGTTAAGAAATATTAAATATTCAAAGATAAGTTTCGACCAATACACAGTTCATTTGTTTTTTTGTCAGGGGAGCTCTGCCATCCTGATTCCCTTCCCCACCAGGTTCAAGGCAAATTGTAAATACATAAACACAATAATAATAATAATAATAAAAGTTGTCTTTGAGGTTTTAGTGAACTCTCGTTACGGAAAAATCTTAGTTAAATTCTTAGTAATTAATTATTCTAAAAATACTTGGAAAGAATAATTTTTACCTTTTTTTTTTAATAAAAAAATATGGCTTATTAAATTTACTTTGTCTTAAAGATTTGTGATTTTACGGACCCCCGGTTAATTACACTTTTTATTAATAATTAACTATTACTTATTCTAAAAGTACTAAATAATTTTCACCATTTTTTTAATAATAATATAAAAAATTAGCTTATTCAATTTACTTTGTCTTAAAGATTTGTGATTTTACGAATGTAAATTACTGCGTGCTTCTGATTAAAAAAACCCGCTTTGTTTAAGATCAGTATAACAACAGATATTATTTTTCCATATGTTTCTGTTCCTTTTACAGTAAAATTGCGAACAATTTTACTAGATTAAATGCATAATTAACGTTAAATCAACCTAAATAAAATAGCAAAACAAAACAAATATAACTTGTCTGCCTATTGCTTGACTGCATGCTTTCTTAATCTTTTCGTCTTTAGAGAATTCATGCATAGAAATTTTATTATTTTGATCAAAATAGTCGACTATATTGCTTCTGTCTATAATTGCAAAAATGCACTCAAGTTAAGTTTCGTTATTCATAAGTTATTGCCGAAACGTGAGTGAAGGCTCACTGTGGAGACGCGAAAAGTTTTTGGTTTCTGTCTGTTTGTCTGTCTGTCTGTCTGTTCCGCGATAACTGCCGTAAAAATCGTCCTATCAAGTTGATTTTTGGTGGGTATGTTGGCGAGGTACCCGGAATGAGCTGTATAGTTTTAGGTTACATTTTGGTTCATTCGTTCGGAAAATATAGAACATTTCTTTTTAGGTCATAATGATTTCCTATGGGAATGCAGACGATTTTCAAATTTCATTTTTAATTGAAATGAAAATCGCATATTTGAATAATGGATTTAAACGTAAAATTACGGATACTAAATTTTTTATATGGATGTTTTAAATATATGTAATAGCTTTGAAAATTTGCCGATACATCTATTAGAATTTAGAAATTGATTGTTTAAGTTATTGGAATATTTTTTGCAACTGTTCGGGAAATATAAAACCTTTTTCTATTTTTTACAAATTTTAAAATGCATTTCTTTTCCTTTCCTCTTTATTTTATTAGTTGCTTAGGAACCCTATTTCAAAGAACATCAAAATAAGAAATGCATATTTTTATCTAAAAAATTACAAGAATAAGAAGTTCATAAGAATTTCAGAATATCATCGCAGAAATCGTGTTTAATTTAACGCTTCTAATGTCTGAAACCTCCGAAGTATTTTATATGCCTATAAATATGTATGCAGTATAAGAAAAATAAATTGCGGATTGTAATGTAAGATGCTAAATAATATGAAAAGTGAGATTAAAAAACAATGACTTTCAGAGCTGACGCTGAGGCTCCTGATCTGCAGATTTACTAGTTATAAAGTGTGATCCCAATTTAAGAAAAAAAATCATATCATAGCAAACGTTCTTCTAAAAACTCGACGCGACGCAACGCATAAAATCGGACGCCTCTTTTGTTTGTCTTTTCTTTGGGATCAGAAGATGGGGAGATGAGACGACTGCAAACGTGCTTTCTATGAATCAGCACTCACATGCCTTTCCCTCCTGTCGTACGACCCCATTCCTTCCTGCGGAATGACCTTCCCCTCTCATCTCTTTTTTTATTGCTCCGGGCGGCCTGGTTATGAAAAAGGGCAAGAGGGAAATACCAGGAAAATCCGAGAGCCCCCAAATGACTGGAAAGAGTCTTCATTTTCTATATTTATTATAGGCTGTATTTTTTTGAACAAGTTTGCCAAATGCAAGGGATCTATCAACCCAGCCCTCGATTTAGAGGGGGTGTCACGTCTGGTAACCGGAAAAAAGTGACCGAAAAAACAAGAGCGGAAAAAAGTAACTGGAAAAAATGTGTTAAAAACTAACGAGGTGAAAAATGTGATTTATTTCATTCCCGTAGATGAATATTTGTGAATGTATTAGCAATAGTGTAAAAAAGTGGAAATATTCGCGTTACGAGAATGTTCGTATTCATCACTACTTGATTTTTGACATTCGCGAACGCGAATATTGAAAAGTGGTGTGAATATTCGCATACGAGAATACTCGTTTTAATCAGTACTTGATTTTTGACATTCGTAAACGCGAATACGAATATTTTTCATCGATGTCTACGAATGAGAATATTGAAAAGTAGTGTGAATATTCGCATACGAAAATACTCTTTTTAATCACTACATAATTTTTGACATGCGCGAACATCGACGAAGTTCGCGAATGTCAAAAATCAAATAGTTGATTAAAACGCTCGTATGCGAATATTCACGGCATTTTTCAATATTCGCATTCGTAGACATCGACGAGAAATATTCGTATTCCGTTCGCGAATGTCCAAAATCAAGTAGTGATGAATACGTGTAACGTACGCGAATATTCTCACTGTTTTACACTATTGCTATTAGCATTCACAAATATTTACAGCGAATATTAACCTACGGGAACGGTATAAATCAGACATTTGTTACCTCGTTAGTTTTTAACACTTATTTATCAATAAGTTCAATATTTATCAATTCCTTGCCACTTTTTTTCCTAGATTCGTCACGTCTCTTTGTTCTCAAATCTAAAGGAGCTACTTTCTAACACACTTTTGCATTCATTTTTTATTTTTATTCGGAAACGGATCAAATTGGCAGGTGTTCTTTCTTATTCAGAAACTATGTCATCGAAATGGGTTTTTCATTTTTCAGCAAATTTAGAAGATCTTTCAGAAAATACTGTCGAAATCGGCGTTTTGAACCGAATTCCGGATGCTGCAGAGCGAGAAAGGGAAAATCGTGTCGTCACGTGACCAGAATCGCTTATAACTCGACAAGTAATTTAGTTTATAAAAAAAAATGGAAAACTC
Organism: Maratus michaelseni; assembly: GCA_963931845.1. Taxonomy (NCBI): domain Eukaryota; kingdom Metazoa; phylum Arthropoda; class Arachnida; order Araneae; family Salticidae; genus Maratus; species Maratus michaelseni. The sequence continues at coordinate 26,756,242 of OZ007594.1, forward strand.
ATTTCGATTCCAAATCGCTTCAAAAGTCAGTTCTGCTGAGTTTTGATGCCTTTTCGTTTTTTAATGAGTCAAAATGTTTCGCGTAGTTGTACATTTGAGAACCATTTTAAAGCTAAAGGTATTTGCAAAAGATATTTTTCCTCGCGAAATTTTCTGACATACATTTACGGACTCTGCTAAAAACATAAAAGCATGACTTGTATACAACTTTTAGGCAAGCCTATTGAAGTGATTTGGAATCGAATTTTGATTTCATTTTTGTTCATAAATGCATGGAATTGGCAGGTGTTCTTATTCAGAAACTATATCATCAAAATGAGTTTTACATTTTTTTTTTTTTGCAAAGACAGGAGATCTTTCAGAAAATACTGTCAAAGTCTTCATTTTTCGATAAATGAATTATATCCTGAGTTATAGTCAATTTCAGAAATTCCAACATAGGAGAGAATGTAATAGGTAGTAACGACATCTCGATTGGTTGTCATACAGATTGAAGAAACTGAAATGCCTACATTGGCTCGAAACTTTTCCAGGATTAGGAGATTATCGGAAAAGGAAGAATATCGATGGTAAAAGTATAACAACTTGAGATTTAGTTCCAGACACGAAGAACTAACTATTTAAAGTACTAACTGTTGGCATTTTCTTTCTGCCAATCATTCTTTCCAGAAATGAATGATATGAAAATCTCAAATAGAAACATTTTGCCAAATGACCCCAATTCCACTTTCATTCTCTTAAAAATATTTAAATACGAAGCTATAATATCGATTAATTCGCATCTACAACATAAATAATGCAACGACATAAATAGTATTTTTTTAATTACTCTCCAAAGTATTATTTCAAATATTACCCATCCATTGTTATTCCTAAATACAAACTTTTAAGTTATTTTGATTCCTTTATTATGTGGTCCACTATTTTGTTTTGGTTGTTCGCACGCAAAGATCACGTAAGATATATTTTTGAAAAAAAACTGGAACGCAGATTTGAAAAAGTTCTCCGTCGCTGCATCTAAGTCAACAAAGAAAATAGAAAGTAGACTATTTCTTTGTAGGTCAAGTCTACGATTAGTTATTATGCTTGAATCGTCATCAGGACCGTGCGAAGAAGGGGGCCTCCGCCCCGGGCGTGGAAATTGAGGGGGGCGCCAAATTCATACAGCCAACCACAGTTTATTTATTTATTTATTAATTTTTTTGGCCGTCGATCATTTTTCGGGGAATTTCAGTTTCTCTCTTCGTCATTCTCTTATTTTCTGTTGCAAAATATCGTGATTTCTCTAGGAAATAAGTGCAATTGCTTATGTTATTTAGTTGTTTGGAATTTCTGAATTAAAATTAAATCTTTTAAATTTCCAAAATAAACGCGAAATATTTATTTAATAGAATTTATTTCTGTTTCTGCACTTTGTCAATTTCTTTGACACCTGTCACAAAGAGAAATGAGGGGGGGGGGGGCGCCAAATTGAAATTTTGCCCCGGGCACAGTTTTCTCTTCGCACGGTCCTGATCGTCATTCAAGCAGCCGTTTTTAGGGTTCCGTATTTAAAAAGTTAAAACGGAACCATTATAAGATCACTGTTGTGTCTCTCTCTCTGTCTGTCAGAGCCCTTTTTCTCGTATGGGACATTGAAAGTTCAAATTTGAGAAAGTTATAAAGCTTTTTGACCCACATTCCACATATTTTACAGATTATTAGCCATTCACAAATATGTTTAGGAAAAATTTAGGAGACTCATTAAGTTACTTGAAAAAAAAAAAAAAAGTTTTTTTTTTGTATATCATGTGGAGTATCGTTTGAAAGATCTCGTAATATCGAAATCAAAAAAATATATTTTTTAATTTTTAGGTAGTATATTTTCAGAGATATCGTCCAAAATTGCACTGCAAAAATATGCCCCGCCCCCCCCCCTCTCTCTCTCTCTATTTCTGAATCTACTGAAACTAAAACTATGAAAAAATTAGGAGTAGTAGAAGTTTATTTAAACCTTGCAGGAAAACTATAGCGATTTTTCTAGATAACTTAATTTTTGAGAAAAACGCACTTTTCCGTTACACACAAACTTTACTTTTCCGGCGGTCAGCGGGGGAGTTGACGGGCGCTCGAGGTATCTATCGACGCAAGATCATCCAAAGATAGTTGATAATGATTTTCGGAAAAAAATGTCGGTAATTAGCCAAGATATTAATTAAGTTACTTGGAAAAAAAAATGTATTTTTATATATCGTGTAGGGATATCGTTCGGAAGAACTCATAATATCGAACTCAAAAATATATTTGTTTTAATTTTACTTATTAATACTAAGTTTGTAAAATAACCTAGTTAATTTTTTAATTTGTGGACGGCAATAATAATGTGGCAACGGACGGATTGTTTTTCGCCTTTGAAACTTTAGAAGCAATATAACAAATATTTCCTGAGGATGACCATAGAAGTTGCTCGAAACGTCGATATTTTTTATTTTAATGTATGTATAAATTTTAAATTTGTATACACCATTCAGTAAATTTGTGATGTTTTATACTCACGTGTTTAATGTAGTAATGTTTCATGGTGTATTCGTCCAGCATTTATATTAACTTTGAACAAGATTTGTAATGTTTGTGTACAGATATTATTTCTACACAGTTTAGATACTTTTGTACCAATAAATAGCTCAATTATTACTTATTTATGCAATCTTTGTTTTATTTCGTAATTTGTGTACGACCCCTGAAACGCGATCATCCGACATGATTTTTCCCCTTTTTGAACTCATATCATATATCGAAAAGTGATTTAAGTCAGCATTTATGTTCTATATTTTCATACCTCTGCGACTTGTTATGATAAAATGCTGAAATTTTGTACATGGCCTTATTAGTGTATGGGGCACATTTTACTCATTTGGAATTGTTTTGTATGGGGGGGGGGCGTATAAAAATTAAAATTTTGTATTTCTTCAAATTTAATCCATTGAAATTTTAATCGATTTCAAAAAATTCTGTATCCTTTTTTACGTAACTTTGCAATTTATATTATATGTCTATGATGATCAATATTTAAGGAATAAAAGCTGAGGTCAATGTTTGTGGGACACCCTGTATATCACCTAAATCTGTTCTAGAATAAGCACCTTGTAGTGCACCTCATTGATGTATATCAATTTCAGTATGTTTGACATAGTGTAACATCATTAAAATATACTGCAAACGATTTTTTCCCAGAACACAATGTAACGAAACTCTTTTGGCTTTTGGGTGCCCCCTGTAAATGAACTATAAATGCTACAGACTTCATTTTCTGTACCAAACATGCGATGGTAAACTTCAATAATATATATCAATTAGAGACAACGATCAATCAATCAGTGAGACAACCAGGGCCTGATTTACAAAATTGGGGACTCTGGACACAGAGGCTTCTAAGGGCGCCCTTGCACCGATGCTTACAGCGGCCTTGAGTAAAGAAAAATATTATCTAAAGCAGTACTTATTAAGATAACCACTATTGTCTTTAATAATTTCTTTAAAATATCCATTAAAGAAATAAAATTTGGTAATCATTAATTGACTTTTAAATAATTATTTCATAATTATAAAATTTTAATTGAATAGATGTTTTATAATATTGTGTGGTGCTGATTACCTTTCTCTATGCAAGTCCATCTATCTGGCAATGAGAAAGTATGTAACAACTAATAATACATGTTCCAGAGTACCAAGCTATAATTACACCGATGTCCAGAAATTAAGGGGCAATGACCGATTCAGACGTTTCGTCGAATATATACTGAAAATCGTGAGGAAATGCCCTTGAACTTTGAGGATGTAAAGAACATGTTTGACTTCATGTTTTTCAGTGAAGAATTTTGTCGCGAGGACAATTAGAGGGGGGGGGGGGATAGGAATTTTAATAATAAAATAATATTTTCGATCACCCAAGTAACAGAAAATGCTAAAAATGGTCTTTCGGTTTCAAAAATAATCAGTCAGACACAGACATTTCCTTTGCTCTAGCAAATGACTTTGTAAGTCCTGTTCAACCAGTGTTGAATTCAGGGGGTGGCCCGGGGGGGGGGGGGAAATCCCCCCCCCCCGGAAATCTATAATATCTCCCCCGGAGCCACAGAAATCCCTACCGAAGAAAAGTGTCTGAATTCAACACTGTGTTCAACATTTGTGTAAGCATAACCCGTATACTCGTGAAGGTGTTAACGTTTCTGTGAAAAATTAAAAAAAAAAATATTTTCTTTATAGCATGCAGAGTTTTCAACCGAATTTAACACCGCTTTCCAAAAACTTGACAAAAAACTGTAGAAATAGTATACTGCAATTAAAATATTAATATATTGAATATTTGATGAGATATAGGTATGAAATAAATTTTAACTGTTCATGCGCGAACTACAGCAAAGATTTTTTGTGATGATTTGATAGTCAATACTATAAGACAACTCAAAAAAGACCAAACCAGTCAAATATCGTGAAAACTCAAAAAGTAACAGGCAATACACTGAGCTAATTGATAAATTGAGGAGGAAATCCGATAGGTGTATATGGATTGATATAACTCTAAAGATTGATTATGAGGATCTTATAAAAACTTCTACTGCTAAAAAATTGAGAAGGAAATTTGTAAAAAAAATCATTAAAATCATCATCATGTGTATAAGGATCTTTTTTCTGTGTCTTTTTAGTCTTTAATGTTTTAAATCTTAACATCCCGGAAATTTTAAACTAGTTTCTTGTATTTAGTCATAGGGTGTATTTAGTTAGAATCTGGATTCTTAAATTGAAAATAGCCATTATATTTGTTATATGTTAAATTTTTTTTCAGCAGGAATTTCGCATTTCATTCTACATTCTATTGTGTTTGTATTGTATTTTTATAAAATCGTACATTTTGTCTAAAACATGCGTTTTTAATTACTTTATTATAGTGAAGTATTTGATTTTAGCTTTACCATTTTTAAAATATACTGAATATATTGTATTTTTAATTCCTATTTAATCATGGTGTTTTCCGATTATTATACCCCAAAGGCAAATTTAATTCTTTGTAACCATTTTGCCTTTAATTATTAGTGCTAAATATTTACCTATGCTCTTATGGATATGTCTTGAAAAATTAGGTTTCGTTGGAGAATTGAATTTCATTAATTAATATTTAGTGTTATTTAGATCTTCCAAAACCAGTTGAAAAAACAACAACAAAACCCCCTTCAAACAAAATTTAAATTGTAAAAATCAGCCTTTGAAGAGATCAATCTCAGCTATAGTTCAGAATTTGGCTATCCAATGCAAAAAAAAAAAAAAAAAAATTCCTTTAAAAATATTGAAATGCAAACGAGATGTTTCCAAAAATTTCTACCAGATGATTAACATTAACGAGCGGGTGTTTTCGCATTAGTGAAGTAGCCTCTTAAACAGCTATTTTTAAATTAAAAAAAATATATATATAAACAGATTTTTCTATATTAATTTTGTTTTTTAATAGTTAAAACTTCACCAGATTTTGGCCAGTAATTGAAAAATCTTCAGTAGTATTTGGGAGCCCTGGGCCCGTGCCCAGAATGCCCTGCCGTAAATCAGGTACTTTAGACAACTGTCAATTACACAATCCGAGTAAATTTACGTGAGTTCGTAGACGGCCAGATACACCTAATTCATAAGCATTTTGCAGCTGTATTGGAAAATGTAAAAAAAAAAAAAAATGATTTGCAGAATAGACAATGAAGCAATTCGACTGCAGACTTACTAGTTAGAAATATAATCAATAAAGAAAATTTTTAATGAAAATTTATTTTAACAAATTTTTATTTTCCAATGATAATATAGATTCACATTCTTCATTTGAATTCGGAGAAAACTGCACGGTTTTAAGAACCAATCTAGTTTAAATTTCAGCAACCGTCAAGGTTGTTAAAATTTAAACAATTCCGGACGTACGACTGAAATTTATTGCTTGGACGATTTCTTTTGATTCATTTTCTCTTCTAAGTTTAAATATCGGCTTCTACTTGAGTATTATCGATCGATATCTAATACACTATATACCAAATCTATTAGTATATCCAAATATACATATGCACATGAAGAAGATTTTTAAAATAGGAAAATTTATTTTAACAACTTTTTATTTTCCAATTTAGATATGGTAATATAGATTCACATTTTTCATTAGAATTCGGTGAGAAGTGCAACATTTTAAGAATCAATCTTGTTTAAATTTCAGCAACCGTCAAGGTTGTTAAAATTTAAACAATTCCGGACGTACGACTGAAATTTCCGCTTGGACGATTTCTTTTGATTCATTTCCACTTCACAGTTTAAATATCGGCTTCTCCATGAGTATTATCGATCGATATCTAATACACCATATACCAAATCTATTAGTACTTAAACTATGATGTACATCGCCTTTCGAGTTCTCGCATTGCTCTCGTTCAAAGTGAATTAATAAATTATCATACAAAAATAATTTTAAAAACGCTTTCAAAAATAATCAGTCAGACACAGACATTTCCTTTCCTTTCATTTTGTTACTATGCACTGGATACCGTTGTTGCTAAGGGGATTCATTTTCCGTTCTAAGAATAGAAATCTCTCAAGGCAACGCATACGCACGCGCAGACAGGCGTTTCTGACCTGATGAAATACGTTGAGATAATTCTAAAGAGAACTGTTCCTGATCTTCCGGTTTTACATGTACATTGTCTAGTTTCACACTCCCTTCTCCTTCTCCCAAAATTGACGTACCAGGGTGTGTTTATTTCTTTTGACTGATTTGATCTACGGAGTATAAAGATTAAATTCGATGTTTTGAATTCTTCCTCATGCTCATTTATTCCGGTTGATGAAGGAAGTGTAACAGATTTTAATCTTTTCGCGATGAGCATAGCGTATCACTCACTGACTGTGACTGAGTGATTATGAAACAGAAATGTGTCCAAAAGGCAAAACGTTCTTTTGCTGCTGCAGAAGGAAATATGTTATTTTAAAGAGAAAAATCTTAATTTTTTTAAGTAATAAGTTGTTAACTAGTAAATCTGCAGATCAGGAGCCTCAACGTCAGCTCTGCAAGTCATTTGTTTTTTAAATCTCATTTTTTATATCATTTAACATCGTACAATCCGCAATTATTATTTTTTTCAATTGCATGCATATTTATAAGCATATAAAATTCTTCGAATGCTCCAGAAATTAGAAGGACTACAAGAGATGCAGAAAAATGAAGGTCACCAAATTAAAGAGCTGAGTTTGCCCTTTTCAAAGCCACCTTTGGTTGTTAAAAATACGAAAGTTAACCCTTCGAAAAAGTATATTTTCTGTATGCCGTTTCGCGATTTTTACGATTTTGGCAATATTTAAAAATTTGCATCGGCGGTTCAGAGAAAGGTACGAAAAACTAAAAATACCAAACAATATCTACATTTATTCCTTTTGCGATATCTGTATTTGTTTTTGAAAAATACGAATATTAACCCTTCGAAAAAAATTCGCGCGCAGGACTCACTTTTGCGAATTCTGATTTTCTGCGATATATAAAATCTGGCATCGGCTCTCCAATCTAAATTTTCAAACAAAAAAGAAACACACCTAAAGACATCTACGTTCTATCGGGTTCAGGCAGAAACCTTTAGTTAAAAAAAAATTCATGTTAACCCTTTCGAAAACGTTTTTTTCCGTAGGTCTATTTCCCCTTTTTAACTATTTTTCCTATCTTTAAAAATTCGAATCGTCGTTTATAAACAAGATACGAAAAACTAAAAATACCGCGCCTAATCTACATCCCTTTGCTTTTTACAATCTGGTATCCGTTTTGAAAAATTTTAATTTTAACCCTCCGAAAAAAAATCCTTTCCAAAACTCACTCACGCGATTTCGGCCCAGGTTTAAAAATCGGCATCGACTCGGGAAATGCGATTACGGACAAACAGTAGACTCCAGATCATAGACACGTTCATTTTCTTCAAAACGCACCGTTGGGTTTTAAAAAATATCTACATTAACGCTTTCAAAACCGATCGTTTACGTAACCCACTCGATTTCCTCTATTTTGTCAATGTTTACCCGTAATTAAATTTCAATTCTACTAGGAAATTTGGTTGGGTTGAGTGTTCTGAAAAGGCCTCTTTCAGAGCAGATTGCGCCCCCTGGCGGTGGAAGGTGGAACTATAGGAGTATCTCTGGTTTTATGGGACAGATTACGACGGGGCGACCATTCAACTTAATATCTATAGCCTTAAATATTTTAGTTGAACTTTCGACCGCCAGGGTGCGCTTTCCGATCTTGGGTTCTATGAGTCCGATTACGACGGGGTTTGCCTCATTCGACTGGATTTCGATAGCCTTACAATATTTCAGCCATATTCGTATACAACAGATTATTATTATCTCGGGCACAGGCAACGCCGGGCGGGTTAGTTAGTAAAATAATAAAGAACAATATTCTAGAGAAATGATTTGAGTAGAGTTATAAATATTCTAGAGAGCCCCTATAATACAGAACCTAAAAATACAGATTTAGCTTACGAATTTTAACAGACGAAATCTTTCTGAAATTTATGACTATACAAATCTTCTAACGTATTTTCAAAAGTTCAAAAAAAATATTTTGAAAGGTGAAATTTTCATTATTTGATAATTTGGGACACCTAGTAACGTAGAAACTCAATTTGATAGCTCTATAAAATGTCCAATCTTGGTTAAATTCATTAACTTGTTTGTTGTTGTTTTTGTTTATTTAATGGCTTTTCTAAGAAAAAGTAAGACCTTTCAAATTGATTTGTGGCAACATTTTGTTCTTTATCGTTTGTCGAAAACTCACCTAACCGACTACCTATTTACTACCCCTAATAAACTAAATAGAACGGTCCTAGACTGCTAGAGGTCGAGAAAAAAAGAAACAGGTGTTTGTTATTTAACACCAAATAAATTTAATTCTTTATGACGTTTGTTCTTTGAGCGGGAATAGCGAATTTATTTTGTATTCTTAGTCAGATGTGATATTCTGAAATTTTTATCAATTTTCTGGTGAGTTTTATTATTTTTTTAAAATAATATTATAATATTATTTAATGCAGCAATTATGGCTGTTTGGTTGTGTTATGTACACTAACATTCGATCTAATCTTAAACTTATAGTAAATATAAGGAATAAAATTTTATCTTTTTGTTCACTGCGAGTTATTACCATGTGTTTTTCCAGTTTCCGCCATTTTTTAATGTTCTGTTTTTACATGGTTTCTTTATTAAAGATATTCTCAAACCTATCATGTTTATAACAACTAAATTCCCTTCGATTTCTATAACTTTACATTTACAACTAAATTCTATAGTTGCACACTTTTTGCTGATTGGAATTGCGATATGGAACATGGAACTTCCGTTTTCTGTTCTCAAAATGTACATTTTGTGTAGTGCTGCCACGCTACCAGATCCACTGTCCATTGTCGCCGACATCCAGTCAAAGAGATAAAATAACAAATTGGAAAGTGTACATTAAACGTTACAAATGAGGTGCGTTCGTACTACAACTAGTTTCACAATGTAAAAAAATCATCTATATATTTAAAACAGAAGGCTGTTTTTTAGTCATCTGCCTTGAACTTTCTACTGAACAAATTTTGATAGTTATTTTTTTAAATGAAAGCTGTTCATTTGCAGATGTGCCCGCAACTAGCTATTTTTGTAAAACATTCCCATTCTTATATTTTAATTTAAAAAGTTTTTTATGAACTTTCTTTAAAATGGTGGCAATTTGATTAAGATTTTATCTCTACAACATAAGGTTAATTTGCCTTATCACATTACAACAATCAGAAGCGGGATTCCATCAGTGTAAATGTCGTCGTATTTAAAAGAAGAATCTCGAAGGTTTTTCATAAAATTTAAGCATAGTAAAATGATTGCGTTTAATTATTCCGTAATCACTGAAAAACAGAATACAGATTATTTGTTGAGAAATAATATTAAGTAATCTATGTAAATAATCTATCATAAGAAGTAGTATGAAAAACGAAATATTTCCAATGGAGAAATGACGTTATTCGGAAAACAAAAGATGAATTTTCTTCCATAAATATAAAGTATTTTACTAATCTTGTGTCAGTATGACGTCATATTCATTGACCCTTATTCCTTGCATCTAAATAGAAAGAACTTCTGCAATTTATTTACTTCCTTGGTATGCACAAAATAAAATATTTCTGAAAAGTGCATCATTTCCATTTCATTATAATAAATATTTAATGAAAATTTTAAAACAATTGGTTAAATGACTCTTACGGTAATATTTTCCTATAGTATATAATAAAAGCGCACGTCATGTGACTGAGGAAAACAAATACGGGCTAACCACATATTTTTTTCATATGCCAAGCGGCCCTTTTTATTCTAAATTATTTTTTGAATAAAATTGCATAAAAGTTACATTTTTAGAAAGATCGTTCAAAAAAATTGTTTGCTTGAGTTACATTTAAAAATGTACAGATTCTGAGATAACTTCAGTGGAAATCAGGTTAACACCTCAATTCATTACAGTAAATAAACAAAAGAGATTTATTCATCGAGAGTCATAGAAATATTAAACCATGGAGGTAATCATTGGCAAAGCAAGATCTCCGTGGTGAATTTTGCAGCGCTGCCTGATGTCGAAAAAAAATTCGCATCAGTAAACGTGGCGTACGTAATAAGAAAAAAAAGGAATGCGCATTTCGCTCATAACAGACGATATAATTCATTTCACTGAAATAATAACAACTAGTTGCACCCGTCGAAATTCGACGTAACAGAATATATTAAATAAGTATGCTACAATTTAAGCTTATGAATAAAATAATAATGTAATGAAAAAAGAAAGCGACTCTGCAAATTTAAAGCATGATATTCACACAAACATACTCAAAACTTTTCACATTAACACCATGTTCCATTGAGGTCCTGATCTCAGTAAAAATCTAGACAATTACGACATTTAACTTTGTAAAAATTAAAATTTTGTATTTGAAAATGCACATTTTAAAAATTACATACCATTTTCATAAGCAAACGATTTAGCTTTTAAATTCAGAGTATGTGGAATAAAAAACTTGGAAAATAAAATCAGTTTCACAAAAATATAGGGCAGGTGTGCCAGTAATGGACACCCTTAAGGAATTTCTTTAAAAATTGTTTTTTAATTCATAGTTATATTTATTATATTCCAGTTTTTTCAATATTATATTAATCTATCAACAATATTTAACCATTCTCATAGTCTCATTTCCTAATATGAATCAAAATTTAATTGTAAATAACAGAAATATATCAAAACTAGAGATCGACCGAAACAGGTTTTAAGACCGAAACCGAAACCTAAACCGAATTTCGGTGATCTTCCCACTTTCGGCCGAAACCGAAAGTGTAAAAAAAACTGATTAATACATATATAACTGCATATATTTTTTAATTAATTAATTATTTAATAACAAATAATTACTTAATAATAACTAATTACGTTACTAATTAATTTATTAATTATGCTTGTATTGAACCACATTTCTAACAAACAAACGCACACATATATGTGTGTGTATAAGTTTACATATGTGTTACATAAGTTTACATATGTGTGTGTATAAGTTTCAAACAAAAATGAAACATAAATAATACAACTGTTATATTTTATTATTTCATAACCACCAATAATTTTAGGCACTTATCAATAATTAATTAACAATGTAGTTAAATAATGTAAAACAAATTCAATAATGAATATTTAATTTAAAAATATATTCATATTTTCAGTTTGTTAATATTTTGCATTTGAATTGATTGAAATAAAATACTTAAATGTTTGTTTTTTAGGAAATTAACATTGAATATGTTTTAATTATTTTATAATTGTAAATATTTTTAATTTAATAGACGTTTAAATATAGATATATATATTTAAATATTAATGAATATTATTATTAATTATTTAAAATTTTGTACAAATATTTTTATGGTACATATGTTTAAATAACATGTTTAACATGTTTACTTTACTTTTGTTTGCATTCACACGATAACTTTTTATTTACATTACATTATATTATATTATAAACAATTTTATAAAATTTGAATTATGAATAAATAACTCACAAGAAATTTTTAATTAGATCACAATATTTATAAAACATAATTAATAGTTTTATATATTCACTTAAAAATTTTATAATAGTAATATTTTAATTATTGTGTATCACTCAGATGAAACATAATATTTTAGTTTCATGACAGTAGTTGTATAAAATATTTAATGATTTTATAAATTCAAGTAACATTTTGATAATAAAAAAGATTTGTGTTATGTTACTCACATGAAATATAATATTTTATTTTCGTCACGTTATTTATATAACTTATTTCACATTTATATATATATATATTCATGTAATTTTTTTAAATATAATAATATATCACTGACATACAATAAAACATTTTAGTTTCATCGCAATACTTATATAACCTATCTAATATTTATATAAATTCATGTACATTTTTGCATAATAATATACCAGTCACATGAAATGAAACATTCCATTTTCCAATCATTATTTTTACGAGAAATAATTTGACAGCTATCTCCTTATTATAATAAACAATAGTGTGCAAACAAAAATGTAATTATATTAATATAATTTAATTGTTTAATCCTTGAAAAAAATATTACATTGTATTACAGCTTCACACCGCTCAAACCAATTTATGGATTTGTTTTAATTTAAAAGGATCTCTCTTAAGATTTATAGTTGATATAGAACTATAATGTAGAACTTTTGTCTAAATTTATGCAGAATATTGCATTTACTTTGCTATGCATGTTATCTAAACAATATTTGACATAGAACAGTATATATAATTGTTAATTAAGCGTTAATTTTATTAAAAATGAATGTAAGTAAAAAATATTTATCGAAAATAATTAATTTAATATAAGTTATAAATATATAAAACTAATATAAAATAATGTAATTTAAAATAATGCATTTAATCAGTATTATTATTACCTTTTATGCACCCATATGTGCGATTTTTTACAAACAGGAGTGTCATTTGGGAAGGTTAGGGCGGGGGGCAGTTTCCCCCTCAAAGAAAGTGATAAAAATGTATGAGTCGTTATAGGTTAGTTTAAGTAAAGGGAACAAAAGCTAAAATAATTTGTACAATTTGACTAAAAAAGAAAAATTAGCATTAAGACAACATTTTAAGCCTACATATTATTAATTATAAACTTTATTTTCCATTTCAGTATTCTGAAAGTGAGACATGTTTAACATTATTTTGTACTTTAGCTAATTTTACACACACACATATATATATATATATATATATATATATATATGGATAAAAATGTAACCGTTTTCAATTTTCTTTTAGGGTGTGCACAATAAGATCAAAATAAATATTTGCTCACTGACGGCCTTCCCCCCCACTCCCCCCAAAAAAGCTTTGCCACTCCCTGCCTCCCTAAGAAAGTATTGAAATGGCACCCCTGTTTGAAAATTTTATCTCCGGTGCCAAGTTGACTCTCTGTGCCTCTATCCAAAACTATTTATTTTCATATAAAATAAAACGTAATTAATTTATCAATAAGACAGAAATAGTTATTATACGAATTTCATCTAATGAAAAAATATTTTAAGTATACATACCTCGATATATCTTTTGTAATAAATTTCGTAAATCTTCATGTTTCGAATGCTTTATGAGAAAGGTGTTTTAACAACACCTTTCTCATAAAGCATTCGAAACAATCTGGAGTTTCAAAGAAAAAATTTTCTATTACTGTTAAGTTTGCAGCTTTTAAAAATCACGTGATAAGCGTCTTTTAAGTTTAGTGCATTGCTTGCTTTATAATTTACACTCGCATCATGAAGCAGTCATGACGGATAATGATAAACAGTGGAGTTCACAGCAGTAAACAGTGTCGCATTTTCTCATATCAAAGAGTAAAGTTGAAAATTTCCGAAAGAAGGAACGAGATTTTGAAATACAGATAGTTTCGGTCGAATTTCGGTCAGGCCGAAATTTTGACAGCAGTTTCGCCGAAAACGAATATTCGGCGAAACGCCAATTTTGCGCCGAAACCGAAACCGAAATTTCGGTCGATCTCTAATCAAAACACCTAAAATGCCAGTAATGGACACCTTTTGTTCCAGTAGTGGACACTCTCTGTTCCAGTAATGGACACGACACCCCATAAAAAGTAATAAACATAGTTATTTTTATGACTGTATTTAGAACCAGAATTTAATGAAAACATACCAATAACAAAATAGTTATTTTCAAATAAATTTAAAAATTAGGATACCAGTAATTAATAAAGTATTTGTGATAATCATTCAATGTTTGCATCAATTTTTGTAACTATCAGAAGATCGATATTTTAATTATTATAGATGGATAATTTAAAATACTAAATATCAGAAAATTACAGCTATCAAATTATTGAGACAGTGGGGGATTTAAAAGGTAAAAATTAGAAAAAAAAAAAGTTTTGGAATATTTGTGTACAGTTTCGTCTCACTATTTTTAACAATTAAACTTCCAGAGACTACTTCATAGATTACTTGAAAAAAAAAAAAACAAAAAAAAAAAAAACAATTACGGCATAGGGGCGGCAAAATAATGCTCGCCTCAGACAGTAAAATGTCTAGCGTCGGCCTTGCATGTTCTTTCAAACACAATTTGTTTGAAAACTATCACAATTTACAGTTTTTTTTTTTTTTTTTTTTATGGCTTTAAATGAATTTCAAGCATGATTTATCTTCTATACTAATAAAAGAAAGTTTCGCTCTGTGTGTCTGTGTGTGTGTGTGTGTCTGTCTGTTGGCGATGGCTAGGAAAATTTAGCGCACCTAGAAGTCTGTAAATTTAGATTTAGGTAGTCAAAACCCTCTCCTGGTATACCTGAGCGTCAGAATTTTAATATTTTAATTATTTTCTGAACTATTAATTAAAATGCACAAAGAACTCTCATTAAAAATACGCTTTTATTCTCTTGGGTTTGTTGGTTCATCAATCGAATCCGATCTTCGAACTTGAATGATCGGTTCATCAATGTAAATGAACCGATCATTCATTACATTGATCGGTTGGTTGCATCGATTCTCCACAGAAGTAATTAAATAAACAAGAGTAGCGATGCATAAATAAGGATTTCTAACTAAATAGTGTCAATATGGATTGAAGTTATCAGCGTAGAGGAGCCATGCGAATGTCGCGCCACCTGTACATGACAAATTACACATAATTAGTCGAAATATTTTTTTTTTTTTTTTTTTTTTTTTACGACATTTATTATTATGATGGAGATAGTTAATACAGAAAACTTTATTTCTTTTTTATATTTGAGGGAATGAAGAGGGGCAAGGGTCTAATTACATTTAAGCTTCAAGGTGTATTTCTAGAAAGCAGTTACCAGAATTTCCGAATAATAGTGTAAGCCAAATTTCAATTTAAGTTCCTAGCTTAACCAAATGAATCAATCATTAAAGATGTATTGTGATCCTCCTAATTAGTTATTTGCGGAAGGCCACTTGAACACCCCCCCCCCCTTCCCGGCCCGTCATTCAAGGTTTTTTCTCTAACTCTGCTCCGTTTCCATATCTCAGCAACTATCTTTCCGATTTCAACGCAAGTGATTTCAAACTAGAAACCACGTATCCAGCGTTTACTGGAGTTCCATTACCTGCGATCTTTTCTGTTGAGCTGATTAAAATATCAGACCAGATGCTTTGATCAATAAGGTTAACTGGATGAATTATGCCCTCCAGATTCGACCGGGATAGCTCAGTGGTAGAGCGTGGCGGCTTCAGCCAAGCGATCCCAGGTTCGAATCCTGGCCCGGACATTTTTTGTCCAGTTGGAAATTTACAACTTGTATGATTTCAAACATTATAATTAATTTAACAGTCACCCTTTATAACATTAAACTAAATTTATGAGTAGCGGTTACCACTATTTATGAATAACAGTTTAAGCCAAATTTGTAATTAAATTCAAAGCTTAAGGAAACGAACGAATTTTAAAAGATGCATAGTGGTCCTCCTAATTAGTCATTTGCTGAAGGGCACTTGAACATCCCCTCACACCCCCCCCCCCCCCCGGGACCTCCTTCAAGGTTTTTCTCTAACTATGCTCCGTTTCTATATCTCAGCAACTATTTTTCCGATTTCAACGCAAGTGGTTCCAAACATTATAATTAACTTAATTGTC
This sequence comes from Maratus michaelseni, assembly GCA_963931845.1. Lineage (NCBI taxonomy): Eukaryota > Metazoa > Arthropoda > Arachnida > Araneae > Salticidae > Maratus > Maratus michaelseni. The sequence goes on from OZ007594.1 coordinate 26,772,478, forward strand.
ACTCTTTATAACATTAAACTAAAATTATGAGTAGCGGTTACCACTATTTACGAATAATAGTTTAAGCCAAATTTGTAATTAAGTTCAAAGCTTAAGCAAACGAACGAATTTTGAAAGATGCATAGTGGTCCTCCTAATTAGTCATTTGCTGAAGGACACTTGAACAACCCCTCCCCCCCCCGGCACTCCCTTCAAGGTTTTTTTCTCTAACTATGCTCCGTTTTCATATCTCAGCAACTATCTTTCCGATTTCAACACAAGTGATTCAAAACATTATAATTAAATTAAATGTCACTCTTTATAACATTAAATTAAATTTATGAGTAGCGGTTACCACTAATTACGAATAATAGTTTAAGCCAAATTTGTAATTAAGTTCAAAGCTTAAGCAAACGAACGAATTTTGAAAGATGCATAGTGGCCCTCCTAATTAGTCATTTGCTGAAGGGCACTTGAACATCCCCTCCCCGACCCCCCCCCCGGGGGGGGACCTCCTTCAAGGTTTTTTCTCTAACTATGCTCCGTTTCTATATCTCAGCAACTATTTTTCCGATTTCAACGCAAGTGATTCCAAACATTATAATTGACTTAATAGTCACTCTTTATAACATTTAACTAAATTTATGAGTAGCGGTTACCACTATTTCCGAATAATTGGGTAAGCCAAATTTGTAATTAAGTTCCTAGCTTAAGCAAACGAACGAATTTCGAAAGATGCATAGTGCTCCTCTTAATTAGTCATTTGCTGAAGGGTACTTGAACAACCCTCCCCCCTCCCCCCCGGCCCCTCCTTCAAGGTTTTTCTCTCTATGCCCCGTTTCTATATATCAGCAACTATCTTTCCGATTTCAACGCAAGTGATTCCAAACATTATGTTTAACTTAATAGTCACCCTTTATAACATTAAATTAAATTTATGAGTAGCGGTTACCACTATTCACAAATAAGAGTTTAAGCCAACTTTGTAATTAAGTTCCTAGCTTAACAAAACGAACGAATTTTTATGCATGCATAGTGGGCCTCCTAATTAGTCATTTTCTGAAGGACACTCGAACATCCCCTCCCTTCGGCACTTCACTCAAGGTTATTTTCTCTAACTGTGCCTTATTGCAATAACTGGGCTCAATTTTGTAGTGCGCCTACTGTACAGTAACGTAGGCAGCGGGGACCTGTCTCAGAAGTTCGTTCGGAAAGAGGTTTGTTTAGAACAGAATGCTCCCCTGGCGGTGGTAGGGGGAAATAAAAGATTTTCTAGAGCGTACGAGCATGCCGGGTATACGGTTCCGAAGCCATCGTAGACCGTGGCCAGAGTTCCGCTTTTTAAGAGATTTAAGTTTATTACAAGGGCTCGGGCAACGCCGGGCGGGTCCGCTAGTTATTAATATTAATTATTTATCATCTCTATGGCGTGTAAGATGATTACGAAAAGATTGACCCGTTTGCACAATTTTAAACAGTTCATCATTCGTTTTCGGAACGAAATTAAAACTTTCTAAATGAATAAATAAAGTAGTATAAATAAAACACAAATTTAACAGACATGTAATCAAACTATGCTCTTAAACAGCTGGAATTAACAGAATCAGAAAGACTGCTGGATGAGTATAATATTTAGCGATTTTTTTCGGCAAATATTGGCATGCGGATAATACAAAATGTCGCTTTCTTTTACATTATTGATGCTTTTCATATAAAAATTCTTTTTGGCGACGTTAAAGAGTAATTTTAAAAAAAAAAGTGTTAAAGGTAAAAAAAAAACACGAAAAATAAAAAGAAAATTTTTTTTTCAAAAGAATGAATATTTGGAAAATATGATTAACATAGTGAATATTATTATTCATAAAAATACTTATTTTCTTTTAAAAATAGTTTTTTTTATTAAATATTTTTTGGAAGTGCAAAAGACAAATTAATTAATATTTATTATTTTTTGTATTCATAAGCAAAAGATATATGCAAAAATAGTTTTTTTTTCCTTTTTTTGAAAGTGTTACATATTGTTATATTGTTCTATCCTCTACAAAAAACCCACAGTGAAATTTTGACTATTATACATATATTTTCGTTGAACAGAGAAAAGGAAAAGGGCACGCCATTAAATAATGAGAATATATATTAAATGCGATAATGAAGAAAAGGAAAAATATATTTACTAAAATAATTTAAATATAGATTTACTTTAATTTGCAAAAGAATATACTATATATGGTTTCTTTACCATACTAGTACTGCATCAAATATTTCACTAAAGTAAATTTTTTTGTTTCGTTCTGTTTTTCTGCACTATTTAAAATAATAAAAATAGTTAAAAAATACCTAAGGAGTGCTTATTTGGTTTTAAAAACCAACAATTGCGGAATTTTGGCAAAACATGAGCTTCATTTTTACAGATTTTCTTGTTATAATCTAATTTTAGAATGATCAAAATAAATTTATATATTTTTTTTTATGTTAAACCATTAATATGTAATAAAATGGTTCACTTTCTGCTGATTATGTAAGGTGTGTAACGTTTTTTTTTCAAGTAACATAAGTTATTTTTTTGGAAAAATGTTTTCTTTTTTTGTTTTTGTTTTTCAAATTCTCGCTTAATTGGCTGCATTTTTGTAATAAAGTGGTAAAATGAAAAATACTCAACATTAAAATCTTAGTCAGAACAAGTAGTAAAAATTTAGCCATATTCATTTTTTTTAAATTCATTATAAGAGTTTATATAGAGAAAATTTCAAAAAATGGAGGGTTTTTTTTAGAGAACAAACAGCTCAATACATTTCAAGAAAATATTTTTTTAGTACTATATTATTGTTGTTTTTATATTCAATTTACTTCTCTTTGTATATAAAAATAGATAAATGGCTTCTTTATATTAAACAAATTGTATAAATATTGAAAAATGATATATGAAATAAAATTATTATAAATAATGAATAAAATAATAAAATATATGAAATAGCGAATAGGTTGCCAGAAAATATGTATGAAAAATTTTCTTCTCTCGCCATGGCCATTTTCTCTATCTCGCGAAGGGGCCCTATACTGGAAAAGTACCAATAATTAGTATTTCAGGTTGAAATGTTATATGCCAATAATTATTTAACTTATTCTAAAAAAAAATAATGTATCGGATCTTCAAGAACTTTAATACTTTACTCTTAGTACTTTAGAATACCATGTGATAATAGAATACCTCATAACACTTTCATCCATAAAGTAAAACAGATGTTGTATTATGTGTATTTTAAATGCCCTTTTTTTTTTACAAGTCTACAATCCATTTTGTCACTGCTTGAGCACATTTTGTGACTGGAAATAATAAAGAAACCGACTGCGTTATTTTGATTATGTGTTATTTTTGTAATGACTTTTTTAATAAACATGACAATTCCTGTTTCATTGTGATGTTTCATTTCTGTAACTTGGGATGTAGTCCAGTAGAAATAGCATTTTACCTTACAAAAATTCGGGTAGTTCTGATTTTTGGGTATGTTGTAAAGGTTGAACCTCAAATAAAAAAAACAAGTTTTCGACCTTCTAGACCTTGTGCGTTTTTCACAATATTGAAAAAACCAATATTTTTCAGCACTTTTTTCGATTTTTCTTAAATAACTCAATTTTAATGCATTTTACAGAAAAAAGCACTTTCACCATTTTGTAGAGCATAAAATTCTCTACAACATGCAGTATTCAGATTTGTAAATTGTCCAAATAGGGGGTAAGATACAAAGCCGGAAAAATAGGGTAAAATTTGCAAAAATCCACTAAAGACATTAGTTTTTGCTTAATAACCTAGTCTTAGTGCGTTTTAGAGACAAAAGCACTTTCACCATTTTGTACAGCCTAAAATTCTCTACAACATGCAGTATTCATGTTTGTAAATTGTCCAAATAGGGGTAAGATACGGAGCCGGGAAAATAGGGTTAAATTTGGAAAAAATGTAAAAATCCACAAATGACGTTAGTTTTTGCTTAAAAACCTACTTTTAGTGCGTTTTAGAAACAAAAGCACTTTCAACATTTTGTAGAGCATAAAATTCTCTACAACATGCAGTATTCATATTTGTAAATTGTCCAAATAGGGGGTAACATACGGAGTCGGGAAAATAGGGTTAAATTTGGAAAAAATGTAAAAATCCACAAATCCACAATTTTCCAGGCTTCATATCTTACCCCCTATTTGGACCATTTACAAACATGAATACTGAGCATGTTGTAGAGAATTTTATGCTCTACAAAATGGTGAAAGTGCTTTTGTCTCTAAAACGCACTAAAAGTAGGTTATTAAACAAAAACTAACGTCTTTAGTGGATTTTTGCAAATTTTACCCTATTTTCCTGGCTCCGTATCTTACTCCCTATTTGGACAATTTACAAATCTGAATACTGCATGTTGTAGAGAATTTTATGCTCTACAAAATGGTGAGAGTGCATTTTTGTAAAATGCACTAAAATTGAGTTATTTAGGAAAAATCAAAAAAAGTGCCGAAAAATATTGGTTTTTTCAATATTGTGAAAAACGCACAAGGTCTAGAAGATCGAAAACTTGGTTTTTTTATTAGAGGGTCAACCTACAATAAATGAAACTAACGACTATCTCATGCTCTAAAAAGTTTATTATGACAATTTTGTTTCTAAAATGCACTAAAAGTGGGTTATTAAGCAAAAACTAACGTCATTTGTGGATTTTTACATTTTTTCAAAATTTAACCCTTTTCCCGGCTCCGTATCTTACCCCCTAATTTGGTCAATTTACAAACATGAATACTGCATGTTGTAGAGAATTTTATGCTCTACAAAATGGTAACAGTGCTTTTTTCTGTAAAATGCACTAAAATTCAGTTATTTGAGAAAAATCGAAAAAAGTGCCGAAAAATATTGTTTTTTTTCAATATTGTAAAAAACGCACAAGGTCTAGAAGGTCGAAAACTTGGTTTTTTTTATTAGAGGGTCAACCTTTACAGCATACCCAAAAATCAGAACTACCCGAATTTTTGTAAGGCAAGGCCCTTTTTTGCGCTATTTCTACTGGACTAATGTGGAATACTTCTTTTCTTATGTGCGCTTTTTTATTAGCTCACAGGCTATCAAAGCCTGAGAGCTTATGTGCCCGCCCGTTCTGTATGTATGTATGTATGTATGTATGTACGTATGTACGTACGTAACGCGATAACTCTTGACAGAAATAACCGTTTTGCTTCCAATTTTGTTTATAGGTTCCTTGTGATAAGGCGCTTCCCTGATTAGTTTTGGGGATTGATTGGTTAACTATAAAGGGGGGAACGGGGAAGCTAACCCCCCTTAATTAAGATAAATGGTTTTTTCATGCAGAATTGTCCAATTTTCTTCAAATTTTGTATATAGGTTCATTGTGATTAGTTTTGGGGGTTCATAGGTTACGTATAAAGGGGCTAACGGGGGGGGGATCCTCCCCCTTAATTTAGATAAATGAATTTTTCATGCAGAGTTATCCGATTTTCTTCCAATTTTGTTTATAGGTTCCTTGTGATAAGGCGCTTCCCTGATTAGTTTTGGGGATTGATTGGTTAACTATAAAGGGGGGGAACGGGGGGCTAACCCCCCTTAATTTGGATAAATGGTTTTTTCATGCAGAATTATCCAATTTTCTTCAAATTTTGTATATAGGTTCATTGTGATAAGGTTCTTTCCTGATTAGTTTTGGGGGTTCATAGGTTAAGCATAAAGGCGGTAACGGGGGGGGGTTAATCCTCCCCCCTTATTTTAGATAAATGATTTTTTTCATGCAGAGTTATCCGATTTTCTTCAAACTTTCTATATGGGCTCATTGTGGTAAGGGACTTCCCTGATTAGTTTTGGGGGTTCATTGGTGAAGTGTAAAGGAGGGAAACGGGGGCTACCCCCCCCCCTTAATTTTGATAAATGGGTGTTTCATGCAGAATTATCCAATTTACTCCAAATTTTGTATATAGGCTCATTGTGGTAAGGCACTTCCCTGATTAGTTTTGGGGGTTCACTGGTAAAGTATAAAGGGGGGAACGGGGGGGGACTAACCCCCCTTAATATAGATAAATGGGTTTTTTAAGCAGAATTATCCGATTTTCTTCAAATTTTATATATATGTTCATTGTGATAAGGCGCTTCTCTGATTAGTTTTGGGGATTCTTTTGTTAAGTATAAAGGGGGGACGGGGGGGCTGACCCCTCCCCCCCCCTTAATTTAGATAAATGTATTTTTCATGCAGAATTATCCGATTTTTTCAAATTTTGTATATAGGTTCATTGTGGTAAGGCGCTTCTCTGATTAGTTTTATGGGTTCATTGGTTAATTATAAGAAGGAGAAACGGGGGATGGTTCCCCCCTCTTAATATATTGTCGATTTCTTCATTTTTCGAGGGCTTATTTCAAATTCTTTGAAATAAGAATATAATTTACTGTTAGTGTCAATAGCCTGTGAGCTCAATGCCGTCAGTTTAACTGGGCAGTTTTTTTTTTTTTTTTTTTTTTTTTTTTTTTTGCGTGTGCGCGCGGGCAGAGCTTTAAATGGTCGGCATGTCTGTTGAAAACTACAGTTTGCGATAAAATATCTAAAGTAGAATTATAATTTCTAAATTATTATTTTTTTTAAACTGCAGAAGATCTAAATTTAGTTGGACATCGAAACCTTTATTTAACTATGTCTTGCAACATATATTTTATAATTCTTCTAATACATTTAATTTTCATTCTGCTTTTTTATATGTAGAAATATTTAAACTAATTTTAAGTACATTAAAGCTTAGAAAAAAATAAATAATAATAATAAGCTTAAATCAGTTTTTCTTTCTTTTTTTTAAATTATGTGTATTTTAAATTATTTTTTTGCTTTATCTGTCTGCTTTGTAAGAAAAAAGCTTATTAATCACAACTCATACATTGGAAATAAAATGTTGATTTTACAGTAAAAAGCAAGTAGTGTTTGTTTTATAGAGAAAATCAACAATAAATACAAGTTGTTTTTAAAAAAATATATATGTATATGTACTTGTACATATATATTTTTTATTCAAAAAAATTTTTTTTTCTATTTTACATTGACACAGTTAAATTAATAGGTTCTTTCCGTTAGCTAGGAGTAAATCTCGCCAATAGCAGTTTTTATTTTTACGTGTGTAAATTAAAAACAATGCCTTGATCATTGGCGCACCCGTGGGAGAGTGGCTCAAACCCCGAGAATAGATAATAGGTCTTTAAAAAAGTAGAAATTTAAAAAAACTTTGATTTTGTCTCAAAATGTTTCTTAATTTTCTTATTAAATTAAAAATATTTGCATGTTTAATATTTGTTGATTAAAAGAATAAAAAATTTTATGCATGCTACGATTAGAGAAAAAATTGTTTTTTTTTTTTATTTTCCTTTGTTGAAGTCACATTTTATGAAAAAGGGGGTCGGCATGTAATCCCCCCCCCCCCAAAAAAAAAAAAAAAAAAAAAAAACTTTCTGAGCACTGCGATTTTCCACTGACTATAAATACATTCATACTAGATTATTTTTGTAAGAAATAGTACTGGTAAAGTACTTTTCATACAGCAAGTTTAGAAATCCGTCTTTTAATTTTACTAGGACTTCCCTCAATGGGATTAGTCTGAGTGATATTGCTGAGAACATAAAGTTAACAATTACGATATAAAGAAGATATCAACAAGAATCTAAGTGAATATACAGCATATGATAGACAAGAGATAGATAAAGATACAACATATGAAAAACAGCAAATTAAATGATATAATTACAAAATATCATATATAAATTCATATACTGTTATGTTTTCATATGCATTTTTTTATAACATTTGGCATATAATCTCATTTTCTTAAGCGGGAATTGCTCAAAACTTAAAAAAAAAACCGCCGGATCTTTTAAAACGATATTTTTAAAGTCACATAATCAGATTTGCAGCCAATAGCGTATTTTAGCAAGCACGTATTTTAGCAAAGCGTATATTAGTTTAACGCAAATTTAATTTAATTTTTGCAACATTTTCTTTGTGACAAATATCTAAATAAAATATTAAAAAATAAAATATTAAATATTGAAATATTAAATCAAATATTTAATATTTAAATTAAAAAAATTTCCTTTGTTTATTTGTATAACTATTTATAGAAACTCGTATACTTCAAACCACATTGATAACATGCTTTGCTACAAACGTGTCTACCAGTCTAACTACTCGTATGTCTTAGCTGTGTCTCTCTCCGAACTCATCTGTCTACTGTCTCTCTACTCTTCTGTATACCCGTCTCAGTATACGTCTGTCTTTCTACCCGACTCTTTAATCGTGTCTCTACCTGTCTCGCTTCCCGTTACACTACTCGTTTATCAACACGTCTGTCTGTCTATATACCCCTCTCTCTACCCGTCTGTCAAGTCGTCTCTGTACTCGTCTCTCTATCCACCACGCTACCCGTCTCCCTACCCATCTCACTACCCCTCTGTCAACCCTTTTTTGCACCTGCCTCGCTACCCGTCTGTCTATTCGTTTCGCTACCCGTTAGCTTATCTCTGTCGCTATCCGTCTCTCTACCCGTTTGTTTACACGTCTATCTATCTCTCGCCAACTCTTTCCAATATTTAAACAATTTAGTAAACGGAAGCCGTTTATCTGTTATTAAATGCAAACAGGAGTAATTTATCTAAAGAGTGTAATCAGGTGCAATTTTTTTAAATACATACATAAACCAGCATAATAATTCACCAGTTTTATTTTCATAGTAGTTTATGTCATTTGACAGTAAATCTCAACTTCTTCAACCCGAACTGCGTCAAGCTTTTTAAAAAAGCCCCAAGGTCCGTATAACTGGGAAGGGGAATTGTCCTCAGGGCTATTAGATACATGTTATTAAGTTAAGTGAAAGTTTCGTAATCGGGTTCGCAGCCAGTTTCTTATGTCAGAAAGGGTGGCTTCACGCCATTTTAAATTCATTTCTGTAACTTTCTTTTTCTTTTTTTGGTGGGTGGTTGGGGGGGGGGGGGAGGGTTCCAAATATATACACTTAAATTCAAACTTTTGCCCCCATGTTAATATTAGTGTTGTTTGTATTATCAATTAATACTTTGTTGATCGAGCTTCATTCGAAACAAATGTAAAAGACTTCTACAGTTTTTTTTTTCTAGGAGAAAGTTCCGTAATCGGGCCCTAAGCTAATCGGGGAATTTAATATCATTATTTTTTCTAACTCTTATAGAGTTAAAACAATATTGTTGCTAGCATTACTCTTGTTTGTGACCAACCTCTTCTGTGTATCTGAATAGGGAAAAGTTCCATATCATGTAATGGTTGGTGCCAAAGGCAGTTGTAGAATCTTACAAATTTTTCTAGAGAGCGAAAAAACATGTTTTTTAAAATATTTACGTTTATTAAACCATGCTTTTGAGCCATTTTAAAAAATTAAGTACGGTGCTAAAATAAAATTTTATTGCCATTTTCGATATTTTAATAAGAAATGAAAATACATAACAAACAAATTTAACAAAACTAAGCCATTTTTGGGTACTTCTCTATTATCCCGTCGACCACTTTTCATAACAAAAAACTATCGCTATTAATTTGAATTCAAATTATTAATTTGAATTCAAAAATTGTCCAGCATTCACTTCAAACGAATCACATCCCGCTAATTGCAAACGGCAGTATTTTGAAATCAGGTTGTAACAGCTACCATGGTCGATTACTCCTTGAGAGTTGGTTCACTCAATTGCGATCGCAGACGTTGAATGAAGCTCGTTCTGTCCCTAATGAATATTATATGTTTTTAAAATAACTTCAACTTTCCTTGATTTCAAACCTTTTCTGTTTCCTTGTTCTGTGGTTTGTTATGCAATAGATTGTTTTTGTACTGATGATGCCTTGCGTGTCGCTTGGCGAAACGTCTACTATTTTGTATTTTTAACTGTTTTTAAGTATATATTTTTTTATAAATTTTTATTTTATGTGTACTCATGTCTGTCTTAAATTATTTTAATTGTTGTTTTTAATACCCACATATGTATTGGTACTTTTATGTTAACTTGGCGCAGTTGATAAATCGCCAAATATTTTTCTCATAACATCTTCATATTGCATTCATTTCATTTAAATATAAATCTTTCACTGATTTCATTTGAAATACATACATTAAAAATACACGTCTTTCACTCATTTAATTTAAAATACACGCCTTTCACTAATTCCATTTAAAATACTAAAAAGGAAAAGAAAATAAGAAATAATGCCACAAATCGAAACCTTTTATTTAAACATCAAAGAATTGTTCCTAACATACACACGCGAAATAAAAAAGCTGCTAATGGTGTGATTTACGCCAAATCTCTAATACTAATACTACTCTTACTAATCTCTAATACTTTTCAAACAGAAAAAATTCCAGATTAACTTTCCATTTTTATTAAATTGAAATATATTTTATTGTGCTGAATATTAGTGCTTGCATATTTTTTTGCTCCATGTATTCCATGAACTTTTCAATTCCGATTGTCTACGAAAATCTCCCGCCGGTGAAAATGACGTACGCACAAAATTTAACGACGTATGTACTTTAATTGTGCTTTTTTATCTATTTTTTTAATATAACTTCCAAACGGTTTGACACTTATTCTTGGTAATAAATAGACGACGTTGTCACATTTATAGGTACCTGCTGTAAAAATTTGAACGAAATCCGTTAAATATTTTTTGAGTTATGCTTGACGAAAGGTTTTAATATCCATCGTAGCTATATATGGGGCAAAGTAATACTGCGCTGTGTATGAGTCTTCGTTGCACTCAGACAATGAATATACTATATGTCTCACTGATTGGACTCTCCAGACGTACAACAATAATCATGTATTTAATTATAATACATCTATTTGTATGCTACCTTACTTTTTACAACAATAACCCATACATATATTTGTATAGCGAGTGGGAAATTCGCAGTGCTGCTAATTTTTTGGGATAAGAAACTTCTCAAAATCTTTGTATCTCAGTTCTTTCTTCTTTGCCATCTTCGATACGTATAGCCACGGCCAAACTCGATTCTGGGAGGGAGGGAAGGAGAAAATCGAGTTAGGCCGTGGTATAGCGTAAAGAAAGAAAAAGAAGCTAAAAAAAAGAGAAGAAAAGAAAAAATCACTTTTCATAACATCCAATGTGGACGGTCAAGGCAGAGGGGGGAGGGGGATTGCATTCGTATTACTTCTACATTACACATCTGGGTAACGACAGGATGTTTTTCCGTTCAAGGTCAACAGACATTTCGCAGAAATTTCTATGCTGCCCCCTTTTTTCCATCTTGTCCTGCATTTCTAATGAGGCACGTGACTTGGGGTTGGAAGTACCCTTTTCTTTTCTCTTTTTTATTAGTACAGTTCCGAATGATCACTTTTTCTTTTTGTTACCATCATTCGTAATCGTATGGAAAGGGAAGAACGCGAAAGAAAAAGAAAAAACGTTAAATTTAAATTTTATATTTGAAGAATTTAAATTCATCGACACCAGCAAGGTTAGCATAAATGTGAACTTCTAAGAATGACTGTACTAGTAGACAGATTTATTTTATGTAGTTCAAATTAACCTGCTATCTTTAATCTTTATATTACAATGTGTTACGGCAAGGGTACGCCGTTTTAAATGAGGTTGATTTAAGTCATTATGATTTATTTATTTTTTTAAATCAATATTGGAATTTTATTCTTTTCGAACATGTAGTTTTGTCTTGACTTTGATTTAGAATACAATGCAGGCATAGAAGAGTTCTCCTAAAGGAGGAATTACACCTTTTTTGAAGCAATTTTGTCACATTCTATGAATGGATGCAAAAATGCAAAGAAAATATTAGAAGTACATAGCGAGGGGGTAGGGGGCGGTCTGGAAAATTTAATAATCAGATATTTTGTCTACTCAAATCCTTGGAGTTTGTTTCTGATTTACTGTGCAAAAGAGCCATCAAATCAAAGGTGATCATAGAAACTCGACAGAGTTTCTCGCCAAGCATAAGAAACAGCAATGCATTGAACCGTAAATGAAAGGAATTTCCGCCAATGGATGCCAAACGATTTTACAATTTTTTTTTTTTTTTTTAACTCTGTCTAGTTTATATTTTGCGGACGGGACAAAACGGGTTTTTGACACATCTATATCTCGCGTTCTATTTATGATAGAAACAAAATTCTTGATTCTATGGAATGGGGCGTGCCACGGGACTAAGAATTCAAAAGTAAAGCAAAATCCGACGAATAGTTTTTCAGTAAATGCGATTTTAAAAGTGCTGTTTTTTGCACTTTTTAAATCTTGTTCAGACCAAAAACTGTTGACAGGGCTACAGCAATGTGTAATTATCGGATTTTTACGCGGTTTACGTTATTTGAATCGTTTTTATGAGTAGTTCGGACCTTTGTAAGTTTCATGTAAAAATATTAATTAGTTTTTGATTTATATCAGTTTAAAGTTGTTGATTCCTATACTTAACATAGAGCAAAAAAATTTTGACAGGGCTACAGCAATGTGTAATTATCGGATTTTTATGCGGTTTACGTTATTTGAATCGTTTTTATGAGTAGTTCGGACCTTTGTAAGTTTCATGTAAAAATATTAATTAGTTTTTGATTTATATCAGTTTAAAGTTATTGATTCCTATACTTAACATACAGCAAAAAAATAATAAATGACCCAACTCTTTTAGGAATGGTCGTATACACATGATATTAAGATATGTTATTACACTCGACCCAAGTAAGCTTCCTATTATAAAAAATCTTAATATTTAAGGTTCGTTTACAGGGTCTCACAAAAGATCTTTTGATATAGGGCTAAAGAGTTGTGTAATTATCCGATTTTTACGCGGTTTGCAGCATTTGAATTGTTTTTATAAGTAGTTCAAATGTTTAATATTTCGTGTAAAAATATTAATTCGTTTTTTATGTATACCACTTTAAAGTGATTTATTCCTATACTTAAGATGAAGCAAACAAAATATTAAATGGTCTAACTCTTTTCAAAAAGAACGTATGCGCATGATGTTAAAATATGTTACTACGAACTACCTAAGTTAGTTTCCTATACTGTAAAACAGAAGTGTAGAATTTACTGTTCGTTTACAGGGTAACTCAAAAGATTTTTTAATAAGACTAAAAAGTTGTGTAATTAGCAAATTTTTACGTTGAAGTACATGATTCCTGTACTTAACACAGAGGAAAAACAATAGTAAATTGCATAACTTTTGTCAAATTCGCTATATACACAAGATATTCAAATATGTTACTACATCCTCTCTATTGTAAAGCGGCATTGAAGCATATACGTTTCGTTTAGAGAGTCTCTTAGAAGATCTTGATTACACTACAACCGATGTATATTTACTGAGTGAGATGTATTTTAATGATTTTACACTGTTTCAATCTCTGTAAGGTTTCATTATCTTGCTTTAAAATTTAATATAAGATCATTTTGTCCGTCTGAAATCTCGTCGATGTTAAGCTCTAAATCTATTAATATATAGTATTTTTATCGATTAAAAAAACTGTGTTTATCTATAAATATATAATTCTAGCGTATTAGGAATTGATTGAAATAGCGATTACAAAATTCCAACTTTACGTTCATGCGCTGAGTAATAGAATGTAAAAATGTTGATACCCCAAGATTACAAGTTTTGCGTTTAAATATTTGCCGTTCATCGAATCTTCGGCTATGACGAACTTAAAATGCTAAATTTCGTATACAATAGGTGATCGGTAACGAACTGTTCGGTTTACGAACAAATCGGTTAACGAACACTTTCGCGTGAGATTTTTATATTCGGAGAAGGAACTCCTCTCGAAACAAAGCCATGATGAAGCAATGCCGTGTTTCATATTTGCCAAGCTATACTTATTGCCTCTATTGTCAACTTTGAGAACATTTTAACAGTTGCATACATATGTCCTAATTAATTCATGGACTGCCGGAGATTGGGGACCTATATTTTAGGATCACCGAATTGGAATGAACAGACTATATGAACAGAAATCACTTTAATAGTTTTTATACTTTTGCAAACGTTGCGAATTTTATATTTTTGAAATTCTCGAAACGTTGAGTTAAAAAATTTAAACAAATAAAAAACTTCTAAGGTGCTCAGTAATTTTCCAAAATAATATATTTAATATGTTAGTATAAAAATCCCTGTAAATTTTTATACTAATAGAAATAGGTTCGTAGGGAAAAAAAAAATGTTGATTATTCTCGGTAAAGTATGCTCCATAAACTTATCGTTGTAGTTGACCGAAAAAAAGTGCTTCTTATTTTTCCACATTTTTCTGAAGTATTTTAATTAGTTTGTAAACTACTGTAAAATTGTGTATTTTTTTGTTTTTGAATGTATATAAACGGAAGAGTGATATAAACAAAAGAAAAAGAAAAATAAATATGTCATAAATAATCTGATGAATACAATGTAAGGAAATTAATATAAAAGTTTCCCAGTTGTTATGGTAGCGACATGTACATTGGAATAAGTCACTCAATAAATTGTATAATTCTGATGTATAATTCTGTTTATAGCATCACTATTATTTTTTTTTGCCAATTTTATCTTTTCTTTTCTGAATAAAAATGGAATCCGTATAATTGAAATTAAATACCTTACAAAAAGGAGGATATCTCATCAAAAACAACTCGTTGTAAATGATCCCGCCAAGCCACAAACCTAAAACGTCAGTCACAAAAAGAAGTGATATCACATAAAAAGAAGCGATATAGAAGTGCATACTCCGAGTCCCGTGTAAAAATCTATCACCACTCATAATGTTTCCAAAGGACTCGGAGTGAGGTACAGTATGTGAAAACTGCTTGGCAACTTGCAGGCTTTTATAATGTTTGCGTTTCCTGCAATTACATATGACTATATTATTTTAATTTAATTTAATTTAATTTAATATATTTATTTATTTTGCTCCCATAAACTTGTAAAAAGTTGAAGCTTCTGTGTTTGCATGTCCTTTCTTATTTATGAGCTTGAAAAATCAATTTGTTGATTTTATTTACCATTATTTAAACTAGAAACACCACTCTTACGAAGAGGATTTTTTAAGTAAACATGTAAAGATTTTGAGTTTGTAATATATATATGATGATCATACGCATATTAATAACATTGTACCTTATAATAAACGTTAACTAAATTGAGATATATTGCAGTAATTCTAGCGTAAGCGGAAGAATCGCATAGATCTGGGGAAAAATCCGTTCTGTCAGTGCTTTTGCATACAAAAATATTTAAAAAATAATGTAACAAAAATTAAAAATTTATTTTTTTCGATTTTCAAAATTGATATACTGCATATATTATAAAAGCCTGCAGCTCGCCAAGCAGTTTTCACATACTGTACCTCACTCCGAGTCCTTTGGAAACATTATGAGTGGTGATAGATTTTTACACGGGACTCGGAGTATGCACTTCTATTTTCTATATCGCTTCTTTTTATGTGATATCACTTCTTTTTGTGACTGACGTTTTAGGTTTGTGGCTTGGCGGGATCATTTACAACGAGTTGTTTTTTATGAGATCTTATATTATAAGCACGGCTTAACAAACGCGGTCGTCACTGGCGAGCAGATTTTCTGGAGATCTAGATTAAAAGTTTTTTAATCTGGCTTTTTATTTTATTTTATTTATTTATTTATTTTTACAAAAATTGATCTAAGAAATGAACACAAGCGCCCCCCCCCCCATTACACACACATACCCTTACTCGTCTGCGAAAACTAATGATTTTTCTCTTCTATCGTATTAGTTAGATTTCGTAAGAAATACTACCTATTACATTCTCCCCTAAGTTGGAATTTTTGAAAAATTTTTGCAGATCTATGACTCCCAGAACCCCCCCCCCCCCCCAGTTCAAAACTTTATCCATCTATCTATCTATCTATCTATGTCACTTTTTTAAGGACACGATAACTCCCATAATTCTGCACAAATCTCTTCCAAACTGATACATAAAATCTCGGTCAAGTTCGTTAATGGGCAAAATCGAACCAAGGGGGAGGGGGGGGGGAATGAGGGGGCTTTTTGAAAAAACAGAAAAGATCCCATAACTTCTTAATTATGATACGTATCGAATCCGTTTAAAGTTATTATTACTTCTAGGAAAAGGGCCGAAAATTTATGTATGACAGATTTTTGATATCATTAAAAATGGTCTCAAGGGGCGAAAAAAATAAGGTTTAAGAAAAAAAAATTCTTAACTTCGTCCATTCATAAGATATCAAATCCGCTTAAATTTATTATAAATCTTTTTAATATTATCTACAACTTTTATATTGACAAGTTTTTGATAAGAACAACTCTTACAGCGAAAAATAAAAACAAAACAATCCCTGCCGGCTCCGCAGACAGGGCACAGGTAGATTTGCCCCCAAGGAGGGGGGCGGGGGGGGGAGGAGGATTTTAGAAGAAAAAAATTAATAACTTCGTCAACTCACAAGATATCAAATCCGCTTAAATTTATTATAAATCCTCTTAATATTATCTAAAACTTTTATATTGACAAGTTTTTTATAGAACCAACCGTTATAGCAAATAATAATAATAATAATAATAATAATAAATCCCTGCCGGCTCCGCCTGCAAACAAGTTAGATTTCGAAGTGGCGGTCCCAACTGCAGTATCATGGCAAAAAGGTAATTTTTTCCGCAATTCCCAACAAACAGGCGCCCCACGGTCAGCGTCTTCGAAATCGACCTGTGCCTGTAGGCCGAGCCGCCAGGGATTTTTTTTAATAGAAGTGCCAAGTTTAAAAGGCATTTATTTCCCATCTCATGCATAGAAAACGTCATTCAATATAGCATGCCACGTGATTACAATGTGGAAAGAGTGTGTGGGGGGGGGGGGGGGGTAGGTTTCAATAAAAAAGTAAGAAATCCTGATAATTTAGCCTCTGTGACGGCATCTAAAATTGGATACAATGCTACAAAATGCTCAAGTTATTTTTTTTTTGTTTCAAATCAGATTTTTGCATTTCAGAATTAAAACGGATTAATCTATGACATTCATTTTAAAGAATAATAACATCTAAGTTAAGTGATTATAAGTAATTCATTTGAAGTAAATCTACAAAATTTAATTAAAATTTGAAGAATAACTAATTTTAATAAAATTAAATATGTATTTTCTAAATATTTCTCCCTCGCGTAAAATGCATGGCTCTTTTATTATCTGCACACCCCACACTGCACACGCACATACACTTATATAATCTGGTAATTTTAAATAAAAAAAAAATATGTGTTGCAGAATTCTTAAAAATAAATAAATAAATAAAGGGGAGTCGCTGATTCAAAAGGGTTTAGAAACACTGTAATAGAACTACATTTATTAGAAAAATTTAGTTATTTCCACATTTACTAATAATATACGTCATTGAGCTCTTTTTTTTTTTTTTTTTTTTTTTTCGCTTTTCTAACTTTTCAAATGTACTTAAAACATGGCGTGATACACAAAAATAATTTAGAATGACGGAATGAATTTAGAATTTCCTAATTAATCTGTGATTGACACGTTTATTTCGATTGTAACGTCAACTCTAAACGGATACGAAAAACATTCTCTATCGTTTGAAAGGAATTAATTCTTCAATTTCCTTTTCCACCGCTTTTATTTTATTTTTTCCTCTGTTGAAATTCTGTCAGGTAAAACCGGTAAAATTACTACTATTGACCTCATTTACACAGTCAGTTTTAGTTGTAATGTGCAAATAATAATAGCTGAGAGAGAGAGAGAACAATGTTCGATAAGAACTAGATTTCTTTCCTTGTTGTTATTCTAACGTACTTTTCGCAGAAAATCCCATTAGAATCAGGATCAGGACTGTGACCGTGCAAAGAGAAAACTGCGTCCGGGGCAAAGTTTCAATTTGGCGCCCCCATCCCATTCATTTCTTCTCTTTGTGACAGATGTAAAAAAGTTGATAAAGTGCAGAAACAGAAATAAATTCTATTGAATAAATATTTCGCGTTTATTTTGGAACTTTAAAATATTTAATTTTAATTCAGAAATTCCAAACAACTAAATAATATGAGAAAATTGCAATTATCTCTTAAAGAAATCATGATGTTTTGGAAATTCTCCGGAAAATGATTGACGGCCAAAATATGAATAAATAAATAAAACTGTTGTTAGTAGTATAAATTTGGCGCCCCCTCAATTTCCGCGCCCGGGGCGAAAGCCCTCTTCGCACGGCCCTGATTAGAATGAACAGAAATTTTGCTCGTATGTGAGAACGAAACAGTTGAAAGTAAAATGAGTCTCGGTCATAGATTCCAATACTTCTATGAGTAATTTAAACATTTAATTATTTTCTTGATTAAAATATAGCAAAAATGGCAAGATGGCTATTTACTATGTGACATAATTCAAGATTAAATAATTAGTTAGTAATAGCATTTAAATAATTAGTTTCAATTAGTAGAGAGCTAAACAAATTTATAAAGAGGGACAACGCCCCAATTAAACAATGAAAAGTCCGCGGCCCACAGAGACGTCCTCTCCGTGTCCGAGGTTTAACCCTTTACAGTGCATGAATTTTTCTTTTAGAATTGTGTTTTTTTATACTTATATTTAGAATTAGACACTAGAAATTTTAAGATAGATTTTTAACTTTATTTAGTAGCATATTTATGTTATTTTTACAGGATTAATATTTCTATATAAATAGAGTGGTTGCGAAGAACTTGATTTATTTATTAAAAATTAAACAAAAAGTGTTGCCAATTGCATAGATACACTATGCATTTAAGGGTTAAAGCCATCTGCCTAAAAAATCTGGGCTTGCAGCAGCTAGCTCAAAAGATAGCGCTTAGCCTGCATGATTTTGAACTTTGATCGGACGGCTGCAGCCAACATCTGGTATTCGCATCTGGGCTAGGATGAATTCGGGCGTCACATGTATCTGCCATGTCGTGATCCTGGTTTTTTTTTTTTTTTTTTTGTAGATTGTAAAATGTAAAAAGCGTCAAAAATGTAATAGGTAGTTTAAATGGTGAACCATTCTTTTCGTGCAAGTTGCCCGTTTTAACATAGTCCTTGTTTCAGCTTGTGCTCGTACTAAACGAGTTCGACTCTCTCTCTATATTTTCTTATTTAAGAAACACACTTAGGGGCTGTACATATATAACGTTATCAACATTTTGGTAATTTTTGAACCCCCTGCCCCCCTTTACGATATCAGACATTAACATCCCTCGACCCCTCCCCCCCTTCCTCTTAATGACATCGTTATCAGAATCTAACATTTTTTTTTTTTCACATTTTTTTCTTTCGTTTGCAGTTGCAGTTATATATAGATAGAGTTATACATTATTTATTCACATAATTTACTGATTCAAATGCAGAGAAGTCAATAAAATATCGCTATTCTATATGAAATAACTAGTTACTATTTAAAAGTATTAAAAAAAATATTTAAAATAAAATAGTTTCTATTTAAAAGTATTAAAATATAGGTTTTGGTTTTCGTTATATAATGCATTGGACACAAGCCCGTAGCTAGACCTTACTTCTAGGTGGGGCAAATATTTTTTCAGTGGGGGCAGATTATTTCTTAATTTTTTTCACGTCTCTTATACCTTGAAAAATATGTACTGTACTGTTAATGTAATTTTTTTCTCATTTAAAACGTAAGATCTCTCCAAAGCCAGAATGAAATTTTTAATGTTTGTTCCAAGACACAATAAAAATATATCAAAGACACATAAATAAAATATTTACATTTACATAACGTAAATAAGTTGTTTCCTTTTAATTAAGTAATTTAAATTTATGTAGGTTTTATGTTCGTTTATATTAATAGATGCATTCAAGTACAATTTATTAACCCTTTAGCGGGCGATGGTCACAAAAAAGGACACCTAATTTTAATTCCAAAACTGACAAACGGCACCAAGAATATTTAATTATTTTTTTCCTTTTATAAAGTATTGGAAATTTAGCAAGTTTTTATTTTGTAATAAATTCTTTTGTAAATTCTGATGTCAGTCCACTATTTCATCATTTTAAAAACAGAATTACTCCGCGCCGGAAAGAGTTAAATGATGTTTCGTTATATTTACATCACGCAATAAAGATATGAGAAAGAAAAAACAGAATGAATAAAATGAATAGAACAAGTAACGAGGATGTCTTTACCGATAGTGAAAAAATATTTTTTTAAATTTTCATTTCATCGATGTTTTTCCAATACATTTTCATTGATTAAAGTCGATACAGATGTAGAGGAATTAACTCGAATCTGTTTTCCTTTCCACTTTGCCATGGCTTGGATGTGAGCTTCTGATTTTTCGTGTTTTGGAAAACCGCGGCCATTGTCTAAAGCATTTTTACAAGTTTTAAAACCATGTTCGGTGTATGCGGCTTCTTTGGACCCGAACCGGTTAAAATGTCTACAAGCATAACAGAATGCTGCGTCCTTTGCCACAGAATATTCCAGCCATTCAAATTGCTTATACCATGCAGCTCGAAAAGAACGTTGATTTTTTCGTGGGAATTCCTTCAAAATAATTTGTTGAACTGGCTCATCTCTTTTAGGCAAATCGAGATCGAGAATAATCTGGTTTACTTGTAGTAGGTCCAGTTAATGATAATGAATTTTTATCATTACTATTTACACAATATTCAGGAGCAGGACTCTCTATTTTCTGTTCTAGTCGACGCTTCTTATACATAAATGAACGGATATCTATATTTTCAAATATAACTTGTATTCACAGATAAAGTAATCCGTTCCGTTCACAGATACATACTTATCCAAATATAATATATACAGCTTTTAAAACGAGAACCTTTTTTTTTCACTGTCACCAAAAACTGGTTAGCATCTGGAAACCACAACGGTTAAACAAAACTGTAATAAGGCAGAATGCATTATTTTCACAAGTGGATTTTCAAGAGTCACTAAATCTATTCCTCGAAATCGTTGAACGGGACACAAAAACATCCGGGTGGTCTTGCACAAACACAGGCCCGCTGTCGGCACAATCACAGGAGCGACAAATTGCACCTATATCGTCCCATTGTAAAATTGTCAAAATCTTTCTTTCAGAAAGTAGTTCATACTACTTCTCTATTTATATTTCAGAGGACGGGTAACACAATTTCACACCACAGGTGGTCCAGTGATGTGTCAGAAATCAAGTGATGTGTCCAAAATCACTTAAGTACTAAAGGGTGCTGAGCAATTCGGCTGCTTTATGGATATCAGTCAATACAGAATTGTTGCTGGGTCGGTACGGGCAGGAATATCCTGCGGTACGGTGTAATTTTTACAAAGCAACAAAGCGGGGAATGTCCTAAGGGACAATCTTCGACAGTCTGTTGTATGTTAAAGAAATAGAGAAAAAAGAAGGTTTATAGATGAAATTTTTTTTGGTTTTGTTTCCAGTTTAAAAACGAAATTGGGAGGAGGAAGGGGGGGGGGGGGGTCCTCTTTGCTTAGATCTGGCAAGAAGATGGAAAAAATTGGGAATTTAAAGTGAAATAGTGGCTGATAAAGTGATCGGAATGCCCAGTCTCACACTAGATTAGACAAAAAATTATACAAAAAAATAATAGAAATTTAATGTTGTTTTAATCGGGATGTAAAGTTTCACACTAGGTCGGGCAAAATATTTTGCAGGTCGGGCTTTGCCCGACCTGGCCCCCACATAGCTACGGGCCTGATTGGACAGTAATAATGTCTTTTGCACCTGCCCCCCCGCACGGGGAGGGGTCGAGCAGAACTTCTTTTCTTATCAACAAAATAGATGGACAACATTATTTCTCTTTTCTATAGTAATAAAAACAGCAAGTATAATTCTAAACATAGTTTGCGCCTGGTTTCCCCAACAGTGGAGTATATACGCATACGCATGCGTATCAGTGTTGATTTCAGACACCTTTCTTCGGGAGAGATTTCTGTGGCTCCGGATGGGACATTATAGAGTTCCGGGGGGGATTCACCCCCCCCCCCTCCACCCCCCGGGCCACCCCTTGAATTCAACACTGATACGTATGGCAGAAGAATATGGATGCCAAACGTTGGGGTATTCCATATTTTTAAGTGAAAAAAAATGTTATAATCATTTAATGATTTTAATACTAACTTTGTATTTTCATAAAATATTTAACAGGCAAAAAATATAGCAGAATATTTTGATGAAAAATTTATATAAAAAAAGGAGAAAATTTTAGTTGGATCAAAAATGATAACGATATCAAACACAACAACCCCCCTAGAGATATCATGTGCCAGACCCCCTCCTCCCTAAAGTGATAACGTTATATATGTACAGCCCCTTATACATATTCTGGTAATTTTAAATTTAAAAAATTGTGGTAGGTGACAAATTTCATAATAAAATATAAATCCCTTTTAAATTGTTGTGTTTGTAATAGAGTGTGTTTTGTGGAAAACTAAGCATCCAATTTTGTCCTAGTTTAAACATTATTGTTCCAATTATTGGTCGATTAAAAATCGATGTAATGACGATTACCTATTAAACTACTAACAATAGGAACATTTTTTCAAATATAAATGGTTTGAAGTATTACGCTACAAGTAGCGAAACTACAGTACTCGCAATTTTTTCTGGTAGTTTGTAGTAAGCGCGCTACATTTTGAAAAACGTAATGTAGCGAGTAGCGCGATACAAAAATCAGTAGTTTGTAGCGAACACTGACGCTGCTTTAGGGTTTAATGGGGGGGAATCGCAACGCAACGTAAGACATCAGTGATGATTTTTCCATAGACACTTTCTGGTTAGTCCAAGTTCCAAAATCTAAATGAAAGAAAATAATTTTCTTGCTGGAAACACTTGTTTATTTGCACATTACTGGCGCAGCGAACGGGGGGGGGGGGGGGGGGGTATTTCGGGGTTAAAACAGATCATTTAAAAAACTGATACGATGCATAGAAAACCCTCGTTAAGGTAAAAGTAGGATGTGCGAAAACCAAAGTAAAGAAAATCATAAGTAGCATTCAATGTTTACCATTCAAATGTTTCAAGGGATTATAATAGGAGCCTCTATTTCTACACAAAATTAATGAAAGAAAAAAGTTAGGAACAATAGGGCCCGATTAACCTCTGAATCTAGGGGAAGCACGGTGTCATTTTGGGGGCCCCTTTCGTTTGGCAAAAGTTTTCTTACTTTTTCATTCATGAAAACTCACCAATGATACTAATATTATTCCCGGCAGTAGCCTAGCCGAGGTCCCATATATTTCATTAAACAGCTTTTTTTATGTTCCCTGTTTATATACTTAAGATATATTTTGTACCTTATAGCTGTATGCACACTTTCCTGAGTGGTTTCTGGTTTACCTATTGACGTTTTTACCGTTGACGTTTTTACCGTTGACGTCTTTACCGTTGACCTTTTTACCGTTGACCTTTTTACCGCGCACCCTGACATATACATCAGGATGCTATAGGATTAATATAATAAACATCCTAATTGATGATGTCGTGAAGAGGTGCGTGGATTTCCTCTTGGATTAAGCAAACTTTTTTTTCCAAAATAATTAAAAATACAATGTAAAAAAATTAAAACTGGAATTAGAGGGCGCTCTTCACAGTCATTTTGGGGGCCGGCCCTTTTAAATTTTAGAACGGAAGCATGTGTTTCACGTGCCTTTTGAATAATCAGGCCCTGATTAGAAATAAGAGAGAAAATTAATAGTGAATTGTCCTGGTCGGCATATAACGAATAATATGTAATATAAGCTAACCCTTTAGAAAATAACATAAAACTTTTTTTGTATGTTATCTTTGTTATTGTCAACTTGCGTTGGCCATACCCCCCCATCTTTGGAATTTCCAAATGGACGGTCCATGGTGACGGATGAAAGCTCCAGCTTCGAAGAGAGGAGAGAGCAGGAAGCAAGACCTGTGTGGGAACGTTTTTCACAACTGGGTTTGTTGACATTATTTTTATTGATGCACTCTGGAGTAAAAGGAATGGGCAGTGTGCTGATTAGTTAGTTAGACATGAAAGAATTCCACCTTTTTTAAAAGCAATTATGGGCATTCTCTCTACAAAGAAAATATAGGAAGCATATGAGGAGGGGTTGTTGGAAAATTAAATAATCAGACATTTTCTCTTCTCAAATCTTTGGAGTTCGTTTCTGAATCGCTGTGCATAAGAGCCATCAAATTAACCCATGCACGACGAGAATATTTTACATTTTTTAAATTCTTCAACACCAGTTTTTCCATGCTGTAATTTTGACTTATTTAAACTGAAAATATTTCAGATTAGATAAGGGGAAAATTTCCGTGCTAAAATACTGGTTTTCAAATTTAAATGTTTCGTGCTTCTTAACCCTCTGACTGCTTATCCCGCGATTTCCACGGGCAAGACATTTGTAGAAAAATTTACGTAATTTACAATTTTGTATTAAAAATTCCACAATCAAAGGTTGAAAATGAAAATGATAAATTTATTTCATTTTTCATATACAGCATGATTTGAAATATGTTATAGTGGCAGAATTATCTTCAAGTGTCTGCAACGCTAATAATGTTTTCAAAAATAGTCTGCAATACACAATATATCATATAAATCTATTCTTGCTGCTGTTGTAGTTCGAAAAAGTAAAAAACGACGGGTGTTTTCGCGTGACTGAAGTAGCCTCTTAAATACGAGAAGCAAGGGAATTATAAAAGTCCTCGTCTTAACCGTTACTCGTAATACCAATAAATATTAAAAAAACACGCACATAATTAAACTAATTACTACTATCAATTGCTCTCATTGTCTCAATGCTAAAATCCCAGTGGTAGAACTATCTTCAAGTGTCTGCAACGCTAATAATGTTTTCAAAAATAGTCTGCAATACACAATATATCATATAAATCTATTCTTGCTGCTGTTGTAGTTGTAGTGCTAATTAATTAAGGCATCAGCATTTATCTGCCTTTTTGAGTAAAAAAAGAAATCTGAAATTCACAGCAAATATTCCGAAAGGTTACAGCAGAGGGGGGAGTGGAGAAAATCGCCTCTCAGCAATAATTTTTCTTGTTGCAGGTCGGATTAACTCTGCTTTTGATTCGAGTCGATTTCAGGCTGAGTGTAGATTCTTGCAAATTGGGTTCGGGTTAACGCGATTTTTCAAAAGTTAGTTCAGTATATTGTTTCAGATTAAAAACTATGCCTATATTAATAAGCATAGAACTTTGTGTGTCTGCTGTTTTCTAAAGGAATGCTGCATCTTTTCAGGGACTATTTCACAAAATTCACGTTTTTTTTCGTGAACCTTTGACGACATTAGCGTTCCTTTTTTCCCCCGCGATCCTTTGGCGAAATTCACGTTTCATTTTTTCGTGGCCCTTCGACAAAATTCGCACTTTTTCCTTGATCCTTTGACGAAATTAGCATTTTTTCTACGGCCATTTGACGCAATTTACGTTTTCTCTGTGGCCCCTTGATGAAATTCGCATTTTTTCCACGATCCTTCAACGAAACTCATGTTTTTTTTTACAGTCTTTTGACGAAAATCAAGTTTTTCCGCGGCCCTTTGACGAAATTTGCATTTTTATCGCAATCCGTCGACACAATTAGCCATTTTCCCAGATCCCTTGATGAATTTCACGATTTTTCTTTGGCCTTTGGACAAAATTCGCGTTTTTTCCGTGATCCTTCGACGAAATTTGCCGTTTTTTCGAAATACTTCGACGAAATTTGCCTTTTTTGGCGATCCTCCGACGAAATTTGCTGTTTTTTCGCGATCTGTCGGCAGAATTCTCCGTTCTTTCGCGATCCGATGACGAAATTTGCCGTTTCTTCGACGAAATTGACCGTTTTTTGTGATCCTTCGACGCATTTAACAGTTTTTCCTACGATCTTTCGACGAAGTTTGCGTTTTCTCCGTAGCCCTTCGGCAAAATTCGCATTTTTCCACGATCCTTCAAAGAAACTCATGTTTTTTTGACGGCCTTCTGACGAAATTCACGTTTTTTCACGGCCTTTTGACTAAATTTGCGTTTTTTTTTTTCGCGATCTGTCAACGAAATTAGCCCTTTTTCGCGAACTTTAAATGAATTTCGCGTTTTTTTTTTGCGATTCTTTGACGAAATTCGCCGTTTTATTCGCGATCCTTCGACGCATTTAACAGTTTTTCCTACGATCTTTTTTACGATACCTTAATTTAAGCGTTATAGCGCATCCGCGGCATCGCAGTATGTTTTCAGTCTGCAGGTGCCCTAAAAAGTCTGCGACGCCCGTCGCAGCGTCGCGTACATTCTGGTGTAATAGTATAGGAGATAAAGGTCGATTATATATTGGTCGAAAGGATTTTGAAAAAGAAAAAATTGAGCAGTCAGAGGGTTAAGTGGCCAGTTTTCTTGCCAATCGGTGCCAAGGTAAGCTTTATATTATAAGCATCTGAAAGTCACGTAAATGTTTGTTTCAAGTAAGTGTTTTTCCAGAGTGATTTCTTTTTTTTTTTTTTTCTCTATTTCACTTTTAAAAGGGTAAGGAAGTTTCCATAAGGTTCTTTTTGGAATAGAAATATTTTGTCCTATTTATACAACACTTTTGGTTTAATTTCAGTGATGCATTTTTTGGAGATGTATTTCTGGAACAAAGAACAATTTCACGTTCATATATTTAGCATGGAGATTTTTTTTTTTCTTTGAAAGAATGGTGAATTGTACAGCCAAAAAACCATCCAGAATAATATTTGTTTTGAAAAAATAATCACTGAACATAAGTTGATCAGATATATATTTGGATTTATAACTTTAGTAAACTGTTTTCAATTTTATTTTTGACTCAATGATCCTATACATTTATTGGTTATTTAAATTTATTTTTAACACTTTCGGTGGATTACTTCGGGAAGAGAATAACAATCAAACGTAAAGTTAAATTTTATTTTATTTTATAAATAAGTGTTAAAATGTGTCTAAACTATAAGAGTTTTTAGCGCCATTGTATAGATTTGAAAAAAATTTCACTTTTTTTCTTGCCTTTCATGCCTATGTTTAAGGTGGTTCTCAAATGACCTGCTCGATAACGCGAAATTTTCGGACTCATTTTTAAACGCACAGCCATAAAATTGGCAGGCCTGACTATGGAAGCGAAAAGATTTGGAATCGAAATGAGTTTTTCATTTTTTTGATAAATAAATTACTCATCCAGTTATAAGCAATTCGTGTCACGTGACAATACTTTTTCCCCTTTCTCGTTCTGCGGCGTCGGAAATTCGATTCAAAACGCCGACTTTGACTGTATTTTCTGAAACATCCTCTGCCTTTACCAAAAAATGAAAACCGTCTTTCGATTACAAAGTTTCTGAATAAGAAAACCTGCCAATTTCGAGCGTTTCCGAACAAAAATGAATTAAAAAATAGATCATAAAGTAGACAGTTTGGATTTGGGAACAGCCTTTTTGATGATGTAAATATTTGTTTGTTTAAATAAATGCTTAATTTTTAGAAGCATGAAATACTACTCTCGCTGGTGAATAAAATATGTATCGGGAACACACGTCACAGGAAATACAGCCGGCGACACTGTTTTTTTTTTTTTAATGACCTCTGTTTTATCGCATTTATCTGATTGTATCCCAGCAACGGGGCCATTGTAATTACTTAATCTGTGTTTACAATTTCAAGTATAGATCGAATCCTTTGTCAAAATCTGAAAATAGCGACTACTTTTAAAAAGTAATTTGTAGTCGCTACCTTTTTAGAACAAGTAGTTGTAGAAAACCAGATTTTCAATAAAGAAAGTAATTGTAGTTGTAGTTCGCTACAAAAATAATTTTTCCAACCGTTCTTTAAATAAGAACTCGCCCGGCGTTGCCGGGGCCCGTGATAATACCTTAAATGAACGCCAAATAAAAAATACTCATAATTAGTGATAAAAGTGCTCGTAAGAAAACATTAAAAAAAAAAAAAAATACTCATAATTAGTGATAAAAGTGCTCGTAAGAAAACAAAAAAAATAATAATCATAATTAGTGATAAAAGTGCTCGTAAGAAAACTTAAAAAAAAAAAAAAAAAGCTTTTGTTGTCCAAATCCAAACCCTTTGAAAATTTTAATGATTATAAATATAAAGGTTTTACAGCCCGTGTAAAAATTACTTCAGAAATACTGTTATCTGGTTGTAAAATAAATATGTTTTCTTCCCCAGAAAACGACCTTATTTCAAATTCTATAAAAGGGAAGAACTGTCCCCTCTCCCATTTCCCTTTCCAGCCTTCAAAATAGTGAAAGCCCATCCCTCCCTTTCCCTTTTGTTCACCTCTCTCTCAAACAAGCCAGGTAGAGGAATGGATTCCTCCAGGAAGGGGGAATGAAATTGAATGAAGAAGACTTTAGAAGGAGATTTCCTAGGGGTAGGGTTGTGAGCAGTGAAGGCCATTTTCATTTTTTTTAGCTAGCTATTCTTTCCCCAACCCTCTTAATTCTTCTAAATTCTATTTCCTGTGTTATTCACTCTTCAAAAAACGTTCAGGCATGCGCAGTAAAGTCGGATTTGCACTGAAAAATTAAGTCTTTTGCTTCTCGCTTTAATATTGTTATAAATTTTGTATATATCTGTAAATATTCCATTTGTTTAAATTTATTTTATTATTGTGAAAATTGCAGTATTATTAATGTATTTCCTATTGAGCATCATGTAACTCAATGCTAAAGGCCTCAGGTGGTTTGCAAGGAAAACAACCTTACAGCATCGGTTTTTATAATGAGTTCTATTGGAAAATCGCCAAGGAATGGGTTTATCGCCAAGTTGGCGATGGTTTTGGCGACTTATTTTTGTCGCCAAATTTGGCGATATATCGCCAAATGTCGCCAAGTTGGCGACGGATTTGGCGACTTTTTGTGCAACCACACCCCCTTATACCTATACATTGGGATCCTTTCTTGCTTGAGTTCTCTATTGAAAGTTAAAGCACTTTCTGGTAATTTCTAGCATCTGAAGGCTCTGGAATAATCTGGAAAGATCTCTGAAACCTATATAAGGACAACCATCAGTTCAGTTAGTTAGTTGTCTGTCAACTGCGATTGAATTCATACGAGAGGCTTTGCATTGAGAACTGTGTTTCTCGGATCGATTTTGTCGTTGATACGTCGTATTGAACGCATTGTTTCTGTGTGAAATTTTGCTTAGCTTTTATTGGATTTGAAGATTACTGAATATCTTGTAATTTTCAGAAGATATTTGTGATCGTATTGCACTGTTTATAGACAATAAAGCCTTTTTATTGTTCTTATATATTGGCATCAGTCCTTTCGAACCCCGAGCTCACAACATTTGGTGTCAGGAGTGGGGTTGAATGCCGATTACCAGAGCAATGGAGGCGCAACTGACTAAATTATTGGAGAAATTAGGAGAGATGGATGAGAAAATGACTGCGAATCAGGCTGAAATGAAGAAGGATATGTCAGCGAAGGATGAGAAAATGACTGCCAACCTTGGCGAGTTGAAAGATGAAATGAAGAAGGATATGTCAACCAACCTTGGCGAGTTGAAAGAAGAAATGAAGAAGGAAATGACCGCAAACCAGGCTGAAATGAAGGATATGTCGGAAGAAATGAAGAAGGATATGTCAACCAACCTTGGTGAGTTGAAAGAATTAATAGATAATAAAATAACATCTTTAAATGAAAGAATTGACAGCGTGGAAAACAAATTTGAAGGAAGGTTTCAAGAAATAGAAGAAAATGTTCAAATGACAGCCAAAACCGTAGAAGAAGTTCAAAAGATCTCTAAAACCGTAGAAGAAAGGATAGAGAGTGTAGAAAAGGAGTTGGAAAATGTGAAGAAACAAAAGATAACTGCCGAAAACTATCCCGAAGATGTGAAGTATCAAGCTATGCTTCCTCGGGCTTCTATTAAACTCTCGACCTATGACGGAAAATCCTCATGGCCAGTTTTTAAGACACAATTTGGGATCGTAGCGGACGCCAATGGATGGGATTCTCAGACAAAAGCTTGCCAGTTAGCTGCTTCTCTACGAGCTGATGCTGCCGACGTCTTACAGACTTTGCCTGCAAATGAACCGCTGGATTTTGAAACGCTCGTCAGTGCCTTAGAATTGCGCTTTGGCGAGAAATGCATGAAGGAATATAGCAGACTCCAGCTCAAATCTCGACAGCAGAAATCCACTGAATCCCTGCAAGATCTTGCTACGGATGTCGAGAGACTTTCACATCTTGCTTATCCTGACTGTCCGACTGAAATTAGAGAAAGCTTGGCTCTGCAGCATTTTATTGATGGTGTGCGTGACCCTGAGATCCAGACAGCACTCCGGATTGCAGATCTCAGTGACTTAAAAGGGGCTTTAGTTTATGCCCTGAAATTCGAGGCAGCCCAGCAAGCTACAAGGAAAGATCGACACTTTGTGCGAGCAGCCAACCTGCCTGAGACGTCGGATAGAGCTGTGGAGTGCTTACAGCAGCAGATGAATGACATAATGAGAAAGATGAACTCCATAATGGCCAACAAACGTTACAGGAAGATCAAGTGCTGGAGATGCGGTGGAGAAGGCCATATCCAAATCGACTGCCCAAGACGACCCAGCACCGAAGGTAATAGCTCACCCGCTAACGGAGGAGCAAGAAAACTGATTATTGACCATCTTGCGGGGCGGAGGTTTCCAGATCTTAAGAAGCCTCATTTTCAAGTATGTGAAATTTCTGCAAGAAGTTGCGGCGAGAACGGAGTTTTTCTAGTCGGAAGTGTGAATGATTTGCCCTGTAATATGATCATCGATACAGGAGCCAATGTGACCATCATTCGGAAAGATCTAGCTCAGCGGCTGAAAGAAAAACTCTCCTGGACCCCGCCACGTGTAATCCTTCAAACTGTGACCGGAGATAAGATCGATATACATGGAAGAATGACACTGAAAATAAAGTTTGGGAACGCCGCTTATCGCCATACAGTCTACGTGGCCGATATTTCAGATCCTTTCATACTCGGATTGGACTTTTTAAAAGAGCATGGATTCACACTGGACTTTAAGAATAATGAGTTACGCTCTGCTCAAGAAGATGTCACTATTTTCAAACTTGGAAATGAGTCCGGGTCTATTCAACGGATCACAGCCAAGGCAGATGTTATCATCCCTCCTCGGACTGAAATGATGATACCTGGATTAACTGGAAACGAAAGAATTTTCCAGTATGGCTTGACTGGATATCCTGAGAAGAGCCCAAAGGGAGTGCTAATAGCATCAGCGCTGGTAGATCTGTCGAGAGATGTGATACCTGTGAGGATTGCGAACGTAAGTGAAAAGTCTAGAATTATCCAGAAAGGTGAAGTGCTTGCAACCTGTGCTCCAGTCACCTGTGTTTGCAAAGACCCGAGCTTGACGTTATCGGAGCCGCCTACAAGCTTAACACCTGTAATTGGACGAAATGAAAATTTATATCCTGAACAGAGACATGCCGCAGAAAGACTGTTTCAGGAATTTAAGGATGTGTTTTCACAAAACGAGAGTGATATAGGGCGCACTTCACTGACACGTCATAGAATTGATACTGCCAACCATCCACCGATTAAACAGCATCCAAGACGCTTGCCGTTCGCAAAACAAGAAGAGGTTTCTAAGCTCTTACGAGAGATGCAGGATAGTGACATCATCGAACCGTCATAAAGTCCGTGGGCCTCTCCCATCGTGTTGGTCCGAAAGAAAGATGGCTCCACAAGATTTTGTGTGGATTATCGTAAACTTAACGATATCACGAAGAAGGACAGCTATCCTCTACCAAGAATAGACGACACGCTAGATACTCTTTCAGGACATAAATGGTTTTCCACACTGGATTTGAAGAGTGGATATTGGCAAGTAGAGATCCATCCTGATGACAAAGAGAAGACCGCATTTACTACTGGACAAGGACTTTGGCAATTCAAAGTTATGCCGTTCGGGCTCTGCAATGCTCCAGCAACGTTCGAGCGCCTCATGGAGACAGTGTTAAAAGGCCTGACTTTTGAAGCTTGTCTCATCTACCTAGATGACGTCATCATTGGTGGCCGCACGTTTGAAGAACATCTTGGAAATATTCGAAAAGTGTTAACGAAGCTAAGAGCGGCGAATTTAAAGCTGAACCCTCTGAAATGCAAGTTCTTCCAACGCGAAGTAAATTATTTAGGACACATCATCTCAGCTGAAGGTGTTCGAACAGATCCTGAAAAAGTGTCTGCAGTAAAGAACTGGAAGCGTCCAGAAAACGTCCATCAGTTGCGAAGCTTTCTGGGACTATGCACTTATTACAGAAAGTTTGTACAGGGGTTCACCAACATCGCAAGACCACTGCATAGGCTCACTGAAAGCAAGCAGAAGTTTCTATGGACACAAGAATGCGAGAATTCCTTCCAGCAGCTGAAAGAAGCTCTCACATCCTCTCCGGTCCTAACCTATCCACAGCCCGACAGACAATTCATTGTGGACACGGATGCTAGTCATGAAAGTGTCGGTGCTGTACTTTCCCAAGAAATAGATGGCCAAGAACGAGTCGTAGCATACTGGAGCAAATGTTTATCGAAACCAGAGCGGAATTATTGCGTCACTCGTAAGGAGTTATTAGCTATAGTAAAAGCCATAGAACACTTCCATCACTATCTCTATGGCAGGAAATTTCTCCTTCGTACTGATCACGCATCCTTAACATGGCTGATGAATTTTAAGAACCCAGAGGGCCAAGTAGCCAGATGGATACAACGACTCCAGGAATACGACTTTGACATCAGGCATCGCAAAGGTTCATCGCATGGAAACGCCGATGCCCTATCAAGAAGACCGTGTCCCGAAAGTTGTCGCTATTGTTCCAGAGCGGAGAGCAAGTATAATCCCGAACATGTCATACGCCAGACGAAGACTTCACTATCAACGCCACCAGATCCCTGGAGTGATGAGAAGATTCGAGAAGATCAAATGGCAGACTCTGACATCAAACCAATCTTGGAGTTATTAGAATCTTCTAGCACGAAGCCCAGTTGGAAAGACATCTCGACTTACAGTCCTACGACGAAGCAATATTGGGCTCTTTGGAACTCCCTCCACGTCAGAAATGGTGTCCTGTTCCGAAAATTCGAATCTGAAGATGGGAAGACATCTCGGTGGCAGTTGGTACTTCCTCGATCCCGAATCCCTGAGATCCTCAAGGAATTACATGACAGTCCCACTGGTGGCCATTTTGGAATCATGAAAACATTACACAGAGTCCGAGAGCGCTTCTTCTGGGGAAAAGCGAGAGCTGACGTCGAACAATGGTGCAAATCTTGCGATGCATGTGCAGCTCGGAAAGGACCAAAGAAACGTAGCCGAGGAAGACTACATCTCTACAATGTAGGAGCACCTTTCGAACGCATCGCCCTAGACATCCTAGGTCCTTTGCCAAGAAGTTCCGATGGCAACAAATACCTCCTTGTTGTCATGGACTACTTCACGAAATGGCCTGAAGTTTATGCCATCCCTGATCAAGAAGCTTCTACGGTTGCGGATGCCTTGGTACACCAGTGGATATCAAGGTATGGAGTCCCCCTTCAAATGCATTCTGACCAGGGGAGAAATTTCATCTCTGCTGTGATTGAGGGTCTCTGTCAACTTCTCGGAATGGACAAAACTAGGACGACGCCTTTACATCCACAGTCGGATGGCATGGTTGAGAGGTTTAATCGTACCCTCCTCAACAACCTCTCACTGCTAGTTTCAAGAAACCAACAAGACTGGGACCAAAAACTTCCCTTGTTTCTCCTCGCCTATCGCAGCGCCGTCCATGAAACGACCGGCTATTCCCCGTCTCAGATGCTTTTCGGTCGTGATCTTCGTCTACCTTGTGATCTGATTTTTGGTCGCCCTCCAGATGCGCCTTCATCGCCAGAGGGATACGTGCAGAATCTCCAGGCACGATTTGAAGACGTCCACAACTTGGCTCGAGAGCGGATCAACATACAGACGGAGAAGATGAAGACCAGGTACGACACGAAAGCCACGGGACATCAATTCAAAGAAGGTGACAAGGTTTGGTTTTATAATCCGACTCGACGCAAAGGACTTTCTCCCAAACTGCAATCGCACTGGGACGGTCCTTATACAGTCCTAAACAGACTGAACGATGTCGTAATTCGGATCCGAAAGTCACCAAGTTCGAAGCCTAGAGTCGTTCATTACGACAGGCTGGCTCCATACTATGGCCATAGTACTTAGTTCATTGATTGTAAATAGTGTAATGTAAATAGTGTAAATTAGTATGACCATGGTCTTGTATATAAATTAATGTAATTATTTATTTTGCTTAGCATTATCATTATTATTGTTATTATTATTTAAATACTTGTATGTAATAATGTCTATGCTTTAATTTTATTTTATTTTTAAATAAGTGTATATTTTGTATAATTCAGCATTATGAATGTGTTGAATAGTATAGCATTTGTTGGTAACGGGTTTGCTTTCCGATCAAAGGTTGAACTGCCCGGGACGTGCAGTCCTTGAGAGGGGGGCAATGTTATAAATTTTGTATATATCTGTAAATATTCCATTTGTTTAAATTTATTTTATTATTGTGAAAATTGCAGTATTATTAATGTATTTCCTATTGAGCATCATGTAACTCAATGCTAAAGGCCTCAGGTGGTTTGCAAGGAAAACAACCTTACAGCATCGGTTTTTATAATGAGTTCTATTGGAAAATCGCCAAGGAATGGGTTTATCGCCAAGTTGGCGATGGTTTTGGCGACTTATTTTTGTCGCCAAATTTGGCGATATATCGCCAAATGTCGCCAAGTTGGCGACGGATTTGGCGACTTTTTGTGCAACCACACCCCCTTATACCTATACATTGGGATCCTTTCTTGCTTGAGTTCTCTATTGAAAGTTAAAGCACTTTCTGGTAATTTCTAGCATCTGAAGGCTCTGGAATAATCTGGAAAGATCTCTGAAACCTATATAAGGACAACCATCAGTTCAGTTAGTTAGTTGTCTGTCAACTGCGATTGAATTCATACGAGAGGCTTTGCATTGAGAACTGTGTTTCTCGGATCGATTTTGTCGTTGATACGTCGCACAGTGGGGCAAAATCACAAAAACCTGGCCAAAAGTCGAAAAATAAAGTTACTAATTCGGGAATTTTTATTATACAGTTGGATAGAATAATGTTTGGAGCGTCAGAATCTATATTTACAAATAGGTTTTCGCGTTTCCCTGACAACCTGCATTATTTCAAAAGTGATGCTTGGGCGAGTGTCATCTGAGGCACACAAAAAGCGCAAAACAACGCTTTCTTTAAACACGTGCTACATATTTCCATATAATCCGATTTTAATGATTTAAAATGGATTCACACGATAGTAATGTGTACATTATTTGGATGTGTTACAAAAATTGTTCTAAGCATATAAAAAATAATAATTTCATGATTATTTTTGATAATTTTTTTTAATAAATATATGATTTTTGTGCTTTCAAACATCAAAAAGTATAAAAGTTCCACGGTGTTCCGCAACGAAATTTAAGGAGATAATAGCCTGAACTATTATATAATAAATTATAAAAAAAACAGCTGCTAAAAACTGCCATTTTACGTTTCGTGCAGGTTTTTGCAACAGCAAGTAGAACTGTCACTTTTTTAATCCCCTCAAAAAATATGAAATTGTAAAAAAAGGAGTGTGTATTTTAGAAATTTAGTTTATCGTCTGCGATGTTGTTGTCGTATGTTAAAGCTGAGTGCCAGCAATTCTTTGAGCAAAGTTATTTTTTCTGAAAATGGCAGCATTTTTGATTTGTTGACGTGCATTATTCTATTCTAAAAAAGAATTTTGTAAACCAAGAGGGTTTAATTAAAGTGCATGATACAGTTATCTTTTTTCTTCAATACGTGTTCGAATTAGTTTGAGTTCGTATTTTATTTAATATAAAGATTTTTATTTAATTAATATTAATTAACTAAATATTATATTCTTGAATATGTTAAAATAATGAGTTCGATTGTATCAGATTTAATTTAGTTTACAAAATCTACTGACATGGCTATGGGCAGTGGTGATAAAATTGGTTTATCACGGAAGGAAATTTTTCTCTTAGTGAGAAGTCACTTAAGTGATAGTATATCCGTGGTTTATGAAGATATCGAAAAATTTATGTCTGGTCGACTTGAATGTCATTTCACTCTGCCGAAAGACATCAAACCAGTTATTCGGAAGTTGATGACCAGTTTTCGTACTAAATGGCAAGAGGTTAGAAGGGTTGAGGTTTTATTTTTAAAAAAAATTGAGAATTGGCTAAGCATGTTTGTTTCTTTCGAAGAAACCCAGCAGTTTGTAGAAACGCAAAAAAAAACTAAATCAGGTCGACCTTTTTTAGATTTTAACGCTGCCAGCGAAAGAACAAAACGAAGAAAAACTGAAGACATGCGGTCAGAATCAAGTATGGAGGAGTTATGTTTTGCCACGCAAATGAGTCTTCGAGCTTCTGGACAATTAGATGCTGCAAGCATTGTCAAGGATGTAACCATGGGGAGCCCGTTAAAAGCTCAGAAATACAGAAGATCTACGTCATTCGTCCTAGAAAATACTCTTTCAGGTGATTATGCTCTTTCCCTTATGATTGAGCATAAATTATCGAGAAATCAGTATCAAGGGTTGAGAAGTATAAGTTTAGAAAA
Source organism: Maratus michaelseni (assembly GCA_963931845.1). NCBI lineage: Eukaryota > Metazoa > Arthropoda > Arachnida > Araneae > Salticidae > Maratus > Maratus michaelseni. The sequence continues at coordinate 26,809,104 of OZ007594.1, forward strand.
TAATTGTAAAATGTATCCATCGTATAAAGTGGTGCAACAAGCTAAGCAAAAATGTTATCCCCATAAATCAGACATAACCATAACCGAAACTGCTGCCGAAGTGAAACTGCAATCTTTGCTAGATCATACTGCTGAGCGTATTTTATTAATGCAAACAGACGTTCTTAAGAATCTGACGTCCGAGAATGTTAGTAATTTGAATTTGATTTGCAAGTGGGGATGTGATGGCACATCTGGTCAAAGTACTTTTAAACAAAAGTTTAGCGATGATGATGGTAGCAAATCAGATGAAAATATCTTTTTCACCTCTCTTGTGCCACTACAACTCGTAAGTGTTGCGAATAATGCAGAAATTGTTGTCTGGAAAAATCCGAGACCTTCATCTCCTCGATTTTGTAGGCCCATCAGAATACAATTTTTGCACGAAAATAAGGAGGTTACTGTCAATGAAACTGATTGTATTAAAGATCAGGTGATTAAACTTATTCCTTTTAAAACAATCATTGATAGAAAAGAAATAGTCGTTAATTACAAACTAGCATTAACGATGATTGATGGTAAAGTTTGTAATGCCATTACTGGTAATTTGTCAACTCAGCGTTGCTACCTATGTCAGGCAACTTCAAAACAGTTTAATAACCTGGATGACATTCTCAAATTGAAACTGAATGAAGATCATTTGCAATTCGGGATATCCACATTACATGCCTATATAAGATGTTTTGAATGTTGCTTGCATCTGGCATACAAACTGGATGTAAAAAAATGGCAAGCGCGTACTCCAGATGAGAAGAAGAAAACTGAAATTGCAAAGCAAAATATACAAAAAGGATTTCGCTTACAATTAGGACTTATCGTCGATAAATCAAACCCCGGATATGGAAGCACAAATGATGGCAATACAGCTCGTCGATTCTTTGAAAACGCAACTATTTCTGCTTCCATAACGGGCGTAGACGAAGATCTGATCAAACGATTCCACGTCATATTACAAGTAATTTCTTGTGGTCATGACATTCATTTGATCAATTTCGAGCACTATTGCTTACAAACAGCTCATAAATTCGTTGAACTATATCCCTGGTTCTATATGCCAACTTCAGTGCACAAACTACTTATTCATGGCAAAGAAATAATAGCTTCCTCATTATTACCAATTGGGCAAATGTCAGAAGACGCGCAAGAATCGTGCAACAAATTGATCAAAAGGTACCGAGAAGATTTCTCGCGAAAATCCAGTAGTACTAAAACAATGGAAGATGTATTTTTACGGCTTTTAATATCATCAGACCCCTTCATTTCAAGCTTACGTAAATTACCACATAAGAAATTAAGATCATTGTCCCTAGAGGCACAACAACTTCTAATACCGCCAACACGTTCTGTAAACTATTTCGACACCCCCCCCCCTTCTGAAGAATCTACTTATACTACAGATGATTCAGATGATGAAGTTTAGAATATCCTTTTGTTTTATTTTAATAATATAACAATTAAATACTGTGATATTTTACTTTCCATAAATGTACTTAATTGTATTTCATAAACAAAAATTCATTGTTTAATTTTGATTAAAAATGTGTTAATTTCTTGAAAATTTCCTGGTAATGTTTAGTCTCAAAACGTTATATTGTATTTAAATCTAATTGTTTTTAACTTTTAATTTACTACATTAGATCCGCCATTTTTTTTTACTTTTGAATCGTAATTAGCAACCTCAAAAGCACCCGTATACAAGATTTCATAAAAATTGAAAAAATATCAAAACATTTAAATTTTTAGTCCGCCATATTGGGTCCGCCATTTTGTTTTTTGGAATTTTAATTTTGGAATCATAATTAGCATCCTGAAAAATACCTGTGCACAAAGTTTCGTGCAATTTGAATAACATTTTCATATTTTGGCCAACTTTTCGGGGTTTTGCCCCACTGTGCGTCGTATTGAACGCATTGTTTCTGTGTGAAATTTTGCTTAGCTTTTATTGGATTTGAAGATTACTGAATATCTTGTAATTTTCAGAAGATATTTGTGATCGTATTGCACTGTTTATAGACAATAAAGCCTTTTTATTGTTCTTATATATTGGCATCAGTCCTTTCGAACCCCGAGCTCACAACAATATATTAGATAGCTCTTACAAGTAAAGGTACCAGAGTCGTTGGTGGCGAACTTAGATTTTTTTTTTATATATAGCTCATTCGATTCATCTCATTGAGCTTAGTAATTTTATACCTCGCCTACCTGATTTTGAGTTGTAATTATGACAGGCGGCTCGGTCACAGTTCACATTTTTTTATTTTTTTAAAATCAAAAATAGTTTTCGTCAAAGAAATATGTATGATACAAGTTTAATTAAGGTATTTGCACTGCCAAACACATTGTTCTTCCAGAAGAAGTGATTAAAGCAAAAATAAAGAACAATATCATCAAGTTGGAATCACTGGCACACTATCATCGTCTGATTAAGTATGGATTTACCAAAAGAAATGACACTCTTGAAAATGAAAATTATGGTACCGTTACATAGGTGCCAAGCTCCTACTAATCTTCCGTAATATGTGGGTTAATTTGACCCAAGTATAATTATTTTTCGAACATGATTTTTTTTTTTTTTTAAGAACTGCAAGTAAATGAATTGCACATAGATACCTGAACTGAACTGAAATAAATAAACATTAATCTTTAAATAAACTTTGTTGTTCTAAATGTGGTTAACCTGGGTGAAATCAATCCATATATTAACAGTGGCGCCAACTTTTGTGGGGCGCGAGCTCATCCAATAATTAGCTCTTCCAGCCCACCCAATTTTTATTATTCTATTTTCGTGCTTATTTATTTTTCAACCGCTGAAAAAAATTCTTTCGTTAGTTCCCAAAATTATTTTCTTTGAAAATATGACAAGGATAATAGTAACACACACACACACAGATGCTTAAGACACAACTCCCCCCCCCCCCCCCACCGCTTCATCCTAAAAGAGGTGCAATCAATTTTCTCTCAAAGGAGAAATTTCCTGCATATTGGCGAATTAATCCCCTTCCCCCCCCCCCCCTAAATGCACTAAATTTGCAGTTGTTATTATTCAAAGTTTTCCATTTTGGGGGTTAAAGGATCTTTCAGAAAATGCTGCCAAAGCATTTTAAGACAATTTTCAACACGCATCAGCTCAGGAATGGTCGTCATGTGACAGCAATTGTAATACATTTTTTGAAAAATGATAAACGCTATTTTATTCCAAATCTCTTTAAAAAGTCGCGCCTGCTTTTTGGTAGATTTCGTAAGAAATATGTAATAGGTAATAATGTAATAGGTGTAATAGTAAATGTAATAGGTAATAATGTAATAGGTGTAATAGTAAATGTAATAGGTAATAATGTAATACGTGTAATAGTAAATGTAATAGGTATTATTTCTTACGAAATACTACCTATTACATTCTCCCCTAAGTTGGAATTTTTGAAATATTTTTGCAGATCTACGCCGATCATGACTCCCAGAACCCAAAACCACCCCCAGTTCAAAACTTTTTCTATCTATCTATCTATTTATGTCACTCACTTTTTTATGGACACGATAACTTCCATAATTCTGCACAAATCTCTTCCAAACTGATACATAAAATCAAGGGGCATAAAATCTCGTTCAAGTTAGTTAATGGGCAAAATCAAACCAGGGGGGGAGGGGGGAAGATTTTTCTGAAAACAGAAAAAAAAAACCCATAACTTCTTAATTATGATACGTATCGAATCCGTTTAAAGTTATTATTTACTTCTAGGAAAAGGGCCGAAAATTTATGTTTGAAATTTAAGTTTTGAAAATGTCGTTTTTAGGGTGCATGAGAATATACCGTAATTTCTGGCGGTATAACATTTTTTTCGGTATAACAGTATTTTCGCGGATCGAACAATCATATTTCGACCCAGGAATTTTATTTTATAAAATGTAACTTTCTAGATCGCCGTAAATATTTGACTTCAATTATGAAATAAAATTTCTGGGTCGAAACAGAATTGTTTGATCCGCGGATTATACGCCGGAAATTACGGTAATCGAATAAAATCGCAATTTTATACTCTACTCTAAAAAATTCTATCTTGACTTATCATAACTTGAAATATCATCTTTTCCCAACTTTCACTGAAAACAAAATGGCAGTGCCATTTTACCCTAAAATGGTTTTGAGCCCACCCAGTATTTTGCAAAAGTTAGCGCCACTGCATCTGCCTATTACGGAGGATTAGTGGGCGGTTGCGGCCTGGGAGCTATGCCGCTACAGACTAATGCGCACTGCACTGCGCAGACAGAAAGGAAGCAGACTTGTTTGAGTGCACAATCCTGTCTGCTTTAGAAGAATTCTTTGCTCGTTGCTTTTGCAAAAAAAAAAAAAAAATTGCTTATTTACTTCTTCGGGAAGTCAATGCACTTTGCGGAATTGCACATTTTGGACTAGTATATGTTAAAAGAAACTAAGGACTGGGTTCGGGCCATTCTCTTTCTTTTTTTTTTCTTTAGACTCGGGCTGACTTCGTTTTTTTTAGGGACTGTGTCGGGCCGGCAGTTATTTTTTTTTCCTTTGTAAAAATAATAGTAATAGAGCACATTTCATAACGGAAACTTTAGAAATTTATAGCAACAAATATTTTCAAAAATCTAATCAAAAATCTATAGTTTTAAAATTATGGTATTTTTAATAATATTTTTCTTTCTTTCTAAACTATATTCAACTTTTTACTGAGTCCTCATTTGAACATGTGTATGTGATCATTTATGTTGTTATTTCTTGTCTTGCAAACCTATAATCTGAAAAATGCTTTACTTAAAACTGTTTGTATAAATAGGAGAGCGATATTCTTTTAAAGGAATTTAAAAAAAATGTAAGTAATATTGGTTAACAAATTTAGGAACATTTTACAGAAATTGGCTGGGTTGGGTCTGTTTTTACTGACTTTTACTCGGGGCAAACTGGGCCAATGTCAGGCCAAGGTAGCTTTCCTCTAGGCCGAGCTTATCCCAGGGCTGAAAAATTTTTTAATAAAAAAAAATTAAAAATTCTGTAGCAAAATCAATATTTTCCAAAATTTCTATTTTTCTAAGGACTTTATTTATTTTTTAAATTAACCTTTCATAATTTTAGGTAACTTTAAATCGTTAGTCTAATCTACGTTGCTGAGAGGGGGGCTTCAATCTATACTAATATTATAAAGTAGTAAAGATTGTTTGTTTGTTTGTTTGTAGGGGGTAATCTCTGGAACTACTGAAGCGATTTCAAAAGTGATGGTGGCAAATTGATGGTGACAATCCCTGCTCCAACATAGGCTATATTTTATGTCGGTGCCACTATCCCCAGGGGGGGGGGGGTGTGCAAAAGCGAAAAACGTTCTAAAATTTCGATTTTATTTATACTGGAGGAGCTAGGAACATGAAATTTGGCATGGTAGTTAATTATAAGATGTAAATGCTCTCTAAGAACAAATTCTAATAAAATTTGAAATTTAAAAGGGTGAGATGAGCGAAAAGCGTTCTAAAAACATTCTAAATTAAAATTTCTATGGAATCTTTGGAACTACAGAACCGTTTTCAAAAGTGATGGTGGCAAATTGATGGTCACAGTTCCTGCTGTAACATAGGCTATATTTCATGCCGGTGCCACTGCCCCCAGGGGAGTGCATGAGCGAAAAACGTTCTAAAATTTCGATTTTTTATACTGAAGGTGTTAGAAACATGAAATTTGGCATGGTAGTTACTTATAAGATGTAAATACTCTCTAAGAACAAATTCTAAAAAAATTCGAAATTTAAAACTGTGAAATGAGCGAAAAGCGTTCAAAACTTTCTAAATTTCTATGGAATCTCTGGAACTACCGAACCCTTTTCAAAAGTGATGGTGGCAAATTGATGGTGACTATCCCTGCTCCAACATAAGCTATATTTTATGTCGGTGCCACTAACCCCAGGGTTGTGCAGGACGAAAAACGTTCTATTTTTTTTTTTTATATACTAAAGGAGCTAGAAATTTGAAATTTGGCATTGTAGTTACTTATAAGATGTAAATGTTCTCTAAGAACAAAATTAAAAAAAAAAAAATCGAAATTTAAAAGGGTGAAATGAGCGAAAAGCGTTCTAAAAACATTCTAAATTACAATTTCTATGGAATCTCTGGAACTACAGAACAGATATCAAAAGTGATAGTGGCAAATTGATGGTGACACTTCCTGCTCCAACATAGGCTATATTTTATGTCGGTGCCACTAATCCCAGGGGGGGTGCAAGAGTGAAAAATTTTCGAAATTTGCAACTTTTTTTATATTGAAGGAGCTAGAAACTTGAAATTTGGCATGGTAGTTACTTATAAGATGTAAATGCTCTCTAAGAACAAATTTTAAAAAATCGAAATTTAAAAGGGTGAAATGAGCGAAAAGCGTTCTAAAATCATTCTAAATTACAATTTCTATGGAATCTCTGGAACTACAGAACCGATTTCAAAAGTGATGGTGACAATCCCTTCTCCAACATCCTCTTTAATATAAAGCTATGCGTTCCTGACGACTGGGTTTTTCGCTAATCTTTGCCACAGATCTCGGAAAATCAAACATTTGAAGTTACTGAAAAAAATAATAGCTCGAAAAGTATTTGTCAGAAAATTGTTAAACAAACTGCGTTTAAAAGGTAAAAAAAATGTATATTTCTTAATATAAATTTCAAAATTAATGATTATGCCATTTTTCAAATATTGAATTTCAACAATTACCAAATTTCACAATGGAGTACCATAGCGAAAAGGGTGACGTGTCCTGACGTTTATATTGGCTATAGCACAAGTCACAAATTATAGTAGCCTTATTATTCTGTTAAAATATAAAAGTGAACTAAGAAATGTCAATATTTTGTTTGATTAAAGGTTCGTTAAGAGAAATTGACCAGCGTAGCGGGCGTAGCTTGCTAGTGATTAATAAATCTCTTTATAATTCATTAATTTGTTGTTAAATTTATAAAACCATCCATCTAATTTAATACACTTTATTCACTTTAATTATATTGTAATTTTTATTCAAATATTTTAATCTGAAGTATAAATATTTAAACAATTGTTTCAGTTTTAACAAATAATAATTTATTAGACTTTTAAATATTTTTACAAGACTATATATGATTGGGAATGCAAATCTCAAAAGAAATAAAGTTGAAATAGTGTAATAAGAGTTTTGGAACTGTCAATGGTTGTATCATACTGAAAGTATTGGTTTCTCGTCCGATCACTGAAGTCAAGCAGCATCGAGTGGGGTGGGGTTACTGCTTGGGAGGGTGAAGCTCTATATTTTTTCTACAGATATTTCTATAGCTTTAGGTTAAACAAGCTTATAGAAAAAGGGGCCATAATTCTATAGGATTCTATAATGCATTTTCTATAAATATTTTTTATAGAATTCTATAAGAAATTTTTGTAAGGGTCTATTTGAATATTCCACCAATTTGTTTGATATTATAGAAATACCGCTTTTACACAATTCCATTAAACAAAAAAAAAAAAAAAAAAAAAAAAAAAAAAAAGGCATTTTAAAACTTTTTATTGTTTATTACCTATTTTCTATTATCTTAAATTGCATTCATTTTTTCATCGTCATTTTTTTTAAATTTTGACTTTCTTGATTGATACTTAATGGCTTATTTATAGTCTCATTCTGATAAAACTTCGGAGGGGGATCAAACCCTGTTGATCCCCCCATTGGTTAGGCTGGATGTCAGCTTTACGGGAGGGGATGGAAATATCGGCTGGAAAAGAAAGGGGAATCCATATCCATACTGTCAAAGGTATTCCTTGCAACAGTTATCAAATTGAAGCTGAATGAGACGCATCGAATGAGCTGTAAAAATCTAAATTCGCCGCCAATCAATCACTATGGTATGGTAGCTTTACTTGTTAGACATGGCATTTGTTTCAAAAAGGACTGTACAGATTAAAATACAAAATTTAATCTTTTGTAACGGCTCGGCTCCCCTTTTCCTATAACTCACATTTAAAGAACGTTGACCTGCGTGTAAGAAATACATTGATTTAGATTTAACCCATTCGAAATTCGATTTTTTTTTTTTTTTTTTAATTTTGGAAAAAAAAAAAAATTACATTAAGAAAGTTCTAAAAAAAAAAATTCTCCGTTCAACAACGCGGAGCTTTCTGATACATTTTCTGACTCGTTTTTAAGCGCAAAAACCTGAAACTTGCAGGCATGATGACTCGAATATATATATATTTTTCATTTTTCGATCATGAGTTATACAAGCGATTATTGTCTCACGATATATATATATATATATATATTTCCTTTCCCGCACTATCGCGTCCGAAATTCTGTTCAAAACGCCAACTTTGATGACAACATTTTCTGAAATATCTTCTACCTTTACCGAAAAATAAAAAAAAAACTGTTCGATTGCAAAGATTCTGTATAAATCAAACGTTTGCGAAAAAAAAAAAAAAAATAAATAAATAAATAAAAAATAAAAATAAATAAAAAATGTGTCAGAAAGTAACCAGTTTGGATTTTTTCTTAATAATATTAAAATACACACTGGCGTAAGTGCTCGTAAATCATTCCGCCTGTCCTCTCTTTTCCAAAGGTTCTGTGGTCATCAACAAAATAAAGGGGAGTCTCAACAACAAAAAAAAGAGACATAGATAAACATGTCAGCTATGTTCCCTGCTACCCTCTGACTTTTAAACAAGCTAGATAAGTCATAAAACATGAAACAGACCGCCTTACCGCAAGAAAGGGACCGCTAAGCAAAACGTAGTCAGGGACAACCTTTAAGACTCTAACAGGGCGTAGACTCACGTCGGTTTCTTTTCTTGTGGTATGTCGGAATCTTTGATCTTTTATGATTTTCTTAGCATGTCTAAAGTTCAGAGGTCAAAGCAGGAACAGTTGACAGGAGGGGACTGCCGTTAACACCATCCCTTTTCTTTTGTTCCTGACCACTAAATGATTCGAGAAGAATGGGAAGTTGTATGAGTTATTAGTATCTTAAACTGACTTGCTCCAGAAAGCACTAAACTGGGTCTTAACCCTTTCAGGCACGAAGTACTTCTGTTGCTAAAATGTTAAAATTATTGAGTGACACCGGAATTTCCAAACAAATTTATTTTAAAATTATTGAAGGTTTTTCTTCCAGTACATAATAAACAGATTTTTTAATTAAAAAATACTGGTGTCATTGCGGCACTTTCGGATTAATATTAAGTGGGACAGAATTTAACCCATCATGCCGGAAAGGTATTTTTCTTGTGGTTATTCGGATTCGGACTCTTCGATGTTTTATGACTTTCTCAGTATGTCTACAGTTCACAGGTCAGGGGACGTCGCTGAGAGTTAGGTCAATGTCAATGTCTGACTTTCAATTTACAAAAAATTATTACTTTTTACATTATTTATAACCTTTTATATTTTATTACTGTTATGTAATTGTATTAATTGTTTCAAATCTAATAAACAGGCGCCTCCTGCGGTGGAAGTTGGAACGGATGGGTGCTATCGGTGTCGGGTAGCGTTTATTTTTACCCTCGTGGACGTTCCTATACCTCACGGGTGGCTGTCCACGAGTGGGTGATTTCTGTCTCTTTTGTTGAGACCCCTTTCTTTTGTCGATGACCACGAAAACCTTCGGAAAGAATGGGCTATCTAAAGATTTACGACTCTCTCAGGCAGCCTTGCTGAGACTACGAATAAACGCAGCTTTATAACTGCTAACGCAATCTAAGCTAAAAGCAAAGTTCGAAGAAAAACCAATACTTCCCACGCCTTTGTGGTTCCTAATAAACACAACTCAGTCATAAATAATCATTTCCTGCCGGATTCCGCGAACTACACTTACTCTTTATTGCAGGCCAATGAGTCATAACCCAGTTATTTTTATCATTATTTTAAGAAGATTATTTTCTGGGAATCTTTCATCATGAAATTTATTTTTTGCTATTAGATCGTTTTAAAATGAATCTTGATTTTGTGATATTCTAAATAGCTTTTCTTTCAAATACGCATTTATAGTCTGATGCATAGTTTACATAGTTTATATTATACGATAAGTTATTATACGATACGTATTGTTATAGTTATGCTATATATACACTATACATTCAGGAAGAATTCCACCTTTTTTGAAGCAAGTCTGAACATTCTCGTCCGAATGGATGCCAAAATGCAAAGAAAATATTGAAAGAATATAGGGGGGGGGGGGGGGGAGGATTTAATAATTACACATATTGTCTGCTCAAATCCCTGGAGTTTGTTTCTAAATTGCTGTGCAAAAGAGCCATCAAATGAAAATTGAGTTTATATAAAAAGAAGGACCGTGCGAAGAGAAAACTGCGCCTGGGGCAAAGTTTCAATTTGGCGCCCCCCCCCCCCCCCTCTCCTCCCCTTCTTTTTGTGACAGGTAACATAAACTGATAAAGTACAGAAACAGAAATAAATTCTATTGTTGGAACTTTAAAAGGTTTAATTTTAATTCAGAAATTGCAAACAACTAAATAGCGTAAGAGAAAATTGCACTTATTTGTTGGAGAGATCATGATATTTTGAGACAGAAAAAAAAAGAATGATGAAAAGAGAAAAAGAAATTCCCCAGAAAATGATCTATGACCAAAAAATGAATAAATAAATAAATAAAACCGTGGTTGGTAGTATAAATTTGGCGCCCCCTCAATTTCTTCACCCGGAGCGAAGGCCCCTCCCCCCCTCTTCGTACGGTCCTGATAATAAGCATCTGAAACTGAAAGCAATCTAAGTAAAGTTGTTTAAAGTGTTTTTCCAGAGTCAGGGGTCTGTCCAGAGTCCAGACATTTCTCCCAGGGTCTTGTTTTTGTAAAATTGTGAAACAGCTTTTAAAATTTGTGAAAAATCTAGTCCTAATTTTGGGAATTGGAAATTATCGTTATATTCCGGTTCTTGTTTAATACATTTTTAAGAAGATATATGTTTGTAAAATACACGTATTTTCTTTATATATGCAAAAGTGACAATTCAGATTTTACTTTTAAATGATTGAATTTGTGAAATATTCAGTTTGAAAGGGAAAAGTTTTGTGAAAGGTCTATATCTATTACTTGGTGTGTATAAATTCTGTATTTCATATACAGGGCAGCACAAAAGTTCGAACACATTTCCGTTTATTGACAGAAACTCCAGAAGTAGAATTTTAAACTGTGCTACGCGTTTCCAAACAAAACTAAAATTCAGCATCCTATGTAGTACATATACAAATCTATAGATCATATACAGGGCTGAATAAAAGTATTCGGATAATTTTCCGAATATTGTATATGTTGGAAATTCCTGAAATTACGTTTTTAAATAGGTTATGCGTTTTCCAAATTGTTTACTTAGATGTTATCTTTCAGCTTATTAAACGGTAATAATTTGTAAAATTATTTTGGAAGCGTTGGAAAGTGTTACATAATCTATGCTTGACGCATGATTTTTGTGTTTGTTTTTTTATGTAGAAATTACTATTCATTAAAAAAGAATTTTAATTGTAGAATAATGACGATTTAAAAATACATGCATTTTTCGCAAAAAACTGTTGAGCCAAGCGAAATTTTACTGATTTTTGCAGTGGTATCAGTGTGGGTCGGGACCGGGCCTGAAGTTTTCAACCTGTGCAGACTTCTAAAAAGGATGAAGTCCAGGTTCGACTCGGCTAGGAAAAAAGAATTTGGGCCCTACCCGTGTCTGCAGGGAAAAGTAATGACCGGCCCGGAAAGAGTGAAAAACATGCCCGGTCTGGACCGAGTCTTGTGAATGAAAATTGGCTCGAACGCGTGTCGTGCTCGGGCCCGTGCAGAACTCTCTACACTTAGTGCTGTCATTTTCACATCCATAAAAAGACGGACGGCGGCTTCGAAATCGGACCGTAAAAATACACTGAATTCTATGAAAACTGCATCTGTCTGAAACGGAATCCTGATTTTAATGTAAAAAAGTTCTTAGTCCCTATGTAAGAAATACCATAAAATTATACCTGTTAAGACGAAAACCTGTCTAAAACAGAATCTCTCTCCAGTCGTTTCAGTTTTTCTCGGAGTAGATTTTACTGTGCTAAATAAACATGACAATCTTACACAGTAAAATCCGTGAAAGCGGGATCGCTAGGGAGGGAAACAAAATTCAATTTTGGGGATGTTTCCAATTGAACAGTTACAATCGTATGGTATATTCCTTCAGTAGGCCCTATAATTTTTTTATGCTTTTAAGACAGGATTTCGTTATAAACAGCTTCCGTTATCCCAAGTTCTACTGATCCATGTACATTAAAACGTGTAAAAACAAAATCGCTTAGGGACCGGATTTTTTTTTTTTTTTTGGACAGGTTACAGACTTAGCATGTGTAGATTTGTACGATATCCCTTTCGGCAGGACCATAAAGATTTCCCATTATAGACAAGTTTTGTTTACACAGGTTTTACTGTGTAAAGTCAAACTCTACGCAGTATGGTACTAAAACTATGGTCTACTATGGTCCAGGGTCGGACTGGGTCCTTGTAAAGGGCGCAGACCTTGGATTTTCGAAGGGCGCAACTTTACTAAAGAAACTCATTATTTTACCACTTTTATAGAAAGCCAATAATATCCATTAATAATTAATAGACTGTAAAAATATAATCCGAAATATCAATATTTTAAAAATTTGATTTCTGTGTTAAATTTTGGAAATTTCCAATTATTTATAAAGATCTCTACACTGTACAAAATTTCAGAAATGTTTTCTGATGCCAAAAAAAAAAAAATAATAATAATAATAAAATACGAAAATTTATTTGTAAATTTATTTGTAAATTTATAAATAAAATATAATACAATTACAAATAAAATTTATTTGTAAATTTTTGTCTGCAAGTCCTTAATTGACCATGCAATCATGAACCAACCACAAGCTTCCGATATCAACAGAAACCTCTTTTCCAAAATTTATAGACAAACAAAGGAACTTTTTTTTTCCATAAACATCGCCGAAAACTTCTAAAACCCGTTGTTTCCGTGAGTTTCTGGTCGGTTCTTTTCCAAATGATTTCTGGGGACATGGTAAAGAGTTACGGAACTGTGCGTAATTAAAAAGCTACAGTCAGTTTTCGTAAACTTCTCTGTTACCTATAGTAATAATATAAAAGAAAGTTTTTGTCTGTCTGTGTGTTTGTTGACGATGGCTAGCGAAATCTACAGCTCGCACAGGTCTGAAAATTTCGATTTAGGCAGTGCAAGGCATGTCCTAAACTATACAGTCGAACCTCGTTAAGGCGAACACTCAAGGGGATTTTTTTTTTGTTCGTGTTACCCGAACTTAAATACATTACATACAACTAAATGGGGCAATCGGAAACAGTTCGTGCTAAAAGTAATTCGTGTTTAGCGTGTTCATGTTAACGAGGTTTGACTGTATTAAGATAATTGTGATATTCAAGAATTCAAGGTTCCTGTTTCAAGGTGAAAAGTTTTGTGAAGGTTCCTGTTTCAAGGTTAAAACTTTTTTGAAGGGTTCTGTTTTGAAATGAAAAAAATTGTGAAGGGTCCTTTAAAGGACCCAATTTTTTCCTAAACAGATCCCTGTGTATTGAAAAATGTTTTTACACTTTAAAAGGGTAAGGAAGTTTCCATAAGGTTCTTTTTGGAACAGAAATATTTTGTCCTATTTATACAACACTTTTGGTTTAACTTCATTGATGCATTTTTTGGTGGTGTATTTCTGAAGCAAAGATCGATTTTACGTTCATATATTTAGAATGGAGATATATATTTTTTTCTTTTGAAAGAAGGGTGAAAATCGTAAGGCTCAAATCCAAAGAAGCTACTTTCTGACACATTTTTAATTCATGAAATTGACAGGTGTTGTTATTCAGAAACCATGTAATCGAAACACGTTTTTCGTTTTTTGGTAAACGCAAAAAGATCTTTCAGAAAATACTGTCAAAGTTGACGTTTTGAGCCGAATTTTCCGAAGAAGCGAGAAAGGATAAAAACCTGTCGTCACATGACCACAATTGCTTATAACTCGATAAGTAATTTAATTATAAAAAAATGAAAAACTCATTTCGATTCGAAATCGCTTCAATAGTCAGGCCTGTCAATTTTATGCCTCTGCGTTTAAAAATGAGTCAAAAATGTGTTACTAACTTCCGCCTTTTCAAGCAGGGGATTTGAGAACCACTTTAAAAACAGCCAAATCATCCAGAATAATATATATTTTTTGTTTTAATTAATCTCTGTACTTCATATAAGTTCATCAGATATATTTGGAAGTAGATATAAAACAAGAGTTCTGCATCAGAGGCGTACGAGGCGTATGTATGCTCAAGGTCGAAGGAAGGTTACGGAGCCGGAAGTGGCAGGTGTGGACACCGGAAGTTCTGCGGACTGTGAAGGTCACCGGAAGGGACAAGTGTGGATAACAGACATGTTGAGACAGGAAACCGGAAGTAAGACCGGAAGGGATTAGGAGATATGGACAGGATGAGACGTATTTTTTATGGGTTTTGAACAGGTTATTTCTTGACATGGAAAATTTTTCTACACCAGATGTGCTAACCTCTCAAGGTTAGCGGAAGTGACAGGTGGTGATAACAGACATGTTTATACAGGAAGTGATTCCGTAAGTAAGAAAGAAAGAAATTAGGCGATATCGGTAGGATGTTCTACACCAGATGTGCTGACCACGCAAGGTCATAGGAAATGACAGATGTTGATAACACACAGGTTGGAACAGGTATCTTTAGACAGGAAGTAATCGTGGGTCTTACCGGAAAAAGGACAGGAAGTGAAGTGTGATAAGACTTTCTGACTTTATAAAAGTTTAATATGAATTTTTTTTTCTATAAAAAGAGTTTTAATTAGGTTCTTTCTTGAGAGGGAAAAAATTTAGTTTTTTAATTTCATAAAAGTTTTTTTTTTTTTAATTTTATAAAAGTTTTTATGGTTGGTGAGAAATGTGATTTTAAGTGTTTAAAAGGGTGAAAAATCCACTAAGAGTTGCTGAATAAAAGGAGGTGATCGACTTTGACAACATTTTTCTAAAAGTTTATTTATCGAAAAAGGAATCATACGTTTCGATTATATTTGTTAACTATTATAGTTTAACATCAAAAAGCAGGTAGACATTCACATCTCTAGTGCTCGTCGACCTAACTGTTCGGAATTTTCTTCGAACCCATTATTTTTGACTTTTTAAAAGTTTAATGTAAAAAATTATTCTTTAAGTTTTAACTGAAATGAGATTAAAATAGATGTAATGGCTAAATTTTTAAGGATTTAAAATGAAAATTCGTCGAAAATTGTGATAGCCATGTAAATGAAAGTAATGCGATTACTTTGCTTTATAAAAAATCTAACACGAAAATATCTGGTAGACGTTTACCTTTCGCACTCGTCGACCTAACCGTTCGGAATTTTGTTTAAACTTCTCTCGAGTTCGTCGACCTAACCGTTCAGAGTTTTCGTCGAAATCCGGACATAAATTAACTTACAATAGCTAACTTTTTTAAGTTATGTGTTGCCAGGGCCTGTTTACCGAATAGGCCCGTGAAGCCTGAGCTTACCCACTGAAATTCAAAGGGGCCCCCCAAATTTACTTTTAAAAACTAATTTTTAGAGAGGAAAAATTCAGTCAAGGTAAAAAATCCATTTTTTGATAATTATAGCTATTAAATTTTCCTTCAGACTAATACTGATACATTTATACTTTTTTTTTTTTCTGTTGATATAATAAATGGTATAAAAACAGTAATTAAATGCAACTTATTTTCATTTTTTTATGTTTTACATTTTAATTTCAAACGTTTAAGACTGTAACATGCTAAAAATAACAGAAAATTTAATTTGTATACTTATATTATGTTTAAATTCATAAAGTGTGGAGAAATTATATGAAATATGAAGGATAGGTTATTTAAATAAAGGGGAAAATCAGGTGCTATCAAATTTCTGGTTATAAAAATAGAAGCAAAATTGTGTTGCAGCTAAGAATAAATTAAAGTCAAATATTTGTTGTCGTTGCACTGTTCTTAACACTTGGCAAGTCCTGCAATTTTCAAAGCAAAAAATATATTTTAAAGTTCGGATATTCGCACATCGCACCTGTTTCTTATTTGTAAATTCATTTACAAAATTACTATGTTATGTATATAATAAAATATTTTTTGTATCTATATAGGTAGTTACTTTTTTAGTTTAATATTAAAAGTATTGTTTACTTGAAAATTTTATGCTAAAATTTCAAATTGTTGAAGCATAATTGGTAGAGTAAAAGGGGGATGTCGGGTTTCCCCTACTTCTAAGTCTTAAGCGGGCCCTGTGTGTTGCGCGGGGGTCAAACTAAACAATGAGAATCCCATTCCTCCCTCCCCTCCCCTCCCCTCAGATCCGAATACTGGTGGGGAGAAAAATATTTTATTTTTTCGAAACTGCGGTTGATCCATAGAAAAATTCAGTTTGTTTCCTGTGTACAAGCCTAGCAATAGAAGTGTCTTAATCTCTGCACAAAAAGAACACTATTATTATTATTATTATTTAACTGTCAAAACTTTGTTTAAAATTAGATATGCAAATCTGAAAAACATGCTATCAATTTTGCTTAATAATTGTACAAAATTTAAATGTCAAGTTTTTTTTTTTTTTTTTTTTCCAATAAAAATAAAAAATATTCTGCATTCATAATGCTTATTTTTTATATGTTATTTTTTTAGGCATTACTTAGCAAATTTAGACGAAAACATTACTTTACCAAGGTCAATATGTGTAATAAATATTTTTCTTTTTTAAACTGGGCTAACGACTAATTATTTGCAATTGATAATTTAAAATGTTTTAATTGCTTAAAAAATATAGATTACGTTTTTCTTACGAATTTGGTTTGTCTGTCCGTGCTCTAACTGGTTTATGTATCAGACAGAACGTAAATTCCCCCCCCCCTCCTTCCCCCATTCGCTATCTATTCCTCCGAATGCATTTGAAAAGTCAATTTTTTTAGGAGGGAGGATATTTTCACGTAGGTGGCCTCAAGTTGGGGGAGGCGGGGAGGCAAGAGAAGACAATTGTCCCTCCCTGGATTTTCAAATTTAATTAACAATTTATTTTATTTTTCTATCATAATTGTATAATTGAAAAAAATATTTTCCTTAAATTATTTAAAATAAACACTAAGATTAAGAGAAACTAAGGTTTCCGCCAGGGTCCCTGTGCCCCCCCCCTCCCTCTAACCCATGGAAGGCAATTTGAATTGGCTTTCTTTTTACGTTCATGATGTGTTAAAAATTATTCTAAACGGAGTTTTCATGGCGACAGAGCCCTCTGATGAACCATTTCAGTTCTTCATTTTGTAAGAAATCAGTAGAATATTATTTTGGGATTTTTAATATGTCTTACTTGTTACATTTCTATATTGTATTGTATGTTGATATGCTTAAAAATCTTAATGGGCATTTGGCAAACGGAAACTATCGCTCATAGATCATTCCCCCAAGAAGAATCTAGAGGGCGCCGTTGAAACATTGCGCCTCAGACCTTCTAGAAATGCTCTGTGTCTGCGATTTTTCCAGGTGGAACGCGTCATTCATTCGTCGAGTGAAAAAGAGACGAGACGATTGATTCGCAGGTACTATACGTTTCCTTGAGCTTTAGTATTATTTTCGCCTCTAAAGAATCTTCTGCTATAAATGTATTTTTATTGTATTTGTGCGAATGTTAAATTGTTTAATTATTCTGATAAATGATCTGATTATTCACTATTTATAAGAAATACTGTCTCTCGGAATTCTGAAAAGTCGACTTTTATAACTGTTATTTCTGCTTCATAGATTCTAGAAAAAAAAAAAAGTATAACGGGAGCAAATTACACCTATTTGCGTGTTATTGATAATGGCGAATACTTGTTCGATTTATCGCCAGATGTTGGCAAGCAGTTCCGTTCCAGCCATTTGTCAGTCACCGATGGTAAGGTAACCCTATTAAGATTTCTTTTTGTGTTATAGTCGTTTACACAGTGCGCAGCCGCAGTGGCGCTAGTGTTCATCTATCTCTTGAGAAAGCTTGTTCTCGTTATCGTAATTCTGTTCGTTTCGTGGTTTCTAGAAGTCGTCTGCGACACTTTTAACAAAGTCAGTTTCGTTATGCATTATTTTGTCAATTTAAAAGATTAGAGAAGATAAAATGAAATTTTCGTTTTGTTAGAAAGTAGACATTTTATGTTGCGATCTTTAACCTTTATTTAGTGTCTTGTTGATATTTTATAAAATACGTTGCCAACATTAACACAATTGTGGCAAGATCAAGATTCGAAGCATGGCTCTAAGTCATTATTAAAAAAAAAAAAAAAAAAAAAAAAAAAAAAACTAAGGTAAGTATAAAGTTATTAATTTATTTTACATGATTATCTTATACTATTTTAGTTAAATAAGCCGATTCTCAATAAAATGTAACATTTCGATAGATATTTCATTTGAATGTAAATATAATGAAGAATAAGCAATGATGAGAATGAATATAAAGCACTTTAGAAATGAAATAAATTGTCTTATGTCTTACATACATACTTCTAGAAGTTGTCTGAAACATAAAGATAACTATATTTTGCTTTTTATACATTCAAACTCTTATGGCAAAATTGGAATGTACAATGTAGATTTAGCTCTGCAACTAATGGTACCTGGTGTGGGGTTTTCATTCATTCATGTTCATTGTGAAATTTTTTCTGGACCTTTAGAATTCCAACACTTTAATAATGAATTCAAACCAGAAATCGTTGGATATTAAGATTTCTGTTTCAAAAACTTTGCTATTTCACTGCCTCGACTGAACAAAAATATAATATTCGGATTTGAGAAATGAAGGATGGTGATCATCATCTTTGTGGTGGTGAATTTCACTCTCTGATGTGTGCTAAAGTTAGGGGTCAAATTTGACCTGTTAGTGCTGAAAAGTTAAATTTCTTAGTGTTCTTGGGCCATGAAGGTTGAAATTTAGAAGAGAAAATGTTTGCCTTTTGAAACTAAAATTGAAATAAAACCATTTTCCTGCAAGGATAGAGTAAAATTTTTTTGCATTTCAACAAAGATTCTACTTTTGCTGTTTGAAATATGTTTTTATTAACATATTTTTTTGAGCTATTTAATTTTAGATGAAAACTAAATGAAATTTTAACAAAAGTTTACTGTTTAGAACTTTTAAATTAAAAAGTGGCCGCTAGTTTAAAGAAAGTGGCCACTCATAAAACTGCTACCACTGGCCACTAATGAAATTTCTCAGTTTTGCCCTTTATTGGACAAATCATCTTTTATTATCATTTAAAATAAAATACAGAGAGAACAACATTATAATTTTGCCCCTGTCAGAGAGTTACTGAAGGTAAGATGAAATAAATTTTGGATTTTAGCTAGTTCTTGCTTCTGAGAAAACTTTTTCATTTTTCAACATATGATTTTGTATTTTTAAGTAGTTTGTCGGTAAAAGTAAAAATTATACCTATTTACTTTGGGAGAAAAAGTCATGAAATTTGCTGAAAGTTCAGGCAAAAATTAGTTCTGGGAAGTTTATGACTACAACATTTTAAGGATTGCTATATAATAAATTTTTAAAACCACATCTGGGGATCAGTCTGAAATCGACTTGAATCAAAAGTTAGTTAATCTGACCTACAACAACAAAAATAGTGCTGAGAGAGGATCCCCCCCCCCCCCCCCCCCTTTCTGCTGTAACATAACCTTTCAGAAAATTTGCTGTGAATTTCAGAAAATATTTTTTAAAATTCAGAATCGCTCCTGAAACTCCATTCCAAAGAAAATGTTTGATTCTAACACTGATCTATGCTGACAAATAATACAATGGAAAGTTTAATCAAAGCATCCATTCATTCAACAAAAAGTGCCCCTTTACTCAACAAAAGTATTCTTTTATCTAACAAAAATGTCCTTTTCAATAAATCTGTCCTCCCCCTTTTAAAAGAAATGCAAATACTAGTGATACTTGTTATCTTCTACACTCAAATAATCATTATTTTATAATTTAGCATTTACATTAAAAAAAAAAAAAGGCCAAGAAAATTTCTCTTAATAGTTTTTAAAATATATATTTTATTTGATTGGGAAATACTGGTTTTAATTATTCATTATTTAATTATTATCAAAACAATAACTATTGCATTTCTCTTTTCCAAATAAACAAGTTCACTTGTTTCTTTAAAATATGAATTTGAATTATTATGAATGGGGACCCGCTTTTATAAAAAAAAGGACCCAGATATTTGAAAATCCTGGGTCCCTGGGACCCAGGATTTTTAGGATCCAGTGACATCACTGACATATTTTATAATTTGCAATCAAACCAGTCAGGAAGCAGAAAATATTGTTTAAGGGCACAGTCAAAGAAGGGCGCATAGAGCTTAATCCCTCCCCATTTATATAAAAGTCAAAGAAGGGCTCATAGAGCTTAATCCCTCCTCATTTAAATAAAAACAATTAAGTTACAGGAGTTGTTAAAAATCTATTTTCTGTCTTAAATGTTTGCTTATTCATCTCTTACAGAAAAAAAATTGTAATATTAATGAAAGTTATAGTAATTATGAAACAGGTAAATCTGCAGATCAGTGACCTCAAACATCAGTTCTACAGTTTTATTTTGAAATAATTTTATTTAGTATTTAAAATATCCAACTCACAGTAGGGTCATTCCATGGTAACTTACGTTACATTTAGAATAGTTGACTTCAGTAATTTTAGTAATATACCACCAAAAAATATTCATAATGTAAAGTTGATGTGAGTTGTTAATTAAACCTATCCAAAGGAAAAAATGCATGAGAATTACTTAAATTTAGTGCTATTTATTTCTTGAACTGGAAATTATATGTACTATGGTAACTTACGTTACACTGAGAAGAAAACATAAGTTACCATAATAAATTTAATTCCCACTGTTCAATAAATACCACTAAATTTGGGTAATTTTCATTCAAATTTCGGTTTGTATAGGTTTAATTAAAAAATCACATCAACTTTACATTTTGAATATTTTCTGGTGTTATATTACTAAAATTAATAAAGTCAACTATTCTAAATGTAATGTAAGTTACCATGGAATGACCCGGTATCATTTTTTTCATATTTGTAATATTAATTATATTTCAAGTAATATATGAAGTAGTCTCTGGAAATTTAATTGTTAAAAATAGTGAGATGAAACTGTACTCCAAAACCTTTTTTTTCTAATTATTACCTTTTAAATCCCCCACTGTCTCGATAATTTGATAGCTGTAATTGTCTGATATTTAGTATTTTAAATTATCCATCTATAATAATTAAAATATCGATCTTCTGATAATTACAATAATTGATGCAAACAGTGAATGATTATCACAAATATTTTATTAATTACTGGTATCCTAATTTTTAAATTTATTTGAAAATAGCTATTTTGTTTCATTAGTATGCTTTCATTAAATTCTGGTTCTAAATACAGTCATAAAAATAACTATATTTATTACTTTTTATGGGGTGTCCATTGCTGGAACAGAGGGTGTCCAACAAAAGGTGTCCATTACTGGCATTTTAGGTGATTTGATATATTTCTGTTATTTACAATTGAATTTTGATTCATATTGGGAAATGAGACTATGAGAAAGGTTAAATATTGTTGATAGATTAATATAATATTGAAAAAACTGGAATATAATAAATATAACTATTAATTCAAAAACAATTTTTAAAGAAATTCCTTAAGGGTGTCCATTACTGGTACATCTACCCTATATAAAAAGTTTAATTAACCAATATGAAATTAAAACTGATTATTTAACACATCATTACCCATTTGTTATTTTGATACCTGAAATATGTCAAAAATGGTTATTGTTTGCTGCAACAATTCCTTGAATAATGCAAAATGTTTTGTATTTTTTAAAAGTACTACCTTATTTTCTTTTGATTAAAAAAATTGGGTAATTCCGTGTAATAGCGGCTCCTGAAGATGAATGAACCAAACGACCAAGATTTATTGTCACATTATAATATGATATATTATTACTTTAAATCATTACTTTTGTGATGTATATGGCTGAGTTTTCAGTCATATATAACACATATGATGTATACATATGACATGTGCATAAGTCTTATATGATGTATATATACATGACACATAAGACGTATATAATGACATATATGGGTGTTTGGAATAATATGTGTATATTTGATGCATATATAAGCTTTTCGATGATCTCGGCAAAATCAGAGCTGAAACCTTAGCATAATTGTAATTGTGGAGGCCGCTATAACACGAAAGTATAAAAGGGTATTTATTGGCTTTACAGTTTCTTTTCATTTTTTTTGTTCAACAGCTATAATGCTATTTTATCAGTGCTCGCAATGAGCTTAATTTTTTCTGAGGCAGGCCAAATTTACAACAATAAAAGAAATGCCCTATCTCCTGAAAATGTAGAATGATTAGTGTTTTTGTACCATAATTTGCCATATAACAAGCTTAATTATTATTTTTTAATTGCATTTATTGTATTTTCTGTTTCTGCACACTGCTTCTTTATCCAAAATCATAAGCCTTTTTCTATAGCTCTAAAAATGATTTTTTTAAAAATATAAAACTAAACTTTCATTTACATTGATTTTGTATGGAGTTTTATTCTTACCTTTTTCTATGTTTTATCAATAAATTTTTATGTACCGAGTAAATAGCTTTTATGAATTATGGCATATATTATACATTTATATTCAGATAACTTTTTATTGATCACTTATAAATTAATTTGTCTTTGAGTATGCTTAAAAAATGAAATTCTTGCAGCAACTCAGTATTGGCCGAGTAGACCAAGTACCGAGTATATACTGAGTACTCGATATGGCTCTATCCAAAACCATTCAAGATTGCTGAAAGCATGCAGAATTTTTTAGTGGACTGAAAAATTTAAATATCTCTCCTTAAATTGATCCAGAAGAAAGTCCCTTTTTTTTTTAGATAAATTGAAAGCAATAAAACAAAATATAGTAAATGGTATAATGTCTTTCAGTGAAATTTTTTTCAGCCCCCACCCCTCTTATGAATGATATCTTGTAAAGGAATTATTAATTTTTAAATAAGTGTTTTGTATATTTTCTGGCCCTGAGTTTTCAGTGCCCCAGTTGGTTGCATGACCTCGCGTTTCTAAAGTTGGTCCTGCTTCTGATGAATCTGATCATGATGACATATTGTAGACTTAGAAAACAAAGCATCTAGGACATCAAAATGTACTATGAAAAGTGTTAAAAATGTACAAGTATATTCATAAGACGTAATACTGATTATTCCAGAACTAGTAACAGTGTAGCTTGGCAGGGGGTGCAATAGGTTATTTTTTACCTTGCAGACTCTATTATATTTTCTCATAGAAATTGTGCTTATTTAGTATGGGTTATTATTTCGTGAGATAGTAGGTTTGGTCCAGCATTGTTGAGTTGCAGATTCATTTTAGTTTTCTGCAGAATGACATAGAAAATTTTGCTTCTTATCTGAATATAAATAAATGCTTTTGGAAAAAGAATTGTATAAATCAATCTCACTTTCAGGTGTATTAAAAAAATGAAATAAATGAATAAAAGTAAAAGTTACTGTTTTTTCCCATAAAGTGTAATAAAAAGTAAGTCAAATATATTTTTTTATATTGTATTGGCTATTGGGAATATTGGATATAGCAAATATTTTTCAAAATCCCTTTGAGCTATAGGTGCAGATTCCCAAAATCTGTTAGGAGCCAGTGGCTCCTAAACCCAAAAAATCCAGTGGCCACGTTCAACCAAAGTGGCCAATTGACCATAACAAATGCATAAAAACAGTAGCATTTATATGGCTATATGGAGTTTTATTGTCTACTATTAAAGCTTAAAAGTAATAAACAGTATATTTTAAATTAAAATTTAGACGAACTTAAATAAATAAATGATTTATTTTTTCTTTATTAAAATTAGGCAACAGGATTTTATAAAATCGTCCAACCATAATTGTATACAGTTTATTGGAATGAATATTTGTAATGTAAGGCCCCAAATAAGCAATTCTCTAACTTTATTGTTCTATAGTATGTCTAAAAATCAAAAGAAAAAAATATATACCGTAAAATCCCGAAAGTAAGCCCCCCCTCGAATGTAAGACCCCTCCCACTTTTAAGCAATTTTGGTTTTCTTTTCCATTCTCGAATATAAGCCCCCCCCCCAAAAAAAAATATATCTGTAAAATCTCGAAAGTAAGCCCCCCCTCCCACTTTTAAGCAATTTTGATTTTCTTTTCAATTTTTAAATATAAGCCCCCCCCCCCATCTCTCACATACAAAAAAAAAATTATGCACGAAAAATTGATTTTAAAAATCTAAGGAAGGCATTTTTCATTCTTTTGATATTTTTGACAGATTTCCACTTATGTTTTCATATGATGTTAATGAAATCCTTCCTCTCACATGAAATGTCTGTTTCCCTTCTATGCCTTCTCTAACATAAAAAGTTTGAAAACTTGAGAATCTTAAATCCTTCTGTAGTTCTTTCTGCTCACTAATAACGTAACAATTAGTAAAAAAAATCAATCTTCTACACTACAATCTCAATTTCCATCCAAAATTTATGCCTCTTCTCCCTCAGCATAAAAAGTATAAAATCTTTAAAACTCTTTATAAAAAAATTATGCTCTATTTGTTGCTCTCTACTAACAATAAATAAATAATCAGACATTTAAATTTTCTCTGTATCACCAAGATGTCTGTTTCCGCTCTTTTGCCTCCCCCCAGCAAAAAAAATCTTTAAAACTCTATTTAAAAAATATATTCTGTCTTACATGTTGTTCTCTAGTAAAAATAAGTAAATAATCAATCATATGAGTTACCCTCCACTCTACTCCTCTCTCTTTGAAACTTACACTTCTCCTTAATTCCCTCCCTCTCCTCCCAGGATACAAAGTTTAAAATCTTTATTAAAAAATTTGCTGTCTAGTAACAATAAATAACTAACCAACCATTCCATTATCGCTTTACCACCAAAATGTCTGCTTCTTTCACTTAGCTAACACCTAACAAAAAAAAAAAAAAAAAAACTATTTATAAAAAAAATCCTCTGTCCTCTTTGTTGCTCTCTATTAACAATAAATAAATAACGAATCATCTAAATTACAAACTCCTTCCATCGAAATTCATATTTCCCTCTCATCCAAAGAGTACAAAGTTTAAAATTTATAAAGCTCTTATGTGAAGAAATTTTATGTCCTACATGTTGCCTTCTAATTTGTCACCTACGTTTTTTTGTCTACTCCAAAAGAGTCTCCCCCCCCTCCCCTCCCACACAAATTTTAAAATCTTTAAAACTCTTTTTTTTTTTTTTAAACTGCTGTATTTATTTCTCTTTAGTAACAATATTAATGAATAATCAATCATATAAATTACCCCCCTTTCTCTCAAAAATTCCACTTTTCCTCTGTCTTCTCACACAGCAAATAGTTTAAAATCTTTAATATTATTATTATTATTTTTTATGTTGATCTATTTCTTATTTTGTAGCAAGGTAACTCATCTCATTTACATCATCTCATATAAGTATCACTCATCTAAAATCATCATTCCGTTTGAAAATTTTTCTCTGTCCTATTCTCCAAAACAAGAGGAATATTTCTAAATATGTGAGAGGAAAGCAAAAATGTTCATCTTTTTTGCAGTTTGACTGTTCTTCCCTGAATCACGTGTATGTTTTGAAATAAATATGTTCTCTAAAACAACTCACCCTTCTATTAACAAAATATCAGCTGTGAGAACAGCCAAACTACAAAAAGGCTAAAATCTTCTATTTGCCCTTCCCCCCCCCCCCCCTCCATGTCTAGAAATTCATCCCTTTTTCTGGGGATGGAGAATGGAACTTTAACCCCTTCGGGACCGGCAGCTTTTACACACATTTTATTCGGTTGGCACCACTTTTTAAAAAAAAGTTACATTTACTTAAACTATCACAAAAATGCTCTAATTAGAGAAAGCTAATATTACTTTTATTTTTTACTGGTGCCTAAAACAAATTCTGTATGGTTTTTTGAGGGTGCATATATGCACCCATGGTCCCGAATGGGTTAATGGGAGAGTTAGATGATCATTTATTTATTGTTGCTACAAAGTGACAATACCACATAAAATCTTTAAAAAATAGTTTTAAAGATATTTAAGTTTGTGTGCTGAGGGGGACGGGGGGGAGAAGCAAATTTGTAGAGGTGTAGGAAGGGAGGAGAAGCAATTTAGATAATTATTTAATTATAGTTGCAAGAAAGTTCTACATAGATAAAAAAAAACTTTATGTACTGGGGGGGGGGGGGGGGCAAAGGAAATAAAGTTGACTTTTTGGAAGGGAGGAGGGTATAATGTAGATCGTTATTTAAATATTGCTGGGAAAAAATCACAAATACAGCAAAAAAAATTTAGAAGAAAACTGCATTTTTGGTACCAGAGGGGGGGAAACAGTAATTTTGAGAGCAGATTTAGATTATTGATTATTTACTGTTATACAATAAAATAAGAAATTAAAAAAAATTATTTTTAAAAATATTTGTTTTATTTTATTTTTTTTAATTTTTTTTTTTGGGGGGTGGGGGGGGGAGAATTTTAGGGTTGGAAATTTATTTTTATTTATTTATTAATCTACCAAAATACGGAAAATTCTCTCCCTTTTTTTAAAATTTTACAATTTTACAGATTTTTAATTCTACGAGAGGCATTTGTAGGTAGAGGATCTTCATGAGATAAGGGTGGGGGCAGGGATTTTAGGAGGATGGGTTACTTTAGGTGGTAGGTCTGAGTTATTTATTTTTAATATAGAGTATTTAATAAGTCTGAAAAGAAATTTAAAGTTAAAATGTTATAAAGGTTAAACTATGCCTTTTTGTTACCAGAAGGAGAGGGGGGACAGTAATTTTGAGAGCAGATTTATTTATATGATTGATTATTTGTTGTTACAATAAAATAAGAAATAAAGAAAAATATTAAAAAAATGATTTTTTAAAATTTTTTCCCTTTTTTTTTTTTTTTTTTTTTTTTGAAAGGGCAGGGGAGAAGGGGGGCAGGATTTTAGGGTTGAATTTATTTTCATTTTATTTTATTTATTTATATTTTAATTTGCCGAAATACGGAAGACTCGCTCGTTTTTTAATTTTACAATTTTACAGATTTTAAATTTTACGCAATGCATTTGGGGAGGGAGGTTCTTCATGAGATAAGGTTGGGAGGGGGGGGGGGGGGGCAGGGGAAAGAAGCAGAGATTTTAGGAGGTGGGGTTAATTTAGGTGGTAGGTTGGATTTATTTATTTTAATATAGAGTATTTAATAAGTGTTGAAAAGAAGTTTAAAATTAAAAAGTATAAAGGTTAAACTATGCAGTTTTGGTACCAGAGGGGAGGGGGGGAAACAGTAATTTTGAGAGCAGATTTAGATTGACTTTAGATAGATAGTAGTTATAGTTACAATAAAATAAGAAAAATATTTAAAAATGATTTTTAATTTTTTAATTATATATATATATATATTTTTTTTTTGGGGGGGGGGCGGGCAGGATTTTAGGGTTGGGAATTTATTTTTATTTTATCTTATTATTATTTTTTTTAATCTGCCGAAATACAGAAGATTCTCGCCTCTTTTTTACTTTTAAATTAATGATAAAAACAGGTTTTTAAATGATTTAAAAAAAATCCCGATTATAAGCCCCCCTCCCAAATTTGACCTTTTTTTTATTTTGAAAAAGGGGGGGGGGGGCTTACAATCAGGATTTTACGGTATTAAAAAATATGGAGAAGATTTATTTTCTTTAAGTTTTAGATTTTAATAAAATAAATTGAACAATTTTTGACATTCAGGGATAATTTTTTGTTTAAAGAAGAAAACGGGAAACTTGTAGATCTGCTGAAATGTGGTATCCCTGTTTAATCATGTTTTTTAATTATGGAAAACAGAAAAAATAAAAAAGCGGTAAATATTGCAGAAAATGTGCAGAATTGATTTAAGAAATAAAATTTTAAAAAAAAGGCGAAAATCTGACAGTCGGTGGAAAAGGGGCATCACTGTAAGACACTTAGACATGGAAAGTTAGTGGCAAAAAAAAAAAAAAAATCCAGTCGCCACGTGGCGACTGGCGACCGTAAATCTGCACCTATACTTTGAGCCCAGTAGCAGAAAATTCTCCAAGTGTCTGCGACAGATATTTCAGCAGCAAAAAATAATCTGCTGGAAAACGGTTATAATTCAGGATGGGCAGTATAGGTGCAGATTCCCAAAATCTGGAAGGAGCCAGTGGCTCCTAAACCCAAAAAATCCAGTGGCCACATTGTGAAACAAACGCATAAAATCAATAGCGTTCATACGGGAAAATAAACTCATTAATTCAAAGTGAAAAATAAATTCTTTAATATATACACATGTACAACAAAACACAGACTAATTACATCAAATGTGTATATTTAATTTAATCATAAAATTCTTTATATTTGAATATTAAGTAAAATACTTTATTTTTCACATTACCAATTTTACAATTGCACATCATTCAAAACATGGTCAAAGTTCCATAAAAAACAGTCTATCATCACTAAAAATGCTAAAAAAATTTCAAAAAACAATCACCATTACAAATACGTTTTCTTCCCAGCTGGAGCATCATCAGTTGTAATTTCAGGCATCCTTCCCTTCACTATTTATTTGACTGGGAAATGACGAATTCCTTCTAATCTCATTCCTTTCCCCCCTTTTTTTTCTAACATCTTTAGGTTTAATACAAATCTTAAACTATATACATTCAGATGATAAAGTTCGGTAAGGTACAGTTTTAAAAAAATATGTATACGCTTAGTAATTGTGGTAGTGGGGAATATTAGGAAAATATTCTTTCTTATTTTCATTTTGTTATACAAGAGCACATATAAAAAAAAGTGAATATGTGAGATTATTTTGCATTAAAAATCAAAACCACTTCAAACATTTGTTTTCTATAAGAAAAATTTCCTTTAAAGGATTTCTTAAGGATTTTTTCTAAATCCGTATGGAGAAATAAATAAAAGATCAATTTTATTATTGCGATTCATTGACGAAATTCGCGATTTTTTTTTCTCGATCATTCGACAAAATTCGCGATTTTTTCCCCATGCCTAATTGACAACATTGAAGATTATTTTTCACGATTTTTTTTCTGCGACTATATGACGAAATTCAGGATTTTTGTTTCGCAACTAATCGACGAAATTCACGCTTTTTTCTGTGACTGACGAAACTTGTTATTTTTTACGCAACCGATTAACGAAATGTACAATTTTTTCTGCGATCGATTCGTGAAATTTGCGGGGTTTTTTTTCTCCTTCTTCAACAATGGCTTGATGAGGTTCACAGTTTTAATACACAAGAAATTGACGAAATTCACGGTTTTATTTAGTGATCGTTTGACGAAATTCGAGATATTTTTTTTTTACTGCAATCGATTGATGAGATTTGTGTTTCTATCGCGAACAATTGACAAAATTCGCTGTTTTTTTGGGGTGGGGGAGCAGAGACCGATTGAGAAATTTCGCGGTTTTAATTTGCTACCGATTGACGAAATTTACAGTTTTATTTCGTGAATGAGTGATGAAATTGGTGGTTTTATTTGACGATCGATCGACAAAATTTGCGGGATTTTCTGTGTCTGTTTTCACTAAGTTCACGGCCGATTGAGGAAATTTCCGATTTCTTTTCATGACTGATTAACGAATTGATTTTACAGAAATCTTCTAAAAATTAAAATTAAATAATAATTTGAGGAATTACGCCAATTTATGGTAGAATCACATGCCGATATCTAGTATCTACCTGTTAGAACATATCTGAAAAATCCCAGAGCTATAAAATTATTCTTTTTTCGGTACGAATTTTTCTGCGTCGCAGGCTAATTGCGGTATGCTACTGTGTTATTTTTCTTTCTTTCTTTTCCTTATATAAAAAAAAGAAAAAGAAAATGAGCAATTTTTCGAATCCGCGGAAATGTGACATCCATGAAATCTGCCATTCGGCGAAAAATGACACCTCTGTAAAACACATGGCGACTTAGAAATCAAAAGTTAGTGGCCAAATTAAAAAATTTAGTCACCACATGGCGACTGGCGACCGTGAATCTGCACCTATAATGGGCAGGTCTTTGACATGTGACCATTTTTGAGAGTTTAAGGCGGTATTAAAAAAAAATATTTTTCCACGCTCAACAACTCAAAATTTTGAGACACATTTTCAGACTAATTTTTAAAAGTAAAAACATGAAACTTGGTGGCGTGATTTATGAAGAGATTTATAAAGGACCCATGTTTTTATTTTTTGTTCAATTAATTAGAAGTTGTAATTAGTAGTTGTAAAAGCGAAGAGCTGCATCCAAAACAACGATTTGTTGTATGCTGTACCAGAATGGAAATACCCCATTTTTACCGAAATTTGTCAGTTTTGCTCCAGTTACACAGAATAAAGATATCGTTTTATCGTTTCAATATTTTAAATCTTTATTAATAAAGGTTCAAATGACACTTTTAAATCATAACCAGTTCTACAGAAATTTTTTATTTTTTTTGAAAAATTTTCAAATTTTACCCAAAATTTCGACATTTGGACCAAAAGCGCAGACTCAAGGCATTTTTTTTCAGCGCTAAAATTTCAGATATTTGATGTACAGTATAAAGGCAACTTTTGGCACCTACCTGTTTTTTGTAAAAAAAAATTCCCTTTTTTCGCTCCTTCATTTACAGACACACACAAAAGAAATATATTTTCGCAATAATAAATTTATAGCAAATTGGAGCAAAATAAGAATGAAAGAATGACATCTGCTCAGCAGCTATTGTAAAAGAATGTATAAGAGAAAAAGGAACTATTTTGTATAAAAATATTAAGCACAGCAAGAGCTTCTTCAGTAGATGTGGAATTTTTTTTAATAAAAACTTATATACACCAAATAAAGAAATTAGTTAGCAAATAAAAATGATTGAATACTTTTTTTTTTTTTTTTTTTTTTTTTGATACAGTGAATGCTAATAATCCCCACAGAATGGTAATAATACTACCCTTGCTCTTTAATATTTTGAGAATTTCACATATAACTGGCTGGTCTTATATTTACTCTGTATGTGTTTATGAATGGGTGTAACTCATTTTTATATTTTTTTCATTATACACATACATGTATATATGTTTAAATATATTTGTTTTGTTATTTGTGCTACTAACTCAAGAAATTACTTATTTGCAGTTTTTATTAATTCTGTAATTACTCACTATTACATCTAAGCCATTTTTTTAAGGGTGCTTGTAAAATACTTTCCTATACCACAGTATTTTTCAATCCGTGTGTCCAACAACTTGCAAAAAAAAAAAAGAAGAAAAAAAACTGAGGTTTATTAAATCATCTTGTAATTTAATTATACTTTTCAATTTGTGATTTAGAAAATCATTAAAAATTTATATCACTTTATTTATCATATTATAAAATTATATGCTTTTTTCTTTTTTTTTTTTGGTACTAAACACATTTATTACTACAGTATAGGATCTGTTATCCAGAATGCTTGGGACCTGGGGCATTCTGGATAAGGGGTTTTTCCGTAATTCAGAACACTTTTTTATAAGTATAAAATATGTACGAAATAATTTCATAAAATAGTGATAAATATGAATAATATATGTAAATACATTACTTATAAATTTGTTCATTTAATACATTATTTGCACAAAAAAAAAAAAAAAAAAAAAAAAAAAAAAACATTTTAAATTACAAACAATAAAATTTCATTTTGGGAGTTGGGAGCAGAATCTTTTGATGAGATAGCGACGGCATCAACTGCTGTCATTTATCCAGTTTGTTTAAAATTTATACAAGTACCCTAGATTGAGGCTAAAGATTATCTGCTGGAGTGAATTGCAGCTATGTATACTGGAGTGTGACGTCATGTGTATAAAATTTACTGGAAGTATATTCTAAAAGAGAATTTTAGTTTTTTATTCAGAGAAAATCCCTCTGACTGAAAAATTTTTCAAATCTAAATTTACAAATTATCAAGTAATTATTATTTTATGTATAAAAAGGAAATGTTAAAATCAATGCGTAATCTGACAACTTTCCATAAACTGTTATTATTGATGCTGATCGCAATGGCGGATTCGCCGATTCTTAGCATAGAAATAATTTTTCTAGGCTCAATTTTACAAAAAAAAAAAAAAAAAAAAAATGTTATTCAGTTTTCTGCTCACCATATTTTTTCAGAATAACACCGGGGCATTAAACTATGTTTAGTTTAACCTTTTTTAATGAAACTTGTAACAAAATAAAATTTGTACACAGACATGTTTTATTTTTCTAATGTAATTGCTTTTAATTTTTTTTATTGTAATGTTTTTTGTATCATATTTTTTTATATTTATTTATTGAATTTATGAATGAATGAAGGCAATATCATTTTGTAATTTTTTCTTTTACTGACACTTTAATTTTTCCGTTTTTGTTTTTTTAACAATTTTTTTTTTTTTTAAATGAAAAATTTTTTCTTTTTTTCGTTTAGTGTTTTGCTTTCCGGTTTTCGGAGCGTTCCGGATACCGGGACGCCGGATAACGAATCCTGTACTGTAATATATTTCCTTGTGAAACAACGCCCTTTTTAGGTGTGTTCGTAATTATATAAATACGTAGCACTTATTGTCGTCATCTGGTCAGTCCACATATAACAACACAAAAACTACCCAACCGAATATTTTGAAATTTAAGATATATTATCTTTGCAGAATTTTGTTGTGACATTTCAGATTTTATGAAAATTGAATCAAAACTTCAGAAGATAATAAAAATATTTATTAAGAAATTTGAATTTTTTTAAATATCAGTGCTTTCTTGTTATTGAAGCTTCCGAGGTTTAATCGTCAGGCAATCAAGATACTTATTTTATGACAGAAATGAATCTGCAGACGCTATAATTCATTTCACAGAATTAAAAATCATGAAGATCTGAATATTTATATAACTAGCTACAGTACGAACACACCTCATTTGTCATGTTTGACATACAATTTCCTACTTGTTTACTGAACTAGTGCCCTGTTTGTGTTTGGGAACTAGTATCCTGTCCTTTTTCTTTTCTAGAATGAATACTAAATTATTAATTATCATTTTAGTAATTGAAGCATAAAATTGTATATTTTCATAATTGAGGAGTTAATTGATTAATAATTATTAATTTTAAGCAGTATTAACAAATTAATATTAAAGCAGTTATTAATAATTTTAATAAATATGAATAGTATTTAATATAGTTTTACATAATTATTGGAAAGTACACAATATTATTGTATGTTACTTACTGACCAGGGTTCATACAAACTCCTTGGACTACTTAAGAGAGAAAAGGAAAAACTCCTTAGGAATGAAAAAGCTTCCAAGGAGTACTTAGAACTCCTTAAATTATCATGAAGTATAATTTAGCGTTGAACAATGATTTATTGTATTGTCTCTTAAAAAAAACCCAGAGTGAAATGTTCCCTAAAAAAAACTCCACCCTAGTACTTCATCAAATATTTCACTAAAGTCAATTTTTAGGGTTTCACGTTCATCTCACAAAACCCTATTACTCCCTCTACGTTGTCTGTCCGTCACAGAGCCGGTTCTCAGAAACTATAGAACTTGCAGGCATGAAAATTTGTGTACTTATAGCTGAATATGTTCTATGAAGCTCAAAATGATAAAATTTGAAAAAATCATATTATTTTAATATAGAGAGATAAAATATCAAAAATCTAACAGCCTTTTCCTGTTAAATTTAAACATTTTTCGTTATAGCAGTTGCCAACAATTAAAAATTCACAATAAAATTCTTTCTACAAAATTAATTTTCTATTGAAAGATTTCCACGTGAAAAATGAAAATGAAATATAAAGTTTCACCCATTGAAAAAAAGATTAATATGATGTCATATTGGTAATAAAACGGAAATTTTCAAATATTTCTCAATAATACAAGGAGTATGAGTATGTGTAAATACAGAAAGCAGCTTAATAGGACGTCATTAGAGAATTAAAAATAAAATTAATCTGATGTCATATTGGAAGTTTTCAAATGTTTGAGAATAATACAAAGAGAGTATCAATATGAGTAATAGAGAATAGTAAATATATGAGTTTGAGGAACGTATTGAACATATTTACATTGATAAAAACCCGATTATGGAAATATTGGCATATTTTAACATTTTGAAGTTCTCTATACAACATGTTTAATCTTTAAATTGATTTTTTTAATATCGCATTTAGTCCACATGGCAAATATTAGTTTGACAGAGTAGTATAATAGTGGGCTTTGCCTGCTCTCGGACCGGTTCATAATTTCGAAAAAGTGAGAAAATTTAGACCGGTAAATTTTTACTTTATAAGAAAACATGCCTTTTTTAAATTTATTTTTAAATCTTTTTTTGAAAATGATATTTATTTGGATTTATTAAAGAAGGGCAATTTTGTCACTAGCTATTAGATTTTGGTAGAATAAATCTCTTTTCTCTCTAAATGAAGTATTAAAAATAAGGTTGTGTCGGGCATATTACACAACTGCACAGCATACATGAAAAAATATGGTATTTCCTTTAAAATTCTTGTACTCCTTAGAATTTTTATAGACTCCTTGGATTTTTTTGCCGATCGAGCCCGTAAAAATCGTGAATTTTGCCGATCGGGCCCGTAAAAATCACAAATTTTGCCGATCGGGCCCGTAAAAATCGCGAATTTTGCCGATCGGGCCCGTAAAAATCGCGAATTTTGCCGATCGGGCTAGTAAAAATCGAGAATTTTGCCGATCGAGCGTGTAAAAATCATAAATTTCACCGATCGTATGTGTACAAATCGTGAATTTTGCCGATCGGGCACATATAAATCGTGAATTTTGCCAATTGGGCCCGTAAAAAATCGCGAATTTTGCCGATCGGGTACGTAAAAATCATGAATTTTGCCGATCGGGTGCGTATAAATCGTTACTTTTGCCGAGTGGGTGCGTGTAAATTGTAAATTTCGCCGATCGTATGCATAAAAATCATGAATTTTGCCGTTCGGGTACGTAAAAATCGCGAATTTTGCCGATCGGGCCCGTAAAAAACGTGAATTTTGCCGATCGAGCGCGTAAAAATCAGGAATTTCGCCGATCGGATGCGTAAAAATCATGAATTTTGCCGCTCGGGCACGTAAAAATAGCGAATTTTGCCGATCGGTTACAAAAAAAAATCGCAAATTTCGCCGATCGGCCGCGCAAAAATCGCGAATTTTACCGATTGGATGCGTATAAATCGCAAATTTTACCGATCGGATGCGTATAAATCACAAATTTTGCCGAACAGGCGCGTAAAAATTGTGAATTTTGTCAATCACTAAGAAAAAAACTATGAATATTGTCAGTCGCGCATGGAAAATAAGTGCAAGATTTTTCTATCCTTGCCAACTGAAATGGGTTATACTGACTAAGGAGGTGGTTGAGTATAGGGAGCTAACTCTCCTTTTAAAATTAGCATTTTTGTGAACTTTTAGGCCGATCCTCCCCCTCCTTCCCTGAAACAAAATTTTTTTCACCCTATGGACAATCCAGTCATTTTTGTGACTGACTTTCCTCTTATAAAAGTTGTGCAGCCCTTCTTGATATCCACATTTTATGACTGAATATGTTAAGAAGTACAATTTAGAATAATATATGTTTCTCCTTCTCCCCACCTTCATTCATGAGAGCAGAATTTTTTTTCGGCACTGGCAATCTTTAAAGCTAAATTTACTCCCTCAAATAAAGTTAAGGAGTATTTTCATTCTTTGAAAATAACTTAGCTATATCTCTTGTATAAATACAAACGTAAACTGTTGATATATCCTTGCCAACAGAACTGAATACGTTGACTGGGAAGGAAGGAACCTAGGAACCTTACCCCCCCCGTCACACCTCCTGTAAACAAAATTCTACTGATGGTGGCCCTCGACAATCCAGTCATTTTTGTAAGTGGCCCTTCGCTTAAAAAGGTTGTGCACCCCTAAAATAAAGGAAAATATTATAAAAAAAATTCAAAGATTTTCAATTTTTTTTTGCAGGGGGGGGGGGGGGGGATTTAGATTTTATATGTTTATTTAATTTTGAGTGAAAATCTGCCGAAAGACAGAAGATTCTCGCCCGTTTTTACTTCTAAATTAATGATAAAATGAGTTTTTAAATGTTTTTTTTTTTCAAAAATCCCGATTATAAGCCGCACTCCCACTTTCAACCCTTTTTGGTTTTGAAAAAGGGGGGGGGGCTTACAATTGGGATTTTACGGTATATATATATATATATATATATATATAATATATATAATTTTATGAAATTAAGTTTCAATACACTTTTACAAACAATTAATTACAGTTATATTAAAATTATACTATGCACAAATATCCAGTGCAAGACAATGTAAAAAAATTCCTGACGGCTTGGCGTAAAGGCACAGGTAGATTTCGAAGACTCAGACCGTGGGGGGTGCCTGTTTATTGAGAATTGCAGAAGAAATGACCTTTTTGCCATGATGTAGCATTTGGGACCACCTACTTCGAAATCTACCTGTGTCTGTAGGTGGAGCCGGCAGGGATTTTTTTAAAATTATTATTATATATTTTTGGCTACTGTAAGGGTTGGTACTATAAAAAACTTGTCAATATAAAAGTTTTCGATAATATTAAGGGCATTTATAATAAATTTAAGCAGATTTGATATCTTGTGAATTGATGAAATTATGAATGTTTTTCTTCTTAAACCCCTATTTCTCCCCCCCCCCCTCCTTTGAGGCCATTTTTAATGATATCAAAAATCTGTCATACATAAATTTTCGGCCCTTTTCCTAGAAGTAATAATAACTTTAAACGGATTCGATACGTATCATAATTAAGAAATTATGGTTTTTTGTCTGTTTTCACAAAAGCCCCCCCCCCCCTCCACACACACTGGTTCGATTTTGCCCATTTACAAACTTGACCGAGATTTTATGTATCAGTTTGGAAGAGATTTGTGCAGAATTATTGAAGTTATTGTGTCCGAAAAAAAGTGATATAGATAGATAAAATTTTGAACTGAAGGGTGGTTTAGGGTCTGGTAGTCATGATTGATGTAGATCTGCAAAAATTTTTTAGAAATTCCAACTTAGGGGAGAATGTAATAGGTAGTATTTCTTACGAAATCTACCTAAAAATCATCGTTATTATTTCATTAAAAAAATAACTATATATCGTCTGTTATGATATGATTAATTTCTGTAATAAAAAAAAGTACATTTTAAGTTAAAAACATTTGATCTTTTGTTGACATTTACTGAAAATTACAATAGGAAACAAGTCTAGCTTTCAAAATTTCAGAAATTGAAATCCATACTCAGACTCTTTTTCCATTTAATATCTATTTCTCTTGAAACATGTATACAAAAAAATGTCGGCAGATTATAGGATTGCTACAGTTAAACAATTTTAATATACAAATTCGGTTCTTAAATTTAGTAATACGGAAATAATAGGACTCTATCTTAAATACGACGAAATCACCGTGGCAACCTATAATCATTACCTATCATGGGATATCATTGAATTAATTACTTATGATAGAATTTAATAGAATGAAGAAAACTTTTAATATTTTTTTAAGTTTTGATTCGATTTTCATAAAATTCTGCAACGATTATATACATTAAATTTCAAACCATTTGGTTGGGTAGTTTTTGTGCTGTTATATGCAGACAGGCAGGCAACGAATATACCTACTTATAGTACGTTCGTACGGTGTTACGAATTTATATAATTACGAACACACCTAAAATAAAAGTGAAAATACGCACTCGCCAGTCGCCGCTCAGCGATTAAACTTGAAAAACTGGCGATAAAAAGTATGTAAAGAACCGTCCAGATGCAGGATTTTTCAATTTCTTTTTTCCCTAAAATTTGCAATTTTTCCGCACCTGTTTGACGAAGTTCATGATGTTTTTGCACCCGTTTTGCAAAATTAATGATTTTTATATGCCCAATCGACGAAATAGATTTTTACACGTATGATGGACGATATTCATGATTTTTACGCACCCGATCGACAATATTAATGATTTTTTTCATTCCCGTTCTGTGAAATTCATGATTTTTATGGGTCTGATCGATGATATTCATGATTTTTATGCACCCGACCGACGATATTAATGATTTTTATGCACCTGATCAACAAAATTTATGATTTTTACGCACATGACGAAAGATATTAATAATTTTTACATGCCCATTTGACAAAATTAACGATTTTTATGCACGTGTTTGATGGAATTTGTGATTTTTACGCTTCCGATTGACGAAATTTGCAATTTTTTTCCAAAACTAATTGCTGAAATATATAATTCCTGAATTTCTGGAGATGTTGGCCACTTTTGGCTTGTAGGCACATAGGTTGTGCATGTGTGATGTATATCATGTTGTGGATTAGTATTTAGTGTGTAAACGTACTAATTTTATTGTCAGATCTTAATTCTAGACAAATAATTTTTAAAAAAAGGTACTTATCTTTACACAAGTATCTAAGCTTAGCGGGATTTATATAGTTAGCTACATAAGCATGTTGTGTATAACTTTGCTGCTAACTTATTTTAAAATTTAAAATAGATTGAAAATTAGTATCTCAAGTTTATTCAAATCAATATAAATTAAAATATTTTTATTTAGTACAGTAATCCCTTAACATTCGCGAGGGTTACGTTCCAGGAAAACCTAAAATGCTTCTAAAATGCTTTCATTTATTTTCCATCTAAGAGCAGTTTCAGCGTATCTCTACGAGAACCTGAGCATATTAAATTAATACTAAATTAAAGATGCCGTTAACACTTCTAATATCACCATTGCATTTAACATTCTGCTGCTGTTATTATTTTACTTTTCTACAATACTCGCTCCTTTTTCAGATGACAACAGAAAATTGATTTAAAAATAGATACTAAGAAAACACAAGGGAAATAATATTTTTAACCACTATAAATTCTGAAAAAGAAAGAGGTAATAAAAATAAAAAAATCGCGAATGATCAAATCAGATTCTCGCAAATGTTAAGATTTTCCGCATTTTCATGTTCGCGAATAATCAAAACTCGCGAATGCTAAAACTGCGAATGTTGAGGGGTTACTGTACATAAATTACTTGTTTACTGTAAATTATTAAATATTCAGTGACATAAATGTGCATACTGGCTACTTAAAGAAATTATTCTCGCTACTGAAAATAATCAACCTGCCTGCCATTGGCTACTAACAAGGAGACTGCCAAACATGATGCGCACAGATTTTGATGATTTTAAATTATGTTGTAGGTATCATACCCCTAACTATTTTCCGCGATCCTCCGATGAAATTTGCCGTTTTTTTGAGATACTTTGACGAAATTTGCCGGGGTTTTTTTTTTTTCGAGATCCTTCGACGAAATTTACCGTTTTTTGGCGATCCTTCGACGAAATTTGTCATTTTTTCGCTATCTGTCGGCAGAATTCTCCGCTTTTTCACAATCCGACGATGAAATTTGCCGTTTCTTCGACGAAAATGACCGGTTTTTCGTGATCCTTTGACGAAATTAAAAGTTTTTTCCACGATCCTTTGACGAGTGTTTTCTCCGTAGCCCTTCGACAAAATTCACATTTTTCTGCGATCCTGCAATGAAACTCACGTTTTTTTGAAGGCCTTTTGACGAAATTCACGTTTTTTCACGGCTTTTTGACTAAATTTGCGTTTTTTCGCGATCTGTCAACGAATATAGCCATTTTTTGCCATCTTTAAATGAATTTTGCATTTTTTCTGCGATTATGCGACAAAATTTGCAGTTTTTTTTTTCGCGATCCTTTGACGAAGTTTGCCGTTCTTTCGCGTAATTTACGCACTATAGCGCGTCCGTGGCATCGCTGTATGTTTTTAGTCTGCAGGTGCCCTAAAAAGATCTGTCGCGTACATTCTGCCACGGGGCAGGAGCGTATTAGGTTTTGTTTTATTAGAGTTTAGTTTTTCTAAATTCTAAAATCCTAATAAATTAAAATATTTTCTTTGAAAAATTTAGCATCTGATAAGAATAAAAAGTGTAACCGGCAAAAACCTAAATTGGAGATACACATCCATAAGTATTAAAAGAATTTTTTTTTCACTCATTTCTTTCAGCATTTTTTTTTCCGGACCGAAATATGGTTTAACGTTTTGTTTTTGTTTTAAGGTGGTTCTCAAATCATCTGCTGTAGAACGCAAAACTTTCTGACACAATTTCTGACTCATTTTTAAACGCAAAATCTTAAAATTGGCATACCTGAGTATTAAAGCGATTTGGAATTGAAATGAGTTTTTCATTTTGACTGTCTCAGAAAAACAAAAAGTCATTCCCAAACACATGAAAACATCACAAAAAGTGAGTGTTTCAAATTCTGAAGAAAAAATGTTAAAAACCTCTGCTCAGTGATTATTAAACAGTTTAAACAAAGAATATGTGAACCAAAAATTGTAAAACATGAGACAATGCTTCAGTAAACTCATTTTGAGCCCTACCCCATCTTTAGAAAAAGAATCAAATCAAGAAGATCCCACACCACCATTGGTAGAAAACTCACTACAAGCTCTCACTGAATGGGTGAGCAAAAATAGAAAATAATTTAAATTTAATAATGAGAAAACTTAATCAGTGAACAACTTAAAAAAAAAAAAAAAACATTCTAAAAACTGAATTTAATAAAAAAATCCTAAATTCTGAAAAGAAACCATCACTTCTAGATCAAGAAAGTGGTATTATAAAAGAAGCTTTTGCCAATCCTGATGTGTACACTAATGTACCAGAAATAGTTTACCTCCTTGAAAACTGCTTGAAAATTTGCAGTGAGTGTGGTTGTGAATCTGTTGGCTCTGTTATTGAAAATTACATTTATAATGGAACCTTAAAATCGGATAATCTCTTCCAAGAAGTGTTTATATCGTGAAATGGACCTCCAGTGAATACAACTACGGAATTATTAAAAGCATCCTTAAACAGACATTTTCATGGTGGAAATTATCATTTCACTAGATTTTCTCCAAGGAACAGACTCAAGATCTATCTACAAAACATCAAAAATGATTGACAACATCCACAAAGACAGTAGAAGATTAAAGTTTCTCAATAATTGACAATTTATCAGAAAAGGTATAATCAAAAACATTGTATTTGTTGGTTAAAACTGTGCATTTATTAATAAATATTAGGCATAAGAATTAGATTAAAACTTGCATGCATAACTTACCTTTCCAATAACTTGGCATGTTACAAGTTCAGTCTATAGGTTTTTAAAGATGCGACTTGTATATTGCAAAATTTTCTGTACCTACGTTAATACAGAATTTATTTAAGCCTATAACACATCGTAAAATTTTGGGGAAATGTTGGGAGTTAAAACATTTTCTGCACCCCTGCACCACTCCTACTTTCTCTAATATCTGTATTCTGTATACAACATATAAAATTTTCTAAAGGGTCTTAGATGGGGTCACATATAATTAAGGGCCGGATACAGCCAATTTTTGTTCAGGCACCTCTCAAGGGTGGGGGGGAGGACACTGCCACCCAGAGCCTTAACCATAAGCCAACAAAGTTAGAGAGGGTTTTAAAATTTTTTGATGTGGCTAGTTAACATCAGATTCTTTTTTCCTTCACTTTAATGATACAAAACATAGACAGAAAAAGAGGTCAATTCCCCTTTTCATAATTTTCGATTAATTTTTAGAAACTTTAAATGTAATGTAAATGCAAATTGTTATTTAAGAGATTGCGAAATCTAAGGAGGTTCAAGAAGTTGCTATGGGGGTGGGATCAGCCAAACCTGCCCCCAATCTGGCTACAGTCTTGGTGTTACTCAGCAGCAAGTATATTACCGACATGGTGGAAATTTTTGAGTTATACTTTATTGTTAATGAACTACATTTTAAACTTTTTGTGCCCTGTCCTCTTTCTCAGAACCAAATTGTCTAAAAGAAGCTTTAGACACATCTAATTTGCTCCCTTCCATTCATACCCTCGTACTTCACACAGTTTGTGAGAGTTTTAATGATTACATAATATAATAAAGGTTCACAGTTTTCATATTTATATGTAGTTATGTTTCCAAGTACTCACATACCCCAAATTCTAGGAAAAATAAAAATTTCTTTTATTTTGATACTCGTTTGTCTTATGCTTCTCTCTATATTGCATAGCAAAGTATTGTTCATTTTAAGTTTTAGAAATTTATCTGAAAAAGTTCTGAAAAAGTAGAAATGGATGTATGAAGAGGGGTGGGGGCAGGTAGCAGGATAGAGCCACACCCCATCCCCTAAATATTTTTAAATAGATTTTTTTTTTTAAATACTAAGAAACACAAATATCAAAACAGTTTGTGATTGTTAATTGAACGAATTATTACATGATTGCAATTTTATTGTATTATATTTGTGTTTTAAAGGCTTGTATTATTATATTTCATTACAAGTGCTACTAACTGTTTTTCACAGCCGAAGATATCAACTATCCCTCCCCCATCCCTCTTTAATAAATATCTTGTGTACACCATGATTTTTCAATTTACTAAATTTTGGACTTTACTAAACCTGGTCTTTATCTCCCAAGCCCAAACATTTTTAGTTTTCATTACGTTGTTCAGATGAAGAATGTCTGTTAGATGTTCTATGGCCGTAGGGAATAAGGTCATTTCTTCTATTTTGCAAATAAAAAGACAGGAAGTATCCTGCTATTTTTAAAAGGAATGACCACCCACTGCTTTCAACAGCAACAGGAATGGCTGTCGGAAGGCTTCTAAATTGAACTTCTGGAAACTATGTATGTTTTCTCCATCAACTTGCGAAGAAAAAATCCTTTATTATAATATTTAATTTTGCTCTTTCTAGACCCTGATGCCCCCAGAAGATGATGCCGTAGAACCATTTCTTTTTTATACCCCCCCCCCCCCACCCAGAACACACAACCACACTACACATGCGCGAGACCTGACTCTGAGTTGTACTACTTCATTTCAATAATATATATATTTGTTTGTGTATTCTGCATGCAACCGTGTATTTAAAAACTATTCATTTTTTTTGTAATTCATTCTGTGTAAAGTTATTGTATCCTGAATTAAAGATCTTTGTATCTCTTGCAGATTATGGTAGTCTACTTTCATCAACACACAGTAAATTGGTTCTGTTGAAAATTCAAGTTTCTGTTTCAATTTTTAAATTCAGGTAGGATTTTTTTAGTTTTATGGGTACTTCGCCATTATCCTGTCGGCCTCTGTACATAAAATAAAACTGTCTCCAAACTGTAACGTCTAATAAACAAATGA
Organism: Maratus michaelseni; assembly: GCA_963931845.1. Classification (NCBI taxonomy): domain Eukaryota; kingdom Metazoa; phylum Arthropoda; class Arachnida; order Araneae; family Salticidae; genus Maratus; species Maratus michaelseni. The sequence continues at coordinate 26,852,499 of OZ007594.1, forward strand.
AAGAATGTTGTTGTTCCATAAAATAAAACTACCTCCAAACTGTAACGTCTAATAAACAAATGCCCCAAAGCAGAATATTCTTAAAAGTGCGACGTACGTCGCAGAACAATGAATTTCTCTGCAGAACATTTCAAATTCTCATTTTCAACAAAATTCACCATTCATTCATTGGAAAAAGCGCTAAATTCATCTATCAATCACCGGAAAAACTTCTTCAATCGTTCATTGAAAAATATTGCGAAATTCATCAATTGGCTGCAGGAAAAGCTCACGCAATTTGTCAGTTGATCATGGGGAGAAAGTTACCCGAGAGAAAAATCTCAAAAATATTGCAAAAATCGTTAATCGATTACGAGAAAAAAACCGCAAAATTCATATTCGATCAGAGTAAAATTACGAAATTCGTCATTTCTTTGGTTTGTGTGTGTGTTAGCATTTTACGAAATGTCTTTAGCATTTCTATACAAGATGAAATTGCACTCTTACATATACAAGAAAATCTCCCTATGTTTTACTTTTTTATTCCCGCAGAACATTTTTGATCAGCTGAAGGTTCGTTGCAGAACATTGCAAAATATTCTGTTTTGGGGAACAAATGAAAGAATGTTGTTGTTATTAGAATCTAAAAAAATTACCAGGAATTTGGAGAATCACCACTCACTGAAGTGTCAGTTATCAGTAACTTTAAACAATGAAATGTAAAATATGTATTGATGAAAACAGATAAAAAATTATCTTGGATATTTATTTATTCACATTATTTATCTTAATTATTGGCTGGTGAATATTTGTGACGTTAGTTGAAACTGATCTATTGTACATAACTATGCATTGTAACATCTTTTCAATGCCTTTTCTCTTTTACTATCATGACATTGCCGTTTAAAGATGTAATTGTTATTTTAATTAAGGAAATAACTAATAAATCAGTAAAACATCGTTAAAAATTCAGATAAACATTGAATTTAAAATCCCTTGATGACATAATAAACATGTGTAATGCATATGATGTCAAGTGAATGTGACGCAACAATCATGCTTTTTTGGCATTAAATCCTATAGTTTGGCTATATATATATATTTTTTTTTTATGGAAAGCAGTCGATGAGATGATGGAGAAGTATCTCGTTTTATGTATTTACAAAATTTGTGTTTCATGTTTTTTGTATGTTGTTCATATTTCTGCTGTTGTTTGTCCTTATAATTAATTGATCAAATATTTTATTAACATTGCATAATTGAACAGTTATGTTTAATCTTTTGGGGTTGGAACATATCAAGATGAATCAAGATGAATGCTTTTACAACATGGCTATTTATTATTTTTTTTTGCTTTTTTAATATGAATTGTTGGATTAGTATTGAGAAAATATGATTATGATGCTACATGCTGCTTTTTTGCCTATTTCTGGCTGCTGTAACTTGGCAAGTCTGTAAAAAAACTCATTAATTTCTACAATCTTTTTTAGGCCCTCTGACTTTTTCAGAATATTTTTCTAGCAGGTTAGACTTACAAGCTTCTCAGAGATAACTATTACAATCAATCCCTGTACTCTTTCTTAAATCAAACTTTTAAAAAATATATTTGATTGATGTCTATTCATTGGACCAGCCGTATATAAACCTTAATGCAGATACATATGAGTTTGGAATTGTTTAACCATATTCCTTTTTTAGAAGATATTCACTTATCACAGTTTTTAACATTGCATCACCATTGTTTATCCGTTTGTAGATAAAGTCTTATATCATGTCCAATAATGCACACTTTTTGTTCAGAACAAGTCATTCAATTTCATTAGTACTTCACTGTGTGTATAGGCAGGGGTGATTCTGTTCAGGTTATACACCTGAATTCAGTTTTTTTTTTTCATTTTTAGTATACTGAAATTCTGTTTTTTCTGATAGTTAAATTCATAAAATTAGACTGAAATATCAATTTCATATAATTGCTGAACATAATTAAAATTCATATTTTTTAAGTGTGTTTGTAATTATATAAATACGTAGCACCCATAGTTGTCGTTTCGTCCGTGTCTGTCCACATATAACAGCACAAAAACTACCCAATCAAATGATTTGAAATTTAATATACCGTAAAATCCTGAAAGTAAGCCCCCCCCTGCCCCCCCCCCCCCGCCCTCGAAAGCAGGGTACACAAATATCATGATTTTTTTTTTAAATAAAAAAAAATTGATTTATTTGATTTAAATTAGATTTTTTTTATTTAAATCAGATTTTTTTTTATTTAAATCAGATTTTTTTTATTTAAATTGATTATTTTCGAAAGTTAATATTTTTACACATTAAACATATGAATTTAGCAAGAACACTTGATGTTTTTTTTTTATTTTAAATGCAAGTACAATATGAAAACTAATAAATACAAAGAAATTAAATTTTAAATTGCATTAAAATGATTGAAAGTATTTTTTTTTTCTTTTTGCAGTAGATAGTATTTGTCAGCCCCAGTTAAGATATGCCCTATTTTAAAAAAATAATTTCTTTAAATGTGTAAATGTAAAATATATAAGATCTACAATCTTTTGAAATAAATTTTTCATAAAAATGTGCATATATATACATTGGTTAACACTATTTTAAATATATGACATAAATGTTTAAGGTTTTTCTCAAAAGATATAGGTTAAAAAATATAACAATTAATAGCATTTTAGAGTCGCTTCCATTTTCATTTCTACTTTTATTAATACCTAATATTAAAAGTCAATGGGAAAAATGAATTTGGAACTGCCTTGGTGACTTTTAGTAAGTAGAAATATTCGTTGCAGCGTTGCATACATTCTGCCACGGGGGTTTGTAGTAGCTACTTTTTAAAACAAGTAGTTGTAAAAAGTTTAAATTTCAGTGCAAATTCACCTTGTTTAATAATTAAAATTCATAAAGATGCAACTAAATGTAAATATATTGCTTGAAGGTGCGTAAAAACATACATAAAACATTTAAAAGCACATTAAAGTCCTTTTAAAAATTCAAAACATTTTCAACCGAACTACTCGGTCATCATCAGTGAAAAACTAATAGTTAAGTTGAGTTATTGTCTCTTCGCGTTTTTCCAGCTTGCCTGGAACACTACACATTTCATATCCAAGCAGTCTGGAATGAATTAATACATGATTGATTAACCTGTACTTATTTTTGAAACATTGAATGACCTTTCCCATCCCACCTTATATTAGACACCCTTGAAGTAAAATGGTTTGTTCTGGGCAAGCTAGAAAAATGCGAAGAGACAACAACTCAACTTAACTATTAGTTTTTCACTGATGATGACCGAGTAGTTCGGTTGAATATGTTTTGAATTTTTAAAAGGACTTTAATGTGCTTTTAAATGTTTTATGTATGTTTTTATGCAACTTCAAGCAATATATTTATATTTAGTTGTATCTTTATGAATTTTAAATAGTTGTAGTTGTAGTTAACTAGATTTTTGATAAAGTAAGTTGTAGTTTGCTACTAAAATAAAAAGTAGTTCTTTCTGACCCCTGGTCATGAGTGTGACAGTAAGAACGGTAACCAAAATGTGATATTTTTATTTTGTCACAAAATGACTCTCAGGTGACCATCACTACATGACATCACTGTGAAGTCACCATTTCTGATTTTTGAATCGGTTGCACTTTGTTGCTAAATGGAACGCACCAGCTTCACAGTGACTCATTTTTCATGTCACCTGACAACATTGTGGATAATAAGAGTTTTATTTGAGTCACTCTGTTTTCACATTTTGTTCATGTTCAGATGCTATTAAAAAAAGTTCCCCTTCCAATGTTAAACCTAAGGCCATGGAATGCATCTGCATTTTTCAAATTTCTCATCAGAAAATTACAATTTTTTACTTTTTTTTTTCTGTGTACTCTTGAAAATAGACAAATAAATATTGAAAAATAGACAAATACTTTAGAAGATATTAAAAATTAATTATAATTTTTTCAAAAGACTTACGGACTTGGATTGGAATTCACGGCTTTGTTTAAAAAACCCAATTTTCCTGGTTTTTCATTCTCCAGTTTGTTTCTAAGTTTTGAATGTACTAAACCATAAATAGAAAATTGTCTTTTCTACAGAGTTACTTTATTGCTTTTTCATATGACGTTTCACAAAAACGTGAATAATGGGCTCTCCACTATTCCGAAGGAGACATTTGGGATACAGTATTTTGCTCAAAAAGAAAATCATAAAAAGAATCTGCCTTAACTAGGAATCTCATGATTAAAGCTATAAAACTACTAGTGAATTTTATTCTTAGGAAAATCAAAATTTTTTTTTTTCTTTTCAGTCTCAGTGAAATAACACCTTTTTTAACACTTTCCAACCTAGTTGAAAAGTGTTTGTCTGCCGTATGGCCGTCTGCTGTCTTCCGTCTGTCCGTGCTCTAACTCCTGTAAATATGCTTAGATTGCCCTGCAATTTTTATATGTTATTGTTATCTATAACATGTTCCCTATTTCAACTGAAGTGTGTAGCACTTAGTTTTTTTACAGGGATACTCAAAAGAATTCCGTTACATTACGGTCTATGGGGAAAAATCATTTGCGGTTTATTTTAATGGTGTTACACAATTTCAAACACATTGTAATTGATATATATCACTAAGGTACATTACAAGAAGCTTAATATGGAATATGCTGTGCATAGCACTTATAGTTACTTTACAGGGACAGTCAAAAGAAATCCGTTACATTACGTCTATAGAGGAAAATCGTTTGCAGTTTAATTAAATATGTTTCACTATTTTAAACGTATTGAAATTTATATACAGTGGAGCACTGCTTATACGTTTCTCGTTTATACGTTTTTTTGAAAAGTCCCGGCAAAACCCAATGGATATTAACATTACATAATTTCATTTATACGTTTTTCCTTAAATTGCAGATTTCATTTATATGTTTTTTTCAACAAGTCAAGAAGAGAGAAAATGCGCATTTCAACCTCAGATTCCCCACTCCCGATTGTCCAGTCTTACAAAAGGCACGTGACCTTGACTAACACCTGCCCAGTTGAACAAAAGCAGTACCCCTAAGGAATTTGAACATCCCACTTTCTATAGATAAGGGTTGTTGTGCCGTCCCCAGGCCCAGCAGGGCAAGTTCTTTTCTTGGCAGCTTCAGTGTCTGGATTTGTATCGTTCACTAGCGGTTCACAATGACTTCGCTTAATAGAAAATCTCTGTCATTGAAGGTCAAATTGTGCATTTTAAAAAAAGTGGATGAAAACACACATTTAAAAAGAATGAATCCTGCCAAAGAATTAGTTTTACCAGTTTCAACTTTAAACATGCTAATTTATAAGCGTAAGATCATCGAGGAAAGCCATCATCAAAGTGGATGTAGTGCTTAAAAAAAACTTCGAGTCCAAAGCGGAAAATTCGCTGATGTTGAAAAATTGCTTTTACAGTGGTTTAATCAGTGTCGTAGTGTAAAAATTCTCGGGATTTTGCTTATGGAGAAAGCACGAGAAATTTCGAAGAAGGTTAATGTGGAATGCGATGCATCATTTTCTTCAGGATGGCTTCACAAGTTTAAATTAAGACATGGCATAACAGGTAAAACTGTAAGTGGAGAGTCAGGAGATGTTAAAGTGACAGATCAGTCAGATTCTGCATTCTCCTTTCCCATGTTAAACCAATGGCATTAAAGTTCCCCGGTTTCCTTCAAATATCTCCTCAAATAATTAAGTCTTTTGAAATTTGTTTTTTGTGAGTGATACTTTAGATGCCGTCCAGGGGGTGATTCTGGTCCGAATTTTCCGAAAATTCCGAAAAATTAAGGCAATGATTTCCGAAAATTAAAAAATATCGGTCATAAATCCGAAAATTCGGACATAAAATGCATCGGTATTTTAGCAATTGATCGCCGAAAAAAATCAATCTTGTCATTCGTTCGAAGAAAAGTCGCCAATTTTGTCAAAGGATCGCGGGAAAAACGTGACTTTCGTCAGAAAATCGCGAAAAAACGGCAAATTTCGTCAAAAACATTGCAAAAAACGGCAAATTTTGTAAAAAAAACATTGCGAAAAACGACAAAGTTCGTCAATAAATCACGAAAAACGGCAAATTTCGTCAAAAGATCGCAAAAAAAAGGCAAATTTCGTCAAAAGATCACGAAAAAGCGGCAAATTTCATCAAAAACATTGCGAAAAACGGCAAATTTCGTCAAAAGATCGGGAAAAAAAGGCAAATTTTGTAAAAAACATTGCGAAAAACGGCAAAGTTCGTCAATAGATCGCAAAAAACGGCAAATTTCGTGAAAAGATCGCGAAAAAAAGGCAAATTTCGTGAAAAGTTCGCGAAAAAAAACGGCAAATTTCGTCAATAGATCGCGAAAAAACGTCAAGTTTCGTCACAATCATTGCGAAAAACGGCAAATTTCGTCAATAGATCGCGAAAAAACGGCAAATTTCGTCAAAAAATCGTGAAAAAACGGCAAATTTCGTAAAAAACATTGCAAAAAACGGCAAATTTTGT